>JAKWJA010002491.1:21448082-22720840 GCA_027704765.1 Solanum habrochaites
TTAAGTCATCGAGATAATAAGAGTCAGACTCGTTGCTCTACTAGGTTTTTTCTCAAAGACCTGGCATTGATTTATATGGGAGACATAATTCTCGCAGCTGAAGGTAGATCATCACCTTCAGATATCTCATAAATTGCAGTTTCATGAAAAACTTAAATGCATCTACGGTACGTGTCACAGCCTATCTTCATATGGCTCGATGGAACCACAACATTTTTCATGAACCATCCTAGAAGCATCATCGTACCTAAACATACAAATATTCCAAGAGAAATTGTTTCATAAAGCTTCAGAAATCTCTATATGGATGTGAACCAATCTGTGTAAGGATGTGGTAACAATCGTTTAGTGCATATTTGTTAAGGAAAGGATACAAAATGACCCGATCGTCCCTACATTTTTAATTAAACGGTCAGGGTCTAATTTTGAAATATAGTTTGTGTATTTTGATGATTCTGAACATCTTTGACACCTCGTAAATGGTTGTTAGATGCTGTTTGAGGTGTTTGAAAAAAGATTTGAAATGAAAGATCTCGCCAAGACAAATTTTGTTCTTGGCCTACAAAATTAAGAATTTGGTCAATGAACGCAATACTTGTTCATCATTAATGACCAAAACGATACTAAAGCGCTTTTTTACATGGATACCACATCCATTGAGTACTCCAATGTGGTCATATCGCTTGACATCATAACAAATCCATTTCTATCTCAAGAAATGATGAATTCAGCTTCTTGGTGAATGGAAACGTCTTACCTTAGTTCGATTGGGTCACTAATTTACCTTGCTAACAATAACTCGATCATATCTGTTTTGAAGTAAGATTTCTTGCCATATTCAGTTCCTCCCCAACACAAAAGACATTGGAATATGGTTTAAAAACATACTCGATACTCTTCGGGGACCATGGACAATAGAGTTTATCTATTCCAATTAATCCAAGTCGATTGAATTGGCTACAACAGATGTAGGGTACTTATCTGATCGGCATAAAGCTCGCTCTAAACCGGCCTATATTATTACATGTGGAGACACAGCATATCTTGGCGATCACATGAGCACACGTTGGAAGCCACTTCGTCAAATCATTCCAAGAAATAATAGCCATCCATGAAGCCAATCGAGAGTGCGGTCTGGTTGAGATTAATGACCCATCTTATTCAGAATGTGTGGTTTTTCTTTTTCTTTGAAAAGAATATACCAACCACAATGTACGAAGAGATGCTGCATATATAGGTCAAATTGAAAGGAGATACATCAAAGAGACCGGACAAAGCATATCTCACCCTAAAGTTCCTTTTCTCCACGCATTAATGTTCAACAAATGGGTGAACAGAATATAAGTTCGATAAATTCGTTCAGTGATACTCTTCTGATCTTATTCACTAGGCATTGCCACCATCAACGTTTGAGAATTTCCTATACAAGGATTGGAATGCGCGTCTCCGAGATAAATCAGTAATGTTCTCATTAGGCGGGAGTGAAATACCGTTTGTACTCTTTTCCTTAAACAGGTTTGCCCAAGTTGGTTTTCCTTCCGTAAGGTTTTTAACGAGCAACATTCAAAGCGTATTATGAGATATGTTACTCTTTTTCCTTCCCCTAGTCTTTTTTCTTCCTTCCCACTGGGTTTTTTCGTAGTAAGGTTTTTAACGAGGATCACCATAATCTAGGATATCCAGGGGGAGTGGGTTTGTAAATCTTGTATATGTGGATTATCCTTAGCGTTATCCAACAATTTAATGATTCATGTAATTAGTTATTCCAATGTATAAGATTTCAAGGTGGATAAGGAACTTGATGATAACTATGTATAATTCCAAGGGTACCATTTTGAACTATGAACCTCAACCTAGAATAGAATATGTACTTCTTTCACTTTGACATGATATCTCACACTAGAAATTCTCGTCCTCTATCTTTATCTTCCTTGTCTTTTGCTTCTATGTTCTGACTTTCTTTAACATAATTCATATGTTGAAATTAAAGTAAAAAGGAATAACATTCTGCATTGTGATATACATCTAACACTATTTTGAAGTTGATGACCACTTTAACTTCTCTCGGATTTCATACACGACTCTTTCATATTCCCTAGTCATGTGCATTAATATCATTTGTAATGTTAAGATGGTTGTTTTATAGAGGCCCTAATAAATTTTTATAACTAAAATAAATAATAATCAATCTATATTAATCATCATAATATACTTAGTTATTCATATTTTTTCATTTTATTTGATTAATTATAACTATATTATTGAAAGTGGGGGGGAAGCATGTACCTAGAGTTTGATTAATCATATGGGTCCACCACTAATAAAATAGAAATTAATTTTAGTTATTAAATATTAAAATTTTATTACATCACGGTGATATGAAGTCCAACAATTATACTTGATTTTTTAGCATGACCATATAATATAATTGATTAGGTTATTTCATCTTAATCTCATCTTACTCTAATATAATATAAAGGAAGAATCATCACAACAAGGTGATGTGACACCTCCTATGATCTCCACATTATTTATTTTTTTTCTCATTTCTTGTTTTTCTTCTTATTTAAATAATTACTTGTGCAAAGTCAGTATTTAATTTATTATAATAAGTATCTATATCTGTATGTACATAATAGGAGAGGTGATAGCGTACGTGTTAGCACCACAAAAATTAGATTATTTCAAATAATTAAATTGTTCTTTAAAAAATAATTTTAAATAGTTTTAAAAAATAAGGAATAACTGAAATTGCAGTAACTCTTTTTTAGTTTTCTTTTTAATTTATTGACTTCTATCTTATTGATAGTTAAATAGTTTTCCACTGTTAATATAACTTTAAGTTTTAAAATCTTAAACCTATCATATTTAAACATATTTATATCTTTAAGTCAGTGATCATTCACTGAATTCTTATCATTCACTGAATTCACCCTTCCATAACTTCTTTCAAGTCCCTCTCATATTTTCTCATGCAGTCTCAATGACACCAAAGGCATAGAAGAGTCAGCAGAAAAGAATTCATCAGCGGAGAAGAAGACCACCATAGGGGAGAAATCTTTTTTAAAGAATAAATCAAAGTCCGAAACTGAAGTAAAGTTGTGCTACTTGAGAGTGAGAAAGGTACAGTAAAGTGAAAATTGTTTCTTCGAAAATATTTATAACACTGCATAACAGATCTAAATTTATTTGAGAATATTTTTTATTCTTTTTCAAAATTATCATTAGGAAATAAACTAAATAAAATACTACAATATGCACCAGTACTAGATCGATTAGGAGGTACTCAGATATAATGTTTTCTTGCATGACAAAAAGAAAATTGATACTGACTTTATTTGGGAGATATTTATTTCAAAATACAATGAAACTCGAAGGCTGATGTTGCACAACTCATTCTTGCTTGAATTGATTCGACGAGATGGAAAGGCACCTTTTTTATTCTTTCGTAAATATGTTAACATATATAATAATATTTTACCTTAAAATCTTTGTCTAACCCTTTTTTTTTTTCTCTTTTGTGATTGCATAATGTATTCATTACTCAATTATTACTTTGTTTATGATTTATAAATAGTTTGGTTAGCAGATTTTTGAAGTTAATGTCGTGGGGATATGTAGTACATGTAATGTATATCTATATATCAATATCACCACAAAAAAAAAACTATATATGTAGTTAACACTCTAGAAATTTACATTAAATGAATTGTGTTATATCATAATCCACGATTGGGGTGAGATTTGCAACTAGGATCCGTCAACTTGCTTTTCAATTATCCAAATTCCATGTATTTCTAAGTTTCATAGTCAATCATCTATTTCTTAGGACAAAAAAAGCAATTATTTTACATTATATAATGCAATTAAATAACACAACAATATGGAAAAAACCCCTGTTCACATTGAAGGAATATTGATTTGTATTAGTTTTACCTAATACGGGAATACATGCGGAGATATTATAGGAGCAAAGAAGGAGTACTCCTCCTAATAGACTAGATTAAGGAGTACTAATCCTAATAGGACATGGATTAGTACACAGTAAATACTAATAGTCTTATTTTCTACTATTATTTAATACTATCTTTTATTACCCCCCCTCAATCTAGCTGAGAGGAAGCGCGGAAGCTTGGAACTGAGGTAAATCGTGGCTGTCAGCTCGGGAGAAGGTTTGGTGAGAATATCAGCCGGTTTTGTTCTTCAGTGGGTAACATACTGCACATCATGGTGCCGGCCTGAACTTTCATCGCGAGCAAGAGAAATTATCGGTATTACAGCTTCATTCTGGTTCTGGTGTATAGACGAATTCTTGTGCCACACAGATGTTGGATTTGTTGTCACAATAGAGAGTATGAACAGTGTGAGTGGCGCGGAGTTCGCAGAAGCTAATGTGCCCACATGGTCTCAGCAACAAGAAGAGCAAGGCAACGTTATTCAGCGCATTCGAGGACCTGAGAGACCTTGGGTTGTTTTTTTGTAACCTCACCAGGAGATCAGGTTCGGCGGCCCCAAACAAATGCGAAACCCCGATGTAGACTTTCTGTCATTTTTATCATTCGCCCAATCCTGAATCTGAGAAACCCCGAAGCCCAAGTCGCCCGGGTCCGAATATAACCACGACCAGGAGTGCCAATAATGTACTTGGATAATGCCGTTTAGACAATGGTATCATGTTTCCCACAAAATTGGTTGATGCATTCTCTGACACCATCTCGGTTGACAGCAAACTGGATGTTAGGACGGGTATGCCAGATATTGTAGACCCGCCAATGATGCTGCGGAAGGTGGGTGAGATGCCGGCAAAGGGTTGTCGGCTCATTCGTAGACAAGAGACTGTCATCGTTGTGGTGACGGTGCATTTTTTTTCCAGTCCAGCTTTCTGCAACAGATCATCGTGCAGATTTTGACTGATGAAGAACAAGGCCGTCTTGCCTGTCCGAGAAACCGGTCTACCATTCCAGAAAATTATTACGGGCCAAGGTTTTCCCTTCATTTTGAAGGTAGTATGGCATACTCGAGTGACATCCGGGAATGAGAGTTGCAGTTAGAGCCTGTAATATGATATCATCTCATAGATAAGAAGAATGACTGTCCGTACCGTGGTGCTGAATTTTTGTCGAGTAAACAGGCTTTCGTGTCTTTTTAATAATGCACACGTGAATCTTGATTCCTGGAGGAACTGTTTCAGACGTGTGGTACCAGCACAGGGGGGCTTGCTTGAGACCATACAGTGACTTCGGAGTTTTCAAAATGTTGAGGAAGCGGGTGATCAACTAGCCCGGTGGTTGCGTCATTTAGATAGTTTCCTCAAGCAATGCCCTGAAGAAGAAGCATTGGAAACATCCAACTGATTGCTGACCATTTGTGCGCACCTGCGAGTGACAGTTACCAGGCAATGGTTTATTGCCGATTAACATGATGAAGTCTCGGAGTAATCAAGTCCATACTCCTGATTGTTACACTTTAATTAAACCAAACGAGCCGTGTAACCATGGAAAATACTGCATCTGCTTGTGTTTATTTTGTGACGCCCATTTACCACAGCCCACGGGTAACGCCCATGGGGCTTTGTACACAGAAACCGCCATTTTCTATCATCAAAGCCTTAAACCTCGTCATCCTATCATGACGCAATAAGCATTTTTTGAGGCAAACAGGGTAGGTGTTGTTCACTTCAGGAAGGGGTGTATTTGGTAGTATGGGAGCCCTAAAAGAAGGTTTTTGTTTAACGATCCGGCTTTGAAACTGGTTAACATGGGATGAGTATTGGTGGTGTGACGGCGGTGGTGATTCAGGGGTGGCCAGGGAAGGACCAAACGATTCGGGCTGGAGATGTTTGTTGGGTAAAGATTGGGTTGTTCGTGTTGATGTGAGTGTGGGTGGTGTTTGCGGGTGTATTTGTGGGGGACAGTAGAAGGGTGGTTGGGTAGTGGGTTGAGGTGTGGGGGAAGGGTGTTTTGGGCCCTTGAGTATGGGTGGAAAAAGGGAAGGACGCCATGACTGAAGGGTATTTGTGGAGGAGGAAATAGCCTCGTAGGGAAAACTCATTTTCGACAAATTTGACATGACAAGATATGTAGACTTAAATGAGTTTGTGGTCCAGACAGTCGATAACCCCTTGGAGTTTATATAGCCCAAAAAAATACAAGAGGGACGGGGTTGTAATTTGTGAGTAATATGAAGGGCCTAGCCAAGGGTAGGGAACTCAAACCCCAAAGACAGAGCGGCGGTTGGTATAAGTGGGGAAGTTCTAGGTAACGGATTTTATAGGGTGATTTGTTGAGAGGGTGTTGGGGTGACTGGGCATTTTGTTAATGAGGTAGTTTGCTGTGCTAGAGCTTCTACCCAAAAGGAGAAGAGGAGATTAAAAAGATTGGATATAAGAAGAGTAAACCACCGTTTCAATTGATATGTGATGCTTCGCTCATCCACCCCATCTGTTTGGGAGTGTTGCACATGAGGTGTGATGTATAATTCCCTCAGGGATTGTCAGAAACTTGCCAAAGTTCCTTTCCATTGTCACTCCGAACCAGTTTTTCCATGCGAATTGAATTGTGTTTTGACCATGTTTTTCAAAGGTGACAATGGTTTATGCCCTGTGATTTGTGTTGGTTAGTGGTACACAACCAAGTGTATTTTGTAAAATCATCCACAAAACATATAATATGCGACAACCAGCACATGAAGTAACAGCAGTAGGACCCATAGTCAAATGAATACGTTGAAAAGGTGCATATGTACGCTATCTCCAGATAAGTAAAAAAGGTATTTAGAGATTTTAGCATGAACAGGAGTCACAATGTTTACATGACTGGAGGAAACACCTAATTGAGACATTAAAGAATTTATTATTTGAGGAGACGGTGACCCAGCTACTGTCCACAACAGACTGTGGCCATCAGACCGAAAGAGCCACCGAGCCACAGAAGCTTTCTTACAACTGGTGGGAAGACAAACTTGTGCCAGGAAGAACGTAAAGACCATGCCACAGGGCCCCGAAAAATCACTCCTCATTTGGTAGTATTGTCTAGGAGTTGACAATCAATTAGAGGTGACCAATTGAGCAATTATGTCTTTGTGAATTGGTGAACTAAAAGGATCTATTTGGTTGTATAGAAGGGAACGTGGGTAAAGGTTACCTATGTGAAAGATATCTTTGGGGGTTTTAATGGTACCCGTGCCAGTGGTGGAAATAGTTAAGGACTCACCGTTGCCAACATTCATCCATTGGAGCCATGATATGGATTTGGAGCGTTAACTTGATAGTCAGAAGTACGTGCATGTTGGCCCCAGTATCCAATACCATTCAGAGGAAAGGCCGGCTTGAGATGCATAATTGGCACGGGTTTATCAATATTCGGCTCTCCTCACTACGAAACCCAGCAACGAACGCTGTGTGTCCAATTTTCTGACGATCGCAAGATTGGATGATCACCGCGTTAAAGGTGCCTTGCCCTCCGCTGAAGGATGAGTTGTCCGCCGCTGCTTAAGGAGTGCAGCTGTTTTTGTTGCCGTTGCTGCTGACCGTCGTAACGGCGAACTGACTGCCCTGCCGACTCGCCGCTCCCCTGCCCTCCCGCTGTTTCTTCTTCTTTCTCTGTTCTCGCCGTAGGCCGCCACGGCTCCCTGCCGCCGCCACCATGCCCCCGCGTAGTTCCGGCTTGCGGTGAGGGCGGTGGCCGGCGCATAACTGCGCTCTCTTTCTCGGAGAAGAGTTTTAATCTCCAGATCCACGTTGAAGTTCTTCCATTTTAGCCACGAGGAGATAGTCAGCCAGTCACGGAGCGTTGGACTGATGCGAACCGCCTGTTTAAAATGCTCTGAGTCACTGATGGAGCCCCCGAACGACGCACATGAACGAGATCTTTTTCGGAAATGATTTCCTTCACGGTGTCGAGGTCTGTGAATGGATGGTGAGACCTCGTCTAAATACTTCCGCCATAGTTTTCGTGGCGTCTTGGTAATTGTGTGGAGACATCACGCAATTGAAAAATTGAGAGGGGGAAATTGATGCATAGCGTGTTTGCGAGGGCCGTCCACAGGCTGAAGCAGTGGTAGGATCGGACATGTTTTGAACCGTGGGAGAGATACCGCAATCAAAACATGATGGGATTCCTGGCCATCCAAACGTCCCCCCACACCCCGGGCTTTTCAGGCGGCATGGGCCGATTGTTTTTTCTGTATTGTCCGTGGCGGTGATGACTGCCGGCGCGGTTTCCTGTGCTTCCATTCGACGTAATTGTAAGGGTAATTGGCCTCAATGGCCTTTAAGAACAGTGATTTTCCCATGTAGGGTATTTATATGTCTGATGAATTTTTCGTGAAGTCTGATAATTTTTCCGTGAATCATGGCTGAAATGCCGAGAAGGAAGTTTTAACGCAAAGTACTGTGAATCGAGAGGATCAAACCTCGGTTTTCATGGCTGCCGGCCGCCCAGAGAAGAAGGAGCGATCGGTGTCACGAAAGATAGAAAAAACCTAGACTAAAGAAGATCTAGGTTTTCTGGCTCTTGAAACGCATGCAAGGAATATTTATTATTAAGGTTAACGCTAATACGGAATACTGGGAGATATATATAGGAGAATTAGGAAGGTACTAATCTAATAGGACTAGATTAGTGTACTAATCCTAATAGGACTAGGATTAGTACTAGTAAAATACTAATATTAGTTTATAACTATTTATTTACTATCTGTTATTACACATTAACACAAGCATGGCAGAAAATTTAGAATCTACGATCATAAACAAGTAAATACTATAAATGTATGTTATTTTTGTGAAAAAATGAGAAGTTAAAAAAATTCCTAAGAGTAACAATGCATGCACTTAGTAAATACTATTTTTGTCTAAAAGTATATAATACAAAAAAGAAATTAAAATATGAAGTAATTAATTAATTTTATTAAAAAATAACTTTAAATTTAAATCAAAGTCCCAAATATCAAGAACTTTCATGTAAGAAAAAAAATGAATATTGAATGTGCTTAGTTAATTTTTTAATTTCAATTTAAAGATCTTCAAATGCGTGGATGATTTGTCAATGGGGCAGCAAAAGGTTCCTGCTTTTCTATTTGGGGAATGTTTGGCGTTCGTTGTAAAATTTATTATAGTTCTTGATAACTAAAATATTTTTTTAAAAATATTAATTGTTACAGATGATAAGTCCACTCAAAAACGCTCTTCAAATAAAGGCTTCTGATGAGCACCCACAAAAATCTTATAATTATCTTTCTGAGAAAACTAAAACTCTCATTTTGTAAGGTAATGAAACATTTCATTTTTTATTTTCATCATTGTTACTGTATTAACTCTTAAGATAAATAAATTATGTTTAACTTTTAGAATTAGAAATTAAAAAAGTTTATGTAAACTCTAAAAAAAAGTTACAAAAGAGATACATTATTATAAGGTTCAAAGAATTGAATATTATTTCGTCAAAAGTGAAATAAATAATAGTTCATTTAATAAGTTAGGAATTGTTAAAGAAAAGATAAAAAAAAATCATCCATTAAATAATATATTATACTACAAAAGAAATTGTAAGTTCATCGATATCTGTTTAATGATCAAGATATAGATTGTTATTTTCTTTCTTTCAAAAAATAAAATCTTAGATAAGAATTTAAAAAATAACATAATACGTAACTGACTCACTCTTTGTAATTAATTGAAGAACGTAAAATATTTTCAACCTTTGTATTCCAAGGAGAAATATGCAAATATATCAATATGTCATTCAATCATATGATAATGAACATGAAAATATTGAATTAATAAATTGTCAACATGAAAATAATAATTTACTTATATTTATTAAATACAACATAAAAAGAAAATATGAGAAAGGTTTAAAAATATTTGACCTATTTCATATTTTCTGAAATCAAAATAATAAAAAATTAATATGCGTGGGTTCGTATACTAGTTATATTAGTGAAAAACTTTTATAACAAAGACTCTTCACATGCCAACTTAAAGAGTATTATTCATAATCATATCTCTCTAATTTCTATTATTAATGAAAAAAAAAATTTATTTTTCGTCCTTCATTACATTAACCTAAAAGAAAAAATATTTAAAAATATTTTAACTATTTTAATCTTTTATTATTTAATTATATCCATGTATATTACTATTTTAACATTTTCTTCTCTCCCTTTTTTGGTTTTTTCATTCATGTTTTCATTAAATCAATTTATTTAAAAATTACTAATACAATCATATTCATTACATATAATTATATAACATGAATGTTACAAAAAAAAACCTCTATCTATTTGAATTGTCTAATTAAATAAAATGTCTTCTCAATTTTTTTCTACTTTATTCACATCTATATATAACAATCATCTATGGTGTTATTGCATGTCCATTTTTATTTTGAGAAAAGACATAAAGTGACACTTCAAGTTGTCCCAAATTTTCAAAAAGACACATTAACTATGCGGACGTCCTATTACCCCTTAAAAAAATTCAATAATATATTATTTACATCATTTTTCGACCAATACCATATTATAAATAGCAAGTGAGTATCACACAACAGTAATTGTCTGACACGTGTTAATTGAATTTGAAATATATATTTTGTTTAAATTTTAAGTTTTCTTTATTTCTCTCTCTCTTACTTTTTAACTTATTTTATTTTAGTGCCTTTAATTGTAATTTCACTTTAAATTCTTTATCTTTCACCCCTACATATTGAATTTACCCTCCCTTCATTTTTCTTCTTCTCTTCTTCACTCCCACCATCACTCACCCCAGCCCTACGCAATTTGAGCCTCTCCATTTCTTCTTCTTCTTCTTTCGTCAAATTCGTTCTTTCAAAATTATAACTATTTCTAGTATTTGTGATTTGATAACAAAACTAATAATTTTTTTAAAGAAATCAAATTTTGAGGTATCATCATTAATTATCTCATTCATTACACTTCAACTAGAAACGATTAATTTGTAAGAAACAAAATTCCTCCAAAATTAAAAAATAATTAAGATGAAATTTTAGATTTTCAAAAGAAATAATACCTACTAATCATTTCATCTATGTTATCAACTGTTCGAAATGTAAGTAAATATTTAGATATAGTTTCATATCGCAGAGAGTAAACTAATAATAAGGACAAAAAAAAAAAAAAAAGGAGAGTGGAGTTGTGATAAAAAATGACACTGAAAAAGTTCCATGACAATACAAATGATTTTGAAGAATTAAGTAGAAAGAAAAAAGAATAAAAGAAAGTTAAAATGATAAGAAAAAGCAAGAATATTATTTATATAAAAAATACTTGTCATCTAATTATATTATTGTTTAGTTTGTTCACGCTCTTTAAGATAGTGCAATACACTCTCCATGCCAGGTGGACAAAAATGATGTAATTGTATTATTTCATGATTGTTTAGTGGGGTTATAGGACGTTTATATAGTTTAACTGTCTTTTTGCATGTTCGGGACAACTTCAGCTGTAACTTTATGTCTTTTCTCTTCTATTTTCTCTAACTTCATATTGTTATTTTCTTTCCCAGCTTTTATGGAGATTATAGATATATATATTTTTTAGAATTTCTTGTTTTACAATAGCCAAGCAAAAGAAGTTTATCAGATGACGAAGAAAGTTTTTAAGGTGGGTGTAGATTCGTCCAAAGAGACTATCAAAAATTAGATTTGTACAAATAATCACATAAATAAGAAGATTAACGACGGTTAGATATTCATAAGAATTGGTCCGAGTAATTTGACACAGTAAAAGTTTCAATCATTTACAAATATTAGCTGCCTTATTGTGCTTATATAATTTTTTAATTATTATTATCGTTAAGTATATGTACCCTCCAAGAAAAGATTTATTATAAAGCAACACTTTTTGTATCAGTGCAAACGAGTTTTCACGGATTATTTTGTTGCTTACAGAAATTTTTTGATATTTTCCGTATATAAGCTTTTTGTTTTTGGATATACAATTCATATCTATATCAAATTATTATGTATATAACATGTAAATGACATAAGTTCTCGATCATCTATTCCATCATCTTTTTGTTTTTCTTATCCGCTTGTTTTCATTTTAATTTAGAATGATTAACACATTTCCTTTTTTTTTTTGTGGCTTGGATTGACTAAAAAGGACAGGAGAACCCCTCATTAAGTTTTAGTTTTATTTGTTACCCATTGGGTAAATTAGTCTATATAGATAACGTGGCTCAAATTTCACAACATTTAATTCCTTTCTAATTTGAATGAAATTTTTCAGAATGAAACCATGTTTTTTGTCCCAATATCCAATTGTATAAAACATATTTTCCTTAAGTTATAGAGAACATTGATATTTGATTAATTTGACTATGTCAAACTGAAATGAGTTTACGTCTCTCATAATATTTGCTTATACTAAAAAAAATTATAATATTTATTACACTAATTGCATTCATAAATTAACAAATCTTCGTTTATTCCATTTTCTACTTAAGGATATATCCTTATCAATTCTTTCTTTTCTACGATTCTATTCCTTAATCTCTGCATTAGTTTTTTTTATAACAAATATCGTCGTTTATTACAGATTTTAGTCCTATCACATTTGCACATCGACTATTCAAGATTTGCACTTAGATAATTTTTCCTGCAGCCTATTTTTTTTCTTTATTTGTGGTTGCAAAACTTTTGGTAACAAGACTTACTATAATTTTGTTTAAAGTTAATAAAGAAATACTATTATGTTGCTTTGTTCATTTTATTAGCGGGTTGATCCATCTCATGACATCCAATATGTTTTATGTATTTATATTTTTTTCTAAATAAGCAGGTATCCTCAATTCCTTTTTACTTAATTCTTTATCTCTGTGATATTGAGAATTCAATGATGTATAGCAAACAACCTATCAAACATGAGCAAGTGCGTCAAACACTTAACTCTTGTGATGTGCGAATGCATTTTGAAGGAAACAAAAGTGACGAAGCTAGTGGATATTTTGTAAGAGGTTGTACTAGCAAATAGGGAAAACACATATAAAAGTACAAATCTAACTCTCGTGGGAACAAAAATAATGCGGAGTGTTGAGGCTGTCACAAAAAGGGGAACCTTGCACGAGATTTCCCTTTGTCGAAGTCCAAAGAAAAAAGGCGAGTGCATCCACTGTTAGCAAGTACATGATAATGATGATGGTTATATACTAACAACATCATGCAATAATGGAGTCTATGAAAATAGTTAGGTCTTAGACTCTGGTTGTACTTTGCGTAGGACATTCCGAAGAGATTGGTTTAGAAACTATGAAACAAGTAGAGGAACCGTATTAATGGGAAAAAATGCATCGTGTAAAATAGTTGGCATAGGTTCAGTTCGTGTTCGCAACAATTATGGAATCGTGAGGACTATTACAGAAGTCTGTCATGTTCCTAATCTGAAGAAGAATTTGCTCTCCCCTTAGTATCTTTGGATAACAAGGGCTATAAGTTTATAAGTTAAATGAGAACTATGAATGTGACTAAAAGGGTCTTAGTCATGTTGAAGGCCATGCCAGGAGGATTGCCTCTCTAAGCCTTGCGGGATGCACCATTATTTGCCTGTAAACATGCTTTCTACAGTGCAGTTATCTAATGATACAGCCAAAATTATGGAAATGAGACTAGGCTATAGGATCGCACGAGGATTGGAGATGCTTACGCACCACACCTTTTAATGGTGAGTAGATCACCAAACTTGAATTTTGTGAGCACCTGTGTCCTTAGGAAAAGCAAGAAAAAGGGTCATCTTCAGCCTGGCAAGCACAAGACGTGAGGGTTCTAGACTCCATCCATTAAGGATTTCATGTGTCCTTCTAAGCTTCAGTCGAGGAGGAAAGAAGGGTATCTTCTCACATTCATTGATGTTCGCACATTCATGATGATTTTCACGAAATATTGGGTGCATTTCATGAAGACAAAAGGTGATGCTTTTGAAGGCACTTAAAGAGTGGAAGCTTTTGGTTGAAAATAAATGGAGAGAAAAATCAAGTATTTTCGCCACAGACAATGGCTTGGAGTTTGGCAGTGAAGAGTTCAATGATTTCTGTAAGGTTCATGGGATCGCAAGACATAAGATGGTTAGACACAGATAAGGCTGGCAATTGGACTGGACCAAATCAACATGATCGGTTTTAGCGGAACCGGTAGTGGAACTAGATTTTGTTATCGCATTTTCTTACTGGAACCGAGTATAACGAAAAAAGCCAAAATTTCTTCTCGGTCCCTTAGTAACCGGATAGGAACCGGGATTGTCACGACCCAAATCGGCCGCGACTGGCACCCACACTTACCCTCCTATGTGAGTGAACCAACCAATCCAAACCCCAACATTTGAAACATAATAAATAGAAAATAATGCGGAAGACTTAAACTCATTAATGAAATCAATTAACAACTTCTAAAATTTATCAATTAATATACCCAAGATCTGGTAGTCATCATCACAAGAACATCTATCCTCAAATTAATAAAGCTAAAGTATCTCAGAAACAATAAATAAAGAATAGCGGTCTACTGCCAGAAACACTTCAAGGCATCAAGAATGAGAAGTGAAGATCCAGTCCAGATAGAAGCTTTAGCTCACCCTGAAATCTGTATGACGAGACTGCGAGAGTTTGCGGTTGAGTTGAAGATGAGGTACGTTTGCGTACTCAAACAAATAAAAAAGAACCATAAAAGTAGGGGGGCAGTACAAAACACATGGTAATGAGAGATATCACGGCCAAACTCAAAATAGAAAAACATTATGTAAAGATAATATATAAACCACTACAATACTCAACATGCGGCATTTACAATTACCATAACCCTGGTCACAACACCAAGATCATCAATGAGGACGCACGCCTCCCCTAATACTCATTTGGGATTAGGTTCATTGAAATGAGATATTAACATATTCAAGAATCATGCTATTTTGCTAATCCTGATGGTGCCGGGATGACACTCCGATCCTCCTAGTCTACTATCCTCGGTACCGGAAGTGTCACCCGATCCATATTCCTCTTGGTGTCGGAATGTGACACTCTGATCCTAATATACTATCTGTACCGGAAAGTGGCACCCTATTCCATATTCTATCATGGATCGGAAGTGACACTCCGATCTAATAGACATTCCGGGTTACGGAAACGTGGCACCCGATCCAATTCTATCCTCCGGTGTGGAAGGTGACAGTCCGATTCCTCATCTACTATCATAGGTACCAACCGGGCACGATCCCTCTAATCTCCAATACTTAGGTCTCAACATCTTTTAACTAAGGGCATCAGCATTTAACAAAGTAGATTAGGGTTCTTTTTCAAGATTGGAGGATCAATAGCTCATCAGGGCTATGTTATCACAATTATAAAATCAAAACATGCTGCAAACACAAATTAAGCATATAGAAGGGTGTACAACACTAACCAATACAGATCATTTCGCTATTTAAGAGTTTACTACGAAAGTATAAAAACCATAACCTACCTCCACCGAAGAATTTTGATCAGCAAGCAATTTCCAAAGCTTTGATCTCTTCTCGTTTCTGCTATCTTTCTCGTTCGATCTCCTCTCTTGTTCTTTCTATTTTTTTTGATTCAAATCTCTTTCTTTACCTAAATAGTCGTAATACTAAGATATAAAAGTGAGGAATCAACCAATAATCAACTCAAGGTTAGCTCTTTTTAACCCCCGAAGTAAAGTTGAGTTTTAATATTAAACCACTAACTTAGAATTATTAAAGGCCGGAATAGCGCCAAAGACGTCCCTTTAAAATAATTACAGAAATAGACCCAGCGGGGATACGCAGCCATGTGACGGGCCGTCGTGCCTGCGACGTGTCCGTCTTTGCTAGCCTCCGTCAAAAGTTCAGAGACTTCATCCATAAAGGGTCCTTGTGACGGTCCGTAGTCGTGCCCACGACGGTCGTCCTGCCATTCCGTTACGAAGTTCAGAGAGTCGATTCAGGACACAATTTTCAGAATTTTATGATGGAACGAGGGAAAACCCTCGACAGTCACGTCGTCCCATGACGGTCGTCGTGGGGTTCCGGCGTGCTCAACCAGTTTTTCAGAAATAAAATCTGCTGCTCAAAACGACATAACCGGTCGACAATTTTGATACCATATTTACCCAGCGGTGTCAGGTCGGAGACGATCATAAGAAGAAGAGAAGCCAAGGGCGACAAGGAGTACATGCATCGGTAAATAGGTGTGGGTATCGTTTCGTGGCATATGCCTCCTTCTCCCAAGGGGCTTCTTCGACTGGTCGATTCTGCCATTGAACTTTGAGGATGCAATTCCCTTGATCTCAACTCATGGCCGAATTCTCTATCGAATGGCAACAGGTTCTCCTCATATGCAGTCAAATTCGCATCGGGGACCGAATCCAACGAATGATTCGTTTCCATCCCGACCTGGGTATTCTTTTCAAAAATAGACACCTTAAAATACGGATGCACTTCAAGAAGTCCCTGGGGGGGAAAGGACTAATTCAATTAAGCCACCTCCCCTACTCGTTAAGTGACTTCAAATGGTCCAATATACCTTGAGGCTTAGCTTACCTTTTGTGCCTAAATAGCATCACCCCTTTCATGGGCGAAACCTTAAGCACAAGGAATGCTTCCACCCTCCATGCAACTCCAAGTCTCTAACCGTTCAATCTGAATATTCATTTGTGTTGCTTTGAGCCGCTAAAAAGCTTTTCTTGAATAGTTTCACTCTCGTAAGAGGCCCTCAAAAGCTCGTACCCCAAGGTATAAACCCTCAAATGCCTAAACCAACCAATGGGAGACCTACATCTCCTCCCCATACAAGTTCGATGGAGCATTATCAATACTTGAGTGATAGCTATTATTTGTATGAAAAACTCCTGCTAAGGGTAAGACGTTGATTACCAAGGACAGCAAAAATTCTATCCAACACATGCACGAGCATATCTCCAACAACTTGAGTAATGTTCGCTAGAAGACCATCGTCAATGGGGGAATGCAGAGTACTAAGTCCAACCTAGGTACATAGATTAGCATGCAATGTTTATCAAAAACTTAGAAGTAAAATTCGTGGCCTCTATTGGATATGATGGAAAGTGGAACTCAATGCAGATCAAACGATTCTCTGAGCTAAGATTTTGGCCAATCTATGCATTGTAGGTCACCTTGCTGGAAGGAAGTTGAGCAGACTTGAGTTAACCTATCACGATATCCAAATAGTAAGTCAATGCTCCCAAGTCTTTGTGAAGACAACCACAAAGTCCATTTGCAATTTCTCCCACTTCCATTCAGGAATGGCATTACTGAAGTGTCCTTCGGGCCTCTGGTGTTCATACTTTATTGCTGACAATTTGGACATTGGAAACAAGAATGATGCATACAATCTCGCGCTTGCGATTCTTCTACTCCACCAAAAGGGTTGCTTTAGTCACCGGTAACATTCGGGTTGCACCAGGGAGTACTAGAATATCGGAACTATGAAGCCTACTGTGCGATAGTGTGGATCAAATCATCCCACGGGGGGCACAGCTATTACCATCCGATGGTAATCATCAAACAACCCTTCCTATCCATATTGTCTTTAGCCTCTTCCGCAACACCATACCGAATTCGGCCTTAGTTCTCATCATAAACTGTGTTTCCCTTGATCTTGTCAAGAAAAGAAGATCTCCTCCACACAGCAAACAATCTACTTCTCATACTTCTAACCTCATAAGCGTGATGCCAGAGTCTGAAACCTCTATAGCCAATGGCCCCGGTCTAGAAAATTGTAAGTCGAGCTAGACTCCTATTGCTCCCTGGCCTTTTACGTAAGGGTCTGCCACAAACATTGCCTTTCCGGTGGTGATCAAGATGGTTAAATCATAATCATTCAGTAGTTTCCATCCATTCCTCTTCTCAAGTTCAAATCTTCTGAGTATAAGACATACTGTGCCTGCGATGATCTGTATAGACTTAGCACTTGGCTCATATAATAGTGCCTCCATTGCTTTATGCAAACACAACTGAGGCCAATTCCAAATCGTGGGTCGGATAGTACGTTAATGCATCCTTTAATGGCCTTTTGAGAATAGCAATTACATTCTTCTCTGGCATTACACTTGCACCCAAACTCGATAGGAGGCATCACCAATTAGACAATAAAATTCTTACCTTCACTGGCAGGGGTTAAGGATTGGTGCAGTAGTCAAACAAAGTCTCTTGAGTTTCTGAAAGCTTCTTCGCACTCGTTCGACACTAGAATGGAAAACATTGGTTTAGTACAAGTTTGTCAAATTGGGAAGCAAGGAAGCGCATCCCTTGACAAATCGACGGTAGTAGACTTAGCTTAAACCGGGCAAAGCTCATTATGTTTCGACACATAGAGGTTCTTAACCCATATGATCACGTATCAATATTAGAAGGATCACCATCCAAACCCGGGGAGCCAGACTATCATTATAAACAACAGCCCCAAGAAGGACAGTGCATATAAGCCAAAACTCACACTTTTTGCGGAGAATTGGAATAAAGCTTTTTCGCCCTAACATGTTCCAATATCCATTCTCAAATGCTCTTCAGTTCATTCTTGCGCTTGGAGATACCCAATATATCATCAATAAAACGATCACAAAAGATTCCAGATATGGGCTTAAAAATCCCGTCATCACGAATGAAGCAGCAGGGGCAGTCGTAAGACCCAAAAGAACATTACTACAAATTGGTAATGCCCATACTATTTGAAAAGCCGTCTTTTTGGCACATCCATTGGCCCGTTATTCAATTGATGGATAACCGTGAGCCTACAAGTCAATCTTAGAGAAGCCACGCACCTCTGTAACTGATCGAACAAGTCATCAATGCGAGCTATGGGGTCACTTGTTCTTAATAGGTGCCTTGTCAACTGCAGAGTATATGACACATCCGAAAACACCCATCCTTCTTTCTCACAAAGTAACGATCGGAGCACACCGAAGGGGATGCACTTGGTATAATGAAACCTTACTTAACAACTCTTGAAGTGGGCCTTTATCTCTTAACTCCGCGGGAGCCATTCATAAGGGGTGTTTAGTAATGGGGCGAAGTACCCGGTTCAAGATCAATGAAGAAGTCAATGCTCTCTATCCGGGGGCATACCGGAAGGATTGCGGGGGGAGGACGGAAAAACAACATCTTTTAAACAATCACAAAATATCAGAGACCGACTAAATTGGAGGTACTGTGTAGTATCATCCTGAGATGTGCCAAGAACGCTAAAAACCTTACTAACCATTTCTTAGCCGGAAGAACAGGAGATGATACGAAAGGAGGAAGTGTAGTCACCCTCCCACACTAACGGAGTCTGTCCCAGGCTTGGCAACGTCACAGTGTTTAGCATACAATCCAAGATCGCAAATTCGGAGAAACCAAGTCATGCCCAAAATTACATCCAAAATCAACAATTTAAGATCCAAGTCTAAGATAAGTGTTGCTCCCACAAAGTCACCCAACAAGACCTATACACGCTTTTGCGAGGTATTGTGGAGAGCAGACTCGCCCACCGGAGTAGAAACCCGAATAGGCATGTCAACACTTCACAATTTGTAAATTAAGACATTAGCCAAAATGCGGAAGATAAGTATAAAATGTAGATCCAGCGTCAATAATACGAGCCATCAATCACAAAACCAAAGATTACCATGTGTATAACAGCATATGATGTCTGCTTCCGACCGCCACAGGGAAAGCGTAACAATGGCCTATACCAGTCTGTCCGTGGCCTCGAACAGGTTGCGCTGCAGTAGTCCTCATTTGTCAGTCAACCTGGCCAGGTTAATGAACACATTACCTCGGCCACCACGTCCCTGAATAAGCCCTACATGACCAATATAACTCTGACTATCAAGGTCTGTAACTTGTTTTTGGACAGACCTCTAAATGTGCCAGTCTACCCACATCCTAACATGAAATCTTGGATTCAAGAATAGGTCGTTAGAGAAGTGTTGAACGTGTATAGGTGGACCCCCAATCTATCAGTGGTAGTGAAGACTCTAATTGTTCGGACTGGGTAACCTCCTAAACCTGTCATCGAGAGTAAGAACCATAAACTCAACTCCTTTTGAAACCTTTTTGCGCGATGCCAGGTGAAGGTCTCTGGCATTCACTCCTTCCACCTAGACACGGAGTCTACCACTCTGGAAGGATTTTGCCGTAGCAATACGTAAGGCTGTTTGATATGAAATCCGCATTTTGACTCAACCCCTTCACAAATCGGAGAATCCGCTCTTGGGATGAAACATGTGGGTCGCATACTGGGATAATGCATGGAAACTAGCGTCATATGCAGTCCGACATTCCTACCTTGCTCGAGGATTCAAGAACTCATCTCTTTTCCTATCCCTCAAAGTGCGGGGGATGTTCCTTCTCCATAAACAAGCCGGAGAATGATGTACAAGTCATAGGGTGGTTACCTATGTTGGTCGACATCAACATGGCACAGCCACCCACATTCATGCATTTACCTGAAATGGATAAGTCACAAATCAGCACCCAAAACCGTTCTACTAACGCAATGGTGTAGTAGCTCATGCAGTCACCAGACAATATATGCATCCTTCAGATTCAGCACCAATGAAGGACTGGAGGTTTGCAATATTTTCAGAACTTACTGAAAGTTCATGCTGATAATTTGTCCCCAATTGTAGAGACCTGGGGGTAGTCAGAGAGGGAAAAGTGCCTTTTTCCATGGAGAGCATCAATGCGGGGAAGCCGAAGCAGTTGCCGGTGGTACTTTCCGAAACGGAAGTAGTAATGGTTGCAGAAAACACTGGAGGGCTTTGACATTGATCAGATAACCCACAAGATAGAGACAAGAACCTGAGTTATCCTATATGGAGGATTAGGTTGGGGTGGTTAGTCCTCATCTGCACGGCCTTAGTTTCCCCTCGCTCACCCTCTCTTACACTTCTTCAGTCGGGGAGGATGTCACCGCCTAGGATCAGATGCGGCTAGGTGCTCGTCATTTCCTCTAGAGGACGGCCTCCCACTGACCCTCTACCACGACCCTTGCCGCCTATTTTTCCTCGAGCTACAGCACAGTGGCATGGATCAGACGCTTCTTGTATGGCCGATGTTGGTGTTGGGCATCAGTGTTGCTCTAGTTCTAAACCATCTGTGAAATAGAGGAGCTGGTAGATACCAATTTGTATCACCTAGATACCAATTGATCAAGTAATAGCACGAAGAAAGAACGACTGGAATTTTCTAAAGTCTTATAGGCTCTCAAGAAAAGTAAAGAGTCCCCCTACCGTTCCTTACGACTCAATAGACTCTAGTTTATGTGTGATGCCGGCAAACGAAACCTAATGCTCTGATACCCAAGTTGTCACGACCAAATCGGCCGCGACTGGCACCCACACTTACACTCCTATGTGAGCGAACCAACCAATCCAAACACCAAAATTTTGAAACAAATAAATAGCAAAACAATGCGAAAGATTCACATCATAGATGACATCAATTAACCACTTCTTAAAAATATTCAATTAATATCCCAAGATCTGGAAGTCATCATCAAAAGACACAAATCTATCCTCACCATATAAAAGCTAGAGTATCTAAGAAACTAAACTATAAATAATAGCTAGTCTAGTCAGAAACTTCAAGGCATCAAGACATGAAGAACGAGATCTAGTCCCAAGATAGAAGCTTTAGATCACCCTGAAATATGGTATGACGAGACGGCTAGAGTTGCGGTTGAGGTTGAAGGAGACGTACGTTGCTTTTACTCCACAAATAACAAAAAGAAACATAAAAGTAGGCGGTCAGTAAAACACAGGTCTGAGTCGATATCATTGGCCAACTAAAAATAGCAAGAACAGTATATATAACATAATATCATAACATCAACTACCATATTCAACATGCGGCATTTACTATTAGCCAGAAACCCTTGGTCACAACACCACAAGTCAGCAATGAGGACTACACGCGTCCTCCCCATGATACTATTTGGGAAGTAGGTTCAGTAAATTGATATATTAATAGATTTTCAAGAGTCATTCTCTTTTGCTAATTCCTGGTGCCGGAACGTGACACTCCGATCCTACATAGACATCCTGGTACAGGAACATGGCCACCGATCCATATTTCTATCATTCGGTGGCAGAACGTGACACTCCGATCCTCATTACTATCCGGGTAAGGACGTGGACCCGATCCATATTCATCCTGCCCCCTGGTGTCGGAACGTGACACTACTATCCTTCAGATACATGCCTGTACCGGAAAGTGGCACAACGATCCATATTCACCTTGTGTCGGAACGGGGACAATCAGAGCCTCATATACTATCTGGTACGGGAAACTGGCCCCCAATACATATCATTCGTTATTAAGAGTTTAAGAATAGTATAAAAACCATAAATACTCCACGAAGAATTATCTGATCAAGCAAGTATTGCTCAAAGGTTGTTTTCTTCTCGTTTCTCCTCTTTCTCGTCGATCCTCTCTCTCTCTTTGTTGCTTTCTATTGTTTTTTTTATTCAAACCCTCTTTATTTTACCCTAATATCGTCTAATTATAGTTATTAAAAGAGAGGAATCAAACACATAATCAACTCAAGGTTATATCTTTTAACCCCCAAGTAATTGAGTTATTTAATAATTAAAACACTACTTTATAATATAAGGGGAATACGTCCAAAACACCTTTAATAGATAATATTACGAATTCTGACCAGCCGTGGGATTACGCAGCCTTGTGACGGGCCGTCGTGCAGCGACGGTCCGTCCTGCTGTCCGTCACAGAGTTCAGAGACTGCCATTCATTAAAGGGTAGGTGACGGTCAGTCGTGCCCGACGGTCGTCTGCCCACGACGGTCCGTCCTGCCCACGACGGTCCGTCTGCCACGAAGGTCTTGTCCTGCCCAAGAAGGTCGTCCTGCATTCCGTTTACGACGTTCAGGCGTCGATTCAGGACCCAAGTTCAGGAATTTAAGTATTTTTTAGAACGAGACAACCTCGACGGTAGTCGGGCCCATGACGGTCCGTTCGTGGTTCCGCTGTTCAGCCAGTTTTTTCTAAATAAAATCTGTGTCAAAAGATCTAAAACAGGTCGTTAGAGGGTTGGATGACTGAACCGGGTTAACCAGTTCAGCTGCTACCATAATTTTTCTTTGAAATTTATTATTATATAATATTATATTATATATAACAATATATATATTAACAAACTTCAATTTAAAACTTTAAATTTTAAATAAATTTTAATGTTTAAGAGGTGATATGAATTTGAAGTGATGAAATTGAAAGAAAAGTTTAAACTGTTAAACTGGTATCTTAATTTAAATGTTTCAACTTTAAAATTATTAAAAATTAAGTTTTTATGATTGTTTAAAATTTAAGCTAATTATTTAAAATAATTAATAATTAAATTTTTTAAAAATGACATGAAGTTAAATGAAGGGATTATTTATAAAATAAAATCAAGGCGAATTGACGTATAATTATCAAATAAAAAGGGAAAATGCAAAGTACCCCTTCATCCA
Organism: Solanum habrochaites; assembly: GCA_027704765.1. NCBI lineage: Eukaryota > Viridiplantae > Streptophyta > Magnoliopsida > Solanales > Solanaceae > Solanum > Solanum habrochaites. Next base: position 21,471,565 of record JAKWJA010002491.1, read on the forward strand.
TGCCTGGCAAGGTGGCACAAGTACACTTACTACCTAGACTAAGGTCCTATATCCCCTAAACTTATTGGATAAAGTAATTTTCCACCCCTTTTTGGGCGACGTGGCCACTAGCTTGAAAAAAAAAAAAAAAAAAAAAAAGGCAACCAGCTTAGACCACAAATAGTACCACGTAGACAAAAAGGGTAGAAAACGTATTAGTAAAAATAAGTTCAGGGGTGGTAGTAATAAGACCCTTAGAGAATATAGTATGTCTCTTAGATTTAGGGCGTAGATTAAGGGGGGGACGTGTGCATTAGCCCAATAAATAAATTTACCAATACAAATATTAGAAGAGATAAAGATTACATAATCTGAGGTTATAATATTAATATTTTACAAATAGTTTGTTAAAGTCTTTTGTAATTTTATATCATTTCAAAGAAAAGATTTTGAACTGCATGTCGTTCTTCTATCATTGCTTCCATGCAATATCATATTTCACCAAAGGTGTAATCTATTTGGTCTCTATTTGCTACTAATAGTGGGTAGTCCCATATTTCTACTTTGCATGCCCATATCTCAACAACACCGATTATTTCCAAACTTATGAAATCGATAATATCCCAGTCATAAATCTCGCCTCACTAAGGCTTGCTCGACAAAGTGAACGATGATGCTTGAGATAGCTAGCAACGCGAACATCTATCAAGGGTGGGAAATGGATGTTCTAGATTCCCCAACATACTAATATTGGCGGTTGAAGTTTTCCTTCATGAATCTCTTTTCTATCGCCTGATTAAAAATAAATCAAATCTCTAGTAGAGGATTAAAGCGGTCAAGATAAGCATCATCCAAGCCTCCGCTCATCATTTTAGTCTTTAAAAATGGAGATTCAACTAGTGGAAGATGTTGATTCCATAACTATATGCATTAATAAGTCTCTAACTTTTGTATGAAATACTACTTTATTTCTTCAACAATAGGAGTCATGATCTTGAATTTTCTTAAGTGCATAAATCTTTCCAACCAGTCTTTCAATACCTTTAATTTTAATTAGGGTGGAATGTAATCGCAGTCAAATAGATTGGGACGAATAGGGAATTTTTTTTTTGAAATTTTTCAATCATAACAGAAGCTAAACTTTAATTGAGATTTCTTTATATTTTGCAAATCAGATAAAATAGCACAAATATTACTAAAAACAGAATAAATAGTGCATAAATTGCACAGAATATGAATTTGTTGCTTATTAAAAACAACTAAAAGTCAATAAGTTCTTTGTTATTTCCCAATCTTCAAAACCAATTCTTAAATTTGTGGTCTGCATTATAAGCATTAAAAACTAATTGTATCGGACTCTTCATAAAATATAGCCAACTTCAGCATTCAAAAAGAATTCCATCTGAGTGATAACTCTTTTGGAAACTTTGCTAAGCAAGTTCACTTCTTTACAACCGATTTTTTAAATTCTGTATTCTAGCTTTTAGTAGTTTTACAAATCCAATTACAAGACAGCTGACTTTTTCATAAAAAAAAAACATTAAATTGAGAGAATACCATCTTACATAAATTATAATGTGTGGCACACTTAAGAAAGAATCATTAAGACTGACCCAAAGTCTACCTTTTAAATAATCAAATGCTGTTAAATTTATAGAAGCACTATCCGAAGTGACACTCATTATGTTTCAGCATATTTCATAAGATTGTAAAAGTAAAATAGAGCTTATTTTATGCGATATAAGACTGGTTTTTAGTTTCTTCCAAAACAAATCTATGACGCTAATAGTCATTTTGGATGTTCATCATGGTCAATCCAATGGACAATAAGTGTAAACATGGTCAATCCAGAGGACAATAAGTGTAAAATATCCTTACCATTAGGACTATGTCCCATATCCGAAGGAATATATAATCTATCTCTACCATCATAGTAAGCAAATAAACAACAAAGAAAATGGCAATATTCTTTTTGATATTAAAAATATCACTTTTAATAGTATTTCTTGGAATACCTTCATAATCTAGGTTATATAATTCCCAAATATAATGAACAAAACCAGGATGTGAAGGGAATGAGAATGGAAAAGCACAAACATCAACTATTTTAGTTAATTATCAACGATCTTTCTCTTTACTATATGTGCGGTTTGTGCTTCGACTAGATGGGTTAGGCATATTTAATACATCTTGAACCATATTAAAACCTCCAACTCCCATGGAATTTTTGGGTATTGGTGTTCCTCATTTGGGTATGAAAATAAGAGTAGTTTTTGCCTCATTTTGTTGTAACGACCTGTTTAGTCGTTTTGAGCAGCAGATTTTATTTCTGGAAAAACTGGCTAAGTCGACAAACCCCACGACGAACCGTCATGGGCACGACGGACCGTGAGGGGGGGGGGGTCCCGGTCCAAAACACTTAGAATTTGAAAATTGGGTACTGAAAGCGACTATCTGAACCTCGTGACGGAATGGAGGAAGGACCCGTCCAGCAGGGTGGAGGGCAGTCACAGCTACTCAAGTGGAATTTCAGTTATCTGACTCTGTGACGGAAGCAGCAGACGGACCGTCGCGAGGCACGACGGCCCGTCACAGACGGTAATCCCAGGCTGGGTCGGGATTTTGTTAAAGGTTTGAAGGGCGTTTTGGACCTATTCCTGCTTAATCATAAAGTCGTGGGTTTTAAAGTAATAAGTCTAATTACTTGGGGGTTAAAGAGATAACCTTAATTAATAGTGGGATTATTTTGTCACTTATACTTAATATATGTGATTAGGGTAAAAGAAAGAGGGTGGATTAAGAAAAATAGGTAGAAATAACAGAGAAGAGGAAGAGAGAGAACGACCGAGAACGAGCGGACGAGGAGAAAACGAAGAGAAAGCAAAGACTTGAAGATTAGCTTGTTGTTGATCACGACTCTTCGGTGGGGTAGGTTTATGGTTTTATACGTATAGTAAAATCTTAATAGCGAATGATATGTATTGGGTTTAGTGTTTGTGTAAACCCCTTCTTATGTGCTTAATTAGTGTTTGCATGTTTGTGGTTATATACTTGTGTAAAAATAAGCATGATGAAGCATGAATCCTAAAAAAACATGAAAAAGCAACCTAATCTAGTTTTTATAATGATGCCGTGGGATAAAGAAGGCTTAATGAACGAAAGTAGGGAGATTAGGTCGATCGGGGGCACGTTCCGGTAACAGGATAGTATCTGAGGATCGGATGAGTGTCACGTTTCGAACAAGGATAGAATATGGATCGGGTGCCACGTTCCGGTACAGGATTTATTATGGATGAGGGCTACGTTACGGTACCAGGACTAGTATATAAGGGATCGGAGTTGTCACGTCGAACAAGGATAGAATATGGATCGGTTGACACGTTCCCTGGTACCACAGGATAGTATATGAGGATCGGAGGTCACATTTCCGACACTCAGATAGAATGGATCGGGGGTGTCACGTTCCGGTACCAGGATAGTTATGAGGATTTGGTGGTAACGTTCTGACACCAGTGATAGTATATGGATGGGTGCCACGTTACGGTACCATGATAGTAATATGAGCGATCGGGTTCCACGTCCGGCACCAGAATTATTAAAGAGAATGAATATTGAATATGTTTAAGATACTCAATCTAATGAACCTAATTCCCAAAATCGTATGATGGGGAGGCGGGTCCCCAATGATGTTGCTGGTGTTGCGACCAAGGGTATGGTAATGTAAATGCCGCATGTTGATATTGTAGTTGATTTTATGATATTCTATCGATTCCATGCTGTGTCTATTTGAGGTGGCCGATAATATCTTACCTCAGTCCCCGTGTTTGTACTGACCCCTACTGTATGTTTCTTTCTTTCGTTAATGTGGAGTTCAGCAAACATACCTTCGTGTTCAACTCAACCGCAAACTCTAGCCAGTCTCAATGTGCCACGGATTTGAGGGGGGGTGAGCTAATGCTTTGGATTGGACGGGATCTTCTTCTCATGTCTGGACGCCTTGAAGTTCGGCATGGCTAGCTTTGTTTATTTTAGTTTCTAGAATACTCTTCAGTTTAGAAATTTGATCATAGAGTTCTTGTGGTGATTGACTCCAGGTTTGGAATAATAGATGTTGAATTTAGAAGTTATTTATTGATTTATTAAGGTTAAGTCTTCGCATTATTTTCTGTTATTATTGAGTTAAACCGTTTGAAATTGGTGGGTGGGTGGGTGTTCGACTCACCTAGATAGATAAGTGTGGGGAGGTGCCAGTCGAGCCGATTTGGGTCGTTGACAAACTTGGTTACCGAGCATTAGGTGCGTTGGTCTCATCACACAAGAATAGGTTAGTTCTACGTAGAGTCTTAAGGAACGGTTAGGGGGACGCCTTACTGTTCTTGAGGGCATATAAGACTTAGGAAAAATTTCATTCTTTCTTTTCCTTCTTCGTGCGATTACTTGGTCCAATTGCGTATCTTAGGTGATAACAAATTGTATCTGACCATCTTCACTATCTTCGAGCATGGTAGAACTAGAGCAACCAACGACTTTGTACGGGTGGGCCCAACACAACATGCAGACAAGACGCGTCCGAGCCAGCCATGGGGCTGTAGATCGAGGAAGAATAGCGGCAAGAGGCCGTGGTAGTGTAGAGGTCGTGTGGGAGGAGTCTATAGAGGAAGAGGACGAGCACCTAGCCCATTCTGATACTAGGGAGCGTGGGGGACTCCTCCACAGACTGAAGAAGTAGTAAGATGAGGGTGAGGATGGGAGACATGAAAAGTGCACACAAATGAGGAATTGCCCACCTCAACCTACCCCAGAGATGATCAATCAGGTTCTTGCTTATCTTAGCGGGTTATCTGATCCAGGCCAGACACCTCCAGTGTTTTCTGCACCAGCACCTCAGGTTCCAGAGGTACAACATGCGGCTACTATGGCTCCCCACATGGATGTTCCATTGGAAATAGGCACGTTTCCTCGTCTGACTACAGGGCCTATAATGACAAATGATCACGATGAACTTTTCAGTAAGTTCTTGAAATTGAAACCTCCAGTATTCAAGGGTGCTGAATCTGAGGATGCCTACGATTTTCTGGTTGATGGTCATGAGTTACTACATAAAATTGGCATAGTGGAACGGTTTGGTGTTGAGTTTGTGACTTATCAGTTTCAAGGGAACGCCAAAATGTGGTGGCGGTCACATGTTGAGTGTCAACCAACAGAGGCACCACCTATGACTTGGGCATCATTCTCTAGCTTGTTTATGGAAAAATATATCCCCCGGACCTTGAGGGATAGGAAAAGAGATGAGTTCCTAAGTCTAGAGCAAGGTAGGATGTCGGTTACTGCATATGAAGCTAAGTTTCGCGCATTATCCAGGTATGCCACCCAACTATGTTTCAGTCCACAAGAGCGGATTCTCCGTTTTGTGAAGGGGTTAAGGTCAGAATTGTGGATTTCAGCCTTACAGGTAGCGGCTACGGCAAAATCCTTTCAAGAAGTGGTAGACTTCGTGATAGAGGTGGAAGGAGTGAAGCCAGATGACTTCACCATGGCATCGACATCAAAAAGGTTTCGGAAGGGAGGTGAGTTTAATGGTTCTTACTCTAGAGGACAGGGTTCAGGAGGTTACTCAGTCCGACCAATACAGTCTTCACTACAGACTGTAGTTGGGGGTCCACCTCAGACCGGTCAACACTTCTCTGAGAGACCTATGCTTGAATCCAGAGAGTGTTATGGATGTGGGGAGACTGGACACATTAAGAGGTATTGTCCAAAACAGAGTTACAGACCTCAAATAGTCAGAGGTAGAGGTGGTCATGGAAGAGGCCGTCATTCTAGAGGGCGAGGTGGCCGAGGTAATGGTGGTCACCAAAACGGTTGAGGTGACGGACAAATGGGAACTACTGCAGCGCAGCCTGGTAGATGCAACGGGCAGACAGGTGATAGGGCCCATTGTTACGCTTTCCCTGGGCGGTCCGAAGCGGAGGCATCAGATGCTGTTATCACAGGTAATCTTTCGGTTTGTGATTTCATGGCTTCTGTATTATTTGATTTTGGCTCCACATTTTCATATGTATCTTCCTCATTTGCTAATGGTCTTAATTTACATTATGAATTGCTTGACATGCCTATTCGTGTTTCTACCCCGGTGGGTGAGTCTGTGATAGTTGAAAAGGTGTATAGGTCTTGTTGGGTGACTTTTGTGGGGAGCAACACTTATGTAGACTTGGTTATCTTAGAAATGGTTGATTTCGATGTAATTCTGGGTATGACTTGGCTTTCTCCAAATTTTGCAATCTTGGATTGTAATGCTAAAACTGTGACGTTAGCCAAGCCTGGGACAGATCCGCTAGTGTGGGAGGGTGACTACACTTCCAATCCGGTTCGTATCATCTCCTTTCTTCGTGCTAAGAAAATGGTTAGTAAGGGTTGTTTAGCGTTCTTGGCACATCTCAGGGATGATACTACCCAAGTACCTCCAATTGAGTCGGTCTCGATAGTTCGTGAGTTTTTAGATGTGTTTCCCGCAGACCTTCCTGGTATGCCACCGGATAGAGATATTGACTTCTGCATTGATCTTGAACCGGGTACTCGCCCCATTTCTATACCCCCTTATAGAATGGCTCCCGCTGAGTTAAGAGAGTTAAAGGCCCAACTTCAAGAGTTGTTAAGTAAAGGTTTCATTAGACCAAGTGCATCCCCTTGGGGTGCTCCGGTGTTATTTGTGAAGAAGAAAGATGGGAGTCTTCGGATGTGCATAGATTACCGGCAACTAAATAAAGTAACTATTAAGAACAGGTATCCTCTTCCTCGCATTGATGATTTGTTCGATCAGTTACAAGGTGCTTGTGTCTTCTCTAAGATTGACTTGAGGTCTGGTTATCATCAATTGAAAATACGGGCAGCAGATGTGCCAAAGACTGCTTTTCGAAGCAGGTATGGGCATTATGAATTCTTGGTAATGTCCTTTGGACTAACGAATGCCCCTGCTGCTTTCATGAGCTTGATGAACGGGATTTTTAAGCCATATCTGGATCTCTTTGTGATCGTTTTTATTGATGATATACTGATATACTCAAAAAGTAAGAAGGAACATGAGGAGCATTTGAGAATTGTGTTGGAAATGTTGAGGGAGAAAAAGCTTTATGCCAAATTCTCCAAGTGTGAGTTTTGGCTAGATTCAGTGTCCTTCTTGGGGCACGTGGTTTCTAAGGATGGAGTGATGGTGGATCCTTCTAAGATCGAAGTAGTGAAAAATTGGGTAAGACCTACTAATGTGTCAGAAATAAGAAGCTTTGTTGGTTTAGCCAGTTACTACCGTCGATTTGTCAAGGGATTCTCTTCTATTGCTTCCCAATTGACGAGCTTGACTAAACAGAATGTTCCATTCGTATGGTCGAACGAGTGCGAAGAAAGCTTTCAGAAACTCAAAACTTTGTTGACTACTGCACCTATCCTTACCTTGCCAGTAGAGGGTAAAAACTTCATTGTTTATTGTGATGCATCCTATTCTGGTTTGGGTGCAGTGCTAATGCAAGAGAAAAATGTAATTGCCTATGCTTCGAGACAATTAAAGGTGCATGAACGTAATTATCCGACCCATGATTTGGAGTTGGCTGCGGTAGTGTTTGCATTAAAGCAATGGAGACACTACCTATATGGAGTTAAGTGTGAAGTCTATACGGATCATCGTAGCCTACAATATGTCTTTAATCAGAAGGATTTCAATTTGAGACAGAGGAGATGGATGGAACTACTGAAGGACTACGATATCACCATCTTGTATCATCCGGGAAAGGCTAATGTTGTGGCAGACGCCTTAAGTAGAAAGGCAGGGAGCATGGGTAGTCTAGCTCGCTTACAAGTTTCTAGACGCCCATTGGCTAGAGAGGTTCAGACTCTGGCTAACGACTTTATGAGGTTAGAAGTAAATGAGAAGGGAGGATTGTTGGCTTGTGTGGAGGCGAGATCTTCTTTTCTTGACAAGATCAAGGGAAAACAGTTTGATGACGAGAAACTAAGCCGAATTCGGGATATGGTGTTGAGAGGAGAGGCTAAAGAAGTGATCATAGACGAGGAAGGTGTTTTGAGAATTAAGGGAAGGGTATGTGTGCCCCGTGTCGATGAATTGATCCACACTATTCTTACAGAGGCTCATAGTTTCGGATATTCTATACATCCTGGTGCAACCAAGATGTATCGTGACCTAAAGCAACACTTTTGGTGGAGTAGAATGAAGCGCGACATTGTTGATTTTGTTGCCAAATGTCCAAACTGTGAGCAAGTAAAGTATGAACACCAGAGGCCCGGAGGAACACTTCAGAGAATGCCCATTCCTGAATGGAAGTGGGAAAGGATTGCAATGGACTTCGTGGTTGGTCTTCCGAAGACATTGGGGAAGTTTGATTCTATTTGGGTAATTGTGGACAGATTAACTAAGTCTGCTCATTTCATTCCGGTTAAGGTGACCTACAATGCAGAGAAGTTAGCCAAAATCTACATTTCAGAAATTGTTCGGTTGCATGGAGTTCCACTTTCCATCATATCGGATAGAGGTACGCAGTTTACTTCTAAGTTTTGGAGAACATTGCATGCTGAATTAGGTACTAGGTTGGACCTTAGTACTGCATTTCACCCTCAGACCGATGGGCAGTCTGAGCGAACAATTCAGGTGTTGGAAGATATGCTTCGTGCATGTGTGATAGAATTTGGTGGTCATTGGGATAACTTCTTACCCTTAGCAGAGTTTTCGTACAATAATAGCTATCACTCGAGTATTGATATGGCTCCATTCGAAGCATTGTATGGGAGGAGATGTAGGTCTCCCATTGGTTGGTTTGATGCATTCGAGGTTAGACCTTGGGGTACTGACCTTTTGAGGGATTCGTTAGAGAAGGTGAAATCTATTCAAGAAAAGCTTTTAGCGGCTCAAAGTAGGCAAAAGGAGTATGCAGACCGAAAGGTTAGGGACTTGGAGTTCATGGAGGGTGAGCAAGTTTTGCTGAAGGTTTCACCCATGAAGGGTGTGATGCGATTTGGTAAAAGAGGTAAGCTAAGCCCGAGGTATATTGGTCCATTTGAAGTTCTGAAGCGAGTAGGGGAGGTGGCTTATGAATTAGCCTTGCCTCCAGGGCTGTCAGGAGTGCATCCGGTATTTCATGTGTCAATGTTGAAAAGATACCATGGGGATGGAAACTACATCATTCGTTGGGATTCAGTTCTGCTTGATGAGAACTTGTCTTATGAGGAGGAGCCTGTTGCCATTTTAGATAGAGAAATTCGCAAGTTGAGGTCAAGGGAGATCGCATCCATCAAAGTTCAATGGAAGAATCGACCAACTGAAGAATCCACTTGGGAGAAGGTGGCCGATATGCAAGAAAGATACCCACACCTGTTTACAGATTCAGGTACTCCTTTTCGCCCTTGTTTTTCTTCTCGTGATCGTTCGGGGACGAACGATGGGTAAATTGGTATCTATTGTAATGACCTGTTTAGTCGTTTTGAGCAGCAGATTTTATTTCTAGAAAAAGATGGCTAAGTCGATGGACCCTACGACGAACCATCATGGGCACGACGGACCATCGAGGGGATCCCGTTCCAAAACACTTAGAATTCTAAAAAAAGGGTACTGAAATCGACTCTCTGAACCTCGTGACGGAATGGCAGGACGGACCGTCACAGGCGTGACGGGCCGTCACAGATCCTTCAGTGAATTTCAGTCTCTGAACTCTGTGACGGAGCAGCAGGACGGACCGTCGCAGGCACGACGGCCCGTCACAGACTGCGTAATCCCAGGCTGGGTCGGATTTCTGTTAAATGTTTTAAGGGGCGTTTTGGACTATTTCCTGCTTTAATCATAAAGTAGTGGGTTAAAGTTAATAAGTCTAATTACTTGGGGGTTAAAGGAGATAACCTTAAATTAATTAGTGGGTTATTTTGTCATCTTTTATACTTAATTATATGTTAATTAGGGTAAAAGAAAGAGGGTTTGAATAAGAAAAATAGAAAGAACAGAGAAGAAGAGAGAGAAACGATCGAGAGAGGGAGAAAACGAAGAGGAAAGCAAAGACTTTGAAGATTAGCTTGTTGCTTGATCACGAATCTTCGGTGGAGGTAGGTTATGGTTTTTATACTATTCGTAGTAAACTCTTAATAGCGAATGATATGTATTGGGTAGTGTTGTAAACCCTTCTATGTGCTTAATTATGTGTTTGCATGTTGTGGTTATATAGTTGTGATAAAATAAGCATGATGAAGCTATTGAATCCTAAAACATGAAAAAGAAACCCTAATCTACTTTGTTAGTAATGATGCCTTGGTATAAAAGAAGGCTTAATGAACGAAAGTAGTGAGATTAGGGGATCGGGTGCCACGTTCCTGTACCAGGATAGTATATGAGGATCGGAGTGTCACGTTCCGACACCAGGATAGAATATGGTTCCGGTGCCACGTTCCGGCACAAGGATAATATATGAGGATCGGAGTGTCACGTTCCTACACTAGGATAGTATATGGATCGGGTGCCACGTTCCGGTACCAGGATAGTATATGAGGATCGGAGTGCCACGTTCCGGCACCAGAATTAGTAAAGAGAATGAATCTTGAAATAAGTTAATATACTCAATCTAATGAACCTAATTCCCAAAAGAGTATGATGGGGAGGCGTGAGTCCCCATTGATGTGCTTGGTGTTGCGACCAAGGGTATGGTAATTGTAAATGCCACATGTTGAGTATTGTAGTTGATTTTATGATATTATCTGATACATACTGTTTTCTATTTTGAGTTGGCAGATGATATCTACTCAGTACCCGTGTTTTGTACTGACCCCTACTTGTATGTTTCTTTCTTTGTTATATGTGGAGTGCAGTAAACATACCGTCGTCTTCAACTCAACCGCAACACTAGCCAGTCTTCATTGCACCGGATTTCAGGGTGAGCTAATGCTTCTGGCTTGGACTGGATCTTCTTCCTCATGTCTTGATGCCTTGAAGTTCCGGCATGGACTAGCTTTTGTTTATTTTAGTTTCTTAGAATACTCTTAGTTTAGTAATTTGATCATAGATGTTCTTGTGGTGATGACTTCCAGGTTTTGGGAATAATAGATGTTGAATTTTAGAAGTTATTTAATTGATTTTATTAATGAGTTTAAGTCTTCCGCATTATTTTCTGTTATTATTGGTAAACGTTTGAAATTGGATGGGTTGGTTCGCTCACATAGTAGGATAAGTGTGGGTGCCAGTCGTGGCCCGATTTGGGTCGTGACATTTGTACAAAAAATTTCCAGACTAAAGATCTTTTAACACGTACGGTGGCGACATTTGAAAAAGTAGGTAAAGGACGGACTTCATCTTGTTCCGGTAATTAAATAACAGGACTAGCAGGGGTAGGGGTCGCGTCATATTCCTCATGTATTTCTACTTCTTTATCTAATTCTTCCTCAAAATTAGTAAAACATCTATATAAAGTCTCATGATCTACTCCATTTTCGGAATTAAATTCAATAGGTCCTGGTGACATAAAAAAAGTTTCATTAACATGAGTATAATCATTAGTATTAACTACAAATCAAGGTGGCACATCTTCAAAATGTACTTGACGTTTACGTATAAGTAGACGTATAACCAAAGCCAGAATTAAGAGATGCCTATTGAATCTTCCGATTTACTTCAACTAAATCTCCGAAATCCAAACTCCAAGTCAATATCACAAAATAATAATTATGAATTTATGAAAGATTTAAAATTGAGAGATTGTATAAGATGTCAATGAAATAGTTTGTGAATTTATGATTTTAAATGAAAAATATGGAATATTTATAGTGTAAAGGGGTTAGAAAGGGGTGGATTTTTTTTAAAGACGTTTTGGGCCCAACACAATGGCTACAAGGTCCCAACAGTTTGATTCAACAATCATATTAAAAAAATTAAACAATCGGTTGAACCGGTTCTTACAAGACAGGTAGGTAAACTACAAGAATGGTTCTCTACCAATTCAACCGGTATTGGACAAACCGATATGAGAACCGAACCGGATAAAAACCAGTCCCTTTTCCTGTCTTAGGCACACACCATAACAGAATGGAGTTGCGGAGAAAATGAACAGAACGCTTCTTGAGAAGGCTCTTTGTATGCTCTTAGAAGCCAAGATGTCCAAAGTATTTTAGGCTGAAGCTGTTCATACTGCTTTTTATATTCTCAATCGATCTCCAGCATCAACGATTAACTTTCAAAATCTGAATGAGGTATCATCGGGTGAACCCTCTAACTATTCATACTTGCAAATATTTAGGTATCCAGCTTATTATCATGTTACTGAAGGAAAGCTTGAACCATGGGATAAAAAGGCCATATTCGTAGGGTATGTAGATGGACTAAAAGGGTACAAACTTTGCTGTTTGTCCTTATTCAAATTTGTAGTTAGTAGAGATGTTACCTTTGATGATGCCTCTATACTTTTTACTCGTAATGTTTCTGTAGAGTTATCAAGAAACGAGAACAACGAGCAGGTGGAGCTACCGGTGTAGGTTCCCAAAGAAAAAGATCTAGAAACTCAGGTTGATGAGTCAAAAGATGCAGATCTTGAAAATCTTGATGACAATGAACCATACACAATTGCGAAGGGAAGGGAAAAAGGCAAATACAGAAATCGAAACTCTTATAGAACAAGAAAATCTTATTGCACACGCGTTTGTAGCTGTAGAAGAAGAGATTAATGATATAGAACCCTCTTCATATGTTGAAACAACTTCTTGCAAAGATGTTGCACAACGACAGTTAGCCATGATGGAAAAGATGGAGATTCTTCACAAAAATGAGACACAGGTCTTAGTTAAAGGCCAAAAGGGATGAGGAAGTTGGATGCAAATGTGTCTATAGAAAGAAAGAAGGTACTTAAAAAGTAGAAGATGCTAGGTTCAAGGATATATTGGTTGCAAAGGGTTCCATCCATAAGGACGGAATCAACTACAATGAGATCTTTTCTTCAGTCGTGAAACAAAGCTCAATTAACGTGCTAGTAGCATTGGTTTCTCAATTTGATTTTGAGTTTCAAAAGCTTGATGACAAAACTGATTTCTTACATGGGGATCTAGAAAAGACACTCTATATGTATCAGCCTGAAGGTTTCCTAGTTGAAGAAAAATAATATCATGTATGCCAACTAAAGTCTTTGTATGGTTTAAAGAAACCCCCTAGACAATGGTACAAGAGGTTTGATGCATTCTTGACTAGACATGGATTTTTGAGGAGTGCATTTGATAGTTGTGTGTATCACAAAAAGATGTTTGGTAACTCTATGATTTAACAATTGTTGTATGTTGATGATATGCTTATTTCTTCTAAAAACATCACAGAGATAAATATTTTGAAGAAACTGTTGAGTAGGGAATTTTACATGAAGGATCTCCGAGTTTCAAAAAAAATCCTTTGAATGGAGATTTTAAGATCAAATGGTGCTATACATATTTTTTAGAAGAGGTACATCAAAAAAGTTCTTGAAAGATTCAATATGCATATGAGCAAGACTGTAAGTACACCGTTAGCTTCTCATTTCAAGCTTTAAGAGTAACAAAAGCCTCAGTCTATTAATGAGGTGGAGTATATGTCAAAGGTTCCTTATGTGAGTGTAGTTGGTATCATAATGTATGCTATGGTGTGCACACGTTCAAATATTGCCCAATCTGTAAGTGTGGTAACCAAGTACATGGAAAATCTAGGAAAAAGGCATTGGGAAGTTGTCAAGTGGATATTGAGATATCTCAAAGGATCCCCTAATTTTGTCCTAATCTGTTGGAAAAGTGAAGTAATTTCAATTCTCCATTATGTAGATTGTGACTATGCAGGGGATCTTGATCGAGGAGGTCCACAACTGGATACATCTTTACTCTCATTGGAGGTGCCGTTTGTTGGAAATCGACTTTAAACTCTATTGTCTCTTTGTCTACAATAGATGAAAAATATAGGTAGAAATGGAGGCAATGAAAGAAGCTATCTGGATGAAAGGTTTGGTGGCAGAATTGAGTTTGATTACGCTGAAATCAACTCTAAGATGTGATAGTCAAACTGCTATTCATTTGATTCAAAATCCAATATATCATGAGGCAACAAACACATTGATATCAGATTCAATTTTATTCGAGATGTCATAGAAGAGGGAGCTATGAAGGCTGAGAAGGTTATCACAGACAATAACGCTGCAAACATGTTGACCATGATAGTCTGGTTTGCCAAGTTTGTACACTATAATGACTTAGAGGGAGTATGCATCAAGTGATGCAACTCTTGGGGAACAACTGCTAGGTTGAGCTAATATGTTCAACAAAGGTTTTATTCTTCTTGATTCTTACATCGGGATTTCCCTGTAGACTTTAGAAGTTTTGGTCTGAGTTGTTTATACCCATGCTCTTAACACAAATCAAGGTGGAGATTGAAAGAGTTGGTTTTGTTCTTGTGTAATCAAACTAAATGGAAGATGAATTGCCATGAATATTTTGTAGGAAGGTAATTAGTATAAATAAAAGTCAAGATAGTATCTTGGTAGGTGAAATTTAGGTAAACCATAAAATGATTTCACATGTTTAACCTTGACAATTTTGACACATAGTGATGTCATGGATGACATCAATAGGATGGATTTATTACTATAAATAGGTAGCTCTTAATTAATTTTCCAAACATCCTCTCACTTGCCTTCACACCTTCTAAGGCATTTATGTTCTCTCTCTTGTAGTATTTCACTTGTAGTCTTTGTAGAGTGAAATAAATATTAGTGCAGTAGTTGTCTGGTGGACGTAGGATCATTTTGATCTGAATCACATTAAATATTGTTGTTCTTCCTTGTTCTTTAATTTCACGTTACCGCTAACAAATGGTCTGTCAACCTCTCACCTAGAGAATAAATCTCCATTCCAATGTTTACCTGGTAAATCACCTGATTATGACTCCCTACAAATATTTGGTTGTTTAAGTTATCCATGGCTCAAACCATACTCCAAAAATAAACTTAAAAAAAATATATACCCCATGTCTATCTCGGATTCTCCTTATCTCATCACTGTCACAAAATGATTTGATCCACTTTCTACAAATGTGTATTTATACCGTGATGTATATTTTTGCATTTAAAACATTGTTCTCTAATACAACAATTAAATCAGCTCACCTAAAATGGGAAAAATACCACAATGCCAAATTCTTCAGACCACACACCTAAAATTCCTATAATTACAAATCTTATCCCTCCATTAGAAATAAAATCTCGCACAATAACAAATCTTTCGTCATCGCCTGCTCCTTTTCCATCCAAGTATCAAGGAAACTCATACTCCTAGCCTCATCCAACAGTGCATTAGTGGCAGATACACTTCACCTCCTGCACCTTCTCCTTCTCTAGGTAAATTTCCATTTCCCTCATCTCTTATAATTCCCTCTTTTAAAAACCCATTTTCTGTACCTACTGTCCAGTGTCTCCCACCACCACACCTCCCCACAAATTCACACACCCCTTTCCTTATAAACACACATAGCAACTCGTCTCCTCTCCTTGTCTATCAACGTGGGAACACCAAACCGTTAACCCGCCTAGATCCCCGACAAACCCATACTATCACTGATTTTGAACTCGCTCCTTCAATGCCATACTGTTCTGTTCCTTCTACAGGTGCTGCCACACGATCCCAGATCAACATAACCAAATCTAAACAAAATTTTTATTACCTAGCCAAATTGAAACCCACATCACACTCACTATTGTCAAACAAGCACAAAACATCCTGGATGGCATGATGCAATGAAATAAGAACTTGATGTTTTAATTAAAAACTAGAGGTGGGAACTTGTTCCTTTTGGCCAAACTAAAAATGTTGTATCATGTAAGTGGCTTTTCATGATAAAGAGAAATGCCGATGGGACCATCGATAGATACAAAGCTCACCTGGTTACAAAGGCTTCTCTTAAAGATCAGGTATTGATTTTCACTTAACATTCAGCCTGGTCATCAAGCCCACCATAGTTCGCATCATCCTCTCTGTGCCAATTCATCTCAATTGGCACCTTCGTCAACTTGATGTCAATAATGCCTTCCTCCAGGGAAACCTAGACGAGGAAGTGTACATAGAACAACCTCTAGGGTTTACTAGTGATGACGAACTAACACATATATGCCATCTGTGCAACATAATATATGGCTTGAAGCTGGCTCCCACGGTTGGTACAATGCTCTCACGGGTTACCTTTCATCCATTGACTTTGTTAAGAAAAAGTAATATACCTCACTACTTATTAGACAGGGTCTAGGTGACACACTGTTCGTCCTTGTCTTTGTCAATGTCGTTATTGTCACTGTAAGCAACACTTCAAGTCAATTATGTTATCATTTCCCTTGCTTTTTAGAGTTCTATTAAAGATTTAGGTAACCTTCATTACTTTCATGGTGTTGAAGTGATACACAACTCTTCAAATTCAATTCTCACCTAAGCAAACTATGTAAATAGGATTTTAAATAATGAGCTAATGACCGACTGCAAGAGTGTCAACACACCAATAAGTGCCTCTGAGTTACTCAGCTTATCTGATGGAACTCACATGGATGATGCTACACTATATCATTGAGTGTTGGGTAGTATTCAATACCTATCATTCACCAGACCAGACATAGCCAATGCGGTAAACAAGTTGTCTCAATTCATGCAAGCACCATCAGATCTTCACTGGAAAGATGTGAAGCGTGTTCTCCAATATTTGCATGATACCATTCAACTTGGCGTACGAGTTACTACCGTTAATGACTTCAATATACATTACTCTGATGCGGATTGTGGTGGAGACATCTCTGACAGAGTACCTACATCTGGATACATCGTTTTTCTTTTTACGATCCTATAAGTAGTTGGTCCTCAAAGAAACAAAATACCGTGTCACGTTCCTCCACCGAGTGTGAGTATAGGGTGGTGGCTAATAACATTTATGAAACCTTGTGGGTCCACAATCCATAATGCATTTCTCAGATTATTTATCTAGTTTATGACATATATTAACCAAAGAATAGGCTATATAACCAAACACTTTCAAGTGGCTACTAATGGCTTATGTGCCATCTATGTTTCATATGGAGTTCGATTAAAAATAAATTTTGTTGGAGAAACATTCAATAGGTAGAGCGTTGCAGCCACTGCTTTGCCCAAGAAAATAAATAGGAAGTTCCCTTTCATTAAGTAGGCTTCTAGTCATTTCAACCACTGTGCGATTTTTCCGCTTGGCGACTCCATTTTGCCATGGTGAGTACGGTGTTGTATACTCCATGTGTATTCCATTCTCATCACAAAATAGATTACAATCATTAGATGAAAAGTTCACCACCATAATTTGTGCGAATAGCTTTTGTGTTGCAGCCTATTTTCTTCTCTACTAGAGACTTGAACTTCCTGAAATTCTCAAAAGCTTCAAATTTGAATTTTAGAAAGTAAGCCCAGGTCATATGGCTATAATGATCAGTAGATGGAATAAAATAGCGACTCCCACCAAGTTACTAAGTCTTCATCAGTCAACACAAGTTTGGTTTGTGAGTATGCACCCTTCACATAACACAATCTCACCCACTTTTGGTAAACCAACCACCATTTTCTTTCTAGTCAATAGTTTCAGCCCATTAATGTTCAAATGACCATAGCGAAGATGTCAAAGTTGAGTTTCATTAACACCTTTAGCAACTAACACATTCTTAACAATATCTGAAATATTAAGGGGAAATATGTTGTTCTAATTCATCGGCACAATTGTAACACTTTGACAACATTTTCTTGTCACTAACAATACATGAGTCATTATCAAACAACATAGAACAACTATTCACCATCAATCGACCAACACTCAGAAAATTGTAAGCCAAATTAGAAATTAATTGCACATCACAGATAAGTTTAGAATTACCATGCGTTGTTTTAATAGCTATGGTACTTCTGCCTTCAACTCGTACTTTCTTGTCATCACTGAGTCGAACTTCACTTTTTTTACTCATCAAGATCTCTAAATAGTGACTTTGTACTAGCTATATGATTCACGCATCTACTATTAATAATCCAAACACCATCAGAATTGTTTGTATTTTGAGAATTATGCATGAACAACTTAATTTCATCCTCAACTTTCTCAAAGAAATCGGCGTGCTTCTGCTCATCTTTTTGATTGGTCTAACAATATGCTTCAGTGTGGCCGGCCTTCTTGAAATACCAACATTGAAAGTTACTCTTAGGCTGATTGTGACATATTAAATTATCCTCTGCTTCTGCCGCTGCCTTGACCTCGCCCATGACATCCGCCTCTACCTCTACAAGAGATTTGAGAATTTTTCTTTGATGAAAGATGGATCATCTTTCACCTGGAAAGTCTTTTCTTCAACCTTCTCATGTGATCTGTTTAGCCTATCTTCATGAACTAACAATGAATCCATTAAATAATCTAATGTATAACTAGATAAATGCTTGGATTTGTTGGGAACACGGATAAACACAACAATATATATGGTAAAAGTAATGGAAATAAAATGGAAAAATAATGACGCCATTTTACGTGGAAACCCTTCTGAATAAGGGAAAAAACCACGGGCCAAGAGGAGCAACTGATATTTTTTACAGTAAAGAATTTTATACTGTGTAGTCACGAATACAATAATCAAAGTGACTACTATACACTCAAAAGGAACAACACTCTTTTGTTTTCCACCTTACTAAAGTATCACTCACACTCTATTTTTCTTCACATACTATTTTTCTTCTATAGTCTATGGAATACCTCACTTTGGTCTCAAAATGTTTTTTCTCTCTAATTTGGTGTGTTATTAAAATGAGCAAGAATGTTCTATTTATTAAAGGATAAAACCATGCCTATGTCACTAATTACATAGGTCAATATAACAAAGTCAAAAATGGTTGCTAATCTTGCCAATTTTCCAACCATCAAATATTTTATTTTCAACTCCAGTTATTATTCCTTTTTAACAATTTCTTGTAGCAATTGAATAGTAAAAGTTGACCAAAAAATGGGATGGATTCAACAAATCTCCCCCACCAGTCCCATTTACTAGAAGGAGGTATCTTCATCTTCTTTAGATAGAGCTCATACCTACAAGTTCTTTGCATAAGTCAAACTTATTTTCCGGTATCGTCTTGGTCGCATATCTGCTGAATTTTCACTTGTGTGGATCTTTTTTATGTTAAATGATTCACTCTTCACTTTCTCACGAATCCAATGATATCTGATGTCGATATGTTTTGTTCTTGCGTGATACATGGAGTTCTTACTCAAGTCTATTGCACTCTGGCTGTCACAATAGACAATATACTCCATCTGATTTAAACGAAGATCCTGAAAAAATTCCTTTAGCCATATCATCTCCTTGCTAGATTTAGTAGTTGCAATATACTCAGCTTCAGTTGTAGATAGTGCAACACACTTCTGCAACTTCGACTTCCATGATATAGCTCCCCCCTGAAAAAGTAAATAAATATTCAGTAGTGTATTTTCTGTTATCAAGGTCACATGCCATATCAGAATC
Organism: Solanum habrochaites; assembly: GCA_027704765.1. Classification (NCBI taxonomy): domain Eukaryota; kingdom Viridiplantae; phylum Streptophyta; class Magnoliopsida; order Solanales; family Solanaceae; genus Solanum; species Solanum habrochaites. The sequence goes on from JAKWJA010002491.1 coordinate 21,491,079, forward strand.
TGTATAACCTTTCAAGATTTGGTTTGATGCTCCAAAACACAAACGTTCATAGGAGCTTCCTCTAAGATACCCGAGTATCCCCTTCATAGTTTCCCATTGCTCTTTTCTCGAATTTTTGAGAAATTTGTTGACAACACAAACTCTGTGAGCAATATCAGGTCTAGTAAACACCATTGCATACATTGGACTTCTAATGATGGAGAAATATGGATCTTTGGCCATGTTCTTTTTTTTCTTTCTAGCTATAGGACATACTTTTTGCTCAACTTCATTTGACCATCAAGAGGTGTACTAACAGACTTAGCTTTCTTCATATTGAATGCTCATGTACATGTTCAATGTACTTCTTCTGGGACAAATAAATCTTCCTTTTATCTCTGAGACGAGTAATTCTCATGCTGAAAATTTTCTTGGCATGATCCAAGTCTTTCATAAAAAAAGGCTTACGCAACTCTTTCTTCAGCTCGTCAATGTTAGTATTCTTGCTCACAATCAACATATCATCCACATACAACAAGAGGATGATAAAATCATTGTTAGGAATTTTTTTTACAAATATGTAATGATGTGAAAAAGTCTTCTTATAGCCTTGCTCCCCCATAAAAGATTTAAACTTCTTCTACCACTGTCTAGGAGCTTGCTTTAAGCCATATAGACTCTTTCTGAGTTTGGACACAAAATTTTCTTGCCCTCAGGTTGTTCCATATAAATCTCTTCTTCTAGGTTACCGTGAAGGAATGACATCATCACATCCATTTGCTTAATCTCTAAATTAAGATTAGCAGCCAATCCTAGAACTGTACGAATCGAGGAAATTTTCACAACAAGAGAAAATATTTCGTCAAAGTCAATAACCTTCCTTTGACCATATCCTTTAACAGCTAATCTAGCTTTGTACCTGGGCTTCAAGTTGTGTTCTTCAACTTTAACTTTGAACACCCACTTGTTATTCAAATCTCTCATGCCCTTGGGCAATTTTACCAACTCACAGTGTGGTTCTCATGCAGAGACTTTATCTCATCTTGAATGGCTTCAATTGGTTCTCCCCCGTTAGTAACACATACTCATTGGGTAAGTAATGGGAGGAAACCTTTGTCTTGTGGACCTCCGAAGAAGAATAATTGATTCGTCCATAACTTCATGAGCAACTGGATCATCAATAGCAATATCATTGTTAATATCAACATCAACATGTTGAATTCTATGCATGATTCTGGGCTTCACCATGATTATCAAGACCAACAACATCATGCACACCTGTGTGAGGAACATCATTGTGATGAACTATACTATCAAAACATGAAGATTCTACCTCCTCTTCTTTGTCAATATCTTCTATTGTTTGATTCTTCATGAAAATAATATCATGGCTTCTCACAAGTTTCTTTTCAATTGGATCATATATCCTGTAGCCAAATTCATCTAGTCTATATCCAATGAAGAGGCATTGCCTTGTCTTGGCATCTATTTTGGCACATGTACAAAAGCTTTCCTACGAAATACTCTAAAATGGTCATAGGAAAATTCCTTTCCATACCAAACACTATTTGGTACATAACTTTGCAAAGCAACAACAGGAGATAAATTAATAACATGTGCAGCGATCATTAAAGCCTCACCCCAAAATGAGTTCAGCAACTTTTCTTCAGAAAACAAACACCTAACTCTTTCCATCAAGGTCTGTTCATCCTCTCAGCCAAACCATTAAGCTTAAAATTCTTGGGAGGAGTCTTCTGGTGTCTAATACCTTGATACTTCCAGTATTCATCAAATGATCCATAATATTCACTACGATTATCAGTACGAATACATTTCAGTTTCTTTCCAATTTCTATTTCAACTGAAGCCTGAAACTGCTTAAAGACACCTAACACTTGGTCTTTAGTCTTCAAGACATAGACCCAAAGTTTTATCGAGCAATCATAAATGAAAGTGACAAAGTAGGGTGCACCACCCAACGTCTTTGTCTTCATTGGACCACATAAATTAGAGTTCACCAACTCAAGCAACTCTGCCTTTCTCGAAGGAGGGTAAGACATAAAGGAAACTCTATTTTGTTTACCAGCAAAGCAGTGCTCACACTTCTGTAATTTAGAACTTTTGAAATTTGACAAAAATTTCTTCTTAAGTAGAACATTAAGTCCTTTCTCGCTGATGTAACTGAGTCTCTTGTGCCATAACATTGAAGTGAGATCGCTCTCAACCGCATTCACCACATCAATACAAGTAGAGGACATAGTCCAGTATAGACCACGACTTTTGTTACCACGAGCCACAACCAAGGAACCCTTAATGAGATTCCATTTTCCATCACCGTTAGTACTAACATATCCTTCATCATCTAACACACCAACATAAATTAGGTGCAGACGAACATCAGGATCATGTTTCACATTGTTTAAAACTAGTTTAGTTCCAACACTAGTTTCCAATCAAATTGTGCCAGTGCTAACCACCCTAGAAACAGTTTCATTACCCATACTCAAAGTTCCAAAATCACCAAGAGTGTAGGAAGAGAAAAAATACTTCCTTGATATCACATGAGATGCGACACCAGTGTTCACAACCCAACTTGAATCATCACAAGCAATAGTTATCATATCCTCTTCATGGACAGTAACAAGATCTTCAGTGGTAACAGTGGCTAGGATATTTTCATTTCCATCTTCTTTAGTTTCCTCTTTGTTTTTGTTTTCCCTCTTCGACTTCCTGCATAACTTCTTTGTTGCCTTTTCATGCAACAATGATAACATTTAATGTATGTCTGCCTCTTGATTTGCTCCTATTTTATTCTCTATATTGAGAACCACAAGTTTTTTTCTCCCCTTGGGCCAGTTATCAGGACATCCAACGAAGAATAACCTTGAGTTTTTTTTCTCATCTCTTCATTTAAGACACTACTCTTGGCGGAATCCATAGAGATCACACCATCCGGAGCATAATTTGATAATGAAGTTCAAAATGTTTCCCAAGAGTCTGGTAGGGAACCAAGTAGAAGCAAGTCTTGAATTTCTTCATCAAATTTGATGCCCATAGAAGATAACTGATTCATGATCCCCAAAAAATTATTCAGATCATCTGTCATCGGAGAACCATAATGATACTTTAAACTAAACATCTGCTTTATTAAGAACATTTTGTTATTGCCAGTCTTCCGAGCATACAAACTTTCAAGATGCTCCCGTAGAGTTCGAGCATGTGTTTCCCCAGAAATATGGTTCAACACATTATCGTCGACCCATTGCCTAATGAATCTACAAACCTGTCTGTGCAACAAATTCCACTCATCATCTATTTTACTATCAGTCTTTACAGTGGTAAATACTGGCTTATAAAAATTCTTAACATAAAGCAGATCTTCTATTTTCCCCTTCTTAATGGCACAATTAGCACCATTCAAAGTAACCATTCTACTTGTGTTGGATTCCATCGTTTCCCCCTAAAAATATTGTTATCGCATATCAAAGTAAATCTTTTCTGATGTGAAAGTTCAAACTGTGCTGGAACCACAGATCATACTCAAAGATAAAACCTTGGCTCTAGTACTAGTGTTTTAGGAAAATGCGGATAAACACAACAATATATATGGTAAAAGTAGTGGAAATAAAATGGGAAAATAACATTACTAAGAATTTTATGTGGAAACCCTTCTGAATAAGGGAAAAAACCACAAGCCAATAGGAGCAACTGATATTACTACATTAAGGAATTTTATACTGTGTACTCACGAATACAATACTCAAAGAGACTACTATACACTCAAAAAGAACAACACTTTTTTGGTTTCCATTTTATTAAAATATCGCTCACACTGTATTTTTCTTCATAGACTATTTTTCTTCTATAGTCTATGGAATACCTCACTTTGCTCTCAAAATGGGTTTTCTCTCTAACCTAATTTGTTCTACAAATGAGAAAGAATGCTCTATTTAAAGAAGGATAAAACCATGCCTACGTCAGTAATGACCTAGGTAAATATTGCAAAGTCAAAAATCGTGCAAATCTTATAAATTTTCCAACCACCTAATCTTTTATTTTAAACTCCAATTACTATTCCTTTTTAACAATTTCTTCTAGCAATTGAATAGATAAAGTTGACCAAAAAATGAAATAGATTCAAAAGGATTCATCGATAGAAGCAAACACATGCTCAAACTTATTGGTCAAAGACCTCATAACCTTTGTTACAACAGTTTAATAATTAATTTTATCCCCACAAGACTTCATGAGATTAACAATTCTAGAGACTTTAGACATATAATCTTGCACAGATTCACCATTTTTCATACTCTAAGTTTCAAAATCACAATGCGACATTTGCAATTTAACTGGAATTAACCTTTTATCTTACTTATACTCTAGTTGAAAAATTTCCCAAGCTTCTTTGGATATCTCTCCTGGTGAAATTATGGGGTAAGATATGATCATGAAGTGCTTGTTGAAACAGGAACAACGCCTTCGAATCTTTCTTGTGAGTTTCCTGGAGTTGTTGTTAGTGGCCTTCATCCGGATATGGAAATCCATTCTCCATCAAGTCCCATTGCTCTTGAGACGAAAAAAAAGTCTTCATTAAGACTCTACAAAATAATAATTCACCCCTTTAAAATTGGAAGAGGCTGAGAGTATGAATTTGTTGTCACTACTACCTTTATGGATTTATCTCGTGTTTTTTACAATCTCTGCTTGTCACTCTTTATTTGAATCCCAGATTAACAACCCAGGCTGCTCGGATACCTAATTTTTAGAAAAAAAGAAGAGTAAACGAACTAGACCGACTTTGAGAAATAATTTTTTACTGCTTGATTCCACGCTTGTTAAAACATCAACACATAGTTCTATAGGCTTGCGACTCAACAAATAAAGCTAAAAAATTCTAACTAGCAAGTAATCGTTAAACATGGGCAAAACACTGAAAATGTGTCCTACTAATATAAGTAAAACAGTAAGCAGACAATAAAGAAACTAAGTAAAATTTATTTCCACTAATACTAAAAAGCAGGACCATGATAAGATTGTGCAGTTGGTTGATTCTTGAAGTATTAGTCAACATCAAGTGCGGAATTTGGTGTTTCAACCACTTGCAGCTCATGTAACAACCTAGTAACAGTAAAAGGAACTTTTAATATCTTTTTCTCTTTGAAGATAAAAATGGATACTTATACAACAGGCTTCCGAGCATCCACGTCTCCTAACATTTCTAAAATAAACAAAGAGAAAGGATACACAAATATATATAACTTCTAGTTGTCTATCCTAGTTAGATTCACAGTAGATTTATCCTTTAAAGGCCCCGCCAAGTTGAGCAAGATTTTTGAACACTGTCAACTTGCTTCTCAGAATATGATAGCGTGCTTTGGGAAGAGATTTAGTAAGGACATCAACTATATGATCATGAGAGGTTCTACACTTAACTATAAAAGCCTTGTCTCGGGCCTTCTAATGGACAAAATGAAAATCTATTCCATGTACATTCTATGTTAGTGGAAGATTGAATATGCAGTCACATATGTAGTACTAAGTTTGTCACACCACAAAATAGGTGCAGGTGAAACAAGTTGGTAGCCAATCACTTTAAGGACCATTTCCAGCCACGTGAGTTCACAGGAAGCACAGGCAAGTTCTCTATACTCCGATTCAGTACTCGAGCGAGACAAAACATTTTTCTTTGTAGATGTCCAAGAAATCCAATGAGAACCAAGACAAATGGAAAAACCAATGGTGGATTTGCGATCATCAAGAGAACAATCAATAAGACTATTGGTAGAAGAACATTTTGATTGATGTCTTCTGATTACATTTAAAAGATTGAATGGAAAACAGAGAGTAGTAAACCCACTAATACATATTCCTAACTCACTAACTTTCTCCTAAATAATAGGAATAAATGGATAATAACTAATTGACTAAGTCTTATCTTATAGATAGCAGTAAAAGTCAAAGTAAATACAGTTGAAAAAGCAAATTCCTAACACTCCTCCTTGCTTTGGAAGCTGCAAACTGCAAACTCCAAACTCCAAGAAGCTGGAACTTACTGACTGGTAAAGACTTAGTGAATATATCAGCCAATTGTTCATCCATTTTGCTGTAGAAAAGAGTTATATCTCCATCTTTCTGCACTTCTCTCACGAAAAATATTTTGATTTTGAAGTGCTTCGTTCTTCCATGAAACACAGGATTGTTAGATATAACTATTGTTGCATCATTGTCCACGAAAACTTTGATGCTTCCAGTCGATTCCTTATGCAAATCAACCATAATTTTCTTCAGCCACAATGCTTCATTTACTGTTGCTACACCTTCCACAAACTCAGCTTCAGCAGTAATTGAGCTACAAAATCTCGTTTTTACAACTCCATGAGAAAATTCCAGAACCAAGAATAAAATAGTACCCTGAAGTACTCTTTGCATCATCCTCGAAACCGCCCCAATCACTGTCAGAATACCCACAAAGATTCACGGGTTGACTCTTTTGAAACTTGACTTCTTAGGTGATGGTTCCTTTTATATATCACACAACTCTTTTGCTGCCTGTAAGTGTACTTCACTAGGATAATGTGTCCATCTTTATAAAACACTTACAACATACAATATATCGGGTCCTGTTATTTTATTAAACATTAAATACCCAATGAAACTTCTCAAGTATGTCTCATCCACTTTTTCGGCTCCATCATCTCTAATTTGTTTCTCCTTTTGGTTCATGGGAGAGTGATAATATCTTTGCAATTTTCCATTTTGAATTTATTCAAAATTTCCTTTGTGTAGTTTCTCTAGCAAACAAAAAACTCATCATTTCCTTGTGTAATTTCCATTCAAAGGAAATATGTCATAAGACCAAGATCAGAAATTTCAAAAGCTTTCATCATATCTTGTTTGAACTCATCAATTAGCTTTTCACTAATCCCAGTAATGAAAAGGTCATCCACATAAAGAGAAACAACAAGAATCTCACTTCTATTATGTTTAACATACAATTTGAATTTTGAAAGACTCTTTTGAAAATCAAGACCGAGCAAATAATTATTTATTCAACTATACGAAGCTATTGGTTCCTGTTTAAAGTCATAAAAAGCATTTTTTATTCGATAGAATTTATCTTCCTTTCCATCAATAACAACGCTTCAGGTTGATCAACATAATTTTCTTCTTCAAGAATGCCATTAAGAACTGCTGATTTGACATCCATCTGATGCATTTTCTAGCAATTTTGTGCACAATCTGTTATAAATAATATGATTATGTCAATCCTAGCAACTGGAGCAAAATTTTCAGAATAATCTACACAAAAAATCTGCGCATAACCCTTAACTACAAGTGTTGCTTTATGCTTGTTGATTGAACCATCAACATTTTGCTTGGTTCGGACGCCCACTTTACCCCAATTACTTTTCTTCCTTGAGGTTTGTCAACAAGCTTCCATGTACAATGTATTTGGATCATAAACCGCTTCTCATCCATTGGAATTATCTACTTGTTATCTCTGACAACATCTTTAGGGTTAACAGGTTCACGAATCGCAACATTGCATCTCTCATATATATAAGAGAGCAATCGAGTTCCCCAAACTGTTGGATCATCGTCCATTTCATTTAACCACGACCTAGTTTTTTAAACGGAATTCCTCTAGTCATCTCAATCCCATTCTTCATTCTCCATGAAGTGAACATATCTGTTGATAAATATCTTCTCACATTCAGGTTTGAAGATTTTGTATACTTTTGAACAATACTGTATCCAATAAAAATGCTCGAGGCAGCCTTCTTATCTAGATTATCCCGTTTGACCTGAGGTACATAGGTAAAACAAAGATAACCAAACACTTTAAGAAAATGTAGAGGAGGCTTGTATCCATACCATGCTTCAAAAAGAGTTTGATCTTTCACAGATTTTGAAGGAAGTCGATTTTGTGGGAACACAAATGTATTTGTTGTCTTCGCCCAAAACATCTTCAGCAAATTCTATTCGTGCAACATACATCTTGCAATATCCATGATAAAGTTGTTTCTTCTCTCGCTATCTCCATTTTGTTCTAGAGTATAAGAAGCAGTAAGTTGATATTTAATCCCTACTTCTTCTCAAAATAGATCAAATTGATGAGAAGTGAACTCCTTGCCATTGTAAGATCATAAAATCTGAATTTTCCAGCAACTTTCATTTTCAAAATTCTCTTTCAACTTCCAAAAAATGCTCTTGACCTCTGATTTATACTTTAAAAAATAAATCCAACACATTCGGGTCATATAATCAATATAAATAATATAATAAAGACTACCTTTAAGTGAAGGAGTCCTTTGGGGTCCTCAAATATCGGTGTGAACCAGCTGCAACTTTCTTGTTTTTCTCCAAGTTGCCTGTTGGGAATGGAAGTCAACTTTGTTTTCCAAATTGACAAGCCCGATAATTTTTAGAACTCGCTCCGAGTTTAGGAAGGTTCTTGACTATCACCAATTCTTGTATTTTGAGAAGCTCTTGCTATGATAGTGGCCGAGTCTCTTATTCCATAACTTGGAAGCATTTTCTCTTACTGAACACACCACTTGTTCTTCCTCGAATGGATTTAATGAGAAACTTCTACCTAACAATTTGACTTTAAATATGTCATGTCTTGAGGCTTCTTTGATCAGGCAATGTTTATCTTCAAAATTCAATTTGAATCCTTTTTCTAACAATTGACCAACAGTTAACAAGTTTTGATCTAAATATTGTACATAAAGAGCACCAAAAATTGTTGTGGTACCTGATTGTGTTTCAATTGTAATGGTCCCAGTCCTTTTGTCAAAATATAACCTCCATAACCTATTCTGACTTTTATAACTCTAGTAGGCTTTAAGTCTTTAAATAAATCTTTGTCATGAGTCATATGGTTTGTGCATCCACTATCAATGCTTACAAAGAGGACCGTTTCCTTTAATACTACCTTTTTTGCTTTTGTTGTTGTAGCGAGCTGCTCCTTCTCCATTTGTTGGCTGGTTCTTCTCATTGTTTTTATTTTTGTATCTTCCACTCTCTTCATGTTTGGCCTCCAACGCCCCCTCTCTAATTCCATCTTCTCTCATAACCCTCCTTTGTTCCTGATCCTGTAAAGAATTCAATAATTCTGCCAAAGTGATTTTTGATAGATCCTTTGGTGTTCTTCAAAGTTGTAATGGTGGCTTTAAATCTTTTAGGTACATTAACCAGAATCTTTTTAACAATATGCGAATCTTTAAACTCAGAACCAAGTAATCATACTCTGTTTATGATGCTCACAAGCCTATGAGTGTATTCTTTGATTGTTTTCAATTCTTTCATCTTCTGTAACTCAAAGTCTCTAATGATATTCAACACTTGCATACCTTTGATACGATCATATCCTTCATATTATGCGTTGAGATAATCCTAGATGGCTTTTGCTGATTTTAGACACATGATACGAGCGAAAATTATTGAAGAGACTGATGAAAAAAGACATGCCTTTGCCTTAGATATTTTGTTTTTCTTGTCTTTGCTATTTTGAGTTGAGCCATTGTTGGGTTTATAGGTAGCGGAAGAACTTCATAGTCTTTCTGGATTGCCTCCCAAATACCTAAAGCTTTGAGATAAGATTCCGTCCTCATTGCCCACATAAAATTTTCACCATTGAGTGCATGAGATGCCATTAATGAGAAACTTGAGATTTCTTCTATTTTAAATCTTTTGCTGTTTCTGGTTGTGGTGCTTGAATCACTTGAAACAATCACTCACAGAAATACCCACAGATCCCACAAGTTAAAAAAGCTCTAACACCAATTGTTTGTAAATCTAACTAGTATGAGTTATTAAAATGCAGAGAAGTCAAGAAGAATATTGGATGAAAACATTTTATTGATGTCTTCAGATTACATTTATAAGACTTAATGGAAAACAGAAAGCAGTAAACCCACTACTAACATATTCCTATCTCACTAACTTACACCTAAATAATAGGAATAGAGGGCTAAGAACTAATTGACTAAGTCTAAAAGTGACTGCAGTTGAAAAAACAAATTCCTAACACACTGTATCAGATGCATAGGCAGAAGCTAGTTTGTTGGATGACGAGGGAGCTGATTACACAGGAGCATCTTGACACCTATTTGTGGGTGTGAATTAAGAGAGTCTCTAACAATATTTGGAATTTTCAACTGAATGATAACAAGTGTGCTATTAGAATTATCCAAAGTAGGAGGAACCACATCATCAAGCACAATGAAAGGAAAAGTACTTTCATAATAGATAACATGAACAAAGACATAAAATAAGAAGTGAGAGGATCAAAACACTTATAACCCTTATGAATCTTATTGTAATCAAGAAAGACATAATATTTAGAGTGAGGAGATAACTTATCTTTTGTGTAATGATGAAGCCAAGTAAGGCAACCAAAAATTCTCAAACATGAATAATTTGAATGTGTTTTGATTAAAATACAAAAAGTAGATAAATTATTCAATCATGCACTGACAATCCGTTGATTGTAAAAACACATTTAGAGAACACTTTAGGAGATAAACTGGGAGATTACACAAAGACACTTGACGGCAAAGCTTTACGAACGTTAGGATAGGATGCATGAGCTAGTCTTGCATGCTAACTACCAAGGGATGCAACTTAAGAAGATGGTGTTTTGAACACTGGAAGGGAGTACAAATAATTAGTTCTCAGCCCTCTATGAAGAATTTCCCTCATTTCGAAATCTTTTACCAAACAATAGGAAGGAAAAGTTTAACCAAAACTCGCTTAGATGCATTACAAGAACTAATTGATAGTACATTTTGAGTGATAGTAGGAATATGCAGAATATTATCTAGATTAAATATTTTTTACTAGATGTAGAAAGTGATCCTTGACCTATGTGAGAGATACACATCTTGGAACCATTACCTAAGGTTACTTCTTCAATACCTTGATATTCTTAATGGATGGCGAGATTGTCAAGATCAATCGTAAGATGATGTGTGGTTCCTCTATCCATTTACCAGTTCTATGTAGGCTGAGTCGAGGTGCTGGCTAAGTTTGTGTCACAATCCTAAAAATTGAATAAATAGGTACTTAAGGTGATTTAATTGTTATTTCAAAAGCTTAAATATTAAGGCATAGTGGTCCTTTCACGTATTAATTAAAATAAATTTCAGTAATTTAATTAAATCCTATTTGACTAAGTCTTTAATTAAGACTCCTAAACCTATGCTAACACTCTCTTAATCACGTTTATCACCTCTCCACGTTCAAAAGGAAAAAAAGCCCTCTCTTGTTATCTCTTCCAAGAATAACGTGAAGAACAGAAAGTTTAGACAAGTTTCTTCACACTTGAAGAACTCACACAAATTTTAAAGAAAAACAACGTTAATCACACGTTCGGCCTACGGAAGTTTGTCCGTCGAAGTGGTGTTGACATTTAGAGGGTTGGACGTTATTCTGGAGGATGTTTAGGACAGAAACATCAACATTTGAACATCGATTAAGTAATGGTTTCTTATCTCTTTGTCCCTTTCGCAAGAGACCCCTTAAGGTTCAAGATATTCATTCCGAAAACTAGGGTTGTTCCCCGTTGCATGTGCCTGTAACTAGATCCCATTGAATTATAGATTAGGTATGTTTGCCGGTACAAAGTAAGGATGAAATGTGTTTTTGTGATGTTTATGTTTAAGTATGCATGTTCAGAATTATGTGAATATTGAATATGTTGTCCGAAATCGTGTGAAAAAATGATGTGTGTGTGCAAATTGTGGCAGTGAACATAGTCACTATTGGAGGTGTGTATTGGAATGTTTAATCCTTGTATGTTATGTGCAAAAGTTGTACACAACGTGATGTTCATTGTAATAAATCGTGGATGATGAATAACAATCTATTAGACAAACAAACCTATGAAAGATGCGCTTAAAAATGTGTTAAAATGGTGTACGAATTTCCTTAGGAGTTCAAGTGAAAAGGTTCATAAAAATGAATTGAAAAATAACCAAAATATCCAGCAACAATGCAATGTTAATTTAGGCTAAAGTTTAATAAAGGAATCTTGAAATTTAATAAATTTTAAAGGGGTGAAGCCACCAGGATTTGAACCTGTGACCTCACCCATGTGGCTACTGTAGTTCTCCAAAAATGAAAAAGGGGGCTGGGGGATTCAAAATCGGGTTGCTGGAAAGAACAGAGGAATAATTTATTTAGTAAATAAATGGGATGTGTGCGATTCGAACCCATGACCTCCCGATACACGTGAAAGGGCAGAAGAATAGGGAAAAGGAAGCGCGAGGTGTGGGAATCGATCCCACGACCTCAAGGCTGAATGAAATAGTTAATTAGTAAAGGAAGTGAGCCTGTGGGAATTCGATCCCACAACCTCACTACCACTCGCTTTTTTAAAAAAAAACAAGAAAAAAAATTAAGATAGTGGGGCTGTGGGGGTTCGAACTTACCACCTCACAGCCTCCTCCTCAGCGAAATTAAAAGAAAAATAACGGGGCTGTGGGGTTCGAACCCACAACCTCCCTATTGTAGCGAATTTAATTCTAATAATAAAAGGGGTTGTGGGCTCAAACCCCCAACCATTCGGTTAACTCAGAGTAAAATTAAAATAGAAAATTTATCCTTTCATGTAAATATTGAGATTTAATTTAGAATTCTAATTAAATTAGAAAATTTATCCCTTCATGTGAATGTTGAGATTTAATTTGGAATTCTAATTAAAATAGAAAATTAATCCTTTCATGTAAATGTTGAGATTTATTTTAGAATTATAATTAAAATAGAAAATTAATTCCAACATGTAAATATTGAGATTTAATCTAGAATTTTAATTAAAATAGAAAATTAATCCATTCATGTAAATGTTGAGATTTAATTTAGAATTCTAATTAAAATAGAAAATTATTCATGTCGTGTAAATGTTGAGATTTAATTTAGAGTTCTAATCGTATGCATATTAGAAAAAAATTAATGATATTCAAGTTATTCAAGATTTGGGTTCTCGTGCCCAAACTTCTGTATTGATCCATAAGTCGTACGTGAGTAAAATATCCAAGAGTAATAATATCTACTTAGATCAAAAATCAAGATCTTGTCATATATATAAGATGCATTGGCATATGATGAGATGAACTATTAAATGTAGAAATGAACATTCACGTAATAAGGGGTGAGTAACTATGACAAGCAAGGGTGCTAATAATGAAGAATGTGGTGACAACATGATATAAGGCTACTGTATATGATGAGAGCAATCTTAAATGAGCCTAAACAAATATTACCAATACGTACTCACCAATGAGAGTGCAAGATAATGAACAGACTTGTCTCTATGAACACTCTAATGGAAGTATTGAGTTTAACACTTTTAATACTAATGATGAGATGAGAAATCATCTAATGAGCTATGATGTCCTCATACTAGAAGCCAACTTCAATGATGTATGAGTTGAATGTAATGGAACTTTAGACTCAGCACCGATAGACTAGCTATGAGTGGTGATGCCTTCTTTACTGAAGGGAGAAGGTTCATGTAACTCTCATGAGATGAGACTGTCCGGCTTGCCAGGTATGGGTCTCCATACATCTCCTAGTCTTTGAACCTATACTGCCAATATAGGGATCTGGTGGGGTAAAATTCCCATATACGCTAGCATGTTATTGAATCACTTTGGCAGGTGATTCCACCTCTTTTCGGTGTTAGGATAGGATAATCAAGAGGTGAGATAGATTCAGGTAATGACATTAGGTTATTCCTGATCGTTGCACAACAAACCCAATGAATGTCATAATCTACATCCTACGTATAACTGGTGTTCACAATGGCCTATGAATGAACTGAAAAGAAATACGTATGAATGACTGAAACAGACTCTGTGTTTGCTAAAGAATGCTCCCTAGTTGAGGTCCCATATGTTGAGACCTTATTTTGGAAAGTCTTAATGTCAAGTCCATGATAACAAGGTCTCATGGCATATGAATGAATAATATGAAAGAATTTATATGTTATATGTTATGTGCTATGATATGTGCTATATGAATATGTTATGTGTTGTGTTCAATACGATAATTATAAAGATGCATGTTACTCTCATGGCATAACATTCCCATTCTCAATTTTGCATGTCTTCTGACTTGACATCAATAAATCATGTCGTTAGGAAAGAGCTATTCTTTCTCATGCATGTCCCTGGTGTGTGCTTGCATATACCCATGCGCAGTACAAGTGTGTACTAATTCCATACAAACATGTACTTTTAGGTGAAGGCACAGGTGGGCGGTAGGCTACAAGGTCGTTGTTGCAGCTATTCGAATGTCAACATTCATCCGGAGTTTGGTAGGTCCTCATGCTTTCGAGGATGCTACTGTTTTACATTCTAGGGTAGTTTTAGAGTTGAGCTAGTGGAGAATGTTCCACTAGCGTTTCTTTCTTGTTTTTGTTCAGACTTCGTATTGGTACTATTTTGGCCATTATACAATTATCACTTAATTAATTATTTCTTTTAGTTGCTTATCTCTTTTATATTAGATAGTTCATGATGAACGATTATAAACTGTTAAGAATGTTTAACAAGTATGTTTAAAGAATCAAAAGTTTCAAATTTTTCCGCTAAAATTAACCTATGTAAAATAAGAATGATGTAAGTAGGCTTGGTTGCGACCTCTGAGAGGCTAACGATGTCGGTCTCGTCTGGGGTCTAGATTCCAATCGTGATAAAGTTGGTATCAGAGCCCTATGTTAAATTCCGGGAATAATGAGTTCGCATCAACCGCATTAAGTAGTTTCTAAGTCATGGTAGTGAAGTGCACCACTACCCTGGATTAGAGACTGTATGATGCGTAGGAAAAAATTCCCTTTTTCTGATCTTATCGTACTTTTTCTAATGTCTGAATTCATGGTGTTATGAACGTGTCGAACATAAATCCTTGTTGTTTTCAGAGAATGAACACTTCGAGGACTAAGGGTTTGAGGTTGGGAGGAGCAACAACTTGGGGTAATCAGAATCCACCCAGGCTCCAGCTGAAGGAGTGGCCATGCCCGTTAACCCATCTGGGTTGACTGATGCTGAGGTGAGAGCATCTTTAGCCCAGATGGCATAGGACATTGCGATGCAGGATCAGGCTATGATTGCCCAAGTCAATCGATAGGATGTTCAAAGGGAAAACCCATCGATTTGCAGCATGGCTGATAGACTGCGAGATTTCATGAGGATGAATCCTCCTATATTCAAAGGGGCTAAGACTTTTGAGGGTCCTAATGAGTTTATAGACGAGGTGCATAATATCCTGGTAGCCATGGGGGCCACTGATATTGAGATGGTTGAGATGGCTTCCTACCAGCTCAAGGATGTTGCACAGATTTGGTGCAAGATGTGGCAAGATATTCGAGTCTTAGGTGGAGTGAAAATCACATGGGAGCTGTTCAAGACAACATTGTTGAGAGATTCTTCCCCAGACAGATGAGGGAGGCCAAGGTTGAGGAGTTCATCAACCTTAAACAAGGACTTATGACAGTCAAGGAGTATTCCTTGAAGTTTGTTAATCTATCAAGGTATGTTACTTCCCTAAATATTTAATAGCAAGAATGAGAGGAGTAGATAGCTGGAATTATCCAGGTATTCTACTTTCCTGGTTTCGAACAGCAGGGATAAATGAGCAGGTTTCTCACGAGAAATAATGGAGACTTAGAGGGGGAGTGTTGGTCTGCGATGCTCCAAGAAAATATGGACCTTTCCAGGTTAATTGTGCATGTCCAGCAGGTAGAGGACAGCTGAAAGAGGAGAGGTATTCGTGATGTTAGGAGGCCTAGGCCTCAACATTAGGCAGGTCCTAGCCATGGAGGCCATAGAAACAATTTTGGCGTCCGTGAATAGACTAGATTAAAGAAGGGGCAACATATTTCTTGGAACTCTAACCCTCAGAGGAATACAACACCCAGAGGAGGCAGACCTGAACCCAAGAGGTGCAATGGAGGTGAGATGCAGCGTCATAAGAAGAACTGTGCTAAGTGTGGACGAGATTACAGTGGAGAGTGCAGACAAGGCACTATGCCTGCTTCGGTTGTGGTAAGAGTTTACACATGGTCAGAGACTGTCCATAGAACAGAGGTCAGGCTGGAGGTAACGCTCAGCCTAGGTCTAACCCACAGAGTGCAACAGCAGCCGAGCCTCCCAAAAGGAACAAATTCTATGCCCTGAAGGGCATGGAGGAGAAGGAGAAGTCCGCTAATGTGGCCATAGGTGTTTTGTAAGTATTCGCAACTTCTGTTTATGTAGAACTTGATCTAGGGTCTATGCTTTCCTTTTTGACTCCTCTGCTTGCCCTTACATTTGAAATACTACCTGAAGTTCTGCATGATCCTATAGTGGTTAGTACACCTTTAGGAGAAAATGTAAGAACTGTTAGGGTATACAATGATTGACCAATAATTGTAAGTGGTAATATAATGTGTGGAAACTTGATTGAATTACCCACGCATGATTTTGATATTATTCTTTGCATGGACTTGCTCCACAGATGTTATGCTTGGTTGGACTGTCGTAGTAGAGTGGTGAGATTTTGCTTCCCTGATGAAGAAGAGTTAGTCTTGAAGGGGTACAATTTGAGTTGTCTTAATATCTTGATTTCAAATACAAAGGCTAATAAAATGATGTCCAAGGGGTTATTATGTCATCTTTTGAGTGTTAATGATTTAAATCATGAAATTCTTTCCATAGACTCAGTGCCCGTAGTGAATGAGTTCATAGATGTATTTCCTGAAGATTTGCCTGGAGTCCCTCCCCGTCGAGAGATTGACTATGGTATCGACTAGGAACCCGATACCAAACTAATATCAATTCCTCCTTATAGAATGGCTATAGTAGAACTCAGAGAGTTGAAGTTGTAGTTAAAAGATATCATTGATAAGGGTTTCATTCAACCGAGCATATCTATTTGGGGAGCTCTAGTGTTGCTTGTAAAGAAGAAAGATGGGACCCTTAGAATGTGTATCGATTATCGGAAGCTCAAAAAAGTTACTATAAAGAATAAGTATCCACTTCCAAGAATTGATGATTTGTTCGATCAGCTCCAAGGGTCTAGTTTCTTCTCTAAGATTGATATTCGTACATGGTATCATCAGCTTAGGGTTAGGGATGTAGGTGTACCAAAAACAGCCTTTCGTACCCGTTATGGTCATAATGAGTTTTTGGTTATGTCATTTGGTCTCACGAATGCACCTGCTGCATTTATGGATCTCATGAACAGAGTCTTCCATGAATACCTTGGCTCTTTCATCATACTATTCATTGATGACATTCTCATCTACTCTCAGACCAAGGAAAATCATGAACAACAGTTGAGACTAACCTTGCATGTACTTAGACAACATCAGTTGTATGCCAAATTTAGCAAGTGTGCATTCTGGATGAGATCATTGACCTTCCTATGCCATGTTGTGTCCGATCAAGGTGTAGAAGTTGACCCTAGAAAGACCAAAGCTGTTAAGAACTGGCCAAAGCCTCTTACTCCCATTATATCCGTAACTTTCTGTGATTGGCTGGTTACTACCATAGGTTTGTGGAGGGTGTTTCTTCCATTGCTTCCCCACTTATAGCTTTGACGAAGAAACCCAAGTTTGAATGGACGGAGACTTGTGAGAAGAGTTTCCAGAAGCTCAAAGAAAGACTCACTTCAGCCCCGGTGCTTACTCTGCCTAAGAGTGGCAAGAATTACACTGTTTATTCTATTACATCTAGGGTTTGTTTGGGATGTGTTCTTATGCAGGATGGTAAGGTGATAGCCTATGCTTCCAGACAACTCAAGGTTCATTAAAAGAATTATCCCACTCATGACTTGGAGTTGGAAGCTATGGTGTTTGCATTGATGCTGCGGAGGTACTATCTGTATAGAGTGCATCTGGATGTGTTCACGGATCATAAAAGTCTCTCGTACGTGTTCACACAGTGGGAGTTGAATCTACATCAGCGTAGATGGTTGGAGCTGTTGAAGTATTATGACATGAATGTGCACTACCATCCAGGTAAGGCTAATGTTGTCGCTGATGCTTTGAGCACGATGAGCATGGGGAGTACAGTCCACGTTGAGAATGAGAAGAAGGAGCTGCTGAAAGAGGTACATAGACTGGCCAGACTGGGTGTGCGATTGGTTGACTCTACTAGTGGGGGTATTTCAGTTCACCCTAGTTGTGAATCATCCCTGGTAGTTGAAGTAAAAAAGGGTCAGCATCTTGATCCTGTGTTGATGGAGCTGAAGGACTCAGTGTTGTTAAAAATGAATGAATCTTTAGATTTTGGAGATGATGTCATACTTAGATACAAAAATAGGTTGTGTGTACCAGATGTAGATGATTTACGGACCAGGATTATGGTAGAGGCCCATGGTTCAAGATATTCCATACATCCAGGTTCCACAAAAATGTTGCCCATGGTTCCTGATATAACATACATCCAGGTTCCAGTAAAATGTATCATGATCTTAAGCAAATTTACTAGTGGGATGGCTTCAAGAAGGATATTTTTGCAGAATCTGTGGCTAACTGTCCTAATTGTCAACAGGTTAAGGTAGAGAATCTTAAACCTAGTGGTCTGACTCAGATTATTGAGGTTCCGACTTCGAAATGGGAGGCCATTAATATGGACTTCGTGGTTGTTCTTTTGAGGACTAGGAGGCAGCATGACTCCATATGGGTTATTCTGGACAAATTGACTAAGTCCGCTCACTTTATCCCTCTAAAGTCTACTTACAAAGCTGAGGATTATGCGAGACTCTACATTGATGAGATTGTGAGATTTCATAGGATTCCTTGTCTATTATTTCAGACAGAGAAGCTTATTTTACTTCATATTTCTAGAGATCTTTCCATAAAAGCTTGGGTACACATGTAAAACTTAGCACTGCCTTTCATCCTCAGACAGATGGGCAGGAAGAGCGCACCATTCATACATTGGAGGACATGTTTAGAGCATGTGTGATTGACTTTATAGGTAACAGGGATGACCATCTACCTTTGATAGAGTTCTCATATTAGTATTAGCTATCACTCCATCATAGGGATGGCACCGTTTGAGGCATTGTATGGTAGGAGGTGTAGATCTCCATTTGGGTTGTTCGAGGTTGGAGAGTGATCCATTTTGGGTGTGGAGATCATTCATGATGCCTTGGAGAAATTTAGAGTGATTAGGGACATGTTGACTACTGCTTACAGCCGACAGAAATCAAATGCAGATAACAGAAAGCGACCCTTAGAATTCAATGTTTGTGAGCAGGTTTACTAGAATATATAACCTATGAAAGGGGTTATGAGATTTGGTAAAAAAGGGGAAGCTGAGTCCGAGGTATGTGGGGACATATGATGTCCTACAACGTTCGGGTGAGGTGGCCTATTAATTAGCATTGCCTGAGGAGCTAGCTTCTGTTCATCAAGTCTTTCATGTCTCTATTTTGAATAAGTGCCTAGGTGATCCAGCATCAATCCTACCTGTTGAAAGTTTGGGGGTTGGCGAATGCTTGTGTTATGAGGAGGTACATGTTGAGATCTTAGACAGACATGTTAAGCGGCTGAGGAAAAAGGATATTGCCACAGTGAAAGTATTGTGGAGAAATCATCTTGTTGAGGGTTCTACGTGGGAGGATGAGGCCGACATGAGATCCCGCTATCCTCATCTTTTCAACTCTTGAGGTTAGACTTTCTACTCGTAAGGCTATAGTTCCTTATATCTTCGTATTTTTTTTATTGGTTGACTGTGCATAGCGATTAAGTTATGATCTGATTGACATTACGATGTGTAATGGTAGTGTCATTCGGGGACGAATATTCCTTAGGGGGGATAATATGAAAATCCTAAAAATCAAATAAATACGTACTTAAGGTGATTTAATTGTTATCTAAAAGGTGAAATTTTAAGGGCATAATGGTCCTAAACCTATGCTAGCACTCTTCTAATAACGTTTATAAAAAAAAAACCTCTCTTGTTCTCTCTTCCAAGAATAACGTGAAGAACAGAAAGTTTAAACAAGTTTCTTAAAACTTGAAGAACTCACACGAATTTTAAAGAAAAACAACGTTAACCACACGTTAAGCCTACAGAGGTTTGTCCGTCAAAGTGGTGCTGAAATATAGAGGGTTGGACGTGATTCTTGAGGAGGTTTGGGGAAGCAACATAAACATTTGAACATCAATTAAGGTATGCGATTCTTCTATCTTGGTCTCTTTCCCAAGAGACCCCTTAAGGTTCAAGAAATTCATTCCGAAAACTAGGGTTGTTCCCCATTGCATGTGCCTGTCACTATCTCCCATTGAATTATAGGTTGGGTATGTTTGCTGGTACAAAGTAAGGATGAAATGTGTTTTTGTGATGTTTATGTTTAAGTATGCATGTTCGGAATTATGTGAATATTGAATATGTTGTCCGAAATCATGTGAAAAAGTGATGTGTGTGTGCAATGTGTGGCAGTGAACTTAGTCACTGTTGGAGGTGTGAAATGGCATGTTTAATCCTTGTATTTTATGTGCAAAAGTTTTAGACAATGTGATGTTCATTTTAATGAATAGTTTCTAATTGAATAACAATCTTTGAGCCAAACAAACCTATGAGAGATGCGCTTAAAAATGTGTTAAAATGGTCTACGAATTTCCTTAGGAGTTCAAGTGAATACATTGACAAAAATGAATTGAAAAATGACCAAAATATCCAGCAACAATGCAATTTTAATTTAGGCTAAATTTTAATAAAGGAATCTGGAAATTTAATAAATTTTAAAGGAGTGAGGCCACCAGGATTCAAACCTGTGACCTAACCCGTGTGGCTACTGTAATTTACCAAAAATGAAAAAAAGGGGGGATGGGGGATTCGAAATTGGGTTGCTGGAAGAGAAAGGAGGACCAATTAGTAAATAAATGGGAGGCGTGGGATTCGGACCCATGACCTCCCGATAGGTGCGGGATTCGAACCAACGACCTCGTGATATGCCCGAAAGGGGAGAAGAATAGGGAAAAGGAAACGCGAGGCGTGGGAATCGATTCCACAACCTTAAGGATGAACGAAAGGGGCGAATTTAATTAGTAAAGAAGGTGAGGCTATGGGGATTCAATCCCACAACCTCACTGCCACTAGCTTTTTTTTTTAATAAAAAAGAAAAAAATGAATATAGAGGGGCTGTGGGGGTTCGAATCCACCACCTCACAACCTCCTCCTCAGCGAAATTAAAAGAAAAAGGGGGCTGTGGGGGTTCGAACCCACAACCTCCCTATTATAGAAAATTTAATTCTAAAAATCAAAGGGGTTGTGGGGGCTCGAACCCCCAAACCTTCGGTTAACTAAGAGTTAAATTAAAATAGAAAATTTATACTTTCATGTAAATGTTGATATTCAATTTAGAATTCTAATTATATTAAAAAATTAATCCCTTCATGTAAATGTACACATTTAATTTAGAATTCTAATTAAAATAGAAAATTAATCCTTTCATGTAAATGTTGAGATTTAATTTAGAATTCTAAATAAAAACAGAAAATTAATCTCTTCATGTAAATGTTAAGATTAAATCTAGAATTCTAATTAAAATAGAAAATTAATCCGTTCATGTAAATGTTGAGATTTAATTTTGAATTCTAATAAAAATAGAAAATTAATCATGTCATGTAAATGTTGAGATTTAATTTAGAGTTCTAATGTTATGAATATTAGAAAAAAATCAATGAAAGAAAATAAATGATATTCAAGTGATTCAAAAGTTGGGTTCGCGTGCCCAAACTTCCGTATAGATCCATAAGTCATATGTGAGTAAAATATCCAAGAGTAATGCCATCTACTTAGATCAAAATTCAAGATCATGGCATATATACAACATACATAAGTCTTGTAATACATAATCTTAGGGAAGTAAGAATCACTTAGCGAACTATGAACGAAGCCCCATGGCTTGTGTGTATAGACACATAAGTCTAACATACGTTCAAAATCAAGTTAGCCTAAGATGTATGTAATGAAATGATGAACCTTAGGAGGGTTAAGTACGAGTGTAAGATACACTAAATGGCCAAGTGCATTGGCATATGATGATATTAAATATGAAATTAAGAAATGAACATTCACGTAATAAGGGGTGAGTAACTATGAAAAGCAAGGGTGCTAATAATGAAGAATGTGGTGACAACATGATATGAGACTAATGTATATGATGAGATCAATATCAAATGAGCCTAAGTAAATGTTACCAATACGTACTCACCAATGAGAGTGCAAGATAATGAAGAGACTTGTCTCTATGAACACTCTAATGAAAGTATTGAGTTTAACACACTTAATACTAATGATGAGATGAGAAATCATCTAATGAGATATGATGTCCTCATACTAGAAGCCAGCTTGCATGATGTATGAGTTGAATGTAATGGAACTTTATACTGAGCACTGATAGGCTAGCTATGAGCGGTGATGCCTTCTTTCTGGAAGGGCAAAGGTTCACGTAACTCTCATGAGATGAGACAATCCAGCTTGCCGGGTATGGGTCTCCATACATCTCCTAGTCTTTGAACCTATACTGCCAATCTAGGGATCTGGCGGGGTTAAATTCCCATATACGCTAGCATGTTATTGAGTCACTTTGGCCGGTGATTCCACCTCTTTTTCGTGTGGGGGAGACACTGGCTTTCATGATGTTCACATGATCTATGTCGGTTAAAGTTAAAGTTCCCAATGATTGAATAATGCCAGCCTCAAATGAATCATATAAATATATGAATGATTCCGAAGGTGTTAGGATAGGATAATCAAGAGGTGAGCTAGATTTAGGTAATGACATTAGGTTATTCCTGATCATTGCAAAACAAACCCGATGAAAGTCTTAAACTACATCCTAGGTATAACTATTATTCCCACTGGCCTATGAATGAACTAAAATGAAATACGTATGAATGACTGAAGCAGACTATGTGTTTGCTAAAGAAGGATCCCTAGTGAAGGTCCCATATGTTGAGCCCTCATTTTTGAAAGTCTTAATGTCAAGTCCATGATAACAAGTCTCATGGAATATGAATGAATCATATGAAAGAAGCTTTGTGTTATATGTTATGTGCTATGATATGTGCTATATGAATATTATATGTGTTGTGTGCAATACGATAATTATAATGATGCATGTTACTCTCATGGCATAACTTTCCCGATCTCAATTTGGCAAGTCAACTGACTTGACTTCCAAAATACATGTCGTTAGGAAAGAGCTATTCTTTCTTATGCATGTACTTGGTGTGTGCTTGCATATACCCATACTTAGTACAAGTGTGTACTAATTCCATAAAAACATATACTTTTTTGTGCAGGTATTGGTGGGCGGTAGAGCTACAGGTTCGTTGTATTAGCTATCCGGACGTAAACATTCATCTTGAGTTTGGTAGGTCCTCATGCTTTCGAGGATGCTACTGTTTTACATTCTAGCGTAGTTTTACAATTGATCTAGTGGAGCATGTTCCACTAGCGTTTTTTCCCTATTTTTGTTAAGACTCTGTATCGGTGCTATTTATCCATTATACAATTAATACTTAATGAATTATTTCTTTCAGTTTCTTATCTCTTTAATGTTAGATGGTGGATGATGAACGATTAGGAAATGTTAAGAATGTTTAGCAAGTATGTTTAAAGAATCAAAAGTTTCAAATTTTTTCGCTAAAATTAACCTATGTAAAGTAAGAATGATATAAGTAGGCTTGTTTGTGACCTCTGAGAGTTCCACGACGCTGGTCTCGTCTGGGGTCTAGATTCCAGTCCTCATAGTTTGATTCAGTTCATCTAGAGATCCTATTACCACTGTTAATATTGGGTGACCTGAAAACTCATGAACTATGAACTTTTCCTTCACAATTATGACAAACAATCCCAAATATAACAGACTACAAAAATTGGACCTTAGCGAAGTAGAACTTTGAAAGTTGTGGTGTTCATAAGATTGGAAAAATTAAATCCTTGATTAGAAGAATGACCATGAGCTCGGCCACCTCTACCTCTACCTTTACCACTACCACGGTAACGTGTGGTGGGAATAAAACTTGAAGTATATTGAGTTGAAGGAGAAATCACATCAAGGGACTCATCCCTTTTCAGTTGTCTTTCTTCATACAAAACATTACATAAAAGTTGGTCTAGATTAACCTAATTATTTTCTATAAT
The DNA here is from genome assembly GCA_027704765.1 of Solanum habrochaites. Lineage (NCBI taxonomy): Eukaryota > Viridiplantae > Streptophyta > Magnoliopsida > Solanales > Solanaceae > Solanum > Solanum habrochaites. Next base: position 21,515,213 of record JAKWJA010002491.1, read on the forward strand.
GTTATAAGGAACATGTTCATTACCATCAATATGGTGATTAATACCACACCCAGAAATCATTGGAAGAAATTGTGTCTTCCATAGCAAAGAGATTGATGATGTGAGTTTCAAGGTCAATTGATGAGAAAGGTTAGGTGTTGGGGAATAAGTTTCAATTAAGGTGGTTGAAGCATCAAATGGAGTGTTTGATGTTCTCGGGAGGACTAGAGTCCCCCATTGCTAGTTCAAGTGGTCATATTTTTTTTTTCTTTAGAGATGAAAAACAAAAAAGAGAATCCTAGCTTGAAGGTTTCTCAAACCACTAGGGCTCCGATTCCATAAAAGAAACTTTTCTTCTTTTTTTCTCATTAAACATGAAAACCAAGACTTATGGAACAGGTTCGAGGATCCAAGTTTCCTAACATTACTATAATACATAAAATGAAAGGATACAAATATATAATACATATAGTTTTCTATCCGATTTAGAGTGAAAGTACATTTATCCTTTACAAACATGACTCTTTTATTTGAAATAATAGACATAAACAGCTGAATGTGGTAGCCATCAAGAGAATAAATATGCATTGTATTTTTTTTTTTTGGATTTTTCCTCACAAGATTTTTAATGAAGCAATTTAAAATGTGTATTACTACATACATGTACTTTTGTTTCAGAATAATTTTTTCCACTAGTTATTCCTAATAAGATTTTAATAAGTCACATTATGTATTAACGAACAACCCAATAAAAGGATTATAAAATCAGCTAATTTGGTGGATTTCAAGGTTCTTATTTTTATTAGTGAAACCAATCTCCAAATGATTTCCCTATTTTTGATTAGTAAAAAAATTTTAATATTGATAAATCGATTGATTCAGCCTTTCTCGTTCAGCCAATCACTTAATATAACCTTGATTTGTCTTTCGAGCATTAAGTTTTTGCCTTGCACAGTGTCACTTTGAGCGATGTACATCAGGTCCGCCTTTCTCATTCGGTGCAACGCCTTTTCTAATGAAGTTAGCCAACACTCTTTGGTAGAAAAAGTGTTATGCACTGTTATTTTGGGAAAGGTCATGCTTAGTCGGAGATCGATCCTTCATGTTAGGTGATCAATAATGTTCATTGCGCACGTCATTTGCATTTTCAAACATTCTTTAAAGCTTCAGTCCATGCCTATTCCAATTGCCTTCATAGATGCAAATAAACAGTTTTGATTAAAAAAGGATAAATTTAGGCATTGATAACATCAAGTATTGGGCTTAATAGACCTTAAATGAATGTGAATCTACCACTCATCATGGGACAGCATACTTTATGATCTATTGCTAAATTTGCGCCTGATAGGAGGTTATATACTCCTAAAAGATATATGGTGCTTAACTTTCGTAGTATGTTGGTCACATGATCTACTTACCTGTATGAATAATTGAGGCGATGAAGAGATTTTTTCTTTCTCAAGTTTGAAAATCACTCCCATTATGTGTGAGTGGTAGATGTAGGAATTTGAGTCCACGTATAAAGGATAATTTAAGGATGATTAGGGTAATAAATCACTCCTAATAATGTTTATTTAAACTTGCATTGCATTTATAATATAGAGAATTTAGAAATTATAATATGTTATTGAAGGTTTCTCCAACATATTATGACAGTCATCATCGATCAGTAAATTTCAACAGTTGTTCATCAAACTTTTCCGCTTACACTACATGAAAAGAAATAAGTTTTTTCATATGGGTTACATAGGTTATCTGATTAAATTAAGATTAATATGATATATAATCTCACACATAGTATGTAAGGAATTTCTACTCTTTTATGTAGAATGAATGTATATAATCAAATAAAATCATAGATGCGCATAAATGAAAATCAAATGCTATACATGATATCTTAATAGTTTTAATGTAATCCACATATGAAAAGAGAGACATTTAGTGAAGAGTGAGTGATGAATTACTTTTCGTCACACAAGATTTTTAGTAATGAAATATAATTTATAAATGAAGAATTTATGTGTCCCTAATAATCGAATTTGTTGTAATTAGCTTCATCTCTTTAGTTCATCAGAGAAAGATGAATTCGTCAATTCAGAAGAGTAAAGCGTGTTCTTCAATTCAGCAGAGAAAACATGTTTTTCGAGTAAGGGGAAAATAAAGTTTTAATGTTTTATGAATTATTTTCTTTGCAAATCAAAAAAGGAAGGGAAAGTTAAATTGTTGGAGGGAATAATTTAGTGAAAATATAAAGGCCACAATTGTAGTATTTTAGGCAACATGTACAAGCGTTTTCCAGAATTAGTGTGGCCGTAGACCTAAAGTATTGTAGTAATTGAAAATTCTGGTAATTGAATTATATTAGTTGCCAGAAGTAAATGGATTGTAGTGAACGATAATGTTTTTTGTATTTTTTCCATATATATATATTTTTGGATGCATTTAATTTTTTTAAATTTATTGTCAGTAGAGATCCTTAAGCAATTGCTTTCTAAGTATGGGTTGTAGAAGAAATGTTTCACGAAGTTTCTTTGTAATATATATATTAAAGTAATTTCTTTTATAATTTTGGTGATTTATATAATTTATATATTTAATTATATGATTGTTATACATGCAAATCAAAATTATTATTTTTAAAAATTAAAAATGTGGCTTCTAAAATTCAACACAATATTGCCACATTTCAAAAGTTTGTCTATAGGACGTCCAATGCATGGATTACGGATTATAAATATTTGCATGTACATAACAAAAATTACAATTAATAAGCGTTGTTGTAGATGAGATATAAAAGGCGACAAAGGTCACACTCTGAAGCGCAGTATATTCAAAGAAAAGTGTTGCTACTGAAATACTACAAACTGTTGCATTAATACCTCTTTGGCCACACTTTTTATGTGTAAATGCTATGACAACATTTTAAAAGTGTGGCCTAATGTCATAGTTTATGCTTCTTTAGGCCATTCCCTAAAAAGTGTTTCCTTAAGTAAAAAAGAGTAACTTTTTATCAAGGACCACACTTTTTGTCAATTTAGGCTACATTTTACCGGGTGGTTAAAAGCCTAAAATGTTGTAATATTCTATGAGATTTTAGACTTGTTTTAAACAATTTACGTCCATTTTGAATAACAACTGAATATTAAATGTTACTATTTTATTGACATTTTTTTTCTAAATGTCACTAAAATCAATGACACTTTGTAGTAAATGTCATATTATATTTGTCATTTATATTAAATGTCACTTTTAAGCAATAATTTGTTATAAATTTCACTAAAACAAGTTACATTTTATAATAAATGTCACATTCTATTCGACATTTGTAGAAAGTTTCATCATTATGACATTTTCGCTGTATGTCGCTAAAAACAATGAAATTTTGCAATACATGTCATTATTTTAGTGATATGATTTTTAAATGTCAGTATTTCAATGATATTTTTTTCGAAATGTCATTAAAATCAATGACAATGTTAAAATATATTCGACAATGATATTAAATTACACTATTTAAGCGATATTTTTTCTAAATCTTACTTAAACAAACAACATTTTATAATAAAAGTCATATTATATTAGACATGTGTAGCAAATGAAATCATTTAAATGATATTTTCGATAAATATCTCTAAAACAATGCATTTTGCAATAAATGTCATTATTATAGCGACATTTTTAACCAAATGTCATTATTTTTATGATATTTGATGCCACGTGTCATTATTTTTACGACATTTGACATCAAATGTCATTCTTATATGACATTTTGTTCTTAAATATTGCGAAACTTTTTATTTTCTTTTTTTTCATATGTCGCCAAATAAATGTCATCCTATGTATCCTTATTTATGAACATGTCTTATGATGTTGTGATTATTGTCTTGTATATGCTCTCTTGTGTGTGCATAAAGATTTTGAAAGTACTTAGCATGTTCATAAATAATTAGTCCCTTTGAGGCATGTCTTCAAATGGTTTATTTGCATATATCCATACTTAGTACAAGTGGTTGTACTAACCTATATTCTTTAAATTTATACTAATATGTAGGTTCGGGCCGTTGAAGTGATTGAGGCCATTTGAAAGAAGACTTGGACATCTTTCCCAAGTTATTGGTGAGTCTTCAATGTTTGAGGATGGAGCCATCTATCTACCATATAAGGGTTGTAATGCCTAAAGGCATTTGTTCCTTTCTTTACCATTTTAGACTATTGATGTAAGCCTATAATGGCATATTGCACTTGTAATGGCTATGTCAAAATGTTGTACTATTTTTATATGGTTCATATGTGAGACAATATATTTGACTCTTATATGATTTGTTTATGCTAATGTAACGAGCTGTTAGTCGTTTTGAGCAGTAGAGTTTATTTCTGGTAATAACTGTCTGAGTCGACGGATCCCACGACGGACCGTCATGGGCACGACGGACGGTCGAGGGTGTCTCGTTCCAAAACACTTAGAATTCTGAAAAATTGGGTACTGAGAACAACTCTCTGAACTTCGCGACGACATGACAGGACGGACCATCGTGGGCACGACGCACCGTCACAGGTCCTTCAGTAAATTTAAGTCTCTAAACTCTGTGACGACTCAGCAGAACGGAACGTCGCAGGCACGATGGCCCGTCACAGGCTGCGTGATCCTGACTGGGTCGGATTTCTGTTAAATATTTTAAGGGGCGTTTTGGACTATTCCTGCTTATTATTATGAAGTTAGTGGTTTAATGTTAATAATTTAATTATTTGGGGGTTAAAAGAGAGAACCTTGAAACAAGTAGTGGGGTATTTTATCATCTTTTATACTTAATTATATGGTAATTAGGATAAAAGAAAGAGGGTTGAATAAGAAAACTAGAAAGAACAGAGAGAGGGAGAAACGATCGATCAAGAGGAGAGAACGAAGAGGAAAGCAAGGCTTTGGAAAAGTAGATTTCTGGATCACGAATTCTTCGGTGGAGGTAGGTTATGGTTTATGCTATTCGTAGTAAACTCTTAATATCGAATGATATGTATTGGGTAGTGTTGTAAACCCTTCTATATGCTTAATTGTATGCTTGAATGAATGTGATTATATAATTGTGATAAAGTAAGCATGATGAAGCTATTGAATCCTAAATCTTGAAAAACCCTAATCTGCTTTGTTAATGATGATGCCTTGGTATAAAAGAAGGCTTGATGAACGAATGTAGTGAGATTAGGGGATCGTGTGCCACGTTCCGGTACCAGGATAGATTATGGATAGGGTGCCACGTTTCGGTACCAGGATAGTATATGAGGATCGGAGTGTCACGTTCCGACACCAGGATAGTATATGGATCGGGTGCCACGTTCCAGCACAAGAATAGTATATGAGGATCGGAGTGTCACGTTTCGACACCAGGATAGAATATGGATCGGGTGTCACGTTCCGGCTCCAGGATAGTATGATGAGGATCGGAGTGTCACTTTCCGACACCAAGATAGTATATGAGGATCGGAGTGTCACGTTCCGGCACAAGGATTAGTAAAGAGAATGAATCTTGAAATATGTTAATAAACTCAATTTAATGAACCAAATTCCCAAATGAGTATGATGGGGAGGCGTGAGTCCTCATTGATGTGCTTGGTGTTGTGACCAAGGGTTATGGTAATTGTAAATGCCGCATGTTAAGTATTGTAGTTGATTTTATGATATTATCTGATATATACTATTTTCTATTTTGAGTTGGCCAATGATATCTACTCAGTACCTGTGTTTTGTACTGACCCCTACTTATATGTTTTTCTCTTGTTATTTGTGGAGTGCAGCAAACGTGCCGTCATCTTCAACTCAACAGCAACTCTAGGCAGTCTTCACCGCGTCAGATTTCAGGGTGAGCTATTGTTCCTAGCGCGGACTGGATTCACTCTCATTCATGTCTTGATGTCCTTGAAGTTCGGACATGGACTATCTATTGTATTTGTTTTAGTTTCCTAGACATTCTTAGATTTAGTAATTTGAGGATAGATGTTCTTGTGATGATGACTTCCAGATTTTAGGGATGATAAGTATTGAATTTTAGAAGTTATCAATTGATTTCGTAATGAGTTTTTAAGTCTTCCGCATTATTTTCTGTTTATTATTGGTAAATGATTGGGGTTTAGATTGGTTGGTTCGCTCACATAGGAGGGTAAGTGTGGGTGCCACTCGCGGCCCGTTTTGGGTCGTGACAGCTAAACAAGAAGTCTATGCATAATTCCTAGACGAGGAGTCTATGTAAACTCCCTATATGATATGTGAGAAGTCTAAGTACACTTCACTATAAAGTCCCATTAATACTCTTCTTCTGGTAACCCCAAGTTTTGATTTAGGTTGGTTTATGATTGAGGGATATGTAATTGAAAGTATTCTTGTATAGTTTACTATTTTATAATGATGGTGACCGAATTGTTGGTTAAGGAACATTTAATTGAGGGTGAAGTCTTCGATGATATTCTTGGAATCCATTGGTAAGACTTTCAAGATCATGAATACTCTATTGTATTAGTGTTGGTCTATTATTGATAATGTCATTCAATTGGAGTATAAATAGTGAAGTATGAATGTATGATTAGGCTATGGACATGATGAATGTGAGATTCTGATAGGTGTATGATTATCAGGGATTAGAAGTGATTCTCTTGTGCTTCTCATTACTATCATTATGATAAAACGATCTCAGTTAACTTTGGGTTGTGATGGAATGTTTTCTAGTCCTAGATCAAGGAGATATGATGATATTATACAATAGGTTAGTCTCCTAAGACATATTATATAAACTAATCTTAAGAAAGACTCCATGAAATCTCAAAAAGGGAATATTTAGCTTAGCACCGAGTGAAATTGATAATGAGAGGTATCCCTTCCAATGAGTAAGGCATATTCATCGAATGTTTCATGAGATGGAAACTACATTGAGAATTTGTTTAAAGAGAGTTTTTAATAACAATTTCCTAGTTCCTTAACTATGTGCCCCCACGTGAAGACTAGCTAGTGGATCCACCTAGACGCTATTATGATGTATATGTCCTACCTCGTCAAATAGGTTTTCTCCCTTTCGGTGTGAAGGGATAAAATGAGATTCCATGTTTAGCTCAAATGGTCTATTGTCAGTTATGACAGAGTTTCTCGAAAATGAATGAATGAAAGTAAAAAGATGCATAATAACTAGTATAATTTGAGAGGTGCACTAGTGTAGGTAAGTGAATGAGATTTTACCTACATAGTGAACACGTGGACCTTGATGGAATAATTCCTACGATAGTTTCTTTATACGCATATGTTATGAATGAAATGCATAATGTTGATTCAATATAATGTTGGTTTTATGTGATGTTGCATTCATTTGATATCGATGGTTTTTGCCTAGAATACCATGTATGAGAATGAACACACTTGTTATAATGTTATATGATGTAAATGCAATGCTTTTGGTCTTTTTGCTAGTATACTTAGTTTTGATGGGGTTGGGGCTTCACATAGACATTGCACTAGTTTACTTGAATTGGGATTACAAGAAAGGTCTGGTAATGTATTGATAAAATGTACTCTAAACATAAAATGTTCATTATGGATTTATTATGATATATTGTTGAAAATGAATATGAATATAGTTCTTTGTTGTTATATTAGGGACTTGTATATGTTCTTGGAATGTGCATAAAGGCTTTTAAGTTAACTTAGCATGCTTCCAAACCAAATGTCTTTTTCAGCATGTTTGTAAATGTTTTTCTTGCATATATCTTCATACATTGTAATGTGGTTTGTACTAACCTATATTCTATATATTTCTACAATCATGTAGGTTTGGGGTCATTGAAGAGATTCAAGGTCAAATTTTAAGAAGCTTGGATATATTACTATGTTAGTGAGTCCAAAAGTGTGACGACTTAGCATAGAACCTCACATTATGAACCAATTCTTAAAAGAATTTTCTAAGCCTAAATCAATATATTAAAACTAACAAGAAAGTGTTAGAGTAAAAACTTCAAGAAACGACCACGACATCCAATGAGATAGTATCTTGAACTAGTGTAGTGGAAGTGGTGCTCGTATGGTTTCAAGAAGGTGTCTAAAGGATTGTTCATAAGAAAATCATGGGAGTAGACATAGTTGCCTAACAAGGGGAGTCACATTCCAAGATCGCACCCTAGAAAATATGGCACTTTCAGAGTGCAACCAACGTAGTTTACCTCTCGGAGGTCTTGTACAAGCCCTTTACATCATTCATTGCATACATGTATGAAAAGTAAAGCGAAATAAAAAATTTTCACACGAAATATCATAAAACATCTTTCATATTAAAATTACAGGAAACACTAAGTCTCATCATATTCCAATGTTAGACTCAAGAATACTTAGGACACGACCCATACAATAAAAATATAGAAATGCTTAGTCTGTGACAATACTTTGAATTAAAAGAAATCTAGAGACAATAATTCCATCGAGTCAAGTGAGGACATACTTCAACTTTTCGTTAACGATAACAATATTCAAATATTGGTCCAAGATACCCCTCACCTGCTATACACACCTTTAGAGATAAACAAAAAGTATGGAATTAGTAAAAACGCATGTAGTAAGTATGACTTAATTCATAAAACATGACAAACAAACATTTATGAGAAACATGCTATTTTTATTAAAACATCATATCAAAAGTATAAGAACCATATTTAAGTACCAAACATCACAAATAGTATCAAGGATACATTAAAACATATAGACATGTGATCCTCCTACAAAAGGTGGTTCTATGTCTCACTTAAGTGAGTTATGAAGCGCCGCCCATACAATACCTTCACACACACCTAAGAGATCTTTTATACTACCTAAGATAAGATCATTGTCACTACACACAATAGTCTACATATAATATGACATTCTTTCCCAAAGTTTATCAAAAGACTTATTTAAGTAATGTATGAAGAGACTGCCCACACACCCTCTCCAAGCATACCTAAATATTCCTTAAGACTACCTAAGTTTAGATCATGTCTACTTATTAAATTTATTTTCCTTATCTAGAGTTATTCTTAATTCTTCCCTAGATAAGATATGAAGTGACCATTCCTATGCTCCCTCCATACCTTAACTAAGCAACCCTTAAACTACTCTAGGTAAGTACTTATTCATTTATATGATTTTTAACTTAAGCCATTATTTTCATTAGTTCATTAAGAGACATTCAACACATATGGACATTCTAGTAATGGTCTTGGAAAAGACCTAGGTACTCACTTTCTAACATCTTCAAAGCCTAATCGTGCAATGTCTAGATAACGTCCATACCACTACCTAAAATTCATAGAACTTCTCCAATACAAGTTTTTATCCCATATATTGAGAATATACAATAACCAACATAGACCATGGTAAATAAGCATGGAATTTGGAGTCAACCCTACTCTGATAAAGGGTGTTCTACTTGCCAATGGTAGAACTAGGACACATCCCATGTAGGCACATGGTTAAGGAATATGAAGGATTTCTTTGTACTCTAGCCTCATCATTAACTAGAGGTATTTCACCAACAATACTCACTCATTGCTAGCCATTGTTATCATAGTGTAGTTTAATAAAGAAGTACATGAAGAATTTCCATATATAGTTCATAACCCAATCACATTACACCTTACAAAAGAGGGCAACTAAGGCTACCTAAAGTGGTCAAGAGGATAGCTCAATGACTTTCCTAAGGATTATTTCATGCCGTTCCAGCCAATCAACCTTAAGTCCACCATTCACACAAGAAGGTTGCAATTATGGCTTTCGACTTCAAGGATATCATAAACTTCCAACAAGGTTGAAAGTTCTACAAAATAGGACCTTCTTAGCGATTTTAAAAGTCACATGTCAATCTCACACACAAGAATAAGAAGCTATAACATACTAAGTCATGATATCATGTTCACATTGTACATGTATCAAGTAAGGAACACAAGTCTACCAAAACAGACACAGACATACTTCACCGTATCACATACAACATATCATTCTAGAAGCATATAGGTATAACCAATATAATCTATTGTTCATCCTACTAACTACCATAATGTCATAAAATAACCATCATGAGACTCACATAACCAAGTATGAAGAATCTTACATTAATCCTAAGACTACACATATAAGAATATAGTCATAGTCTAACATGATCACCTAATGTCAATAGAAGAACACATGCTTTGACTCCACATAAACACATAAGTCATCATGCCATTCATAATATCCACATAATCAAGTTATAACGTGATAAATCCATAATACATGAAGTAATGCCGAGGAGGCCACATCATTCCCAATTCATAAAGTAGTGCCAACAAGGCCACATTAGTTATAAGTATAACACATTACCACCATAATCGTAAGTGGATCATACAAATTATCATCATCAAATAGGAACTATATTACACAATATAGAGAATGTTAGATCAACAAACCATGAATCCAACCTCACAACTTCAAGTCATAGTCAATTCATCCAACACAATACCCAATGGCCCTTACCAATAGCCAGGATTATCAATTTAACCCAAAAATCACAATACATAATAAATAAAGGGTAATAAAACATGAATTTATGAAATTAGGGCATCCAACTAACAATTCTAGCATAATTCAACAGCCCTAATAAAACTACATAACAATTCTATAGCATTAAGATATACTCAATTCACTCATAATGTAGTCGAATCTAGTGTTACATGAATCACATGGGTTCATAGAGATTTTAGGTTAAATTCATCTAATCAAAAACAATTCAATCAATATACAATGATTGAAAATCGTTAACACAAGAACCCATGGATAGATTACAAAACCGGACAAGTTTATCTTTGAAAAATATTAAAAATCACTTTGAAGATTGGATCCTTGAAGAAAAGCGATTCAAGGATGAAGTCCATACCTATTGTAAAGAAAATCCCATAACTTTGATGTATAAAACTTGAGAAAATCAGTCTTCTTCATTGGAGACTCAAGCCTTCATCAATGGAGGTTTTGTGGTGAAGAATGGAGAGGTTTTGTTTTGAGTTGAGGGTTTATCTTAGATTGGTGAGTTGAGGGGTATAAAAAGACTCAATAATCGTTAATAAGTCACCCCCAAATTACCCGAAACATCCCTGCACTTATTAGACGATTTAACCAATTCAAATTTGATTTAAAAATGACGCAAGCAAATATGGGAGTTAACTGCGCGTCGCGACGGCATTGTCAAATCTTGTTTCTGGAAAATTTTCAGACAGAATGGTTCGTGACAGAACTGTATCGCAGGGAATGAATTTTTCCCACTCAATGCCAGCTGCGCGACGCGCAATCACTGCCAGATTTTGGCTGGCACAGCACCTTGGTTGTCCCATGTTTGGGTCCTTTTTTGGGGACCCTTAAGCTGGTCCCTGGGGATTTATTTTAGGAAGTTTCGACTGTTTATATGTCAGTCTATGCGTAGGAACCATCGTACTTAATTTTATCCTCAAACTGTCCCCCAAAACTCCACTACAAAACACTACGACACAGTAGTTCAACTTCGACTAGTATCCGGATTTCTTGGACGTTGGACCTCCAAACACTTCCAAATTTATATACTTCCTAGAAACACTATTATTAACCATTGTTAGGGCTTTAAGACATCATGACACACATGTTAGGCTCTATCTTCACCTAGGTCATTTTAGAGGCGTTACAATCTCCCCACTTGGACACTATTCGTCCTCGAATGAAACTTGCTTCTTTTAAAACACCTTGAAGAGATAATAAACTCAAGGCTATAAGCACATAAACATACCACACCATACACAATACACAATTAGGAAGAACACCAATTTCATATACTTAAGAGACTCAAAACACAACAAGAGGATCTACTACTCAGTATGCAATAAGACTCACACTCTTCATTTCATATAGTAAGAACTCCTTCTTCATTCATTGTCATGCTAATATAAATTAATTATATACAAACTACAACAATTTTCAACGAAAGAACAATTTAGTCAAATTTATAAAAATCTTACAGTAAGCTGCCAGGCATTAATTACAGTTAACATACTTAAAAAATTCAAAAACAAAACTCTTACGCTATTAATGATGAAAAAAATGATAATAAAAGATATATAGTCATATAAAAATCAATTCACAATCCAACTAGAATCCTAAACACAATGCAACATTGTAACATGCTACTATGACTTTATAACTCTAAAGATTGAGTTAAATAGAAGAGATGAGGCAACCAATCAAAACTCCAATACTCACCATACTCCCTTAATTAGAAGAAACTCATAACAACTAAAGAAACAAGCTATAACTTACCAACATCATCATCATCACCATCCGTCTTTTATCTTCTTGACCGTAGTGCATAGAACCGATCCTTCCCCTTTGGAACACCACCTTCCGAAACACTAGGAGGATCTTTCTTACCTTTTTTTCCTCTAGTCGCGATAGTAGGACAATCCCTTACCTTTTTCCATCCTTACCACAACAAAAGCAATTCCCAGTACCAACAAGACATTTCCCATAGTGCTTCTTTCCACAAGTAACACAACTAGACTTACCACCTTGAGAACCACTACCCTTCTCAAGTTTGACCTAGGATCTCTAGGTTCATCTTGAATTTGAGCCCTCTTCTTGAACCTTGGTTTTTATAACTTTTTCCACTCCTTTTTAAGTTTGTAGGTATACTTCTAACATTAGAATACTCTATGTATTGAGCGTACACAATGAGACAAGACAAGTTCATGTCATTGTGGAGCATGGCTATTTGACACTCTTATTTCACAAGGTTAGAAACACCGGTCACAAACCTACTCATCTCATCCCTAGGTTCGATACCAAGGATGGAGCATACATAGGCAACATAGTGAACTTCAAGGAAAACTCCTCAATACTCATATTGCCTTGCTTGAGATTAATAAACTCCTGAACAATCACCTCTCTCCTCTCACGGGGAATGTACTTTCCTAAGAAAACCTCCTTAAATTCTTCCCACTCTATAGGACTCGAATCAACCGAACTATTATCTTTCCATTGAGTGTACCACACTTGATCAACCTCTCTCAATTGGTAGAAGCTAACTCTACCTTCTCCCTACAAGTCACACCCATAGCACTCAACACATTATACACACCATATAGAAACTCTTGAGGATTCTCTCCCACCTTAGAGACAAGAAAGATAGGAGGATTCATCCTCACAAAGTTTCTCAATCTAGAGGTTATGGTAATCTTCAACGCATTCATCCCAGGCCCAATCTCTCTAGTCACATGAGTGGTCATGCCTCAGGCTAAAACAAGTAAAGCTCTCTAATTTCCCCATTAGTCATGTCTGTGGAACCACCGGAACCTCATTACATTCACCTCCAATAGGGACATGATCACCTTGTTGAGTCACTTGAGCATCTTGAGGAACTTGAATTCCTTGTGGAGCTAGTCCACCTTGAGGAACTTCCTCGAACACTCCTTCCTCAAACCTTCAAGCGACCATTCTTCTTGTAGTCATATGCCTATAAACACAAGATAAGATACTACGCATAGACACATGTAACCTAAACTCTATAGGAACATTACAAGATTGATGAAGAGTGTGAAACTCTATCGTCCTATAGCCTCTTGCCCATAGATGTGTCGTGACTCACACCAATGAACAAGACTCTACTAGCATGGTTTTTTGAGACTTTTGGATTTCTAAGACCACTTTCATAACCTATGCTCTAATACTAAGTCTGTCACATCCCAAGAGCACACCCTAGAAGATATGGCACTCTCAAAGTGAAACTGTTATACTTGACCTCTCGGAGGTCTTGTACAAGCCCTTTGACATCATTTAATGCTTAATGTATGTAAAGTAGTGCGGAATTAAAACTTTTCACACGAAATATATTAAACATCTTTAATATTAAAATCATATAAAACACTAAGTCTAAACATATGCTACTCTTAAACTCAAGATAACTTGGGATACGTCCAATACAATATGAATATAGAAATATTGTTTCTATTACAATACTTTGAATTGAAGTGAATCTAGAGACGATTATTCACTCGAGTCAAGTGATGACATAATTCTACTTTGATCGAGCGTTAATTAGATTCCAAGAATGCTCCAAAATACTCCTCACCTACTTTACACACCTTTATAGATAGACAAAGAGTATGGAATTAGTACAAACACATGTACTAAGTATGGCATAATGCATAATACATGAGAAACACATATTTATGAGAAACATGCTCTTTTTGATTAAAACATCATATCAAAACACATTTAAGTACTGAACATCACAATTAGCATCAAGCATACATCAAAATATATAGACATGAGATCCTCCTAGCAAAGATGATTCTAAGTCTCACTTAAGTGAATTATGAAGCGACCACCAATTCAATCCCTTCACACACACCTAAGAGATCCATTAGACTACCTAAGATAAGATTATTCTCACTACGCGTAATATTATACATATAATATGACATTCTCTTCTATAAGGTTATCAAAAGACTTACTTAAGTAATGCAAGAAGAGACCGCCCATACACCCTCTCCAATCTTACCTAAATAATCTTTAGGACTACCTAAGTTTAGATCATGTCTACTTATTCAATTTATTTTCCCTATCTAGAGACATTCTTAAGACTTCCCTAGCTAAGACATGAAGTGACCACTCCTATGTCCTGTTCATACCTTAACTAAGCAAACCTTAAACTACTTTAGGTAAGTACTGATTCATTAACATGCTTTTTTAACTTAGGAATTATCTTCATTAGTTCATTAAGAGACATTCAACACATAAGGACATTCAAGTAATGGTCTTGTAGAAGACCTAGGGACTCACTTACTAACACATTCAAAGCCTGATCGTGCAGTGTCTAGATAACGTCTCATTCCACTACCTTAACTTCATAGAACTTCTCCAATACCAGTAGGTATCCTATATGATGATAAAAGTCAATAATTGACATAGACCATGGTAGCTAAGCTTCCAATCTGGAGTCAACCCTACTCCGATAAACAGTGGTCTACTTGCCAATGGTACAACTAGGACACATCCCATGTAGGAACATGGTTAAGGAATATGAAGTGTTTCTTTGTACTCTAGACTCATCCTTAACTAGAGCTACTTAGCAAACCATACTCACTCGGTGCTTGCCTTTATTATTATATAATAGTTCAATAAAGGAGTACATGAAGAGGTTCCAAATCTAGTTCATAACCTAATCACATTACACCTTACCAAAGATGGTCAACAAAGGCTACCTACAATGCTCAAAAGGATAAATCAATGACTTCCTAAGGATGATTTCATGCCGTTCCATCCAATCAACCCTAAGTCTATCATTCACATAAGAAGGATACCATTACGACTTTGGACTTTAAGGATATCATAACTTTCCAACTAGGTTGAGGGTTCCACATAAAGGACATTCTTAACAATGTTAAAAGTCACATGCCAATTACACATACAACACTAAGAATCTTTATCATACTAATTCAAGGACTCATATTCACATTGTACATGTATCAAGTAAGGAACACAATTCTACCAAACAAGACACACACATACTTCAGCACATTACATATAGCATATCATTCTACAAGCACATAGGTATAACCAATATAATCTACACGTCATCCTACTCACTACCATAATATTATAAATATTACCATCATGGTATTCACCTAAGCAAGTAGGAAGAATTACCATCAATCGTAATACTACACACATAAGGATATAGTCATAGTCTAATATGATCACCTAATGTCAATATAAGAACACATGCTTTGGCTCCACATAAACACATAAATCATCGTGAAGTTCACAATATCCACATAACAAAGATATAACATTATAAACCCATAATACTTGAAGTAATGCCGACGAGAGCATATCATTCCCAATTCATAAAGTAATGCTGACTAGGCCACATTAGTCACAAGTATAACACAATAAGCACTGCCACCATAAGTGGACCATACGAAGAATCATCATCATCTAAGAAGTAGATTACACAATATAGAGAAATTTAGGTCAAAATACCATGAATCCAACCACAAACTTCAATCCATAGCCAATTCATACAACACAATACTCAAACGCCCTTACCAATGGCCATGATCATCAATTCAACCCAATAATCACAATACATAATGAATCAAGGATAATACAACATGAATTTATCAAATTAGGGCAGCCAACTAACAATTCTAACATGATTCTATCATAAGTCAACAGCCCTAATAAAACTACATAAGAATTCAATAGCATTAAGACATAATAATTTCACCCATAATGTAGTCAAATATAGGGTTACATAAATTACATGGTTTCATAGAGATTTTAGATTAAAATCATCTAATCAACAACAATTCAATCAATATACAACGATTCAAAACCTTTAATTCAAAAACCCATGGATAGATTAAGAAATTGGACAAATTCATCTTTGAAAAACTTTAGAAATCACTTCGAAGATTGGCTCGTTGAAAAAAATAGATTCAAGGATGAAGGCCATACCTTAATTGTGAAAAAAAGCCCATAAAATTGATGAAGAAAACATGAGAAAGTCAGTCTTCTTCGTTGGAGCTTCAGAGCTTCATCAATGGAGGTTTTGGACAGAAGAATGGAGAGGTTTTATTTTTAGTTGAGGGGTTGACACCCAATTTTGACCCTCCACGATAGATATTGATTTTCGAGCTTCTTGATTTCATAACGAGTTAAAATAATTGATGTTATAAAATTCAATAACGTTTAAAATTGCTTTAGTCTCTTTTTATGAGTATGTACATATATATTTTTTTCCATATATTATATATAATTAGCTTATTTTATAAATAGTTTATTTTTAAATATTGGAAAATCATCTCTAAAAGATTATAGTTTTTGCTTTACAATTCTACTAATGATTTTAATTTTTCCTAACTATTTTTAGTAAGTTAATTTTGTCTATATTAAGTTTATAACTAAGTCAATTATTTTATATCATAATAATTTTTAAAGCTTGTTGATTAGTTTTTAGTTCATTTCGTCTTATTTAGATTTTAGCCAAATTTGCTAATTTACTCATTTGGCTAAATTAACTATCACTTAAACCCACTTTAAAAGACCATTTTGGTCTTATATTCATTTTCCAACATCCCGCTAATTCAAAGTTAGTTTCTGCAAGCCCAATTCCCTTTCATTTCCTTTATAAGAAACCAGCTGTCCCATCTTTCTCTTTTTTTCCAATTTAACCCCAGGCCTAAATATTTCCATCCCCACCAAAAGTACCCCCAACCCATTTTATTTTGTTTACACGACCCAATCTCTCTTCTTCAACAAAAAGAGAATCGACTATGAACGCGTCAACAAGAGAGCTTTCACACCCTCTCCATGATCAACCAAACGACATCAACAGTAGCTCTAAACGACTGCAACAACACATGGCAGAATACATAATTAGATCACACTGTGGACGTGCGAATTAGCTATGCTGCGATTTTTCATGCCTTCTTCTTCAATGTCTTTTTCCAGTCTAAGACGCAGCAAGGACGGATGCTTTTCAGCCTTGTCAGTCGTGGCTTAGTCTTTGGGGCTACGAGATGATTCCACATCACTGCCAAGGACATTGGAACCCATTCCAATCGTCCACCCCCTTTTCCTTTTTCGGTTTAAGGTTAAAAATATCAAGGAAAAGTTTTTTTTTAATTTAAAATCATTTTGCTTTGAGTTCATACCGTACTGTCAATTTCATGTTTTCTGTTGACTAAGATGTATTTAACAAAAGACAATCATTTACTGGTTTGATTTAAAAAATTAAGTTCTAAAATGTGTTCTTCGTCTCTTTGCTTGTTATTTCAATTATTTCGCGTGTAAGCTTGGTCGAATCCTCGCCTTGATCATTTTGAATACCCTTTAGAGTTTGTTTGTGGTTAATAGACTATGTGAAGAGATTTGTACCATGTTGGTTTCTTTGTTCTTCTGCTTTGTTGAATATTTCTAGAACCATGAAGGATGACTACACGATTTCGTTTCAATGCAGTAACACCATGATTTATATCTTATTTTTAATCTTAACATTTTGTAGTTCACTTGAGTTTTAAGTTCTTACTTATACCATTTTTGTTAGTTTTAGAGTTCATCCTTTGTTAATTCCTTTAAGTCATTTGGCTGCTCAAATGAAATTATTTTCCGGAAAAAGTCTTTGGTTATTCAAGTATTTTGTAAAAATTATTACTGTTTTTTCTCTCTCTGAGCTTGGAATCTTCATTTAACGCTTTTTGTTGATATTTTGTGGATTAATATTTTTCTGTTACATTATTATATTATACACAAGACAAGTGTTTAACGTGCTTGTTTTTTTATTAGTTTATATTACTGGTGCTTTCCTTATTATTATTTATTAATATTACTTTGTTAAAAAAATGCCAAATTACTATATCTCATCTATGGGTTTACATATGTGTTTCTGCACGACCTGATTGTCCACAACATTTATTAGCATTTGTATTTTACAATATCTTTGCTGTAATTCTCAATTCTTTCTTTATACGTTGTAGTTTTTGCTCATGTACTATACTTTGCTTGGTTCCTTCGCTTATTATTCGAGATGTGTAATAGATTGTGGTCTTTAATCTATAAACTTTGAACCTTTTGTTTAGTCCAAAATACATGCCTTTGTAGGTTAAAATGATGCTTAAATTATTTGTATGTTTTGAAGCCTGTGCTCTCCCTATTTCTTTACATTATCGTGAAATATGATTAAAATTTCTCTTTTAACCATGTCTGATTTGTTTCAAGGCAGTAGCATTATTTTGTTGATTGGGTATACTATTTTGTTCATGTGTTTAAGTGCTCAAGTTTATTCATTAATACACGGGGTATTATTGTCTTTGCATATTATCTTGTTACTTTTTTTAGAAGAAGACTTAATCACATTAGCTTTAATAGATCACTGTATACTTCTCGGTGATAATTGCGTCCTCGTTATTACTTATGTCTAAATAATTATGCCTAAATATACGCCGTTTAGTTTCTATTGACCTCATTGTTTAGTTATCGCTACTATTTGTTGTTTCATCTTATTACGTAAAGTTAGTTTAATTTAAATGAAAGTTTATTAAATTTTGCATCTTTTAATTTTCACAACTCAACATTAAACTAGTCTCCTTTTTTATTATTATTCTTATTTTTTGAGGTTGGTTGTGTTATATAGAATCAAAGTATACTATGTTATTAATCGCTTTTTTATTTAATTCTCTTCCATGTTGGAACCGGTTCTCCCGAGTCTTTTGGAGACTCTTTACCTCGCATTTTGGAAGAATAATAAAGACTCATACTTCTTTCTATCGTGTCAATCCATAAATGTCGACGTATAGATCTCCAGTTAGAAAAATTCGAAGAAAACCAAGGAGTCGAAGATTTTGAAGAAGCAGGGCCCAAAGGGGACTATCTATTTCAAAAAATATTTATTTTGTTATTTTGTGCCTAAGCCCTCTTGAATTATTATTATCTTGTTAGTTTAGGACAGGTACGATAGGCCTAAGGATTGAAAGTGAAAGTGGATCCAATTGCCGGTACAGGCAAACAGAAATCGCGTAAGGACCCAACTCTCTCTTCCTGTCTCTTTCTATCTCTATCTCTCTATTATTGCATATTTACTATGTTGAATATTTGTCGCTAGTTTTAGGGTTAAAGAATCCAAATCCCCGCAAAATGCCGAAATGTTATCGATTTTAAATTGGTTTACATCTAAAAAGATTTTAAAAGGAAGAAGAAATTTGCAAGGCAAATCTTACTGTGATAATATATTTAAAACATCATTTACCCAAACAAATTGTTTTCATTTTAAACTAATTTTAAGTTAGAGTTTTAGCCAAACAAATTAGTTATCGCATAATCACGCATTAGCAAATATTTTAGGTGCCGTGAAAACCTTCCTAAAATAAAATAAGAATCCTAAACCTCCCTTTAAAGTTTTCACAAGGTTTCCTGTTTAAATCTTTTAAAAACAATGTTTTCTTAATTTTTTCAAAAAAATTAAGTGGTGACTCTAAAAAGTCATAAAAACATACAAAACATATATTTTTCCGAAAATGAAATAAAATAGAAATGGCGACTCTGCTCGGGACTTGTAGGATTCTATCCTTAAAACAAGGCTTATTTGGATAGTTGAAATAATTATTTACTTGTTTCATTATTGTGTTACTAAAAGTGTTAAATTTTTCATGAGTTTTTTCTGCCAAACGATAAATAGTTTCATTAGTATAAAGAGAGTTATGTCTTAGCTTCACCCCATTGTCTGTCCGACTCGGGTAACCGTCACTTTGAAACAAATTCTTGTTAGCCTAAGATAGAGCGAAATCAAAATCGAATATAAGCATTATCCTAAGATGTCTTAACAGGCAAGGCATATTAAGTCCATTTGTTAAACCTCCAAAATAGGTCCAAGGTCTCCGACCTCACGACATATCACTTTGCTTGACATTTGAATGATGTACATGTGGAAACGAAATATGGGGTGGGTAGACTTAACTGGGTTTTTTTTATAGGTATGAATCGCTTTCCAAGATTCGACATGGTCATAGAAGCACCAACTCTACCCAAAATCTGGTTTAACAACTTTGACGGAGATAATAGAACAACCCCCAACAAGTACATGGGTGCCCTAACCAAGTTGATCAACATGAAGGGTTGACCTTAGTTGACGGAAGTCCTCAAAGGTTTTTGGGACAAAGAAAAAATGGTGTTCTGATTCGGAACTGTGGAAATCACCCTGATAATCGAGGAAATTTGGGATTGCATCAACACAGTTTGTACAAGGGTAGAAAGCAGAGTGAGAAAGAAAGAGGACATCCTAATCCCAAACAAGCCTTCTATCGAAGACATCGCAGACTGCTTCGGGTTAGGAAAAGATTACACTTATGGGTGCCAAGAATCTAGCGTAGTGTTAGAGATATCTACGTCATATTTGAACACGCGAGCTTCTACACAAACTATTACCGAGAGTTCTAAATTACCTACAGAATATCAAACGAGATCTGACCCTTGGTATTTTCCATAGCATTATTGGGAAAAATGGTCTTTCCACACGTCCCGAGCTTCAGTATTAACACTAGAGATATAATTCTTAAAGACACATTGTCCAAAGGGTTCAGGAATCAAGGGCAAGTGAAATATTGTCCCCTCACTCTAGTTATATTATTTGACATTTATCTGAAAAATGCAAGGAAGGGTATCGTTACATGCAAGGATGTAATCTACTCTTTTAGTGGTGGATTTTAAGTCATCTAGCAAAAGGCATGGTACTAAGGAACTGCATAACCTGGATAATAAAACACTCTCAGAGATTTGAATGACATGTTGTTTTTGTCAAATCTTGAGAATCGAAGGACTAGAGAAAGATGGGCTCTTATTTTTATTCTAGCTAAGAGATGAAGACCCCCAATGGATGCTCGATCCCTTCATCTCGAAGGAGGTCATCGTGGAGGGCCGCAGACAACTTGTACTTCCACTACCAGGTATTCTGGGAATCTTTCCTTATGCACAATTCTAAGTTCTTCAATAGTTTGGGAGTAGGAAAACCACACCTCGAGAGGTGTACTATGGAGCCTATGTGTACGAAATTGGGGATGACATAGTGGATGATGCTTCAGAAATGCTGAGAGAATGGAAATAGGCCAAGCGAATGGATAAAGACACTATTGCCCCAGATCGGTTTGACGTTTGATATGATGAAATTTATAAAGATTGGTTGAAAATAAACATAAAAAGTATCTCCTTTCCAATCCAGAACAGTTATCGCAGCGTGGGAGACAAAGAGGCCAAAGTTGTGATCAAGTTAAGAAAAGTATAATGGGAAGCCCAGGAAATAAACGCCAAGTACTTAAAAAATCAAGGTTCTCTTGAGAAGACAACCACGAACTGGAAAAGCTTAGAAGCGGTTTCGATGATTTTGACTCATGTGTCAAAGAGAAGATAGAAATGATGTAATACAAGGATTTGGAAGAAAAAGGACGCTAGAGCTAGGGTTACCTGTTTATACTATGGTGCATGTTTCAGCAGCACAAGACAGAGGATAGCAGCGGAGGAGCAAGGCCATCAGGGACGACATAGCAGATTTTGCCCCTGTGCAGATTTTTCTATATATGTTTCTGTCATTTTCATCCCCTGCATCGTCGTGGGTTTATTGCACTTCCATACATTTAAATGACCCCTGCGTGGGTCTGTCCTTTTGTATTGTGTTTCTTTATTCCTCCCTGTGAACATTAATTATTCATTTGTAAGATTTTCTTGGGGGGTCATTAACTATTTTAATTCCACCCGTACATCGTTCAAATGTGGTAGGCCTACCCTTGGTACAAAAGGGTCCCCCGTATATTAATAAAGCGATATATGTGTTTTATAACTATTTATGTGATATGTTGCTATGAAAGAGGATATTGCAAATCGACTCTCTGACAAAAATCTCTAGAAATATACAATTCACTACTGAGAATATCCTCTATGGGAAAGGGTAAGAGTATCAAGAGGTAACCTACAGTAGAGGAGCTAAAGAGAAATATAGATTAAATCACGCGGTAAATTCAAGAAGTTAGAGAAGAAGGACTCAGGGTCGAAAGTGCCACATCAGTCTACAAAGCCAAGACTGTGGTGCTGAATGAGGATTTGGTGTAAAAAATGAAGAATAAGAAAGACATTGAGGTAGAGGGAGTGGAATTAAACAAAAAGTTGGATATGCTTCGACTAAGGATATAGGAAACGGAAGCAAGAGAAGCAGAGATAGATTCAAAAACCACAAATATGCTGGCTAGAAATGCGGCACTTGATGAGGAATTCGGTGGAGATGGAAGAATTCATTACCATGAGGAAAAGAATGACTGAAATGAGGAAGAAGAACAAAACATTCCACCATGACATTATCGCCAAACTTCAGAAAATATGCTGAAAATACTCTATCCGCGGGAAAGATACTAATAGTGGTCCTGATGATACTCACCCTTGAGCAACTGGGGAGGACATGGATGAGGAAATCGTCTACAAGTCTCCATACCTTGGCCGTCTAAGATAAGGGGCAAGTGTATCCAACTTAGGATCCGACACATCGAGTGAGAACGAAGGTTCTATCGTGCGCCCTTCTATGCGAGCGTCATAAATGGGGACCTCGTGAGGGAATAACTCCGGTCTTGGAACATGAAAATTCTCAAAAGGTGTGTGACTTACTCCCGAACAAGCGAGGACACACTATAAAGGAATGTGTACTGCTAAATAAAGGATCTGTCATCTAATCAACACTGGGAACATCTCATATTTATTGGAATGGAACACTGTCCTCACCTATGATCAATCAGAGCCCAATGAGCACACCCGATTTATTTTCCATTATTTCATGATGTTCAAGAAGACGTTCCTGCAAATATACAATGATTTGATTCAGAATGGGGTTTTAGCCTCTATCCATAATATGATAGAAGTCTCGATCCCATTGGAGAAGAAATCTGGATACCTTGTGCTTACCATAACGCCAAAGATATACCCTCTCAAGGTGGCTCAATTTTTGGTATGACGTAGAAACGATTGTCAATCTGGGAAAGACCTGCGACAAGTTTGTTCCCCGTGGCTGATTCTACAACAAGAAGAAGAGCAACTAATATGGGTCACGTTTATCTTTTAAAAGCTTTGTTGTTATTTTCAATTCCATTGTAATATTAATGAATGAATGAATGAAAAACAATTATTTCGTTTATCTGAACTACGTAGGTCCTAAATTACTCCCATGGGATACGTAGGCAACATTCCGAGGCTCAACCCCTGTACATTAAAATTTTCAGTATCCCCCTTTCATGTTACGAGGAAATGTGAGGCTCAAATCAACGGATGTCAAAGAGATGCTGCAAAAAGACTTTAACTCAACGTGATTTAGAATTTCTTCTGATATAGTGTCAAACTAAAGCGAGCAAACTCCTGCTTGTTAAATTTTTTTTTTTCGTCCTTACTCGTGGGTTGAAGATATCCTCAAATAAAGTAACTTGTGTGTTTATCTGCTCTCTATATGATATTATGCATTTTGTATTATGAAGTAAAATTAAGAAATTTCCCTTTGAGTTGTTTTCTTCCTCATGTAATTTGAAACTGGTCTATGTCGATTATGCTATCAGATCATCCATACATCACTAGATCCAAAGGTCGTGCGTATTCCTTCCCCGACCAAAATTCAGACAAGGGAAAATCGGTAATGGTGGACAACAGCGAAGAGATCAGTTTTACTGATGTTATGGTGGCTCAACCCACCATAATGGATCAGGATGAACTGATTATGAAAAAAAATAGATTGCGGAAATGACAGTTGGAATGCAAAGGAGACAGGATCAACCTTTACCAGGCTTTACTGTCAACACTACTAAAGATGAGACACCTCCTCTTTTCTTTCCCTCTTAAAACTTGGACCCAACTCACAATTTGCCGTCTACTCTTTCTCAAAATCCCTTGGTCATCAATTTTACTACCCAAAACCCTCAATATGCCTCCACATCCTACTAAACTCCACCACCTACTCAAAACAACCATTCCGAAGTACCACCTCATCCTCAAAATACCTACCATCAAACCGCTCCACTACCAAACAACTAGAATCAAGGCCAAAACCAAAACGCATTCCACCCCCAAACTCCTCCTCACCACGAAAACCAAAATACTAACCCAAAACATATTTGCAAAACTATAAAACTACCCAAAATTCCAAAATTAATTTCTTAGCTCCACCCTTACCTAAAAGAATAACTTTCAAGATCCCCATCCTAACTGAGCACGGTGTGCATGGTTCTGAACTAAACCATTATGAGGAACACGAAAGAAAGTGGAGGGCAAAGGAAGAAGCAAAGATGGATATAAAGGAAGAGATCAGGAAAGCATTGAAGAAGTTCCAAATCACCCCCGATATTGTTGGTCTGAACTATGAGTATTTGGGTATTCACCTGAATTATGACCTCCCAGAAGGGTTCAAGATTCAAAAATTTGATACTTCCAAATGAGTAGGGACTATGGCACATCGTATATCCTACTATGACCAGCTTGTCGGGGTCGGTTAGGATGAAGCTTTGTTGATGCCAATCTTTAGCCTAAGTCAATGCGGGGAGGATCTAGAATGATTCACTTCCCACGAGACCAGACAATGTCCCAGATGGAATGCCCTAGCCAAATTGTTTATAATTTATTTGCTTATAACGTGGAAATCATTTCCGATCTCTACTCCCTGAAAAGATGAAGAGTTTGTGCGGGTGCAAGAGCCTTAGTATGACAGAATCATATTGCTTATTGGAGCCAAATATGATGATATATTCAAGGTTGGTGAGAGTATCGAAGATGAGCCAAAAACTGAGAAGATTTCCCATGTTGCTGCGTCGCCCGGATAATCGGATTTGTTGTAGAAGAAGAGAGAAGATGTTTCTGATGTCTCTTACGAGGGGAGAAAGACCCCTACAAGTTCATCATCCAACCAAGGCCGTCCTCGAACTTCCTAAAATTTGTACCAAGCTTGATACACGCAAGCTGGTTATACAAGTACTACTCCACATACCAAAATGCCCCTCCAAATTACCAAAATCCATCTCCTTTTTACCAAAACTCTCTTCCACCTTATCAAATTTTATCCCCCATTTACCAAAGTGCTTCTCCTAACTGTGCCAATGTATAGTGAAGCTACATTGCACCCCCAATAGTATATCAAGTCAAAGCTCTAGTATACCAAAATGCCAAGAATTACCAAGATCCATCACTAAATTTCCAAAAAAAATCCATATCTAAGAAGCCAAACTCCCCATCCAAATACTCGAAAATACCAACAGATGCCTCTTCCCAACAAGGGATCTATGATCCCACTCGATCCAGGTTCGAGAAGAAGACCCCCACACACTTTACCGCGCTGGTTGAAAACCAAACAAAGCTATATGAGCGGCTAGCTACAGCTGGATACATTCACCCGGTGGGGCCCAAGCCGGTGGATACTAGTTCCAAATTCTACATACCCGATCAAAGGTGTGAGTATCACTCCAAAACTGTTGGACATGATACTGAGGACTGTATCAACCTCAAACACAAGATTGAAGATTTTATTGACAAAGTAGTGGTTTCTCTTCAAACAGTAGAACCCAATGTCAATACTAATCCTTTGCCAAATCATAGAGGCGTCAATATGATAGAGAGGGACGATTATTGGTACGTTAAAAATTGATAACTTTCATTACACAAGATGAGTTGGAAAGGGTTATGGCTTTGCTGAGCGTTAAAGAGAAAAAAGAGTTCGTTATTTTGACACGCGCAAAGGTTGTTGCCTTGGAGCGATTTAAAGCTCTATTTAGGACGAAGTTCATGATTTAAACTGCTGCCGCTTAGGGTATGGCCCGATCTTGGAGTTTTTGTACTCCAGCAGTGTTGTCTTATGGAGGACAGAAGAAATATAAAGGGAAAAGGCCAATAAGTGAGGGTAAAGCGGAGAAATTCTTGAAAAAAATGCAGCCAAAAGATTATTTGATCGTTAAGCATGTAGAAAAAAAACCCGACCTTGATTTCTATGTTGGTTTTGTTGATGAGCTCCCAACTGCATAGAGAGGACTTTATGAAGGCTGTTGATGATACGTATGTGCCCACCCATGGTCAGAAGAAACAATAATGTGGCGGCTATGATCAAACATGTTATCCGAGGACATCTGATTAGATTCTATGATTAAGAGTTGCCCTTTGAAGGGAGGTCGCACAACAAGGAATCACATGTCATTGTCATATATCGTGAAAGGGTCATAAACCATGTCCTAGTGGATGATGGGTCCGGTCTCAACATTTGCCCAATGTCGATTAAGGTTTGACTTGGGGAAGATGGAACAAAACTAAGTCAATGTAAGATCCTATGACAGGGTACAAAGAAACACGTTGGGAGCGGTCAATTGATCATCCAAATGAGTTCGAAAGAATTCAGTGTACAATTTCATGTCATAGACATTGACACCAGCTATAACCCTCTTCTTGTAGGACTTTCATCCACCTTCTTGGAGATCTGTCTTATACTCTTTAATAGATGATGAATCTTATTTGGAAGGACCAAGAACTAGTTATTCATGGTGAAGGGAGTCATTCTGGCAGGCAGGCGCCAATTATTGATGAAGTCTCACATGCTCCTACTCCTACACGGTGGAGCTGGTAAATGCCGCCAGTGAAGATTTGGCTCCACAACATATTATGCCTCCTTATACAAAATGATCGCCACTGTGATGCTACATAATGGGTTAGAACAAGGTTTTGGATTGGTAAGGAAATTCCAAAGGTCTTATTGAGCTTATTCCAGTCCCCGTCAAAGGAGCGAGATATGGTTTGGGTACATCCCGACAAATGATGAGATGAAAAAAAAGAAGAGATATGATCAAGCATTGGCTAAGCCGATCCTACATCTGCATCAATAATTTCAAGTCCAGAGCACGCTGATCGTGATGTCTTCGGGGAATGAATCTATGACCTTTTGAAGAAATCGATGCAGTCATAGAAGAAGAGGTTGAGCAAGCTTTTATACGTGATGCTGATCCTGGAGAACAGGTGCACAATTGGACTTCCACGCCAATCTTGATTTCCCGATCATCATGGTAGAAGGATATGGTTTATGCATATCCTTAAAATTTGTTGCCCAACATTTTGAATTTTATTAATCACTTGAGTTTTAAAATTCCCCCGTGAGGTTTAAAAAAGGCAACATGGCACTTTTCCAAGTCCAAAGTTTGCATTATTTTCCAATTTGAATGAAAGCCTCTTTTATTGAAAATTTGTTTATTTACTATATTTTAAATTCCTAACCTTGTCTATTTATGGTTTCAGTAATATATGTTTTAAACCTGCCAATGTCATGTCATGTCACAAGCTGAACGAACAAAATGAAGCAGGTGATGATTAGTCTAAAGGATACGAAGAAGAAAATGAGGTACCGGAATATGTTGTGGAAGAATTTCTGCATGTTGAAGATCAGCATAAGCCAAATTTGGATGAAACTGAAACTTTGAATCTGGGAGACCAAGAGTGTGTCCAAGTGTTCAAATCAGCGTCCCCTTGAATGAAGCTCAAAGGAAGGATCTGATTCACTTGATTAATCAATACATTGATTTGTTTGTCTATGAGGTCAGCAACATGCTAGGACTGAGTACCAATGTGGTGTCTCACAAGTTGCCGATCAATCCGGGGTTCAGTCCACTGAAACAGAACGCTTGAAAGTTCAAAGCTGAGTTAAGTTTAAAGATGAAAGAAGAGATCTCCAAACTGATCGAGTCTCATTTGGTGAAAGTTATGCAATACCTGACATGGTTGGCCAATGTTGTTCTGGTCGCCAATAAATATGAAAAGATCAGAATATGCGTTGATTACCGAGATCTCAACAAAATCAGCCCAAACGATAATTTTCCATTGCCAAAAACTCTTATTCTTATCGATAATTGTGCTAAGCACGAAATGCAGTCATTCATTGATTGTTACACAACTTATCACTTGATGCTGATGGATGATAAAGATGTAGAAAAGACGGTTTTCATTACGCCTAGGGGCATATATCATTACATGGTGATTCCATTTGGTCTAAAAAATGCGTAAACTACATATATTATGGCTATGACGACCATATTTCATAACATAATTAATAAAGAGATCAAGGTGTACGTAGATGACGTCATAAGCAAGTCTCGTGGGAGTTCGGACCACTCGAAACATTTAAAGAAATTCTTTGATCATCTCCATTGATATAACTTGAAGTTATATCCTTCCAAATGTGCTTTTGGGGTACCATTGGCAAGCTGTTGGGATTTATAGTCAGTAGAAGGGGTATTGAGCTTGAGTCCTCAAAGATTATGGCAATTCAAGAGTCACCTCCCCCTAAAACTAACAAGGAGGTGATGAGTTTCTTAGGGAGGTTGAAGTACATCAGTTGATTCATAGCTCAATTGACTGTGGTGTGTGAGCCTATCTTCAAGCTATTTAAGATATACACTTTAACAAAGTGGACTGAAGAGTGTCAGATCATTTTTGATGCCATCAAGAAATATTTTTCCAATCCACCGGTATTGGTTCCTCCGTGAGAAGAGAATCTATTGTTGCTATATTTATCCGTCTCACATCACACATTTGGGTGCATGCTTGGGCAGCATAACGAAACTAGGAAGAAGGAGCGAGCCATTTATCATATAAGCTAGAACTTCACACCATATGAGTCTCGTTATACCCTTTTGTAGAGAACGTATTGTGCTTTTAGTTGGATTGTTCCAAAGTTGAGACAATATTTTTCTTCTTATACTACATATATCATCTCCAGAATGGATCAGTTGAAATATATGTTCCAGAAGACGATGCCACCGGAGAGTTGGCCGAATGACGGATTATTTTGAATGAATTTGATATTGTGTATGTGACATAGAAAGTGATAAAAGCACAGGATTTGGCTGATCATCTTGCAGAAAATCCCATTGATAAACAGTATGAACCGCTCAGAAGAAGTATCGTTTGTGGGTGAAGATACTTTTGAAATATATCCTGGCTGGAGATTATTCTTTGATGGAGCGGAACATCTCCAAAGAGAGGGTGTCAGAGCGTTCTTTGTATCAGTATCTGGTCCACAGTATCCTATGGAAGTTAAGCTCCAATTTAATTGCACGAACAATATGGGCGAATATGAAGCTTGTATATTCGTGCTTAAAAAGGCCAATTACATGAATGTCCACGAGCTGTTGGTTATTGGAGATTCAGAATTATTAATTCATCAGTTTTAAGGAGCATGGTCCGTCAAAAACCCATAGATTACACCGTACGTGCAATATATACAGAAGATGTGCAAGAAATTCCATAATATCGTGTTTAGACATACTCCCAGAATGCATAGTGAGTTGGCTGATGCTCTTACCACCATTGCTTCAATGATAAAACATCCCGATACTGATCATATTGATCCTCTAGATATTAGGTTTAAAGAATATCCACTTCATTGTTTGAATGTTGAAGAAGATTCAGACGGATTGCCATGGTATATTAATGTAAGGAAGTAGTGAAAGCTTGGGAGTTATCCTGAAGATGCAGCACCCAACCAGAAGAAGTCATACGCCATATGGATCTCAACTTCTTCATATTTGGAGTAGTCCTTTATAGGAGGACTCCAGATTTAGGTCTTCTAAGATTTGTTGATGTCGTTGAAGCTACGAATCTTATCAAACATATACATGTGGCAGTTTGTGGTACGCACATGAATGGACTCACTTTGGCAAGGAAGATCCTTCTAGTCGGTTATTTTTGAATTACTATGGAGCATGATTGTTTGAAATTTCTGCAGAAATGTCATCAATGTCAAGTGCACGGTAATTTGATTCGTGTGCCACCTCATGAATTCAATGCTATGAGTTCACCTTGGCCCTTTGTATCTTGGGGAATGGATGTCATCAGTCTGATAGACCCATACGCCTCTAATGGACACAAATTCATCTTAGTTTCCATTGATTATTTCACCAAGTGGGTGGAAGCAACTTCTTACAAATAGGTGACCAAGAAGGTTGTAGCTGATTTTGTTAGCAACAATCTGATATGCAGGTTTGAAATACAAGGATTCATCATTACAGATAATGGTACAAATCTCAACAGTCAATTGATGAGAGATATATGTGAGCAATTTATAATTACGCATCGGAATTCAACCACTTATTGTCCTCAAATGAGCGAAGTTGTGGAGGCTGCCAATAAGAATATCAAGTAGATTATGATTGAAATGATTGACAATCATCGAGGCTTGTGTGAGATGTTGACATATGATTTGTTAGGTTATCAAACGACTGTCAGAACATCAATTGGAGCCACTGCATATTTTCTATTTTATGGAACAGAAGAAGTCATACCCCTCGAAGTTGAGATACCATCTTTGAGAATCATCCAAGAGGCTAAATTAAGTATCTTCGAATGGGTTAGCAAATGGAATAATCAGTTAACATTGATCGATGAAAAGAGAATGGTTTCCGTTTTTCATGGTCAAATGTGTCGACACAAAATGATTCGTGCTTCCCACAGGAGCGTAAGAGACAAATTATTTGAAATTGGTCAATTAGTCCTTAAATGCATTTTCCTCATGAATATGAGTACAACGGAAAATTGTCACTAAATTGGAAAGGACCCTACATGGTTCATAACATATTATCTAGAGGTGATTTGGTCCTGTCGGATATGGATGACACCGTCTGTCCATAACCGATCATTTAGACGTTTTCAAGGGAAATAAAGGGTGAAGCTTCAGTTTGTATTTATCTTATTTCGTTGTAATCGTTCTATTCGCTTGTAGTTGCTTCGTTTAAAATTTTAGCCCCTTTTTCATGACCAACGTCTAA
This sequence comes from Solanum habrochaites, assembly GCA_027704765.1. NCBI lineage: Eukaryota > Viridiplantae > Streptophyta > Magnoliopsida > Solanales > Solanaceae > Solanum > Solanum habrochaites. The sequence goes on from JAKWJA010002491.1 coordinate 21,546,551, forward strand.
CCTGAATTCTTAAAAATGATATACGTAGGCAGCCTATGTCGGCCTCGGTCACCCCATTTAGCCCTTCTAGCATTTCTTTGCATTTGAACTATGTTCAACCTGAATTCTCAAGAATCAGATACGTAGGTGACTTATGTCGGCCTCGGTCGATATCTTTGTAAAATCCTTATTATTATTAACCTTTGAGGGGGAACTACGTTGAACTGATTCCTTCCTCAACGGGATATGTAAGAGCCAGAAGAATTCGATCATATTTACCGTAAGACTTCTATTCCCCTTTACAATAGAAACTGTGACATAATTTTTGAGAGGGACTCAAAAATTCTCGTGAAAAATATTTTCCTCAACAAGTCAAGACCCAAGATACTTTAAGATTTGCAACTGGGATAGAGCTTCCGAGAGGATCATAAATTCCATGATTTATCCACCGACAGTTAAAGATAATCCAAGACAGTTAACTGGGAAAGAAATTTTGAGGATGACCTCAAAATTTCAACATGGAATTATCAACAGTCTAAAGTTATTCTGAATACTCTGAAGCGAATAACTAGACAGACCTCCAAGCATCATACTCAAAGAAGTTTGCTAAGTCTTGCGTTACATGATACTTTGCAGTAACCTTTTTTTCAAAATACTACTTTTAAAAAAAAACATTCTTAAAATTATCCCCTTTATGTTTCATTTGTTTAGGCATAAAATATCTTGTCTTATCTATCAAGAGTCGGGATATTAGAAAATCAATCGTAGATAGAAGAACAGGGAGGAGACAATTGAAGAATCGACATAGATGAGTTTATTTTAAGACTAACGATTTTTCTGTGGAGAAGTCAAGGGGCGCAAAGCTCTCCCTAAATTTACAGTGTCTCTGTGGATGCAGGAATTATTTTATATTCTGTATATCGAAGGTGGATGAAGTGAGGATCGCAAGAAGGAGCTTAAATTTTTTGTAAAGGATGTCATATGCATCATATTATCTGATATGATATTATTACTACCTGGAGGGGTCATTTATTAGTATTGTCATTTGGGCCGATACACTATCTAGAAGCCAGAGCGGGAAGATATTTATGTCCCGCAGAAATCATGCATCTCGAGTTAATATTCAAGCAACACAAAAGATCATGCGTTGCGAGTTAATAGTCATGCATCACGAAAGATCATGCATCGCAAGTTAATATTAAGGCATCGCGGGAAGATATTCCCCGCAAGAAGTCATGCATCGCGAGTCAATATTCATGCATCGCAGAAGTTCATGCATCGCGAATTAATATTTATGCATCGTGAAAGGTCATGCAACATGAGTTAAAATTCATGCATCACGGGAAGATATTCATGCCCCGCATATCGCGAGTTAATATTCAGGAATCGCCGAAGATCATGCATCACGAGTTAATATTCATGCATCACAAAAGATATTCATTGTAAGAGAAAATTCATTAATTGCAAAAAGTCATGCATTGTGAAAGAGAAGTCATGTAGTGCTAGACAAGAAATCGTGCATCTCAAGAGAAATACTTACCCATCAACATCAACTACATCTTGTATTTGGCAAGAGTAGACACCAAGAGAATCATCAAAGGAATCGCACATCTCAAGAGAAATACTTACCCCTCAACATCAACTACATCTTTTATTTGGCAAGAGAATATACCAAGAGAATCATCAAAGACAACATCAAAAGTAATATCAACACTGCATCAACTTTTACTCATTTTGACATCAAATGAAGAATACATGTAAGATTATATTGCAAGCATAAGACATAAGCTTTCTTTGCTTTATTTCAAACCTAATCGAGTTGATGTCAAATGTCGAGGAGAGCAATTAAGTGTCAACATGGTAAAAGACACTGTCTCTCATTTAAATTGCATTTTTATGGTGATGAGTTTTATCTCATACTTTGTTGAGATCATCCGAAAGGATGAATTCTCCAAAACATACCACAGGTCAGGCGACATCAAAAGGGATGCAATACAACGTGGAACTTTTTCTTGGCAGCGAACTAGGACATAGTCCAAAGAGAAGTGTCAAACTCTTACAACGCGAGCAAAGGAGCGACTTCCACAACAATCAAACCACACCTCTGTCAGAAGGTATGTGGGTTTTTATTTAGGTTTCTTGGTTTCAATCTCACACCCGGAAGTTTCGGTCTGCCGGAAGCAAGTTCCCAATCTGAGTGACAATGTGCCAAGAGTTTTGAAAATTATGCCCGTGTAAATTCTTAATTATGGGTGTGAAGCGCACCACATTTATGTCTAAGAGGTTACAAGTCTCTTTTTAAGACTCGTTTTAATTTATCACTTGTCTAGAGCAATAACTTATCTAGCATAATAGATTTCATTTTCAACCAATCGAGTTGAACTACATACAGCCTGATTGCTCGAGTTTAAGGATATGTAGGCAGGCCCAAAATTTTAAACTCGGAAGTATTCCGATGTTCACTCTTAAAATCTTATTTTCGAGCAACCCGATCCCTTCATAATCTGTATCGATATGACTTTTGAATTCTTTCAAAATCATGTGCTAAATCAAGCGTATCTAACTACAAGTGACCTATATTCTTATATAGCCTAAGATATTTAGGAAACTCATTTTCGGGGCTCGTCCATAATTTCTAAAGCCTATCAAATTTCCTTTTCAAGATATGAATGTGTGGTCGGTCAAAATTATATATGTCAACTTAATTTTCCTCGAATCTCTTGCATCAATGAAACTAAAATGAGGGATAGTTGTTGACAGCCAATTTTGACCCTCCCCGATAGAAATTGATTCTCGAGCTTCTTGATTTCCTAAGGAGTTAAAATATTTGATGTTATAAAATTCAAAACTGTTTGAAATTGCTTTAGTCGCTTTTTATGAGTATGTACACATACACACACACAAACAAACAAACAGACACACACACACACACACATTCATATAATATATATAATTAGCTTATTTTTCAAATAGTTTATTTTTAAATATAGGAAAATCATATCAAAAAGATTTTATTTTTTATTTAACAATTCTATTAAAGGTTTTAGTTTTAGTTAACAATTTTTAGTAAATTAATTTTGTCTATATATTATGTTTATAACTAAGTCAATTATTTTATCTCATTAAATTTTTAAAAGCTTGTTGATTAGTTTTTAGTTAATTCGTCTTATTTAGATTTTAGCCAAATTTGCTAAGTTACTCATTTGGCTAAATTAACTATCATTTAAACCCACTTTAAAAGACCATTCTAGGCTCATATTCGTTTTTCGACAGCCCGCTAATTAAAAGTTAATTTTTGCAATCCCAGTTTCCTTTCATGATCCTGTATCAGAAACGAGCTGGCCCATCTTTCCCTTTTTTTCCAATTTAAACCCATGCCCGAATATTTCCATCCCAACCAAAAATATTCCCCTACCCATTTTATTTTCTTTAACCGACTCGATCTCTCTTCTTCAACAAAAAGAGAATTGACAACACAACATGTCAACAAGAGCACTTTCACGACTTCTTCACGTTAAACCTAATGACACCAACCATAGTACTAAATGACCGCAACAACACACAACAGAATATACGATAAGTTCACGCTGTGGACGCGCGAATCAACTTCCATGCGATTTTTCTTACCTTTTACTTTGATATCTTTTTTAAGTCTAAGACGCATCAGGAAGGATGCTTTTTAACCTTGTCGGTCGTGGCTCATTCCTTGGGGCTGCGAGATGATCCAACATTGATGCCAAGGACATTGGAACCTATCCCAATAGTCCATCCCCTTTCTTTTTTTTTAAGTTCAAAATCCGAGGGAAACTTTTTTTAAATTGGTGAAAGATTTTGAATTTGAAATTAGTTGAAGATTCTGATTTTGCCCTCTGTTTGCCCCCCTTATTTTGTCATAATTCCTTTCTATATATATTCTCGACGATTTTCTTTGGAGGGGGGAATTCTTAAGGAGAAAAAATATTCCTTGTTTTTCTGTTGGGATATTTTTTTTAAACGAAATAAAATCTTCAGGAGATATACACAGTTAGAATACAATGAAAGTGTGAACTAGCACTAAGAAACACACACTATAAGCACTTTCAAATAGAGAGCTTTCTCAATTTGCTGCCTGGTTTCTTGATTTTGACGTTCGTGTTTTGGTATTCCGCGTGGTAGAAGAGGTTGTTCGGATTGTGCTATCTCTAGCTTGATGCACTCGAAAAGGTATAACATCCCTTTCTTTCATCTTCTTCTCGCCTGTGTCTTAGTCACACAGTAATGGTTTAATGTTGAAAAGTTTTGTTACACGTTTGCTCGATGTTAATGTCCGTTATATTGTTGACCTAATATATATTGTTTTCTTAGTATATTTGACCAAATAGAGATAGTATTCGTGTTGAAGTATCGTGAAACCTTACTTAATGTTTTTATCTTTCTATTTCATTTGGCTTTGAGTTCATGCCATACTGTCAATTTCATGTTTTCTTTTGACTAAGATGTATTTCACAAAAGACAAGCATTTTCTGGTTTGATTTAAAAAATTATGTTCTATAATGTGTTTCTGCCTGCTATTTTCTTTTTCTTTCAATTATTTTGCATGTAAGCTTGTATGATCCTCGCATTGATCTTTGGATACCCTTTCTAGTTTGTTCGTGGTTAATAGACTATGACAAGCGATTTGTCGTATGTTGTTTTCTTTGTTTGTCTGTTTTGTTGAAGATTTCTAGAACCATAAAGGATGACGACCCGATTTTTCTTCAACGCAGTACCTCCATGTTTTGATATCTTATTGTTAATCTAAACATTTTGTAGTTCACTTGAATTTTAAGTTTTTACTTATGTCTTTTTTTTAGTTTTATAGTTCATCATTTGTTAATGTTTTTAATTCATTTGGCTGCTCAAATGAAATTGTTTCCGGAAAAATGTCTTTGTTGATTAGAGTATTTTGTTAAAATTATTATGGTTTTTTTTCTATTTGAACTTGGATTCTTCCTTTACTGCTATCTGTTGATATTTTGTTAATTAATCTTTTTCTTTTACATTAATATATTATACACAAAAGCAAGTGTTTAATGTGCTGGTATTTTTTATTAGTGTATGTTACTGGTACTTTCCTTATTATTATTTATTAATATTAATTTGTTATAAAAAATGCCAAATTACTTTGTCTCATTTAATGGGTTTCCATATATGTGTTTCTACACGATCAAATTGTCCACAACATTTATTAGCATTCATATTTTACAATATCTTTTCTGCAATTCTGAATTCTTTTTTTTATTAGTTGTAGTTGTTGCTCATTTAACATGGCTTGCTTGATTCCTTCCTTATTATTCGAGATGTGTAATCGATTGTAGTCTTTAAGCTTTAAACTTTAATCCTTTTGTTTAGTCCTAAATACATGACTCTGTAGTTGAAAATGATGCTTAAATTATTTTTATGTTTTGACGCCTGAGCTTGCTTTCCCTATTTCTTTACAAAGTCGTGAAATATGTTTAAAATCTCTCTTTTAACCATGTCAGATTTGTTTCACGACAGTTGGATCATTTTTTTATTTGGGTATACTATTTTATTCGTGTGTTTAAATGCTCATGTTTATTCATTAATACACGAGGTATTATTTTCTTTTCATATTTTCTTGTTGTATGTTTTAGAAGATAACTTAATCACATTAACTTCAATAGCTTACTCTAGTCTTTTTGCTGATAATTTCTTCCTCGTTATTATTTATGTAGAAATAATTATGCCTAAATCTACTCCCTTTAGTCCCTATTGGCCTCATTATTTAGTTATCACTACTATTTGTAGTTTCATCTTATAACGTGAAGTTAGCTTAATTTAAGTGAAAGTTCATTAAATATTGCATGTTTTACTTTTCACAACTAGATAGTAAAATAGTCATATTTTTTTAAATTATTTTTATTTTTGGATGTGGGTGGTGTTATATAGAATCAAAGTATACTATGTTATTAATCGCTAATTTATTTCACTCTCTTCTATGTTGGATACGGTCCTCCCGAGCCTTTTGGAGACTCTTTCCCTTGCATTTTTGAAAAATCATAAAGACTCATACTTCCTTCTATCGAGTCAATCCATAAAAATTGACGTACATGCCGAGTCTAAAAAATTCGAAGCAAACCAAGGAGTCCGAGATTTGAAGAAGCTGGGCCAAAAGGGGCCCTTCTATTTCAAAAATATTGTATTTTGTTAATTTTGTCAAAAACACCCTATGTATTATTATTATCTTTTTAGCTTAGGAAAGGTACGATGTGCCTAAGGCTCGAAAGTGAAAGTGTGTCCAAATCCCGGTTCTGGCGAAAAGAAATCGGGTTTGGACCAAACTCTCTCTCTCTCTCTCTCTCTTTTATCGCGTATATAGTTGGTTGATTATTTGTCGCTAGTTTAGGGTTAAAGAAACCAAATCACCGCAAATTGCTGAAATGTTATCGACTTAAAATTGGATCAAGTATAAATAGATTTTAAAAGGATAAAGAAATTCGCAAGGCAAATCTTAGTATGATGATAAAGTTAAAACTTCATTTTCCAAACAAACAGTTATCAATTCAAACTAATTTTAAGCTAGCATTTTCGCCAAACAACTTAGTTATCGGATAAGGCGTGTTAGCGAATATTTAGGTGCCGTAAAAATCTTCCTAAAATATAAATAAGAATCCCCAAACACCCCTTTAAAAATTTCACTAGGTTTCCTGTGTAAATCTTTTGAAAAGAAAAGTTTTTTTAATTTCTCTTAAAAATTTAAGTGGCGACTCTTAAAAGCCATAAGAACATCAAAAACATATATTTTTCTGAAAATGAAATAAAACATGAGGCTTTATCTTTGATTGATGAGTTTAGGTATATAAGAAGACTAACTAACCGTCAATAAGTCATCCACAAAAGACCCCTGCACTGACTAGACAATTTAACCAATTCAAATTTGACTTAAAAATGATGTGACCAAATTTTGGAGATTACAGCGCGTCACAAAGACATTTTCAAATATTGTATCTCTAAAATTTTGAGACAGAATGGTTTGTGAAAGCCCCGCATTGAAAGGCAAGAATTTTTTCAACATATTTCAAGCTAAGCGACGCGCAGCCACGGTGAGATCTTTGTTGGTGCAGCAGCTTGGTTGTCCCATGTTTGGATCCTCCTTGGGGACCCTTTGGCTGGTCCCATGGAGTCATTCACGGACGTTTGAAATCTTTATATCTTAGTCTACGTGTAGGAACCATCAATACTTAATTTCACCCTCAAACCATCCCCAAAAACATCACTACAAAATACTACGACACACTAGTTAAACTTCGACTAGTTTCCGAACGTCTTGTATGCTGGCCTCCAAACACTTCAAAATTTTATATTCTGCCTATAAAACCATTTTAGGCCTTTAAAACATCATGAAACACATGTTAGGCTCTAGTTTCACCTAGGTAGTTTTTAGTGGCGTTACAAGGGTTGTAAGGAACCAAGACCAAAAGGGAGGAGTGCTAAACTTCACGGCAAGCCAATGCCAAAAGGACAAGGCTGGCCAAGAAGTGAAGCTATTTACTCAACCTTCAAGAGAATGACCACGACATGTGGTCATGACTACGAACAAGTGGGCAGATCGTGAAGAAGCCTTTGCCATGGGGACATGAAGAGTTCGCTACTTTTCAGGACACCATGAACCACTTCATAACTCGTAGTGCACTTGACGAAATAAGGAAAATAGTCGTGAACATGCCTTAGACGTTCAGGAAAAAGGGGGGGGGATTTTTGGAAGAGGCTACTTCCTAAGAGAACCACATGCCACTTAACAGGACTTGGTGCATGTTCACGGAAGGGAGGGGTTTGTCGTGAAGTCCACTGTCACATCCGTGGAGAACCCGATGTCATAGTCCTCGAAGATCACTAAGATTAACCTGTTAGCATTCGTCATTACATTTAACATATTCAATTAGCGGAAAATTTAATACTTTTAACGATTCCTATATTAAGGTTTACTTAGACCTCTCGCTTATACATAATATATTTAGTGAGTATACATAGACTCCCAATATTAGAAGATAACATAGTCTTCTACTTTTATTTCATATACATAATATAGAAATACAGATTCAGAAGAAAATCTAAGATACATCTCATATTAAAACATCTAAAATGAGTAAAACATTGGGTGTAGCCTATACTTCATTACAATAAAGGCTTCATATAAGCATATACAAGGTCAACAAAGAAAGAAAATTAACTAAATTGTCTTTAAGACAAAAAAATATCCAATAGCATGATAGTTACATCGTCCTTGGAAAATAATGATCTACCGAACAGTTGGGGAATACCCAAGTAGTCTTCAAAGGCCTTTTATAAGCTGAAAGGCCGACCCTACATTTTGTAGTAAACATAAAAGATTGGTTAGTACACACTTGTAATAACTATGAGTATATGCACATAAACAATTTAAATCATGCTAAAGAGGACATTTGTTCAAAACCATTCTAAAGTATTTTGAAAAGCCTTATGCACAATCATGAACCATATAGACAAACATCATAATACATAAGTCAAACCCATGTACAACACAAGACCAACCTCAGCAAGGAATAGTCAAGTCAACATGTATAAAGTTCATAACTTAATCACATAAGAAAGACCCTTACTCATAACCCACCATTTAGCCTACAAGTTCAATGACCAAGATAAACCCCATAACCATACTCAATCAAGTGAACTAAGAAAAGAATCACAAGTAATGTCTAACTCTACATAACATAGCATTAATAGTAGTCATCATCATATTAAGCAATATAGACCAATAGCATGTTCATAAACAAAACTGACATCATAAAGGATCATCAACATGTAAATTCAACATATTCATTACATTCACTTTATAAGATCATAAAAACATAACAACAACCTTCTAGGACTTCAGTTAAAGAAAACTAGTGCAATGCCTATATAAAGTCCCATACCCCTACCTAGCCTCAGTCAACCATTTAAGTCATCCAAGTTAGTGTTCACATCATTACTTCATTTTACTTTCGGTAACACTTGCCTTAACTGACCTAGACCGCAAGAGCTAAGTGTGGGATCTTATGTTGTAAAACCTTACATCGAAAGAAGGTGGTCTACCGGTTAAAGTAGTACCAAACATGTACCTAGCTTCTAAGGTGGATCCACTAGCTAGTATTCCTATGATGGGAACATAGTTCAAGAACTAGGAGATATGTATTGAACCCTCTACATGCCTATTGGAAATCGGATCCCTCATATCATGAGATTCCATAGGGTGAGTGTCACTCTTTGGGGAGTCAACACCTCAAATGAAAATATAGGGTAAATCTTCTTCCATTGGAAGCCAACACTGTCTTTGTCAAGTTCACTCAGTGATAAGTGAAGTCCCTTTTTGAAATATCTTTCTTTAAAAATCATATCTTAGTTTAGGACATATAAAAATATCTCCTTGTATAATTATAATCATTAGCTAAATAGGAATTGCATGAGAACATCCTTTCAATACGACCCGCATATGTGAGATTAACACATTTACATCATCGTATCATAGAAAGGGACATAGGTACGTCATAATCAACCTTATATCAATACATCTTAAGCATAATATCACAAACACATAATCAAGAATTTCAATTACACATCACACCAACACCTACTTAGCTAATCACAAGTCATGCTTCAATTGAACAACACCATCAAGTACAAGCCATCACAATTGAAGTAAATGTTTAGGATCATAAAGACTTACCCAATATCCTTCAAAATCCATCATCATGGTCTTACCATCAGCCAACTAATTTCATCCAATAATAGGAGTTGTAAAATAATTCAATAGTAATTAACACAAGAACCAAGTCAATTGCATCAACACAATCCAATTTACCTTTAATTCACAACCTAGCTTTTGGGGGAAAAGGGTTCATCATGAATTCCTCAATAAATATATTGAATCCCAATAATACATTATCCTAGGAATTCCATAAATGAATTAGAATAGATAAAACAACTCTAACAATCAATACATTCATCAATTCCAATAAATTTATAATCAAGATCCAAGATTTGGGGAATTTGGGAAAACGGACATGATCTACATGAAATTACATCAATTAACCAAAAATATACACTTAAATTTTCGTAGTCAATCACAATTTATTATCAACTTGAAGTTTAGAATAAAACCAATTGAATAGAAAATCCCTTGGAATTGGGTGATTTAGAAATCAACTTTGAAAGGACCTCTAGGGTAAATGAATCCAAGAGAGAATAACCCATACATTAATGAAGATTAATCCACAAAATTGAAGTAAAATCCTAGATAAATTGGTCTTCTTCTTCAAACATTCTTGCTTCTTCATTGGAGGAATTACGGACAGAGAAAGTAGAGATAAATGAGAGTTTTTGGGTTTTGTTTTGGGAATTTGGTTTAAGTGGCTGAAAAATTAATCAAAACTGACCCTTTGTCTATACATAATCACCCCCTAAATTAACCAAAATACCTCTCACTTAAATGGGTCTTTTGTGAAGTCAAACCGCTTAAAATACGATTTGAACGAATCAGGGAAGTGGTTGGGCGTTGCATGGCTAATTTAACATTTAATTTTGAAATACGGGTTGAAAAATTTCAGAATCTCTGAGTGCACACATCACGAGGAAAATTTTGTCATGCCACGTATCATGTGCACGTCACACAATGACCCTTAAATTCTTGATGCCGCAAGTTGGTGTTACATGTTGCTTACCAATGTTTGCGTCCTCCTCCTAGATCCTTCGGGGGGTTCTTGGAGAGTCTTTACTGTATGTTGGACCCTCTATACTATATTTTACCGATTTAAAGTCTTTTTACTTGTTTTAGAATTCATATAACCCTACCAATCCTTCACCAAACATAGGAACGTCAAATAGTTCGATTTAGCTAATTTCCGGACGTCATGGACGTTTCCTTCCATTTTCATCCTAAAATTACTAAATGGTTTATAAATATTATTTTAGTATTATAAACGGTTTTTAATGTTTAGTTCATCATGTGAGTCTCTAGCTTAGGTCATGGACTTTCTTAAAGTTACATCAACTTAGAAGAAAAATTGAGGTCGCTTGTTTAAGGAGATTCTGCCTCACCCTTCATGACGACCACCACGATCCATCGAGCACTTCACGAACCGTTAAGTGGGGCGTGAAGTCAAGCGGGTCTTCACATATTAAGTTAAGTTGGACTACACTTTTAGAAGTACAACTTAATGAGGGGTATTTTTGGTATTTTAGGTTTTGTCTATATATTGATTTTAGGTCAATTATCACATATTTCTCACTTCAAACTCAAAAACAAATTGAAACCCAATTTCTTCCACTTCTATGTACATTCTCTCTACCTCATCCTAAATTTAAGAAACCAAGAAGCTTGAAGAACACAAAGTCTCCAAGGTATTTACCCAAATTTTGGGGATTAAGCTTTCTAAGGTATGGATTATTTCACTATTGGTATTTCTTTCCCCAAGAAGTCCATTAATAGCTGAATTTTAAATAACTAAAGTAAAGGGTTTGTCTCGACAAATAGTTTTTCTTCTAAACATGAAATTGATGATTGATTATGACGAATTGTAATTATATGTGACTAATTAAGTATGTATTGTTTAGTAATTGATGTTGGTTAATTGAAATTTCATGTGATCCATGTTCCCTTCCCAATTTCCCCGAATTCTTTGATTTTCTTGTGAATTGACGGGGAGTGATGGGTGTGTTAGTTGTTAGACTTGAATTAACTACTCTATATTACTCACCTATTATCATGTAATGTTGGGATTGGATCTTCTTCTTGTATGAATTCATGATTGAACCCTTTTCTCTAACCCTAGCTATAACATGAACTTGTAGTTGATTAGGGTTGTTATAATTTTTTACGTTATTATATAATTCACTATATTACTTTAATAATTAGTGGTTCATTTCTCATTAGGTGTGATTAATTGAGGGTAAGATATTGAAGGTGATGCTTTGAGGCTATTTGTAAGACCTTCTTGACTAGGAAGTTACTTTTTCAATAAAGATGGTGTATTCTTGATAATGATATGCCATTGAAGAATGATTATCTGATTATATTAAGAAGATGATGATGTGATGAGTATTATGCTATGTTATGAATTTGTTGAATTGTAGGATTAGATTAATGGGATGAAGAAACAAGGTTGAATATGAATCACTTGTGTAACTTATTTTGATTATGATATGATGATCTCAATAATGATGGGTTGTGATAAAAGGAAGTTCTCATCCTATACTTAATGAGATATTGATTATGATATACAAGGGATTGGTCTCCTATGGACTAAACTAAGTTTTGATGATTAATAATGACTTAAGACTTTTCAAAAAGGGACTTTATATAAGCACCAAGCGAACTAGATATGAGAGGTGAATCTTCCAAAGTGGGAAGGTAGTTCACAATGGTTCTCATGAGATGGATATTACAATTCAATTGTGCATAAAGAGGGTCTCTATTATGGCTCCTCGTTCCTCAACTATGTTTCCTCTGTAGGAATACTAGCTAGTAGAACTGTTTAGAATGTTATGTTCATGTTTTGGTTCTACCTTGGCAAGTACAATGTCTTCTTTCGGTGTAGGGTTTCATGACACCAAATTCCCGGTTCAACTGACATGGTCTATTATTGGTTAAGGCGATTGTTCCAGAAAGTAAAATGAATGAATGAATTAATGAAGTTGAACACTAACTAGGTTGGATTTAGGGTTTCTTCTAAGTGTAGGTAGGGGTATGGGACCCTATCTATATATTGTACAAGTTGACCTTGAAGGAAGTCCTAGGAGGTTATTCTTAAGTTATTATGCACTTATAATATCATGATATGTACATATGTTGACCGTATATGATGTTGGTTACATTGGTGGACATGATATTGGTCTAAGTTGATATATATGAAGATGAGTACATATAATGACAATGTTATGAAACAAAGCATTAATTATGAATCGTTTTCTTGTTTACTTGATTTTATGGAGTTATGGGGCTTCACATGAGCATTGCCCTTATAGGCTTTGGATGACATTGTTCGTAAGGGTCTTGTATGTTGATGATATCAACTAATGAATATGAAATTATATGATGACTTTATGATGATGTTTTCTGTGTTAATGAACATGTCTTATGTTGTTCTGATCCTTGACTTGTCTATACTCTCTTGTGTGTGTATAAAGGCTTTTAAAAATGACTTAGCATGTTTCTAATTAAATGGTCCTTTTCATGCATGTGTTCAAATGTTTTTATGTGCATATGTTTACACACATAGTACTAGTGGTTGTACTAACCTATATCATTTTATATCTACTAATATGTAGGTTAGGGCCGTTGAGGTGATTTGAGGCCATCTGCAAGAACACTTTTAAATCTTTCCGCAAGTTATTGGTGAGTCCTCAATTTTCGAGGACGGTGCATCCTATCTAGCCTAGTAGGATTATAATGTCTAAATAACAGTCTTTTTCTTCCTTTATCATTTAAGAATATTGATGTAAGTGTTTAATGACATATTTACTTGTAATGGATATGTCCAAATGTTGTACTTCTTTTAGATTGTTTATATGTTAGAAAAGATATTAGACTCTTATATTATTTGTTTATGCTAAGCGAGAAGTCTATGTATACTTCCTAGATGAGGAATAAGTAAACTCCCTATATGATTGTCTTAAATATATGTTCACTAAAAAAAATAACCGACAAAGAAGATTGTTAGAACTATTAAAGGATTCTGATATGAGTGTCTTTTACAACCCTAGGAAAGTAAATATTATTACAGATGTGTTGAGTCGAATAACTATGAGGAGTTTACACCATTTTGAATTTGGTAAGAAATAGTTAGTGAAAGATGTGCATAGATTGGACCTGTTGGGTGTTCGACTTGAAGATTCTACAAAAGCGGGTTTCATGGTCCGTCATAACTCCAAGTCATCTTTAGTGGTTGAGGTTAAGTCTAAGTAACATCTTGATCCTCTATTGATGGAGTTGAAACAATCGGTTCTTAGAAAGTTCAATGAGTCATTCTCTAAAAGGGGGGATGGTGTACTTAGGTACCGAGGTAGGTTGTGTCTACCGGATAATGATGACTTAAGGATATAAACTAGGTAAGAGGCTCATGGTTCTCGATACTCTATTCATTCAGGTGTCACAAAAATGTATCATTTTCTTCTAGACGACTTTTGGTTTAATGGTTTGAAGAAAGATATAGAGGAAATTGTGGCCAAATGTCCTAATTGTCACAAAGTAAAGGTAGAACATCAAAGACCAGGAGGGTTAGATCAAGAGATATATATCCCTACATGGAAATTGGAAGATATTAATATGAATCGCTTTGTGTATTTGCCTTTTACCTGGAGGCAAAATGATTCAATATTGCTAATTCTTGATAGATTGAAAAAATCTTATAATTTTAACCCTGTCAAAGCTACTTATTCAACGAAGTACAATGGTAGATTGTACCTTAATGAGTTTGTAAGTTTTCTTGGGGTTGTATTGTCGATCATCTCAAATAGGGGTCCCTAATTAACTTTTAGATTTTGGAATGCATTACAAAGTGGGTTAGCTACGAAGATGAAATTTAGTATCATTTTTCATTCACATACGGATGGTTTAACGGAATGAACTGTCCAAACCGAGGACATGTTGTGGGCTGTGTTATTGACTTCAAGGGTAATTGGGCTGACCTTCTACCATTGGTTTAATTTGCCAATAATAATAGCTACCATTCAAATATCACAATGCACCCTTTGAGGATCTTGATGAAATAGATGTAGATCTCCAATTGAGTCGTTTGAGGTAGGTGAGTTTAGACTAATAGGTACCAAAGAAATCTATGAGGCCGTGGAGAAATTCTAACTCAAAGGGATCATTCATAGACTACCAAAAGTAGGCAAAAATATTATGCCGATAATAGAAAGAGAGACCTAAATTTATGGTAGGTCACATGATCTATTTTAAGATATAACCTATAAAGGGGTAATGAGATTTGGAAAAAAGGAGAAGTGTAATCCCCTCTATGTGGGGCAAGATGAGGTTGTACAACGCATCGTGAAAGTTGCCTATGAGTTGAGATTACCTATTGAGTAGGCTCTAGTGCATCCAATGTTCCATGTGTCAATGCTCAAAAAGTGTATAGGTGATCCGATGGCCATCCTTTTTATAGAAGGCTTAGAAGTCGAGGCTAACCTTTCCTATGAATTGTTATTGATTGACATCTTAAATCGGCAAGTAAAGAGGTTGAGGAATACAGAAGTATATTGCGTGAAGATTCTTTTAAAGAAGAAATTGTAACACTCTGAAAGTTCCATGAACTAGTCTAGATACTTATTTGATGAACTAAGAATTTAAAAAATATTTCTAACCTTAAATAAGGTAATAAAATCAATTAGGAAGTGTTACGTTAAGAAACAACCACGATGTCTAGAGACTACTGAAATTGATCTAGTGCATTTTTGTGTCTGTGTAAAGAGTCATATTGAAGTCATAATTAGTTTAAAGGTTGCGAATACATATTAGAGTGTGTTTAGGATAAAAATGTTTTTGGGTATGAATTCCCAAGGACCAGCCTAAGGTTCATGGAGGAGGATCAACTTTTGCCACAAAACTTTCCATTTGGCGGTGTGCAACCACAGGAGAAACTACGAGCCATCATTTGAACGATACTCCATCGTTTAGTGACGTTGGTTGACACTAAGAAAAGCACCAAAAAGGTTCCAAAATTAAGTCTCTGAGCTAAACAAAGCTTGACAAGTACGATATGTTGTTTGGTTAAGGTTAGAGAAATTATTTAGTTAGTTAATTAAATAATGACTAAGGGGTGGTTAAATAAGTTAGATTGGGATTATAAAAGTGTTAGACCACATTAATGTCACGACCAGGTAGCGTCCGTTAAACATAACCGGCTTTGTCATCCTCGAAGAGGAATAAGATTATCATCTTAGCATTAGTCATTACATTTCATAGGCTAAAAAGTGTGGAGAATTAAAACTTCTCATACATATATCCTTACATTGAGGTTTACATAGACCCCTCGCATATAACATGTGGAGTTTACTTAGACTCATCGCATATGAATCATACATAGGCTCTTAATTAATGAAACATAAGATACATAGGAATTAGTCTAATACTTCGTCTCATATTGAACCATCTAATGTGAGTACAAATGTTTGAAACAACCAATACAAAGTTATTACGCCATTAGAGGCTTACATCAATATGCAAATTATAAAGTAATAAAAAACATCTTTATGACAATACAACTTCAAAGCTAGAGAGAGATTAGAGAAGGTAAAATCCTCGAACATGAGGACCTATAATTACTTGGAGAAAAGAGGCAAAGTCATCTTTAATCGACCTCTGAGAAACTCAATGGCCAGAACTTATATATTTGTAGAAAATATAGAGATATGGGTTAAGTATGGAAATATATGCACATAAAACATTGAAATCATACTTTAAGGGCATTTGTTCAAAACCACGCTAATTTACTTTGTAAAGCCTTTATCCAATATCAAGAACCCATATGAGCTAATGAAAACATATTCACTAATACAAGACATATACAATACAAGACCAACATCATCAATCAAAGTTAACTCAACATATGTAGTAACATATTAGAGCAAATAACCCCAAACAACTACAACATGATGTTATACAACAACAAAGCACGTATAAGAGTTCATATTATTACAACATATGAAAACCATTAACTATAACCCATTGCAAAGCTTACAAGTGCAATGATCAAGTGAAGTCCCATACCCCCACAAAACCAATTAATCCAAACAAAGGATAACAAGCATTGTTAAAATTCATATAGCATAGCATCAAAAGGAGCATTATCATATTTAGCAATGTAGACCAATAACATGTATATAAGTGCAACGAACACCATATAGAATAATCACCATGTAAGAAAATCATTCTCGATCACCCTTGGATTGGTGAGAATAGAACTTATTCCGCTTTGGAGGACCATCTTCCACATGATTAGTAGCAACTTGCTTGCCTTCTCTCACATTAGATTTTGCCTTATGTCAATCTTTCATCATATCACCATACTCAGCACACCCATAAGAACCATCTCTACCGGCAAAACACCTATCGTCGTGTCTCTTATCACTCCTAGGGAAAGTAGGTCGGGAGTACTCATTGCTCTTCTAATACATAGGAGTAGTAGAGTATCCTTGTATGGAAGAGTTTTGTCGATTCTTAAGACGACCCTATTCATCGAACCTTTCACTTTCCATCCTAACACTCTTCCTATTATTCTTAAGCTTTGACTCTTCTATTTGTTGAGAAAACACCGTTTGTCAGGATATATCCATATAATATAAATAATTTCTATAGGATACTCTTCTTTGAATAGTTCGGAAACCCCTGTCATGAACATATTCATCAAGTCTTTAGGGTTTGCTACCATGCTTGGAGCATACTTACACAATTGCGTGTGTAACACCTCTAAACAACATAGGTGAAACAATATTCTAACACTTGTGTCATGAGGTTTTAATGTCCTAAATTTTTTTATAACTAGGTTATTAGTCAGTGTCTAAAGTTAGGTGAAGTTTGGAGGTCAAACGTCCAAGAACGGCCAAGGCGTTCTAAAGTTTTACCTTGGAACGTGCTTGTGTATCTTAGTGTTTCTTGATATAATTTATGTATTGTTTTTACTTCAAATTTATGTGAGATGTTTTTGACATGGGTATGAGAGTATTTTTGGAGGTAGAAATGTCTGGGCAAAACTCTCAAAGGACCGACTTAAGGACCCTTGAGGAGGACCCAAGCCTTGGGCTAGCAAGCTGCCCAAGGAAGCAGAATTTGAAATTAGTGGGAGCCCGTCCGCGTCACAGACTTGGTTCGCGGACTCTACTATTTTGGAATCTTTTTAAAAAATTACCAGGGAACAACTCCGAATCGCGGACTTGTTTCCTGACAATAATTATGAAAATATAGGTTGATTTTTACTTGGTTAAAAGGTCCTATAAATTTATGAGTATTATAGGTATTTCAGGGACTTATTAATTTTTGTTATTGGACCCTTTTAAAACCCAATCAGCCTTCAAATCTAAACCCTCAAGTTTAACACTAAACCTCTCCATCTCTTCTCTCAAAAAACCTACATTGATGAAAATTTGAAACTCGAACGAAGAAGATTGATTGTTCCAATTTTTTCTCCATAAATTTAGTGGTGTTTTCATCATAATTAAGGTATGGTTCTTCATCCTTCGATTCCCTTCCATTCAAGGAGTCAATTTCAATAATTTCAAAGATGATAAAAAACATGAATTTTTCTATTTTTAATTCTAGCCATGGGTTCATTCATAAAATCTTTTAAATCAATGAATTTTGATTGGCTTGATGTTAATTTGAAGTTTTTCGATCAAAATATCCATCAACCCATGCAAATCATGATTTCTTTATTTTGACCATATTTTGGGTGATTTAATCATGTCTCAATTATATTGATTTCTTATGTAAATTGTATGTGGCTGTTGAATTATGAAAGAATTATGTTAAAATCAGATGCAGGTTGTCCATAAATGATGAATTTGTATTTTAATAACTTGGATTCATTTTATATTTAGATTATTTTATTGAATTGATGATCAAGGCTATGCATAAGAGCCTTTGACTATTGAGTTCATTTAATTGGCTATGAATTGAAGTTCTGAGATTTTATTGCTGGTATGTTGTCCTAACTCTCCCTATATTGTATAGTATATGTCTTGTATTATTATGATTAGTCGACTTATGGTGGCGGTTCTTATGTTATATACTTGTGAATTACGTGGTCTCGTCAGCTTTAATACATAAATTGTGAAACAATGTGGCCTTCTTGACATTATTTCAAGTATTATGTCATTATCATGTTATAACTTGATTATGCAGATATTATGAATGTCATTATGACTTATGTGCTAATCTAGAGTCAAAGCATGAGTTCTTCTAGAGTATTATGTCTGTCTCCAGTAGACTATTAGTGTATTCATTATGTGGATTATATGTTGTTGAAGTATGATTTTTATTGATAGATGATATGATACTTGTGATACTTAGATTATTGATACTTTAGTAGTGAGTAGGATGACCTATAGATAATATTGGTTATACCTATGTGCTTCTAGAATGATATGTTATATGTCATATGGTGAAGTATCAGTGTGTCTTGTGTTGGTAGACTTGTGCCCGTTTCTTGATACATGTACAATATGAACATGAGTTCTTGACTTAGTATGCTAAATCTTCTTAGTCATGTATGTTTGATTTCCATGTTACCTAGAATATTTTAAAGAAGTTCCTTTAAGTGTAACCTTAAACCTAATTGGAAGGTTAAAATATCCTTCAAGTTGAAAGTCACAATGATATATTTCTTGTGTGAATGGTGGAATTAGGGTTTGTTGGCTGGAACAACATTAAATTAACCTTACGAAAATTATTGAGACATCCTCTTAACCATTGTAAGGCAACCCTAGGGGACCTCTTTGGTAGGGTGTTATGATTTGGATGTGAACTCGATGTAGAACCTCTTCATGAACTACTTCATCTGAATCACTCTATGAAAACAAAGTCTAGCCCGAGTGAGTATGGTTAGGGGAGTTGCTCTATTTGAAATATGAGAACAGAGAATAGATAAAACCTTCATATTCCCAAACCATGTGCCTACATGGGCTATGTCATAGTTCTACCATTGGAAAGTAGAACACCCTTTATTAGAGCAGGGTGGACTCTGGATTCCATGCATAGCTAGTATGGCCTAGGTCGTTTATTGTCTATTCTCATCATATGGGATAGCTACTAGCATTGGAGTAGTTCTATGCTGTTTAGGTGGTGTCATGGGACGATATCCAACCATTTCACGATTAGGCTTTGAAGATGTTAGTGAGTGAGTCCCAAGATCTTCTCCAAAACCATTACTTGAATGTCCTTATGTGTTGAATGTCTCTTAAGTGAACCAATGAAGATAATGAATTGAGTTAGAAAGAATGTTAAATTAATAAGTACTTACGGTTGGTTGGCTCGAACAACATGAAATAATCCTTAGGAAAATCATTGAGCTATCCTCTTAACCACTTTAAGGCAACCCTAAGGGACATCTTTGGTAAGGTTTTATGATTAGGTTGTGAACTCGATATGGAACCTTTTCATGGACTCCATTATCTGAGTTACTCTATGAAAACAAAGCCTAGCACCGAGTGAGTATGGTTAGTGGAGTTTCTCTATTTTAAATATGAGAATAGAGAACAAAGAAAGCCTTCATATTCCCTAACCATGTGCCTACATAAGTTGTGTCCTATTTCTATTATTGGCAAGTAGAATACCCTTTATCGGAGCAGGGTTGACTTCGGAGTCCATGTATAGATAGTATGTTCTATGTCCGTTATTTCCTATTCTCATCATAGGGGATATGTATGTGAGTGAGTCGCTAAGTCTTCTCCAAGACCATTACTTGAATGTCCTTACGCATTGAATATACCTTATGTTAACTAAGACAATGACTTGAGTTATAAAACATGTTAAATGAATAAGTACTTACCTAGAGTAGTTTAAGGGTTGCTTTGTTAAGGTATGAAGGGGGCATAGGAATTGTCACTTCATGTCTTACCTAGGGGAGTATTAAGAATGACTCTACATAGGTAAAGTATATTGATAAAGTAGACATGATCTACTTAGGTATTCTTAAGGATTATTTTGGTAATCTTTGAGAGAGGGTATGGTCGTTCTCTTTTTGAATTACTCAAGTAAGTCATCTTATAACCTTTGGGAGGAGAATGTCATATTACATATATGCTATTGTGTTTATTGAGAATGATCTTATCTTAGATAGTGTAAAGTATATCTTAGGTGTGTGTGAAGGGAATGTATGGGCGGTTGCTTCATAACTCACTCAAGTGAACCTTAGAATAACATTTGGTAGGAGGATCTTAGGTTTACGTGTTTTTAGGTGTTATTTATGCTATCTTGTGATGTGTGAATTATTGTAGAAGTTACAGTGAAGTCACTATAATCTCACTGTGACATTAATGTAATATATCTACAAATTGAGTATAATTTTTAATGTGTCCTAAATATGATGTTTTGTGCTTAAATGTAATTCTTATTGTTTCAATATGATCTTTTAATTAAAAAGAGTATATTTCACATAAATGTCTGTTTCTCATGTTTAATGCATTCAGACATACATAGTACATGTGTTTGTACTAATTTCGTACATTTTTTTTATATTTAAAGGCTTAGTTGGAAGGAGAGAATCGTCTTGAAGAAAAGCTTGG
The DNA here is from genome assembly GCA_027704765.1 of Solanum habrochaites. Taxonomy (NCBI): domain Eukaryota; kingdom Viridiplantae; phylum Streptophyta; class Magnoliopsida; order Solanales; family Solanaceae; genus Solanum; species Solanum habrochaites. The sequence goes on from JAKWJA010002491.1 coordinate 21,567,806, forward strand.
TAACTAGGATTAATTCAAGCAACTTGAAGTATGTCCTCACTTGACTCGAGGGCATAACTATCTTTGAACTTCTTTTATTTAAGTATTATAATAGACTAAGTATTTCTATATTCGTATTGTATGGTCCATGTCCCAAGTATTATTGAGTCTAAGATGGACATATGTTGAGATTTAGTATTTTCTATAATTTTAATATGAAAGATGTTTTAATATATTTTGTGTGAAAAGTTTTAATTCGACATTACTTTTCATACATGTATGCAATTAATAATGTCAAAGGTCCTGTAAAAGACCTCCGAGAGGTCAAGTACGCCGTGTTTCACTCCAAGATTGTCATATCTTCTAGGGTGTGGGTGTGATAAATGTTTTATGATAGCATAGGTTATGAAAGTGGTCTTATGAATAAAAAAGTCTCATAAAGCCACGTTTAGTAGAGTCCTCATCATCGGTGTGAGTCATGACACATTAATGAGCGAGAGGCTGTAGGACAATATAGTTTAACTTTCTTCATCAATCGTATATCTTTCCTATAGAGTTGAGGTTGTGATTGTCTATTCCTTATCTTTTATCTATTGTTGATAGGGGTATGACTACAAGAACAATGGCTCGTAGAAGGTTGGAAGAAGGAAAGGTGAATGAAGAAATTCCTCCTCAAGTTTAACAAGTTGAGCAAGTCCTTCAAGGTGATCAAGGTGTTCAAAACCCTATTGGAGGTCAAGGTAATGAGGTTACGGTGGTTTCACAAGAAATGACTAATGGGGAGATTAGAGAGTGTCTACTTGCTTTAGCCTGAGCCATGACTACCCTGTGGATATGGGTATTGAACCTAGAGTGAATATTGTGGAGAGCACTATGACATCTAGATAGATAGATAAATCCTCATATCATTCATGGCTCTATGGTGGGAGAGGATCCCCAAGAGTTTCTAGATGATGTGCATAAGGTATTGATTTCTTATGGGGTTGACTTCTAGGGAGAAGGAGGAGTTAGCTTCGACCCATTGAGGGAGATTTCTAAGGTATGGTACACTCATTGGAAAGATAGTAAGACAATTGAGTTTTTTCCTATAGAGTGGGAAGAGTTTAAGGAGGATTTCTTAGGAATGTACTTTCCTTGTGAGAGGAGGGTGGTGAATGTTGAGAAGTTCATTAATATCAAGCAAGAAAATATGAGTGTTGATGAGTATTACTTGAGTTAACTATGTTGTCTAGGTCTCCATCCTTGGTGTCTAACCCTAGGGATGAGATGAGTAGGTTTTTGGCCGGTGTTGCCGGCCTTGTGAACAAAGAGTGTTGTACGACCATGATCCATTGTTACATCTTGTCTAGAACCATGGTGTATGCTCAATCCATTGAGGAGTCTAAACTTAGTAATTCTCAAGAAATTTGAAGAAGAGTGGATCCAATGATCAAAACCAATCTAGTTTTAAAAAGAAGGCTCCAATACCTGATGGACCTAATTCTCCAAAGGTCAAGGGTGAAGGTGGCAATGGTTCTTAAAGTGGTAATCCTACTTGTGTTTCTTGTTTGAAAAGCACTTTGGGAAGTGTCTAATTGGTATTGAAAATCTCTTTGGTTTTTGTCAGGATGGACATAAGGTGAAGAATTGTCCTAATTGTGCAGCTAGAGGAAAAGAGACTAAGCAAGATCCTCCTAGAGTTCCGGAAGGTGACACTCCAAATAGGATCATTTTTATGAATTCTCTCTACAGGATCAAAGCCACAGGATGATGATGATACTGGTAAGTCTTTGTATTCTTTTTTTAGTGTATGAGTCTCTTCTATGTGGGGGGGGGGGTATGGTGAGTAGTAGACTATGATTGTTTTCTCTTCTCTTCTATTCAGCTCAATCTTGAGAGTTAGAAAGTCATTATAGCATGTTGCATGTTTTTTAGGAGCCTTGTTGAAATTGAATTTCATTGATTCCTTGCAATGTGCATTTTATGAAGTTACAATGATTTTGTGAATTGACTTTATACATTTTTATCTTTCATATTATGCTGCATCCATCATAAATTGCTTATGAGTTGCATTTTTTAAATTTTGAGAATAAAATGCTGTAAGTTTTAGAAGTTCAATATAAAGAAATTTAAATTTTGACTAAATTGTTTTTCTATTGAAAATGGTTTTAGTGTGTTTAGAATTGACATATATGAGCATTACAATTTGTGGATAAGGATTTTCTCCTATTTGAAATGAAGAATATAAGTCAGATTTGCATGATGAGGCGTAGATTTGCTTGTATCCTCTTGTTGTATTTTAATTCTCTTATGTATGTGAAATTTGTGTTTTTCCTAATTATATTTTTTTTATTGTGTGGTATCGTTATGTGCTGCTATTCTTGAGTTTCTTATCTCTTGAAAGTGTTTAAAATCAAGAAAGTTTCATTCGAGGACGAATGATGTCCAAGCGGGGGAGAATGTAACACCTCTAAAACGACTTAGGTGAAGCTAGATCATAACACTTGTGTCATGAGGTTTTAAAGTACTAAAATGTTTTATAATGAGGTTATTAGGTTGTGTCTAAAGTTTGGAAGTCAAACGTCCAAGACGTTCAAAAGTTTTTCCTTGAAACATGCTTGTGTGTCTTAGGTATCTTGGCATGTTTTATGTGTTGTTTTGAGTTCAAATTGATGTGAGATGTTCCTAACATGTATAAGAGAGTATTTGAGGCGGAAAAATCCTTGAAACTATCCGAAGACCGAATTAGGGGTCCTTGAGGAGGACCCAAGCCTTGGGATAGCAAGTTGCCCAAGGCAGCAACATTTGCACTTAGAAGTAGCTAGTCCGCGTCGCTGACTTAGTCCACAAAGATCAAATATTTTCTCCGCGTCGTGGAAACAACACGGAATCTACTATTTTGGAATTTATTTTTGAAACTCATAGGGGAACAATCCCATGTTGCGGACTTGTTTCCCGATAATAATTTCAGAAATTTAAGTTGAGTTTGATTTGATTAAAAGGTCCTATAAGTTCAGGGGTCTTTTGGGTATTTTATGGACTTGTTAATGGTGGTTATTATGCCTTTTTAAACACCAATTCACCCTACAAATCAAAGCCCTTAAGTCCAAAATAAAAACTCTCCAACTCTTCTCTCCAAAAACCTCAGTAGATGAAGCTTTTAATCTCCAACAAAGACGGTGATTTTTCCATGTTTTTCTCTACACATTTAGTGGAATTTTCATCACAAGGTACGGTTCTTAATCATTTCATTCCCTTTAATTAAAGTAGTCAATTTCAATAATTTCAATGATGATCAAAAACATGAATTCTTCTATTTTCATTTCTAGCCATAGGTTCTTGCATAAAATGTTTTAAATAAATGAATTTATGATATAATTGATGTTTCATTTGATGATTTTGGATTAAAAAACTCCATGAACCCATGCAAATCATTTTGACCATATAGTGATTTAAGCATGTCTTAATTGTATTGGTTTCTTATGTAGATTGTATTGGACCATTGAAATATGAAAGAATTATGTTAGAATCATATTAGGATGACCTAATTCATGAATTTGTATTTTATATCTTTGGACTCATTGTATATTGAGATTATTGGATTGAATTGGTTATCAAGGCTATAGGTAAGAGCCTTTGAGTCTTGAGTTCATTGAATTGACTACATATTGAAGTTGTGAGATTGGATTGTTGGTATATTGTCCAAACTTTCTATATATTATATTGTGTAAGTCTTGAATTATGATGAGTATTGGCATGGTCCACTTATGGTGGCAGTTCTTATGTGCTATAGTTGTGAATTATGTGGTCTCATCGGCTTTACATTATGAATTATGAAATAATATTGCCTTGTCGGCATTATTTAAAGTATTATGGTTTTATTATGTTATAACATGATTATGTGGATATTATGAATGTCCTGATGACTTATGTGTTTATGTGGAGTCAAATCACGAGTTCTTCTAGTTGTTGATGTGTGTCTCTAGTAGAATAGAGTGTAGTCATTATGTGGATTACTTGATGTTGAAGTATGATGTTGCTTGATAGACTATATGATACTTGTGATACTTAGATCTATGATACCATAGTAGTGACTAGGATGACCTACAAATGATATTGGTTATACCTATGTGCTTCTTAAAGGATAAGCTATATGTGATATGGTTAAGTATGAGTGTGTTTTATTTTTGTAAACTTGTGACCCTTACTTGATTGAAGAACAATGTGAATATGAGTTCTTGACTTAGTATGCTAATGCTTCTTAGTCATGTAAATGTGATTGATATGTGACCTTGAACATTGTTAACCAGGTCCTTTCTGTTGAACCTTCAACTTAGTTGGAAGGTTAACATATCCTTGAAGTTTAAAGCGGTAATCGTATTTTGTTTGGTGAATGGTGGACTTATGGTTGGTTGGCTGGAACAACATGAAATCATCCTTACGAAAATCATTGAGTTATGCTCTTAACCATTGTGAGGCAACCCTAGGGGACCTTTCTAGTAAGTTGTTATGCTTTGGTTGTGAACTCAATAAGGAACCTCTTCATGGTCTCCTTTATCTAAATCACTCTATGAAAACAAATTCTAAACCAAGTGAGTATGGTTAACGGAGTTGCTTTATTTGAAATATGAGAAAAGAAAATATATAAACCCTTCATATTCCCCCTCACTATGAGCCTACATGCGTTGTGTCATAGTTCTACCATTGGCACATAGAACACCCTTTATCAAAGTAGGGGGGTGCTCCGGATTCCATGCATAGATATTATGGTCTATGTCGTTTATTGTCTATTGAAATCATATGGGATACAAACTAGTATTGGATTAGTACTATGAAATTTAGGTGGCGATATGGGACGATATCCAACCGTTGCATGATTAGGTTTTGAACATGTTAGTGAGTGAGGCACTAGGTCTTCTCCAAGACCATTACTTGAATGTTCGTATGCGTTGAATATATCTTAAGTGACTAATGAAAATAATGACTTGAATTAGAAAGCATATTAAATAAATACGAATTTACCTAGAGTACTTTATGGGTTGCTTAGTTAAAGTATGAAGGGGGAATATGAGTGGTCACTTCATGTCTCACCTAGGGAAAGTATATTGATAAAGTAGGTATGATCTAAACATAGAGAGTCTTAAGGATTATTGAAGTAATCTTAGGGAGGGGGTATGGGCGTTCTCTTCTTATATTACTTAAGTAAGTCCTTTGATAGCTTTGGGAGGATAATGTCATATTACATGTATGATATTGTGCGTATCGAGAATGATATTATTTTAGGTAGTCTAAAAGATCTCTTAGGTGTTTGTCAAAGGATTGTATGGGCGGTCATTTCATAACTTACTCAAGTGAACCTTAGAATCACATTTGGTAGGATGATCTCATGTTTATGTGTTTTTTAGGTGTTATTGATGCTATCTTGTGATGTATTAATTATTGGGGAAGTTATAGTGAAGTCACTGTAAGCTCAGTATGAGTTCACTATGACCTTAGTGTAATATATATATAAATTCAGTTGAATTTTTAATGTGTCCTAAATGTGATGTTTTGTTCATAGATGTGACTCTTATACATCCAATATGATGTTTTAATTTTAAAGATCATGTTTCCCATAATTGTGTTTTTCTCATGTTTAAGGCATTAATCCATACTTAGTATATGCTCTTGTACTAAATTCATATATTTTGTTATATCTAAAAGTTAGAAGTGTCTTGATGCAATGTTTGTAAACTAGGATTGTTTCAAGAAAGTTGAAGTATGTCCTCAATTGACTCAAGGACGTAACTATCTTTAGGCCTATTTTATTTATCTAATGTAACTGACTAAGTATTTCTATATTCATATGGTATGGGCTTGAGTCTAAGATTGACATATGTTGAGACTTTGTGTTCTCTATGATTTTAATATGAAAGATAATTTAAGATATTTTTTTGAAAAGTTTTAATTCTGCACTACTTTTCAACATGTATGCAATTAATTATGTCAAAGGGATTGTACAAAACCTGTGAGGTCTGTACACTGTGTTGCGCTCCGAGAGTGCCATATATTCCAGGGTGTGCTCTCGGGGTGTGACATAGTGAATTTCGAAGAATACTCCGTCACACTCAACTTCCATTGCTTGAGGTTTATGAATTCCCCTAAATTATCCTCCCTCAATTCCCTAACAAAGAATCTATCTAGGAAAGGTGACTTAAAATATCCCACTCTAAGGGAACCACCCTTACCGGCCTAGAATTTTTCCATTGCTCATAACTATATTGAGCTATATCTTTCAATTGATAAGAGGCTAGCTCCTTTTTCTCTCTAGAAGTCAATACCATAATAGCAAGAGTCTAATAAACCTAATGTATGAACCCATTTGGATCTTCTTCCACCTTGGAACTATTAAATTCCGTAGGGTTCGTTCTAAAAAATAGCTAATTCTATAAGCACTCATTCCCCCTATAGGGTTGGCCACCACCTCCCTATTGGCTTAGGCCGTCCAGGATTGAGCCAACAAGTTCATAGAAGTCCTATATTCCTCTAATGTCACATTCCACACATGAGGATCATTATCAACTTTAGGAGAGACTTGATTCACTTGGGGAGGGACCTGTTTATTCTCCATGCCATATCATTCCCTTCTAGCATTAGCCTTAGTGTTAGGTATAACCTGGACAAAATCATAGGCAAACATTAGAAAAAGGCCTTACTTAAGAAAAACTCTATGGAACGACTTGAAGAATGAAGAAGTGAAACTTTCCTAAGCATCCTATAGCCTCCTACTCATAGATGAGTAGCGACTTACACCGATGAATAAGACTTTGCTAAAGGTGGTTTTGAGGAATCCTAGGACCACTTCATAACCTTATTTTCTATTACAAAGTTTGTGATGACTCAAATTACACCCTAAAGTTAGGACATCCTTCAAGTTTGAACACGATGTACTTGACCTCTCAAAGGTCTTATACAAGCCCTTAGACACAATTCATTGCAGATATACATAATGTGGTGTGGAATTAAACTTTTTTACAAAGCATTATGCAGAACCATTTTATAAAACTTCTAACATATGTCTCAAAAACAATCTGACATCATAAGTATAATAATCTTCGGTCACAACCCATAAAAGTATAACATAGAAAAGAACATAAAATATGACATATGAGTGATGTCCTCGGATTTTATGAGGACTCACCAATATTCTCTTCTTTAAAAGCCTTGGATAATCTACCCTTGTAAGATCTCTTCAAGACCCTGCTTTTGATTAGAATATAAGTAAAATATGTGTTCGAACGAAATGTACCAAGTATGAAAACTATCATACCAAAACATAAGATAACTCAAAGGATTAGTCACTAACAGACATAATCATAAGAGATAAATCACATGCATAACATGAATATCATAAGCATCATAAAGAATCATAGAGCATATAAGATTTCATACTTAACTTATTGTCCTTCTTACTCAAATGAACTACATCACAAGCCACTTCCAAGTATACTTGTGCAAGTCTATGGTAACATCCCATATTACTACCAAAGCTAAGTACCTCTCTTTGGACATTCTTGATCATAACAAACTTTCATAGTTAATACCTCGATTCATTATAACATGTGAGCACTATGCCCCAAGGCCACCTCAAAGAAAATTTGTGCAATGAATGGGAAGCATCCCATTCTACCTCAAACACTAAGCATGTCTTGAAATCACCCTTATCCCTATATTTTAGTTTATGATTATCTTGGAGACCTAGTTCATATTGACAAGGAACTATCCTCTTAAGTCAATCATTTTATGGAAAGACACCATAACCACTACGCAATCTAAACAAACATCACATAGGGGTCAAGTCATAGGTAGCTTCAAGTCATACTTGTGTCATGTATGGATACCATCCCATATTACAATCCAATTAATTACTTCTCTAGACTAAAATAATCCAAGCTAACTATGAAGGAAACGCCCATCAAAACCATCATGCAACCAATCATGTTGATGCAAGCTAATCATAAGGGAGAATCAAATATCAACCCTAAGCTATCATGAGGAACTAATCCCAAAACATTCAATTAAATACACCTTACATGTAAATCAAGATAACATTATGAGAGTATATTCCTTTCCCCTAAATCTACCATGACATTGTTTTGGCGTAAACAAGTCAAGCTATTATGATAAGGCATCATAGAAACACTAGACCAAAGTAAACATGAGAGGGTTTACTTTATCAATCCCAGACTATCATTAAGTTAATTACCTCAAGCTAACGTGATTAATTCAACTCAAGATTTCATTAGATTAAACATATAAAGCTACCATGAGACCTAGAATCTGATGCTATTACACCTTGGTCTTACTTTACCAAGTCAATTATACAAGAAGAGGCTATTCAATATATCTTCAAGCTATTATAGTTTATCATATCTTGAATCATTTAAGGTTATTAGGTCAACCTAGAATTCATCTACGTGAGAGATCTTGCTTATCTTATCTTATTCATTTCTAAGTAGAAAGAAAAAACAAAACATCATCATAATACCATCATAATGGCATTTCACCCAAAGCCATATCATCACTAGCATAAAAAACCATAATCGATTAATTACCTTCAATTCATTATAATCGATTTTCAATTAAAAGTTAATTCATTCAATTTGATCATTAGAAGGCAATTCTAGGTATACATGATCACATAAATGCAATTCCATCCTTGCAAGTCAAGACCAACCTTGATCAATTAGTCCTACTTCAATTCATATGTTGGTGATTCAATCATGATCATATATAATAAATACAATTGAATTTAGAATGTCAACTTAGAACCTTCATCTAGCCTCTAATGGCCTAAAATAACCATGATCATATTCAACATCAATTACTACAATTCACAATAAAAACTTCATTAAAACATCACATAATCTTCATATTAACATAATTGAATGTTACCTACGAGATTTGTATCACAATCAAGTCTTACCCACAATGCAATCACAACCCTCTCTAGATTGAGTTCTTTGGATTCACAATTTAGGAAAAACTAGGGTACTCCATGAATGGAAGAGTCCATGGATGAATAAGATTCACATAAACATATATTATAGCCTTAAACCCAGATTGATTTCTTGGTGAATTCGTGCTAAGAGAAGCCCCCAATTTCTCTTCTTCTTCAATGGTCTTCTTGAGAGAGTTTTGTACAGGAAGAAGTTTTAGATTTTGTTTTGTTAATGGCTGTTGGGGTTTTGAATTGGGGAAGGGGTTAAATAAGTCTTAAAAACTATTTCTAACCGACATCCAAATTACCCAATTGCCCCCACATCAATTTTACCCTTTTAGACAAGTCAATCTCAACTTAAATTTTTGGAACTTTCCTCGTGAAACAAGTCCGCGATGCGGAGCTGCTCTACCATGATTTTAGAAATTATATTCCAAAAAAGTAGGTTATTCCTTGTATGCCCAACATGGAGCAAAGTTTTTGCCTATAGAGACCCTAGTCCGCGACGCGGCTATATTTCATTCATGAACAACTCGCTGCTGCCTTGAGCACCTTGTTTTCCAAAGTTTGGGTCCTCCTCAAGGACCCTTATGGGGGTCCTTGAGGAGTCGTTTCCCGAAGCTTCAAACCCAAAAACCCTCGTATACATGTAAGTAACCTTTCCTATCTATTTTAGCTCCAAACACTACTTAAAACCTCATGAAACATACTAAGGAACTAAAGAACAAGTCAAAGCTATCTTTAGAACTCCATCAGATGTTCTAGGAAGTTTAATCATTCAACACTTCCAAATTCTATATACTGACTTTTAACACTATATTTAGTTTATAACCTCATAAGCTCATGAAATCACGTTAGGCTTTATTTTTGTCTTAATGGATTTTAGGGTCCTTGCAGTTGCGATTGGTTGCTTTGCTTGGTCACATTGTTTCAATTGAGGGTATAGAGGGAGATCCGAAGAAAATGGAGGCGGGTAAGAATTGTCCCAGATCTTATATTACAAATGATATTCTAAGTTAGGTGGGTATTATAGGAGATTTTTGATGGGCTTCCATCTATCTCTTCTCTTTTGAAAACCTTAACCTAAAGGAAAGATAATTTTTAGTGGTCGGAAGCTTGCAAAAGAGGGGTTTAAAGAGTTAGAAGATAAGCTTACCTCGGGTTTGGTTTTGACCTTAGCAGAGGTACCAAGGGATTTATGGTGTATTTTGACGTTTATAAACTAGGTTTGGGTTTTATCATCACGCAATATGGTAAGGTCATAGGATATGCCTCTTGAAAATTCAAGGTGCATGATATAAAATGTCCAAATCATGTTTTTGAATTACTGGCTGTAGCGTTTCTTTGAAGATATTGAGACACTATCTATATGGGGTGCATGTGTATGTGTTAACCAACCATAAGAGTCTTAAATATGTGTTCACTCAAAAGGAGTTAAATCTCCGAAAAAGAAGATGGTTAGAACTCTTAAAAAACTATAATATGAGTGTTGTTTACTACTACAACAAAGCCAATATAGTTGTGGATGCTCTAAAAGGAATGTTAATGTGTAGTTTGGCTCATATTCCCTATTGTAAGAACGATGTAGTGAAAGATGTCATAGATTGGCCCGATTGGGTATTTGGTTAGAAGATTGATCATAAGGGAGTTTTTTGTTTCATCGTAACTCCGAGTCATCTTTAGTGGTTGAGCTGAAACATAAGCAACATCTTGGTCCTCTATTGTTGGAATTGAACGAATCTATTTTTAGTAAGTACAATGAGTCATTCTCCCGGGGGGAATGGAATACTTAGATACCAAGAAAAAGTTGTGTGTACCGGATATGGATAACTTAAGGATACAAATTATGGAAGAAGTTCGTAGTTCAATATATTCCATTCATCCGGGTTCCACCAAGTTGTTTCATGATCTATAAGAGGTTTATTGGTGGAATGGTTTGAAGAAGGACATAACAGAGTTGATGGAAAAATATCCTATTTTTAAACAACTTAAGGCAGAGCATCAATGACCAGGAAGGTCAACTAAATATACAAGTATCCCTAATTAGAAATGGGAAGATGTTAATAAGAATTTCGTTGTTGGTTTGCCTCATATACATATTCAAAATGATTCAATATGGCTGCTTGTTGATAGATTGACCAAATCTGACCATTTTATCCCCGTTATAGATACTTATTCAACATACTACTATGCTAGGTTTTAATTTTTTGAGATCGTGAGTTTTCATGGGGTTCCCGTACATATCATCTAGTATGGGTTTTCAAAAGTCGCCTAGGAAACAAGGTGAAACTTCGTACTTCATTTCATCCAAAAACAAATAGTTTGACGGAACAAAAGCACGTGTTATTGACTTCAAGGATATTTGGGATGACCATCTACCATTGGTTGAATTTTCCTACAATAATAGCTATAATTCCAGTATAATCATGTAACCCTTTGTGGCCCTCAATGAGAGGAGATATTAATTGCTAATTGGGTGATTTGAGGTAAGTGAGTTTTGTAAAATAGGCCCCGAAGCAATCTATAAGGCTGTTAAGAATGTACGACTTATATGGGATCGTTTGTAGGTAGCCCAAAGTCAACAAAAATCTCATGCCAATAAGAGAAAAAGGGAGATTGAGTTTATTGTAGGTGTCTATTTATAGATATCACCCATGAGAGTGGTGATGAGATTTGGTAAAAAGGGGAAACATAGTCCCTCGTATGTGGGCCATATAAGGTTGTGAAACACATAAAAAAGTTGCCTATTATTTTAAATTACCTATTGAGTTGTCTTTGGTGAATCCGGTTTTGCATGTGTCATTGCTAAAGAAGTTTATAGGTTATCCGGTATCTCCTTCTTCTAGAAGGTTTAGAATTCGACGCTACTCTTGACTATTAAGAAGTACCAGTTGAGATCTTAGACCGACAAGTGAAGATGATGATAAATATAAAAGTAGCTTCCGTGAAGATTTTTTTGGAAGAACCAACTAGTGGAGAATTCTACTTTGGAGGCCGAGGGTGACATGAAATCCCGATATCATCTTCTCCTTACCTCCTCTCCTAGTCAAGGTAAAGGTTAGTAACTTCTCCTAATTTTTTGTTTTTAAGGGTCTTAAGTGTGTCTTGAAACTTCGATAATTTTCCCTTCATTATTCATGATCTTTTAAAAAGTCGAAGTTTTATATATGTCTTGAACTATGCGTCTTCATACTTAATAATACTTGATTACATGCTTGCAATGTTGAGTTATGTGTGAAGATATGAAATTATGTAGTTCTTCTTGGTTAAAGTGTAGAGAGAAATGGAAAGGAGAAGGACATCCCTCCTTTTAAAATATGAAATTTTAAAAGTGTGAAACGTTCTTAGTATTTATGATTCCTATGTTATGAATGGTTCTTTGTTGTGTTGAGAAAGGACTGAACTTTTCCTCCTTCGAAATTGAATTATTCATACGTATCATAGGTTTGTTGGACTGCTAGTCTTGAGTCATATTTCCAAAGAGATGGCTATGGTGTCATTCGAGGATGAATGTTCCCAAGGGGAGGGTATTGTTATACCTCGGAAATCTAAGGACCTAGGCTGGAGTCGCACCTAGTATATAATGCATCAGAACACTGTTTTGTGGACTAATTAAAGGTAATCAACTTGATTATTAAGTATTAAAGCCTAAACATTAAAGAGTGATCACGATGTCCAAATACTAGTGAAAATGAATTATGGTGCCTTTAGGTTTTGTACGGGTTCGAAGAGGCGAATGAGGGTCAAACTTTGTAAAACGACCTAGGGTACACTTTAGTGAATGTTTAAGATTAAAAAAAATGTGTACGACTCCGCCAGGACAAACCTGAGGTTGCTCGACGAGGATCCAAAAATTTGACCCTAAACCCCATCAAAAAAATTGTGCAACCACAAGGGGATTGACGAGTCGACGATGGGTTCATGCCCCATCGATTGTGCTCGTGGGTCTGTATTTAGACACCTCCTCCATGACCTCCAATATCTAGTCTCTTTCCCAAATAAACTTTGACAAGTACGTTATGTGGTTGGGACGACGGGGTCTCATCAATGGACACGTATCTCACAGCCTCTACACGGCTTAAGTGGGGCTGGTTATACAATTAAAAAATAACTAATTAATGTGGGGCGGTTGTAATTAATTACTTTAGGAAAATTTAAGTATCCTACATCATTAAATCAATATAACACCTCATGAATCTTAAAACCTAAATGGTTCCCACTTCTCACTAGCTTTTCTCTCTACCCCAAAGACCGATATTGAAGAACAAGGTCAAGCAAAATCTAGGACTTCAAGATCAAACTTTATTTGAAAAATCTTCAAGGATTCTCAGTGTATGAAAATTATTAATCATGGGACTTCTTTCCCCAAGAGGTTCTTCAAAGTTTGGTTTTCAATGTTCTTGAAAAGTGTAGTTTTCATCAAATTTCGTTGTTCTACATTCTAAATTTTATCGTGTTTTCTCAATTCCATTATTAGTGATGATTTATGTATGCTTATTTGTGGATTTACTTTTCTCCTAAAGCTTTGACCTAAATCTATATAAGGACCCATGAATACTCTTCTTCTCCTAACCCTAACTTGTGAATTGGATTGACTATGATTAAGGGAGATAGAATTGTAATTATCCTCGTAATGAAATAGGTCTAACTATAGATTTTTTTGTGTTTCATGAGTTAGTAATGTGTTAAAATAAATAATTATAGTGTTAGAGGTCAGTTTGCTAAGTTTAGCAGTCAAGCGTCAACGGACGACCAAGACGTTCAGAAACTAGCCTTCTGTGTGTCCTTTTATGTTGTATGTGTTTTATGTATTTTTTTTGAGTCTAAAAGAGTGGGGATGTCCCTAAAACCTCGAAGGAATGTTTAGAGAGAAAAAATCCAGTTATTACTCCCCAAGACTATCTTAGGGGTCCTTGAGGAGAATCCAACCTTCGGCCAACAAGTTTCCCAAGGTAGACAAGTTGTTCATTAGTGGCAACGAGTCCCCGTCCTGGACCTTATACACTTTTGGAAATATTTTTGGTCCGCGTCATGGACAATTCGCGGAATCTTCCGCCTCAAACTTTATTTTTAAAAATCTTGTGGAAACAACTCCGTTTCACGGACTTGTTTCCAACGATAATTTTGAAAATTTAATTCAAGTTTGACATGTCTAAAATGATCCAATTTATGTGGGGGGGGGGGGTTTCGGGTATTCTAGGGGTGTATTATACTTTGATATTAGGTCATTATACACCCATTACCATAGTTAAAAACCCCAACCCTCAATTACAATCCAAAAACATTAGGCCCACTCCCTTCTCTCCAAATTCTCTCTCTATGTTGAATCCTCCATTGGTTAACTTGATGTTCCCATTTATAAGACATTTTTTTCATGTTTCCAAGCCTAATTTTGTGCGGTTTCTTCGTCAAAGGTATGTCAGTTCATTGTTGAATCTTCTTTCATTCAAGGAGCAATTCAAAGGCATTTACAATAAGGATTTCAAAATCAAAATTCTTCAATTTGGAGTTATTAGCATTGATCTTTGCATGAAAACATTTTAATAAATAAAATATGATATTATTAATGTTAGTTGATGATTTTAAGGTAAAAAACACAGACCCATGCTCATGTAATTTATCAACTTTTCACTAATGGAGTGGGTTTAATGTATACGTTTAGAAAATCTTATAGTTGTTTTTGCCATTTATTCCTTATATTGGCGATTTATTGGGAACATTGAGAAAAGGCGGACACGGCTATGGATGAAAGGCAAGTCGATTTATATTGTTTAGTTCTTATTCATATGATATTGAGTGATATGGTCCACCTTTGGTGGCTGTATTTACTTGAAGTATATGAATATATATGTGTATTGTGAGTATGTTCTTAAAAGCATAAAATGCGAAGTAAGATCATAGTTATGATGTATATGCATACTATATCTTAGGAAGTTGAAAATGTGTACCGTGAAAATATTATATCTAAATGAAGTATATGTATATGTGAATAATGATAAAGTGTGAATAATGATGAATGTAGGTATGACCATGTTTAGAGTCAATGTTGAGAACAATGTCTATTATGTGAAAGGCGTGATCACACGTACTTACACAGACACCTTGAATGTATGAATGAAGTAAATGAATGAAAATGGATGATTGTACAGTAGACCCTCCTAATGAGTTGAGATGAGGTGTCTAGACCATTCCCTATTATTCCTAAAGAACTCTTGTAATGAAAAGGGGAACTTTGGCGTAAACAATCTTCGTGAGTTGAGATAAAGTGTTTTGTAGCAACCTAACTAAGCCTAAGCGCTTTCTAAGATAAGTTAGAGGTTGGATACTCTTTGTGAGTTGAAATGTGGTATTGAAAAGTACCCTCGAAGGATAAGTACTCTTCATTAGTTGATATGTGGTGCTGAATAGTTATCCCTTAACCTATTGTCAATGAATCTTTAATATTCCGTGGGGGAGTTATGCTTAGTGTCACAAACAGGGAGCACCCCCTAAACGTAACAAGCACTTTCATCCTCAAAGAGGATTTGGACTAGCCCTTAGCATTCATTATAAATTGTCATAAGTAAAAAATAAGTAAACATTTATAAATTTCTACGTATGGAGGTATACACAGACTCCTGACATATTACATATCTAGTTTACATAGAATCCTCGCTTATTAAAGCTTATGTGGGCTTCTCGTTTAAGAAATATTACTAAACAATGAGAAATAGTCTAATACTTTGTCTCAGATTAAAAAAACAATGTATAACATTGGGGTGTAGCCCTTATACAAGTACATATTGCCACATATGGCGTACAACAAATGTCTTAAAGAATATAAAAGAAATGAATGTCTTTAGATGATAACAATGTTAATAAATTAGAACTCATTGCACCATCCCCGAACTAGAGTACTCACTAACAACATGGGAGAAAATTCCAAGTCTTGTTGCAAAATGGCCTAGAAGGTGTTCAATTGCCTGAGCCTACAATGTTTTGGAAAAATGGAAGAAATGTTGGTTAGTACAGAACACATGTACTAAGTGTTATTTCTTTGCATAAAATCATTAATTATTGAGAAAAGGCACATTTTAGAAAAAAACATGCATAATATCAAATAACTCCTTATGCACATATAAGGAACATCATAAGTCGACCCAACATGATATTAACCAAACACATAAGCAACCCAAGGCTATACTTATGCAATGCCAAGGATAGAACCCCATAACCATATTCAAAGCTATGTATCACATTACATCACTTAATACATGTATACAACAAAGTCTCATACTTTATGATAAAATGATTGACTAAAAAATTCATATAAAGCATGACAAACATAACTTTAAATCAACTCAAATATAATAGAACACCATTAGAACCATCCTTTAATATCCCGGATGAGCAATGAGTTAGAGAAGTCTTATACCTTCCCTCACCCTATGTAGTAGCCTTTAGGATAAACCCTAATAAGTGTTCACACACTTAACTCATCCATTTCCTTTTACATTAGGGAAAGAAGAGCAATAACCGACATGACATCATGTGATCTACATGGATTCTATGTTCTACTCCCACATTGAAAAGAGAGGGTTAACACTTGCCTAAGGTTAAACCTTTAGTACATAGCTATCTAGGTGAGTCCACTATGTTATAGTACTATGTGGGCACATAATAAAGGGTGAAGGAGATTGCTACGAGAAACCTTGAATTGCTACACGTGGAGGTTTCCATCTCATAATACAAAATATATCTTGTGTGAATCCGGACTTGCTAGACGTGAAAAAACCCAAGTGGGAGACCGTACTTACTAGACGTGAGTCCTCCATCTCATTTACATGCCCTTTCGGTGCTAAGCCTCTATTCCCTTTAGTAATCATGTAATTTCATCGTACAAGTTCACATTAGACTTTTCTATATTCCTATGGAAATACCTTAATATAGTAGCTCATAGATCATCACAACTGAGAACAATTCTTTCACTTTAGAAACCACATACAATTGAGTAAACCTTTCACTCAACAATTCATTATAATCATGATAGACAACCTTCAGTCATAGAATACTGCATAACCAATTTATTGTTCTAGGGTTTAGGATGTGGGCCACTTGTTATCAACATCCCAACCACACATTAGACATAGAAGTATTACAATCCAAGTAACTCATACTTCATAATTGAATTCAAGAAGAATCAATCATCACACCTTCTTGCCCTTTAATTGGCTTCATAATTCAATTAAAAAATAATGCATAACCATTGCATACACAACGTAAATATAAGAAGTAATACATAGTAATTAACATTCTACATAATCATATACTCGTCGTCTTCCACAATTGCCCTCGAATTTAAAAATACTATGTGTTTAGGGAAGAACAACATTTCAAAGAGACAATATTGAGTGATTACCAGCAATTGACCATCAATACTTAGTTAAAAAATGATAAAATACTATAATTTATCATAATTTAATAACCATTTTGTTTTTAAAAGAGAACCCATGTGTAGAGTGAAAACCTAGTCTTGGAAGGTTTGAAAACCCATAGTTCAAGGAGTCTCTTGGGGAAAGCATCACAAGAGTGAAAGAATCCATACCTTAAAGATGATATGGAATCTAATTTGAGATGAAATCCTTGGTGACTTCTTCCTTTACTTGTAGCTCTAGTGTTCTTCAATGGAGTTGAAGTTTGGGGAGAGAGAATGCAGAGACATGTTAGAGTAAACCGGGTTTTAGGAATTTTAGAGGAGTTATGTTAGTTTAATGAGTTGGAACCCTTATATAGTTCCTAAATAACATAATTAACCACCCCTTAACCCCTAATTAATTAATTAACTAATTTTAATAATATTAACTTAAACTTGGTCAATGAACCAATGTAACACTCTGAAAAATTTCTAAGTTAAGCCCAAACCTGTCACATCCATGTTTACCCCCTAGACATAACCGACATCGTCGAGCTTTTCAAGGTCTAAGACTAGCCTCTTAGTCTCGTGTCATTACATTCATATGTTGAAAAATGCGGAAAAATTTAATGTTTTCATTATCACTACTTGGAGGTTAACATAGACCTTTACATACACATATACAAAGGTTACATAGTCTTCTACATTTATTGCACAAACATATATAAAAATAAAGAAATAGTCTATACGATTGTCTCATCTCATACCATCTAAATGAATATCACAATATTGGCATAGCCCTTACATCAATTCAAGAAGACCATGTATAGGTCATACGAAAGTACAATATTCATTTAAAATAGGAATGTAATGATAGAGTCAATAAAATCATAACAAAATTTAAAGATAGAAGATTGCATTGCCGTCAAAAGTTGAGGACCTACCCTACCTGGATTAAATGAAAAATCCAAGCCTCCAAAAAATGTCGCCTTCAAAACTCTTCAACGATAGGAACCTAAAATGTTTTAGAAAAGGGAATAAAATGGGGTTAGTACTCCACATGTACTAAGTATGGGATCTTATGCACATACACAAGCAAGACATGCCAAAAAGGACTTTTTATCAAAACATGCCAAATTTACCCCATTTTGAAATTTAATGCAAAGTAAAGTAAGTCATATGATCAACCAACATACTTGCTATCATACAGGTAATACTTATCCATACATACTTAAAACCATGAATTTACTCAACTCTAATATCAAGAAATAATATCACAAAAATGAATAAGATTTAACATATAATAATAAGAACGACAACTACTCACAAATACTTATCAAGTCAACAAGTGCAATGACCAAGCAAAGCCCCATAACCTTACTTAATAGAGTATCCTCAATAAGAAAACATGATCAATGTCCAACTTTACATATCATGGTATTTAGGCTTGCATTTCATCATATATTATCATTATAACCGAAGGCATATTCATAAATGAACTAATCAACATATAGTATCCACATTATGCAATGGTCATCATGAATACATCATATATTGTCATAACATAAACATGTATAAAAACCTCCTCGTGAGATTCCCCTTAAGGTTAAATCATGCAATGTCTAGGTAGAGTCCCATACCCTTACCTAGAATAAGCTTGACCCCTTAGGTTATCCTTGTTCGAGTTCAAATCCTTTAATTCAGTTTAACTTTTGGGAACAACTTGCCCTAACCAACATTGACCACATGAGCTAGTGTGGAATGCGATGTCATAAGACCATACACCAAATGAAGGGGGACTTCTTGCAAAAGTAGTATTAAAACATGAAACATAGTAACTACGTGGATCCACTAGCTAGTATTCCTATGGGGGAAACATTGTTCAAAAAGTAGGAGATTTAGTTGGGACCCTCTTTATGAACCATGAATTATTGTCTCAAATCTCAATTGTAATATAGTGTTCCTACCTTCCCTATGTGGGAAAGGACACTCCTTTATCTAGTTCAGTCGGTGCTAACCTAGAGTCCTTTTTTTGTAATGTGTTTAAGCCTTTAATTATCAATCATAACTTACTTTAGGCCATAGGGTCTACCCTGGTATAATCATCATTATCAATAGCAAAATAAGAATTATTTGAATATAATTCCTTTTATTACAATTCATATAAGTGAAGTTAACACATTATTATTTCATAATATATTAAGGCACATTGATTGTTTTCACAATCCTTTTAGTACATACACCTTAATAAACCTCACAGCATAGTTAAGACTTTTCAATTCAACGTCATACCATGCTATAATCCTAGTATAAGGCATATTTCGTAATATGATGGCTTACAACAATTACTCACAATGGGAAGTACTGATAGAGATTTTAAGGCTTACCAAGTCTTCCTCATAATCTATCATCAAGGTCTTACCATCAACAAATAACTAAACCCAACTTTGGGAGTAACATAATCACACAATGATACTCAATAGAATAACAAGGCCAATTTCATCTTTATAACACAATTAATCTTTAGATCACAGCTTGAGAGAAGGTACATAGGCTAATTTCACATTATAATTCATAACCTAATTGGAATCTCAAGAACTAGCATTATAGGCCTATAATTTATATTAATTTGATCATAAATACACCATAGGATAGTAATCAAATCAAGAACCAACTCAATTGAATGATCACAATACAATATAGGTCAAGATCACTACCTAGGGTTAGAAATAGAGGATCATAACTTCAATTTCGTAATTGAATGAACCCACAAAAAAACGGAACTTTTTGAAATGTATTTTGAAGGAACCCTTGGAAGAAAGAATCTTAAAGGTGAATAGAACCCATACCTTAATGATTGTCAATAATTTGATGGTGAATTCGTCGGTTTCCTGCCCCCAAAACCCTAGTTCTTGCTAGCCTTCAATGGTGAATTGATGTAGAGAGAAAAATAAGAGAGAAGGAAGAGAGTTTATTTTGAGAGTTAATTTTTAGGTCAATGAGGGTTTAGGTTATTTGTAGTGGGGCTTAATTAACTTAATTAGTCTCCCTTTAATCCCCAACTAACCCCTAAACTTCTTAGTTAATTAAATGAAATAATTTAAAAAAGTGAAACTCGAGCTTCATAGATGAGACCCCGATGAACGATCCTTCTGTAAGTCTACGAACAACCCCCTCCGTCCTACACTGGAGTCGTCCCGATCAGAGACTCTACAGGGGATGGCTTTCTCAAATTTTCAAAGTGTGGGACGTCAGTGGTATCGACAGCCCATCGCTCTACATACGGACTATAGCCTTTACCTCTACAGTCTATCGATGAGTCCAGAGACTGTGCAAGTGAATGGACCTTTTCCACCAGCCTAAGTACGGGTCGTCTTCTATCCCATCGATGCACATTGCCAAGTAGCGTTGTATCAAACAACATGGGTCCTCCTCAGGGGCCGTTGGTTGGTCCTTGTTGAGTCATACACGAACGTTTCAACCATGGAACAACTCAAACAACTGTTATCTATATTTCCACAAATTTTCGTACATTTCTGACTCCTAAAAGTTAGTAAAAAAGGCAAAGGCACACTAAAATCCCTTTAAAACAAATTCCGGAATGTTTTGGTTCTTAAACCTCCTAAATGACTTAAATTCATTAAAAGTGGACTCAGAAACAATGTTCAGACTTTATTAAACCTATGTTAGGCTTTCCAATGAGTCTTGGATTTTCAAGGTGTTACATTATCCCTTCCTTAGGAACATTCATCCCCGAATGACACTAAAATTATTTTGAAGGAAGGAATAGACTCAAAAATAGCAGCCCAACCAATAAACAATATCAAAACAACATTAATCATGTCATTCAACAAGAAAAATATCAAAACTCATATTTCCACACATATGGATGAAAACACTTTATTATAAGACATTTGCTTCTCACAACACGTATGATCTCAACATACAATACATAAGTCAATTAGCACAAGGTTCAACTTAACAACATGCTACCTATTGTTTCATAAAGAATAACCATATCAAAATGCCCAACACAACTCAAAACAAGCAAAAAGCAAATTTCAAGTAGCAATACTACAATAACTTCATTGTAAGTTCTTTCAGAAAAGGCATAATGTGCAAAACTTCACCGAAAAATCAAGAAACTTCAACTTCTAGTCATATTTATATTATTAAAAAGAATGACTAACCTTAATTCTCACAAATATGATGGTAAGGGGACTTCATGTCGGTCTCGGCCTCCTATGTTGCACCCTCAACTACATGATTTTTCCGTAAACACCTGTACGGAAACCACATCTTTATTGCTCAACTTCTTGATATGCCTGTAAAGAATTTGAGCCAAAAGTTCCTCATTAGAGAGGTTATCCTTGACACCAAGACAATCAATGGTAAGAATGGACTCGGGATCACCGATACACTTTTACAACATAGAAACATGGATAACTAGATGGACCGAATCAAATTACAAGGAAGTTTCAATTCATAGGCAACCTTACAAACCCTTTGCAAGATTTTATAGGGAACCACATAAGGAGGACAAAATTTCCCTTTCTTGACAAATCTAACCACCCTTCAAATACAGTTTATCACCTTCTTCAAACTCTAACTCCTTCTCCTATGATCGGCATAATACTTTTGCCGACTATAAACCGTTTGCAACAGTTTTCTTATACTCTAAACCTTTACCAAAGTCTTATAAAACAGCTCAGGACGATGAAGTGATGGCTCACCCACTTCAAACCATCCCATAGGAGACCTTCACCTCCTACCATACAAGGTTTAATAGGGAACCATGGAAATGGATGAATGAAAACTATTATTGTAGGCAAACTCCACCAAGGGTAAATATCTATCTCAACTCCATTTAAAATCAATAATGCACGCCCTAAGCATAACTTAAAGGGTTTGTATCTTACGCTCCGCTTGACCATACGTTTAGGGATGAAAAATGGTGCTCAACTTCACTGTAGTACCTAACCCTTTTTTGAATGACATCCAAAATCTAGATGTGGCTTGTGCGCCCTGATCCGATATGATGGATAACGGAATGCCATGGTGTCACACAATCTCATCTAGGAAGAATTTTGCATAATCCTCTAGTGAATATGAATATTTTACAAGAATAAAGCGAGCGGACTAAGTTAATCGATTCACAACCACCCATTGGAATCATAGGTCTTTTGGGTTTGAGGTAACCCTACTATAAAGTCCATATTGATGTCTTCTAACTTCCAAGTAGGAATTTGGATCTCTTGTAGTAAGCCATCAGACTTTAGGTGTTTGGCCTTTACTTGTTGACAATTTGGACACATAGAGGAAAACTTCGCTATGTCCCTTTTAAGACCCTCCTACCAATATTTATCCCTTAGGTCATAGTACATTTTTGTTGACCCTGGATTAATTGAGTAGCGGGAATCATGTGCTTCTTCTAGGATCTGATCCCTCAACCCATCTACATCGGGAAAACATAATATCCCTTGGTAAATTAACACACAATCCCCCCTAAGGATAATGATTCATTAAACTTTGCGACAATCAATTTTTTCAACTACATAAAGGCTAAATCAAGGTGTTTTTAGGACATCACCTCAACAACCAAAGATGAATTACAATTATGATGAATTGTGGCACCCCCATCCAGAGAACTCTCCAACTTAACCTCCAACCTATCCAACCTACGTGTTGCCCTTTCAATCTCCCTTTTGGCTTCGTCATGATGGGATACACTACCCATAGTCATCTGACATAGGGCATCTGCCACGACCTTAGCCTTGTCGGGGTGATAAAGTTCACTCATATCATAATCTTTCAAAAACTCTAGCCACTTATTTTTCCAGAGATTCAACTCCTTTTGGGTAAACAAATATTGGAGACTCTTATGATCGGTGAAATATCAACATGAACCCCATACAAGTAATGCCTCCAAAAATTCAAACCAAACACCATGGCCGCTAATTCAAGATAATTAGTGGGGTAATTTCTTTGATGTACCTTTAGTTTCCTAGAGGCAAAAGCTATTACTTTCTCATGTTGTATAATCACACACACCAATCCCACTCAGGATGCGTCACAATACACTACAAAACCCTTGGTACCCTCTAGTAAGGTCAACACGGAGTGGAAGTAAGCCTCTCTTTCAACAATTGGAAACTCTTCTCAAATTCCTCCAATCACTCAAACTTTTTAATCTTTTGTGTCAAAGTAGTCAAAGTAGATGCAATGGACGCGAAACCATCCATGAACCTCCGATTGTAAACCGCTAAACTCAAGAAACTTCTAATGTCTGTCGGAGTAAATGGTCTAGGCCAGTTTTTTGCCGCTTCCATTTTCCTTGGTTCAACCTAACTCCCTCACAAGAGATGATATGCCCAAGAAAAGTAATCGACCTCAACCAAAAGTCACAGTATATTTGGCATACAATTAATGTTCTTTAAGGGTCTTGCAATACTACCCTCAAATGACCCATATTATCATCCTCATTTTTGGAATATACCAAGATATCATCAATGAAGACAATGTCAAATGAATATAGGTAATTTTGAAATACTCTATATATTAGGTCCATAAATTCCGCTTTAGAAATAATGAGACTGAAAAACATGACCAAGCACTCACAAAGCCCATACCTAGTCCGAAAAGCCGTCTATGGTATATCCTCCCGTCTCACCCTAATTTGATGA
The DNA here is from genome assembly GCA_027704765.1 of Solanum habrochaites. NCBI lineage: Eukaryota > Viridiplantae > Streptophyta > Magnoliopsida > Solanales > Solanaceae > Solanum > Solanum habrochaites. The sequence continues at coordinate 21,591,819 of JAKWJA010002491.1, forward strand.
TACCCCGACCTCAAGTCTATCTTCTAATAGTAACCGCCCCTTGGAGTTGGTCAAATAAGTCATCAATCTGAGGGAGAGGGTACTTATTCTTAATGATAACCTTGTTTAGTTGGCTTTAATCAATACACATTCTCAAGGACCCATTTTTCTTCTTCAGAAACAAAACCGGAGCACCCCAAAGAGAAATACAAGGCCTTATGAAACCCTTATCTAGTAAATACTTGAGTTGAGGGTTCAACTCTTTCAACTTGGCCGGATCCATTCGATAAGGAGGGATTGATATGGGATTGTACCTGGTATCAAATCAATGCCAAAGTCAATTTCCCATTCAGGAGGAATACCTGGAAGATCATTATGGAAGACCTCTAAAAACTCAGTAACTACGGGTACGGAATGAATGGGAGGATCTTCTGAGTCTAGATCTTGGACTCTTACTACATGATAAAGACATCTCTTTGAGATCATTTTTCATTCTTTGAAACAAGAAATAATATAACCTCTAGGAATAGAATTTCCCCCTTTCCACTCTGCAATGGATAATTTGGGAAATTAAACCTCACCACTCTTGTACGACAATCAATGGACGCAAAACATGCATGCAACCAATCCATACCCAATATAATATCGAAATCACGCATATCAAGTTCTGCTAGATCAACATAAGAAACACTATTGGGCAACATTATAGGAAAACTTCTATACACCCTTTTCGCCCCAATCGACTCACCTACCGGAGTAGACACTAAAAACGGTTTATACAAATTATCGGGTAAAATTTTAAATTTTTTAGCTACTAGGGTGTAACAAATGATAAAGTAGTTTCGGGATCAAGTAAGGCATATATATGAAGAGAGAAAATTTTCAACATACCGGTCACCACAATGGGATAGGTATCTTGCTCATCCGTATAGCGTAGAGCATAGAAGTGGTTCTTCTTTGAAGAATCACTAGAACCACTTGCTTGAGCTTCAGAACTACCCTTGTCTTGAATCTTCATGTTTGGACAATCTCTCATCTTGTGACGACTCTTACCACAAATAAAGCAATTACCTCCCCTTAAGGCAATAACCATAGTGCTTTTCACCACACTTTAAACAAGCTGTCTTGTCATTTGCTGAATTTAAACCTTTTCCCTTCTTGAATTTAGAGTTTGAAACCCTATAACAACTAGCTCTTTGTAATTTGGAAGGGTCTTGATTAAAAACCCGCTTCTTAAATTTAGGCTTGTTAACCTCTATCAAATAACTTTTCCCTCTCAAGATCTCTACTTTATTCTTAGCCCTTACTTCTTCAACCCTTTTTTCATAAACCATAAGACGGGAAATGTTAATGTTTCCATGTAGCATGGACGATATACACTCCTCTTGTATGTCCTCCGACACCCCCGTTACAAAACAGCTCATTAGGTCTCTAGGATCGGAGACAAAAGAAGGAGCATATTTTGACAACTTAATGATTCCAAAGATTAATCATGGACACTCTTCCCTACTTGGCTAAAGATTGATGAATTCCATCACTTTCTCCTCTCTCATCTCTCTAGGGAAGAACTAATCAAGAAAAGACACCTTAAAGATCTTCCAAGTCACTGGACCACCCCTCAAAGACCTATTATCCCTCTATTGTAAATGCAAATGTTGATCTAAATCCTTGAGTTTGTATGTGGTAAAATCGACCTTCTCACTTGAATACTCCGCCATAACATATATTATTTAATAGAACTCATCAATGATATCTTAGGGGTCTTCATCAACCTTAAGCCAATAGAAAGTAGGATGATTCATTCGAGATAATTACCTTAGACGGGAAGCCACAATAGTTACTTTTTGATGAGAAGGGGGAGCAATATCCCAATTTTCTTTGGCCGTCATAGCTTGGGCTTGAACCGTCGTGGCTTGTGTTTAATGTAAGACCCCAAAAATAACCTAGGTAAACTAGAGACTAATATATTTGAATTAATTTTTTAATTTCCTAAATATGTATAATATTTGGGTTATAGGCAGTAGCTAATATATTAGCGTTGTTGGAAGTCAAATATAAGGAGACCACCAAGACGTTTGACAACTAAGTCACCTAAATGTCTAAAATTTGGTTCTATGTGTTTATGTGTGTTTCATAGTGTTTAAGGATATTAGTTGATTGAATATAGCATGTATAGGCAGTGGTTAAATTTTCGTGAACTTTGGAGGTCAAATGACAAAGAACGTCCAAGGTGTTCGAAAGATATGCCTTGAGTCAACCTTGTACGTCTACGCGAGTTTCATTGAGTTTTACGTGTTCTTTTTGGATGAAATTCATGTGAGAGGTTTTAAACTTATAGACAATCGCATTTTGGCTGTAAAAGTCTGGGAAATTATCTCCAAGGACAATCTAATTGTCCTTGAAGAAGGACCCAAAACTGTTGGCATTGCAGTCCAAGGCACACTTCAAACGACGGAGTAGTCCATCGACAATCATGGCTCTTACACCCCGTCAAATGGTGTTGTCAATGTGCAATCAATCATGCGATGGAAATAAAGCATGGTCAGCCACTGTAGCCAACAACGGAGGGCTGTGACACCCCGTTGTGGGTGTGATGTCCTGTCAAGGGAAAGCGTCGCACGCCACTGTTGTCCTGCGCAGGCTTCTGCCATGTCAAAAGTTGAATCGGTAAATTCACCGTACTTATAAATTAATTCATGGATGGCTTTTTAAGGGTCTTTAGGGTATTTTAATTAAATCTATAAAGGGAAATCACATGGAAGACCTTCTTCTTCAAGATCATAAAACAAAAACTTTTAAAACATATTCCAAAAACCTCTGTGGAATTCCAACTTGAGGAGGAAGCTTGGTGAGGGGTTTTTGTGTCTAAATTAATTATCAAATTGTAGAATTATCATCCTTAAGGTAATGATTTTGATCCTTCAAAGTCGTTTCATCAAAGATCCCGATCCTCAACATGATTTCAAAGTTTTCTAAAGTGAATTGTCCAATTTCATGATTCTACCATGGGTTCTTGCATAAATGATTTCTAAACATTGTATATGATATGATTGATATTGTACTGATTATTTCAATATAAATTATCTATGAACCTATGTAAATTGATGAACCCTCGTTTTTTACTATAATATGGGTTACTTGAATTAAGTTAATACTGTTTAATTGTTATGTAGTTTCTTATGGGCTTTCTAACGATATAAGAATTGTATTCAATTTTTATCTAATTCATCCTAGATTTTTAAAAGTAGATTGTATTGATAGAGATTTCATTGGGTTTTATGATTATTGCCTGAGTTGTTGGTTATGGCCATGGGTAAGGTCCTTGTGATGTTAAATTGGACGATTTAGCATTGAGTTGAACTGTGAATAATGGAATGAAGGTATGCTGCCCGGATTAATGTAATTTGATATTAATTATACTTCTATTCTATTATTGTTTTTATAGTTTACTGATGTTGGAGGTGTTATGTGTTTTATTTGCAATTGATGTGGCCTTGTCGGCGTTACTTTATGCAATATTATGAGCATGGACTTATTGGAAACTACTTGAAGTTATGTTGCTATTTGTGTGGTTTCAATATATTAATGATGATTTTATATATCTACATGTTAAGTGATATAGTCATATATTTATTCTTCTACTTAGGGTTCCTGAAGTGATCATGTTAGACTATAACTTTGACATTATCATTATTGTGTTAGGTTAAGTCTTGGTTTTTCGTATTTAACTTTATGAGTCTATGTGGAGTATATTAATGATTTGAAGATGATATATAGGATGACTTCAAGATGTAAGGTTGTTTTAGAGGTGTTTCTAGAATGACTTGTACTTTTGTGTTAAAAGTGATGTATGTGATGTCTTAGCTTTATTTACTATTATATTTTTCTTGACGTATATATGATAATGAATATGCGATGTTTTGATTTAGAGTATTAGATCTCTTAGTGTTTAATGTATGAATGATATGTTAATGTTTCCATGTAGCATGGACGATATACACTCCTCTTGTATGTCCTCCGACACCCCCGTTACAAAACAGCTCATTAGGTCTCTAGGATCGGAGACAAAAGAAGGAGCATATTTTGACAACTTAATGATTCCAAAGATTAATCATGGACACTCTTCCCTACTTGGCTAAAGATTGATGAATTCCATCACTTTCTCCTCTCTCATCTCTCTAGGGAAGAACTAATCAAGAAAAGACACCTTAAAGATCTTCCAAGTCACTGGACCACCCCTCAAAGACCTATTATCCCTCTATTGTAAATGCAAATGTTGATCTAAATCCTTGAGTTTGTATGTGGTAAAATCGACCTTCTCACTTGAATACTCCGCCATAACATATATTATTTAATAGAACTCATCAATGATATCTTAGGGTCTTCATCAACCTTAAGCCAATAGAAAGTAGGATGATTCATTCGAGATAATTACCTTAGACGGGAAGCCACAATAGTTACTTTTTGATGAGAAGGGGGAGCAATATCCCAATTTTCTTTGGCCGTCATAGCTTGGGCTTGAACCGTCGTGGCTTGTGTTTAATGTAAGACCCCAAAAATAACCTAGGTAAACTAGAGACTAATATATTTGAATTAATTTTTTAATTTCCTAATATGTATAATATTTGGGTTATAGGCAGTAGCTAATATATTAGCGTTGTTGGAAGTCAATATAAGGAGACCACCAAGACGTTTGACAACTAAGTCACTAAATGTCTAAAATTTGGTTCTATGTGTTTATGTGTGTTTCATAGTGTTTAAGGATATTAGTTGATTGAATATAGCATGTATAGGCAGTGGTTAAATTTTCGTGAACTTTGGAGGTCAAATGACAAAGAACGTCCAAGGTGTTCGAAAGATATGCCTTGAGTCAACCTTGTACGTCTACGCGAGTTTCATTGAGTTTTACGTGTTCTTTTTGGATGAAATTCATGTGAGAGGTTTTAAACTTATAGACAATCGCATTTTGGCTGTAAAAGTCTGGGAAATTATCTCCAAGGACAATCTAATTGTCCTTGAAGAAGGACCCAAAACTGTTGGCATTGCAGTCCAAGGCACACTTCAAACGACGGAGTAGTCCATCGACAATCATGGCTCTTACACCCCGTCAAATGGTGTTGTCAATGTGCAATCAATCATGCGATGGAAATAAAGCATGGTCAGCCACTGTAGCCAACAACGGAGGGCTGTGACACCCCGTTGTGGGTGTGATGTCCTGTCAAGGGAAAGCGTCGCACGCCACTGTTGTCCTGCGCAGGCTTCTGCCATGTCAAAAGTTGAATCGGTAAATTCACCGTACTTATAAATTAATTCATGGATGGCTTTTTAAGGGTCTTTAGGGTATTTTAATTAAATCTATAAAGGGAAATCACATGGAAGACCTTCTTCTTCAAGATCATAAAACAAAAACTTTTAAAACATATTCCAAAAACCTCTGTGGAATTCCAACTTGAGGAGGAAGCTTGGTGAGGGGTTTTTGTGTCTAAATTAATTATCAAATTGTAGAATTATCATCCTTAAGGTAATGATTTTGATCCTTCAAAGTCGTTTCATCAAAGATCCCGATCCTCAACATGATTTCAAAGTTTTCTAAAGTGAATTGTCCAATTTCATGATTCTACCATGGGTTCTTGCATAAATGATTTCTAAACATTGTATTATGATATGATTGATATTGTACTGATTATTTCAATATAAATTATCTATGAACCTATGTAAATTGATGAACCCTCGTTTTTTACTATAATATGGGTTACTTGAATTAAGTTAATACTGTTTAATTGTTATGTAGTTTCTTATGGGCTTTCTAACGATATAAGAATTGTATTCAATTTTTATCTAATTCATCCTAGATTTTTAAAAGTAGATTGTATTGATAGAGATTTCATTGGGTTTTATGATTATTGCCTGAGTTGTTGGTTATGGCCATGGGTAAGGTCCTTGTGATGTTAAATTGGACGATTTAGCATTGAGTTGAACTGTGAATAATGGAATGAAGGTATGCTGCCCGGATTAATGTAATTTGATATTAATTATACTTCTATTCTATTATTGTTTTTATAGTTTACTGATGTTGGAGGTGTTATGTGTTTTATTTGCAATTGATGTGGCCTTGTCGGCGTTACTTTATGCAATATTATGAGCATGGACTTATTGGAAACTACTTGAAGTTATGTTGCTATTTGTGTGGTTTCAATATATTAATGATGATTTTATATATCTACATGTTAAGTGATATAGTCATATTTATTCTTCTACTTAGGGTTCCTGAAGTGATCATGTTAGACTATAACTTTGACATTATCATTATTGTGTTAGGTTAAGTCTTGGTTTTTCGTATTTAACTTTATGAGTCTATGTGGAGTATATTAATGATTTGAAGATGATATATAGGATGACTTCAAGATGTAAGGTTGTTTTAGAGGTGTTTCTAGAATGACTTGTACTTTTGTGTTAAAAGTGATGTATGTGATGTCTTAGCTTTATTTACTATTATATTTTTCTTGACGTATATATGATAATGAATATGCGATGTTTTGATTTAGAGTATTAGATCTCTTAGTGTTTAATGTATGAATGATATGTGACCTCAAATGATGATATGAGAGTCTATTATATGCAAAATTTAACTTAAGGGTAAGGTTAGGAATAATTGATGTGTAAGCCGTAATGGAATCCTTCAATGTAAAGGAATGATGTACATAAGGTTAGTTGGATGGAACGACATCATATTAATCGTAAGGATAGTCATCATTACCTTCTCGTCGCCATTGTGAGGTAGCCCTAATGGACCTTCATTAGTAGGATAAATGTGATTGGGTTATGAACTTGTTATGGAACCTTTTTATGTGAACCTAATGTATGAATTCCATAATGAGAATGAAGGCTTGCACTGAGTGAGTATGGTAAGGGAAGTAGTTCTAGTTAAGTATGAGACTAGAATACAAAGAATCCCTTCTGATTCGTTAAACATGTGCATACATGGGATGTGTCCAAGTTCTACCATTGGCAAGTAGAATAACCTCATAGGAGTAGGATAGAACTCTGGAATCATGTCTTGCTATAATTGTCAATGTCTGTTATTGCCTATTCTCATCAATTATGGAATACCTATTAGCATTTTAGGAGTTTATGGAGTTTAGGTGGTGGTATGGGACACTATCTAGACATTGCTCAATAGACTTTGAAGGTGTTTTGTAAAGTTCCTATGTCTTGTTCAAGACCATTATTTGAATTTCCTTTCTATAATATATGAGTCTTAATGAACTAATGCAATAATGAATTATGTTAAGGAGTATGCAAATAAATTAAGTACCTCATCTAAAGTGACATAAGGATTTCTTAGCTAAAGTGTGAAGAGGGCATAAGGGACGATCTTTTTATGTCTTATCATTGGAAGTATTGAGTATGACTCTATTTAGGGAAGTTAGTTTATTTTGTGGACATGATCAAAGCCTTAGGTAGTCTTAAGGACTATTTAGGGAATCTTGAAGAGGTCACATTGGAAATTATCTTCTTGATTTACTTAAGTAGGTCTTTTGATAGACTTTGGGAAGAGAATGTCATATCATCTATGTGTTGGTGAATTATGTGAGCATGATTCTATCTTATGAGTGTGTGTGTAAGGGATTTTATGGGGGTTCGCTTCACATTTCACTCAAGTGAGACTTTGAGTTCACCTTTGGTAGAAGATTCTTTCGTTGATGTTTATGGTTGCTTTATAAGTATGTATATGAAACATTAAAGGTAATCTTAAGGGTCTTTTAGGCACATCTAGAGAGGGTGTATGGGAGGTCGCTCTTTGTGTGACTTAAGGGAATCTAAGGATGACTTTAAGTGAGGAAATTACATGCTAGAAGTATCTTATGTGTTTCTAAGTTGATTAATGAAATGAATGCCTTCCCATCACTGATTAACTCCTATCTACCCCATTCTCTGGGACTGATGCAGCATAAATCAAAAGAAGGGGATGTCCTAGTCTTTTTTTTTTTTTTTACGAAATGCGAGCTGGCTGGGCACAAAGCCAAACAAGCCCAGATTAAGTCCAGTTTTTGCTCCTTTTTTCTATTTTAGCCTACCTCATTGATTAAGAATTAAGAGACTTAGTGAATTGAATTAGTACCAAAAACCCCTTCTTGGCGAAAAGTCAAGAAATCCACAAAAAAGAAAATTGAATCTAATTAGGCTAATTTAGGGGGTAGAGAATATGAGATAGGGAATATGGATTATAATATGATTTTAAATGAAAAGATGCATAATTCCAACAAAGTCTGATTTCATAATTTTTATGCATAAACCATACTTAGTACATGTGGTTGTACTAATTACATGCTTTTATCTATATAGTTCTTGGTTGGTGAAGACCTTTGAGAAGTGAAGACTTTGACTTAGAAGATTGTTAAATAGAAGTTGAAGTATGTCCTCACTTGACTCGAGGACATATATATGTCTTTTATGTTTTCACTCATAATATTATAATAGACTAAGTATTTCTATATTCATATTTTGAAGTATGGGCCGTGTCCACAGTATACTTGTGCCTTAAGATTATGAGATTGAGACTTAGTATTTAATATTACTTTTATATGAAAGAGATTTTGAAGACTATATTTTGTTTTGTGAAAAGTTTTACTTGCGCACTACTTTTCCCTATCTATATGCGATGAATGATATGAAAGAGCATGTCTAAGAACACCGAGAGTTCGACGACGCCGTGCCAAAATCCGAGATTGTGCCCTCACTTCTAGGATGTGGTTTTGGGTTGTGACAAAATTTTGTATCAGAGCATAGGATGGTGAAAGTAGTAGAAGGAATCAATAAGTCATATCAAGTCACATCTAGTAGTGTCTTGACAATCCGTGTTAGTCGCGACACACCCATAGGCGAGAGGCTATAGGACGATAGAGTTTCCCTTCTTTTCTACACCTATTTAGTGCGGTAGAGTAACTGTTATGATTATACTTCTTATGAGTTTCCTTGTGTTTCGTAGAAGATGAATGCTAGAAGGATTGCCGCTAGAAGGTTGGAAGATGAGAGGGTGAATGAGGAGGTCACCCCCAAGTTGAGAAGTTCCTCAAGGTGGGCAACGAGTTCAAGGTGCTCAAGACTCCCAAGTGCCTCCCCAAGTTGATCCTATTCCTAATATTGAAGAAAGCATTGAGGTTCTGGGGATGTCTAATAGGGAGATTAGGGAGGCTTTGATTTCTATATCCTAAGACGTGACTATGGATGCTAATTTGAATATGATTCCTAGGGTTGTGGAGAGCACTATGACATCTAGGTTGAGATATTTTCTGAGGATGAATCCTCCTATATTTCTTGGCTCTAAGTAAAATGAGGATCCCCAAGAGTTCTTGATGGAGTATACAATGTTTTGAGTGCTATGGGGGTTACATCTAGGGAGAAGGCGGAGTTGGCTTCGTATCAATTGAGAGATTTTTCTCAAATTTGGTACACTCAATGGAAGGATAATAGGCCAGAAGTATCGAGTCCTATTGAGTGGGAAGAATTTAAGGAAGCTTTTCTTTGTATGTACTTTCCACGAGAGAGGCGAGAATTTAAGGTGGAGGAGTTTATCAATCTCAACCAAGGAAATATGAGTGTTGAGGAGTACTCTTTGAAATTCTCAACTTTGTCCGGGTATGCACCGTCTCTATAGTCAAATCCAAGAGATGAAATGAGTCATTTTGTGATGGGGTAGCCGACTTAGTGGTGGAAGTGTGCCGTACAACTATGTTGCATGATGATATGACCCTATATACACTCATGGTGTATGAACTAAATACACTCATTGCTAAGATAGAATCCCTTTTTTGAAATGTCTTTAAGCCTTTAATTATCAATCATAACATAATTTAGGTCATAGGGTATATGTATAATAATCATCATCACTAGCTCAATAAGAATTGTATAAGTATGAGTCCTTTCATCACATTTCATATAACTGAGGTTAACACATTAGGATTTCATAACATATTAAGGCATATTGATAGCTTTCACCATCTTTATAGAAAATACACCTTAATCTACCTCACAACATAGTCAAGTAATTTCAATTCAACGTCTTAACACCCTATAATCTTAATATAAGGCACACTCCAATGTAGTATCATGACTTAACAACTATTAATCACAATTGGAACTAAAGATAGAGATTGTAAGACTAATTCTTCCTCATAGTTTATCATCAAGGCCCTACCATCAAACCATAAAATTAACCCAACATGGAGAGTAACATCATAACACAATGATTACAAATAGAATAACAAGGCCAATTGCATCTCGATAACACAATTCATATTTAGATCACAGCTCGTGACAAGGTACATAGGCTAATTTCACACTATAATTCATAACCTAATTTACATCTCAAGAACATGAACGACAGTACTATAATTAATTTTAATTTGATCATAATAACACCATAGGATAGTAATCAAATAAACAACCAACTCAATTGAATGATCACAATAAAATATAGGTCAAGATCACTACCTTGGGTCTGGGATAGAGGATAATATTCTTCAATTTAGACCAAACCATCAAAAATTACCATAAAAAAAGTTGAATTACATGTTAATCTACTCAATATAACCCTATGAATCAATTAACAACTAAATCCATAACTTCAACTAAGTAATTGAATAAAACCCACAAGACAATTCAACTTTTTGATATTTAATTTGAAGAAACCCTTTGAGGAAAGAATCTCAATGGTGAATAGAACCCATAACATAATGTTTGTCCAGAATTTTATGGTAAATTATTCCCTTTGAATCCTCCAAACCCTAGTTCTTTCTAGCTTTCAATGGTGAATTGACGTAGACAGAGAAATAAGAGAGAAGGAAGAGAGTTTATTTTTGGAGTTGTCTTTAGGTTAAAGAGGGTTAAGGGTATTTATACTGGAGCTTAATTAACTGAATTAGCATCTATTTAATCCCAAACTAACCCCTCAAACACTCAATTAATTAAATGAAATTTTTTAGAATTTTAAAGTGAAACTCGACCCTCACAAATGAAACCTCAATCGACGGTCCTTTTGTTAGTTGACGGACACCCCCCCTCCCGTCCTTCAATCTTTCATCTTGGTTAGAGACTTTGCAGGCGAGGGAATCCTCCAATTTGTCTGAGTGTGGTACAAAAGTTGCATCAATGCCCCCTCGATCAACAAACAGACCTTAGCCTGCACCTCTGCACTACGTCAATGAGTCAATAGACAACGCAGTTGAAGGGAACTTATCCCCCATACTATGTGTTGGGATTAGAGTGGCATCGACGCCTCCTCGATCCACACATGGGTCATCTTCTATCCAGTCGATGCACACTGCTAGGCAGTGTTGCATCAAACTACATGGGTCCTCTTAAAGGGTCATTGGTTTGTCCTTGGGGTTTCATACCCAAACGTTTCAACCATGGACAAACTCAAACAACTATTAGTTACCTTTCCTCCAATTTTCATATATTTTCGACTCCTAAAAATTAGTCAAAAAGGCTAAGGCACACTAACATCCCTTTGAACCAACTTCCCAGATGTTTTGGACATTTTGGTTCTGAAACCTCCAAAGTGACTTTTATTCATTAATAATGGACTTAGAAACAATATTTAGACTTATTACACCTATTTTAACATTTACAATGAGTCTTGAATATTTAAGGTGTTACAAAGTCAGTCTTAAATTTTGTATAAGGTCATACTGAGTGACTTTGAATAATTTTAATTATTGTTTTAGTGCGCGAGCTATTTAAAATATTAATTAAGGTCAATAGAAAACCCTTGCACAAAGTAGAGTTGAATGTTTGCTGACCAGTTAAGTTTTGACATAAGAATTTACTTGGGTAACTTCAAATGACCATATATCGTATAATATAAATAAATACGTGATCCATATACAATGAAATTAAAGGTATTTGAATTCACTGTAAAAATCCACAAATTTCGCATATATTTCCGACTCCTAAAAATTAGTCAAAAAGGCTAAGGCACACTAACATCCCTTTGAACCAACTTCTCGGATGTTCTAGACATTTTGGTTCTTAAACCTCCTAAGTGAGTTTTATTCATTAAAATTGACTTAGAAACAATGTTTAGACTTATTACACCTATTTTAGCATTTACAATGAGTCTTGGATTTTCAAGGTGTTACAAAGCTAGTCTTAAATTTTGTATAATATCATACTGAGTGACTTTGAATAATTTTAATTATTTTTTTAGTGTGCGAGCTATTTAAAATATTCATTAAGGTCAATAGAAAACCCTTGCACAAAGTAGAGCTGAATTTTTCCTGACCAATTATGTTTTGTCATAAGAATTTACTTGGGTAACTTCAAATGACCATATATCTTAGAATATAAATAACTACGTGATCCATATCCAATGAAATTAAAGGTATTTGAATTCTCTTTAAAAATCCACCAATTTCGCATATATTTCCGACTCCTAAAAATTAGTCAAAAAGTCTAAAGCACACTAACATCCCTTTGAACCCACTTCCCGGATGTTTTGGATATTTTGGTTCCTAAACCTCCTAAGTGACTTTTATTCACTAAAAATGGACTTAAAAACAATGTTTAGACTTATTACACCTATTTTAGCATTTACAATGAGTCTTGGATTTTCAAGGTGTTACAAAGCCAGCCTTAAATTTTGTATAATATCATACTGAGTGACTTTGAATAATTTTAATTATTTTTTAGTGTGCTAGCTATTTAAAATATTAATTAAGGTCAATAGAAAACCCTTTCACAAAGTAGAGTTGAATGTTTCCTGACCAATTAAGTTTTGACATAAGAATTTACTTGGGTAACTTCAAATGACCATATATCTTAGAATATAAATAACTACATGATCCGTTTCCAATGAAATTAAAGGTATTTGAATTATCTTTAAAAATCCACCAATTTCACATCAATCATATTTCGAGTAAAAAGTTATGACCATTTTAGTGACTTGTATAGTGCAGTTCCGTCATATACACGATAAAATATTAAACAAGGTAATTTTTTTGTCCTTTTCAACTAGGAAAACCTACAAGACCTATAAAGCCCTAAATAATCCTATTTCTATCATTCAATCCATAATTTTGTTCTCTCTCACAACCTAGAGCAAAACCTCAAGAAAAAAAATCAAAGTAGAAGAATTAATTCATGAAAATTCAAGATTTGTCAGCATTCCTCTAATAAGGGCAAGGTCGACGATAGGATTGAAGTTCTTCAGAAAATTTTATGGATTTTATTCAATAAAAGTATAGTTTTCATCCTTCAATCTCTTTCTTCAGGGATCCAATCTTCAAAGTGAAGTCTTCAAGTTATTGCATAAATTGTTATGAATCAATATATTATGTTTGAATTGATGTTAATTTGATTATTTTGGTATAAAAATACTATGAAGCCATTCAAACCAAGCAGTGTTATCTTTGACTAATTTATGGGTGATTTGATCATGTCTTATTGGTATTGATTTCTTATGTAGTTTGATTAGGGCTATTGAATTATGAAATTATTAGGCTAGAATTGTAAGTAGGATGTCCTAAATTGATAAATTCATATTGTACTATCTTGGATTCAGTGTGTATTTGGACTATTAGATTGAATTGGTGATCATGGATAGTGTAAGACCCTTTATATATTGAGTTGGTTGATTTGTCTATGGATTGGAGTTCTTGACTTGAATGGTAGTATGTTGACCTAACCTTATATATATTGTTTAGTATAGATATTGAAATATAATGATGATTGGTATGGTCCACTTATGGTGGTGGTGCTTATGTGCTATATTTGTGAATAATATGGCCTCATCACCATTACTTTATGAATTATAAAACAATGTTGCCTCATTGGAATTACATTATGAATTATGGTATTATCATGTTATAACTTGAATAAGTGAATAATGTGTTTCTCATAACTACTTATGTCGATATGTGAAATCTAAGTATCTACTCTTCTAAGTTATTGTATGTGATCATGATAGTCTATAGTCATTCCCTATATGTGTATAGCTCATGTTGAAGTGTGAATCTTCTTAGTTTATTATAGGAATATTATGATGAGTTATATTAGTGATTCTATAGAATTGTGTAGGCTAACATGTGGTATGATTGTGTTGATCCTAGGGGCTACAAGATTGATATTGTTCATGTGATAAAATGATAATGAAGTGTGTCAGGTGTAGGTAGACCTATATACCTTACTTTATACATGAAAGAATGTGAATATTAATCCTTGACTTAGCAGGCTAAAGCACCATCGTTACGAATTTGTATGTATGAATGAAATATGATATAGAATATACTAAAAAGGTCATTTTTATGGAACCGTTTAGAAACATGGTTATGATATCCTTCAAGTTGTAAGGCGTAATGGTATCCTTCATTTGTGAATGGTGGACTTACGGTTGGTTGGCCTGAATGGCATGAAATCATCCTTAGTAAACTTATAAAGATATCCTTGCTAAGGTGTGTTGTGATTGAGTTATGACTAAGATATGTTACCTCTTCATATGCTTCTATATTTAATAACTCTATGACAAAAAGGCTAGCGCCGTCACAATATCGTTGGAAAGTAGTTGTAGTTAAGATACAGATAAGAGTACAAATAAATACATGATATTTCTTAACCATGTGCTACATGTATTATGGCTAGTTCTACCATTGACAATTAAAACACCCTCTATCGTAGTAGGGAAGACTCCGCATTCCATGCCTAGCAAGTATGGTCTATATCCGTTATTACCTATTCTCATAATGTAGGTGTAATATTGTAACGTCCCAAAATGAACTAAGGTGAATTAGATCCTAGTGGTTGTTTATTGAGTTTAGTAAGTAAAACTAAGTTATTCTAGTGTCCTTAAATAGTTTGTGAAGTATGGTTAAATTTGGAGTTCAATTGACTAAGAACGTCTATGATGTTCGGAAAGTATGACTTATAATGTACTAGTGTGTCTTGTTGTGTTTAGACGAATATCTTACGTGTTTGTTTTACTTGAAACATTCATTGGATGTTTCTAAGACCTAGACGACTTAGTTTACGGGTTTAACTTCCAGGAACGACCCCACCTAGGACCCACAATGAGCCCTAGATGAAAGGCCCAAGACTTGGGCAAAATCTGCAAAAAGGTAGTGGCCATCGACGACCCTAACGACGGTCCGTTGGTCTTTCAAAGGTCCATCAACCTAGGGCGTCGATTGGACCAGTGGGTTAAAAGTTTTCCATGATCCATTTGGATCTATGTATCCACCAAGGAAACATTACCAACGGTCAATTTGCTAAACCACGGTCCATTATTGAAGGTCCATCGAGGAGGACTGCAATTCTGTGAAGTTGTTTCCAACTTGGGGTGTTTTATGTCAATAAACCCCATGTATTTTAAGACCCTAGTTAGATAATTTTAGTGTTCTTAGTTTATATGAAATTAGTTTTAAACCATAGACCTAGACAAGATCCCTCTCATAAAAATATTCAAAAACTCTCTCTCTAAAGACAAAATCTCTGAAGACTCCGTTGAAGGCTAGAGGTCAAGGACGGATAGGATGGATGGTTGGACATGTATCTGCATAAAAAACTCTTGAAATTTTCTTCCTTAAGTAAGGTATGTTATCCATTCTTGAATATATTTTCATTCAAGAAGCCAATTACCAAAAAGGGTTTCTAAACTCAAACTCCTTCTAACTTTTGTTACTAGTAGGGGACATTTTTATTAATGTTTTAATGGTGTAAATGTATTTAGTTTTTTTGAAGTGATGATTTTGATGTTAAGACTCTAATGACACTCTTTTTTATGTATACTTCAACTTTTGGCTTGAAATTGGGTTATGTGAGTATGATTTGAGTAGAGTATAAATTAGGTCTTCTTGTATTTGTCATGTTGGTGTTGTTACTGCCATATGGGCCTTAATATGGTTAAATATTTATAAATTTCATAGTAGTGATGATGGTTTGATTTGATTTTGAGATGTTTTAATTATGTTGTTTTTATTATGATTTGATGTTGAGTGGTATGGTCCATCTTATAGATGGTGGTGCTAATTGAGGAAGCTGATATTATTAAGCATGTTTGAATATGTAATCTTGAAGGTCGAACATGTGAAATGAATATACATTGAAAATGAATCTTGTATTGTGTTTTGGTGTAGCTTGAATTGAAGGCCTGACCTAGTTTAAGTCTAAATGAAGTATATGATTATGAGAAGCATGTAGGGTGTGTAACTTTATGAATCAAGGTTAAAGCATGTTAAGAACTTGATGAAAATTAAATGAATCTTATATTCAAGGTGTGCACATGTACACACACACTTTAAAGAATTTATTATACCAAGTTCAGTAAAAAGTGGAATCTTGAGGTGGACACACTTCGTGAGTTGAGATGTGGTGTCTAGTAGATATCTCTACATTCGTACTGAGCTTTATATGATAGAATACTATGTTAAGAAATATGTGGGGAGTTATTCCTAAAACGGAGAGGATATGAAGGAGAGGTGGATTACACTTCGTGGGTTGAGATGTTGTATTTCCAAAGTAACTCTTTAGATGAGTACTCCTCGTCAGTAGAGAATGACTAACTTAATTGGAATCTCCTTATCCCTTAACTATGTGTCCACATAGGTGTAGCTATTGGGAAAGGTATGTAAAATCTAAGAAGCATGACCTTACTCTAGGAAAGTGAGGATCCCTTATCCGATAGGGGTTAATATCGGGATTATCTGTCTAACTCTCATGGTCTATGTCGGTTAAGAAAATCCCCCACAAAGAATTGATTAAACTAAGTCTTCTTAAAAAAGTACTACTTAGGGTAGGTAGTTGTATGAGACGCTATCTACTTATTGCACTATGTAGGACCTTCCGAAAGGGAAGACTTGGTGCCAAAACTTCTTAAAGAATGTACTTCATAGGTTAGGTGGTGGTATGGGAAGGTATCTACTCATTTCACTAACTAGGCATTTCGAAAGGGAAGACTTTGGTGGTTTGTTGGGTGTATTTTAATGTCTTGCCATTGATTGAGGAGCTTGTTACTCCCGCGTTGAGTAACCCGAAAGGGGTAGTCTTGAGGGTTGATTTGGTGTGTATTGGAGGAGGAATATTCGTACTTTCTTCATATTTTACTTCTGTGAGTCTTAGGATAATTCCGAGGTAGGGAAACTTTTAATGAAAATGTGTTCACTTTTTCTTTTGCTTGGCCTTGGAAGTTCACTCATTATTCTTGGATAGTTCATTGTATTTGCTCAAGTTTAATTTATTGTGAATGCTTTAAGATTCATTGTAAATGTTCAAAATTATTTACTGCAAATGCTTAAGGAGTTCACTATGAAGGTCAAGTTGGTTTACAGTAATGTTGCTTGTTGTCTTAAAATTATAGTAATTCTTATCTAAGTTTTAAATGATGATTAGTATGATGTTTTGCCTTTGTATTCATGAATGTCTTACTAAAATTGCATGAAAATCTATTTTTACTAAAAGGTACCTTTTTACATGTTTTTGCATATGTCATACTTAGTACATTGTTTTGTAGTAACCCTATACTTGTGTATACTACATAAGTATAGGTTGGAAACTTTTGAAGGTTTGAAGGGTAGAAGGAAGAACATGGAAAAATTTCTGTCAAGGCAAAGTATGTCCTCATATATTCGAGGGAATAGTCCTTTTCTTATTTTTTATTTAAAGACGTTTTGAATTTTACTTTATTGTAGAGATCCATGTCCCTAAGATATTATGTATATTATTTCGTGTCTTTAAGTTTTATTCAGACGACGAGATTCTCTAAGTATTTATGAAAGATTGTCTTTTATTAATTATTTGTTAAAAGTTTAAAATTTCCTCACTACTTTTCATGTCTTATGTGATGAACGATAGCAAAAGGCTTGTACAATACCCCAAAGGGTCAAGTACACCCGGGTCGTGACAGACTTGGTATCAAAGCCTAAGGTTATGGGAAATAGTTTAGGTTATAAAAGTATCACAAGCCATATCTAGTAGTATCTTGGTGATTGGTGTGAGTCGTGACACATCCATCGACAAGAGGCTATAGGATGATAGAATTTTAACTTTCTTATCTATTCTAATGTCGTGCCTTAGAGTCTAGTCATAAAAGGTGTCTTCTCTTCATCTCTTCTCTTTGTGTTAATAGGACATGAATACGAGGAGATAGACCGCTAAAAGGAAAGAGGATGTTGTAGCTAATGAGAGGATCCCTCTCTGTGACCAAGTTCCAATTGTTGTCCTAGAGGAGGAAGACAAGGTGGAGGTTCCCGTTCAAGAACCTCAAGTGCCTCCGAAATCCCAAGAACCTCAAGTGTCTCCGAAATCCCAAGGACCTCAACTGCCTCCTATCCCTCAATCTCCTTTTGTTGAGGGTGATATGAGTGATGCCGAGTTTCATGCTGACTTAATGAACATGACACAACTCATGACAGCTCAAGCTCATTATGTCATCAATCACATTGTGGGCAATGATAACCAAGGAGATAGGCCCCAACCAAATACTAGTACTCCCGCATCTAGAATTCAGGATTTCAAGAGGATTAAACCTCATACTTTTCATGGCACTAAGGTGGATGAAGATCCACAAGGTTTCATACGTGAGGTTTTCAAAGTTGTAGATGCTATGGGTGTGACACCTAGGGAGAAAGCGGAGTTAGCCGCTTACATACTTAAGGAGGTGGATCTAGTGTGGTTTGAGCAATGGAGGAGTGAGAGACCCCTAGAAAGTGTCGGTTTATTGGGAAGAATTCAAAGAGGGTTTTCTAGACAGGTTCTTTCCCCTATAGTTGAGGTAGAAGAAGATGGTTGAATTCATGAATCATCGACAAGGTGGAATGAGTGTGGAAGAGTACTCTCTCAAATTCACCCAACTCTCTAGGTATGCCCCGACCATGGTAGCCAACCCTAATAAAAGGATGAAAAAGTTTATGATGGGATTGTCTAGCTTGGTGGAAAAAGAGTGTTGTACGGCAAGAGTACATAATGATATGGATATCTTTAGGATCAAGGTTTATGTGAAACAAATTGAGGAGTCCAAAATTAGTGAGATAATGCAAGAGGGTAAAAGGCCTAGGTTGAATGATTATGGTCATCACAGGCCAAAGAATAGGTTTTATCCCCATCATTCTTCAATGGAAAAAAAGTATAGGGCTCCAAATCAACATTATCAAGGTGGTGGTCATTCTTATGAAAGGACTAGGTGCCCTACTTGTGGAAAGCAACATGGGGGTAAATGTCATGACGGAGCGGATGGTTGTTTCTCATGTGGTTATAAGGTCGACAAGATTAGGGACTTAACAAACCTCAAATCAAGGGGAAAAGATGTCAATCAAACTTCCCTAGATCCTAATGCTCCAAAGAAGAACCCTTTCTATGAGATGTGAGCTAGGAAGGATAACTAATCTGTATTGATGGTTTTCGTAAGTCTTAACTCTTTGTTGTTGTTGCCTTTGTGATATGAAGTGAGATTATATGTTTTTATAGTTCATATGATCATGTCATCTTGATGAATTACTAAAAGAATGAATTTTTGAAAATTTTTGGTAACTTGGCAATGAACAGTGAACTTCATTGTGAGAATTTTGATTTTTTGAGAAAAATTGTGTTGTATAGATTGAAGATTCAATGTGTGTTAAATTATTGTGTAGGAGCATTTTTAATGTGGGGTAAGGTAGTTACTCCAAGAACAAAGACTAAGAGTGAATTTGGAGTTCTTTAAATTTTGATAAAAAAGTTTGTGTTGCTATGTGTTTGAAAGTATTCTCTTTGTAAGTTCATGATTTTATTTTTGATTGTTTTGATCATGATTAAAGTGTGTTATATTATTCTAAGTGAGTCCTTGATATTCTTAAAGTTTAAGTGTCATACGAGGACGAATGTTATTCCATGTGGGCGAGAATTTAATGCCCCCAAACAAACTAAGGTGAACTAGAGCCTCGTGGTTGTTTCATGATTTGATTTTAATTTACATTAAGTTAGTTTAGTTTCCTTAGCCTGTGTGTTAATTCGTTTTAATTTGGAGTTCAATCGACCAAGCATGTCCATGACGTTTGAAAAGTAGGCCCTAGAATGTACTGGTGTGTGTTATTGTCTTTAGATGAGTTTTACGTGTTTTTTTACTTGAAACATGCATTGTATGTTCTTATGACCTAAACTAATAAGTTTAGGGGTTTAACATACGGGAACGAACCTACCTACTACCCATAAGTGGCCCAAGATAAAGGGCCCAAGACTTGCCAAATCTGCCAAAAAGCAGTGGCCATCGACGACCCTAACAACAATCCGTTTGTCCTTCAACGGTTCATTTAATTAGGGCGTTGATTGGAACAGTGGGTTAAAATTAGTCCATGATCCATTTGAAGCTAAGTACCACCAACGACACCCTACCAATAGTCCGTTGGCTAAACAACGGTCCATTGTTGAAGGTCCATCGAGGAGGCCTGCAATTCTGTGAAGTTGCTGCCAACTTGGGGTGTTTTATGTAAATACACCCCTAGTCTTTTAAGACCCTAGGTGAATAATTTTTATATTTTTAGGTTATATTAAAAAAGTTTTAAATCATAGACGTAAACAAGATCCCTCTCTTAATAATATTCAAACTCTCTCTCTAAAGACAAGGAAGGATAGGAGGTATGGTTGGACGTGTATCTTCATAAAAAACTCTTGGATTTTTCTTATTTAAGTGAGGTATGGTATCCATTCTTTAATATCTTTTCATCCAAGAGGCTAAATTCCAACAAGGGTTTCTTAACTCGAACTCCTTCTAACTTTTATTTCTAGTAGGGGACTTTTGTATTTATGTTTTAATGGATTAAATGTATTTAGTTAGTGTTGAATTGATTATTTTGATGATAAGACTGTAATGAAAATCCTGTTTATGTATACTTCAACTTTTGGCTTGAAATTGGGTTATGTGAGTGATTTGAGTAGAGTATGAAATTGGTCTTCTTGTACTTGTCATGTTGGTGAAGTTACTTCTCTAAGGGACTTTATATTGTGAAATATTGATAAATTTCTTATGAGTGATGATGGTTTGATTTGATGTTGAGTTGTTTTAATTATGTTGTTCTTATTATGAGTTCATATTGAGTGGTATGGTCCATCTTATCGATGGCGGTGCTTATTGTGGAAGATGACATTATTAATGATGTTTGCATATGTAATCTTGAAGTTCTAACATGTGAAATGAAGACATATTTAAAATGGGTCTTGTATTGTGTTTTGGTGTTGCTTGAATTGCATGCTTGACCTTGTCTAAGTCTAAATGATGTATATGATTCTGAGAATCATGTAGGATGCGTAACATTATGAATTTAATGTATTGGTAGAACTTGATTAAATTAAAATGACTCTTATATGCAAGGTGTGCAGATGTATAGACAAAAACTTTAAAGAATGTATTACAACAAGTTGAGTAAAAAAGGGAATCTTGAGGTGGACACACTTCTTGAGTTGAGATGTGGTGTCTAGTAGCAACCTCTCCATTCCTAGTGAGCTTTCTATGATAGACTACTATGTTATGAAATCCACTATGTAACATTCAGGAAAATCATATGTCTAATGAAAAGCTGGTATGCCTTAGTATATCCTATTAGGGGTACATAGGCATCCCACGACCCTGTACTAAGAATATTCTAATTAATGGGCTTATTATAGAAAAATTAGCTAAGAGATATTAGTTAATTTCTGTATACGAATAAGAATATACTATTAGGGTTTTCACACCCCAATCCGAGATTTATGTTCAATGAATGTACCTTCAATAAAGACCCTAAGCTAAAAGAAAATCTTTTATAAATAGTTTCACACAAAGTACTTCGCATACAAGTGTCAAGCCTTGTACCATTTCACATGACCATTTAAAATGATCATGTAAATTAAGAAGTGCCAAGGACATAGTGAGGGTCCTTTGGACAATAAGTAAACTTTCCCAAAAGAACCATAAGTAATAGTTAGTTAGGAAAGTACAACCAACCCATACACAAGCTCATGTGCAAGACATGTGAAGAAGCACCAAAGGAGAGGACAATATTAACCTAATTTTGGTTAGGGTAGTTCAGGGGGAAAAACGTGCTTAAGGGACCAATCCATGTGCGGCCTAACTTCCTAACAAATTTTAGTCTCTAACCTAATGCCCCGATCTAACTACTGTAGGACTAACCGAAATGGATTTACTAGTGCACCCGAAAATCTAGTTGTCACGACCATAATCTAGACCTAGACGAGACCGGCGTAATTGACTTCCTAGGGGATGAACACAACCCTACATACGTCTTACTTAAATTAGGTTAATTTAAGCGGAAAATTTCACAATTTTTATTTTGTTATTTCATGATAAACATTTTAAACTTAATATCATGGGCGTTCACAAATCAACCATCTAATATAGAGATAATCAAATGAAAGAAACAGTTCATAATTGCATAAAAAGTATTTTTGCCAAAACGACACTAATAAAAAGTCTTAAATAAAAGTGGAAAGAAACACTAGTGGAACATGCTCAACTAGCTAAAGCCTACGTCTAAGATAGATAACAATAGTAGACAGCCTCGAAAGCATGAAGGTCTACCAAGTACGAATAAAATCTCTACGTCCGAATAGCTGCAACACTGTATTGTAAGATCTATCGTCCACATGTGCATGCACCTAAAAGTAGATATTTGTATGGAATTAGTACACACTTGTACTACATATGGGTATATTCAACCATACACCAAGGACATGCATGAGAAAGGATAGCTCTTTCCTACCAACATGATTATGGAAAATTGAGTCAGTAGACTTGTAAAATTTAGATCAGGAAAGTCAATGGACTTGCCAAATTTGGATTTGGAAAGTCAGGCCATGAGTGTAACATGCATCATCAAACTTATCATTTTGCAAACAGATCATAACATAATTCACATAGCACATAGCATAATTCATATAACACATAACTTTGTTCATATCATTCATTCGTATTCATGGGACCTTGGAATCATGGGCTTGATATTAAGACCTCCCTAAAATGAGGGCTCAACATATGGGACCTCAACTAGGGAGTCTGCATTAGCAAACACAGAGTCTACTTTATTCATTCATACGTACTACATTTCATTTAATTTATGGGCTACTGTAAACACACGCTATACCTAGGATGCAGTTTAAGAATTTTATCGGGTTTGTTGTGCAATGAAAAAGAATGACCTAATGTCATTACTTGAATCTAACTTACCTCTTGATTATCCTATCCTAACACCTTTGTTATCATTCGTTTCATTATGTGCATCATTTGAGGCTGGCCTTATTCATTCATTGGGAACTTTAACTTTAACCAACATAGATCATGTGAGAATTAATAAACCCAGTGTTGTGAAACCCCACACCAAAAAGAGGTGGAATCACCAGCCAAAGTGACCCAAAAAATGCTAGCGTACATGGAAATACCCCACCAGATCCCTATATTGACAGTATAGGTTCGATGTTTAGGAGATATAAGGAGACCCATATCCGACACGCCGGACAATCTTATCTCATGAGAGTTACCTTAACCTCCGTCCTTCCTGAAATAAGGAATCACCTCTCATAGCTAGTCTATCGGTGATCAGTATAAAGTTCCATTACATTCAATTCTTACATCATGGAAGCTGGCTTCTAGTATCAGGACATCATTTCTCAATAGATGATTTATCATCTCATCATTAGTATTAAGTTTGTTAATCTTAATACTTGCATTACAGTGTTCATAGAGACTGGTCTCTTCATTAACTTTACACTCTTACAGATGAGTACATTTTGGTAAAATGCACTTAGGATCATTTCAGTTTGCTCTCATCTTTTACATTAGCCTCATATCATGTTGTCACCACATTCATTATCATTAAGACATTTACTCATCATAGTTACTCACCTATTTTTACGTAAATGATAATTTCATCATATGCCAATGAACTTGTCCATTTGCTGTGTTCACCACTCTTACTTAACCCTTCTAGGGTTTCACCATTTCATTGTTCATTTCTTAATATGCCAATGCACTTGGCCATTTAGTGTATTTTACACTCGTTCTTATCCCTTCTAAGGTTTCATCATTTCATTACATACATCTTACGTTCACTTACTTTTTAACGTATGCTAGACTTATGGGTCTATACATAAAAGCCATGGGGCTTCACTCATAGTTTGTCTAATGGATTCATATTTAACCAAGATTATGTGGTAAAAGACTTATTCATCTTTTAGACATGCCAAGATATTATTTTGATCTTTAGAGGCAGCATTCATTAAATATTAACTTACACATGACTTATGTGTCAACATGGAATAGGGCAAGGGAAGCCGATTTTGAATCCTTTGGACAACACTTAATCTTATTTTAAACTTGATAATCACATTTTTCAGATTTGGGGGACCCTAGTTTGATCCCCATCAATCCCATATTATTTCCTTTATTTTTGTCATCTCCTTTTTTGTTTAAGTCAAGGAGGTTGTGGTTCAATCCCCACATGCTCATCATTTTTTTTTTTTTTATCTCTTAACATTCTCACCTATCCAAGAGGTTGTGGGTTCAATCCCCACTCCCCTCATTTATTTTCTCCTTTATTTTTCTCCTAACTCCCTCATCCATTCAAGAGATTGTAGGTTCAATCCCCACTCACCACATCTATTTTTCCTTGCATTTTTCATACGAAATTTTTATGCAATTTTAATTTAGTGAGGTGATGGTTTCAATCCCCAATGACCTCACATTTTAAGAAGAATTTTAAAGGAAGCTCATTTTTTTAAAAGTTGGCCAAGACTACAATTTCTAACAGGCTGGAAATTTAGTCTCTTTCGATCCATTTTTGTCTTAATCTTTTTTTTTGGTAGCTTTCATTTAATGATGTCTTGGGTTCAATCCTTAGTTATATCAATTATTTTAGATTAAATTTTTCATTGAATTTTGTACCTTTTTGTTTGGCCAAATCCAACTTACCAAATGCTTGCAAGTTGTTCACTATTATAAGCTTCTTTTTATCATAAATCATACGTTAATTCTTAAGGCATTTCGTGGATCATTTTGTGCATATTTAAGTGTAATCATTTTATGATTATATTCAGCACAGAATTACCATTTCATCCAGCAACATTACTACACTTTTACACCTCATTATTTACACAAACATTCGCACATAAAATTCAACCATAAAAATATTTTCGCATACTCTCGGTTGACATAACTTAACATGCTTACAATTCCAAAACATAATCAAGAACACATTATCAGGAAAATAAAACTTCATATTTAAACTACCAGCAAACATATTAACAACATGATCTCTAATATATTTAACATTGAGATCAAACGAATACTAGGGACAAGGAGTTCGGCAAGAACGGGAACAACCCTAGTTTTCGAGTAGATTCATCTGAGCCTTAAGGGTCTCTTGGGAAAAGTACCAAGAGAAAGAAAACACATACCTTATTTTGACGTTAAAACCTTGAAGTTTTTGCCCAAAAACTCCACTCAAGAACACGTCTAAGCCTCCTCAATATTAACTCCACTCAAATGACAACCTCCCTTAGCCTACTGTGCGATTAATGTTTGATTTCTTGTTATTTCGTGTGAGTTCTTCAAGTGTGAAGAACTTGGTTTATTTTTCTGATTTTGTATCTTATTTTGGCTGAGAAATTTTGTGTGACAGAGGCAGAGAGATTGAGCGTGTGAATGGAGACATAAACGTGAGAGAGAGTAGGAGTTATATTAGACTTAGGAGTCTAGTATAGGACTTAACCAAATAAGTTTTACTTAATTATTAAAAATAAGTTTTAATTTTACTTTAAATTAGCTGATGAATAATAATTATTAATTAATTACATAATTCAATAGCTTAAATAAAACTCACATTAATTCATTGCTTCCACCTAGGTTCGAACCCAGGTGGAGCAAGACTTAACTTCAAGAGCTCCATTTCGTCTCTCTATAGACAATTTTCCCATCCACCTTATTAAATAAATAATAAATTATATATTTAGGTTAATTAGGATACAACTTTAGCCTGGAAATAGAAAATTTTACCCCTACACCCTAAAAACCTACCATTTCCTCTTTTTAAGTTCGGTAAAGACTCCTTCGTAACTCTTCGTATTCGAGAGTCCTACATGGTTGGACTTAACCTTTACTAGATCAACTAACTCCCCAAGATAGTTGGCATGGATGTAGAAATGGTTGCAAAGGCTGGTTCTACGCGCATAAATCCATGTGAACGTCTAATCATATGCATTCTTGACACATTAAGTATCACTTAGTATATTAATTTTTAGGGTTGTTACACTAGGACCAAAACCGGGTTGACACTAACCTAGTACTAGTTAAAGAGACAACCTAGTAACTAACCTAGGATGGTCCAAAATGTTAGTTATGGTCCAACCAACTAAGGGGTACTTTAGTAATAATTTACTTAAAATTAATTAATTAATTAGAAAGGGCTAAAACAAAAACTACAAAGGAAATTTTATGATTTTGGTTAAGCCAAGAAGGGTACAACCTAGTACCTAACCTAGGATGGTCCAAAGAGTTAGTTAAGGTCTTAAAATCTTAGGATACTTTAGTAAGAACCCTATTCTAATTAATTAATTAATTTACAGTCTTAATTAGTTAATTTAAAGGATAAAACCCGAAATTACAGAGAAGTTTCAAGCTTTCAGTTAAGACAAGAAAAAGACAACCTAGTATTTAACCTAGGATGGTCCAAAGAATTATTTATGGTTATAACGACTTAAGGGTACTTTAGTAATAACCCTAGGATACTTAATTAATTAAATTATCCATTTAATTAATTAAATTAAAGGGGTCAAGCCAAAATTCTTACAATAACCTAGTACAACTCAAGAAAGATCCTAGTACTTAACCTAGGATGGTCCAAAAGGGTTAATTTTAGTTCCAATAACTTGAGGGTACTTTAGTACTTACCCTATGTACCTGAATTAATTAAATTAAGGACTTAATTTATTAATAGAAAGTTAAAATGTAGACCAAAACGAAGTGTTATATTCTCCTATGATTAGTCAACTTAGAAGGGTTTTTTTAGTAATTAGTTAATTACTGTATTTAATAAACTTATTAAAACCTATGTTTAATAAGTCAAGGTCAGTTCCTAAACTTAAAAGCCACGTTTAAACTCAAACAAATACACGAATATAACCAGAAAACAAGCGTGACAAAAATAGTAAAAAAAATTTCTTAGATGATTTTCAAGGATTCTTCAAGGTTCGTTAAAGGTGGTCTTCGTAGATTATGTTCTACTTAAGGTATAGGTTTTATCTCAAGGAAAAATTTCTCCAAGAGTCTTTTTAAAAGTTTTAAACTCGTGAATTTTTAAACTAGGGTTGTTTCGCAATGATATTGTTGAACGTCCCTCTCTCTACTTATCCTTGTTTTCGATTGATTAAGTATATAGATGTAATCTTTAACATGTTGTTAGTATGTGGTTCTAAGTGATTTTATATTTTATTGATTTATTAATGACTAATGGGGTTTATAGATGGGATTTGTATGGTTGAGTGATTAGTTACATAGATTAAGGAATGACATGATGCTTAGTTTCGTGTTCGAGAAAGATGAAGTTGTTATGACTTGTTTAAGAAGTTGAGTCTACTTTTATAGGATGTTCATTGAATTATAATTATAAGTTAATTGAATGTAAAAAGGTTGGATTACAACAAATGAAGTTTAAATGACAACCATATGTGAATTTTTTGTTTATGCCAACAAATTGTGTAGCAAAATTATGCCCAAAATATTATCTCCCAAAATGTGTGAAGTTATACAGACAAAGTTATACCAATCTATACATAATTGAACTTCTAAAATAGGGGATGCTAATCAATGGGACAAGTCCCAACATACCCTATCCACCCGAGCTTGTGAACGTAATAATATTGTATAAGTAGTTATAACTTCCGTAAAGTATCAATGCTAGTTCATTAATCTAACTTGGCCAAACAAATCATTTAATTGTTCTTGTAAGCTAATAAGAGATTAAAAGTTCAAGTGTAGTGAATGTTTGGCTTATGGCAATAAATATGTCTACAACATTATTTTCAAAATATGTAATAGAATTGGCTAATGATTCCATGAAATTATACTTGAATGAATTACTTGTCTTATGCGAATAAAATGTCTAACAATACCTCGTATAAGTGTGATAAATGAAATTTTCTATAAGGTTATGTTTAAATAATTATACCAATCTAAAGATGAATGAGTGTAACTTAGGCTTGTTCCACTAAATCGGCTATGAAATCAGTTTTCAAATTTTGTAGGCCAGTACTAGTTTTGTGCCAATCATATATAGACAAAGAATTGAAATGACAATATAAGAATATCTAAGGTAATTAAATGAATCCATATCCAACGGCATGTCAATGATTGGGATAAGTCCCAACATGCCCTAACTAAATGAACTATGGACATATGTAATTCATTGAGTGAGGTTCTCATCGTCCATAAATGATTATCTGAAGTTATCAAATGAAAGTAAGCATGTAACGTGAGTAATAACATAAGTAATGATGTCTAAGTTAAGAAACTGACAAGAATAAGGTGTTAAAAGAAGTGAGACAAGCCTCACTTACACCTAAGCTACTATGTTAAAAATACTCACGAATGAAGGTGTTAGAATGTGTGAGACAAGTCTCATTAACACCAAAGATGTTCTTTTAGGAAAATTCACATTTCATCAATGTAAATAAAATGATGACATGCCATCAATAGTGCAAGTAAATGTTACCAAAACTTAATCACCTATGAGAGTGTAAAGATAATGAAGAGAACAGTCTCTATGTACACTCTAATTAAAGTATTGAGACTGATGTATATTAATACTAATGATTATATGATAAATCATCTATTAAACTACGATGTCCTCATACTAGAAGCCAGGTTTTATGACGTATAAGTAGAATGAAATAGAATTTTATACTGAGCACAGATAGACTAGCTATGAGCGGTGATGCCTTCTTTACGGAACGACGGAGGTTCACATAACTCTCATGATATGAGACTATCAAGCATGCTAGGTATAAGTATCCATATATCTCCTAGTCTTTGAACCTATACAGTCAATATAGGGGTTTGGTGGGGTTAAATTCCCATGTACGCTAGCTTGTTTTGGGTCACTTTGGACGATAATTCACCTCTTTTTAGTGTGGGTTAGACAGTGGATTTCATGATGCTCACATGATCTATGTCGGTTAACGTTAGAGTTCTTTAATGTATGAAAGATAATGAAATGAACAATACCGAAGTTGTTTGTGCAAGACAATCAGGAGGTGAAATCAAATACAAGTAATGACATTAGGTCTTCCTTGGTCCTTGCACTTTATGATCCCGCTGAGAGTCTTAAATTTAATCGTAGGTATAGATTGTTTTAACAACATCCTATGAATGAATGAAATGAGCAATGTGAAGTACAAATGAACGAATGAAGCAAACTCTGTGTTTGCTAAAGAAGGCCCTCGGGTTGAGGTCCCATATGTTGGTCCCTCACTTGAGATGTCTTTTGCTACATAAACGATTCCAAACAATCATGCATATGAAATTTTTAATAAATAAAGGAATGAAATCAATGGCATGATTAATAGAGAATTTCTTATTAAATGTAATGAATATCTAGTGTAAAGAATGACTAACTATATAGTAGTGAAAGCATTCCTTAATCCTTGGATAACTATTGTACTCAATTGATGTATAATTTGTGTTGAATTTATACATCTAAATTGAATTGTTTAATAATCATTGAGTATTATGATTTTTGTAATGAATTGATGTTCATCTTCATAAGTAAGTGTTTTTGGTATTGAATTGGATGAGTAAGCTATGGATTGAAGTGGTGAGAATATATTGGTGGTATGATTCCCTAGTTCTATTAAGTTTATGTTAATTAGAATTGAATTATGTTATCATTCGTTTGGTCCACATATGGTGGCAGTGCTATGTGCTTTACCTTTAAATGATATTGCCTCGTCGGCATTACTTTATATATTATCATAATCATGGCCTTGTTGGTATTACTTAATATATTGTGATGATGTGTTAAGTGATTTATGTGAAGTATTATCATATCCATCTACATGCGATTAAGGTGAAAGTATGTGTTCTTCTATTGATGTTGTTAGGTTATCGTCTTAGACTATTATTATATCTTTATGTGTGTAGTATTAGAGTTGATTCATGGTTATTCCTACATGACTATATGAGCCTTATGATGGATATATTGATTATATAATTGTAGTATATAGGATGACTAGTATATATGTTTGGTTATTCTTATGTGCTTGTAGAATAATATCAAATATCTGCTTAACTGAAGTATGTTGTGTCTTGTTTTTGTAGACTTGTGTCCCTTACATGAAACATGTATGAATGTGAATATGAGATGTCTTGACTTAGGATCTAAATCCTATTAGTCTTGTATTTATGAATGACAGCATAGCTTAAATGATTTTAAGAAGGTCATTTATGTGGAACGTTGAACCTAGTGTTAAGGTTATTAACCTTGAAGTCGAAAGCCATAATGGTAACCTTCTTGTATGAATGGTGGAGTTAATGTTGGTTGACTGGAACGACATCATATAATTTTTAGGAGTGTTATTAATCTATCCTATTCGCCATTGAAACGTAGCCCTAGGGGACCTCTTAGGTTGGGTGAATGTGATTGGGTGATGAACTAGATGTGGAACCTCTTTTTGTGATCCTTTAATGCCAACTAATCTATGAGAACAAAGGCTAGAACCGAGTGAGTACGGTAAGGGAAGTATATTTATTTAAGATAAGGTTAGAGTGCAATCAAAACCCTTCATATTCCTTAACCATGTGCCTACGTGGGATGTGTCAAAGTCCTACTATTGGAATGTTGAACAACCTCCATTGGAGTAGGTTACAACTCTGGATTTCATACTTTTCTACCATAGTCTATGGCGGTTATTTCCTATTCTCATCATATGTAAAACCTACTAGTATTTGAGAAATTCTATGATGTTTACGAGGTGGTATGTGTTGCTATCTAGTCATTGCACGATAGTCTTTGAAGATGTTAGTGAGAGTTCGTAGGTCTTTCCCAAGACCATTACTTAAATGTAATTTATGTGATGAATATCTCTTAAATTTACTATTGAATGTAATGACTTAAAGTAGAAAAGCATGTTCAATAAATGAGTATTTATCTAGACTTGTTAAGGGTTGTCTAGTTAATGTGTGAAGAGGTCATAGGAACGATCACATTGTATCTTACCTAGATATTGTCATAAGAATGACTCTAGTTAGGAAAGTTGATTGAATAAGTAGACATGATAAAACCTTAGGTAGTCTTAAGGATTATTTATGTAATCTTGGAGAGGTAAAGAATGAACATTATCTTCTTGATTTACTTAACTAAGTCATTTGATAACCTTTGGAAGGGAGAATGTCTTATTATATTTATGTTGAGTTATTAAGTGAGAATGATTCTATCTTTGGTGGTCTGAAGGATATCTTAAGTTTGTGTGAAGGGATTGTATGGGCGGTCGATTCACAACTCGCTCAGCTGAAACTTAGAATCACCTTTGGTAGGAGGATCTCATATTTATGTGGTTGGTGTACTGTAAGTGTGTGTATATCATTATTGATCATCCTAAGGAACATTTAGGTGTGCCTAGAGAGGATGTATGTGCGGTCTCTCTGACTTACTTAACTGATTCTTAGGATAGCTTTTAGTGGGGGGATTACATTTTAGAAAGTATTCCTTGTGAAGTTGAGTATCTTCACTTTAACAATGAGCAATGGTCACTATAAAGTGACATGATTTTATTGTAATATCACTAAAAATGTGATAAATTACTTAAATGTTATCTTATGCGTTTCAATGGTGCTAAATGTTGTTCTTATGCTTATGATATGATATTTTATTTAAAAAGAGAATATTTCTAATAAATGTCTGTTTTCATAATTTAATGCATTAAGCCATACTTAGTTCAAGTGTTTGTACTAATTCCATATATTTTTTAATATCTAATGGTGTAGGTGGAAAGTAAGAAGGATCGTGATGGAATGCTTGGATTTTAGACAATGACTATGTCTTTATGTGTATAGTCTTAGGGTTGATGCATGATTATTCCTACATTATTATATGAGTCTATGATGATCATATTAAGGATGATATCTGTTAATGTGAAGTATGTTGTGTCTTCTATTGGTTGTCTTGTGTCCCTTACTTGATGCATGTATGAATGTTAATATGAGATGTCTTGACTTAGGATTCTAACACCTCTTAGTCTTGTATATATGAATGACATGATACCTTAAATGATGATAAGAGGGTCCTTATTGTGAAACCTTGTACCTAGTGGTAAGGTGATGAATGTCGAAGTCGAAATCCATAATGGTATACTTCAAGCAAAGGAATGATAAATTTAAGGTTGGTTGTCTGGAAATACATCATATCAAAAAATACGAAAGTTATTATTAGATTCTTGTCGCAAATTTAAGGTAACCCTAGTTGACCTTTTTGGTAGTGTAAGTGTGATTGTGTTATCAACTTTATATGGAACCCCTTTATATGAAACTTTAATTTAAATTTTTATATGATAACAAAATCTAGCACCGAGTGAGTATTGTAAGGGAATTAGCTCTAGTTAAAGGATTAGACAAGAGTACAAAACATTCCCTTCATATTCCTTAACCATGTGCCTACATGGGTTGTGTCCAAGTTCTATCATTGGCAAGTAGAACAACCTTATTATAGTAGGTTAGAACTCTGGATTCCATGTCTAGATATCATTATCTATGTTGGTTATTGCCTATTATAATCGTATAGGACGCTATCTAGACATTGGACATTAAGATTTGAAGGTGTTAGCTAGAGTCCCTAGGTGTTGTCCATGACCGTAATTCGAATGTCCTTATGTGATGAATAAATCGTAATTAAACAAATTAATGTAATGACTTAAGTTAAGAAACTATGTTAATCGAATAAGTACTTATCTAGAGTAGTTAAGGGTTTTATAGTTATTGAATGAAGAGGGCATAGGAATGGTCACTTCGTATCTTACCTAGATAACTCTTAAGAATGACTCTAGTTAGGGAAGATGTTGATTATATGGACATAATGTAAACCTTAAGTAGTACTAACGGTTGTTTAGGTAACCTCGAAGAGGGTGTATGGGCGTTATCTTCTACACGTACTTAAGTAAGACTTTTGATAGTCTTGGTAAGCAAAATGTCATATTATACATCTCACGTGTTTGGTGTTTTGCAAGTGAGTATGTGTCTCATTATGAGTAGTCTTCCAGATCTTTTACGCATGCATAGAGAGGGTTTATGGGCGGTATCTCTTTGTGTTTCTTATGTGACTTTTAAGATAGATTTTAATGAGAAGATTACATGCTGCGAAGTGTCTAAAGTGAAGAGAAGTTACTTCACTGTAACAGTGAATGAATTCAGTATTACAATGAATTGTGGCAACTGTAAAGTTTGTTTAAAAATATTTTAAATCTATTAAATGTTATCTTACGTGTTTCGAAGTTGTTAAATGTTGTTCTTATGATTATGTAATCATATTTATGTAAAAATATTAATATTTCTAATAAATGTCCATTTTCAAGATTTTATGCATAATGCCATACTTAGAACAATTGTTTGTACTAATTCCAATCATTTTGTTATCTCTAAAGGTGTAGGCAAAAAGTGAGAAGGATCGTG
Source organism: Solanum habrochaites (assembly GCA_027704765.1). Taxonomy (NCBI): domain Eukaryota; kingdom Viridiplantae; phylum Streptophyta; class Magnoliopsida; order Solanales; family Solanaceae; genus Solanum; species Solanum habrochaites. Next base: position 21,625,465 of record JAKWJA010002491.1, read on the forward strand.
AAGGAGAGCTTGGTTTATAGAATCATTCAAGAAAACTTGAAGTATGTCCTCAATTTACTCGAGGGCATATGTAGATGTATTTTACTTCCTGACTAGGTATTTCTATATGGTGATGTACGGATCGTGTCCCAAGTATTGTCATGTCTATGTTTTTATGAGAATGAGACTTAGTATTTCCTATGATTTTAATGGAAGATATTATTAAATATATTCTAATCTTTGTGAAATTTTTTAATTCCGCACTATGTTTCACTATGCATATGCGATGAACGATGTGAAAATGGCTTATACAAGACCGCCGAGAGGTCAGGTACGCCGGTTGCAAACCAATATTGGCCCAAACATCTAGGGGGTGGTTTCGGGTCGTGAAAAGATTGGTATCATAGCATAGGTTATGAAAGTGGTCTTAGTAAAATAAAATTCTCATCATGTCACGTCTAGAAGAATCTTGACCATCAGTGTGAGCCGCGACACATCTATGGACGAGAAACTATAGGACTATAGATTTTCCCTTCTTTTATACTCCTATGCCGTGTCGTAGAATAAATGTTATGAGTATTATTATTTTTCTCCTAGTGTCTCTACGAAGATTAATACGAGGAGTACACTGTTTAGTTGAGTTGAGGAGAATGATGTGAATGAGAAGATTCCTCCTAAAGTTGAGAAATTTGAGAATGTTCCTTCAGGTTCTCAAGTTAATCCCCAAGATGATCAAGTCCCTATTTTGGAAGGAGGTAATTATGTTCCAGTGGTTCTCCCGGAGTTGAGTAATATTGATATAAGAGAGGCCTGTAACTACTCAAGATAATTTGAGTATAGTGCCTAGGATGAATGTTGTGGAGAGTAATATGATGTCTAGGTTGATAGACTTTGTGCAGATGAATACTCTTATCTTTCTTGCATCTAAGCTTGGAGATGATCCTCAAGAGTTTGTAGATGGTATGTACAAAGTTTTGAGTGTTATAGGGGTTACATCTAGGGAGAAGCTGAAGTTAGCTTTGTATCAATTGAGGGATGTTTATCAAGTATGCTACACTCAATGGAAGTAGAATAGGCCATAGGGGTCGGGTTCTGTTGAGTTGGAAGAATTTAAGGATGCTTTTCTGGGAAAGTACTTTCCCCGTGAGTGGAGGGAAGTTGAGGTAGAGGATTTTATCAATCTCAACCAAGGAAATATGAGCGTTGAGGAATATTCTTTGAAGTTCTCAATGTTATCTAGATATTACCCATCCCTAGTGTCTAATACGAAGGATGAGATGAGTAGAATTGTGACCGGGGTCGCCTATATGGAGAGGGAGGAATGTTGTATGGCCATGTTACATGATGATATGACCAATACTAGACTCATGGTTTAATTCAAGTAAATTAAAGAATCCAAACTCAATAGGATGTGTAGAAACCTGAAAGGAAGTGGTTCTAGTAATCAAGACCAATCTAGGTACAAAAAAAGTGTTCAAGGTAAAGAAGAACCTAGGAGTGCTAAGGTGAAATTGGAGAAAGGAGGTGGTTCTCAAAATTGAAAACTTACATGTGTCACTTGTGGAAACAAGCACTATGGGAAGTGTCTAGATGGTACTAGTGGTTTCAATGGTTGTTGGAGGATGATCATAAGGTGAGGGATGTTCGTACATTTTATTCTAGAGAAAGAGAGGTTAAACAAGTTGCCCCTACTGTTCCAAAGGATGATGCTCTAAATAAGAGTCTTTCTATGCACTCCAGATTAAAGGAGAAAAACCGGTTAAGGATTAGGAATGATGGTAAGTTCTTGTATATCTTTAGTTGTATGAGTTCCTTCTAAGTGTGGGAGTATGGTGATTTTTGATCGATTTTTTCATGTTTTATATTTAACTCAAGCTTGAGATTAGAAAGTCATAGAAGTATGCTACATGTTGCATTGTGTTTAGGGGTCTTGTGGAAAATGAAATATATCGATTCTTTGCATTGTGCATTTTATGAAGTTTTGATTATGTTGTAAGATGATTTTATGTGGTTCTGTATTTCATAGCAGCATGTTTCCATCAAGAATTGCCAAAGTTTCATTTATTGGAAAAATTGCCTAAATCACAGTATTGCATTCTTGCTCATTGTAACTTTTTTATAAAATTGACTCTTTGGTCAAGAATTACTGTAATGTGGCAAGAACTAATGTATTTTATCATGATATTGAATATAAAATAAGTTTTTTCTATCTGGAATGAAGCATGTGAGTTTTATAGAATATGAGTTATAGAATTTATTCTAGTTTCTTCTAGTGTTTTAAATTTGTAGATTATGTGAAATTTATTTTTTCTTAGATGTTTGTATTTTATAATGGATTTTATGTTAGAGTCATGAGTTGTATATTGAATCTCTATTGTTGGAAGTGTTCTTAGAGTGGCAAGTGTCATTCTAAAACGAATGTTTTCCAACTGGGAGAGATTGTATTACCTCGAAAATGACATCGGTGATGAAAGAGCCTAACATTTTATGATGTTCCAAGGTCATTAAATTGTCTATAATGTGGTTTCGAGGAAGTTTGTAGAGGTTTAAGTCATTTGGAAGTGAAACGTCAAGGGTCGGCTAATACGTTCGATGGCTAAGTTACCTATGTGCCTCATATGTTGTGGTATGCATATATGTGTTTTGTATAAGTTAATATTGTTTTAATATAAGTTATTATGGTATATATATACAGTGGAGAAAAATTCATGAAGTTTGGAGGTCAAACGTCCATGACAATCGAAAAAGGTTTGCCTTAAAACGACCTTATGTGTGTATGCATGTTTCATTTAGTTTTACGTGTTCGTTTTGGATGAAATTTATTTTAGTGTCCTAAACTATCATACGAACATATTTGGGTTGGAAACATCCTGGAAAACATCCCCAAGGACTATCCAAGGGTCCTTGAGGAAGACCGTTCATGAGTGCCCAATACAGCCCAAACCACAGAGGCAAACCACATCTGATGGGTCTGTTTTCATGATTTAATGCATAATGCCATATTTAGTACAATTGTTTGTACTAATTCCATAAATTTTGTTATCTTTAAAGATGTAGGTAAAAGGTCATAAGGATTGTGAAGGAGAGCTTGGATTCTAGAATCAATGAAGAAAACTTGAAGTACGTTCTCAAATAAATCGAGGGCATATATATATGTCTTTTATTCCTCTGAACTATTTTAACAGACTAAGTATTTTTATACATAGAGGTATGGGACGTGTCCTAAGTATTCTCATGTCTAAATTTTGATTATATTGAGACATAGTATTTCCTATGATTTCTTATGAAAGATATTATTAAAGATATTCAAATATCTTTTGAAAATTTTAATTCCTTATTATGTTTCACTACGTATATGCGATGAACGATACGAAAAAAAATTGTACAAGACCTCCGAGAATTCAAGTACGCCGGTTGAAATCTGATATTGGCCCTAACATCTAGGGGTTCGTCTCGAGTTGTGAAAAGCTTGATATTAGAGCATAGGTTATGAAAGAAGTCTTAGGAGTCAAAAAGTCTAATCAACTCATTACTAGTAGAGTCTTGACCATCGATTTGAGTCGCGACACATCAATTTTCAAGAGGCTATAGGATGATAGAGTTTTCCTTCTTTTATACTCCTATGTCTTGTTGTAAAGTAAAGGTAATGATTACTCTTTTCTTATGGTTTTCATTGTTCTCTAGGAAAATGAATACGAGGAGGACACGGTCTAGGAGACTTGAGAAGAATGATGTGAATCAGGAGATTCCTCCTCAAGTTGAGCAAGTTGAGAAAGTTTCTCATGGTGCTCAAGTGCCTCCAAAATATGATCATGTCCTTATTGTGGAAGGATGTCATGATTTTCAAATGGTTCCCTCGCAGTTGTGTAATAGTGATGTTAGAGAGTCTTTGCTTGCTTTAGCCCGAGCTGTGACTACCCAAGAAAATTTGAATATGGTGCCAAGGATGAATGTTGTGGAGAGTACTAAAATGTATATGTTGAGAGAATTTTTGAGAATGAATCCTCTTATCTTTCTTGGCTCTAAGGTGGGAGAGGATCACCAAGAGTTTCTAAATGGTGTGTACAAGGTGTTGAGTGTGCTATGGTGTTTACATCTACAGATAAGGCGGAGTTTTCTTCGTATCAATTGAGGGATGTTTCTCAAGTGTGGTAAAATCAATGGAAGGATAATATGCCGGTGGAGTCGGGTCCTATTGAGTGGAAAGAATTTAAGGAAGCTTTTCTTGTAAAGTACTTTCTCCTTGTGAGGAGGGAAGTTAAGGAGAGGAGTTTATCAATCTCAAGCAAGGCAATATAAGTGTTTAGGAATACTCTTTCAGGTACTCATTGATATCTAGATATGCCCCATCCCTTGTATACAATCCAAGTGACGAGATGACTAGATTTCTTTAAGGGGTCACCAATCTAATGAGGGAGGAATGACGTAAGTTCATGTTACATGATGATATAACCCTAGCTAGACTCATGGTGTATTCCCAATAGATCGAAGAGTCTAAATATAACTTGATGTTTAGAAACTTGAAGAGAACTAGTTGTAGTGACGAAAACCAAACTAGGTTCAGGAAGAGGACTCAAGGTCAAAAAGAACCTAGGAGTTCTAAGGTGAAATTAGAGAAAGGACGTGGTTTCAAAAATGGACAACTGACATGGGTCACTTGTGGAAAGAGGCACTATGGGAAATGTTTTGTCGGTACTAGTTATTGCTATGGTTTTGGAAAGGATAATTATAAGGTGAGGAATTGTACTCCAATTGCTTCTAGGGGAATTGAGGTTAAAAAAGTTTTTCCTGATGTTCCAAAGGATTATGCTCCAAATAAGTCACAGTTCTATGCACTACAGACTAAAGGAGAAAAATCGTATGAGGATTAGAAATGATGGTAAGTTCTTGTATGTCGTTAGTGGTATCAGTACCTTTTAAGTGGGGGAGTATGGTGAGTTTTGATTGATTGTTCCATCTTTTCTAATTAACTCAAGCTTTAGAATAGAAAGTCATAGAAGTACGTAGCATGTTGCATTGTTTTTAGGGGTCTTTTTGAAATAAAAATTCATTGATTCCTTGCATTGTGAATTTTATGAAGTTATGATTATATTTCAAGATGTGTCTATGTTTATCTATATTTCATAGTAGCAAGTTTCCATCATAAATTTTCTAAAAGTTCCTTTTTTTTTAAATGTCCTAAATTACAATAATGCATGCCTGCTCAGTGCAAAATTTTTGCAAAATTAACTTATTCATTCTTTGGTCTAAATTGTTGTAATGTGGTTATAACTGATGTATATGAGTATGTTATTGATTAAAAAAAATGAGGTTTTGCTATTTGGAATGAAGCATATGAGTTAGTAGCATAATAAGTTATAGAATTTGTTCTAGTTTCTTGTTGTGTTGTGAGTTTCTAGATAATGTGATGATGTTTTATTAGATGTTTATATTGTATGATGTTTTATATTGTATGTTCATGATTTTCAAATTGAATCTGTATTCTTGGAAGTTTTCAAAGAGCGGCAGGTGTCATTCACGGACCAATGTTGTCCAAGTGAGCCTAACATGGTTTTCATGATTATCGAAGGTCCTTAAATTTTCTATAATGTTCTATTGAGTCAATGTATAGAGTTTTAGGTCAATTGAATGTGAAACCACAAGGGACGAGTAAGTCGTACGACGACTAAGTCACCTATGTGCCTCATATGTGGTTATATGAATATATGTTTGTTTTATGTGTTAATATGGTCTTAATATTAGTTATTATGGTGTATATAGTCAATGTGTCAAGTTTCGTGAAGTTTGGAGGTCAAACGTCAGAGAACGTACATGACATTCGAAAGGTTTGCCTTAAAATTACTTTGTCTGTGTATACATGTATCGTTGAGTTTTACATTCTTTTTTTTATGAAATTCGTGTGAGAAGTCCAAAACACGTATAAGAACATATTTGGGTTTGAAACATCCGGGCAAATATCCCCAAGGACAGTGCAAGGGTCCTTGAAGAAGGAGCTTTCATGAGTGCCCAAGACTACCATGACGACCCAAACAACGGATGCAATCGACGCCTGGTGGATTATTCGACGCCCCGTACATAAGGATTCATGGGTGGATATTTATGCATGAAGAATGAAAGGCCAAATTCCAGCCTTAGTCCCAAACCACGGACCTGCAGAACGGTGTGTTGGTCAAGGGACGAGCCGTCAATTGGCTTCTATCTCTGCGCAACTTATTGTTCAGTTGAATGTGTGAAGTTGTCAATTCACCTGACATCCAAATAACACTTTGAAAGGTTCCTACAGGATCTTTCTTGGAATTATAGATATGCTTATAAGACTAAAACATTTAGAAGAAATCATTCTTCAAAAAATCAAAACCCAAATTCCATTAGAAATTTGTTAGAACTCCATTGGAGCTAAAACTCAAGGAACAACTTGGATTGGAGAATTGAGTGGATATTCTTAATAAAATTGGAGGATTATATTTATTAAGGTATTGTTTTTGATCCTTGAAACTCTATATATCAAGGATCCCAACTTTCAAAGAAGTTAAATAATGTTTTCGCAGATGAATTGTCCAATTTCATGATCTAATCGTGGGTTCTTGCATTAATGGTTTTAAAGCATTGTATATTGATTTCATTGTTATTAAATTTGATGATTTTAACTCAATTAACCTACAAAGACATGTAATTGATGAACCCTAGTTTTTGACTGCTTTATGAGTTAAGCGATTTGGACTTAATACTTATGAATTCTAGTGTAGTTTTATGTGGGCTATTGATTGATGTAATAAATGTATTGAATTTATATCAAAGATGTCTTATATTGATGAATACATATTTAATTGACCTAGTTTCATCGAATATTTTCATAATTGCATTGGATTATTGGTTGTGTCCAGGGGTAATGGTTTTATAATATTGAATTGAATTATTTAGCATTTGATTGAAGTGTTGAGGATGGAGTGTTGGTGCGGTGACATATTTCCCTTTCTTTTATATTAATTAGACTTTAATAATGTTGTGATTTGTATGGTCCACTTATGATGGTGGTGTATTATGATTTACTTGTAATTGATGTGGCTTTGTTAGTATGACTTTATATAATATAATGATCATGGCCTTATCGGCAACTACTTGATGTATTTTGATGATTTATATAGTTGATTATGTGAAGTTGGGTAATGTGTATATACATGATAAGTAATGTTAAAATACATTTGTTCTTGTATTTATGCTATCTAGGTATTCATGTTAAACTATGACTTTGTTTTTATGTGTATAGTATTAGGGTTGATATATGGTTGTTCCCACTTGACTATATGAGTCTTTTATTCCCTTTGAAATATTGTAATAGACTATGTATTTTTATATATTAAAGTATGAGTTGAGTCCATGTATTCTCGTTTCTACGTTTTGATTATATTGAAACTTAATATTTCCTATGATTTCTAACGAAGATTGTTATTTAACATATTCTAATCTTTGTGAAAAGTTTTAATTTAGTACTACGTTTAACTATGTAAATGCAATGAAAGATACGAAAAGGGCTTGTACTAGACATTCGAAAGGTCAAGTACGCTTGTTGCAAACTGATATTGTCCCTAACTTCTAAGGGGTGGTCTCGGGTCATGACAAGCTTTGTATCAGAGCATAGGTTATGAAAGTAGTCTTAGGAATTAAAAAGTATCATCACGTAACGACTAGTAGACTCTTGACCATCGATGTTAGTCGGGATACATCAACGAGCGAGTGGCTATACGACAATAGAGTTTCCATTCTTTTCTACTCCTATGTGTTGCCATAGATTAAATTTTAAGTGTAATCTTTTCTTGTGGTTTTGCTGGTGTCTCTAAGAAGATGAATACGAGCAGTACACCGGTTAAAAGAGTTGAGGAAAATGATGTGAATGAGAAGATTTCTCCTAAAGTTGAGAAATATGAGCAAGTTCCTGAATGTGATCAAGTCTCTCCCCAAGATGATCAAAAACATATTATTGAGGCTTTGCTTGCTCTAGCCTGAGCCATGACTACTCAAGATAATTGGAGTATGGTGCCTAGGTTGAATGTTGTCGAGAATACTATGAGTCTAGGTTGAGATACTTTGTAAGGATGAATCCTCCTATCTTTCTTGGCTATAAGGTGGGAGAGGATCCTAAGAGTTTCTTGATTGTGTGTACAAGGTGTTGAGTGATATGGGGGTTACGTCTATAGAGAAGGTGAAGTTACCTTCATATCAATTGAGGAATGTTTCTCAAGTATAATACACTCAATGGAAGGATAATAGGACGTTTGAGTCTGGTCCTATTGATTGGAAAGAATTTAAGGAAGCTTTTCTTGGAACGTACTTTCCCCATGAGAGGAGGGTAGTTAAGGTAGGGAAGTTAATCAATCTCAAGTAAGGCAATATGAGTGTTGATGATACTCTTTGAAGTTCTCAATGTTATCTAGATATGCTCTATCATTTGTGTCTAATCTGAGGGTTGAGATGAGTTGATTTGTGACTGGAGTCATCGATATAGTGAGAGAGAAATGTTGTACTGTAATGTTACATGATGATATGACTCTATCTAGACTCATGGTGTATGCCCAATAAATTGAAGACTCCAAACTTAAGAGGATGTATAGAAATTTGAAGAGAAGTGGTCTAGTGACCAAGACAAATCTCGGTTCAGGAAAGGGGATCAAGTTCAAGAAGAACCTAGGAGTTCTAAGGTGAAATTAGACAAAGGAGGTGGTTCTCAAAATGGAAAACCTACATGTGTCACTTGTGGAAAACAACACTATGGAATGTGTCTAGCCGATACTAGTGGTTGCTATGTTTGTGGGAACGATGATCATAAGGTAAAGGATTATCATACCATTTCTTCTAGAGGAATATAGGTTAATCAAGATTATCCCAATGTTCCAAATTATTGTATTCCAAATAAGAGTCTATTTTGTGTATTCCGGACTAAAGGAGAAAAAGCGGATGAGGATGAATAATGATTGTATTTTCTTGTATCTCTTTAATGGTTGAGTTCCTTCTAAGTTGGGGAGTATGGTGAGTTTTTATTGATTGTTTAATCTTTTCAATTTAAGTCAAGCATTAGAGTATAAAGTCATAGAAGTATGTTGCTTGTGACATTGTTTTTAGGGGTCTTGTTGAACTTGATTTTCATTTATTCCTTGCATTGTGCATTTAATGAAGATATGATTATGTTGTAAGATGTGTTTATATCGTTTTATATTTCATAGTAGAATGTTTCCATCATGAATTACCAAATATTTGCATTTTTGGAAAACATGCATAAATCACTGTAATGCATGCCTCGTCACTGTAATTTTTTTTTGCAAAATTGTCTAATTCATTATTTCGTATAAAATTGTTGTAATGTTGTTAGTTCTAATTTATATGAGCATGATATTGTGTATAGAAAGAGTTTTTATATTTTGAACGAAGCATGTGAGTTTTATAGCATAATGAGTTATAAAAGTTATTCTAGTTTCTTGTTATATTATGATTTTCTAGATTATGTCAAATTGATGTCTTCTTATTGTATTGTATAATGTGTTATATGGTGTGGTCATGAGTTGCAAATTGAATCTCTGTTCTTGGAAGTTTTTTGAGAGTGGCAAGAGTCATTCGCTGATGAATGTTGTCCAAGTTGGGGATATTGTAATGCCTCAAAAATGACTTAGGTGATGTTAGATCCTAACATGTTTTTCGTGATGGTATAAGGTCTTAAAATTTTGTATAATGTGGTACTGAGGCAGTGTCTTGAGTTTTAGGTGATTTGGAAATGATACGTGAAGCGATGACTAAGACATTTGACGGTTAAGCCACCTATGTGCCTCATATTTGGTTATATGCATATAAGTGCGTTTTATGAGTAAATAAGGTCTTAATATGAGTTATAATGGTGTATATAGGCAGTGTATGCATGTTTCAGTGAGTTTTACGTGTTCGTTTTTTGATGAAATTCATGTGATAGGTACTAAATCCGTATATAAAAATATTTGTGTGGGAAACGTCTGGAAAACATCTCCTAGGACCATACAAGGGTCCAGAGAAAGGACCCTTCATCAGTGACCAACAGTGCCCAAGACATCCCAAACAAAGGAGGTAATCGACGCCCGATTGGTCGATCGATTCCCCGTAGGTGAGGATTCATGGGTGGATAATTAGGCGTGGAGAAGGAGAGGCCAAAGAAAAACCTCAATCTAATAGCACGGACTAGCCGGACAGTCCATTGGTCAAGGGACGGGTCGTCGATGGTCCCTCTATCAATTGGGTGTGTCTCTACACAGCTTACTGTTAAGTTCAAGGGATAAAATTGATCACCCAATGTACAAATAATACTTTGGGCGGTCCCTAAAGGGGCTTTTGGGTATTTTAAATATGTTTATAAGCCTAAAACACATAGAATATTTCATTCTTAAAAAAATCAAAACGTAAATTCCCTTAGAAATTACCTAGAACTCCATTGGAGCCAAAACTCAAGGAAAGGTTTAGATTTTATAATTTAGTGGATATTCTGAATAAAATTAGAGGATTAGCTTTATCAAGGTATTTCTTTTGATGCTTGAAATTCTATTCATCAAGGAGCCCAACTTTCAAAAAAGTTTTCTTAAGTTTTCAAAGATGACTTGTCCAATTTCATCATCTAACCATGGGTTCTTGCATTAATTTGATGATTTTAACTCAATTAACCTATGAAACCAAGTAATTGATGAACCATAGTTTTTGTCAACTTTATGCGTTAAGTTATTTGGACATAATGCTTATGAAATATAGTGTAGTTTTCTATGGGCAATTGATTGATTTAATCATTATATTAAATTGTTATATAGTGTGTCTTAGATTGATGAATCTCTATTTAATTGACCTAGTATCATTGATTATTGTTATAATTACATTAAATTATTTGTTATTGTCATGCGTAAGGGCCTTATTATATTGAATTAGATAATTTAGCATTAGATTGAAGTGTTGAGCCTTTATTTTATGTTTATTAGAGTTCAATTATGTTGTTATTGGTATGGTCCACTTATGGTTGTGATGTTATATGCTTTTATTGAGTTTATGTGACCTTGTCGGCGTTACTTTATGCAATATGATGATTATGGCCTTGTCAGCAACTACTTGATATATTTTTATGATTCGTAAGTAGATTATGTGAAGTTTGATAACGTATATCTACATGATAAGTAATGTTAAAGTATATGTGTTCTTCTATTGATGCTATTTAGGTGATCATGTTAGACTATGCCTATATCTTATATGTATAGTCTTAGGGTTGATGCATGGTTATTCCTACTTTACTATATGAGTCTATGATGGGGATATTGATGATGGGTTATGAACTTTATATAGAACCCTTTTATATGAACCTTTTATATAAATTACTCTATTATAACAAAGGCTAGCACTCAGTGAGTATGGTAAGGGAAGTAGCTCTAGTTAAAGTATGATACAAGAGTATAAAGCATGCCATTCATCTTCCTTAACCATGTTCTTACATGGGATGTGTCCAAGTCCTATAATATGCAAGTTGAACACCCTCAGCGGAGTAGGTTAGATCTCCAGATTCCATGTCTAGCATCATGGGTTTATATCAGTTATTTTCAATTATAATGAATGGGATACGTTCTATAATTTGAAATGTTCTATGATGCTTAGGTTGTGGTATGGGACGGTATCTAGACATTTCACAACAGGCTTTGAAGGTGTTAGTTAGAGTCCCTAGGTCTTGTCCAAGACCATAACTGGAATGTCCTTATGTAATGAACGAGTCTTAAATAACCTAATGAATGTAATGACTTTGGGTAATAAAGTATGTTAAATGTATAAGTTCTTATCTAGTGAGTTAAGGGTTGACTAGTTAAGGTGTGAATGGGGCATAGTAATGGTCACCTTGTATCTTACCTACATAAGTCTTAAGAATGACTCTAGTTAGGGAAGATGTCGATTATGTGAACATGATCTCTGACTTAGGTAGTCCTAAGGATGGTTTAAGCAACTTTCAAGAGTGTTTATGGGAGTTCTCTTCTTAGTACTTACGTAAGTCTTTAAATAGTCTTGATAAGGAAAATGTCATATTATACATGTGATGTGTTTTGTGTTTTGTAATTGTGTATGCGTCTCATTATGAGTAGTCTTGAGGATCATTTAGAAAGGGTGTATGGATGATGTCTCTTTGTGCTTCTTAAACGAGTCATAGGATAACCTTATTGAGAATACTACATGCTAGGAAGTCTCTAAAATGAAGAGAAAGCACTTCACTGTACCAGTGAAGGAATTCACTGTATAGTTAATTGAGGTTTTTGTAAATTTGGTTCAATAATGAAATAAATTTCTTAAATGTTATCATACTTGTTTTTAAGGTGTTAAATATTTTTAGTATGTTATGTTATGGCATTTAAGTCAAAAGGATGCATATTTCTAATAAATGTTGTTTTTCATGATTTTATGCATAATGTCATGCTTAGTTCAACTGTTTGTACTAATTCGATACATTTGTCGAAATGTATAGGTAAAAGGTGAGAAGGATCGTGAAGGAGATCTTGGATTCAAGAATCATTCAAGCAAACTTGAAGTATGTCCTCAGTTGACTCGATGGAATATATATATGCCATTAATTTCCATTATAGTTTTGCAATAGACTAAGTATTTCTATATGTTGAAGTATGGGTCATTTCCCATGTATTCTGGTGTCTATGTTTTTAATATATTGATCTTAGTATTATTTCCTGTGATTTCAGATGAAAGATGTTATTATAGATATCCTAATGTTTGTTAAAAGTTTTAATACCACACTACTTTTCACTTTGTATACACAATGGAAGATATGAAAAAGGCTTGTACAAGACCTCCGAGAGGTCAAGAACATCGGTTGTAATTCGAGATTGGTCCTAATTTCTAGGGGGTGGTCTTGGGTCGTCAAACCCTTACATGATACATGTATGAATATGAATATGAGATGTCTTTAATCAGGATGATAAAGTATCTTAGTCTTTTATGTATGAATGACAAGAGAGATCGAATGATTCTTAGAAGGTCATTTATGTGGAGCCTTGAACCTAGTTGTAAGGTCATGAACTTGAAGTGAAAAGTCTTAATGGTATCCTTCTTGTATGAATGGTGGACATAAAGTTTGTTGTCTGGAACGACATCATATCATCCTTAGGAATGTAATTAAGCTATCCTCTTCACCATTTAAAGGTAGCCCTAGGGGACGTTATTTGTAGGGTGAATGTGATTTGGTTATGAACTATATATGGAACTTCTTCATTTGATCCTTTAATGTGAATTAATCTATGAGAACAAAGGCTATCATGATAAGGGAAGTAGCTATAGTTAATATTTGTCTAAAGATCAAAGAGAACCCTTCATATTCCTTAACTGTGTGCCTATATGGGATATGTCAAAGTTATACCATTTGCAAGTAGAAAACTCATCATATGATATAGCTACTAGTATTGGAGAAATTCTATGAAGTTTAGGTTGTGGTATCTGACGTTATCTAGACATTGCACAATTTGCTTTGAAGATTACCGTGAGACTCCCTATGTATTTCCCAAGACCATTACTTGAATGTCCTTTATGTGATAAATGTCTCTTAAATGAACTAATAAATGCAATGATGTAAGTGAGAGAAGCATGTTAAATGAAAAAGTACTTATCAAGAGTAGTTAAGGTTTGTCAAGTTAAGGTGTGAAGGGTGCAAAGGAATAGTCATTTCGTACCTTACCTAGGTAAGTCTTAAGAATTACTGTAGAAGGAAAGATGGTTGATTAAGTAGACATGATCCAACATTAGGTTGTCTTAATGATAATTTAGGTATTCTTGGAGAGGTCAAGCATGGACATTATCTTCTTGATTTACTTAAGTAAGTCATTTGATAACCTTTTGAAGGGAGAGTGTCATATTATATGTATGTTGTGCTATTAAATGAGAATGATTATGTCATAAGTAGTCCAAAGTATCTCTTAAGTGTGTTTGAAAGGATTGTATGGGCGGTCATTTCACAACACACGCAGCTCAAACATAGAATCACCTTTGGTAGGAGTATATCATGTTTATAAGGTTTGTGTATTGTAAGTCTGTATATCTCAATATTGATGGTCTTAAGGATCATTTAGGTATTCTTATAGAGGGTGTATGTGTGGTCTCTCTTTGTCTCACTTAAGTTAGTCTTAGTATAATTTTTAGTGGGGGAAGTACATGTTAGAATGTGTTCCTTGTGAAGTTGAGAAATTTCACTATAAAAGTGAGAAATTGTCACTGTAAAGTGGCATGAGTTTACTTTAATTTTACTAAAAATGTGATAAATTTCATTTGTGTTATCTTATGTGTTTCTAATGTGTGAAATATTGTTCTTATGCTTATGATATGATGTTTTAATAAAAAAAAGAGCATATTTCTAATAAATGTCCATTTTCATGATTTTATGCATTAAGTCATACTTAGTACAAGTGTTTGTACTAATTTCATACATTTTTTTATATCTAACGGTGTAGGTGGAAGGTTTGAAGGATTGTTAAAGAAAGCTTGGTTTATACATATCGTTTAAGCAATGCTTAAGTATGTCCTCACTTGACTCTAGGGCATATATGTATTTTTATTTCAAAGTAATCCAATAGGCTATGTATTTCTATATTTGTATTGCATGATCTGTGTCCCAAGTATTTTTGAATCTAAGAATGGCATATGTTGAGGATTAGTGTTTCTATGATTTTAATATGAAAGATGTTTTAAGGTATTCATGTGAAAAGTTTTAATTCCGCACTACCTTACAAATTTTTATATGCGATGAATAATACAGAAGGGCTTGTATAAGACCTCCAAGAGGTCAAGTACGACTGTTCCACTCAGAGAGTTCCGTATCTTCTAGGGTGTGCTCTAGGGATGTGACAATGGGAAACATGCTCGTGTTGACTAAACACTATGAAGTTTAGGTATTGGAATGGGACGTTATCTAGACGTTGCACGACTAGGCTTTGAAGATGTTAGTATGTGAGTTCCCTAGGTCTTATCCAAGACCATTATGTGAATGTCCATATGTGTACAATGTCTCCTAAATTACTTAATGAACATAATGACTTAAGTAAAGGTGTGTTAATGAAAATATACTTATCTAGAGAAGATTTAAGGATTGCTTAAGCAGGCTTGGTGAGGGTGTATGATTGTTGTCTTCATGTATTACTTAGGTGAGCTTTAGAGTAATTGTAGGTAAGGATTTAAATGTATGAAATGAGAATAATCTTATCTCAGGTAGTATAAAGGATCTCTTTGGTGTGTGCGAAAGGATTGTATGGGTGGTCGCTTCATAACTTGCTCACTTAAGTAAATGTGTGTTAATGAAAAAATGTACTTGTCCACTGTAGCTTTAAGGATTGCTTAACTAAGCTTGCAGAGGGTGTATGATTGTTTTACTCATGTCTTACTTAAATGATTGTTAGAGTAATTATAGGTAGGTAGTTAAATGTATGAAATGGGAATAATCTTATCATAGGTAGTCTAAAGAATCTCTTTGGTGTGTGTAGAAGGATTTATGGGCGGTCGCTTCATAACTCACTCAAGTGAGCCCAAGAAATCATCTTTGGTAGGAATGTTTCATGTTTATCTGATTTGAGGTGATATGAATGTTATATTGATTGAATGTGACAAAATGTTCTTATGTTGACTTGATTTCATCTCTCATACTTGTTTAATGAAGTTTTACTCAAAAAGAGCATGTTTTATGAGAGAGTATCGAAGTGGAAGATTTTATGGATTATGACATACTAACTATATTTTAAAGTACTAATTCCATATATTTTTTATATCTCAAAGGGGTTATGTCGTATTTGAGAGATTATGGAAGTGGAAGATTGTATTACTTTTTATTGAAGCAAGAGTTGGTCTCATTTGATTTGAGGACATCATGATGTTTCGATTTCTATACTGGAAGTATTTTAATAGACTTACCTATTTTCTATATTTTTATTTATGGGTGGTGTCCAAATTTATTTGTATGCCTATGTTGGCGACTTTAAGTCTTAGCATTTCTTTATGTTTCTCTATGAAAGATGTTTTGAAGTATTACTTATCCGTGTGAAAAGTTTTAATTCGGCACTAAAATGACTTAGGTGAAGCAAGATCCTAACACATGTTTCATGAGTCTATAAAATCCTTAAATGGTTTATTAATATTTTTTGGAGGAAGTATCTATTGTTTGGAAGTGTTTAAAGATCAAACGTCCAAGATGTTCGAAAGAGTCGCCTTGAGACATGCTTGTGTGTTCTAAGTGTGTCTTGGCATGTTTTATGTGTTGTTTGGAGTTAAAATTTATAAGGGAGATTCCTAACATGTATATGAGGGTATTTGGATTGGAAATCTCCGGGCAGGACTCCACAACTACAACCATAGGGGTCCTTGAGTAGGACCAAGCCTTGATAGAGCAATTTGCCAATGGCAGCAGCAATATAGGAATTGAGGAAATTAGTCCACATCGAGGACATGTTCAACCAAAATACAAAATTTGCTCCTCTTTCTGGGAACAAGGCATACTCTACAATTTTGGTAATTTTATTTCAAAAATCATGCGGTAGCAGCTTCGTCTCTCGGACTTTTTTCCCAACGAAAGTTCTAGAAATTTATGTCATGACCAGGGAGTACCCCGTAGAAGTTACATTGCATATTTGAGCTCTCGGACGTCTTGTACCAACCCATAGACATAATTCATCGCATTAAAATATGTAAACTTAGCGGAAAATTAAAACTTTTCACAGCACATCGTATTCTAGAAACAACACTTTATTTATATAGAATATAAGTTATAATACATAATTAGACTTTAAGTCGCTTTTGCCATCGTAGACTCAACATCGTTATAATAGAATAGGGACACGACCATTATCAAAACATGAAAATATCAAAACAATTAAATAAGTTTTAAATAATAACTTGACATGGAAATCCTTTAACCATAACAATCCCTTTCTTGAGCTTGGGAAACACATATAAAGCCCTTTAATTTAGATATATTGTTTAAGCATCCATAAACTCCACTTTGTGTAAAAAGGTGAACATGAATTGTGTTAGTACAATAACGCATTAAGTATGAAAACCATACAAAAACATGCATTTAAAGAGGACATTGGCTTCAAAACGTTGCCTTAGTGAATATTCATAAAACCTTTCTACAATAAGCACAATATGGCTAATATATGTCACATAGGTATAGACACTATTCTCAATGTCATATAAAATCCACATAATTCATTTAAGGCACATTTATCATATTGATTATATTACTTTTACCTTACTGTAAGTCTTTACCCCAAGTAACCTTCTAGCAAAACATGGTGCAATGTATGAATATTGTCCTATTTCACTGCCCACACTCAAACATCACCTTTACACCATAAAAGGAAACCTTTACATAACCTTCATGAAACTCAACAACTATACACATACATAGAGGCATAACATATCATGACAATACAAGCTTCACATATAAGATCCATTCCATGATAACATGCAAGTAAACACTACCAATAACATCATAGGAGGCAATAGTAAAAAATATCATACATGTAATTTACTTCATACAGGCGTTATAGTGTCAAACCCAGAGAGTACACCATAGAAGATATGATATTATCAGAGTGCAACACGGCATATTTGACCTCTCGAAGGTCTTCTACTAGCCCTTTTTACATAATTCATTGAATATACGTCTTAAAAGTAGTTCACAATTTAATCTTCTCAGACGAGTAATATCTCATAATATGTTTCATGTAAAATTGTAGGAAAATATTAAATTTCAGCATATGCCACGCTTAAACTAAAGAATACTTGGGACGCGGTCTATATAATTGAAATATAAAAAAAGATAGTCTATACAAATAGTTTGAATAAAAGAAGTCTACAGATAGTTATGTCCTCCAGTCAAGTGAGGACATACTTGAACTTTGCTTGAAAGAGTCCTAGTTTCCAAGCTTTGCTTCAAGACGCTTCTTAACTTCAACCTACATATTTAGATAAACAAAAAAAATAGATGGAATTAGTACAATGCATGTAATAATTATTGCCTAATTCATAAAATCGTGATAAACGAACATTTATGCGAAACATACTCTTTTTGATTAAAACTTCATATTATAAGCATAATAAACATATTTAAAAACACTAAGTATCACATTTAGAACACATTCCAAGTCATATCTAATTTATTGCAACATTATAGTAAACTTAAATTAAATATATAGTGAATTTCCCATTAACTTAGCATATAACTTATATATCACAAGATAGCATGAATGATACATAAAAACACATAAACACGAGATCCTCCTACCAAAGGTGATTCTAAGGCTCACTAGAGTGAGTTATGAAGTGACCGCCCATACAATACCTCCACACAAAACAAAAAGATCATTTAGACTAACTATTATAAGGTTATTACCCTTACACAAATTAATATATAATATGACATTCTCCTCCCAAAGGTTATCAAAAGATTTATTATGTAATTCAATAAGAGACCACCCACACACCCTCTCCAAGCTTACCTATATAATCCTTATAACTACCTATGTTTAGATCATATCTACTTTATCAATTTAGTTTTCTGGTATAGAGTTATTGTTCAGACTTCCCTAGGTAAGACATGAAGAGACCATTCCCATGCTCCCTTCAAACCATAGATAGGATATCCTTAAACTACTCTAGGTAAGTACTTATTCATTAATCATGGTTTCTAACTTAAGTCATTATCATCATTAGTTCATTAAGAGACATTCAACATGTAAGGACATTCAAATAATGGTCTTGGAGAAGACCTAAGGACTCAAACACTAACATCATAAAAGCCTCATCGTGTAATGTCTAGATAGTGTCTCATAGCGTCACCTAAAATTCATAGAACTTCTCCAACACTAGTAGGTATCCATCATGATGAGAATAGGAAATAACCGACATAGACAATACTAGTTATGCATGAACTCCGGAGTCATGAACGTACAACTATGGAGGTTGTTCTACTTGCCAATGGTAGACCTAGGACGCATACCATGTAGGAACATGGTTAAGGAGTATCACGGGTTTCTTTTTTCTCTAATGCAATATTAGTTAGAGAAACTTTCCAAGAATACTCACTCGGTGCTAGACTTTTTTCTCATATAATATTTTTAATAAAGGAGTACATGAAGAGGTTCCATATCCATTTCATAACCCCATCACATTACACCTTACGAAAGAGGGTCCACTAAGTCTACCTACAGTGATAATGAGGATAGCTCAATTACTTTTCTAAGGATGATTTCATGCCGTTCCAGCCAATCAATCCTAAGTCCACCATTCACACAAGAAGTACACCATTAAGACATTCAACTTCAAGTATATAATAACCTTCCATCTAGGTTGAAGGTTCCACATAAAGGACCTTCTTAAATATGTTTAAGGTCACATAACAATTACACATACATGACCAACGATCTTTACCATTCTAAGTCAAAATGTTATATGAACATTTTATATATATCAAGTATATGACAAGTCTATAAAACAAGGCATACAAATACTTCACCATACCACATGTAGCATACCATTCAAGAAATGCATAGGAATAACCAATGTCATTTTTAGGTCACCCTATTCACTACAATAGTATCATTAATCTATATTACCACAAGTCTACTACAATACATCAAGAATCATGATACTTCAACATCAAGTAATGTACATGAAGACTATATTATAGCCTACTAAAAACACATATCATCAATTCAAGAATTCATTCTTAGACTTCTCATATGCATATAAGTAATCAAGACTCCCACAATATTCATATATTCAAGTTATAACATGATAATATCATAATACATAAAGAAGGCCAACGAGTCCACATTGGTTTATAATTCATAAATTAGTAACGATGAGTCTATATGATTCAAAAATATAGCACATAAGTACCATAATGATAAGTGGACTATAACATGCATCATCATTATCTAAGAACTATATTACACAATATATAGAAGGTTAGTTCAACGTACCACCATTTTAATCTCAAAATTTCAATCCATAGCCAAATCATCCACGAAAATACTCAAAGACCCTTAGCAATGGACATGATCACAAATTCAATCCAATAATCATAATATACAATGAATTCAAGATATCACAACATGAAGTTATTAAATTAGGATAGTCTACTAACAATTCTAACATGATTCTTTCATAATCAATAGCCCTAATAAAACTACACAAGAATTCAATAGTATAAAAGACATAATCAAATAACCCATAACATAGTTAAAACTAGGGTTTCATGAATTTCATGGGTTCATAGAATTTTTAGTCTAAATCATCAATTTAACATCAAATCAATCATAAAACAATGATTCAAAACGTTTTATCCAAGAATGCATGGCTAGATTACAATTTTGAAGTTCATCTTTTTGGGAAGTCATTGAAAAACACTTTGAAGCTTGACTCCATGAACAAAAAAGAGATTCAAGGATGAAAGCTATACCTTAATTGATGCTAGATCATGAAAATTGAGAAGAATTTATGGAGAATCCCACTTAAAAGATACAATCTCCCTTCAATCATCAATTGTGTTCTAGAGAGTTCTTTAGAGGTTTTGGGTTTTGATTTAAAAAAGTGAATTAATCTAAGTGCTTAAGACTTAAAAAACTACCTGAAATACCCAAAATAGCCTTAGTAAGTCGTCCAACTAAATTAAGGAAGGCTAGGTAAAATGCCAAAATACCCTCTAATTGGTCGAGACACCTATAGAATTTCAACAGGTGCCATTGACGGATCAACACCTATGCCCCGTATCGTAACCAACGGACCATCCTATTGGTTCGTGTTGTTTAGGAAAAATGCTTGTAAATGGAAGCTCAACCTCCAACTCTTATGTCCCTACCTACGCCTTTCACCTAAAGTGCGTCGACCAGGCTACATGGTATCGATTGCAATCTACAGGTGGGATTTTTTTGTACAGTCTTAGCGATAAAGATGGGTCCTCCTTAAGGACCCTTTGATGTTCGTTGGGAAGTTTTGCCAAGACATTTTCGATCCGAATATGTTTGTATACGGTTTTATGATCTCCAAAGTTAATTTCATAAAAACGCACACCTAAAACTTGACTAAACATCCTAAGGCACATTAGAAATTTTCAAGGCTAAACATTCGACCATCATGAAAATTTAAATTACAAACTTCACGAAACTTTGAACACTCCAGCACTTGGACAACATTGGTTCTCGAACAAAACATTCTTCTTTTTAGACACTATCAAGAGAGAAGAAACTCAATACTAGCAGAACATAAGAATACAAAACCATACACAATACAAATTTAAGGAATTTCATATAATCAAGATACTCAAACCACAACAAGATGATAGAGACTAATCTACGACTCATTATGCAACAAGACTCACATACGTCATTTCAAATAGGAGGAACTCGTTCTCAAAAAATTCCTATTCTCATATACATCAATTCTAAACACATTATGAAATTTTCAACAAAAGAACAGTTTAGTCAATTTTTTTTCAAAACGTAACACTGTACTTCCTACCTTATAGTCAATTATGCTCAACTTTTGAAAAATGCAACTCTTAGGATATTGATGATGAAATCATGAAAATATGAAAGATAAAATCACATAAACTCAATTAACAGCATAACTTTAACTTCGTAAATGTTCAATACAAGAAATAAATAAAATTCAATTATGTCAAGACTTTTAAACACCATGCAACATGCTATTATGACTTTTTAACTCTCAAGATTGAATATAATAGAAGAGATGAGAAAGCAATAATAATCAACCACTCAACCTACTCTCCCACATAGAAGGAATCCATAAAAACTGAAAATAGAAACTATAACTTACCTACATCATCCTAATCCGGCTTTGGTCCCTTATCCCGGAGTGCATAGAAGAAATTTATCTTTTGAACATCATCACCCAGAACACTTCAGAAAAATTTGTTTCATTCTTTTCCTATAGCCTCAATAGTAGAACAATGCCTCAACTTATTGTAACACTTCGAATGTCTAAGACATGTTCTAGAGCCTTACGTGAGAGTCAAAAGGTTTAGATAAAGTTTTAAGATCTATTTTAATAAATATAAGTCATTTAGAAAGATAAAAAATAAAACTTAAAGGAAGAACCATGATTTCAGAAAACTAGTTCAATAAGGTACTAGCATGCCTTAGCCTATTTGACTAATTTTTAAGAGTCGAAAAATCATAAAAATAGGTAGAAGGGTGTTTAAACCGTATTAGAGTTTATTCATACTCGAAATGTCTTGTCACAAATCCCCAAGGACAAACTAAGGTCCCTTGAGGAGTACATTTTGGGTTCAAAAGGCTTCCCACAACAGTCTCCAACAACGGATGCAACCCACGATTGACGAGGCGTGGAATAATTCCATTAATGGACAATTAGAAAACGTTTTGGAAAAATTTGAAGGTACAGTCTCTGGAGTCATCGACAAATGTGCATCAAGGAGGTGAACAGTACCTGTCGATGGACACACGATCTGTCGATCATGGTCTCATCTATGGAGCACTATTTTGCTGCATGTTTTTATGTAATTCATTTAATTATTTGTGTTAGTTAATAAGTTAAATAGGGGTTATGTAGTTAATTAACAACCTATATTAATACCCTAACCTAATTAGACTAACCTAAGCTCTAATAAATACCAAAACACAAACTCTCTTCCTTCTCTTTTCTTTCTCTCTTCAGTTGAAAAACTTCATAGAAGTCAAGGTCAATGTGTGTTCTAGGGATTCAATTACCAAGGTTTATTCATCAATATTCATCAAACATTAAGGTATGATTTTCCTTTCACCTTTTGGATATCTTTCTCCAAATGGTTCCTCCAATACGAAATTTGTATTGTGAATTGCTTTGTTTATTAATTTTTTAATATTATGAATATATTACCATGTATTATATGTCAATTATCTTATTTCTTGATGCATTTGTCTTTTTTGTTGTAGAAAATCACCTTTTTCCCTTAAACCTAGGTTATGATATACGAATTGTGTAATGTTTGTTCAATTGAATTGATTATTTGTTGAATTACTATTATATGATGTTATTGTACCAATAATGAATAGATTAGGATGAATTGTAGTGCTATCATGCTATTTCTTGAGTAATTTATCCGGATTATGAATTTAAACTAAGTCTCTTATCTTAACCTATGAACTTGTGATGGATAGTGATATAGTGATTTAATTAGCATTGTTGTCACGTTGGTTACTGTTTTTGATGGTATTAAACCCTTATTGGGTTAATTTTACTGTTGATGATAATACCATGATGATTGATTATGAAGAAGACTTGGTATGTCTTGTGTTCTCAACTATTTACTTCAATTATGGTTATTTGTGGTTAAGTGTTGCTGATGTATTGAAGTATGCCTTGTATTTGGATTAATAGGGTTTGTGTGATGTTGAATTGAAATGTCTTGACTATGGTTTATGATGTGTTCTCTAAGATGTAAATGTTATAAGGATGGTGATAACTTAACAATGTGCCTTATCATGATGTGAATGTGTAAATGTTGTAACAGGACTTATGTAAATTGTAATGAAAGGACAATACTCATGAAAAATTCTTATTGATATATGATGATGATGTTTATACAAATGGTATACCCTATGACCTACATTAAGTTATGATGATTAATAAAGGAATTAATGACATTTCAAAATGGACTCTAGCTTAGCAACGAGTGAACTAGAGTGAGGAGTGTCCCTTCCCACATACGGAAGGTAGGATCACTAATGTACTATTTAGATTGGAGTCTACAACACATGTAGCATAAAAAGGATCGCAAGTATATCTCCTAGTTCTTGAACTATTTTGACCCCACAGGAATACTATCTAGTAGATCCACGTAATTTCTATGTTCATGGTTTGGTACTACTTTGGCAAGTAGTCCACCTTCTTTCGGTGTAGGGTTCCATGACACAGGATTTTACATTAGCTCATACCATATATGTTAGTTGAAACAAGATATTCCCAAAAGGTAAAATGATCTAAAGTAATGAACTATAACTAGGATAACCTAAGCGGTTTATCTAAGTCTAGGTAGGGGTATAAGACTCTACCTAAACATTGCACTAGTTAGACATGAAGGAAGTCTTACGAGGATGTTCTTATATATGTATATGCTTATAATTCTACATGATATGCATATGATGATCTTACATATTGTTGGTACTATATGATGATCTGTTTTACTTATGAATATATGTTGTCTTCATTGTTGAAGTAAGATAATATGTACTCTTAATGATATGCTATGAGAAGTTTGATGTTGGTCATGATTCTTGTTGGATTACTTGATTGAGTAAGGTTGTGGGACTTTGCTTGTTCTTTGAACTTGTTGACTCAATAGGGGTTTGTGGATAATTGTCTTGCTTTGGTTATGTTTTAATGAACTATTATTCATGTTTATTGTTATTAGAATTTGATAGTAGAGTTGCCTTGACTATGTGTTCGATTATATGGTTTGCATGTTCACTTGACTAGACTTAGTATTATTGGTCTTGTGATATACATGTCAATAACTTAATGAATATGTCTTAATGAATGATATGGTCTTCTTGAAGGTGTATAAGACTTTTCAAAGTAAATTTCATACTCAATGAATTGTGCCTTTTTAGCATGATTTCATGATATGTGTGCATATGGTCTCATACTTAGTACAAGAGGTGTATTAACTCCATGTTTTTCCTTTTCTCCAACATTTTAGATTCTGGATGTTGAAGGGCTTTTGAGACTACTTTGAAGGAAGACTTGGAATTTTCATTTATCCAAGTTGGGTAGGTCCTAACTTTCTGAGGGCAATGCCACTATCAAGCTAATGGAGTTTATTTAGGTTTAAGCTCCTATGTTGTTACATTTGAGTATTTTTCAAATCCTGGTTTATCCGCTAAACGTAACCGATGTTCGTCGTCCTTTTAAAGGACTAAGACTAGCCTCTTAATGTCATGTAATAACATTCATAGGTTGAAAAATGCAAAAAATTTTAAAACTTTCATCATAACTATTTGGAGGTTTACATAGACCTCCACAAACATATAATATATATTCATATCAAGTATGCATATACCCTTCGTAAAGGAAAGTTACATAGACTTCTACTATTGTTGCACATACATATATATGAAATATAAAAATAGTCTCAATGATTTTATCATCTTATACCATCTAAATTATTAGCACAATATTGGCATAACACTTACTTTAATTCAACAAGACCATGTATAGGTCATACAAAAGTACAATATTCAATTAAAAAGGAAAGGAATGATAGAGTCAATAAGATCATAACACAATCTTTAAGCTAGATTATGGAATTGCCCTTGAAAGTTGAAGACCTAACCTACTTATATGAGAGGAAGAATCCAAGCCTTTAACAATTTTGTCTTCCAAAATAATCAACGAATGAAACCTAAAATGTTTGGGAAAAGTAAAGAAAATTGAGCTAGTACTCCACATGTACTAAGTATGGGATCTTAGACACATACAAGCGTAGGACATGCTAAGAAGGAATTTTTGTCAGAACATGCTAAATTTATTCCTTTTTGGGACTTAATGCAAAGTCAAGTAAGTCATATCAACAAACCAATCATGCTTACTATCTCATCAAGTAATACTTATCCTAACATACTTGAAACCATGATTTACTACAACCCCAACATCAAGGAATTATATCACACGAATGAATAAGATTCAAACATATTATAATAGATTTTAGTTAGAATACTACATGGTAGGAAGTGTCTAATGTGAAGACAAGGCACTTCACTGTAACAGTTAAGGAATTCACTATTATAGTGAATTGAGGTTACTGTAAAGCTGGTTTAAAAATGTTTTTAATTTATTAAATGTTATCTAACATATTTCTATGGTGTTAAATGTTGTTCTTACGATTATGTTATGATATTTATGTCAAAAATATGCATATTTCTAATAAATGTCCATTTTCACTATTTTATGCATAATGCCATACTTAGTACAATTGTTCGTACTAATTCCAAACTTTTTGTAATCTCAAAAGGTGTATGTAAAAGGTTTGAAGGATTGTCAAGGAGAACATGGATTCTAGAATAATTCAAGCAAACTTGATGTATGTACTCAATTGAATTGAGTGAATTTATAGATGTCTTTTATTTCCTTTGAAGTACTGTAATTGACTTGATATTTCTATATGTTGAAGTATGGGTCGTGTCCAAAGTATTCTCGTGTAAAAGCAATGATAAGATTAACACTTAGTATTTCCTATGATTTCTAATGAAAGATGTTATTAAATATTCTGATATTTGTGAAAAGTTTTAATTCCGCACTACGTTTCACTATGTTTATGTAATGAATGATAAAAAAAGGGCTTGTATAAGACCTCCGAGAGGTCAAGTATGCCGGTTGTAAACATATATTGGACCTAACTTCTATGAGGTGGTCTCGGTTCATGAACATCTTGGCATCAGAGCATAGGTAATGAAAGTAGCTTTAGGAACCAAATCACGTCTAGTAGAGTCCTGACCAAC
The DNA here is from genome assembly GCA_027704765.1 of Solanum habrochaites. Taxonomy (NCBI): domain Eukaryota; kingdom Viridiplantae; phylum Streptophyta; class Magnoliopsida; order Solanales; family Solanaceae; genus Solanum; species Solanum habrochaites. The sequence goes on from JAKWJA010002491.1 coordinate 21,651,987, forward strand.
AATGTGAGTCGCGACACATCTAAGGCGGAGAAACTACCAGACGATATATTTTCCCTTATTTTACACCTACATTGTGTCGTAAAGTAAAGGTTATGATTACTCTTTTCTTATTGTTTTTCAGGTGTCTCTAGAAAAATGAATCCGAGGAATACACCGGGTAGGAGAGTTTAGGAGAATGATGTAAATGAGAAGGTTTCTCCTAAAGTTGAGCAATTTGAGGAAGTTCATCAAGGTGATAAAATGTCTCCCCAAGATGATCAAGTCACTATTTTGGAAGGATTGTAATCATGTTCCGGTGGTTCTCGCATAGTTGAGTCATAATGATATCAGAGAGGATTTGCTTGCTTTAGCCCAATCCGTGACTACTCAAGAAAATTTATGTATGGTGCATAGGATGAATGTTGTGGAGAGTAATCTGATGTCAAGCTTGAGAGACTTTGTGAGGATGAATACTCTTATCTTTCTTGTCTCTAAGGTGGGAGTGGATCCCCAAGAGTTTCTATACGGTGTGTACAAGGTGGTGAGTTCCATGGGGGTTACATCTATCGAGATGGAAGAGTTAGCTTCATATCAATTGAGGGATGTCTTTTCAAGTGTGCGACACTGAATGGAAGGATAATAGGACATTGGAATCGGGTCCTATTGAGTTGGAAGAATTTAAGGAAACTTTTCTTGGAAAGTACTTTCCCCATGAGACGAGGGAAGTTAAGATAAGGAGTTAATCAATCTCAAACAAGGAAATATGTGCGTTTGAGGAATATTCTTTTAATTTTCTAAATGTTATGGAGATATTATCCATCTTTAGTGTCTAATCGGAGGGATGAGATGTGTAAATTTTTTACTAGGGTCGCCAATCTAGTGAAGGAGGAATGCCCTACGACCTTGTTACATGATGATATAACCATAGATAGACCCATGGTGTATGCCTAATTAATTTAAAAGTCCAAACTTAAGAGGATGTCTAGAAACTTGCAGCGAAGTGGTTATAGTGACCAAGACCAAAGTAGGTTCAGGAAGAGGGCTCAAGGAGAAAAAGTACCTAGGATTTCTAAGGTGAAATTAGATAAAGGAGGTGATTCTTAAAATCGAAAACCATCATGTGTCACTTGTGGAAAGAGGCACTATGGGAAGTGTCTAACTGGTACTAGTGGTTGATATGTTGTTGGAAGGATGATTATAAGGTGAGGGATTGTCCTACCATTTCTTATAGAGGAATATAGGTTAACAAGTTGCTCCTAATGTTCCAAATGTTGAAGCTTTAATAAGAGGCTTTTCCATGCACTCCAGACAAACGAAGCAAAATCGGATGAGGATGAGGATGAGGAATGATACTAAGTTCTTGTATTCATTTAGTGGTATGAGTTCCTTCTAAGTGGGGGAGTATGGTGAGTTTTGATTGAGTGTTTATTTTTTTCTAATTAACTCAAGATTCGTGTAGAAAACTATAGAAGTATGATACGTGTTGCATTGTGTTAAGGGGTCTTGTTGAAATTGAATTTCATAGATTCTTTGCATTTTGCATTTTATAAAGTTATGAATACATTGTAATATGAGTTTCTGTGGTTCTATATTGCATTGTTGCAAATTTTCACCATAAATTGCCTAAAAGTTGCATTTTTGAAAAAATGTCATAAATCACAATAATGTATGCATGCTCTTTTAAAAATATTTGACAAAATTGGCTAATTCATTCTTTAATATAAATTTTTTTTATGTTGTTATAACTGATGTATGTGATCATTATATTGAATATAAAATGACTTTTTTCTATTCGGAATGAAGCATGTGAGTTTAATAGAATAATGAGTTATAAAATTTATTATAGTTTATTCTTGTGTTGTGATTTTTTAGATTATGTGAAATTGATTTTTTATTTGAAGGTTGTATTATATAATGGATTGTATGTTATGGTCATGAGTTGCAAATTGAATCTCTATTCTTGGAAGTGTTCGGAGAGTGGCAAGTGTAATTCAAGGAGGAATAATTTCCTATTGGGGGAGATTGTAATACCTCGAAAATGACATAGGTAAATTTAGAGACTAACATAGTTTTTTTGATTGAATAAGGCCCTAAAATACTCTTTAATGTTGTATTGATGAAGTATCTAGAGATTAAGGTTATTTTGATGTGAAACGTCAAGGGACGACTAAGACGTTCGACGGCTAGGTCACCTATGTGCCTCATATGTTTTATATGCATACATATGTGTTTTATAACTTAATAAGGTATTAATATTAGTTATTATGGTCTATATACGCAGTGTTTTATGTTTCGTGAAGTTTTGAAGTCAAACGTCCAAGACCTTCCATGACGTTGGAAAGGTTTACCCTTAAACGACCTTGTGTGTATACTTGTTTCGTTGAGTTTTACATGTTCATTTTTTATGAAATTCATGTGAGAGATACTAAACTAGTATATGAACATATGTGGGTTTTAAAAATCATGGAAAACAACCTCAGGGTCCTTGAGGTAGGACCCTTCATAAGTGCCCAAGATTGCCTAACATAGCCCAAACCACGGAGGCAATTGACGCCCGGTGGGTAAGTCGACGCCCCGTAGGTGAGGATTCATGGGTGGATTCATAGACATGGAGAAGGAGAGACTAAGTTCAAGGGGCGAAGTTGTAAATTTACCCTAGTTACAAATAAGACTTTGGGGTGTTCCTAAATGAGCTTTTGGGTATTTTAAATATGTTTACAATCCTAAAACACTTAAAAATTTTCATTTTTCAATAAATCAAAATCCAAATTCCCTTAGAAATTCTCTAGAAGTCCATTGAAGCTAAAACTCAATCAAAGGATTGGATTAGAGAATTGAGTGGATATTCTTCATGAAATTGGATGATTTGATTTATTAAGGTATGGTTTTTGATCCTTGAAACTCGATTTATCAAGGAGAGAACTTTCAATGAAGTTTTCTAAAGTTTTCAGAGATGAATTGTCCAATTTCATGATCTAACAATGGGTTCTTGTATTAAAGGTTTTAAAGCATTGTATATTGATTCAATGGTTATTAATTTGATGATTTCAATTCAATTAACCTATGAACCTATGTTATTGATGAAGCCTAGTTTTTGACTACTTTATGGGTTAAGTGATTTGGTATTAATTCTTATGAATTCTAGTATAGTTTTCTATGGGCTACTGATTGATGTAATATTTGTATTTAATAGACATTTAAGTTGTCTTATATTGATGAATCCATTTTAAATTTACCTAGTTTCATTGAGTATTGTTATAATTGCATCGAATTATTGGTTATGGCCAGGGGTAATGGACTTATGATATTGAATTGGACGATTTAGCATTGGATTGAAGTGTTTAGGATGGAATGCTGGTACACTACCCTATTTTCCTTGATTTTATGTTAATTATACTTAAATTATGTTGTTATTGGTATGGTCCACTTATGTTGGTGGTTTTATATGCTTTAATTGTAGTTGATGAGGCCTTGTCGGTGTTACTTTATGTAATATGATGATCATGGCCTTGTCGGCAAATACTTGATGTTTTTGATGATTTATGTCAATGATTATGTGAAGTTGTATAATGTATATGTACATGATAAGTAATGTGAAAGTATATGTGTTCTTCTATGAATGCTATTTTGGTGGTCATGATAGACTATGACTATGTGTACGTGTGTATAGTCTTAGGGTTTATATATGGCTATTCGTACTTGACTGTATGAGTCTATGATTGTCATATGTATGATGATATAGTAGTGTCTAGGATGACTTAAAGATGATAGTGTTATTTCTATGTGCTTCTAGAATGACATGCAATATGTGTTAAAGTGAAGTATATTGTGTGTTGTCTTGGTTTGGATTCTTTCGTTTACTTGATCCATTTATGAATATGAATATGATATTTCTTGATTTAGGATGCTAAATCCTCTTAGTTTTGTATGTGTTAGTGTAATGAGAACTACAATGATGTTTTTTGGAATTATATTGAGTTTTCATAATCGTCGAGGTCAAACGTCCAAGAACGACCCAAACGTTCAAAATTTATCCCTTAAGACGCTCAATGTGTGTTGTGATGGGGCCTAACCTTTTTGGAAGTGTTATGGGTATTTTTTTGGGTTAAAATCTTGTGGGAGGTCTAAAATTTGTTAAGGTTTATATTTACTTTGGAAATTTCTGGGTACGCCCTCTAAAGGGACCCGCAAAAGGGCCCACCGAAAGGACCCAAAGCTGGTCGAGACACTGCCTTGGCAGTGTATATCGATGAGCCAAACGACGGTTAGTTTGTTTACCAATGACCCGTTGGTGAGGTATCGTCGATGGAAAGTTATTTTGGTCAGGTCTCAACCCAAAAACGGGCCATGGTACAATCAATGGAAACCAAAGGACGGCAAATCGATTGACCAACGGCTAGTTGATGGCGGTCCGTTGATGGTGGCCTGTAACTGCTGCATTTAGTGTGTTTTATTTAAGGGTTGAATGGGAAATTCACACCACGTCTTAGAATGACTCCAATTTATTAATTAACCTTTATTGGGTGTATATAAGGGATCAAACACGTGAACAACCCATTCTCAATCCCCTCTACACAGAAAATAAACCTTTCCCTCAAAATATCTTCTCCCTAAAAATTTACATTGTTGTTGAAGCTCAAGAACTACTAGGAACATGGATTCCTACGGTTTCTTCACCATGTTTTAGATATCTTCAAGTAGATAAAGCTATAGTTATCCTTCATCGCTAACTAACCTTTCAGCTGGAGAGTTCTTCTCAGTGTTTTCAAGAAATTTTCATGATCAAAGTTCTTCTTCTTAAATCTATCAATGGGTTCTTTCGAAATATGTTTTAAATGGTTAAATCACGATTAATTGATCTTAATGTATTGGTTTGAACGTGATTTTAATCCACTTGCATGATGAACCCATGTTTTCTCCCTAAATTAATTTAGTCCTTGAATGGGCTTTGTGATCTTGGCTTATTATCGATTGAGTTGTGATTGTATTACGTTTAAGTGGTTATATCTATTGTTATTTATGTGAATTGATCTTGATAGATCCACGTGGATCAATGTATGATGAATGGAACATGCTTATCCTAGTTTTCCATGTTCACCGTAACGTTGGTCTTTTAAAGATTTAATGTTGAACTCTATCACATGAAGATGACTATAGATATTATTTTAAGTTTACATTATATATGAATTGTGGGTACAAATCCTTGTTGATCAAATTAAATATACTTGCATGAACTGATTTAGTTTCTTCTAGGTTATCAAGTAGTAACTTGTGAATCTTGATGTTGGGGTGGTTGATATATGACACAATTGTGGTTGATTGTCCTTAGCTACTGCCTATATGTATAATGTGATAATAATTAGGTTTATTTGATTGAATATAAGTAAATACCCATGGAATTGGCATGAATTAATCTAGATTCTTCTAGCGTACAATTTAAATATTGTAACGAACCTTATGTGATTTAAATTCTTCGGTAGATGAAGCATGATTTAGATTTTATTTATATTTATTAAGATACTGACCTAAATGTATATTTTTTATACAAGACGATTGATGAGAAATACTAGGGAAATTCATTGATGATCTATGCCTATCTATTCTCCAGAATAATGGTAATCTTTTGCACTATTTATATTATGATATTGTAGAGACTTGTACATGATTTCTAATATTCTTAAAGTATATTCAGCTACTGCAATATCTATGAATTGTTGATAAACAAGGTGTATTAATCAATGATGATTAAAGGGTGAGAAATTGGTAAGAAGGATTATCTCCTCAAATTGTCTATATTAATGTAATTGATGCAACCTTGTATGGCATTGTGTGGTGTGGTCCACTTATGTTGTCTATGTTTACTTATTGTCATTATATATTTGTTGACTATGTACTTGAAGGCAAATTGATAAATATATGAGTGTGTGGTTATGATGATTACTGTATGTTAATCTTATGCCTACTTTCCTATTCTAGTTGTGATTTAGGTTCCATAGCTATTGTATAAGAATGTATATATCTATATTAGGGTAATGTATAGGTTCTGCCATTGATATATTAAAATGATTAATAATCCATTACCAATGTACCCCTATGTGAATGCATGAATACCATAAGTTAGGAGTCTTAAGTGTTGTATCAAGTGGACATGTCTCCTATGCTATTGTGTGTTGTGTGGTTTATGCTTGAAAAATAATTATGGTCTAAGACGGTGGCTGCCTCAATGTATTGTTGATAGCCTTTATGTGATCATGTTGACCAATGTACACACACACTCACTTTATATGCATGTTACAAGTAGCATAAGTCATGGTGTCAAAATGAAAGGGTTCTCATATTCACTAGTGTTGACTACTATGCATGCTAAGATGATGTCTATGAAAGTGTGATAATTTTTTCCTTAACTAGGATGACTTGATATGTGTACTACTATGGCAAAGGGTATGGGACCTTGTCTATATATTGTACATGTGTACCTTGAAAGGAAAATTCCTAGGTTTTGTTTCATGTGCATGAAAATGAATGAAGAGGCATGTTATGAATGACTTATATGCTATGATGTTTAGTATATGATATGATAAAGTATGAATGAGCATAATGTCTTTGAGTGTTTATAGTAAATGATTGCTTATATAGTTAAAATTTAGACTTATGCATTGGTATATGAACTTGTGTGACATTAATGTATTTTGTGAAAGGTTTCCTCACATATATGTATACACACACACATGAATGATGATCTAGTCAATAGGGGAGCCTTGAAAGGGTGATCAAGTGTATCCTAAACTAGATAGTTCTAATACTTATACTATGTCCATGTGAAAGGATCTTCTCACATGATTTAGGTATATGAAGATTCATATATTACCTATGAGCTAAGCATATGTGGGGATGTATCTCCTAAGCCTATATTTTAAAAGTAATGTTATAATTGATTTTTAATAAAGGAAACTTAGATTAGCACCGATTGAACTTGAATATTAGTGTGTGTCCCTTTCCAATGTGGGAAGGAAGGTCTACAATAAATCTCATGAGTTGGATAACAAAAATGCCTCAATAGTTATAGATAGGGTTTCCATAGTAAAAAACCATAATGCCCCATCTTGGAAGAAAGAGGGTTTTTACATGTACCTCAAAGTTCCATAACCATGCTTTCCACATAGGATCTAGCAATGTGATATCACTTAGTATGGTAGCATATGTTGATGATCTACTTTTGCTGGGTAAGAACACGTTTCATTGGTGTAAGGCTATACAAAACCAAATTCCATATTTAGCAACCATGGTCTTAGTGTTGAATAAAGCTATGTTTTCTCTAATGTAAAATGGACAATGGAAGTAAATGAATAGGATAATAACTAGGAGGACTTAATGGAGGTTAGTAAGGATTGGTGGAACTAACGAACCCATCTAGACATTGCACAAGTAGCTCCTTAAGAAGTCCTAGCAAAGTGACCTAATCTGTATGTGTATGGTTATTTCCATATGCATGACTTTGTAGTATTTTTCTACTTATTATGAAGATATTTATAGTATAAATCTAGAAGATATGATCTTATCCTTATCGTCACTATGTTGGTCTAAATGACTATATGATGATGGTCTGGTAATTACATGAATGAAGTTGCCTCCACTTACTTGTTGATGTATGAATTGAGTTAACATTTATGGTTTCATGAAGGGTTTTCTAAGCATATGTAGGGTTATGGAGAATCGCATGTGCATTGCACTACTAGTCTAAGATTGGGGTCATGAACAAGGTTCTATAATGATGTATATGAAAAGAAGTAAAAATAGGTACAAATGGAAATAGCTTACTATAATGTCCTAAGGTTTTGACTTAAATGTGTCTTTGATGTATTGTTCTTATGTGATGATATGTGTTTGCTTATGTAGGTTATATGTATGTACTCCTTGTGTCCTTAAGGTGATGCATTGTACCAATTATCACTAGAGGGTTACTTGGGAAGTTAATGAATAAAAGGAAAAAATGCTCAAGGGAAGTTAGCTCACTTAAATTCCATATGTGATGTTCGAATTTTTAATATGTTTAGATGAATCATGTGAATAATATAAATTTAATTATCTAATGGTTTTATAAAGATTTACTCAAAAAGGCATGAAGTATGATTTTTAAGAAAATGTCACTTTTAAATGCCTGTTGTTGCATGGTTGTCATGCTTAGTGCATGCTTGTACTAATCCCTTTATTCTTTACTTTTTACACAAAGTGTGGGTTATGGATGCTTAAATGATGTTGTAAATTGTGAGTAGCTTGATAGATGATTCCCAAGATTAAGGAAAAAATCATGTATGTCTAAGGATGTCCTAGTGTTTACTTACTGTAAAAGTGTATCAAATAGTATATATGTATGTGTTATGTTTTAAGGGTCATTTCCCTAATGTATTCTAATTTTTTTGAGTATAACATTTCAAAGAGACTTAGAGTCTAAACATGTATTATAACTTACATTATATAATATGAATTTATGTTTGTCGCTCATAATGTCCTATGAAAAGTTTTAAGTTTTCCGCTAAATTTACTATGTCAATGCGATGAATGATAACTATGGGCTTGTATAAGACCTCCGAAAGCTCAAGTACGCCATGTTACTTCAAGGGGGTGCTTGTCGAATGTGACAAGAGAGTCCTTATTGTTAAACCTTACACCTAGTGGTAAGGTTATGAATGTTGATGTCGAAAGTCGTAAGGGTATCCTTCAAGTAAAGGCATGATAGACTTAAGTTTGGTTGATTGGAACGACATCATATCAAACATTAGGAAAGTCAGTATGAACTTCTTCTCGCCATTGTAAGGTAGCCATAGTGGACCTCTTTGGTATGGTTAGTGAGATTTGGTCATGAACTTGATATGGAAACCTTTAATATGAGCCTTTGTTTTAAACTACACTATGAGAATAAAGGATAGTACCGAGTGAGTATGGTAAGGGAAGTAGCTCTAGTTAAAGGATGAGACACGAGTAAGAACTATGCCCTTCATATTCCTTAACCATATTCCTACATGGGATGTATCTAAGTTCTATCATTGGCCAGTAGAACACCCTCATCCTAGTAGGTTATAACTCCGGATTCCATCTCTAGATATCATGTTCTATGTCTTTTATTTCTTATTCTCACCATATGAGATACCTACTAGCATTAGAGAAGTTCTATGATGTTTAGGTGGTGGTATGGGACACTATCTAAACATTGAACAATAACCTTTGAAGGGTTAATTAGAGTCCGTAGGTCTTGTCCAAGAACATTACTTGAATGTCCTTATGTGATGAATAAGTCTTAAATGAACTAAGCAATGTAATGACTTTCGTTAAAAAGGTATATTAAATAAAAAAGTACTTTTCTAGAATAGTTAATGTTTGTCTAGTTAAGGTGTGAAGGGGGCATAGGAATGGTCACTTTGTATCTTACATAGATAAATCTTAAATGACTCTAGTTAGGGAAGATGTTGATTATGTGGACATGATCTATGCTTAGGTAGTCTTAAGAATTTTTTAGGTAACCTTGAAGATGGTGTATGGGAGTTCTCTTCTAGAAGTACTTAAGTAAGTCTTTTGACAGCCTTTGTAAGGAAAATGTCTTATTATACATGTAATGTGTTTTGTGTGTTTTAAGTGTGTATGTGTCTCAAGATAAGTAGTCTTGAGGATTATTTATGCTTGCTTAAAGAGGGTGTATGGTTGGGGTCTTTTTTTTTTTGCCTAAGTGCGTCTTGGGATAGATTTTAGGGAGAAGACTACATTCTAGGAAGTGTCTAAAGTAAAGAAAAGGCACATCACTGTAATAGTGAAGGAATTTACTGTACAATTAATTGAGGTTACTGTAAAGTTTGTTCTGAATCTGTTCGATTTCCTAAATGATATATTACATGTTTCTAAAGTGTTAAATGTTTTTTTGTATGTTTATTTTATGATATTTATGTGAAAATGATGAATTTTCTAATAAATGCATGTTTTATGATTTTATAAATAATGTCATACTTAGTACAATTGTTTATACTAATTCCATACATCTTGTTATCTCTAAAGGTGTAGGTAAAAGGTGAGAATGATCATGAAGGAGAGATTGGATTAGAGAATCATTCAAGCAAACTCGAAGTATGTCATCAATTAACTTGAGGGCATATAGAGATGTCTTGTATTTCTTTTGAAGTTTCGTAATAGACTAAGTATTTTTATTTTTTATAGTATGGGTCATGTCCCAAGAATTCTGCTGTCAATGTTATAATTATTTTGAGATTTAGTATTTTCTCTGATTTCTGATGAAAGATGTTATTAAATATACACTAATGTTTGCGAATTTTTTTTAATACCACACTACTTTCCACAATATATATGCAATGAACGATATTAAAAAGGCTGGTACAAGACCTCCGAGAGGTCAAGAACGCCGGTTGCAATTCGAGATTGTCCCTAAATTCTACTGGTGGCCTCGGGTCGTGAAACCCTTACATTATACATGTATGAATATGAATATGAGATATGAATAGGATCCTAAAGTCTCTTAGTCTTTATTTATGAATGACATAATACCTTGAATGATTCTAAGAAGGTTATTTATGTGGAGCCTTGAACATAATGGTAAGGTTATGAACGTTGAAGTAAAAAGTCGTAATGGTATCCTTCTTGTATGAATGGTATACAGAAGGTTGGTTGGCTGGAACGACATTATAAAATACTTAGGAAATTTATTAAGCTATCATTTTCTCCATTTAAAGGTATGCCAATCTAGGGGACGTCTTTGGCAGGGTGAATGTGATTGTGTTATGAACTATATATTGTACCTCTTCATGGGATACTTTAATGTGAATTAATCTATGAGAACAAAGGCTATCATGATAAGGGAAGTAGCTCTATTTAAGATGAGTCTATAGTGGAAAGAAAACCCTTCATATTACTTTACTGTGTGCCCATAGAGATGTGTCAAAGTTATACCATTTGCAAGTAAAAGACCCTCCATCGGAGTAGGTTACAACTCTGGATTCCATGCTTTTCTACAATGTTCTATGTCGGTTATTGCCTATTCTAATCATATGGGATATCCACTAGTATTGGAGAAGTTGTATGAAGTTTAGGTGGTAGCATAGGGCACTATCGAGAAATTGCACAATCGGCTTTGAAGAAGTTAGTGAAAGTCCCTAGGTCTTTCCCAATACCATTACTTGAATTTCCTCATATGATGAATGTCTCTTAAATGAACTAATGAATGCAATGATGTAAGTGAGAAAAGCATTTTAAAATGAAAAAGTACTTATCCATAGAAGATAAGGTTTGTCAAGTTAAGTTTTGAAGAGGGCAAAGAAATAGTCACTTCTTATCTTACGTAGGTAAGTCTTAAAAAGAAATATACTTTGGAAAGATGGTTGATTCAGTAGATATGATCCAACCTTAGGTAGTCATAAGGATTATTTAGGTAATGTTGGAGATGTCAAGCATGGACATTATCTTGTTGATTTACTTAAGTAAGTTTTTTGATAACCTTTGGAAGGCACAATGTCATATTATATGTATATTGTAGTATTAAGTGAGAATGATTCTATCTTAGGTATTCTAAAATATGTCCTAAGTGTGTTTGAAGGGATTTCATTGGCGGTCTCTTCGCAACTCACTCAATTAAAAATTAGAATCACCTTTGGTATGAGTATCTCATCTTTAGGGGGCTTGTGTATTCTAATTGTGTATATCTCATTATGGTTGTCTTAAGGATCATTTAAGCGTGCCTAGATAGGGTGTATGGGTGGTCTCTCTTTGTCTTACTTAAGTGAGTCTTAGTATAACTTTTAGTGGGGGAATTACATGCTAAAATGTTTTCCTTGTGAAGTTTAGAAATTTCACTGTAACATTGATAAATGGTCACTGTAAAATGACATGAGTTTACTTTAATGTTACTTAAAATGTGACAAATTTTTAAAGTGTTATCTTATGTGTTTCAAGGTGTCAAATGTAGTTGTTATGCATATGTTATGATATTTTAATTAAAAAAAATAATATTTCTAATAAATGTGTTCATGATTTTATGCATTAAGTCATACATAGTAGAAGTATTTGTACTAATTCCATACATTTTTTATATCGAAAGGTGTAGGTGGAAGGTGAGAAGGATCATGAAGGAAAGCTCGGATTCTAGATATCGTTCAAGCAATGTTTAAGTATATCCTCACTTGACTTGAGGGAATATATGTCTTTTATTTCGAAGTATTGTAATATACTAAGTATTTCTATATTTGTATTGTATGGGTCGTGTTAAAAGTAGTCTTGAGTCTAAGAATGACATATGTCTAGAGTTAGTGTTTCTATGATTTTAATATGAAAGATGATTTAAGATATTTGTGTGAAAAATGATAATTCCGCACTACTTTTCATATGTTTATATGCGATAAGTGATACCGAAGAGCTTGTACAAGACCTCCAAGAGGTCAAGTACACCGGTTGCACTCAGAAAGTGCCATATCTTCTTGAGTGTGATGTAGGGATGTAACCATGGGATACATGCTAGTGTTGAATAAGTACTATGAAGTTTAGTAGTGGAATGAGACGGTATCTAGACATTGCTTGACTAGGCTTGCAAGATGTTAGTATGATAGTTCCGTAGGTCTTATTTAAGACCATTATGTGAATGTTCATAAGTGTTCAATGTATAGAAAATTACTTAATGAATATAATGACTTAAATAAAGTTCTTTTAATGAAAAGGTACTTATCTAAAGTATATTTAAGGATCGCTTAAGTAGGCTTGGATAGGGTGTATGAGCGTTCTCTTCATATCATACTTAGGGGAGACTTAGAGTAATATTAGGAAGGAGTTAAATCTATAAAATGAGAATAATTTTATCTAAGGCAGTATAAAGGATCTCCTTGGTGTGTTCAAAAGGATTGTGTGGGAGGTCGCTTCATAACCCGCTCACATTAAGTAAAGGTGTGTTAAAGAAAAGGTAGTTATCTAGTGTAGATTTAAGGATTGCTTATGTAAGATTAGAGATGGGTAATGAGTGTTTTATTCATGTCTTACTTACGTGAGTGTTAAAGTAATTCTAGGTGGGGAGTTAAATGTATGAAATGGGAATAATCTTATCTTAGGCAGTCTTAAGAGTCTCTTTGGTGTGTGGGGAAGTATTCTATGGGCGGTCGCTTCATAACTCACTCAAGTGATCCTTAGAAATCAGCTTTGGTAGTAGTGTTCATATTTATGTGATTTGAGGTGATATTAAATTTCCTTTTATCATGATTTTATGCATTATTCCATACTTAGTAAATTCTAATGTACTATTTCCATATATTTTTTCTATCTCTAAGGGGGTAGGTGGCATTTGAAAGAAGTATCGAAGTGGAAGCTTGTATTAGTGTTCATTCAAGCAAGATTTGGTCCTCAGTATATTTGAGGACATCATGGTGTTTAGATTTCCTTATTGAAAGTATTGTATTAGACTTAGATATTCTCTATATTTTTAAGTATGGGCCGTTTCCAAATATATTTGTATCTCTATGATGGAGACTTGTAGGCTTAGCATTTCTGTACGTTTTTCTATAGAAGATGTTTTGAAGTATTTCTATTTCGTGTGAAAAGTTTTAATTTGGCATTACTTTTCATACAATATTATGCACTGAATTATGTCAAAGGGCTTGTACAAGATCTCCGAGTGGTTAAGTATGTCGTGTGACGATTCAAGAATTCCATATTTTCTAGGGTGTACTCTCGAGTCATGACAACCAAGACCTCAATTGACGGCTCCCCACCGACGGAGCGTCGAGCAAAATATATGGCGTCCTGTTCATCTGTTGATTGATCAGAGACATTGTTTTTTGCCCTTCTTGGAATAATCTAAACCTTTACCAACAACACTATCACTGGCCATTGACCCATAGACATGTCGCTGACACATCGAGGGTTTGTCAATTGTCTCTCGATTGTCTATAATTAAATGACAACTTTTGGGTATAAATGTAGATTTCTATCAATGGATACTTAGGGTTGTCCTTGAGGATCAATACCCAGATGTTTCGACCAAATTTCATTAAATTCTGACTCTTAAAACCCCGTGAAACATGACATGGCACACTAGTGCGCATTTCATAGGTCTTCGGACGTCATTGTTTCTTCTTAATGTTTTGAATGTAAAACATTCTAATTATTTTTAAAACATAAATTTAGGTTTAGAAACTGTGTTTTGAGTCTTAGTTCATGTAGTGAGGATCTAGACCAAGTCAGAAACTTTCGGGATGTTACACATAGCCCAAAGAGGATTTGAAAAAGGGGTGGGTATAGTTTCTTAGTAGAAATGGTTTCGCCAATGTACCTCTTGAGATGAGTGTTCCTCATTAGAAGATAATAGGTTACATAGAAGTAATGTCATTATCACTCTATAATGAACCTACAGAGGTGTAACACCTCTAAAATGACTTATGTTAAGCAAGAGCATAACACTTCTTTCATGAGTCTTTAAAGTCCTAACACTGTTTATAATTATGTTTTTAGGAAATATCTAAAGTTTGGAAACATTTGAAGGTCAAATGTACAAGAACGTCGATGATGTTCTAAAGAGTCGCCTTGAGACATGCTTGTGTGTTCTAAGTGTGTCTTTTCAGTTTTATGTGCTTTTTGAGGTTCAAATTTATAATAGGTTTCTAACATGTATATGAGGGTATTTGGGTTACAAAAATCCTGTAACGACTCCCCAAGTATAACCATAGGGGTCCTTAAGAAGGACCAAGCCTTGATAGAGCAATTTGCCCAAGGCAGCAACAATATAGGCATTGAGGAAACTAGTCCACATCAGGGACATGGTCCACTAAAATACAAAATTTGCTCCTCTTTCCGGGCACAAGGCACACTCTACAGTTTTGGGAATTTAATTTGAGAAATCATACGGTATCAGCTTCGTGTCTCGGACTTTTTTCCCAATGAAAGTTCTAGAAATTTATGTCTTGACCACGAAGTACCCTCTAGAAGTTAAATGACGTACATGAACTATCGTACGTGTTGTAAAATCCCATAGACATATTTCATCTCATCATCATATGTTAACTTAGGACTTTTTATTGTACATCGTATTCTAGAAACATCACTTCATATATATAGAATATAAGCCATAATACATAATTAGACTCTGTCTCTTTTGAAATCTTAGACTCAACATCGTTATAATAGAATAGGGAAACGACCCATATCAATACATAACAATATCTAAGCAATTAAATGACTTTAAAAAATAAGTTGACATGAAAATCCTTTAACCATAACGATCCTTTTCTTGATCTTGGGAAACACATATAAAGCCCTTTATTTTAGATATATCCTTTAAGTATCCATAACCTACACTTTCTGTAAAAAGGTGAACATGAATAGTGTTGGTATAATAATGCATTAAGTATGAAAACCATACAAAAACATGCATTTAAAGAGGATATTTGGTTAAAAGACCATGCATCATGCTTTTTAGTAAATATTCATTAAACCTTTGTAAAAGAAGAAAAACATGGCTCATATATGTCACATAGGTATATACACTATTCTAAATGTCATATAAAGCCACATAATTCATTAAAGACGCATTTATCATATTCATGGTATTACCTTTACCTTAGTGTAAGTTTTACCGAAATTAACCCTCTAGCAAAACATAAAGCAATGTATGAATAGTGTCCTATTTTACTACCCACACTCAAACATTACTGTAACACCACCAAGGTAAACCTTTACATAACCTTAATTAACACTCAACAACTATACACATACATAGAGGCAAAACATATCATGACAATAAATGAATCACATATAAGACCCATTCCAAAACAACATGCAAGTAAACACTACGAATAACATCATAAGAGGCAATTGTAAATAATAGCATAGTTGGAATTTATTTCATAGAGGCATCATAGTGTCACACCCCAAGAATAAACCCTAGAGGATATGATAACTTCAGAGTGCAACATGGCATACTTGACCTCTCGGAGGTCTTCTACTAGCCATTTTGACACCATTCATTGAATATACGTATGAAAAGTAGTGCAAAAATATAACTTTTCACTCCAGTTATATCTCATAATATCTTTCATATAAAACCATAGGAAAATACTAATTTTCAACATATGCACTCTTAGACTAAAGAATTCTTCGTACACGGTCTATACAATAAAAAAATATAAAAATACGTAGTCTATAAAAATACTTTGAATAAAAAAGTATAAAGATAGTTATGTCCTCGAGTCAAGTGAGGACATATTTTAACTTTGCTTGAAAAAGTTCTAGTTTCCAAGCATGTACTATTTAGATAGACAAAAAATGCAATTAGTACAATGCATGTACTAATTATGGCATAATGCATAAAATCGTGATAAGCAAACATTTATAAGAAACATATTCTTTTTTATTAAAACTTAATATTATCATCATAAGAATCAAATTAAAAACTAAGAATCACATTTATAACAAATTCCAAGTCAGATTTATAGCAACATTATAGTTAACGTATGGTAAATTTACAGTGAACTTCACATATAAATTATATATCTCAAGATAGCATCAAGAATACATAAAACCACATAAAAATGAGATCCTCCTACCAAAAGTTATTCTAAGGCTCACTAGAGTTAGTTATGAAGTCACCACCCATGCAATACCTCCACACAGACCAGAGAGATCCTTTTGACGAACTAAGATAATATTATTCTCCTTACAGACATTAATATCTAATATGACATTCTCCTCCCAAAGGTTGTCAAAATACTTACATAAGTAATTCAAGAAGAGACCACCCACACACCCTTTCCAAGCTTATTTATATAATTCTGAAAACTAGCTAAGGTTAGATCATGTACACTTTATCAATTTACTTTCCCTATATAGAGTTATTCTTCAGACTTCCCTAGGTAAGACATGAAGAGAACATTCCCACGCCCCTTTCACACCATAACTAGGCGATCCTTAAACTACTCTTGGTAACTAATTATTCATTAATCATCCTTTCTAACTTAAGTCATTATCTTCATTAGTTAATCTAGAGACATTCAACATGTAAGGACATTCAAATAATTGTCTTGGAGAATACCTAAGGACTCAAGAACTAACATCTTCAAAGTCTGGTCGTGTAATGACTAGATAGTGTCCTGTACCATCACCTAATATTCATAGAACTTCTCCAGCACTAGTAGGTATCTAGCATGATGAAAATAGACAATAACTGACATAGACAAAACTATTTATGCATGGAATCCAGATTGATGAACCTACATAGATGGAGGTTATTCTATTTTCCAATGGTAGAACAAGGACACATCCCATGTAGGTACATGGTTAAGGAGTATGACATGTTGATTTGTTCTCTAATGTCATATTAGTTTGAGAAACCCCCCAAGCTTTCTCACTCGGTACTAAACTTTGTTCTCATAGTATATTTCAATAAAGGAGTACATGAAGAGGTTCCATACCTTTTTCATAACCCAATCACATTTGACCTTACTACATAGGGTCCACTAAATCTACCTACGATGATCAAGATAATAGCTCAATGACTTTTCTAAGGATTATTTCATGTCGTTCAATCCAATCAACCCTAATTTCACCATTTACACAAGAAGCATACCAATACGGCGTGAAGTTCAAGGATATAATAACCCTCCAACTAGGTTTAATGTTCCACATAAAGGATCTTATTAAATATGTTGAAGGTCACATAACAATTACACATACAAGACTAAGGAGCTTTAGCATGCTATGTAAATAAGTTATATTCACAATATATATATATATTAAGTATGTAACACAAGTCTAAAAAACAAGACACAGACATGCTTTACCATGACACACATAGCATACCATTCAAAAAATACATTGGAAAAACCAATGTCATCCATAGGTCAACCTATTCACTACTATAGTATCATTAATCTATATTATCACAAATCTCAAACAATCCATCAAGAATAATTATACTTCAACATCAAGTAATGTACATAATGACTTAACTATAGCCTACTACAAACACATATCATCAATTAGAAGAATTCATTCTTAGACATCACATATACATATAACACATCAAGACCCTCGCAATGCTAATATATTCAAGTTATAACATGATAATATCATAATATATAAAGTAATGCAAACGAGGCCACATTGTTTCACAATTCATAAATTAATGTCGACGAGGACATCTTATTCAAAAATATAGCACATAAGCACCATAATTATAAGTGGACTATACCATACATCATCATTATCTAAGACCTATATTACACAAAATAGAGAATGTTAGGTGAACATACTACCTTTCCAATCTCATAATTTTAATCCAAAGCCAAATCACCACCACAATACTAAAAGGCCCTTAGAAATGACCATGATCACAAATTCAATCCAATAAACATAATATACAACGAATTCAAGATTAAAAAACATGAATTTATCAAATTAGGACAGTCTACTAACAATTCTAACATGATTTATTCATAATTCAATAGACCTAATAAAACTACACAAAAATTCAATTGTATAAGTCATAATCAAATAACCCATAAAATAGTCAAAACAAGGGTTTCATGAATTAAATGGGTTCATAGAATTTTTCTTCTAAAATCATCAAGTTAACATCAATTCATTCATAACACAATGATTCAAAACGTTTTATGCAAGAATACATAGCTAGATTAAAATTTAGAAGTTCATCTTTTTTAGATGTGATTGAATAACACTTTGAAGCTTGGATTTGATACTAGAACATGAAAATTGCGAAGAATTGATGGATAATCTGACTTCCAAGTTCGAATCTCCCTTTAATCTTCAGTGGTGTTCTAGAGAGTTTTTTTTTAGAGGTTTTAGGTTTGATTTAAAAAAGTTAATTTGTCCATGTGTTTAAGACTTACAAACTTACTTAAAATACCTGAAATAGCTTTACGAAGTCGTCCTACTAATTTTAGGAAGGCTAGTAAAAATGCCAAAACACCCTCCAGTTGATCGAGACACCTATATAATTCAGCATGTGCCATCGACACATCAACACCTATGCCCCGTAAGGAAACCAAAAGAACTTCCTGTTGGTTCATAGTTTGGGTAAAATTCTTTGAATTTGAAGCTCAATCTCCCAATCATATGTTCCCACCTACGCCCTCAACCTACGGGGCGTCGACCAGCCTACATGGTATAAATTGTCATCCGTAGATGGGACTGTTCTGGACAGTCTTAGCAACAAAGATGGGTCCTCCTCAAAAACCCTTTGTTGGTCCTTGGAGAGTTTTGTCAAGAAATTTCCAACTCGAATATGTTTTTATACATTTTTAGAATTTCCCTCATCTATTTAATTGAAAACGCACACGTAAACCTTGAAAAACATCCTTAGGAAAATAAGAAATTTTCAAGGCAAACCTTACAAATATGATGAACATTTGACATCCAAACTTCAGGAAAACTTTAAACAGTGCCTCCTATAAAATAATAAGACTTTTTAGTACTTCAAAACATCAAGAAACATGTTTTAGGCTCTCGTTTCACCCAAGTCGTTTTAGAGGTGCTTCATTATCCCCCACTTGGAAAACATTCGTCCTCGATTGACACTTGCTTCATTTTAGACACTATCATGAGACAAGAAACTCAATACTAGCAGAACATAACCATACCACATCATACACAAGAAAAAAATTAGGAGTTTCACATAATCAAGAGACTCAAACCACAAAAAGAAAATAGAGACTAATGTACGACTCATTATACAATACGTCTCACATACGTCATTTCAAATAGGACGGACTCTTTATAAACACATTACCGTGCTCGTATACATAAATTATAAACAAATTATTCCAATTTTCAACAAAAGAACACTTAAGTCATTTTATTTGGAAAACATAACAGTTAATTGCCTACTTTACAGCCAATTATGCTCAACTTTTAAAAAATGTAACTCTAAGAAAATTGATTATCAAATCATGAAAATATAAAAGATAAAATAACATAAACAAAATTCACAATATAACTATAACTTCGTAAAATGCTCAACGAGAGAAATCCAAGAAATTCAATTCTAACGAGACTTCTAAATGCCATGCAGCAAGCTACTATCACTTAACTCTAAAGATTGAATAGAAGAGAAGAGATGAGAAAAAAATCATACTCCACCATTCACTATAATCTCCCACTTAAAAGGAACCCATAAAAAACTAAAAGTAGACACTATAACTTCCCTACATCATACTCATCCGGCTTTGGTCCATTACCTTGGAGTGCATAGAAGTAATTCATCCTTGGAACATAATCACCCGGAAAACTTGGGAGAAGAATTTGCTTTCCTTCTTTTCCTATAGCCTCAATAGTAGGACAATCCCTCACCTTATTGCAACACTTAGAAAATCTAAGACGTGTTCTAGAGCCTAACAAGAGGGTCAAAAGGATTAGACAATGTTTCAAGATCTATTTTAATGAATATTTGTCATTTAGGAAGATAAGAAATAAAACAAGTAATGTCCATGACGTCAGGAAACTAGTTATATGAGGTACTAGAGTGCCTTAGCCTATTTGACTAAGTTTTTGGAGTAATAAAAATGAAGAAAGTGGGTGGAAGAGTGTTTTAAAAGTATTAGATTTGATTCATACTTGAAACATCAGTTCACGAATCCCCAAGGAAAAGCCAATGGAACTTAAGGAGGACCCTTGCATTTTGGTTTCGAAGGATGCCCAAGCCATTGTTCACCAACGGACGTAACCCACGATCCGGTTTACCAATCGACGGGGCGTGGACTAAATCCGTTGATGGAAAATTAGAAATTTTTTTGAAAGAATTCAAAGGTACAGTCTCTGGAATCATCAACGAGTGTGTTGCAGCGAGATGAACAATTTTCGTTTATGGACACACGATCCTTCGATCATGGTCTTGTCTATGGATCCACTGTTTTGTGGCACTTTTTTGTGTAATTCATTTAATTAGTTGGATTATTTAGAATTTTAAATAGGGGTTAGGGGAGGTTTATTAATTTAATCAACAACAAATATAAAGACCCTAACATAATTAGACTAACGTATGCTCTCATAAATTCCCAAACACAAAGTCTCTTCCTTCTCTTTTCTTTGTCTCTTCAATTTAAAAACTCCATAGAAGTCAAGGTCAAGGTGGTTTATAGTGATTCAGTCACAAAGTTTTATCCACCAATATTAATCAAACATTACGGTATGAGTTTCCATTCACATTTGGGACATTTTCCCCCAAAAGGGTTCCTCCAAATTGATTAAAAAATGTTGAATTCTAAGTGGGTTTTCTTCCAATACAAAATTTTTATTGTGAATTTCATTGTTTATGAGATTTTTTTATATTATGAATATATTAATATGTATTATAACTCAATTATTTTATTTCTTGATGTATTGGTCTAGTTTGTAGAAGATGATCTCTTTCCCTTAACACTAGGTTATGATCTTGATATGAATTGTGTAATATTCGCTCAATTGAATTGATTATTTGTTTAATTACTATTATATGATATTATTGTATCAAGTATGAATATATTAAATTATAGTGATATCATACTTTTTCTTTAGTAATCTATCTAGATTATGAATTTGACCTAAGTCTCTAATTTTAAGCTATGAACTAATGATAGATTGTGATGTAGTTATTCAATTGGCATTGTTATTATGTTGGTTATTGTTGTGTGATATTATTACACCCTTATTGGTTTAATTTAAGGTTTGATGCTAATACCATGATGATATATTATGAAGAAGACTTGGTAAGTCTTGTGATCTCAACTCTTTACTTCATTAAGGGTACTTATGGTTAAATTATGAGAGGGTTTGTATGATGTTAAATTGAAATGTCTTAACTATGGTTTGTGAGATGTTGGATAATATTTAAGTGTTATAAGGATGGTGATAACTTTCGAATGTGCCTTATCATGACGTGAATGTGTAAATTTGTTAACCTCACTTATGTTGATTGTAATGGAAGGACAATACTCATGAAATACTTATTGATCTATGGTGCTGATGTTTATACAAGGGGTATACCCTATGACCAACATTATGTTATGGTGATTAATTAAATTATTAATGAAATTTCAAAAGGGACTCTAGCTTAGAACCTAGTGAATTAGAGTGAGGATTCTCCTTTCTACATGGTGAAGCTAAGATCACTAATGTACTCTTTAGATTGTAGACCACAACACATGTAGAATAAAGAGGGCCGCAATTATATCTCCTAATTCTTGAACTATGTTGCCCCCATAGGAATACTTGCCAGTGGATCCATGTAGTTGCTATGTTAATGTTTTGGTACTACCTTGGCGCCTTCCTTTGATGTAGGGTTCCATGACACAAGATTCCACATTAGCTCATGTGGACAATCTTAGTTAAGACAAAATGTTACCAAAAGGTAAAATGATCTAAAGGAATAAACTCTAACTAGGATAACCTAAGGGGTTTACCATAGTCTAGATAGGAGTATGGGACTCTACCTAAAAATTGCACTAGTAAGCCATGAATTAATTCTTAAAAGGATGATCTTATATACGTATATGCTTGTAATTGTACATGATATGTATATGATGATCTTGAATATTGTTCATACTATATTATGATTGGTTTAACTTATGATTATATGTTGGTCTTCATTATCAAAGTGTGATGGTATGTACCAGTAATGATATGCTATGAGAATTTGGATGTTGGTCGTGATTCTTTTTGGGTTACCTAATTGAGTAAGGTTATGGGACTTTGCTTGGTCATTCCAGTTGTTGACTCAACAGGGGTTCGTGGGTAATTGTCTTGCTTTGGTTATGTTGTAATGAACTCTTATTCATGGTTGCTTCTATTAGAACTTGATAATAGAGTTTCCTTGACTATGTTTTCAATGATATGGTTTGCATGTTGACTTTACTAGACTTAGCATTGTTTGTCTTGTGTTATACATGCCTATGACTTAATGAATATGTTTTAATGATTGGTATGCTCTTCTTGAAGTTGTATAAGACTTTTCAAAGTAAATTTCACACTTAACGAGTTGTGCCTTTTTAGTATGATTTCATGATATGTTTGCATTTGGTCTCATACTTAGTAAAAGTTGTGTACTAAAACCATTTTCTTCCTTTTCCCCAATATTTTATGTTCCGGTCATTGAAGGGATTTTGATACAACTTTGAAGTAAGAATTGAAATTCTCATTCATCCATGTTTGTTAGGTCCTCCCTTTCCTAGGGCAATACAACAAGCAATCTAATGAAGTTAATTTAGTTTTAAGCTCTAATGTTATTTCTTTTTCATTTGAGTGCTTGTCACATCGTGTTTATCCCCTAGACGTAACCGGAGGCGTCGTTATTTTTAAGGACTAAAACAAGACTCTTAGTCAAATATAATTACATTCATACGTTGAAAAATGTGGAAAAATTTTAAACTTTCATTATCACTACTTGGGGATTTACATAGACCTCTACATACACATAATATATATTCATATCGAGTATACATAGACCCTTCGTATAAGAAGTTTACATAGACTTCTTATTTTATTAAACATACATATACATAAAATATAAAATAGTCTCCACGATTGTCTCATCTCATACAATCTATGTGATTAGCACAATACCGGCATGTACCTTCCACCAATTCAACAATATCATGTATAGGTCATACGAAAGTACAATATTCAATTAATTTGGAAACAAATGATAGTGTCAATCAGATCATAACAAATCCGTAAGCTATATTATGGCATTTCCCTCAAAAGTTGAGGATCTACCCTACTTCGGTGAAAGGAAGAATCCAAGCCTTCAACAATGTCATCTTCCAAACTCTTCAACGATAAAAAACTAATATGTTTGGGAAAAGGGATGAAAATGGGGAGAGTACTACACATGTACTATGTATGGGATGTTATGCACATACACAAGCAAGACATGCTAAAAAGGACTTTTTATCAATACATGCAAAATTTAACCCTTTTGGGGACGTAATGCTTCGTCAAGCATGTCACATAAACAAACCAAATATACTTACTATATCAACAAGTAATACTTATGCTAACATTCTTGAAAACTTGATTTACTACAATCCTAACATCAAGGAATGATATCACAGGAATGAATATGAATCAAACATATCATAATAAGCAAGACAACTACTCCCAAGTCCATATCAAGTCAACAAATGACATTACGAAGCAAACCCCCATAACCTTACTCAATCAACTATCCTTCACAAGAAAACATGACGAATGTCTAACTTTACATATCATGGCATTTAGGTCTACATTTCATAACATATTAACATAATAACCCATGGCATATTGATAAATGAATAAATAAACATTTAGTATCAACAATGTGCCATGGGCACCATAAATACATCATATATTATCATAACATAAACATATATAATAAACTCCTCCTAAGACTCCCCTCAAGGCTAATGTCACATCCTGGTTGACCCCTTAGTCGTTATCGGTGTCGTCGTCTTTTTTAAGGACTAAGTCTTACCTCTTATTTCATTTAATTACATATACAGGTTGAAAAATTGCGAAATAATTTGAAACTTTATTTTATCTACTTGAAGGTTTACATAGACCTCTACAAGCACATAATATAGATTCATACCGATTATATATAAACCCTTCATATAGGAAGATTACATAGCCTTCTACTTTTATTGCACATATATATATAAGTACAGAAGTAGTCTCAATGATTGTCTCGTCTAATACTATCTAAACGGATATCACAACATGGGCATAGCCCTTACATCAATTCAACAAGAACAAGTATAGTTCATACGAAAGTACAATATTCAAATAACAAGTAAAAAAATTATAGAGTCAATGAGCTCATAAAAAAATCTAAAGCTAGAAGCTGGCATTGCCCTCAAAAGTTGAGGATCTACCCTAATTGGATGGAAAGAAGGATCCAAGCCTTCAACAATATTGCCTCACAAACTCTTCAATGAATGGAACCTAAAATGTTTAGGACAAGAGAAGGAAATGGGTTTAGTACTCCACATGTATATAAAATTAGATCTTATGCACATACACAATGAAAACATGGTAGAAGATGCCATTCTACCCCTTTTAAGGGCTTAATGAAAACTCAAGTAAGTCATATTAATCAACCAAACATGCTTACTATCTCAACAAGTAACACTTATCCAACCACACTATGAATAATAATTTACTACAACCCTAACATCAAGGAATAATATCGCAAGAATGTATAAGATTTCAACATGTCATAATAAGCAAGACAACTACTCACATGTCCTTATCAAGTCAATAAGTGCAATGACTAAGCAAAGCCTCATAACCGTACTCAATCAAATATCCTTAACAAGAAAACATGACCAAGGTCAAACTTTACATATCATGGGATTAAGTCTTGATTTTCACCTTATATTATTATTATAATAAAAAGCATATTCATAAACGAACAAATCAACATATAGCATCAACAATATGACGTGGTCATCATATCTATCTCTCTCTCTCTCTATATATATATATATATATATGTAAATATATATATATAAATATATATCATATATTTTCTGAAAATAAACTTATAAAAACCTCCTCCTGAGACTTTCCTCAAGACTAACTAGAGCAATGTCTAGGTATAGTCCAATACCCCTACCTAGACAAAGCTAGACCCCTTGGGTTATCCAAGTTAGAGTTTAAGTCCTTTAATTTGTTTTACCTTTTTGGGAACATCTTTCCCTAACATACATAGACCACATGAGCTAGTGTGGAATCCGGTGTTATAAAACCCTACACCGAAAGAAGCCGGACTACATTCCAAGGTAGTACCAAAACATAAAAACATAGTAACTACGTGGATCCACTAGATAGTGTTCGTAATGGGGAAATGTAGTTCAAGAACTAGAAGATTTACTTGTGACCCTCTTTATGCATAGTAAATTATGGTGTCCAATCTCAAGAATAATGTAGAGTCCCTTTATGAAATGTCTTTAAGCATTTAGTTAACAATCATGACTTAATTTATGCAATAGCTCAATAAAAATTTTATGAGTAAAAGTCCTTTCTTCACAATTCATATAGGTGAGGTTAACACATTAGAATTTCATAACATATTAAGGCACATTGATAGTTTTGACCATCCTGATATAACATACCCCTTTATCAACATTACAACATAGTCAAGACATTTCAATTGAACATCATACCACCCTATAATCTTAATATATGGCATACTCTAATGTAATATCATGGCTTAACAACAATTAATCACAATTGGAAGTAAATATAAATATTCTAAGACTTACAAAGTCTTTCTCATAGTCTATCATCACGGTTTAACCATAAAACCATAACTCAACCCAACTAGGGGAGTAAAATCATAGCACAATGATAACCAATAGAATAAAAATGCCAATTTCATCTATATAACATAATTAATCTTTAGATCACAACTGGAAAAAAAATACATAGGCTAATTTCACATTACAATTCATAACCTATGTCACATTCAAGTTATAGCATGATAGGCATATAATTCATATTTATTTAACCATAATAGCACCATAGGATAGAAACCTAATCAACAACAAACTCTATTTAATGATCACCACACAATATAGGTCAAGATCACTATTTAGTGTTAGGGATAGAGGATCATATTTTTCAATTAGAACAAACCATGCACAATTATCATTATAAAGTTGAATTATATGTAATATACTCAATAAAAGCCTAAGAATTCATTAACAACTCAATCCATAACTTAAATTTTGTAATTCAGTGAAACCCATTAAAAAACTCAACTTTTTGAAATATATTTTGAAGGAACCCTTTCAGGAAAGGATCTCAAAGGTGAATAGAACCCATACATAAATGTTTCTCAACAATTAGATGAAGAATCCACCCATTTTCCAGCCCCCAAACTCTAGTTCTTGCTATCCTTCAATGGTCAGTTAATTTAGAGAGAGAAATAAGAGAGAAGGAAGAGAGTGTATTTTGAGAGTTGTCTCAAGGTTAATGAGAGTTAAGGGTATTTATAGAGTGGCTTAAATAACATAATTAGTTTCCTTTTAATTACTAATTAACCCTTAAACCACTTAATTAAATAAATGAAATTATGTAAATTTCATCATTGAAATTCTACCCTCACCGACGAGACCCCGATCAATGGTCTGTTCGTGAGTCGACGGACTACCCACCCTTCGTCGTGCACCCCCTCGTCTCAGTCAGAGACTTTGCATGCGCCTCCTCATCTTTTCCTAAGTATGGGATGAGGGTGTCCTCGATGCCTCATCAAGCCAATCATGCCTCATTAATCCCTTCCGTCGGGTGTAAAAGTAGGTAGGTAAACAAGGGATTTCATGAATCTTTCTAACTGTGGGATGACAATGGCCTCGACGCCCCATCGTGGCATGCACGAACAGTCGTATGTGCCGTCAATGCACATTGCCAGCCATTGCTACATCAAACTGCATAGTTTCTCATGAAAGGCCCTTGGTTGGTCCTTGGGAAGTCGTACCCAGACGTTTCAATCATGAAACAACTCAAACACCCATTACATACCTTTATATCCATTTCCATACATTTCTGACTTCTCCAAAGTTAGTAAAAAGACTAACGCACACTAAAATCTCTTTGAACCAACTTCCTAGATTTTTTTGACGTTTTTGTTAGTAAACCGTCTAAATGACCTATATTCGTTAAAAATGGACTTAGAAATAATGTTTAGACTTTATGAGACCCATGTTATGCTATACCAAGATTCTTTGATTTTCAAGGTCTTACATTATCCCCCCATTATGAACATTCGTCCACGAATGACACTAAAACTCTTGTAAAGGAATGAATAGACCCAATATTAGCCGCCAAACTAATCAAAAATATCAATTTAACATAAATCATGTCACTTCAACAAGACAAATATCAAAACTCATATTACTACACCTCAAGCTCAAAACATCTCATATGAGGCATTTCCTTCTCTAAACACTTATGAGCTTTACATACATCACATGAGTCAATTATCACAAAGTTCAACTTATCGAAATGATACCTATCATTTCATGAAGACTCATCATATCAAAATGCACAACATAACTCAAAGTAAGTAAAAACCAAATTTTCAAGTTTTTAATAGCAATACTACAATGACTTCAATGTAAAGCTTACTATTAGGTTTTCAAAAATCTCATTTTTGTACACTTCACCACAAAATCAAGAAACCACAAATCTTTGACATAATTATATAATTAAAAAGAATGGCTTACATTAATTCTCAAAAAGATGAGGATAATGGGACTTGGTATCGTCCATGGAGTCCTATGTTACACCCTCAACTAATTTATTTATCCATAATACTTTTACGGATACAACCTGTTTATTCGTCAACCTCCTGACTTGCTTATCATGAATTTGAATCGGGACTTCCTCATAAGAGAGGTTATACTTAACACCAAGACTCTCAACTGGAAGAATGGACTCAAGGTCACCGATACACTTTTTTAACATAGAAACATGGAAAACCGGATGAACCATAGCCAATTAACTAGGATGTTTCAATTCATAGGAAACCTTACCAACCCTTTCCAATATTTCATAGGGACCCACATAACGAGGTCTCAATTTCCCTTTCTTGAAAAAGCTAACCATCGCTTTCATTGGTGGAATTTTTAAATACACCTTATCACCTTCTTCAAACTCCAAATCCCTTCTCCTATTGACGGTGTAAGACCTTTGACAACTATAGTCCGTTTGCAACCGGTTTCTTATTATATGAACCTTTTAAAATGTCATATAAATCAACTTAGGACTAAGAAGTCGTGGATCAACCACATCAAACCATCCAATAGGATACCTACACCTCCTATCATACAAGGCTTCATATGGACTCATTGAAATGGATGAATGAAAATTGTTGTTGTAGGAAAACTCCAGTAAAGGTAAATGCCTATACAAACTACCTTTAAAATCAATAATGCATGCTCTAAACATATCTTTAAGGGTTTGTATCATACGCTCTACTTGACAATCCATTTGGGAATGAAAAGTGAAGCTCAATTTTAGGGTATTACCTAACCCTTTTTGGAACGACCAACAAAATCTAGATGTGTATTGTGCGCCACGATTTGATAAGGTGGCTAATGGAATGTGATAACGTCACACAATCTCATCTAGGAAGATTCTTGCATAATCCTCTGCCGAATATGAAGACTTGACGGGGATAAAGAGAGCAGATTTAGTCAATTGATCCACAACAACCCATATGGAATCATATGAATTTTCGTTATATGGTAAACCTACAAAAAAGTCCATATTGATGTCTTCCCACTTCCAAGTTGGATTTTCGATCTCTTGTTGTAATCCACCAGGCTTTAAGTGTTTGGACTTTACTTAACGATAATTCAGACACTAAGTGAAAAATTCCTCTATGTACCTTTTTACACCTTCCCACCAATATATTTTTCTTAAGTCACAGTACATTTTTGTCGTCCTTGAATTAAATGAGTAGAGGAACCCATATGCTTTCACAAAGATACAAACCCCCAACCAATATACATCTACAAAACATAATCTCCCTTGGTACTTTAACACACCATTCCCCTAGGGAGAATGATTTATTAAACTAGTCAACAACCGATTCTTTTAACTCCGTCAAGGATAAGTCAAGGTGTTGCTTGGACTTCACCTCAACCACTAATGATCACTAGGAGATATGATGAACTATGACACCCCCTTCTGGATCACTCTATAACCTCACCACCAACCTATCCAACCTATGCACTTTCCTTGCTAAGTCTTTTTTTTGATTCATCAAGATGGGATGTACTACACATAGTCATTCGACATAGGGCATCCTCAACTACATTAGCCTTTATGGGGTGATAAAGGACGCTCATATCATAATTTTTCAACAACTCAAGCCACCTTCTTTGTAGGAGATTTAAATCCTTTTGGGTAAACACATATTGGAGACTCTTATGATTAGTAAAAACATCAACTTTAACCCCATACAAATAATGCCTCAAAAATTTTAAAGCAACGCCATGCCCGCTAATTCAATGTCATGAGTTGTGTAATGCCTCTCATGTACCATTATTTGTCGACACGATATGCATCACAATACACCACAAATCCCATTGAACCCCCGGTAAGGTCAACACTGGAGCAGAAGTAAGAGTATCTTTCAACAATTCAAATCTCATCTAACACGCCTCTAACTTATAAAACTTTTTACTCTTTTGGGTAAAGGTAGTCAAAGGAGATGCAATGGACGCGAAACCATCCATGAACCTCGCGATAGTAACCCGCTAAAACCAAGAAACACCTGATGTTAGTCAGAGTCAATGGTCTAAAAATTTTCACCTCTTTCATTTTCCTTATGTCTACTTAAACTCCCACATTAGAAATGATGTGCCAAACAAATGTAACCAATCTCAACCCAAACTCATTTTTACTATATTTAGCATACAATTGATGTTCTTTAAGGGTTTGTAACACTATCCTTATATGACCTATTTGATCATCCTCATTGTTCGAGTATGCCAAGATATCGTCAATTAAGACAATGACAAATAAATCTAGGTAATTTCAAAGTACTCTATTCATTAGGTCCATAAATGCTGCCGGTGTATTACTGAGAATGAAAGACATGACCAAGAACTCATAATGCCCATAACTAGTCCAAAGGTCATCTTCTGTACATCCTAACCTCTCACCCTGAGTTTATGATACCCCGACCTCTAGTATATCTTTAAAAAGTAACGCACCCCTTGGAATTGGTAAAATTAGTCATCAATCAGAGGGAAAGGGTACTTATTATAATGGTGACCTTGTTGAGTTGGTGGTAGTCAATACACATTCTCAAAGACGCATCCTTCTCTTTGACAGATAACACCGGAGCACCCAATGGAGATATACTAGGCCTTATAAAGCCTTTGTCAAGCCAATCCTTGATTTGAGCCTTCAATATTTTCAATTTGGTCAAAGCCATCCGATATGAAGGGATTGAAATGGTATTTATTTCCAATAGCAAATCGATACCAAAATCAATTTCCCGTTCAAGCGGAATACTAAAAAGAATTTTCCCTCTTACACACAATAGGAGGATGCGTCTTACAAATCATGGACACTTACTATGTGATAGAGACAACACTTTAAGATCATTTTACTGAATTTATACAAGATATTATGCGACCTCTAGGAATAGAATTTCCCCCCTTACACTCAACAACGAGTTTATTTCAGAAGTTAAAACTCACCACTCTTTTCCTACAATCAATGGATGAAAAACATGCATGCAAGAAATACATACCCAATATAATATCAAAATAAGGCATAACAAGTTCTACTAGATCGGCATAAGAAACTCTATTGGGCAATGAAATAGGATAATTTCGATAGACTCTTTTAACAACAACTGCCTCTCCTACCGGAGTAGACACTATAAAAGGCTCAGGCAAAACATAAGGTAAACTATAAAAAAATTTAGCTACTAGTGGTTTAACAAAGGACAAAGTAGCACCCGGATCAAGTAAAGCAAACACATCAAGAGTAAGGAATATTAACATACCGGTAACCATATTGGGAATGGTCTATTGCTCACCCCTAGAGTGGAGAGCGTTGAAGCGGTTCTTCTATGGATCATCTCTAGAACCACTTGCTTGAGCTTGGCCACTACACTTGTCTTGATTCTTCAGGTTTGGATAATCTCTCCTTTTCTGACCACTCTTTCCACAACTAAATAAATTATTTGTCCCCTTACGGCACTCACAATAGTGCTTTTTAAAACACTTTCCACAAGTTGTATTCTATTTAGTGAATTAGAATCTTTTCCCTATTAAAATTTTGGGTAAGAAAACCTCTCAACACTAGCTCTTTGAAATTATGTAGGGACTTGATTTCAACCCCGCTTCTCAAATTTATGCTTATCTTGTATCTGAAGCCTATTCTCTCAGGAGCCTAAATCAAATGACCTAGGCCGCTTAGCATCTCTACTTCTTCTCTTAGATGTTGCCTCCTCAACCCTTCTTGCATAGACCATAAGACGGGAAATGTTCATTTTGTCATGTTGCATGGTCGATTGACACTCCTCTTGTAAGTCCTACAAAAACCCCATCACAAAATGGATCATTTGATATCTAGGACCAGAGACTAAAGAAGGAGCATATGTGGACAACTTAACAAATTTGAAAGAGTAATCATGAACACTGTTCCCTCCTTGGCGAAGATTGATGAACTCCATCACCTTGTCCTCCATCATCTCTCTACGGAAGAGCCGATGTAGAAAAGTTTCC
Source organism: Solanum habrochaites (assembly GCA_027704765.1). Classification (NCBI taxonomy): domain Eukaryota; kingdom Viridiplantae; phylum Streptophyta; class Magnoliopsida; order Solanales; family Solanaceae; genus Solanum; species Solanum habrochaites. The sequence goes on from JAKWJA010002491.1 coordinate 21,684,218, forward strand.
ATAAAGATCTCCCAAGTCATTGGACCACCCTTAACGACCTATTGTCTCTCCATTGAACATACCAAGTTCGATCCATTACCTTGAGTTGACATGAAGACAACTCAACCTTCTCACTTTAAATCACCCCTATAGCATATAACACTTTGTAGACCTCATCAAAAAATTATTTGGGGTCTTCATCAACCTTAGACCCATCGAATGTAAGAGGGCTCAACCATTTGATGTCCCTTAGAAGGGAAGCGATATTAGTGACTGGGTGATGAGGATGAGGAGCAATATCCCGGTTGGCTTTAGTCGTCATAGCTTGGGCTTGAACCGTTACGTCTTGTGTTTGGGTGTCATAGCTTTGGATATTTGATCAACATTATCATTTTCCTCCAGTGGAGAAATTTTCTCATATTGGGGAGGAGCTCCCGCATTAGAATCTTCCTTCTCAACTCTTTGTGCCACATTCCTTCGAGAGTTCATGGTCTATTAGCACAACAATAAGATTAATTTAACAGCACACCATAAGTATCCTTTTTTGGGACGATATAAGATTTTCAACAATGAGAGTGATTGCTTAGCATCATATAGGTTTCTACTCATAAGTGTGGCGCGCTTCACAATTATGAATACAAACATACATAGACCTAGTAGAGAGAGAGACATAACTCAATGATATTCAACCTCATGCTGTGATACAAAGTTTCTCACATCCAAGTTTTCCCCCTAGACGTAAGCAGCATCGTCGTCCTTTACTAAAACTAAGACTATCCTCTTAGTCACATATCATTACATTCATAGGCATAAAAATGTAGAAAAATTTAAAACTTCTGTTATAACTACTTGGAGGTTTACATAGACCTCTATATACACATAATATATTTTCATATCGAGTATACATAGACCCTTTGTATAACAAGGTTACATAGTCTTCTACTTTTATTAAACATACATATAAATAAAATATAGAAATAGTCTCAAATGTTGTGTTATCTCAAACAATCAAAACAAATATCCCAATATAGTCATAGCCCTTACATCAAATCCACAATACCATGTATAGGTCATATAAAAGTAAAATATTCAAATAACAAGGAAAGAAATGATAGAATCAACGATCTCATCAAAATACCAAACCTAGAAGATGACATTGCCCTCGAAAGTTTAGCACCTACCCTACTTGAATGAAAGAAAGAATCCAAGCCTTCAACAATATTGTCTTACAAACTCTTCAACGACCGGAACCTAAAATGTTTGGGACAAGGGAAGAATATGGGTTAGTACTGCACATGTACTAAGAACGAGATCTTATGCACATACCCAATCAAAACATGCTAAAAGGGACTTTTTTTTTTATCAAACATGCGTACTATCTCAACAAGTAACACTTATCCCAACAAACATAGAATAATAATTTACTAAAACTCTAACATCAAGGATTAATATCACAAGATTGAATAAGAGTTCAACATATCATAATAAGCAAGACAACTACTCAAAAGTTCTTATCAAGTCAACAAGTGCAATGACCAAGCCAAGCCCATAACATTACTCAATCAAGAATCCTCAACAAGAAAATATGACCAATGTCTAACTTTATAAATCATAAAATATAGTCTTGCATTTCAACTTATATTATCATTATAATATTAATAAACGAACTAATAAACATATAGAATAAACATATGTTATCATTGTATATATATATATATATATATATATATATATATATATGTATGTAGATAATATATATATATATATATATGTAGATAATATATATATATATATATGTAGATAATATATTACCTAAACATAAACATATAAGAACCTCCTCCAAAGACGCCCCTCAAGATTAACTATTGCAATGTCTTTGGTAGAGTCCCATACCCCTACCTAGACTAAGCTAGACCCCTTAGGTTATCCGAGTTAGAATTCAAGTCCATTAACTGGTTTTTTTACCATTTTGGTATCATCTTGCCCTAACCAACATACACCACATGATCTAGTGTGGAATCTGATGTGATAAAACCCTACACCGACAGAAGGCAAACTAATTGCCAAGGTAGTACCAAAACATAAAAACATAGCAACTACGTGGATCCACTATCTAGTATTCTATTGGAGTAACATAGTTGAAGAACTCGAATATTTAGTTGGGACCCTCTTTATGCACCATGCATTATGGTCTCCAATCTCAAGAATAATGTAGTGATCCTACCTTCCCTATTAAGGAAGGGAAACTTCTCTATCTTGTTCCCTCGGTGTAAAACTAGAGTTCCTTTTTCAAATGTCTTTAAGCCTTTAATTATCAATCGTAACTTAATTTAGGCCATAGGGTATACGCCTTGTATAATCATCATCATAAATTGTTCAATAAAAAATGTATGAGTCTATGTCCTTTATCACAATTCATATAAGTGAGGTTCACACATTAGCATTTCATAACATATTAAGTCACATTGATAGTTTTCACCATCCTTTTATCACATACACCATAATCAACCTCACAACATAGTCAAGGCATTTAAATTCTACATCATACAACCCTATAATCCTAATGTAAGGCTTACTCGAATGTAATATCATGACTTTAGAAAACTTAATCACAATTGGAAGTAAAGATAGAGATTCTAAGCCTTGCCAAGTCTCTTCATAGTCTATCATCAAGGTCTTACCATCAACCCATAACTCAACAGAAATTGGGGAGTAACATCATATCACAATGATAACCAATAGAATAACAAGGCCAATTGCATCTCTATTACATAATTCATCTCTAGATCACAACTTGAAACAAGATACATAGTCTAATTTCACATTATAATTCATAACCTAAATTACATCTCAAGAACTATAATTATAGGACTATAATTCATCTTAATTTAACAATAATAGCACCATATCATAGTAATCTAATCAACCACCAACTCAATTAAATGATCACCATACAACATAGGTCGAGATCACTACCTAGGGTTAGGGATAGAGGATCATATTCATCAATTACACCAAACAATCAACAATTATCATAAATAAGTTGAATTACATGTAAATATACTAAATATAACCCTAAGAATTCATTAACAACTCAATCCATAACTTCAATTTCGTAATTGAATTAAATCCATAAGAAAATTCAACTTTTTGAAATCTATTTTGACGGAACCATTTGAAGAAAGGATCTCAAAGGTCAATAAAACAAATACCTTAATGTTTCTCAAAATTTTTATTAATAATAAACCCTTTTTACATCCCCCAAACCCTAGTTCTTTCTAGCCTTCAATGGTAACTTCATGTAGCGAGAGAAATAAGAAAGAAGGAAGAGACTCTATTTTTTTCAGAGTTTTCTTTAGGTTAATGAGTGTTAAGGGTATTTATAGAGGGTCAGAATAAACTTACTTAGTTTCCATTTTAATCACTAACTAACCCCAAAATAACTTAATTAATAAAATGGATACAATTCAAATTCATAAGTGAAATTCCACAATCACCAACAACACCCCAATCGACGGTCCGTCTGCTACCAGTGAGTCGACAGACGACCTCCCCTTTGTCCTTCACTCCATCGTCTCAGTCAGAGACTTTCCACGCTAGTTCTTCTTCAAAATTTTCTATGTATGGGATGACGGTGGCCTCGACGACCAGTCTAGCCAATGACACCTCGTCAACCCCTTTCGTCGCGTGTAATAGTAGGTAGGTAAACAAGGGATTTTTACGAATCTTACTAATTGTGGTGTGACGGTGGACTCGACGCCTCATCGAGCAAAGCATGAACTTTTATTTGTCCCACCGATGCACATTGCCACGCAGGGATACATCAAACTGCAGGGGTTATACTCAATAGCCCTTGGTTGGTCCTTGCGGATTCGTACCCAGATGTTTCAATCATGGTACAACTCTAAAAACCTTTACCTCTCTTTACACCCATTTCTGCACCTTTCCGACTCCTAAAAGTTAGTGAAAAGTGTAAGTCACACTAACATCTCTTTAAACCATCTTCTTAGGCGTTTTTGACGTTTGGGTTCTTAAACCTTCTAAATAACCTATACTCATTATAGATAGACCAAGAAACTGTGTTTAGTCTTTATGATACCTATTTTATGATTTACCAGTAGTCATGTATTTTGAAGGTGTTACAACTAACTAGTGCAATATTTAGATAGAGTCCCATACCCTTACCTAGACTAAGATAGACCCTTTAGGTTATCCAATTTAGAGTTCAAGTCCTTTAATTTGTTTTACCTTTTGATAACATATGCCTAATCACTATAGACCACATGAGCTAGTGTGGAATCTAGTGTCATAAAACCCTATACCGAAAGAAGGCAAACTACTTTCCAAGGTAGTACCAGAACATGAAATATAGCAACTACGTGGACCCACTATATAGTATTTCTATGGGCGAAACATAGTTCAAGAACTAGAATATATAGTTAGGACCCTCTTTATGGGCCATGCATTATAGTCTCCAATCTCAAGAACAATATTGTGTTCCTACCTTCCCTATGTGGGAAGGAATACTCCTCTATCTAGTTCACTCGGTGCTAAGCTAGATTCCTTTTTTGAAATGTGTTTAACCATTTAATTATCAATCATAACTTAATTTAAATCATAGGGTTTACCCCTTTTATAATCATCATCATCAATATCTCAAAAACAATTGTATGAGTATAAGTCCTTTCATCAAAATTCATACAAGTACGGTCAACACATTAGAATTTCATAGCATATGTAGGCACATTTATAGTTTTAACCATCCTTATATCATATACACCTTAATCAACCTCACAAAATAGTCAATACATTTCAATTAGACATCATACCACCCTATAATCATAGTAAAAGGCATACTCCAATGTTATATCATGACTTAACAAGAATTAATCACAATTGGAAATAAAGATAGAGACTCTAAGACTTACCAAGTCTTCCTCATAATCTGTCATCAAGGTATTATCTTAAACCAACTCAAACGAACTTGGGGAGTAACATCATAATACAATGATAATCAATATAATAACAAGATAAATATCATCTCTATAGCACAATTCATATTTAGATCATAACTTGAGACAAGATACATAGGCTGATTTCACATTATAATTCATAACCTAAATCACATCTCACGTACAAGAAAGAGAGGCCTATATTTCATCTAAATTTAACCATAATAACTACATTGGATAGTGATTACGTAAACAATAAACTCAATTGGATGATCACAATGAAATATAGATCAATATCACTACGTAGGCTTTGGGATAAACGATAATATTCTACAATTTACACCAAACAACAAACAATTACCATAAACAATTTGAATAACATCTTAATCTACTAAATATAAAATATAGAAATCATCAACAACTCGATTCATAATTTCGATTTCGTAATTTAATGAAACCCATAAGAAATCTCAACTTTTTGAAATATATTACGAAGGAACCCTTTGAGAAAAGATTATCAAAGATGAATAGAACCCATACCTTAACATTTTGTCAAAAATTTGATGGTGAATTCGTCCCTTTCCATCCCCCAAACCCTGGTCTTTTCTAGTCTTCAATGGTGTGTTCATGTAGAAAGAGAAATAAGAGAGCAGAAAAAGAGTTTATTTGAGAGTTGTGTTTAGATTAATGAGGGTTAGGAGTATTTATATTGGGTCTTGAATCAAATTAATTAGAATCCCCTAACCCCTAATTAAAATACCTTAACCTCTAACTAATTAAATGATACTAACTTAATTTAAGAAGGAAACTCGACCCTCATAGACAAAACCCCGATCGATGGGCCGTCTATGAGTCAGAGACTGTGCAGGTGAGGGCTTCCTCCAAATTGTCTAACTGTGGGATAACGGTGGCATCGACGCTGCATCGATCCGCACACAGACCGTAGCCTGCACTTCTGGACTCCGTCAATGAGTTCAAAGTTTTTGCGGTGGAGGGGACTTTTCCACTAGCCTTTGTGTGGGACGAATGTGGCATTGACGTCCCGTTAAGCCATATGCGGGCCGTCTTTTGTCCCATCGATGCACACTGCAAGGTAGTGTTTCATCAATCAATAAGGGTCCTCTTAAAGGGCCCTTGGTTGGTCCTTGGGGAATCATAGCCTAGCGTTTCAACCATGAAACCACTAAATAACATATATTCTATGTTTACACAAATTTTTGAACATTTTTAGAGTCCTAAAAGTTAGTCAAATAGTCTAAGGTACACTAAAATCCCCTTGAACAAACCTCCTGAACATCATGGATGTTTTAGTTCTTAAACCTCATAAATGACCTATATTTATTAAGGGTGGACTTAGAAACAGTGCTTAGACCTTTTTACACAAATAAAAAGCTTAACGTCAGATCCAGAATTTCCGAAGTGTTACATTATCCTACCCTTAGAAACATTTGTCCCCGAAAGACACTAAAATTCTTTTGAAGGAAGGAATAGACACAATACTAGCAGCCCAACAAAACTCATATTACTATACATAAGGCTCAAAACACTTCATCATGAGGGATTTCTTGTCACAACACTTATGAGCTCAACATATATTACATTAGTTAATTAACACAAGGTTCCACTTAACAACGTACAACCTATTATTTCATAAAGACCCAACATATCAACATGGACAACATAACTCAAAACCGAAAAGATTTCAAGTTTTTAAGTGAAATAATACAGCAAATTAATTGTATGTCTTCAAAAAATACATAATGTGCAAAAGTTCACCCAAAAACAATAGATTGAGTTTCTCGTCATATTTATATTATTAAAAAGAATGATTAACCTTAATTCTCAAAAAAATGAGGGTAACAGGACTTCATGTTGTCCTTGGCCTCCCATGTTGAACACTCAACTAGATGATTTTTCCATAACACCTTTGTGAAAACCACCTCTTTATTCCTCAACTTCTTGAATTGCCTATCAAGAATTTGAACAAGAACTTCCTCATAAAAGTGGTTATCTACGACACCAAGACCCTCAATAGGAAGAATGGAGTCTAGATTACGGATACACTTTTTCAACATAAAAACATGGAAAATCGATGAACCGTAGCCAATTCACTAGGAAGTTTCCATTCGTAGGCAATGTTATCAACCCTTTGAAAGATTTCATAAGGACCCATATAACGAGGATTCAATTTCCCCTTCATGAAAAATCTAACCACCCCTCAAATACACCTTATCACCTTCCTAAAACTTCAAATCCCTTCTCCTATAATCGGCATATGCCTTTTGTCGTCTATATGCCATTTTCAACTAGTTCATTATGATATGAACATTTTCGAATGTCTTAAAATCAACTTGGGACAAAGAATTGATGGATCACCCACTTAAAATAATCCAATAGGAAACCTACACCTCTTACCACAAAAATCTTCATACCGAGCCATGAAAATGGATGAATGAAAACTATTGTTGTACGGATGTCCACCAAACGTAAATGTATATCCCAACTCCCCTTAAAATCAATGATGCACGCCGTAATTATATCTTCATGGGTTTGGATCGTACGTTACGCTTGACCTTCCATTTGGGGATGAAAAGCGGTGCTCAACTTCACCTTAGTACCTAACCCTTTTTTGAACGACCTCCAAAATGTAGATGTGAATTATGCGCCCCAATCCGATATGATGGATAAAAAAATGCCATGGAGGCACACAATCTCATCTATGAAAATTCTTGAATAATCCTCCCCTAATATGAAGACTTGATGGGAAAAAAGCTAGTGGACTTTGTAAATCGATCCACAACCACCCATATGAAATCATAGGAATTTTGGGTCCGAGGTAAACGTACTACAGAGTACTTTTTATGACTTCCCACTTCCAAGTAGGAACTTGGATCACATGTAGTAAGACACCCAACTTTAGGTGTTCCGACTTTACTTGTTGGCAATTCGGACACATAGCTATAAACTCCGCTTTGTCCCTTTTTATAGCTTCCCACTAATATAAATACCTTTGGTCATGGTACATTTTTTTCGACCCCAAATGAATTGAGTAGAGGGACCCATGTGCTTCTTCTAGGATCCGATCCCTCAACCTATGTACATAGAGAAAACATAATCTCCCTTGGTACCTTAACACACCAACACCTCATAAGGAGAATTATTCATTCAACTTGGCAAAAACCATTTCTTACAACTCCATTAAGGCTAAATGAAGGTTTTGTTTGGAATTTACCGCAACCACTAAAGATGTCTCAGAGTTATGACAAACTATAGCACCCCTATCCTGAGAACTGTCCAACCTCACACCCATCCTAGCAAACATATGTACTTCCCTTGGTTTGTCCTTATTAGCTTCGTCAAGATGGAATACACTACCCATAGTCATAAAACTTAGGGCATTCAACTTCTTTTGGGTAAACACATATTGGAGACTCTTATTATCGGTAAAAACATGAACATGAAACCCATACAAGTAATGTCTCAAAATTTTCAAAACAAACACCACGACCGCTAATTCAAGGTTACGAGTGGGGTAATTTATCTTTTGTACATTTAGTTGGCTAGAGGCATAATCAATAACCTTCCGTTTTTGTATAAGCACACACCCAAAACCCACATGGGATACGTCACAATACATCATAATACCCTTTGTGCCTTCCGATAAGGTTAACATCCCAGAGGAAGTAAACCTATCTTTCAACAATTTGAAACTCTTCTGACATGCCTCAGACCCATCAACCTTCTTACTCTTTTGAGTCAAAGTAGTCAAAATTGACGCAATGGACGTAAAACCATCCATGAACCTCTAATAGTAACCCAGTAAACTTATGAAGATCGTAATGTCAGTCGGAGTAAATGGGTCTACCTCAACTCCCGCACTAGAGATGATGTGCCCAAGAAAAGTCACCGATCTCAACCAAAACTCACACTTACTATATTTGGCATACAATTGATGTTCATTAAGGGTTTGCTATACTACCCTCAAATGAACCATATGATAATCCTTATTCTTTGAATATACAAAGATATCATCAATGAAGACAATGAAAAAACGAATCGAAATAATTTTGAAATACTCTATTCATTTGGTCCATAAAAGCCGCCTCAGAATTAGTGGGACCAAAAGACATGACCAAGAACTTATAAAGCCCATACCTTGTCCAAAAGGCCGTCTTTGATAATTTCTCATCTCTCACCCTAAGTAGGCAATACCCTGATTTGAAGTCAATTTTATAAATGTAACTCGGCACTTGGAGTTTATTAAACAAGTTATCAACCAAAGGGAGGTGGTCGTTATTCTTAATGGTAACCTTGTTGAGTGGGAGGTAATCAGTACACCTTCTCAAGGACCTATCATTCTTCTTCACAAAGAAATCAGAGCAACCCACATAGAAATACAAGGCCTTATAAAAACCTTACATAGTAAATCCTTGAGTTGAGCCTTCAACTCTTTCAAATTGGCCGGAGGCATCTGATAAGGAGTAATTGATACAGTAGCAAATCAATGCAAAAGTCAATTTCCCATTTGGGAGGAATACCGGGAAGGTCATTAGGGAAGACCTCCGGAAACTCCCTCACTACAGATACCGACTCAATGGGAGGAACTTCAGAGTCTAAATTTGGACACTTATTATATAATATAGACAACCTTTTCAGATCAGTTTGTATGCTTTTGGACAAGAAATAATACGACCTCTAGGAATAGAATTTCCCACTTCCTCTAGGAAGTTAAACCTTACCGCTCTTGTCCTATAAACAATGAATGCAAAACATGCATTCAACACATCTATACCCAATATAATATCAAAATCAAGCATATCGAGTTCTATCATATCATCATAAGAAACTCTATGGTCAAGATTATTGGACAATTTTTATACAACCTTTTTGCAACAACCGATTCACCCATCGAAGTAGACACTATTAATGGTTCATGCAAAAAAAGTGTAAAATTTTAAATATTTTAGCTACTAGAGGTGTAACAAATGATAAAGAACCGCCGGGAAAGTATTGCATATACATCATGGGAAAAAAAATTCAACATACTTGTCACCACATAGGCAGAGGTCTCTTGCGCACCCCTAGAGAGGAGAGCATAGGAAAGGTTCTTCGTTGGACCATCAGTAGAACAACTTTCTTGGGCTTTGCCACTACCCTTGTATTAACTCTTCATGTTTTGACAATCTCTCATCTTGTGACCACTCTTTCAACAACTAAAGCAATTATCCTTCCCCTTAAGGATATAACCATAGTTCTCTTTACCACACTTACCATGAGTTTTCTTTTCATTTCGTGAATTAGTACTTTTACCATTCTTGAATTTAGTGTTATACACCCCATCCCCACTAGATCTTGCGAAATTGGAAGAGAATTGATTAGAAACCCTCTTCTTAAATCTGGGCTTGTATTGTATCTCAAGCCTATTCTCTGAAAAACTTCCATTCTTCAACCCTTTTTGCATACACGATAAGACGGGAAATGTTCATGTTGTCATGTAGAATGGCCGATTGGCACACCTCTTGTAATTCCCTCAACACTCCAATCAAAAAACGGGTCATTTGGTCTCTAGGATCGGAGACCAAAGGAGGAACATATTTGGAAAACTTAATGAATAACAAAGAGTAGTGATGGACACTCTTTCCTCCTTGGTGAAGAATGATGAACTTCGTCACTTTCTCCTCCCTCATCTCCCTAGGGAAGAACCGATAAAGAAAAGCCTCCTTAAAGATATCCCAAATCAACGGACCACCCCTCAATGGACTATTATCCCTCCATTGCACATACAAAGTTTGAGCAAAATCCCTGAGTTGGTACGTGGCCAACACGACATTCTATGTTGAAGACACCTCAATAGCATATAGTACCTTGTAGAACTCATCGATAATTTTTTTGGAGTTTTCATAAATCTTAGACCCATATAAAGTAGAAGGGCTCATTCAAGTGAAGTCCCTTATATTAGAAGCCATAGTAGTGACTTGTAGATGAGGATAGGGAGAAATATCCTGATTGTCTTGGGCTGCCATCGCTTGGGCTTGAACCATCGCAATTTTTCTTCAGTAGTCATGGCTTGGGCCAATTAAGCAAGAATTTCCTTCATCTTAGCCTCTTTCATAGGTGAAGGGTCATCTACGGCTTGCTCCACATTAAAATTTCCTTCAAGTGGAGGAACTCGCTCATCATGGGGAAAATCTCCCGCATTAGCATTTTCATCCTCAAGTCTTCGAGATGCATACTTTCGATTGTTCATGCTTCATATAAGAACAACAACAGAATTAGATGCAATAGCTCACCATAAGTATACTCTATTGGAACAATATAAGATTTCCAATAAAGAGAGTGGTTGCTATGAATCATATAGGTTCGTACTCATAAGTGTTGCGCACTTCAAAATTATGAATACAAACCTATATTGATGTTATAGAGAGAGAGACATAACACAACAATATTCAACCTCATGCTCTGATACAAAATTTGTCACATCCGGGTTTTACCCACTAGACGTAACTGGTGTCGTCATCCTTTACAATGACTAAGACTAGCCTCTTAGTCACATGTCATTACATTCATAGGTTGAAAATGCAGAAAAATTTAAAACTTCCATTTTCACTTCTTTAAGGTTTACATAGACCTCTACATACTTATAATATATATTCATATAGAGTATACATAGACACTTCGTATAGGAAGGTTACATAGCCTTTTACGTTTATTGCACATATATATGCATAAAAGATAAATATAGTCTCAAAGATTGTCTCATCTCATACATTCTAAACGAATATAAAAATATGGGCATAGCCCTTACATCAATTCAACAAGACCATGTATAGGTAATACGAAAGTACAATATTCAATTAAAAACTAAAGGAATTAAATAGTCATTATGCTCATAAAAAATCCGTAAGCTAGATGATGGTATTGCCCTAGAAATTTAAGGACCTACGCTACTTGGATGAAAAGAAGAATTCAATACTTCAACAATGTCACCTTCTAAAATCTTCAATGAACTAATCCTAGAATATTTGGGAAATGGGACGAAAATAGGGTTAGTGCTCCACATATACAAACTATGGGAACTTATTCACATACACAAGCAAAACATGCTTAAAGGGAGTTATTATCAAATCATGAAAAATTACCCCTTTAGGGACTTAATGCAAAGTCAAGTAAGTCAAAACAACCAACCAAAGATGCTTACTATCTCAACAAGAAATACTTATCCGAACATACTTGAAGACCATGATACACTACAAGCTTAACATAAAGTAATGATATCACAAGAATGAATAAGTGTTAAACATACCATAATAAGCAAGGCCATAATTCACAAGTCCCTATTAAGTCAACAAGTGCTATGATCAAGCAAAGCCACATAAAATACCCAATGATGTATCCTCAACAAGAAAACATGGCCAATGTCAACATTTACGTATCGTAGTATTTAGGTTACATTTCATCATATATTCATATTACAACCCAAGGCATATTAAATAAATAATTAATAAAAATATAGTGTCAATAATCTTCCATGGTCATAATATATATGCATCATATACTATAACTACATAAACATATAAGAACCTCTACCTAAGACTCCCCTCAAGGATAACTAGTGATATTTAGGTAGTGTCTCATACCCAGACTAAGATAGACCCCTTAGGTCTTCCAAGTAAGCGTTAAAGTCCTTTAGTTCATTTTGTATTTTGGAAATATCTTGCCCAAACCGATGTATACCACATGAGTTAGTGTGGAATCCGGTGTCATAAAATTCTACATTGAAAGAAGGCGGACAAATTGTCTAGGTAGTACCAAAACATGAATCATATCAACTACGTGGATCCATTACCTAGTAAACATATTTCAAAAACTAGGAGATGTAGTTGGGACCCTTTTTATGCGCCATGCATTATAGTCTCCAACCTCAAGAGTAAATTACTGTTCCTACCTTCCCTATGTTGGAACGGACACTCCTCAATCTAGTTCATTTACTGCTAAGATAGAGTCCCATTTTTAATTGTCTTTAAGCCTTTAATTATCAATCATAGATTAATTTAGACAATAGGGACTACCCATGTATAATCATTATCATCCATTGCTCAATAATAATTGTATGAGTATACGTCCTTTCATCACAATTAATATAAGTGAGGTTAAGACGTTAGCATTTCAAAGAATATTAAGGAACATTGATAGATTTAAACATCCTTATATCTCATACACTTTAATCAATCTCACAACATATTCATGAAATTTCAATGCAGCATCATACCACCCTATAATCCTAGAATAAGGCATACTCTAATGTAATATCATGACTTAACAACAATTAATTACAACTAGAAGTAAAGATAGAGAATCTAAGACTTACCATGTCTTCCTCATATTATATCACCAAGGTCTTACCATCAACCCATAACTCAACCCAATTTGGGGAGATACATCATAACACAATTATAACCAATAAGAATAACAAGGCCAAAGTCACCTCTATAACACAATTCATATTTAGATCACAACTTGAGGGAAGATACATTGTTTAATTTAACATTATAAATAATAACCCAAATAATATATCAAGAACTAGAATGATAGGTCCATATTTCATCTTAATTTAATCATTATATCACCATAGGATAGTAATCTAATTAACACTCAACTCAATTGAATGATCACAATACAGTATAGATAAAGATCACTACCTAGGGTTAATGATAAAGGATCATATTCTTAAATTTAGACAAAACCATCAATAATTACCATAAAAAATTTAAATTACATTTTATGATACTCAATATAACCTACAGAAATCATGAACAACTCAATTCATAACTTTGATTTTGTAATTTAATTAATGCCATAAGAAAACTCAACTTTTTTAAATATATTCTGAAGGAAACCCTTGAGGAAAGAGTCACTACGGTGAATAGAACCCAGACCTTAATGTTTTTCAAACATTTGATGGCGAATTCATCCCTTTCCATCCCATAAACCCTAGTCCTTGCTAGTCTATGATGGTGAGTTCATTTAGAGAAAGAAATAAGAAAGAAGGAAGAGAGTTTATTTGAGTGTTGTCTTTAGGTTAATGAGGGTTGAGGGTATTTGTAGTTGGACTTAATAAACTTAATTAGTCTCCCTCTAATCCCCAAATAACCCCTAAACCACTTAATTAATTAAATGAATTCATATAAAATTTTGTACAATTGACTAAGTTTCAGGAGTCAGAAAATTATGAAAATTGGTGGTACGGTGTTTAAAATGTATTAGAGTTTATTCATAATCGAAAAATAAGGTCAAGACTCCCACGGACAAACCAAGAGCCCTTGAGGAGGACTCTGGCATTTTGGGGTCAAAGGATGCCAAAGGTACTGTCGAACTCAGGAGTGTGAAGCACAGAGGAAAACAATGCTCGTCATTGGACATACAATCCGTCATATCATGGTCTCGTCTATGAGCCACAATTTTGCTGCACGTTTTTATTTAATTCATTTAATTAGATGGATTAGTTAGTAGGTTTAATAGGGGTTAGTGGAGGTCTAATTAAGTTAATTAATAACATATATAAAGACCCTAACCTAAGCTCTCATAAATTCAAATCACAAACTCTCTTCCTTTTCTCTTATTTCTCTCTCAAGTTGAAGAACTCTATAAAAGTCAAGGTCAAGGTGGGTTCAATGTATGAAATGAACAAGGTTTACCCACAAATCTTCTTCAAACATTAACGTACGAAATTCCTTTAAACTTTGGGACTGCTTTCCCCAAAGGGTTCCTCCAAATTGGTTTCAAAAAGTTGAGTTCTAAGTGAGTTTTCTTCCAATACAAAATTGGTGTTGTGAATTAATGTATTTATAACTTATTTTGGATATTATGAATATATTAACATGTATTCTAACTCAATTATGTAATTTCTTGATGTATTGTTCTAGTTTGTAGAAGATGATCTTTTTCCCTTAATTCTAGGTTGTAAGCTTGATATGAATTACTTAATGGTAGTTCAATTGAATTGATTATAGGTTTAATTACGATTATAAGATTTTATTGTATCAATTATGAATAGATTAAGATGAATTATAGTGCTATTATTCTAGTTCATCAGTAATTTATCTAGATTATGACTTTGACCTAAGTCTCTTATCTTAAGCTATGAACTAGTGATGGATTGTGATGTAGTGATTCAATTGTCTTTGTTATCATGTTTGTTATGGTTGTGTCATGGTATTGAACCCTTTTTGGGTTGAGTGAACGGTTTATTGTAATACCTTGATGATGGAGTATGGATAAGACTTGGTATGTCTTGGGATCACAACTCTTTACTTCAATTATGGTTACTTTTGGTTAAGTTATGATGTAGTATTGAAGTATGCCTTGTATTAGGATTAACAAGTTTGATATGATATTGAATTGAAATGTTTTGACTATGGTTTGTGAGGTGTTTGCAAAGATATAAATGTTATAAGGATGGTGATAACTTACCAATGTGCCTTATCATGATGTGAATGCGTAAATGTGCTAACCTCACTTATGTGGATTTTAATGGAAGGACAATACTCATGAAATTTTTTATTGAGCTGTGATGATGCTGTTTATAGAAGGGGTAGAACCTATGACCTACATTAGTTTATGAATATTAATAAAGGTATTAAAGACATTTCAAAAGGGAATCTAGCTTAGCACCAAGTTAACTAGAGTGAGGAGTGACTTCCCACATATTGAAGGTAGGATCACTAATGAACTCTTAAGATTCGAAACTTTAAAGGATGTAGCATAAATAGGGTCCCAACATTTTCTAGTTGTTTTTGAACAATGTTCCCCAAAATAGGAATATTAGCTAGTGGATCCACACAGTTGTTATGTTCATATTGTGCTACTACCTTGGCAAGTAGTCCGATTTTCTTCTATGTAGGGTTCCATGGAACCGCATTCCACATCATCTCATGTGGTCTATGTATGTTAGGAAATATGTTGCCAAAAGGTTTAATGAACAGGAGGAATGAACTCTAACTCAGATAACCTAGGGGTTTTATCTTAGATTATGGTATGTGACTCTACGTAAACATTGCAATAGTTAGTCTTGAAGGAAGTCTTATGTTGATGTTCTTATATATGTATATGCTTATAATGGTACATTATATGTATATGATGATCTTTCATATTGTTGATACTATATGATTATTTGTTTCACTTATGAATATATGTTGGTCTTCACTATTAAAGTATGATGATATGTACCTGTAATTATATGCTATAAGAAGTTGAATATTGGTCATGATTCTTATTGGGTAACTTTATTGAGTAAGGTTACGGGGTTTTCCTTGGTTATTGCACTTTTTGACTCAATAGGGGTTCGTGGGTAATTGTCTTACTTTGGTTATGTTGTAATGAACTCTTATTCATGCTTGTTGCTATTATAACTTCATAATATAGTTTCATTGACTATGTGTTCAATTATATGGTATGAATGTATACTTGACTAGACATAGCATTGTTCATCTTCTGATGTACATTCCTATTACTTAATGATTGGTATGATCTTCTTGAAGGTTCATAAGGCTTTTAAAAATAAATTGAATACTTAGCGAATTGTCCCTTTTAAAGATGATTTCATGATATGTGTGCATGTGGTCTCATAATTAGAAGAATTTATGTACTAAACCCATTTTCTTCCTTTTCCCCAACATTTTTGGTTTTGGCTGTTGAAGGGATTTTTAGATGACTTAAAAGGAGACTTGAAATTCTCATTCATCCAAGGGATTTTTAGATGACTTATGAATCTAATGTTTACCTCAGCCTCCTACTATAAAAACTGAACTATTTTTTGACGATTCACTTTTTCTATCTTTATTGTAGTATTTAAATTTACCTAGACGGAAGAAAAGTCCCAATAAAAGAGCACCTAGAAGAATTCATAAAAGATTCGAGAGAGTATATGGGAAAATCCATTGTATGTGTTTCACGGTGAGTAAGGAATTTGAGCAGAACTATCCCACCTGTGACTTAACGCTTAACACAATATATTTATGTTATTATGGTAGAGAGGTTCTATAGGATAACTCGGAATTTCCAAACATGATTTGTTATATAATTATGCATGTTGCATGTTATATATCTTATCTATTTTTATTTCATTTTCCATTTGTGGATTTCCTTCTCACAGGTTACCTAACGTCATGGAATGCTTACATGCAAGTGTTATCCGCTTAAGAGCACCCTTGTTTAAAGTTGTATGTTTTCATAGGACCATTTCCATATATGTTATTTATTGAACTGGTTACTTCCCACATGTCACTTGTCTATGTTGTGTGGGTAATGTATTCTAATTGATCATATGATAATTTCTATATATTTTGCACGCCTTGTAGCCTACTTACATACACATTTCAGGCCTTATAGATTTTCTGGCCATGTGTTGTGTGCTCACTCTCTCATATTTCATATTTGTACTCATTGAAATATTAGTCCACATATCAATACAATATAACACACTTTGTGAATGTGTTTGTGTTTCGTAGTTCATTTTCTCATATGTCTAATTGTCATATAGTCTACTTACTTACATAAAGAAATTTTGTAGCTTTAGTACTCATGCATCATGTGATCATCTATTCCATTCTTACATTCTCTATAGTTCATTAGCCAACATACTACCAATAGCTCATATGCACGCGTACACCATGTATTTCTATAGCTTAATACTCGTATACCATGCGAGCTCCCTTTTAGGGCTACTCTTCCTTTGTGTCATGCCCAATGTGACTTTTTTATCCATATACTATGTCCCTCTATTCTTGTTGATGTGATTATTGAACAATTTGAGAAAATATTTCATTCTAACAATCTGTTGTGAAGATTTTGACAAGAAAAAGTTGTGCATATATGTATATTTAATTAACCATAGATATTAAACTTAGCATAATAGCCCTATTTGACGGTGCAACATGAAATTTTAGATATAATATTAACAACTATTCATCCCTAAAATACTCAGCTCTAAAAAGTTTCATGAAATAATAGAGACGGGAAAGTACTGTCCCAATAGCCTATGATTTTATGTGTCCGTTCATATACTAAAAAATTAGAGGTACTATAGTCATTCTTGATTGTTAACACCCGGAAGCTAACCTCAGAATATGTAATCATATGTATTGGGGAAGGAATAGAATATAACATAAGACACTCGGCAATAGAATATAGTAGAAATCATATGTAACCCTCCTCATTTTAAACATCAACATAAGGATCTGAGATCATGTGGTCCCCTCATTTGATCAGGAATCTTACTAGAATTTGTTCATTTTATATGTCATTTGCATGTTTTATTACAATCCTTATTTGTATATATCCTACTCATGTATCTTCAGTATATAACATGGTAAAGAAGGTCATTAATATTTTTATATTATTATTTCATGAAACAATCTATTGAAAAATCATGGTACACTTGTCTATAAATGTTTCAGGTTAGTGTATGGATTTTTGATAGTCCTATTTAGAATGAGGACTCTCGCAAATCTCTATATGAAATTCCAAGATTAACCAAGCTATTAGTGCACCTTTCATTCGAGGACGAATGATCATAAGAGAGGGAGGATGTAACACAAGGTATTCTACATGTACTACTTCTATTTATATAATGCTTATAAACTCATTGTGGTATAGTTATGGATTCGGTTTCCTATGCGACTAGTGGAAATAGAATATTTTTAAAGTGAACTATACATTCATTTTGATCCGACTCAATTAAGTTGATGTCGATGGATGTTTTTAAACTTGAGATCATACAATTGTATTTGAGTCGAAAGTATAAAATTACATACTATATGTTTGTTCTAAGTTATGTAAAAGTTATTAAGGTTTAGAAATGGAATAAAATATTGAGGTGTTTGTTTGACTTTACTAAGCTAGTAGGTGACAAGTAAGTGCATCAGCTACTTTGACTTATTGACCAACTAAATAACCAAGTAGGTGCATCACCTACTTTGACATATTGACTAAATAACCAAGACTCTTTTGACAATGTTATTGGGCGAAGTACGCTACAACTATTTGCATTTATCTATGAGAATTTGAATAGAAGAATAAGGGGAAAATGGAAAGTGAAGGACCAATCTTATCAATCCCACAAAAAATAATTTTAATAGAAAACTAGATGCTTCACCTACTTAGATGTGTGGCCTAAATTATAGACACATGTTGGCTACAAATGAAGTACAATAATGGTGGAAAAAGACCCAATGTTCTTCAGTCCAAAAAGGAACAAGTGAAAAGTCCAAGTAGGTGGATCACATACTTTACAAATAAGAGCTCAAAAATAGTGATAAAGTCTTCCAAAGCATGTCCATTTGAAAGTGTTTAATATTAGATATTTCCACAAATTTCACTTTGACAAAAAATTGATTTCTAGAGCGTTCTCTCTTCTATGTATTAGATTCATCCAACAACTATTAAATACCATTAGGGTTATTTAATATTAGGGAATTTGAGCTATTTGAAGGTATAACTTAATATAAGTTAAAGAGTACAACATTTACATTTAAGAAGCAAAGTTGTGGTAGTTCTATCCAGCTAGGTAATCTACATAAATTTGACCCTCTTGTGCTTGAATTAATTAGGTCAGTTGATATGTATTCGAGAGTTGAAAGTTGTTACTTTTACATGATATAATTTTGGGGAGGATATTCTGATGTTTCGTGCACGTTGGGACAGCTATGGAGGGGAGTCCTCTTTAAATTCAGGTATGATCTATTTAAATTAATGTTAGGTCTTCAAGAGCTTCTGATCAGAAACCACTATTCATATGCTTTTGTTACATTAAATAATGTTTAAGGATTTTATTATGTATGTTACATGATAAGGGATGGTAATGGAGGTGTAGAGAACTTAAGGAGACTTCAAATGACTTCAATACTAGAGGGTGTTTTGAAGAGGACCTCATACGAAGGTTTTACAATATATAAAAGATAGGGATAAAAAAAAACATTGGCAATATAAATTGCATGCTAACTCCTTGGTTACTATTTTGGCGAGATCAAGTAGGTTAAATTAATTGTAGCTACTAATACTAGTCTTAAAACTTATTTTATTGTAAATTAGTATTCTTAAGACGAGGAGATTAAGTCGTACTTTTTGAATTTTATAACAAGGTATGTAAGTGTTTTCAATTTCCTATTTATTTGGCACGAATCTAACACTTCTATTACAAAAGTTATGTTTTCTAAGTGTCCTTAGTAGTGATTGATACAAACTTTCAATTCCTACTCCCTATAGCATTGAAGTGAGTACTCTAATATGAGTTTGTTAGTAAATATGCGTGCTTACTCTACCAAGCATAGTTTTAATCTTGTTTCATCATCAAAGTACCCTGGCACAGATTTCCCTTATATAAATTAAAATGATCCTAGATTAGACGTGCTACAATCTGCCTACATCAAGTCAACTTGCTTCAATTGTTTATTGATATGTCATCTTGTCACATGTCTATATGTTCCCTTTCTTAGTTATTACTCCGATGGTATTAGACTATAATGTTACCAAATAGGATCACTACTTGCTTTATTTTACGTTTCTATGTACTTTGTTAGAATATGTATTCGTCCATACGTCTAATATGTCCATATTCTCCCTTGGTTCCACATTTATATATAACTTGTATTTTGTAATATTTACTTAGTATTTGGCTATCATTTCTAGTTCAAATCTCTTGTATGAATGTTAAATGACTTCAATAGATATTTTCTACACTTTAAGATGTAAAAATGAATAGTATGTCATATAAGCTACTATATATTACACGTTCATGCCACATTTTCTTCCCATGTCATTGTTATTATTTTAAGTCCATATTGATATGTCTTCAATTACTGTTCCGTAGTTCTAAATAAAAATAAGGATTATGACAACCAAAACATAAATGAAAATCAAGTTATGAGCATCAAAAGAACGATCTCAAAACAGTCATGAACTTCAAAACAACAATCTCAAGGATTAAAGAATTTAAGTGAAGCAATCCGCATATTTATGGGTTGTAGCTCATGGGATAAAACCTAGCATGGTACGATCCTAATTTGTATAAGAGGGTGGCCTCTCAAGGGATAAAGCTTAGGATAGGCCGATCCAATAGATAAAAAGGGTGGCAGCTCAGGGGCGAAAGCCTAGAATGGGCCGATCCCAATTTGTGGTATTATGAGGACCACATCCCAGTAGTTAAAATGTCTAGCATGGTTCATCCTCTACTACCATTCATCAACTTGTTATTTGTATCATATGCTTTATAATGATTATAAGGTACAGAAAAGTAAATAAAAAACATGCACAATTCCACAAGTACAAGTAAAGGTAGTCCCTAATCCTTTTCTATTGGTATTTTATTTCACTTTATCTATCATCATACGTATGTATATATTACACCTTACATATTTAGTACATTCTTTTGTACTGATGTCCCTTATTGGGGACGCTGCATTTCATGCCACAAGTAAAAGTACTCAATAGTAGTTCTCCACTATAGAAGCCAATGATACTCAACAGTTGTTGGTGAGCTCAAGGCTGATTCACGTCTTTGCCGAGTCTTTATTATGTGTATTCTCATAATGGAACATTTTACATTCAAATAGAGGCTTTGTAGACATTGTTAAAGCTATCATTTGTATTAATAATTTCAGTTTTGACTTGTAGAGGTTCATCTAATTAAATGTATTATATATGAAGCTTCTCATTAGTATTCTTCATAGTAGTTTACTTTTTCATCATAGATTACATGGGAAGCATGTGTTCATAAGGTACTTGTCCGACTCACCTAGGGTTGGGGTGTGACAAATATCCTTTCATCAACCTAAATCATATGAAAAAACCTTTCACATGGGCCAACATATTTAATCAAGCATTCATTCATGTGTTTACATGTTCATATATGAGAAAACCTTCCACATACTACATTTAAATACTACACATATGCATACCTCATCTTAGCAATTACTTTAGATCGTAGCATGTAACTTAATATTCATAGATTATTTCATGCATTAATATTCATGTACATAGAGTAGTCATCCTAGGAACTAATCTGTCAAGGTAGACATGTGCAATGTATGGTAAAAGGCTCATAACATTACCGATACTAGTTCACCTTTCTTGTAATCCTTGTTAAGATACATTTATACATTCATGGACATATATTTTACATTCATAGTAGTAAACATTAGTGCATATGAAAAATATCCTTTTTCATAGAAACCATGAACCTATATTACGTATAAGAATGCATGACGTGTGAGTGTGTGTACATACGACATCATAATTACATAATGCATATCAACAAAATATTGAGGAAGACTGTAACACCTCTAAAAATAAGATGGGTATAACTAGATCCTTAGACTTGTTTAATGATGTTTTAAATTCCTAAAATTGGTAAAAGTGTTGATAGTCAGAATATTAAATTTGGAATTGTTTGGAGGTCAAAGTCCAAGACGTCCGGAAGCTAGTCGAAGTTAAACTACTGAGTCCTAGTGTTTTATAGTGGAATTTTGGGGGATGGTTTGAATGTGAAATTGAGTATCGATGGTTCCTACACTAATCCTAAAAATAAAGGAACGAAACATCTGAGAACAAATCCTCGGGGACAAGCCTAAGGGTCCTTAAACATGGTACTGCCGAGCTGCCGCACCTGTTGGCACGGAATGGGCAAAAACATTTCCCTGCGATGCTGGGCTTTAACGAACCATTCTATCACAAATTTTTTCAGATAGAAAATTTAGAAATTATTCTTTGAAGCACAGTAAACTCCAAGATTTTGTCACGTCTTTTTAAAGTCAAATTTGAATTGTTTAAATTATCTAATGAGTGCATGGGTATTTTGGTTAGTTTGGGGATGACTTATGGATGGTCATTCAGTCTTTTTATAACCCTAAACTCACCAATCAAAGAAAAGCCCTCAAGTCAAAACAAAATCTCTTCATTCTTCTCAAAAACATCTATTGATGAAGGATTGAAGCTCCAAGGAAGACGATTGATTTCCTCAAGTATTATCCATAATTTTTGTGAGATTTGAGTCACAATTAATGTATAGTTCTTCATTCTTGAAATCTCTTTCTTCAAGTACTCAATTCCATTTATTTTCAAAGATGATCAAAAACATGAATTGTCAAGTTTCGTAATCTATCCATGGGTTCTTGCGTTTACGATTTTGAATCAATGTATTTGATGTTAATTTTATGATTTTAACCTAAAAAATCTATGAACCCATGCAAAACATGCACTTCAAGTTTTGACTACCTTATGGGTGAATTGAATATGTATAATGCTATTAAATTATTGTGTATTTTGATTAGTGCAATTTAATTATAATAAAATCATGCCAAAATTGGTAGTATGATTCCCTTATTTCATAAACCTATGGTTAATTATATTTGATTCATTATGTGTTTCAATTATTTTGTTCAATTGATGTTCATAGACATGGGTAAGGGCCTTTGAGTATTGTGTTGGATGAATTGGCTATGGATTGAAGTTGCGAGGTTGGACCAATTGTATGTTGACTTAACTTTCTGAAAATTTTGTAGTATATGATTTAGATAGAAATGATGCCTATGGTCGTTCACTGACCGACTGGTCCTCGATTGCCATCCGTAGGTTAGGTTGGTTTTGGAAGCTTAGGCACTTGTGAAGGGTCTTTTTTTAAGGACCCTTGGGTGGTCGTTTGAGACTTTTTCGCGGAAGTTTCCAAGACAAATATGTTTGTATATGATTTTTGGACCTTCCATATAAATTTCACCAAAAACAAACACATAAAACCTATAGAAAAATGCAAATACACACAAGGTCATTTTATTGTAAACATTTAAAACATCAAAGATGTTCTTTGTTGTTTGGCCTCAAAACTTTATCATACTTAAAATACTGAATATGAACACGATATTAACTTATATAAGAAACTGATAAGCTCATAAAAGACACATTTAGGCACATAGCCACACATGAGACACGTAGATGACTTAGTAGTCGAACGTCTCGGTCGTCCCTTGACGTTTCACTTCTAAATAACCTAAAACTCTATTGTAACACCACAACATGAACTAACATGAAATAGAGCCTCATGAGTGTTTCATAAATTATTTTTTTTTACAATGAATTCGTTTAGGGTCCTTAGGTAGTATGTGAATTTGAATAATCTTGGAGATCAAACGTTGAAGAATGTCCATGACGTTCGGAAGATATGCCTTAGAATGTACTTGGGTTTATTGATGTGTTTTAGTGTGTTTTATGTGTTCATTTTAATTCAATTAGATGTGGGATGTTCCAAAGACTTTGTATAAATAGTTTAGGGGTTTAACATCCGAGTACGTCTCCTTCTACGACCGACGGAGGGTATGCTACTTGCCATATATTCAAGGACGCCCCGTCATTTAGAGGAGTAGTCCCATATTTAGTGGGATCCTATCCCCCATGAAGTAGTTTGTGAATCCATCGACGCCCCAACAGAACAGGCCATCAACCAAACGAGGTCCAGTAACTTGCGGTCGGCCATTGGCACTTGCAAAAGCTGTTGAATATTTGCTTCCACTTTGGGATGTTTTGTATAAATTCACCCCAAGTATTTTAGGACCGTAAAATTAAATTTTTAGGACTTTTAAGTTTTATTAGATTTATATTATGTCCTAGACGTAGAAAATACCAATCACTTCAAATATTCTAACTCCCTCTGTAAAGAAAACTCTGTCAAAGTCATCATTAAAGCTTAGACTCAGGGAGGATAAGAAGGCTGGCTTGGTCATGTTTCTTAACCAAAATTAATGGGTTTTCTAATTGAGTTATGGAATCCATCCTTGAACCCCTTTCTACTCAAGGAGTCATTTCCAAAATATTTCAAAAAGGGTTTTCAAACTTTATTTTCTTCTATCCTTTATTTTAAGCATGAATCTTCTTTTAAAAGTATTTTAATGATTCAAATGTGTTTATGCTAGTATAAATTTATTATTTTAATGTAAAAACCCTAATGATCTCATTTTTATGTATGTTTCAGACTTTTAGCTTTAGAAATGGGTTAAATGAGCATGTTTGTGTACGTTACGAACTTTGGTTTTCTTTTTTTGTTATTATGTTTTAGCTACTTCCCTAAGGGACTTATATATTGCTCTTTAGTAGTAAGATACACCTTCTTGGGTGTGGTGTTTATTCAATGAAATTGATATTACTTAATATGTATCGTGAGTGTGGCTTTGAAAGCTTAATATGTGAAATGAAGTGATATTGAAGATAGATCTTTTATTGTGATTGTGAAGCTTGAATTGCATATTTTTCTTGTATTATGCCTAAATAAAGAATATGAATATGTGAAGCATGAGAGGTGTGTGATTCGATGAATATATGTCTAAAGAATGTATAGAGATTAATATAAATCAAATGGTGCTTATGTTCAAGGTGATCCCAGATGTACAAACACACTCATACTTGAATACATGTATGAAGTTAAATTAAGTAAATAGAGGAGTTCCTGGGTGAACACTCTTCGTGATTTGAGATGAAGTTTTTAGTATAAACCTAACTACATCCTAAGATATTTAAAATATAGGTCATAGGATTAATTCCCTTCATGAGTTAAGATGTGGACTAATTATCCTTAACATAGTGTTTAAAATATATAGAATCTCTAGGAATGATGCCTAGCATCGACAGGATATGAAGAAGAGGTGGTTACAATTAGTGAGTTGAGATGTTGTATTCCAATGTACCTCTTGAGATAGGTACTCCCCGTTAGTGAATATTGAGTTACGCGTAGCAATCTCCTTATCTTTTAACTATGCGCCCGCATAGGTGTAGGTATTAGGAAATCCATGTAAAAGCTAAAAATAATGACCTTTCTCTATGCAAGCAAAGATAATTTTCGCAATAATAGCTCTATCCACGGCATGATTAACCATATTTTGTATGTTTCGGATCTACTTATTTATTTTTGAAGGGCATTTAAACGCTCATGGTCTATGTCGGTAAAGATAAATCCCACAAAAAAAATGTATGTGCTAAGTCTTCTACAACAGTGTTCTACTTAGGGTAGGTAGTGGAATCGGACAGTATTCATACATTGCACTAGGTAGTCAATCCGAAAGGGGAGTCTTGGTGAATCTTTTTTGAATTTATTGAACTAAGTCTCCTAAAAGAATGTACTACTTAGCGTAC
The DNA here is from genome assembly GCA_027704765.1 of Solanum habrochaites. Lineage (NCBI taxonomy): Eukaryota > Viridiplantae > Streptophyta > Magnoliopsida > Solanales > Solanaceae > Solanum > Solanum habrochaites. The sequence goes on from JAKWJA010002491.1 coordinate 21,710,317, forward strand.
CTGGTGGAATGGGATGGTATCTATCCATTGCACTAGGTAGGACATTCCGAAAGGGGAGTCTTGGTTCCAAGTCTTTTTAAAGAGTGTACTACTTAGGGTAGGTGGTGGTTATGTACGCCATCTACATATTGCACTAATTAGCCATTACAAAAGGGAATTCTTGGTGTTTTGTTGGGTGTTCTTCTTTTGTAATGCCATTGAGTGGGAGCTTGTTCTCATGAGATGAGTCAGCCAAAATGGAGATAGTCTTGAGGGTTGCTTTGGGGTGTATTGGAGGAGGCGTATGCTTACTTCGTTCATGTCTCACCTTAGTGAGTCTATTGATTACCTTAAACAGGGAAACAACGATGGAAATGATGCTTATTTTCTCATTGTATATACTTTGGAAGTTGGCATTTTTAGAGTCATATTAGTTTTCGTATGCTTAAAGGGAATTCACTGTAAATGCTAGCTAGTTTACAATAATATTTGGTGTGTTTAGTGTGAAGTGGGCATTTTGGTCAATATTATGGAAATACTTCTCTAACTGTTAAGTGAAATTTTTTAATGTTGTTTTACTTCTAAATTTATGAATGTTATAACAATTTGGAATGAAATGTTATTTTAATAAAATGTCGCTTTTTTCATGTTTTTGCATATGCCATAGTACATTGTATTGTACTAACCCCATACTTCTTTGTACTCTATAAGTATCGGTTGAAGGCTTTTGAAAGATTCGAAGGTGAAACTTGGAAAATCTACTCTTTCAATATTTGGTATGACCTCATATAATCGAACACATACTCTATTGTATCCTAGTTTTATTATTAAGACTTATTATGTATTTCTCTTTTACTGTAAAGGGTCGTGTCCTTGAGATATTATGTCCTGTCTCAAGTTTTGTTTTTGACGATCAGATTTTCTAAATATTTACGAAAGACTAGTTTATTATTAAATGTCTTGAAAAAATTGTATTCCGCATTAATTTTCATGTCATCTGTAATGAATGATAGTTAAAGGGCTTGTACAAGACCCAAAGGGTCAAGTACACTTTGCCACGAACTAAGGGTTCTCCTTAACTTTTAAGGGGTATTTTCTTGTTGTTACATCTATACACTGCCTCAGGACCACATTATAAACCATTTTAGGACCATAGACCTTCATGCCAAAAATGTTAGGCTCTAGACTTACCTATTTCATTTTTGGAGGTGTCACATTCTCCCCCGAGTGGACAACATTCGTCCTCGAATGACACTTATCACTCTATGAAAACTTCCAATAATAGATATTCATCTTAAAAAGTCATATCCATACCTCATAACACATTATACAACATATAATAAAGGAGACACATAAGTTTCACATAATAAAGAGAATAACAATACAATAAGAAGTTAGAAACGAATCTATAACTCATTATGCCATTAAATTCACATTCTTCATCCTAAATAACTAAAACACATTTTATATTCATTAACATGCTCATCTACAACAGTTCTAATAACATTACAACATCTTTCGACCAAAGAACTAATTAATTAAATTTTTCAATAATCTTACAGTAAACTGCTAAATCTACAATGAATTATGTAATTTTTTTCAAATATGTAACTTTTATGCAATTCAAGATGTAAACAAGATAATATGCAAGATAAAATCATATAAACACTTTTTACAACCTATTCATAAATTCATGAAATGGACAATGCAAGGAATCAATGAAATTCAATTTTGAACAAGACCCATAAACACAAATGCTCATGCAACATACTTATATAACTTTTTACTCTCAAGGTTTAGTTGAATAGAAGAGATGATACAATCAATAAAAAATCCATTATTCTCGATACTCTATTACTTAGAAGGAACTCATAAAACTAAAAGAAATAAAAGAACTTACCAACATCCTTATCATCATTCGTTTTCGCTCCTCTTGCCTGGAGTGCATAGAAACAAGCCTTCACCTTTGGAACATCAATACCCAAAACACTTAGATCAACTTGCTTACCCTCTTTTCATGTACAATCAATATTAGGAAAATCCCTCATTTTGTGTCCATCCATACCACATGCAATACAACTCCCGGTACCTAATAGACACTCCCCATAATGCTTCTATCCACAAGCAGAACAAGTAGGCTAACCACCTTGAGAACCAACACCCGTTCTCCAGTTTGACATTATGAGCACTAGGTTCATCTTGAGTTTGAGTGCTCTTCTTTAACATACATTGACTTTGGTAACTTGATCAACCCCTTTTCATGTTTTTAGCAATCCTACCAAGTTTAGACTCCTCAATTGATTGACCATACACCATGAGTCCAAATAAAGTCATATCATAGCATGACCGTATGACATTCTCCTTTCACAAGGTCGGCAACACCCGTCACGAACCTACTCATATCATCAACACGATTAGAGTACTCGTCAACACTTTTATTACCTTGATTGAGATTAATGAAATCTTTAACATTCACCTCCATCCTCTCAGTGGGAAAGTACTTCCCTAAGTAAGCCTCATTAAACTCTTCCTACTCTATAGGACCCGAATAAACCAGCCTATTAACTTTCCATTGACTGTACCACACTTGAGCAAACTCCATCAATTGGTACGAATCCAACTCCACCTTCTCCCTAAAAGTCACCCCATGGCAATAAAAACATTATACAAACCATCTAGAAACTCTTGGGGACCCTCTCACCTTTGCCCCAAGAAAAATAGGAGTATTCATCCTCACAAAATCTCTCAATCTAGATGTAAAATTTCTCTCCATAACATTTACTCTAGGCATTATACCCATATTCACATGGGTATTTAAAGTTGGGGCTAAAGTAATCAAAGACTCTATAATCTCCCCATTATTCATTTTCGGGGGAACCACCAACATCATTACCTTGACCATCAATAGGGACTTGAGCATCATGAGCAACTTGCTCAACTTGAGAAGTAACTTCTTCTTCCACCCTTCCTTCTTAAAACCTTCTAACGGCCATCCTTGTATTATAAAACTCCTATAAATACAAGAGAAGAAATTAGGAATAGACTCTTATAACCTGAAATCTATAGGCATGACACAACATTGATGAAGAAAGTGAAATTCCATCGTCCTATGGCCATTCCCCCATAGATATGTAGCGACTCACACAGATTGTCAAGAGCCTAGTGGACATGGATTTATTACACTTTTTGATTCCTAATACCACTTTCATAACCTATGCTTTGAAAACAATCTTGTCACGACCCACACCTATACCGTAGAAGTTAGGGCATTTTTTAGGTCTTGGACTGGCGTACTTGACCTCTCGGAGGTCATCTACAGCCATTACGTAACATTTATCACATATAAACATATGAAATAAGTACGGAATTAAAACTTTTCACACAAATATCATAATGCATCTTTTCATATTAAAATCATAGAAACACTAAGTCTCAACATATTTCATTCTTAGACTTATGAATACTTGGGACCCAGCCCAAACAATACGAATATAGAAATACATAGTCTAATACAATACATGAAATAAAAGTCATATATGAACTCAAATAAAATGAAGACATACTCCAACTTAGCTTGAAAGATTTCTAGAATCCATAGTTTCTTTCACCATTATTCTCAACTTGCACCTACACATTTAGACATAATAAAATGTATGGAACTAGTACAAACAGTTGTACTAAATATGAATTAATGCTGAAAAATCATTAGAATTAAAACTTCATATAATAAGCATAAGAACTACATTTAACACCTTAGAAACACATAAGAAATCAGATAGGCAATTAATCACATTTTAAGAATACTATACAGTAAAATCATGTCACATTACACTGACTATTTTCCGTGTTACAGTGAAGTTCCTAAAAATAACAAGGAACACATTCTAGCATGCAATACTTTAAGTAAAAGATATTCTAAGACTCACTTATGTAAAACAAAGACAGATAATCCATACTCTAGGAACACGTAAATTATCCTTAACCCCACCTATAATGAGATATACACACTTACAATACACCAAACACATGAACATTAGATCCTCCTACCAAAGGTGATTCGAAGTATTAATTGTGTGAGTTATGAAGCGACCACCCATATAATCCATTTCACACACACTTAAGTGATCCTTTATACTACCTAAGATAGAATCATTCTCACTTAATACAACAACATACATATAATATGACGTACTCTTTTCCAAAGGTTTTCAAAAGACTTATTTATGTAAATGAAGAAGATAATGACCATGCTTGACCTTTTAAGTAATACTTAAATAATCCTTAAGCCTACCTATGTTTAGATCATGTCTACATAATCAATCAACTTTCCCAACTAGAGTCATCCTTAAGACTTATCTAGGTAAGATATGAAGAAAGCATTTCTATGCCCCCTTCACACCTTAACTAAAAAACCCTTAAGTACTATATATATGTACTTATTCATTTTACATACATCCTAAAATAAATCATTATATTCATTAGTTCATTTAAGAGATACGTCACATAAGGACATTCAAGTAATGGTCTTGGAGAAGACAATTTCTAGAGAGCGTCACATACAACCACCTAAACTTCATATAACTTCTCCAATACTAGTAGGTATACCATATGATGAGAATAGAGAATAACCTACGTAGACCATTATAGCAAATCATGGAATCCAGAGTTGTAACCTACTCTCGTGGAGGGTTTTCTATTTGACAATGGTAACACTTGGACACATCCCGTGTAGGCACATGGTTAAGGAATATGAAATGCATTATCTATAATCTTGTGTCTTTCTTCACTAGAATTACTTCCTTGACCATACTTACTCGGTTCTATCCATTGTTCTCATAGTGTAATACACATTAATGGTTCATACATAGGGTTTCATATCATATTAATACCCTATCACTTTCACCCTAAAAAATAGGTCCCCTAGGGATACCTTACAATGGTGAAAAAGATAGATCCTAATGACTTTCATAAGGACAATATGATGTCGTTCTAGCCAACCAACCTTAAGTCCATCATTCATTTCAAAAAGTATACATTATTGATTTAAACTTCAAGGTTCATAACCTTACAACTAGGTTTAAGGTTTCACATAAAGAACCGCTTAGCATCATTGAAGTTCACATGTCATTCATACTTTAATAATTGATGTCACAACCTGAAAGTACCTCGTAGAAGTTACGGATAACCATCGTTTCGTGACCGGGCATACTTGACCCTTTGGGGTCTTGTGAAAGCCTTTTAACTACCGTTCTTTAAATAAAACATGCAATGTAGTGCATAATTAAAAAATTTCATGCTTAAATTAATAAAAAGGAAAATTTTCAAATATACTTAAAAAAAATTTCATCGTCACAAGACAACTTAAGACACGACATAATAAAAATAGTGACATAGCACTTTACATTTAAGAGATATATAATAAGTCTTATCATAAAGAAACTAAGAAAATAGGAATTATGCCATCAAATATATGAAGACACACTTTGTGTTGAGAGGAACTTTCCCAAGCATTGCCTTTTAGACTTTAACCTTGCTTCAAATACCTATTCTTAGATAGTATAGAAAAGTATGAGGTTAGTACAAAACAATGTACTATGCATGGCATAGGCAAAAACATGCGAAAACGGACATTTTAGTAAAATAACATTTCACGCCATATATATAAAGAATTAATCAATATAGAAGCAAAACATCATAAGGAACATCATTTAACACTTAGAGAATGAATTTCCATAATTTTAAACTCAAAGGATCACTTTACAGTAACTTACAAAATATTATAGTACGTCCATTTAACAAATTACAGTGAACTACTTAAGACTCCAAAATGGTGAAACATCCAAAGTATTTCCAATGAGGAATAAGCAACTTTCCTTAGGAGTTTTCCTTAAAAGTTCATCCTAAGACTCGCTAAGGTAAAGAATGAAGAAAGTACACATATAGCACCTTCAATACAAACCAAAGAGACCCTCAAGACTTCCTTCCTTTTAGCATACTCACCTCGGGATAAAAAGCACCCACTCAATGGCAATACAATAGAAGAACACCAGACAACACACCAAGAATTCCCTTTTTTAATGCTTACTTAGAGCAATGAGTAGATTCCTCCCACACTACCACCTATCCTAAGTAGTACACTCTTTTAACAGACTTCGCACCAAGACTCCCCTTTCAGAAGGTCCTAGCTAGTGCAATAGATAGGTAGTTTCCTATACCAACACCTATCCTAAGTAGTACGTTCTTTTAGGAGACTTAGCACATTCATTTTTTTTTTTTGTGAATTAGCTTAATTGATATAGACCATCAGAGCAAGACATGGAATTCCAATATTAACCCCTATCGGATGAGGGATCCTACCTTGCTTAGAATGAGGTCATTCTCTTAGCTTTTATATGGCTTTCCGAATAGCTACACCTGTGCGGCCACATCGTTAGGGTATTAGGAGATTGCTACTACGTAATTCATTTTTCACTAAAAAGAAGTACTCATCTCAAGAGGTAAATTGGAATACAACATCTAAACTCATGAAGTTTATCACCTCTTTTTCATATCCTCTCGGTGCTAGGCATATCTTCCAACGAATTCTAAGCATAATATACTATGGGTTAAGGATAACTAGTGAACACCACATCTCAACTCACGAAGGGTATTCATCCTTTTTCCTATCTTAGAAAGCTCATGAGATGTAGTGGAGTTGCTACTAAACACATCATCTCAACTCACGAGGAGTGCTCAACCAAAATATCCCCTTTAGGACTTAAATTAGCTTTATTCCTTCATTCATGTGTGTGTTTGTGTGTGTACATGTGATCACACCTTGCTCATAAGCATCATTTCATTTACATTTAACTTCTATACATGCTTAGACCTTCATTATTCACATTACACACTTTACATGCATCACATAATCATAGAAGTCCTTTATACATAACCCTTAACATACATCTCGTAACTAGCTTTATAAAACAATTAACAAGAATAACTTCATTTAAGCATACTCTAGCCTAATTCACATTATATCTACATAAGGCACATTTAAACAATAATGTCATTATTACAATCTTACTTCACATAAAAATCCTTTATAGTCTTATTTACAATAAACGACTAACTAAAATTCATACAATTAAATTTAACACCGCCACAATCAATGTGGATCTTACCACGCAAGAGAAATTCGAAGTTAAAGTTATACAACATAACCAACTTACCCTTTAATCCAAGCTTCCATCACCTATATCATTTTACTCAATAGTTTATCATAAATTAGCCGTTAGGGATGTAGCTAAACATTAATAACAACATAACGAAACCAAAGTTCAAAGATTACAAAACTAAGATCATTTAACTCATTTCTTCATACAACATTAATTGAAAAGCTTTAACCTGATTTTATTGAAGTTCTAACCTCAAAATCATCAACTAACATTAGAAACATCAGTATTAAGTCATTAGAAATGTTTTCATGGAAGACTCATATTTGGATTTGGAGATAGACGAAACTATGGTTGAAGACTCATTTTAAAAATTCATTAGAAGGGACTCCTTGAATAAAAGAGAGTTCAACCAGGGATACCATTCCTCACATTAAAGAAATACCAAAGATTTTTTAGGAAAAACACGACCACCATCAGCCCTCGTAGAACTTCTTAGCTTCTAGCATCCATGGTGACTTGAGAGAGTCTTCTAAGAGAAAGGGGTTTTGGGTTGTAGGAAGAGAGTTCTAAATGGGGTATTAGGGTTTATAACACTTTAATATACCTAATAAACCCTAAAACAAAACTCCTAGGGTCGTAAAATACTTGGGGTGAATTTACCAAACACCCAAATAAATTGCAGATTTTTAAGAGTTTTCACAGGCAACATTGACGGTTCCCTACAGACGGGCTGTTTGTGAACCAATGCCCCATCAATGGGGTGTCATTGGTTGGAAATGAATCTATCAAATGTGAAGTATTCCATGTCCAACCGACGGACCAGATCGATGGTCCATCTCTTCGTCGACTGGCCCTCGATTGGCTTGTCAATTGGTCACTGCTTTTTGGCATATTTGTCTACTTGTTAGGGTCCACTTCTAGGGCTTCTCATGGGTCCTAGGCTGATTCGTACCCAGACGTTAAACCCTTAAATGTAGTCATATAGTTATTAGGAATAATTCATATAAATTTTAAGCAAAATGAACACGTAAAACTCACTCAAACACATCAAGACACACAAGTGCTATCTAAAGCACACTTTCCGAACGTCAAGGACGTAGTTGGACGTTTGGGGCATTGTCTTCTCCCAACTTAGAATAACATTCATCCTCGAATGACACTAAAACTTTAAGAACAACAAGGACTCACTTAGAATCACATAACCCATAACAATCATGATCAAAACAATCAAAATAAAAATATCAACTGACAAGGAGCATCAATTCATACCTAAATTCTTGTCAAACTTTACAAACTTCAAAACTAACCCTTAACACTATTTAATGGAGGAACTACTTTCTCCAATCTTAAACAATCTCACATACAAAATGTTTGCACGCATTGAAACTTAAATTCAAGGCAAAAAATATTTCTTTAAAAAATAGAATTTTTACGCTGAGCATTCACAACGTTCACTGTCAACATGTTTAAAAATTTAAAAATTTCATTGTTTTAGCAATTCATCAAGAAGGAATGATCATATGAAGCATAATAACATATAAACTCTTCTCATAACACATTAAAACCATAATTCACGAAAAATGCAATTTCCTTAAATATTTGGACTTACTTACAGTGATTTCAAAACTTCACTGTGTCACATGTTTAAAATTTCGATAATTCACCTTTCAAGCAACATTAGCAATATGGCATGACAATATGATTGACAAGACTATAATAACTTACTCCAAAAAGACTTGGTAAGTTTCATTAAGTGAAATGTGAGAGTAGCATCCCATACTACGACTCCCACTTAGTGACCCTTGAGGATTCTCTTGGAGTAATCACATTAAAACAAATTCTGTTCAACTCATTCTCCCCCACTTAGGGTAAATTCATCTTTAAGGTCTCATACTTCAAAGCACCGTTATGCCTCCAACAAGGTAGGAACTCACACTACCCTCAACTCATGCACGCAAAGATTAAACATCGATCTTACAAGTTAAGTATAACACTTTTTTTTTTGGATTCAATACTAAAAAAACACTCTCAAACATCACTTCATTCAACTCTTAGGCCTCACTTTAATAAATTTCATGAAACAAAACTTCCTCACTAGATATTCATACCACATTTCTATCTTTGTATAAGCCTACTCCACAACATCCACCAATCACAAGAACAACTATTCAAACATAAATCACATAGTAGGGTTGCCCTCAACACCTACAAATCTCAATATTCTTTCAATATCTCTCAAATTTACACCTTAAAACATTTCTACCATCATTGAATATAATCACAAGATAACTTATTTTCTCTCATATGCAATTTAATAAATCATTATAATTCTTAGCATGCTTAGAACTACATGCCCATAAACATTGTCATCAAAACACTTCCAATATCATAATTCACACCAAGCCATAAATGGCATCACATCACAATTTTAAGAACTTACCTTCACATCTACTATTCTAGTCACAAAACCATCATAACATAACAACTAACCTATTCTCTCCCTCAAACATATAAACATGTCCCTTTTTACGCAATCATACTTAGAAGACCAACGGATAAGGGAACATAAGGGAGAGAGGCCTTATGATGTTAAAAACCATTGAACGATTCAAGAGTAATGAAAAAAGTAAAACTCTATCGTCTAATAGCCTCTTGTCCATGGATGTGTCGCGACTCACACCAATGACCAAATTACTAATATACATAGCTTGTAAGGCGTTTAGGCATTAAACTATTTTTTAAAAAAATATGCTCTGATACCAAATCTGTCACGACCCAAGTACCCCTTAAAAGTTAGGGAGAACCCTTGTTTTGTGACCGGATGTACTTGACCATTTTGTGTTTTGTACAAGCCCTTTAACTATCGTTCATTGCATAACGCATGAAAAGTAGTGCTGATTTAAAAATATTAAAGAACAAATTAATAAAAAGGAATTTTTTTGACATTCTTATCGTCAAAATCAAACTTAAGACATGACATAGTAAACTTAGGGGCACAACCCTTTACATTTGAAAGAGATACAACATAAGTCTTCACTTAAAGAAACAAAGAAGATAGGAGTTATGCCCTCAAAAATATATAAGGACACACTTTGTATTGGGAGGAACTTTACAAGGCTTTGCATTGTAAATTTCAACCTTGCTTACAAAACGTATACTTAGACATTATAGAAAAATATGTGGTTAGTACTAAAAATGTATTAAGTATGGCATATGAAAAAACATGCAAAAAGGGACATTTTAGTAAACTAACATTTCATGCCAATTAAGTAAAGCAATGATGAATATAGAAGCAAAACATCATAAGGAACATTATTTATCACTTAGAGAAAGAATTCAATAATTTTAAACTCAAAAGATCACTTTGCAGTAACTTACAAAATATTACAGTAAGTCCATTTAAAATATTACAGTGAACTACATAGACTCCAAAATTGTGAAAATTCCAAAGGATTAACAATGAGGAATAAACATCAATTTCTGTAGGATTTTAACTTTAAAGGTCATCCTTAGACTAACTAAGGTAAGATATTAAGAAGTACACCTATACCATCTTCATTAAACACCAAAGAAACCTTCAAGAATTCCTTCCTTTCGGCATACTCACCTCGAGATAATAAGCACCCTCTCAATGGCACTACAATATAAGAACACCCAACAAAACATGAAGAATTCCCTTTTGGAATGCATTCTTAGTTCAATGAGTAGATGGCGTAACATACCACCACTTACCCTAAGTAGTACGCTCTTTTAGAAGACATAGCAACAATACTTCTCTTTCAGAAGGTGCTACCTAAAATCAATGGATAGATAACGATCCATACCACAACCTAACCTAAGTAGTGCATTCTTTAGAGACTTAGTTCAATAAATTCAATTTAGAATCACCAAGACCCCACTTTAAGATTTACTAGTTAGGGCAGTAGATAAATAGCGTCGCATTCCACAACCTACCCTAAGAATAACACTCCTTTTGAAGACTAAGCACATTCGTTTCTTTTGTGGGAGTTAGCTGGACCGACATAGACCGTTAGATTTAGGCTAGGAATCTCGCTATTAACCCCTATCGGATGAGGGATGTGTTTTTTCCTAGAATGAGGTCATTCTCTTAGGTTCTATATTTATGTGCCAATACCTACACCTATACGGTCGTATAGTTAAGGGAAACGGAGATATCTATGAGGTAACTCATTCTCTACTAACGAGGATTAGTCATCTAAAGAGGTACATTTGAATATGTTATCTCAACTCCATAGTGTAACAACCTCTTCTTTATATCATATCGGTGCTAGGCATAACTTCCCACAGATTCTAAACTTTATAAGTTATAGTTTAAGGATAACTAGTCGACACCACATCTCAACTCACGAAGGGCATTCATCCTCCAATCTATCTTATAAAGTTCATGGGATATAGTAGGGTTGCTACTAAACATTTCATCTCAACTCACCAAGTGTGTTCACCTCAAAACCTCCATTGAGGACATAACATAGCTTCATTAATTCATTCAAGTGTTAGTGTATGTACATGTGTGCACACCTTGCACATAAGATTTATTTCATTTGCATTTAACTTCTATAAATGATTAGACCTTCATTAATGACATCAGACTTTACATGCATCACATAAGCATATAAGTCCTTTTTACATAATCGGTAACATACTTCTCATAACATGTTTCGTAAAACAATTAGCAAGAATAACTTCATTTAAACATACTCTCTAGCCTACTTTACATTATAGATTCATAATTCACATTTCAACAACAATAACATTATTACCATATTACTTCACAGAACAAGACTTTACAGTCTCATTCACAATAAACAAGTAACTTCACTTTTATACAATTCAAGTAAACACCGCCACCAAGAAGGTGGACCATACCGCTCAAGAGCAATTCAAAATTTAAGCTAAACAACATAACAAACTTACCCTTTTAATCCAAGCTTCCATAACCAATATAATTTAACTCAATTCATCATAAAGTAGCCCTTGGGCAGTACCTAAACATCAATAACAACATAAAGAATTAAATGTTCAAAAATTACAAAACTAAGCTCATTTAACCCATTTCATAAGACATTATTAGTTGAAAAGATTTAACATGATTTCATTGATGTTAAAACCTTAAAATCATCAACTGACATTACAAACATCATAATTAAGTAATTAGAAATGTTTTCATGCAAGACCTGTAATTAGATTTGGAGATAGACGAAACTAGGGTTGAAGACTCATTTTGAATGGAAGAGAGTTCAAGGATGGATACCATACCTTATATTGAAGAAATAGAAAAGATTATTTATGAAGGACAAGACCACCAAAAACTTTCGTAGAAATTCTTGGCTCCTAGTTTCAATGGTGACTTGAGAGTGTATTCTAAGAGAGAGGAGTTTTGGGTTTTAGGAAGAGGGATATAAAATGAGGTTTTAGGATTTAGAATACATTAATATACCTAATAAACCCTAAAACTAAAGTTCTAGGGTCATAAAAGACTTGGTATCAATTTACCAAACACCCCAAGACATGAGATTTTAAAAAGTTTTCAAAGGGACCATTGACGTTTCCCTACAGATGGGCCGTTTGTGAACCAACGGCTTGTCAATGGGGTGTCGTTGGTGTGGACTGCAAATCTCCAATGTTCAAGCTTCCATGTCCAACCTTGGTCGACTGGTTGTCGATTGGCTCGTAGACTGTCAATGCTTTTTGGTAGTTTTGTGGAAGTGTTTTGGTTTTCTTCTAAGTCCCCTCGCGGGTCCTAGATGGAGTCGTACCCAAACATAAAACCCCTAAACATAGTCTTCTAGGTCATAGGAAAACCTCACATTAATTTCAAGCAAAACAAACACATAAAACTCAATGAAACACATCACAGAGAAGCACTATCTAACGCACACCTTCCGAACGACAAGAATGTTTGACCTCAAAACTTAAAAAAACTTCACACACTGCCTAAGAAAACCAAAGTAACTCATTTTAACTCAAATTAACTCAAGAAACACTCATGAGGATCTAGTTCACCTTAGTTCATTTTGGGTCGTTACACTTTAGATGCTTTAGCATCCTATGTCAAGAAACAACATAATCACATTCATACATGTATCAAGTAAGGTACACAAGCCTACCTATAAAAGAAACAACATTACTTCATTTAGAAAAAATTGTATATCAATCTATAAGCACATAGGAATAAGAATTATCATCTATAAGTCACCCTATACATTACTACATCATAATCAATATAACCGTCATAGATTAATATAGTCAAGTATGAATAATCATGCATAAAACATTAGACTACACACATGAATACATAGTCATAGTCTACGATGAATACCCAACAACAATAGAAGAAACACATACTTTTACTTCATCAAAAATCGATGAACATGATCATACTTCACATATTAAACTACACATACCCTTATAGTATAGAAAGTAATTTCCCGACAAGGACATGATCATCATAATACATAAAGTAACGCTGACAAGGCCACATCATTTGAAAGTAAGAACATAGCACACCAATATAAGTGGACCATACCAATGACAATCTAAATCAAGTCTAATTAACATAAAATAAAAATATTAAGGGTAGATTACCACCAATCAATTCTCACCATTTCAATCCATAGCTACATCATCCAATTCAATATCAGACGGCCCCTACCTATTACCATAAGCATCAATTCAATATATAAATTATATTACTGAAATGAATATAGGTAAATTAAATATAGATTTATAAATCTAATACAAATTAGACTTCAATTTAATACAATTCTTACAGCATTCAATATCTCATAGAAAACTAAACTAGAATTCATAAGCATTGAGACAATATCCCTTAACCCATAAAATAGTCAAAAACTAGGTTTCATCAATTACATGGGTTCATAGTTTAATTGAGTTAAAATCATCTAATCAAAATCAATTCCACCAAAATTAAATTAGTTAAAACCTTTAATGCAAGAACCCATAGATAGATTTCAATTCAGAAAGCTCGGCATTTTAGATATCATTGAAAATAACTTTGAAAATTGGCTCCTTGAAGGAAAGAGTTCCAAGGATAAATGAAATACCTTAATGATGTTAATCAACAAATGTAGTCAAATCTCCAATCTAAGGTCATCCTTGCATTTATGCTTCAATGGAGTTCTAGAGAATTTCTAAGATATTTTGGGTTTTGATTTTGAAGTATGAGTTCATCTAGGTATTTAGGAATTATAAAACAATTTTAAATTTGTAAAATAACCCTATGTAGCCTACCATTCTGTTAATTGGATATTTGGTGAATTTTCAACTTCACCCCGAGAATTTATTGTAAGCTAAGCGGATGACACAGTCCACTCACGACAGGCCATTGACGGGCTGTTTCCCAACCAACAGATGTCATGCTAGTCTATGGTTTAGGAGTGATGGTTGTATTTTACACAGAATACTCCCAAGACTATGTTTCAACATGCGCCCCTCACTTACGGGGCGTTTATAGTCGTACTGGTCGTCATTCGCCATCTGTAGGTTGGGCTGGTTTTGACAGCTTGGGCACTTGTGAAGAGTCCATCATAAATGACCCTTGGTTTGTCCTTGGGGAGTTTGACCAGACGTTTCCTACCAAAATATGTTTGTATACGAGTTTAGGAAATCTTATATCAATTTCAACAAAAATAACACATAAAACCCTACAAAACATGCCAAGACACACAAGGTCATTTTAAGGCAAACTTTTCAAACACCATGGACGTTCTTGGACGTCTTGACTCCAAACATCACGAAACTCTTTAAAATTCCCATAAAACCTATAATAAATCATATAAGAACCTAATTAGATCATTAAATATACATTTAGGAACATAACAACACATGAGAGACTTAGGTGACTTTGTCGTCGAACATCTTGGTCGTCCTTTGACGTTTCACTGACAAATCATCTAAAATTCTTGGCATTGTCTCAATACCACATTATATAGAATTTTATTACCTTACAACCTCATGAAAAACATGGTAGGCTCTAGATTAACCTATGTCATTTTTAGAGGTGTCACATTACCCTAACTTTCTCTAAATTATGTAGTATATGTGTTTGATAGTAATGATGTTTTCTATGGTGCACTTATGGTGGCGGTGCTTATGTGCTATAGTTGTGATTAATGTGTCCTTGTCGGCATTTTTATATTTTATGATGATTTGTGTAGTAATTTATGTGAAGTATGATCATATCTATTGTACTTGTGAGTAATTTGAAACTATGTGTTTCTTCTATTGATATTAGGTGATCATGTTAGACGATGACTATGTTCTTATGTGTCTAGTCTTAGGATTTGATGTATGTTTCTTCCTACGTTATTATGTGAGTCTTATGATTGGTCTATTGATGTTATAGTAGTAATTTATACGGTGACATATAGATGATATTTGTTATACATATGTGCTTGTAGAATGATATGGTATAGGAATATGTGTGTTTCTTGTTATGGTAGGCTTTTGTCCCTCACTTTATACATATACAATATGAATATTTGTTCTTGACATAGTATGCTAAAGCTTCTTAATCTTGTATGTTTTATTGAAACTTGAAGTTGAACATTGCTAAGAAGGTCTTTTATGTAGAGACCTCATCCTAGTTGGAAGGTTATGATATCCTTTAAGTGGAATGACGTAATTCTCTTGACCCAAAAAAATCGCGTACAAGTTAGGGAGAACCCTTAAGTCATTACTAGACGTAATTGACCCTTTGGGGTCTTGTACAAGCCCTTTAAATATCTTTCATTACATAATATATGAAAAGTAGTGCGGAATTAAAACTTTTCATGAATAAATTAACAAAAGGAAATCATTCATAAAAACATACAGAATCCCATTGTCTTAATCCAAACATAAGACGCGACATAATATCTTATAGACACGACCCTTTACATTAAAATAGAAATACATAATAAGTCATTAAATAAAGAAAATAAGAAAGATAATATGCCCTCAAATATATGAGGACATACTTTGTCTTGAGAGAAACTTTCCCCATATTTGCCTTCTAGCCTTCAACCTTTCTTCCAAAAACTATATTTATAGAGTTTAGAAAGTATGGGTTAGTACAAAACAATATACTTATTAGCATATGCAAAAACATGCAAAAGGAACATTTTAGTAAAAACACATTTTCATGCCAACAAAGTAAAACATTCATGGATATAAAACTAAAACAATATAAGAAAAATCATTAAAGACTTAAAGGAGGATTTCGATAATTTTTGCAAAAGAAAGAATTTTACAGTAACTTTCAAATTTTTACAATGAGTTATTTAGAAAATTATAGTGAACCCATTTTAACTGTAAAAATAGTGAACTCCCAAGATATTGTCAATGAGGAAGTGAACTCATTTCCATAGAAGTTTCCCTAACCGAGGTTTATCATAATAGTCTCTAAGGTAAGATTTCACATCCGAGTGTACCCCCTAGACGTAACCGGCGTGTCGTCCTCTTTGAGGACTAATAAAAGCCTCTTACTCTAACATCATTTCATTCATCGATTAAAAATACGGAATAATTTAAAACTTTTCAGCTACATCTAATCAGAAGTTTAGATAGACCTCTACATACACATTATCTAATAATATCGAGTATAGATGGACCTGTACGTATAGGAAGATCAAATAGTATTCTACTTTTATTTGACACACTTATATACTAAAGAAATGGAATCATAAATTCGTCTCATCTCATAAACAATCTAAACGAGGACAATAACATTAGGCATAGCCCTACCTCAATAAAAGTATTCCGCATATAGGCTTTATACAACTTTGTCTCAAAAAGGAAATGGAGTCAATACAAAAGTTGTAGTAACTATGTAACTTCGCATAAAGAATATTGGCATCGTCCTCATTGGAAATGAGAACCTACCACTAGGATGATAGAATATCCAAGTCTTTGTTTAATTCACCTCAAATCATCTTAAATGACAAAAACCTAAAATGTTTTGGAAAAAGGAGAAAATGGAGTTAGTATGCCACATGTACTAAGTAGGAGACCATATGCACAAATACCAACGAAGTATGTTAGAAAGGGACACTTAATGAAATCAGGTAATTTAAACTAATCCTTTGAACATAATAAACGAATTAATTTTACCATATGCAAGTTATCGTACTTTACCCATAATCTCATGTAACTCAATCATCACATAATAATATCACAAACATGAATAAGATTAAACAACATAAATAGAAAAACAAACCAACCAACCAACTATAATCCTTAAGAAGCAAGGAGTGCAATGACTAAGCAAAGCCCATAACCCTACTTAATCAAGTAACCCACCAAAGATCATAATTAGCAATTTACTTCACAAAAAATTGTCTTCCATCTCATGTATTATTTTTTCTTTAACAATGATAATCAATTTCATATTCGTAAGCATCTCATTAAACATATAAAGTCACTTACATTATATGATTGTTTATATACATAACATTAGCTTCTTTAAGCTTATATTAAGGAAAACTAGTGCAAGGCATAGGTAGAGTTCCATACCCCTACCTAAGCTAAAGTAAAACAACTCAAGTCTCTTTCGTTAGTCTATACTTCATTCGTTCATTTTAGTTTAATTAACTCTTGCCGTAACCGACATAGATCACATGAGCTTATGTGAAATCTGGTGTCATGAAACCTTACACCGATAGAAGGTGGTCTACCCTCCAAGGTAGAAACCATAAAAAACGTAGCTATCTAGGTGGATCCACCAGTTAGTATCCTATGGTGGCAATATAGTTTATGGAGCTTGGGGAATAAATCATGGAAATACCAACTCTACACCCTACCTTGGGTTATGAGGATATCCACCCCAAGAGGACCTTCGTGAACCCTACCTTCTTTATATAAGAAGGTTTCACCCCCTCACACACAAGCTCACTAGGTGCTAAGTGAGGTCCCATTATTGAAATGCATTTATTTTTGTTATAATCATAACTTAGTTTAGGTCATAGGGTCTAATCCTTGTATAATCATCATCATCAATAGCTTAATAAGAATTGTATAAGTGTAATCCCTTTCATCAAAATCCATGTAAGTGAGGTTAATATTTTAGCATTTCATAACATATTAAGGCACATAGATAGTTTTCACCATCCTTATGGAACATACATCTTAATCAACCTCAAAACATAGTCAAGACATTTCAATTCAACATCATACCTCCCTATAATTTTAATATGAAGCATATTTCAATATAATATCATACCTTAAAAAAAATAATCACAATTAGAAATAAAGATAAGGATTCTATGATTTACCAAATATTTCCGGTCAATGTATTACCATCAAACCATAATTCAACTAAACATGGGGAGTAACATCATAACACAATGAAAATCCATGGAATAACAAGACCAATTGAATATCTATAACAAAATTTATCTTTAGATCACAACTTAAGACAAGATACATATCTAATATCATATTGCAATTCATAACTTAAATTACATCTCAAGAACAAGCAAGATAGGACTATAGTTCCTCTTAATTCAACTATAATATAACCATCGGATAGTAATATAATCAACAACCAACAAATTGAATGATCAACATAAAACATAGGTCAAGATCACTACAAAGGGTTAGGGATAGAGGATTATGTTATTAAATTTCACCAAATCATCAATAATTATCATAAACAAGTTGAATTACATGTAAATCTACTCAATATAACCCTTAGAATCCAATAAAAACTCAGTCCAAAACTTCGATTTCGTAATTGAATGAAATTCATAAGAAACACAATTTTTTGAAATTCGTTTTAAACCAACCCTTTGAGGAAAGGATCTAAAAAGGTGAATAGGACCCATAGCTTAATGTGTTTCAACAATTTGATGAAGAATTCACCCAGCTTCAGCCCCAAAAACCTAGTTCTTTCTAGCCTTCAACTGTTGGTTCTTGTAGAAAGAGCAATAAGAGAAAAAGATGAGAATTTATTTTTATAGATGGCTTTTGGTTAATGAGGGTTAAGGGAATTTATAGAGAGACTTAATTAACTTAATTAGTTTTCCTTGGATCACTAACAAACCCCTAAACCATTTAAAAAGTTTGAATAAAATCATTAAAGTCAATTAATAAAATTCAACCCCACACCGACGAGACCCCATCAACAGTCCATCGTGGGTCGATAAACACCTCTACCTCTGTCCTCCACTTCTGTTTTCTCTATCAGAGAAAATGCAGAAGATTCTTTCCACCCATTTTTCTAAGTATGGGATTATGGTGGCCTCGATGCCCCATCGATGTAATGATATCACGTCGTCCCATTCATCAAGTGTACAAGTAGCTAGGTAAACAAGGGCCTCTACCATCTTTCTAAGTGAGGGACGACGATGGCCTTCGATGCCACGTCAGGCCTCTTATGGACCGTGTTCTTCCCCGTCAATGCACACAGCTAGTCAGTGCTGCATCAAACTACATGAGTTCTCCTCGAGTGCCCTTGGTTGGTCCTTTGGGAGTCGTACCTAGATGTTCCACATCATTACACAACTCAAACTCCCATTAGCTACCTTTCCACAGATTTACGTAAATTTCCGACTGCTAAATGTTAGTAAAAATGCTAAGTCACACAAAAATCTCATAAGACCGACTTCCAGGACATTTTGGCTTTTAAAACCTCTAAATGACCTATATTCACTAATAATGGACTTAGAAATAATATTTATACTTTATGACACCTATGTTAGGGCTTTCATGGAGTCTTGGATTTTCAAGATGTTACATTATCCCCCCTTAGGAACATTCCTCCCGAATGACAGTAAAACTCTTTTAATATAAGGAATAGACCCAAGTAGCAGCCCCACCAAAAAACAATATCTAAACTCATATTACCTCACCTAAGGATGATCAAAACATCATCGAAATGCATTTAAAGAAGCTAACAATAAGCTACCATTTAAAGAAGACTCACCATATCAAAATGCACAACAAAACTCAAAGAAAGCAAGAAGTAAAATTTCATGTTTTTTAATAGAAACACTACAGTGAGTTCACTGTAAGACTTACTGCGAGGATTTTTTAATAAAACATCATTTTTTACAACATTTCACTCTGACTTCAAGAACACAAATCTTTGTCATAACAACATATTTAAAAAGAAACGCTAAACTTTATTGTCAAAAAGATGAAGATAATGAGATTCCATATCGGCCTCGGCCCCCATGTAGCACCCGCAACTAATTTATTTTTCCATAACACTTTTATTAAAACCACCACTTTTTTCCTCAACTCTTTGACTTCCCTATCAAGAATTTGAATCGGGACTTCCTCATAAGAGAAGTTATCCTTTAAACCAAGACCCTCAATAGGAATACTGGACTCGAGATTACTGATACACGTTTACAACATAGAAATATGGAAAACTTGATGAACCGAAGCCAATTCATTAGGAAGTTTCAATTCATAAGCAACCTTAGCAACCTTTTGCAAGATTTCGTAGGGACCCACATAATGGAGAATTTATTTACCTTTCTTGCCAAACCTAACTATCCCTTTCATTGGAGAAATTACGTAAAGGGGAATCAATTTCCCTTTCTTGCCAAAGCTAACCACCCCTTTCATTGATAAAATTTTTAAATAGACCTTATCTCCTACTTCAAACTCCAAATCCCTTCTCCTATTATCGACATAAGACTTCTCCACCTATAGGCCGTTTGCAACCTGTTCTTTATGATATGCACTTTTTCCAAGGTTTGATAAATCAAGTCGGGACCATGAATCGAGGGCTCACAAACATCAAACCACCGTATAGGAGACATACACCTCCTACCATACAAGGCTTCATAGGGAACCATAGATATGGATATATGAAAGCTATTATTATAAGCAAACTCCACCAACATCAAGTGCTTATCAAAACTTCCTTTAAAATCAATAACCAAAGCCCCAATAAATTTCTCAAGGGTTTAATAGTGCATTCTGCTTGACCATACGTTTGAGGATAAAAAGTGTTGCTCAATTTCACCCTGGTGCCCAAACCTTCTTGGAATGACCTCCAATATCTATATGTGAAGTATCCACCCCCATCCGAAATGAAGAACAATGGAATACCATGGCGACACACCATCTCATATATGAAGATCTTTGTGATAATCTTCCGCCAAATATGTGGACTTGACTGGAATAAAATGAGTTGACTTAGTCAATGTATCCTTTATCAACCACACAGGAATTTTAGGTCTAGGGTAAACCTACTACAAAGTCCATATTTATGTCTTCTCACTTCCAAGTTGGAATTTTGATCTCTTGTAGTAAGACACCCGAATTTTGATGTTCCGCCTTCACTTTTTTGAAATTTAGACACTTAGCAACAAATTCCACTATGTCCTTTTTCAAGCCTTCCCACCATTATACCTCCCAGAGGTCATGACACATCTTTGTTGAACCCAAATAAATGGAGTAGTGAGATCTTTGGTCTTTATCTACGACCTGATCCCTAAACCCATCAACATCGGGAACATATAATAACATTTGATATCTCAACACACCATCCCCCCTAAGGAGAAAGACACATTGAACTTGCTAAGAACCGATTCTTTCAACTTCATTAAGGCTAAGTCAAGATGTTGTTTGTACTTCACCTCAACCACTAACGATGACTCGGAGTTATCATGAACTATGACACCATAAAGATGGGATATAATACACATAGTCATCCGACTTAGTGAATCCACAACTACATTAGCCTTGTCGGGGTGATAAAGGACATTCATATCATAATCTTTCAACAACTCTAGCCACCTTTTGTGTTGGAGATTTAACTCCATTTGGATAAACACATATTATAGACTCTTTTGATCGGGAAAAACATCCACATGAATCCCATACATATAATGCCTTTATATCTTCAAAGCAAACACCATGGTCTCTAATTAAAGGTCATGATTGGGGTAATCATCTCATGTACCTTTAGTTGCCTTAAAGCATGGGCAATAACCTTCTGAATCTTCATAAAAACACATCCCAAACCTATGCGAGATGCATCCCAATACACAAAAAATCCCTTAGAACCTTCTAGCAAAGTCAATACTGGAGAGAATGTAAGCCTATCTTTCAACAATTGGAATCTCTTTTCACAAGCCTACGACCACTCAAACTTTTTACACTTCTGAGTCAATGTGGTCAAAGGAGATGCTATGGATGAAAAGCCCACCACAAAGCTTCCATAATATCTTGTTTCACCCATGAAACTCCTAATGTCTGTCGGAGTCAAAGGTCTTGGACAATTTCTCACTGCATGTGTGTTACTTGGGTCTACCCCAACTCCCTCTCTAGAGATGATGTGCCCATGAAAAGACACCGACCTCAACCATAACTTATATTTGCTATATTTGACGAACAATTTATTCTCTTTAAGGGTTTGCAATACTATACTTAAATTACTCGTGTGAGAACCTCATTTTTCGAATACATGAAGGTATCATACATAAACACAAGAACAAATGAATCAAGATATTTTGAAACACCCTGTTCATTAGGTCTATAAACGCCGCCGTAGCATCGGTGATACCAAATCACATAACCACAACCTCATAGTGTCCATAATGAGTCTGAAAGGTTGGCTTTGGAATATCTTCATTCTTTACCATTTATTGTTGATACCCTGACCTCAAATCAATTTTTGAAAAATAGCTCGCCCCTTGGAGTTGGTCAAATAAATCATCAATTCACGAATGAGGATACTTGTTATTAATAGTAACCTTTTTTAGTTGACGGTAATCAATACACATTCTAAAGGACATATCTTTCTTCTTCACGAACAAGACCGGACCACCTCATGGACAAATGCTAGTCATTATAAAGCCCTTGTCTAGAAAATCTTTAAGTTGTTCCTTCAACTCCTTCAATTCGACCGGAGCCATTCGATAAGCAGAAATAGATATAGGGTTCATTTCCGATTGAGAATCAATAACAAAATCAAATTCCCGTTCTAGAGGAATACCAGTAAGGTCAGTAGGAAATACGTCTGAAAACTCACTCATCCTGGGGACCGACTCAATAGGTGGAATTTCTTAATCCAATTCTTGGACTACTAAAATGTGATAAAGACATCCCTTGGACATTATTTTGAATACTTTTAGACAATATATAAAGCGTTCTCTAGTATTAGAATACCCACCCTTCCAGTAAATATTGGGTTCATTTGGGGAACTTATCCTCACAACTCAAGTCCAACAATCAATAGAAGCAAAACTAACATTCAACCAATCCATACCCAAAATTATATCAAAATCAAGCATATCTAGTCCAACTAGATCTACGTAATAAAATCTATTTGGCAATAAAATAGGATAATTTCGATACTCTTTTTCTACAATTTGCTCAACCCACTGAAGTATATACCACAAAAGGTTCATGCAAAATATTGGGTAAAGTATCACACTTTTTAGCAACTATGGGAGTAACAAAGGACAAAATAGCACCAGGATCAAGTGAAGCATACAAATCCATCACAAATATTACGCTACCTACTCTAAGTACCACACTCTTTTAGAAGACTTAGTACTTTAAATACTTTTGTGGGAAAAATCTTAACAGACATAGACCATTATAGCTAGACATTGAATTCAAATATTAACCACCTATCGGATGAGGGATCCTCACTTTCCTAGAGTAAGGTAAGTTTTTTAGCTTTTACATGGTTTTCCCAATAGATACACCTATGTGGTAACATAGTTAATGTATAAGGAGATTTCTACTATGTAACTCATTCTCTACTAACGAGGAGTACTCATCTTAATAGATAAATTGGAATACAACATCTCAACTACAGAAATGTAACTACCCCTTCATCATATCCTCACAGATCTACGGATGCTCTACATTTTATAATATAGGTTAAGGATTACCAGTGCACAACACATCTAAACTAATGAAGGGTATTCATCCTTCTACCTATCTTAGAAATTTCTTAGGACTAAGCACTTCATCTCAACTCACAAATATTTTTCACACCAAAACACCCTTTTTTATCAACTAGCTTCAGTCATTTAATTAAGTATATGCGTACATCTGAGCACAACTTGCATATCATAATAATATCATTCACATTAACTTTTATACATGCTTTGGACATTCATTCATCAACTCACACACTTTACAAACTTCAGATAATCATATACTTCATTTAGGAATAGTCTAAGCCAAAAATACAAATTATGTTTCATAATACACAATGTATGAACAATATTAAATATCACTTAATTTCATATATTAGGCCTTCAAATCAAACGTCACAATACATACTAAGTATAATCAAATTCATCAAGTAAATACCGCAATCAAGAAAGTGGACCACACCACTCAAGAACATTTCATAAATAAAGATTAAACAACATAAACAACTTACTCTTTAATCTTGCATAACCTATAGCATTTTACTCAACAATTCATCATTAATTATCCCTTAGGGAAGTAGCTAGACAATAATATCAACATAAGTAAACTTGAGTGTAAAGACTTCAAAAATAAGCTCATTTAACCCATTTCTTAAGCCAACATTTGAAGAACATCTATAACATGATTTCATTAAAGTTTTCACCTTGAAATAATAAAATATCTTTAGAAACATCATTATTAAGTCTTTCAAAATGTTTTCAAGCACGACACAAATTTAGAGTTTAAGATAGAAGAAACTATGGTAGAAAACCCTTTTTGAAATTCCCTAAGAAAAGACTCCTTCAATGTATAAGAGTTCAAGGATGGATAACATACCTTATATAAGATAAATACCAATGATTTTGATGTAGAATATTGCTTCCAACAACCCTCCTACCTTTCCTTGACTTCTACCTTTGAAAGAGACTTGAGAGAGAATTCTAAGGGAGAGGGGTTTTGGGTTTTAGGAAATGAGGTATAAAATTATCTCTTAAGGTTAGAAATAGTTTAATATACATATATAACCCTAAAAATAACTTCCTAGGTTCATAGAAGACTTAGGGTGAATTTACAAAACAATCCAAGCCAAGACAGAAAATGCAGCTTTTTGGAAAGCTTTAATTGACAGATGGGACCAACTTACTGTTCGTGGGTGAACCCTTAGCTTAATTTTTGGCCTGTTTATCAAAATATTTCATGTATAATCAGCTGTGAAAGTATATGGGCCATTGGTTTGACCACTAGCCGTCGTTTACCCTTATTTGTGGACACTGCCAAGGCAGTTTGGGTCCTTCTCTTGGGCCCTTCTTCAGGGCCTCTTCTGGGTCCTAGGTGGGGTCGTACCATAATTTTAAACACCTATTATAAGTCATCTATGCCTTAGGAACATCCCACATACATTTCAAGTAAAAAAAAATGGATAAAGCTCACTCAAACACATGAAGACACACATGCACTCTCTGAGGCACACTTTGCGAACGTCATGGACGTTCTTGGTCGATTCACCTCCAAACACAACCAAACATTCTAGACTGTATAAGAACATCCCCATTACTCAGTTTAAACTACAATTGACTCAACAAACACTCACGAAGCACTAGTTCACTCTAGTTCATTTTATGGCGTTACATTCTCCACCACATAGAATAACATTTTGTCCTCGAATGACACTAAAACATCAAGACAGTCAAAGATTTTATTAGAAACACATAAAAAATTACAATAATCATTAAAAAGCATCAGCTAGCAAGGAGCACCATGTCACATTTTTCACACACTAGCAACATGGGAAACTTTTGTAAAACTTCACAAATTCAAAACTTATTCTTATACTTCCTTTACGGAGGATCTACCTTATCCAAAATAAACATGGTCATATACAAAACTTTTTCATACTTTGAAACTAAAATAAAGACAAGAACTTTTTTTTTTCAAAATGAAAAATTATTACAATGACATACTCACTATAACACTATAAGACATGCAATATTTTCAAAAATCCATTATTTGAGAAATCAATCAATATAACATGATTATATGAAGTTTAAAACTATATAAACTCAATGATGTGCCTCATGTGTGGTTTGAGCAATGAAGGGTTGAGATACAATTAGAAAGAGGTCCTGTTAATTGGGAGGAATTCAAATACGCTTTCCTTGATAGGTTCTTTCCGCTAGAGAGGAGGGAGAAGAAGATGGCTGAATAAATGAACCTTCGTCAAGGGGGAATAAGTGTGCAAGAATACTCTCTCAAATTCACCCTACTCTCTAAGTATGCCCCGACCATGGTAGTCAACCCTTGGAATAGGACAAAAAAATATGTTATAGGAGTGTCTATCATGGTGGAGAAAGAGTGTCATACGACAATGCTTCTTAATGACATAGATATCTGTAGGCTCATGGATTACACTGAACAAATTGAGGAGTCCAAAATTAGGGAGATGAGTCAAGAGAATAAGAGGCCTACATCAGATCTGTGTAGTCACAAAAAACCAAAGAAGTGGTTCTATAACTAATATTATTCCATGGGAAACAAGGACAAGTCTCCAAAATAAAATTGCCAAGGTGGTGGTCATACTTTTGAGAGGATTATGTTCCTTACTTGTGCGTAGCGACATTTAGGTAGGTATCTTGCCGGATCGGATCATTTTTTTGCATCGGGTAATAAAATACACCAGATTAAGAACTTCCCTATCATCAAATCAGAAGGACAACACGTCAAGCAAGATTCCCTAGATCCTAATGGTCCAAATAAAAAACCTTCCTATGGGATTGGAGCTACAAAGGATAAATAATCAAATTTTAATGGTCTTGCAAAGTCTTAACTCTCTATGATTGTTCTTTTTTATGTTATGAAATGATTTTATATGGTTATATAGTTCATATGATCATTCCATCTTTATGTATTGCTCAAATAATGAAATTTTAAAATTTTAAGGTATGTTTGGCAGTCTTACAATGATATTCACTTTATGTTTTGAGAAATTTTAAAAGAATTTTCCTTGAATTAACTGAACTTTTATTGTGTGTAAAAATGTTTTATATAAGTATGTTAAATATTGAAGAAGGTAGTTCATCTATAGAAGAAATAAAAAGGGTGAATATTGAACTGGTGAAGATTTGCTAAAGTTCTAAATTTTCGAAGTGCTTGAAAGTGTGAAATTGTGATCCTTGTTAATTGATACTTCGATTTTCCAAATTTTTGAACCTTGATTGTAGTGTTTTATGTAATACTAAGTTATTCCTTGTTCTTCTTTAAATTTTATTGTCATTGGAGAAAGAATGTTATTCTAAGTGAAGAAGAAAAAAACACCCCAAAACGAACTAAGGAGAAATAGAGTCTCGTGAGTGTGTCTTGAGTTAATCTAAACATAAAATTATTTAATTTAATTTTATTAGGAACCCTACGAAGTTTGGTTAATTTTGTAGGTCAAATGCTCCAAAACATCAATGACATTCGCAGAGTGTGACTTAGAAAGTGTTCTTGCATCTTTCTATGTTTGAGTGGGTTGTATGTGTTTGTTTTGATATAAATTGATGTGGGATATTCCTCATACATAGGATATTATTTTTAGGTGATTAAAATCTGGGTACTACCCCACCTAATACACACGAGGGGTGATAGAAGAGGACCCAAGACGTACCACCCAAGCTAGTCAATCGATGCCCACAGTCTACTGTCCATAGAATCAATGACGCCACGTCGTTTGGGGGTAGTAGTCCCATATTTTAGGGTAGAGTATAACCCCATGAAGAATCCTCTTAAGAATCTGACTCCCCAATAGAACGTGCCATCAATCAAATGACGCCCAGTAGCTTGGGGTCGTCAATTGGCACCTGAAAAAGTTGCAAAACGTTTGCTGCCACCTTGGGGTGTTTTTTGTAAATTCACCCTATTTCATTTAGTACCCTAGGATTATATTTTTAGGGTTTTTAAGTTATATTAGATTAATTTTAAGTCATAGACTTATACATGACCCCTCACTTGAAATATTAAAACTCCTTCACTAAAGAGAACTCTCTAAAATTCTCTTTCGAAGAAAGAAGTCGAGGAGATCTAAGAGTCTTGTTGGGAAGTGTTATTCATAAGAAATTAGTGGGTTTAATTCTTATTTATGTATGTTATCCACTCTTTAACCATCTTCTATTGAAGGAGTCATTTCAAAAAGATTTCAAAAAGGGTTTTCAAACTCTATTTTCTTCTATCTTTGATTTTTAAGCATGGGTCTTCTTGTAAAAGTATTTTAATGGTTCAAATGTGTTTCTTTTAGTATGAATTGATTATTTTAATTTAAAAACTCTAATGAATTTATGTCTATGCATATTTCAAGTTTTTAGCTCAAGAAATGGATTAAATTGATATGTTTGTCTAGATTATGAACTATGATTTCTTGTGTTGTTATTATGAGTTGGGATACTACTTAAAAGCCATATATTGATTAAATATTTAGAAAATTATTATGGGTGGTGATGGCTTGGTTAAATGGTGAGTTGCTTATATTGTGTATTTCTTATTACAAATTACTCTAGAGTAATATGGTCCACCATTTTTGTGGTGGTGTGTCACACAAGGATGCTCGACCATTTTTGAAACCGCCGTCGTTAACCTCTCAGAGTTCGCATACAAGTATCTTCTTATCATTCATCACAATCATAGAGTTAAATTTGTAGAAATTTAAAACTTTTTCATATTTATTGAAGTGTTCTTAGACTTCATATAATTACTGCAGAAGAGTGATATACTAATAAGATCAAACTAAACAACCATCTATCAATAGATTAAATAATTTAAATAATGAATCATAATTTTAGTAATTGTTTTCCGAACATTCCTTAATAAAAATGCTTGAACAAATATTTGAAATGAAACTCTATGGAAAACATCCACTAACTATGTCTAATGTTCTAAAGCTAAATAATGAACGTAGGCATCGTCGAACTCAATAAGACCTACCAATGTCTGGAGATCGCTAATCCAAACCGCTTTAACGAATCTGAAATATTCATTCAGACATGCGCCTAGAAAAATAATAATATTATATGAGTTAGTACACACTTGTACTAAGCATGGGTGTATGTACATAAAAACATAAGGACTATGCATCATTAAGGAAAGCTCTTCCTATTACAACATGTCGGTTCTGGAAAGTGAAGTCTCTATAGTTTCCTAATTCATTATTTATGATTCATGGTAATGACATATTTTCATGCATTTAAACAACACGAGTAATTTTTTATATGAACATAAGACCTTGGAATCGTGAACGTAATTTTAGGAAACTCAAAAGAAACTTAATAATTTTGCACGCTTAGGTCGAGAGCTTCTTGTCCATGCCTTACTTTATTTTTCAGTATTTTTCTTTTTCTTATTTTGTAGTTCAATGATCTCCTTTGGCCTTATGTTTTACATACAAGTGCAATGATTCATTGTAGTCTCATACCTACAATGAATCAAGTAAGTAATCCAAAAGGCTATGGAAATGATTTGACTACCCTTACCACAAGTTATTCTTTCATTTCTTGGTAAATTGGGAATGAAGTCTTTATCAGACAACATGTATTAGCTATGCTAATTATTTGATCATTTTGGATATTATAAAGTTGTTGGGGCACATATATTCATATTATTGATTTGATCATTTTGCTTACTTAGTTCACTTATAAACTTACTTCTCATTTTCTTTGATCTCATGTTCACGATGAGCATAATTTTCTTTCTTTCTTAAATTCATAAAGAAATCTATAGAATTTAACTATATTAGATCATGTGAGATAACAGGAAATCCAATGTCTTCCCCACAGTGAAAAGAGGTGGTTCACCTACTAAAGTGAACCTAGATCATGTGAGTTAACATGAAATCCAATGTCTTCCCCACACTGAAATGAGGTGGTTCACCGGCGAAACCGAATCTGGAGCATTTAAAAACCATGGATCATGTGATATAAAGATGAAATACTGTGTCTTCCCCACCATAAAACAGGTGGTTCACTGGCCAGACATAAAAAAATACTACGTAGCACTCTTAGGTGCAATCCACTAGCTAGTACCTATGCTGGCAACATAGTTCAAAGACTTGAAAATTTAAGAGACTCTTATCCACCTTGGTTGTATTCATATCTCATTTGGCTTACGTGTTCTTGCACAAGCTCATTGCTAGTGTATCAGTGCTTTGCTCAATTTCTTATACTATACATCTTTTGGAGTTAACTCATGTATTATGGAATCTTGCTTCCATTATGAGGTATGCTTAGCTCAATGGATGACTTGTTATCTCTTTCTTTACTTTATTAATGTGAACTTAAGTCTTACATTATAATTATTGTTTGAATGATACTTCTCTCACGATTTCTTACACCCTCTTATGTGAGTATATTTTACACAATTGTTTAGGTGAAAGTGAGACTTGTCTCACTTCCTTAAACACCCCATTCTATGTCAATTTCATAACTCGTAAGCTTTTATTTGTGTTATTACTCATATTATCTTGTTCAACGTTATTTTTTAGTCTTGTACCATTCTTTAAGAAAGTTGTATGGACTTATTCAATGAGCTAATGTTCACAATTTCTTTTATATAAGGTTTATTAACAACTTCATTTATATAGGGTATGTTGGGACTTGACGCAATCATTGGCATACCCTGGGTTATGAGTTTATTGATTTACAACTTGTCAAGTCATTCCTTAACATGAATTTGTTCTTACAAGAACCATTATAATTTATATTGTCCATGTAACATTAGTATGATTTAATCATTAGCCATTATATCATATTTTGGAATAATATTGCTACACAATTTATTGGCATAACACAAACTTTCACATATTATAGTAATCTAAACCTTTATTTAAAGCAAGCGAACTGTTAATAGTTAATCAGCTTATAAGAGCAATTCAATGTTAGATTGGCAATGTTATAATGTTTATTTGACATTGAAGATTCATTAACTAGCTTTGATTATCATTCTTGTTTCTTCCTGGAAACATTAAATTCCAAACACTTACAAACATATCTTATGTAAATAACAATCAGTAACCGAAAACATCATTATTTTCAATACTAACCTAAATTTCATATACGACTTATAACAATTTTATCTTTTCGAAACAATTAGGCATTAATCATACGGATCTAACATATAGGTCTCATTCAACATTATCAAATCAAGAAACCTACACATAATAATAATTTATCACCATATACAAACAACATGCTCGAGATTTTGCATTATACATACTACTAGAATAGGAAATAGGGAGAACTAGGGAGATGAACATTCAAAAATTTAATTCAGAACAACCCTAGTTTCAGATCTCTTGAATTTAGAACATTTGAAAATACTCTTGGGGACAGAAAACTAAGAGATACAACCCATACCATACTGTATGAATGAATCTGAAGATCACCTTGCACTTTGCACGATAACCTTGAAGGAGTGCCTTGAAATCGCATAAGGTTTTTCTTATGTTTGATCACTGTTTTGAGTCGTGACTTGGTAGTGGTTAAATGTGAGTATAAGTCTTAGGAACTTATATTGACTAATTAAACTTATACTAATTAACTTTATTGAACAAATCAATTAGTAAATTATCAAAATGCCCCATCTTAATTGACTAAAAATAGGAGAGCATTTGAGTTAGCCAAATAAGAAATTTTCCTAACGGTTTCAACTTTGACCTTGAATTTTAGTTAATTATTTAAGTTTCTAATTTAAATAATTAAGTGAACTAGGGTAATTACTAAAGTACCCCTAAGTCAGTAGGACCATATTCAACCCCATTGGACCATCGTAGGTTAGGTACTACAATGTTTCTTTTGTTAGTTAGTACGCTAGTGTCACCCGGTTAGGTATTAGGATTTTGGGCACACTAGGTAGGTAATTTTAGTAAGTCCTAGGTTACTTAGTTACTTATGTACATTTTTTAGAGTCTATAGTTTTATAGGATTCTAGTCCCCATATGGCTTTACCCATGCACGAATCTTCCCCCTTAACCGCCTAACCGAATTCGGTTGGTCTCTGTTGCTTGTCTCTTGGCCGGTTAGCACATGTTCTTGCACATGTGTTGCTGATCATATCTTCTAAAAGGACCCTCACAATGAGCTTGGGCATTACTTATTCTACATAATCATTTT
This sequence comes from Solanum habrochaites, assembly GCA_027704765.1. NCBI lineage: Eukaryota > Viridiplantae > Streptophyta > Magnoliopsida > Solanales > Solanaceae > Solanum > Solanum habrochaites. The sequence continues at coordinate 21,742,493 of JAKWJA010002491.1, forward strand.
AATTGATCGTATTCCATAGTACCTAGACTTGACACTTAGATATCTCGTACCTAATGTTCTAAGAACCAATGTTATCAACTTAGGGTCTTCATTGTAGGTAAAATTTCAAACAAGCTTGGATTGGGGAATATTAAGCTAAGTGTATTTTAAGTTACTTGTTAATACATAGAAATTTGCTAACACCCTTAAGCAAATATTTTCTAACATGCCCATATTACTCAATATTGCGCATTGGGATTCCTATGTGCCCCAATTCATATTCTTAGAACCTAATAAGCTCTTCACTAGACAAGTACATTTTAAACAATGTTACATTGTCCCCCCCCCCCCATGGAAACATTTATCCCCGAATGACACTACACATCATTTTGAAACAAAGAAGTTATTTTAAAAAACACATCACATACTTGAAACTATACTCTTTGCTAATATTTGATTCACAACTTACTCTTGAGGATGCACATCACTAAAAGCTTATTAGCTTCGTATCTGAAATTGAGGAACTTCCTTCCCTATTTTACTCAAACTCAATACATATCACAACTCACACAACACAAAAATAATGTCAACACTATACAAAAACAACAACATGAATATAAGAATGAACTTTTATTAAGTGATATAGTGAAAGTATAAAACACACAGTTATCGACACAATCTATCAAAAGAGTTTCATGTTGCAAGTCATTGACTCTGACTAAGTGGTATAAATACCCCTTACATAACTTCTTATAGGCTTTAAGATCGGAACTATTTTTCCTGTTTTATTTGAACCACGCCCTTCCCATTCAAGCTCTAACTCGTGCTGAAAAATGTAACCTTAATACCCTGTTTCGACAGTGTATGATAGCATAGAATTTATGGAGCCAATACATACACAAAATTATATCAAATTCATGCATGGTTAATTCCATTAGTTCAGGATAGGAAAATCTATTAAGAACAGTTATTGGTCCATCTCGAAATACTCTTTTAGCTTTAATGGTGCCTCAAATTGGAGTACCAACTAGAAAAGGTTCATGAAAGATTGCATGAAGCAAGTAAAATTTACTAGCTACTTAAGGAGTAACAAAAGACAAGGTGGATACTGGACCTAAATGTCACGACCGATTTCTAGACCCCAAATGAGACCAGCGTCGTTGACCTCTCAGAAGTCGTAGACAAGCCTATTTACATCATTCTTACTTCGCCAAGGTTAATTTTAGCAGAAAATATGAAACTTTTGGTTTCATATCATACACACTAAACATTATATAAGATTCATAAATTTTCACCATCAACCATCCAATATTAAGATTATCAAATGAAAGAAATAGTTTAATATAACATTAAATGTATACTTGCCAAAATAGCACAAATACAATGTGTGGAAAAAACCGGAAAGAAACGCTACTGGAACATATTAAACTTTCTCAATACTATAATTATGCTATAATATAATGGGAAAGAATCCTCTAAAAAATGAGGGACTACCAAGTGTGGATAAACGCCCACATCCGGATAGTTTAAGCGTGAACCTGTAGCTCTAGCGTACTAAGTATGGGTATATTCCAGCACACACCAAGGACATGCATGAGTAAGAATAGCTCATTCCTAACAACATGATTATGGAAATTCAAGTCACTGGACTTGCAGAAATTGGATTATGAAAATTAGTGAGCTTTCCAAATTTTCAGTAGGAAAGTGAATGAACATTCCAAAATTTTGATTAGGAAAGTCATGCCATGAGAGTAACTTGCATCATCATACTTATTATATTGCACACATCACATAACATATTGCACATAACATAATGCGTATAACACATATATATTTTCTTATCATTCGTTCATATGCCATGAGACCTTGAAATCATGATTTCCCAAAAATGAGGTCTCAACATATGTGACCTCAATTAGCGAGCCTTCTTTAGAAAACACAGAGTCTTCTTCATCATTCATACTTCATTTCATTTCATTCATAGGCTAGTGTAAACACCAACTATACCTAAGATCTTGTTTAGGACTTTCGAAGTGTTTATTCTACAATGATCAAGAATTACCTAGTGTCATTGCTTAAGTCTATCTCACATCTTAATTATCCTATTCTAACACCTTTGGTATCATTCATTTAATTTTGTGCATCATTTGAGGTTGGCCTCATTTATTCATGGTTAACTTTAACGGAATGTCTCATCTCATAAGGGGTACGTGAACCTCTGCCATTCCCAAAAAACGGCATCACGATGACAACTCAGACATCTCCACATCAATCAAACCCAATAGCCTTATCTTTTAAACTGATGAGACAGGAGACATTGATATATCAGAGGTCGTAGACAAGCCTACTTACTTAATTCTTACTTCATCTTGGTTAATTTTAGCGAAAAATTTTAAACTTATTATTTCTTAATGTACATACTAATTATTTTCTATTAAATTTATTGTTTTTAACCATCAAACATCTAACATTATGACTATCAAATTAAAGAAATAGTTAAATGTAACATTAAATGTATACCTGCCAAAATTGCACAAATAGAATGTGTGAGCAAAAACAGAAAGAAATTATAGTGGCACATTCTCCTCTAGTTCAATACTTTAACTAAGCTAGAATATAATGGTAAAGAATCCACAAAATAATGCCTACCATGTCCGGATGAATGCTCCACGTCCAGGTGGTTTCAGTGTGTACCTGTAGCTCTAGTATCCACCTGTTCCTGCACCTAAAATTGTAGAATTGTACATAGTTACTACACACATGTACTAAGTATGGGTATATGCAAAAACACACAAAGAACATGCATGAGTAAGATATCTCATTCCTTAGAACATGATTATGGAAAGTCAAGTCAGTGGTCTTGCAAAATTTTGATTTGGAAAGTGAGTGAGCTTTCCATATATTGATTAGGAAAGTTATACCATGACAGTAACATGCATCATAATACTTGCACACAACACCTAACATCTTACACATAGCACATAACATAATTCATATCACACATAACATTTTTCATATCATTCGATCATATGCAATGAGACCTTAAAATAATGGAGTTGACATCATGACTTACCAAAAATAAGGGCTCAACATATGGGACCTCAGCTTAGTCATTAGGACCATAATAAAATTATTTTGGACCATCCTAGGTTAGGTACTAGGATTTTTCTTGATGTTGATATTCATGTTAATATTGACGTTGACGTTTATGTTAACGTTCACACTTATACATTGATGTTGCCATTAATGTTCACGTGGATTTAGATTTAAATTGAAATTTATGTTTATATTGACCTTTATGTTGATGTTAACATTGACGTTACTGTTTACATTTATGTTGAAGTTCACATTGACGTTAACATTGAGGTTTATATTCACGTTGACGTAGATGTATATATTTATGTTGTTGTTCACATTTTCATTGACACTGATATTGACGTTCATATTAACGTTGATGTTCACGTTTACATTAACGTGAACATTTACGTTAATGTTCATGTTGATGTTGATATTGACATTTATGCTAACGTTTAGGTTCAGGTCTATGGTTGACGTTCACAGTGACATCGATGTTCACAATTAGTTGACATTAACATTGATTTTGACGTTTAGGTTGTTGTTGATTTTAATGTTTACAATCAGTAGACATTGACATTCACACAAATGTTGACGTTTATTTTCATGCTAATGATGATGTTGACACTACTATTTTTATTGAACATGATGTTGACATCGGCGTACACATTGACGTTTACCTTGACGGTGAAGTTATCCTTGACATTGATGTTAATGTTGACGTTATCATTGACATTAATATTTATGTTGATTTGGATATTTTCATTGAGGTTGACTTTAACGTTGACAGTAACATTTACATTGACGTTGATAAAGATGTTCATATAGATGTTAGTATTGACATTTTTGAAGATGTTTACTTTTATTTTAAAATTTACATTGACGTTGACACTAATATCACGTAGTTGTTGACGTTTATGTTGATGTTGATGTTCATGTTCATGTTGACTTTGATCTTTACGTTTGTTTATGTTGGCGTTCACATTTTCATTAATGTTGACGTTCACATTCATATTGAAATTGATATTGGCATTCACCTTGACATTGACATTACCATTCAATTGACGTTGACATTGACGATCACGTTGACGTTGACGTTCACCTTGACATTCACATTGGCGTGCACATTGAAATTATCACTGACTCTTACATTGACGTTGATGTTGATGTTTACAATCACGTTGACATTTACGTTGAAGTTGACATTCATGTTGACATTGATATTTACATTAATATTAATATTGACAAAGACTTTCACATTTATTATTACGTTGATGTTGATGTTTACGTTGACATAGTCGTTGCCGATCATGTTGATCTAGATGTTTACATTTACAATGATGTTATTATTGACATTGATGATGTCGGTAACGTTCACATTGACATTAACATTAATGTTCACATTGTTATTGATGATTACATTGATGTTGACGTTAACTTATTGAATTTGACATTTATATTGACATTAATGTTTACGTTTACATACATGTTCACATTAACATTAACTTTCACGTTTATGGTGATTTTGATGTTGACGTTCACATTGATGTTGACGTTAACATTCAGGCTGACAACATAATATGAGGTTAATGTAAAAGATGACATCAATCTCAAATGATCCTAAGTAAATGTTACGAAAACGTACTCACTTATGAAAGTATAAAGTTAATAAAGAGACAAGTCTAAGTGAACATTCTGATGAAAATACTTTGATTAACACACTTAATACTAATGATGAGATGAGAAATCAACTATTGAGCTATGATGTACTCATACTAGATACCAAGTTCCATCACGTATGAGTTAAATGTAATGGAACTTTATACTGAGCACCGATAGATAAGCTATGAGTGGTGATGCCTTCTTAGGGATTCCGGGTATTGGTCTCCGGATAGACTGTCCGACATGCTGGGTATTGGTCTCCTTATATCTCATAGTCTTCAAAACAATACTGCCAATATAGGCATCTAGCGGGGTTCAATCCCCATGTACAGTAGCATGTTTTGGCGCACTTTGTCTAGTGATTCCACCTCTTTTCGGTGTGGGATTTCATGATGCTCATATTATCTATGTCGATTAAAGTTCAAGATCCCAATGAATGAATGAGGCCAGCCTCAAATGATGCACATAATGAAACGAATGATACCAAAGTTGTTAGGATAGGATAATGAAGAAGTGAGTTAGACAGAAGAAATGAAATTAGGTCATTCTTTGTCATTTTACAATTAACCAGATGAAAGCCTTCAACTACATCCTAGGTATAGCTGGTGTTTTCACTTGACCATGAATGAAATTAAATGAAGTGCGTATGAATGAACGAAGCAGACTGTGTTTGCTAAAACAGAACCTCTAGTTTAGGTAGCATATGTTGAGTCCTCATTTTGGGAAGTCTTAATTTCAAGTCCAATTCCAAGGTCTCATGGCATACGAATAACTGATATAAATAACATTATGTGTTATATGAATTATGGTATATGCAATGTGTACGCTGTTGTGTGATGTGTGCAAAATGTTAAGTATGATGATGCATGTTATTCTAATGGCATGAATTTCGTAGTAAAAATTCGGAAAGCTCCTTCACTTTTCTAATCCAAATATTGAAAGCTCATTAACATTCCTAATCTCAATTTGTCAAGTCCACTAAGTTGACTTTCCATAATCATGTTTTTAGGAATGAGCTATTCTTACTGATGCATTTCCTTGGCGTTTGATTTCATATAACCATACATAGAACAAGTGTGTACTAAACCTATACAACTATACAATTTTTGGTGCAGGCACAGGTGGACGCTAGGAATTACACGTTGAAATTGGATCTATCCGTATGTCTCTCTTTCATCCGTACTTGGTAGGCCCTCATGCTTTCGAGGATGTCACAGTTACTATCTTGATTAGATGTAGGCTTTTGCTAGTGGAGCATGTTCCAGTAGTGTTTCTTTCCACTTTCATTTTAGACTTTCTATTAGTGCACTTTTTGCAAAAATACGTTTAGTGAAGTTATGAAATGCTTCTTTCATTTGATTATCTCTAGATTGTTTATTTGTGAACGGCTATGATGTTTAGTTTAAAATGTTTAGCATGAAATAAGAAAGAAAAAATTTCAAATTTTCAGTTAAAATTAACCTAGATGAAGTAAGAATGACGTATGTAGGCTTGTCTGCGACTTCTGAGAGGTCAACAACGCTGGGCTCGTCTAGGGTCTAGATTACGATCGTGACAACCTTTAATATAAGATTCATTTAATTTTCGTACAGTTCTACACATACGTTTTAACATTGGGTAATCAAGTTACACACCCTACATGTGTCTCATAATCATATACTTCATTTGGACTTAAACTAGGTCAAGGATGCAATTCAAGCTACACCAAAATACAATACAAGAACCATTTCAAATATATCTTTGTTTCACATGTTAGAAATTCAAGATTACTTATTCAATCATACTAAATTAAATAAAGTTCCTCAATTAGCACAACCATCCATAAGATGGACCATACCACTCAATATCAATTCATAATACGACCTAAAAAATGAAAGCAACTAAACATCAGTTAAAACCATCATCACTCATAAGAAATATATCAATATTTTGCCATATTAAAGCCCTTAGGAAATTAGCTTCCCCAGCATGACAAATACAAGATGACCCAAGTTGATACTCTACTCAAATCATACTGACATAACCCATTTTAAAGCCAAAAGTTAAAGTTTACATAAACGAGAGTTTCGTAAGAGTTTTTAACATTAAAATCATCAATTTAACCCAAACTAAATAAATTTAAATCATTAAAACAAAAATACAAAAAGATTCCTACAAGAAATCAAAGTTAGAAGGAGTTTGAGTTTAGAAACCCTTTTTGGAAGTTGGCTTCTTAAATGAAAAGATATTCAAGAATGGATAACATACCTCACTCAAGGATGCAAAATCGAAGAGTTTTTGATGAAGAGAGACATCCAACAAGCCCTCCTATCCTTCATTGAGCTCTAGCTTTTAATGGAGTATTGAGAGAGTATGTCTTCAGAGAGAGAAAGATTGAATATATTGAAGAGAGGGGTCTTGTTTAGGTGTAGGGTTTAAAACTATTTTATTATAACCGAAAAACACTAATACTATCAACAAAGAGTCATAAAATACTTGGGGTGTATTTACATAATACACCCCTAGTTGGTAGGAACTTCACAGATTTAGAGGCCTCACCGACGGACCTTCACCAACGGACCATCGTTGAGCCAAGGGACCGTTGGTAGGGTATAGTTGGTGGATACTTAGATCCAAATGGACGATGGAAAAGTTGAACTCACTTGTTCAATCTACGCCTAGGTCGACGGACCTTTGAGAGACCAACAGACATATGTTGGGGTCGTCGATGGCCACTATTTTTGGCAGATTTTGCCCAAGTCTTGGGCCCTTCTTCTAGGGTCCCTTCTGGGACCTAGGTGGGGTCGTGCACAGACGTTAAACCCCTAAACTAAGTCCTCTAGGTCTAAGTAACATCTAATGCTTGTTTCAAGTAAAACTAAAACGTAAAGCTCGTCTAAACACAACAGGACACCCTAGTACATTCTAAGGCATACTTTCCGAACGTTATGGACATTTTTTGTCGATTGAACTTTAAACTTAACAAAACTTCACACACTCCCTAAGGACAATAAATTTACTTAGTTTAATTTTAAATAAACTTACCAAACAACCACGATGTTGTACTTCACCTTAGTTCGTTTTTAGGGCTTTACAATGACTTCTAAAGGGACCCACAAGAGGCCCCAAAAGAAGGACCAAAAACTACCTAAGACACTGCAAGGAAGTTTCCTTTGACGGACCCAACGACGGATTTTTGTTCCCCAAACGGATAATTGAGAAGGTCTCATCGAGGGATACATGCCTTCGGCTAATCTTAAGCAAATGTTTTTCTAAGGGCCAGGCGACGGAGTCTAGGAACGGACCTTCATGGCTTCGATGCCCCGTCGTTTCCATCATCATGAACGTTATCACCCTACACTAGAATCCTCTCACACCATTGAATACATTCAATCCAAAAACATTTCCCTTTAAACCTCCATTGCTGGTGAAATTTATGAACTTCTGAGAGCTGGGTTTTGTATGGATGAATCATCATGTTATTGAGGGTTTTAACCAGAAAATGTATTGTGAACTTAATATCTAGTTATCTTTTCACCTAGACACCCATTCTCAATGATTTCAAAGAAGAAAAAAATATAATCAAAGTCCTTCTTCTTCAATCTTCCATGGGTTCTTTATAAAAAGGTTTTGAACAACTGAATCATGATTAATTGAAGTTGATACAATGTTTTTAACTTGAATTTTACTCCAATTAAATTATTAACCCATGATCCATAACCAAAATGATTTAGCCTTGCATGGGCTTTGTGATATTGAATGTCTATTGATTGAATTATTATTCTATTACGTTGAAGTGATTGTATATGTTGTTTTCAACATGAATTTATGTTGACGTGATGTTGAAGAATCCATGAGGATCAATGTATTATGATTTGAGGATGTTTAGCTTAGTTTCCATGGTTGATTGTAACATTGGCTTCAAAATGAATGAACGTGGATTTCGATTACGTTAGGTTGGTTTTATCTAATATTTTGTGTCAGTATCATGAGTAGATTATGAATACAAATCTTTTATGATTGAAGTAAAGATGGCTTATGTGAATTGACCTAGTCTTCTAGTCTATCGATGGATAATTTTATGTATATGATGATATCTTGAATTTTTGTATAGATGAAGCATGATTTTCTTTGATGAAGTGATTTATGTAGCTGCTTCCTATTATGTACATTATTTTTAAAATGTTATTGAATATCAAGGTCTTAGAGAATCAAAAGGTTTGGTTGATTTCCTTTCTACACTATAGCGAATTGACAAGTTTAATGTCTATGTTGTAGCTTGATCTTTAAGTGGTTTAAGCATGATGTATTTATGATTAAAGGTATTAAAAGCTACTCTCTTAGATTCAGATTATATATGAGATATGACTTAAAATCAATCTAAGTGAAATTAGCGAGGGATTTATGTTTTTTTACTCTCCTAGTATATTATGTGTTGTATTATATTATAAATGTAGGGAAATTGTACATGGTTTCTTATATATTTGATGTAAATTTAGCTACTTCCGTATTTATGAATTGTTGATGAACAAGGTTTATTGATCAATGATGATCAATGGTGAGAAATTTTTAAGAATGCTTTTCTCTTCTAATTTTTGTATAGTATTGAAGTTGATGAAGCCTTATATGGAACTGTTTGGTATGGTCCACTTATGGTGGTGGTTTTTTACTTTATTTTAAAATCTTTATATGCGCAGACCATGGCCATGAAAACAAATTGATGAAAATATGAGCATGTGCTTATGATGATACTATGTGAAGCTTATGCCTACTTTCTTATTTTAATTGTGATTCAGGTTTTATCTCAATTGTGTAAGCATGTGTATATCCATGACAAGGTGAAATATAGGTGTTTCTATTGATGAGTTAAAAATGGTTAATGATCCCTTACCTATGTTCCCCTATGTGAATGCATGAATAGCACAAGTTAGCACTCTTAAGTGTAATATGAAGTTGGGTTGTCCCCTATGCTATTGTGTGTTGTGTGCTTTATGCTTGAAGGTATATTATGGTCTAAGAGGGTGGATGCCTCAATATGTTATTTATAGCCATTGTGTGATCATGTGACCAATGTACACACACACTCACTCACATGCATGTTACAAGTAGTATAGGTCATGGTGTCTAAATGAAAGGTAGTTCTCATATTCACTAGTGTCTACTACTATGTATGTTAAGATGATGTTTATGAAAGCATGTTATCTGTTTCCTTAGCTAGGATGACTTGATAGGTGTACTAGTGTGGTCAAGGGTATGGGACTTTGGCTATGCATTCCACATGTATAGCTTGATAGAATAGTTCTAGTTTTGATTTGTATATGTGCATGAATATGAATATAGGGTAATCTGTATTTTTAATGTGTTATTTGAAAGGTTTGTTCACATCTATGTATAAATTCACACACATGAATGATGATCTAGTTAATAGAGGGACATTGAGAGGTGTGCCGAAGAATACTCTAAAATAGATAGGTGCTTGAGTATGCTATAAGCATATGATAATCAAATATACTAAGCCTATGTTTTATAAATAAATGTAATAAAGATTTTCAATAAAGGAAACTTAGCATAGCACCGAGTGAACTTTACATTGAGAGTTGTGACTTTCTTTGGAGGAAGATTCACCATTTTTTCCTTATAGAGTGTTGACTTCCCTCAGAGGAATACTCACTTAAGGAACAACATGAGGTTTTGAATTTCCTTGGAGGAATATTTACTCATGTTTTCTTATGAGGTGAGGCCGCAGTTACCTAATGGTATGAAGAGGGAATATCTATCTCTTAGTTTCTTAAACTATTCTTGCCACGTTGGATCTAGCAAGGTGAATTCACTTAGGACGCTAGGATATATGTTAATGTTCTACCTTGTCTAGGTAGGAACACATTCCATTGGTGTGAGGATCTACAACGTCAAATTCCATGTTTATCATCCATAATCTTATTATCGGTCAAGGATATCCTCTAAAGTAAAATTGAGAATCGAAGTAATTGAATAGGATCCTAACTAGGAGGAGTTAAGGTTAGTTACTTAGGGCGCGTTCGGATGGGTTTAATACAACATCTTTAACAAAGTACTTTTGAAAGTGCTGAAGCTTATTTAAAAAATAAACAGTTATACGTTTGGATAAAACTGCTAAAGTTGCTATGCCAAATATTAAAAGGGAAAAATGAAAGAGAGATATGTTAGGGTTATGTGGGTAATTTGGAGATCGTATAAAAATATTAAGGGCAAAAAGATAAAAATGTGGTCAACTTAAAACAGCTTATAAGCTTTTAATAAAAAGCAACCCTACCTCATCTTTTAACTTTTGTCTTAAAATAAGTTTTTGTTAAACTTAAAATAATTATTTTGAGTACTGCCAAACAACTAAATAAGTCAAAAACCAGCTGTTAAGTCAGTTTGACCAGCTTTAAGATGAGCTAAACATGCTCTTAGTATAGGTGGAAGTAATGAACCCACCTAGACAATGCACAAGTAGATTATTAGGAAATCCTAGTAAGGTGACCTAAAGTTTATGTTTATGCTTCTGTCCATATGCATGAATTTGTATTATTGGTCTACTTGTAATGAAGATATACATGAAATGTGTCTCAATGCATGATGTTGATCTTGTTGACTCTATGATGAAGGTCTTGACTTAACTATGTCTATGTTGTATTATACTTCTCTGATAGTATGTATTTTCTTATCTAGATGATATGTATGATTATCATTGTGATCCTAAGGTGATACATTGAACCAAGTATCGTTAAAGGATTACTTAAGATGTAGATGAATGAGCTTACTGTAAAGTGACCTCAAATTGGAATTAAATTTTATATGTGCTTTTCTATGATGTTTGGCCTTTGGTTGTGTTTATTTGAAGTATGAAAATGATATAAATGCTATTGTTTAGATGTTTCATAGGATTTACTCAAAAAGGCGTGAAATATAATTTTCAAGAAAAAGGTCCCTTTAAAATGCATGTTTTTGCATGGTTACCATACTTAGTGCATTCTTGTACTAATTCCATTCTTCTATACATTCTACACAATGTTAAGCTTATGGATACATAAAGAATGTCGTGAATGATGAAGAGCTTGATAGGTTATTCCCTATCTCAAGGAAAGGAATTCTTAAGTACAAAGATGTCCTAGTGTGTATTAATTGTAAAGTCTATTAAAATATTGTATATCTTTGTATTATGTGATACACTCAAATTTACTTCTCAAATAAGAAGTAAAGTGGTCGCGTCATGTAAATAACCCAACTAGTGAGGTTGGGATCGTTCCCACCAGGAAAATAGTCTAGGCTTAACTTTAACTTGTTATTACTATTGTTCGGTTGATAACTTCCTTAGAAAGTAAAAACATAAAAATGTAAAAAGGGGGGTTTGTATTTCCTAATAAGTAAAAAGAACTAACGAAATTGAAAGAGACACTTAACAGTTTTGAAAGTTAGGTTTTAATCAATTAATCAAAGTAACTAGGGTTTACGTGTTCCCCACAGGTTCATAACTTGATAATTCTAACTATAACAATCCTTTCCTAGTATCTTTCATGCAAAGTAATAAGTTATGTATTTCTAAATCCTTGGTCCGGCATCTAGAAAATCTCACTCCGCACCTTGGTCCGGGTATGTGTGTTGCTTTCCTAACCCTTATAGTTACCTCATATTAAGCATCATATTCGATATTTGACTAAGTTATTACCTCGTACCAATCAATACTAGCCTATTAGATAGTATACACTAAATCTATGTTAATAATTCTTTTCCTATTATCTACCTCCTTGGTCCGGCAAGTAGCATTAAGGCGAGTTCTAACGCTGATCATCCGTTAAAAAGACTTCTAAGCGAAAGAATTATTAATACATGCAAGACACTTTGCTAGAATTGTTATTTTAGCTAGGGTTTATCTCATTATTTGCCTATGGTTCCCACAACCTTAGTTATGGAGTTTAGTTACTCATAGCCATAAACACAATATTACAATATATCAATTAAGTATTCATGTACTTACTTCAATGAGAAAGAATAAAGTCCGAAAAAATTGCTTGATTAATCACCAAAAATTACTTGTAGGAATCTCCAAAGAATCAAAAACTAATAAAAGAAGTCTAATAATATGATTTCTAAACGAGGTTTTTCGAACTATTTATATAAAAAATAAAAACCTAATTAAACAAGGGGTTCTAATTCCTGGAAATCTACCAAAATGCGGCTGGGTCGACGGACCACGCGACGGAACGTCGTGGTCATGACAGACCGCTGTGGACTCCGTCGTCCCATACTTGGTGCAATTTCTTCTGCTGCTTTCTTCATTCCCCTCAACGGCAAGTGTGACGGACCGTCATAGGCACAACGGTCCGTCGAGGGTCTCGTTTCAAAAGATATCAACTCTTGGAATCTGGGTACTGGGATCACTTCTCTGATCTTCACGACTAACTTGCATGACGGACCGTCATAGCCATGAAGGACCGTCACAAGCTTCGTAATCCCACACTTGTCAGACTTCCCTATCTTCCTTCAGCAGCTTCTCTACGTTGCCACCTACGGACCGTCACAGGCATGACGGACCGTCATAAGCTCCGTAAGTGGTCTCTTCTGCATTTCTCTCTCAAAATCTCCGTATTTGGCTTTGGAAAGATTTCCTGCAAAACAAAGAGAAACTTGTATAAAAATTAGCACAAAAAGGGCTTTTGGACGCACTAAACTTAAGGAAAAAGCATTAATTATACCGTGAAACCACGGTATATCAACACCCTCAACTTAAATTCGTTGTTTGTCCTCAAGCGACGCACTATGACTCACTACACAATCTTTGTACAATAGTATTCATGTTTTATCCGTTGCAATCATTTGTCTATCAATCCCGATTAATCTCATCAAATCTATGCATGCTATCACTATTAGGCTTGAATTTTGTAGGATTCGAACATGACACAGACTCACCATGCACTAACACCTATCCTCTTCAATTTCTCACCGAGGTGCTAACAATTCTGGTATTGCAACTAATGTCCTCACTTTAGAACAAAATCCTCATTTTTCACACAATGATTTCAGTTTGAGTATAAGGATTACATTTCAACACTCTCTCTCAGAACAAAGTCACACTCATTCATACCTATTGCCATAAGCTTGGCCTTATTTTCACTGCCTTATGTTCGCTATACAACCCTTAGGATCACGATAGGACTTTTTTAGCTTGTAACATAGGCTCAGGGTCAGGTAGGGTACATTTTTAGGTATGCGTTAGTGACTTTTTGCCCTCCTTGACATATCGGCTAAACTTTCCCTTTTTATCATCTTATTTCGCCCAGTTTCTCATACTCTTTCCCTTTGCTCAATTTTCTCTTCTTTCTTCATTTGTGTAAGTGATTTTTCTTTTTCTTTACTTTTCTTTCAACTAATTCTGAGTCACTTTACTTTTGTTCTTTCTCTCTCTTTTGTTCTTTCAACCCCACCTTCCTGAGCATTCCTCATAATAGCCACCCTTAACTCATGGCTTTGCCATGAGTCAAGGTACACAATACCCAAAGTTGGGTCAGGGCCAAAACGAAGGTTGTTTACTGTATTAGCCACCCTCAACTTATGCTTTTGGCATAAGCTGAGGTGCACATGTCCAAGGAGGGACCAGGGCCAACACATTGTTCCCCGAAAAGATCAGTTAGGGTGAAAAAGAAAGGTCTAATTTAAGCTCAGATTATTTGGATCAAAGAAGGATAAATTTCCTTCGGTTTCTTTTATTTGGGTTACAAATGGGCTTTCTTGAATAAGGGCCTATGATCCTTTCCTAATTTTTTGTTATAGCTTACTTTTAGCAGGACCAACCAGGCAAGTTCTAGCTCAGTACCGATAGTGGACTATTCAAATTTCCTCACTCTCACTTGACATGTCATCACTATACCAGATTATTAGACACTTAGTTCGAATTAAAGACTTAGGGTAATGCAATGGTGTAACTATATTTCACGCTTAGAGCCACACAATTGTCAGTTACTATGCCTAGTCATGCGTTATTTTCAGTTTATCAGGATATCATTTTAGCCATCATGCTCTAGAATTAAACTATGTACAAAAGATATAAACATGCCGGTTCAACAGAAAAAAAAATAATCAGTCTTTTGGTGAAAAAGAACTGAGGAAAGAAAACCCCAAAAGAGGATAGTGAGTTGGGCTACTCGGACTTCACCCTAACACTCACTTTCAATTTACCCCACCCCCAACAAAAAAGCATGCAATTGTCCCCAATGCATAAAAAAATCTAAAGATTAGAGGGGTAGGGGAAGCAAACATGTGGCGCACAGCGCCGTCGATCAACAAGCTGGTGGGTCCGGTTTCCCAGAACCCACACCCTCTACAATCTGGACACCCTCAGTGGTGTCCTCAGCAATCTTGACACTCTCAGTGATGTCCTCATCAACCACCGCACCATCAGTAGGGCCTCCTGCTGTCTCTACAATGCGGGAGCTAGACGCCCCAACCGCTATCTGCGATGCTCTGATTTGGTGTGCCTCCGCCTCAGCAAGTGAGGCTCTCCTCGCGGCCTCCATTTCTCGGCGCTCCTTCTTCCTTGCTCGTGCCTCATCTTCTGATCAACCCCTACGTCTCTTTGCACTCTCTCGAGGGGAAGGTGGGTGAATGTCTAAAGTGGCAAACAGAGCCGCCAATACAATGTCCTCAACAGGCTCGACAGGCTCCGGCACTCTCGCCTCTAGGATCGTGTCGATGTCTGCCCGAAGACTGTCGACTGCAGCCTGAAGAGTCGACACATCTACCAGAGGGGCTGGGCGGGCTAACACTCTCAATTCAAATGCATCTAGTCGCTGGTGAACCTCAGAAATCTTCCACTGCATCTTCCTCTCCATCCGCGCTTCAGACTCAGTTATAGACTTCTACATCCATGGCTGCATATGATGCAGAAGAGTGGCCATTTGTGCCTCCAGTTTTTGGACCCTAGCAAGCGAGGCCGGTAATGGTAGAGGGGCTGTGCGAGAAGAGCTCGGGGCTGGGCTACTACCCGAGATAGACTCGACCGGGGTAGTGTCAGTGGATGCCTGTGTAGCGGTGCGGGACTGGGCCACCGTATCCGCAAGATCATCAGTAAGTGGTGGCAGCTCTAGGCGGGGCCCTCGACGTGGGGCCCAACTCATTGGCCTCGTCTCTGATGAGGCTGACGTCAATGGTGCACTGCGGGGTCTTCAACTGATCTATGTGCCATATGGGCACACCTGCGGTCCTGCAAAGGGCAAAAATCATACACGGGAAGGGATAGGTAGTAGTGACCTTGAATTCCCTCTCGTGCATGACTGCCTAGAGAAGCCATGCGAAGTTCACCTCGAATCCGGCTATCATCGCTGCTATCAACACTGCTCGATCCCAAGTGACGATGTTATCAGCAGCTGTGGGGGAAAGGCAGTGACGGACGAGCAACCATAAGAACTTCGCGACGAACGTGAGGTTGGCCTTCTTGATGGCCCCCTTCGGCTCAGTGACCCAATATGCACCCTCTCTGTCGACTGATAGGTGTAGGGCCATCCACCTCTTGGTGGTCTCTCTCAGTGCCTGCTCGCGCAAGAATTGGCCATCCTTCACTATCTGCCAGCGGTAGTCGAACTCGGCAATGTGGGGAATCCGTGTAGCATTTGTACTCTCGCCGTATAGGAACCGGCAGATAGCCGGCAGGGAAATGTCAACCTACACGCCCCGGACTCGAACCTGCTCCAGTGGGGCCTGTTTAGCGGGAGCAGCCCGCCTATCGATCTTTGATCGAAGAGTCGCTACGTAGGATGCGTAGAACTCTCGGACCACTTCCTCGCTGTATCGTCCCAACAGGCGGGCTGTCCACTCTAGGCGATGCCTGGTGAATATGTTGTGGATCTCCGGCATCGATGGGAGACTCCCTGTAAGTACCCGCCGCTCCAAGGTGAGTGTCCGAGTCATTACTCCTTTATCAATCACGAATTTGGCGTCGGAGTAAACTTGAAACTGGCCTTCAACGCACCACCGGTTTGGCTGGTCCGAGGCGGGGGTGGGGACCTAAGCTGGTGCGCTGGATGTAGAGTCTAAACTGTCAGTCTCATCAGACGAGGCCGACGCATCAGCAGTGGCGGGTGCGAGAACCTCAGCAGAGCCTGAAGCTTCCTCGGACCAGGATACTCCTAAGGATCCAGACGCTCCTTCCTCATTTGTGGCTGACCCAGAGGGTGTGCCGGTCAGTGTACGCTTCTCATCAGACTGGGAGGCAGTGACTACGCCGGACGCCATATTCTTGGGTGTGGCTCTGGGAGCACGTGTAGCACGGGAAGGGGCGGAGGTGCTTGGGGGCATGTACTCAGGGTCCCTCTCATCATCAGAGCCGATGACCATGCGGGCAGACGGGGCAACAGACTTAGATCGCCCGCGTGCATAAGTTCGGTCTTGCTTGGGTGCCATAGTCGATAGTACCTATAAAGGAGCAATATTAGTATGAGTAGTAGCAAGCAAGACAGGTAAGCTCATATGACTTTAAACTTTGAAAATAGTGTGTTAGTAATATTGAAACTGTATCACACGACGGGACTGATGATGGCTCGTCGTGTCTATGACGGACCGTCATGAGGTCCGTCGTGTTATATTTGGTCTATGTATATATAAAGAACCCTGAAGGAGGAGTCTCTGACCATCATGACGGTCGAGCAGGATGGACCGTCGTTAGTACGACGGTCCGTCGTAAGAGTCCGTCGTAGGACACTTAGAAAATGTTGGGAGACCCTTATCAGTGGGGTCTCTGACCATCATGACGGTCGAGCAGGACGGACCGTCGTTAATACGACTGTCCGTCATAAGAGTCCATCGTAGGACACTTAAAAAATGTTGGGAGACCCTTATCAGAGGGGTCTCTGACCATCATGACGGTCGTGCAGGACGGACCGTTGTGGGTATGATGGTCCATCGTAAGAGTTCGTCGTAGGACACTTAGAAAATGTTGGGAGACCCTTATCAGAGGGGTCTCTGACCATCATAAGGTCAAGCAGGACGGACCGTCGTGGGTATGATGGTCCATCGTAAGAGTCCATCGTAGGACACTTAGAAAATATAGAGAGACCCGTAGAAACTGGGTCTCTGACAACCAGCACGGTTGTACAGGACGGTCCGTAGTGTGTGTGACGGTCCGTCATCGGGGTATCGTTCTTAGTGAAAGTGGCAGAACTACAGGTACCCTAAGCAACCTAGGAAACTACCAATGCAAAATAACCTATGCCTAGGGTATCGACATGGCAAATTCGAACATTTTGAGCCTAGGTTTAGAAATAATCACATCAAGGAAACAATATATGACTAAGAACTAAGCTAATACTAACTACTAAACAAAAATGCAAGATAAATGAGTATAAATTTAGAGACACATACCTTGGAAATGGAGAAAACACAAGTGGAGAATGATTCAGGTGGCAAGGCAGATACCAATAGCAGCAGCACCCACTAGTAGATAATAATTATAAGGCTTGGGAATATTGTGAGGGCAATGACCAGTGGGGGAAATGTGGAGGTTTAAAAGAGAGGGGAGATGAGAGGAGTTTGGAAGTAATAGGGTCAAATATGGAGGGGTGGCGAATATAAACGGTCAGATTTTGAAAAGGGTCCAGCCGGGTCGGGTCGGGTAGAATTCATTAATCACGCGATGGTTCCCTGACGACGGTCCGTCGCATATGTGACGACCCGTCGTATGTTCCGTCGTGTGTGCCCTAATATTCAAAATGACAGAAATACATACCTGCTGTGATGGATGCATACGACGGTCCGTTGCATGTGCAACGGTCCGTCGTTGTATCCGTCAGTGGCTACTGCAGAGTAGTTTTCTGCAGAATTTCCTGGTGATGTGCCTGCTAATTTAAAACCCATGAATAGAAAAAAAATGCTACCATTATTAAAAAGACGATAAGTATTGGGTTGCCTCCCAACAAGCGCCTGATTTAATGTCGCGGCACGACTGGGGACACTTTATTACTCAGACTTCATCAAGATGGTTTGCCTCTATCACTTTATTCCCCGATGCTTTATGCCCAAAATAGAGTTTTATTCTATCTCTATTCCTCTTAAACCGCACTCCCCCCTTGGAGTTTAACTCAACTGCTCCATGAGGGAATACTTGGGTAATCAAATAAGGGCATGTCCATTTGGACTTGAGCTTGCCCGGAAGACAAGGCACCCCAGAACTGTCTACAAGCACCAAATCCACCACTATAAACTCTTGTTTTGCATTTTTATTTTCAGTCTCCTTCTTCATCTTTTCTTTGTGGTCTATGGCAGATATCGATTGGAAGTTCACCACTCTTCCTCATGGTCTTATAGATGTTAAAGGTTGCTTCTTCATTATATAGCCGGAAAGTCATCTGTCCCTTCTCCATATCAACTAAGGCTCTTCATGTAGAAACGAATGGCCTCCCAAGAATAATAGGCACTTCAAAATCGACCTCACAATCCAGAATAACAAAATCAGCCGGAAAGATGAATGATTCCACTTTTACTAGCACATCATGGAGTATCCCTATAGGCCGTTTCACTGTCCGATCAGCCATCAGTAGCCGCATCGTAGTGGGTTTTGGATCCCCCAATCCCAACTTCTTGTAAATTGAGAGGGGCATGAGATTTATGCTTGCCCCCAGATCACATAATGCTTTCGCAAAATGTAATGACCCAACTGTACAAGGGATAGTGAACGCACCAGGATCTTCTTTCTTTTGTACGAGGGATCTAGTAGCGATAGCACTACAATGCTGCAGTCTATCATCATCCTCGAATGTGACCGATCTTTTCTTTGTGACCAGATCTTTCATAAATTTGGCGTAACCGGGCATTTCTTCTAAAGCTTCTACAAAAGGGACATTGATAGAAAGTTGCTTCAACATAGTTATGAAACGCCGGTATTTACCATCCTCGGTCTTTTTCACTAATCTCTGAGGGAAAGGTGGTGGTGGCCTAGGCATGGGAATTACCTTGATGGGTACTTCTGCATCTGTTCCATTACTTTCCTCTGCTTCACCACTACTCTTTACCACCTTATCATTATCCTTTCTCACATTTTTCTCCGCAGATGGCATAGGTGGGTCAATGGTTTGCCTACCACCCCGAGTAGTGATTGCCATACAGTGCGCATCATTCTTTGGATTTTGGACAGTGTTGCTAGGAAGAGTTCCCGGTTGCCGTGTGTTCACTGTCGCAGATAATTGGGCCACTTGCAATTCGATCTGTTTAATCGAAATTGCGTGTGTATCAACTTTTTGCCCAATACTAGCTAAATCACCCCTTAATTCTTTAATGTGCTCATCGCTAGCATCGAACCTCCTCATCATTTTGTGAAACATATCCTCAACTCGCGCCATACTAACTCCACCATCCCTAAGAGTAACTTCATGATTTTGAGGAGGAACATAGGGTCCACTCCTGTCATTTCTATTACCATAGTCACTCCTGTTGAAGTTGTTGTTGTGGTTGTAGTTACCATCACGGACATAATTACCCTCACGGTTGTAGTTACCGTAGTTCCGACCTTGGTTTCCTTGACCTTGGCGCCAATTATCCTGATTTGAGCCTTGGGTGCTTGGTCGGAAACCCCCCATTTGTTCATTGACTGCATAGGAATCCTCCTCATAGTAACATTCACCGTTAGGGGGTGGTGGTTTAGCCATGTAGTTGACGGCATTAATCTTTTCTGCACCCCCAGTGACATGTTTTAGTACCAACCCAAGCTCAGTTCTCATTTGAGCCAATTCTTCACGAATCTCATCTGTGGCTGGGTTGTGAGTGGACTGCACTGCAAAGGTGTTTCTCCCTGTATCAGATTTCCTAGTTCTCCAAGCTTTGTTATTCCGGGAGATTTTTTCTAATTTTTCAGCGATCTACGCATACGTACATTCTCCATAAGATCCACCTGCTATAGTGTCCAATACCGCTTTGTTGTTATCATCTTGTCCCCTATAGAAGTATTCTTTCAGTGACTCATCATCTATACGGTGATTATGAACACTTCTCAAGAATAAGGTGAATCTATCCCATGAACTACTAACTGACTCTCCTGGTAGTGCCACAAAGTTATTCACTCTGTCTTTGTGGTTTAGTTTCTTGGAGACCGGATAGTAGCGTGCTAAGAAGACATCCCTCAGTTGATTCAAAGTAAAGATGGAGTTGTATGGGAGCTCAGTGAACCAAATAGCAGCCTCTCCCGTCAGTGAGAGAGGAAACACTCTGAGCCCTATTACATCTAGATCCAAATCAGACCTCCCCACAAAACTTTTACGCACTGCCCTTACCTTAGCTATATGGGCATGTGGATCCTCAGAAGGTAGCCCTGAAAACAAACCTCTGGAAGTGAGCATTTGCATCAGACTACTAGTTACCACAAAAGTGTGGCCTGTGGGTAGAGTAGGCAAAACCAGCGGCCCATCCGAATCTGCTATATTATCATAGCCTCTGTAGTATGCTTGGGGCCGTGGAGAGGGATTTTGTCCCCTCTGTAGATGTTCACCCGGAGCATCGGGTAACATCTGATCATGAACATCAACCGGAGCTGGGATGTTCTGGTTTGGATCCTCATCATTGATTCCCAAATTACGATTCATGTTTCGCAGTGTACGCTCTAACTCGTGATCGTAGGGAAAAAATGGTTCTCTTTCTCTCCGTGTATTTGGCATATAAGGAGGATAGTTCAGAAAAGAAATCAAAAACAATAAAACAAAGTAAAATCAAGAAATATCAACTAAACTATAGTAATAAGCTCAAGTTAATCTAAATGCTAAATTCCCCGGCAGCGGCGCCAAAATTTGATACACTCAAATTTAGCTCTCAAATAAGAAGTAAAGCGGTCGCGTCAAGTAAATAACCCAACTAGTGAGGTTGGGATCGTTCCCACCAGGAAAATAGTCTAGACTTAACTTTAACTTGTTATTACTATTGTTCGGTTGATAACTTCCTTAGAAAGTAAAAACATAAAAATGTAAAAAGGGGGATTTGTATTTCCTAATAAGTAAAAAGAACTAATGAAATTGAAAGAGACACTTAACAGTTTTGAAAGTTAGGTTTTAATCAATTAATCAAAGTAACTAGGGTTTACGTGTTCCCCACATGTTCATAACTTGATAATTCTAACTATAACAATCCTTTCCTAGTATCTTGCATGCAAAGTGATAAGTTATGTATTTCTAAATCCTTGGTCCGGCATCTAGAAAATCTCACTCCGCACCTTGGTCCGGCTACGTGTGTTGTTTTCCTAACCCTTATCGTTACCTCATATTAAGCATCGTATTCGATATTTGACTAAGTTATTAACTCGTACCAATCAATACTAGCCTATTATATAGTATACACTAAATCTATGTTAATAATTCTTTTCCTATTATCTACCTCCTTGGTCCGGCAAGTAGCATTAAGGCGAGTTCTAACGTTGATCATCCGTTAAAAAGGCTTCTAAGCGAAAGAATTATTAATACATGCAAGACACTTTGCTAGAATTGTTATTTTAGCTAGGGTTTATCTCATTATTTGCCTATGGTTCCCACAACCCTAGTTATGGAGTTTAGTTACTCATAGCCATAAACACAATATTACAATATATCAATTAAGTATTCATGTACTTACTTCAATGAGAAAGAATAAAGTCCGAAAAAATTGCTTGATTAATCACCAAAAATTACTTGTAGGAATCTCCAAAGAATCAAAAACTAATAAACGAAGTCTAATAATATGATTTCTAATCTAGAAGAGTCTAACCTCCAAAACGAGGTTTTTCGAACTATTTATATAAAAAATAAAAATCTAATTAAACAAGAGTTCTAATTCCTGGAAATCTTCCCAAACGCGGCTGGGTCGACGGACCACGCGAAGGACCGTCGTGGTCATGACGGACCGTCGTGGACTCGGTTGTCCCATACTTGGTGCAATTTATTCTGCTGCTTTCTTCATTCCCCTCAACGGCAAGTGTGACGGACCGTCATAGGCACAACGGTCCGCCGAGGGTCTCGTTTCAAAATACTTCAACTCTTGGAATCTGGGTACTGCGATCACTTCTCTTATCTTCACGACGAACCTGCAGGAAGGACCGTCACAGCCATGACGGACCGTCACAAGCTTCGTAATCCCACACTTGTCAGACTTCCCTATCTTCCTTCAGCAACTTCTCTACGCTGCCACCTACGGACCGTCACAGGCATAACGGACCATCATAAGCTCTGTAGGTGGTCTCTTCTGCATTTCTCTCTCAAAATCTTCGCATTTGCCTTTGGACAGATTTCCTGCAAAACAAAGAGAAACTTGTATAAAAATTAGCACAAAAAGGGCTTTTGGACGCACTCAACTTAAGGAAAAAGCATTAATTATACCGTGAAACCACGGTATATCACTATGTCTTAAGAGTCGTGTCCCTAACATATTCTAATGTTGTTGAGTCTATGATGACAAAGAGACTTAGAGTCTATATATGTCTTATGACTTATATTTTATATGTAAATTAATTAAATTTTCGTGCATATGAGTTATTATGAAAGTTTTAAATTTTTCGCTAAATTTACAATGTCGATGCGATGAATGATAACTATGGGCTTGTATAAGACCTCCAAGAGGTCAAGTACGCCATTTTACTTTTATGGGTGTTCCATAGTCGTGACATTCACATTTATGTGGATGTTGACTTTCACGTTCACAATGACATAAATGTTCACATTGCCATTGACATTGAAGTTGACGCAAACGTTTACATTTATTTTGATGTTGACGTTCAAATTTACATTGACGTTAAAATTTCCATTGATGTTCACAATGACATTGACATTAATATTTATGTTGACATTAATGTTTACGTTGATGTTGATGTTAACGTTCACGTTAATGTTGACCTTGACGTTTATATTGATATTGACGTTCACGGTTACAATGACATTGACATTCAAGTTTACATTGAAGTTCACAATGATTAGACATTGACGTTGAAGTTCACGTTTAAGCTTACATTGATGTAGATAAAAATGTTCAAATTGACGTTGATGTTAACGTCGATGTGAATATTGACGTTTACATTCACAAAAATGTTAACATTTACGTTTATGCTTATGTTGACATTGAGTTTACCATTGTAATTTACGTTGACGTGGACATTGACATTTACATTGATATTGACATTGAAGTTGACGTTAAGATACATATTGATGTTCTCCTTCACATTGATGTTAACATTCACCTTGATTTTGACATTGACGTTTATATTGATATTGACCTTCACATTTACATTTACGTATATTTTTATGTTCATATTAATGTTGATGTTCACGTTCATGTTCACATTGATATTGACGTTCATGTAGACATTGAAGTTGGTGTTCATGTTAATGTTAACTTTGACGAGCACGTTAAAGTTCACATTGACATTAATGTTCACGTTCACGTTGACATTCACATTTATGTTCACATTAACATAGACATTCATGCTTACTCATACGTTTATGTAGACATTGATGCTTATGTTTACGTTGACATTAACATTTATGTTGACATTCACGCTGACGTTAATGTTCAGATGGATATTCACATTTATGTCAAAGTTCACATTTACATTGACGTTGACATTAACATTAACATTGATGTTCATGATCACGTTGATGCAGGCATTTACATTTTCATTGACGTTCATGTTTACATTTTCACTGACTTTGACAATTACATTAATGTGGACGTTCACATTGACATTGACGTTAAAATTCATACTGTCATTGACAATGATATTCACATTATAGTTCACGTTGGCATTCGCGTTAACGTAGAGATTCACCTTGACATTGACATTGACGTACACGTTCTTATTCACGTTGATGTGTACATTGATGTTGACGTTCATATTAAAGTTCGCCTAGACATTGATGTTGACGTTTATATTGATGATCACATTAACGTTCACAGACACATTGACGATTATGTTGATATTCACATTGATGTTCATCTTTATGTTGATATTAATTTTTACTTTGACTTTGACATTCATGTTGACGTTGATATTAACGTTTACATTAACGTTTATATTGACGTTCATATTTATACATTGATGTTGCCTTTGATGTTCACGCGAACGTTTATATTTATGTTGACATTGTCATTCACGTTTATATTTATGTTGACGTTCTTGTTCATGTTGAGTTTACATTCATGTTGTTCTTAACGTTGATGAAGACGTTTACATTTATGTTGACATTCACATTGACCTTAATGTTGACATTGACATTCATATTAACGTTGACGTTAACATTGATGTTGATGATAGATGTGACGTTCATGTTAACAGTGACATTGACGTTCATGTTTTCTTTAACATTCACGTTTATGGTTACATTAATTTTAACATTGATGTTCATAATCAATTGACATTGACATTCACCTTTATGTTAATGTCTATGTTGTTGTTGACATTGACTTTGTTGTTGATCCTGACATTCACATAAATTTTAACGTTTACATTAACTTTAATATTTTCATTGACGTTAACATTATAATAGTCATTGACGTCGACAATAACGTTCACGTTTATGAATTTATTGAAATTCATATCGACCTACATGTTTAAATTCACCTTGATGTTTATTTTGATGTTGAAGTTTACTTTGATGTAGATGTTGACGTTCAATCAAACATTGATGTTCACACACACGTTTACAATCATATTGACGTTAACATTCATACTTACTCTTACGTTCATGTTGACATTCAAGATTACCTTGATGTTTATGTTGACGTTGATGTTTACGTTTACATTGACACTCTCTATAACATTGATGCTTTCACTTACTTTGATGTTGACGCTCATGTTTACGTTTACACTGACGTTGACGATCACATTAATGTTGACATTCACATTGACATTGATGTTAAAATTCACACTTTCATTGATATTGATGTTCACGTTCACGTTCACGTAGGTAATCGCTTTAACGTAGAGCTTCATCTTGACATTGACATTGACGTACACATTCACGTTCACGTTTATGTGTACATTGATGTTGACATTCATATTGAAGTTAACCTAGACATTGACGTTGACGTTAACATTGACGATCACTTTAACGGTAACGTAGACGTTGACGATCATGTTGACATTCACAATGACGTTCTGATTTATGTTGATATTAATGTTGACTTAGAGGTTGACTTCTATATTGACGTTTACATTGACATTGACATTAACGTTTCCATTGACATTCACATTTGTACATTGATGTTTCCTTTAATGTTCACGTGGACGTTCATATTTATGTTGATATTGTCATGTACGTCAATATTAACATTGACATTCATATTCACGTTGATTAAAAGGTTTACATGTATGTTCATGTTCACATTTACATTGATGCTTACTTTGACATTTATATTGACATTGACATTAACACAGACGTTGATGTTAACTTTGACATTCACGTTAACATTGATGTTGATGTTCATGTTGTCATTCCCATTCACATTTATGGTTACGTTGATGTTGATGTCCTATTCACAATCAGTTGATGTTGACATTTACGTTCACGTTGGTGTTTATGTTGCTGTCGAATTTTATGTTGACGTTGATGTTAACATTGACGTTTATGTTGATGTTCATATTGACATTGACGTTGATGCTGACGTTTACATAAATTTTGATGTTTACATTTAACTTTAATATTGTCGTTGACGTCGACAATGACGTTCACGTTTACATTGATATAGACATTCATATCGACGTATATGTTAACATTCACCTTCACGTTGATGTTGATGATGATGTTAACCTTCATGTCGATGTTGATGTACAACCAGACGTTGAAGTTCACATGCACGTTTACAATCACATTGATGTTAACATTTATGTTGACTCTTACGTTTATGTTGACATTCGCGATTACATTGGCATTTATTTTGACGTTGACACTCACTCTAATATTGATGCTTTCATTTACTTTGATTTTGACTTTAACATTTATAAGCTCACATCGACGTTCACTCTCACATTTACATTAATGATGACATAGACATTGACGTTGATGTTGAGGTCATGTTTACCTTTACATTTACATTGACGTTAACATTTATGAAGTTGTTTATGTGTACGTTGACTGTATGTTTAATGTTGATGTTTACATTTACGTTCACGTTGATGCTGACATTTATATTGACGTTCAATTTTACATTGATGTTCACATTGATGTGGACACTAATGTTTATGTATCATTTATGTTTACGCTGATGCTGATGTTGATATTTACATTCATGTTGACATCCATGCTTACGTTGGCGTTGACCATCACATGGACTGTAACGTTTATATTGATGTTCAAGATTATGTTGATGTTCATATTAAAGTTGAAGTTAATGTTCACGCAGTTGTTGGCGTTTACATTGATGCTAATGATAATATTGATGTTGATGTTGACATTCACATTCTCTTTCATGTTGACATTCGCATTTATGTTGATGTTTATGTTGATATTCACATTGACGTTCATGTTGACGTTTATATTAATATTAACTTAGATGTTAACGTCAGTGTGCACATTGAAGTTAACATTGATGATCACATTCATATTGATGTTTAAGTTTACATTCACATTGACGTTTATATTGACATTATCACTGACTCTTACATTGACTATAACACCCCGTATCCAAAAAAGAACATAAAGCAGTTTTTAAGAAAATATTCAGGTGCAATCGATGGACAGTAGCCTGTCCCAGAGTTCGTCCTGCTCATCCGTTGATGGAGTAAGAAACCCCCAAAAATCATAGCCCAAAAAAAATTAACTAAGTGCTGAACGACGGACGGACCTACGGTCCTTAGTCTGTGTTTGTCGATCAACACTCCATTTATCGATTCTATGATATGAACCACGATTGAACAACATAGATCGTTATTCGAACTACTGTCCGTAAATCAGACCGTAGGTTTAAATTAACAAACAGATATGGGGGAGCCATACAGTTGGATCAACTTCATTTGGTCATAACTCTTAGCACAAAATGAATTAAGTGTTCCATGACATACCTACAAATACATAATTGTATTAAGTTTGTAAAGGCACTAACCATGCCATAATAAATCATTGAGTATAATGTTATGCCAGTTTTAGTAAAGTCCTGTCGAAGAAATCCAGCCTACAGACCCAAAACACGGATGGTCGATTGAACGAAGGACGATCAATCTAGGTCGTCATTTGGTCTAATAACAACGAACTCATGGTTTTTTTTGGTATTTTTCCACTTCATTTCAACCCTAAGATACATCATTTTTATCCTTAATCATAAGATTTTAGTCAGCTTAATCCTAGAAACATAACTAATACTTAACTAAGCTAAATCATTAATCAATAAGAGAAAATTAGAAGCAAGAAAGGAGAAAAAGCTCATGAACCCTATTTCAAGAATGCAACAAAGTTCCAGCAGTTCTTGCCCAAAATCTGAATATTTCTCTATGAATTTCATTACATGTTATGTGGTATTTCACTAGTGGGTTTAGTTCACCCATTGGGTCCCTAATTTTCAGTTAGTTTTTTATTCTCTTATCATGGTAAAAACTAGGGTTTATAATTACTCGATAGAACTTCATAAATTAATTAAATATATGTTCCACATCATATTGTTAAGTTACAATTCAGTTTATCACTTGAATTTCAAATACTTAGTTATGTATTTCTTTAATTCTTGAATTACACATGCTTGGTAAGATATTTCAGTTATTTCGTTATACATGCCTAGTTATTCACACATCATTATCATATTAAATGTTGCATTCTCAGTTTGCATGTTCAATTTTGATCTATCTACTATTTATAGAAATTCTGACATAATTAATTAATTATATAAATGTATGGGAGTAGCATAATACTCAGTAGGACTAGGGTTTACCTTACCCAAATAGTCTCAGAACTACTAGACAAGTAGGTTGTAAGTCCCCTATGTGTGAATTAGTTTAATTATTACACCAATATGCCTTAATACCTCTTGTAGTGTATATTGGGTCATCTCGATGCGGCATATACATCAAACTTCACATTTAGCTCATGTGGTTTTACTATCTGACGCATACATGCTCTACATGTTCTCGTGTTGTTGTTGAGGTTCTCAGCATCCACATCACTCTTACTTAGATTTTAGATCTCCAATTCAGCATATTCAGTTGTGATTCCTCATTCATCGAGGACAATATGAATGAGTTCAGTTAAGTCTTTTAGTCATCTAGCTTCAGTTTTTGCTAGACTTAGTTGCGGCTTGTCCAACATTTCTAGTAAGTTAGATGCATATTTCATACATAGTTACTTTCATCTTAGTATTCAGTTAATATTTCCTTTTTAAAATCATTGTTTTTCAAATATGTTAGTTATAAAAAATGGGTAGTCCCCATCTTTTCAGTTTAAATTATGATTTAGTTTATATCTTTGGTATGCTCATGATCATACCAGTAGGGTTAGCTTGGGATCAGTTGTGGTCCTAGTATCCTTGTATGCATCTTGGGGGGGATCTCTGTACGTGACAAAACTTTGTATCAAAGCACAACATTTAGGAGTAATATCATGTATGAAGAGCCACACTAAGTAGAGTCCTTTTCATTGGTATGAGGTGTAGCACATCTAATGAGAGGGAGGCTATGAAATGTTTTAGAAAAATTTCACTTTGTTGTTACTTTTATTGTGTGTAATGTGTGATCATATCCTTTCTAACATGTCTTTCTACATTTCAAATAATGCTCCCTTGTAGAGATAACGCTAGGAAATTGAATGCCAGGAATGCAAGTCACTCGGAATGATTCGGGTGAGTTGCATCATACCAGTTGAAGGATGTTGCTCATATCTGGTACACTCAGTGGAGGGAAAATATAGGTGCAAATGCAACTCCTATTACTTCGGATTGCTTCAGGGAGACTTTTCTTGATAGGTTTTTCCCAGTAGAGATGAGAGAAGCAAAAGCTCAGGAATTCATGAACTTAAGGCAGGGTAACATAACGGTCAAAAAGTACGGGATGAAGTGTTACGAACTTTCCAAGTATGCCTCTCACATGGTTGCTGACTTCAAGGCTCAGATGAATATGTTTTGTATAGAGTGTATGTTTTTGTGAAAACTGAGTGAAGAAATGTTATGTTACTTAAAGATTATAAGATCTCTAGGCTCATTATTCATGCTCAGCAGGTTAAGTGTGATATGATGAGGAAAAAGGCCAAGGAGAATAAGAAGGCTAGAAACGGAAACTATGAATATTCTTAGCAAAAATCGTGTGGTGGGAATCACTCACAGAGTCAGCAAGAGATTTCAACTCCAGTAACTTCATTAACTAGTGTTCCATCCTCTAAGAAGAGGTTAACTAGAAGGGTAGATCAGCAGGCTCAACGTCTCAATGATGTGTTTCAGGCACAAGGAGTTACCTCACTTTCCCTATGTATGGTAAGAACAATCTTGGCGAGTGTCTCGCAGGAAAATAGGGATGCTTTGGGTGCGGTCAGTATGGTCAAAGGCTGAGACATTGTCCTTCGAGATAGGGTAAAGAAGGTGGAAATGGTAGAGCTCAATATACAACTTCATCATAACCAACAAGTCGCCTGACTTAGCAGGAAAACTCATCCGATACAGGTGTTGGTCAAGTCAGAACAGGTTGTATGATCTTCAGGCTCACCAGGATCAGGATGATTCTCTTGATGTAATCACTGGTACATTAAGAACATTGACCTTGATTTTTATGCATTGTTAGATCTATGGGATAATATTTGTTTTGGTAACCCCTTACATAATAGTCCAATTATGTTTTAGTGTATAAGCTATTGCAGAACCTTTCTCAGTCACTATTCTTGTCGATGACCCCGCTAAAGCTAGACGGTTATACGGAAATTTCCCTGTCATAGTCTCTAAGAAAGTCACCTCAGCAGATCTTGTAGAGTTAGAAATAGTAGACTGTGATGTCATTCTAGGCATAGAATGGTTACATTTTTGTTATGCCTCAGTCTATTTTAGAACTAGGATTGTTCGTTTTCAGTTTCCAGATGATCCAATGTTAGAGTGGAAGGGTAGTAGTTTAGCGCCTATGGGTCGATTCATTTCTCACCTTAAGGGGAGACAGAAGATCTCTAAGGGTTATTTCTGTCATCTAGTTTGTGATAAGGATTGTAGCTCTGAAATCCAAACTCTTGAGACAATTTGAGTAAGTGAGTTTCTAGTGGTGTTTCAAGAAGATCTTCCTATAGTCCCTCCTGAAAGGGAAATTTACTTATTTCTATTCCTCCCTACAAAATGGCTCCAACATAGCTTATGGAATTGAAAGAACAGTTGAAAGACCTTCTAGATATGGGATTCATCAGACCTAGTATTTCACCATGGGGTCCACTAGTGTTGTTCGTAAAGAAGAAAGATGGCTCTCTCACAATGTACATTGACTATAGACAGTTGAATGAGGTCATAATAAATAATAACTATCCAATCCCTAGGATTGACGACTTGTTTGACCAACTTCAGGGTTCTAGTAGCTTCTGAAAGATATACCTCAGATTGGGTTATCATCTACTTAGAGTCAGAAATAGTGACATTTCAAAATAGCCTTCAGAACTCGATTTGGTCATTATGAATTTCTACTTAAATCGTTAGGACTAATTAATGCTCATGCAACTTTCGTGGATTTGACGAATAGGGTGTTTAAACATGTGGAAGAATCTCCTAATGCATATAATTCTCTTCAACCCTCCTAGGTGGTGTCCTCCTCATATTCAGCTTCCTAGAAACACAAGGAAAACCATAAAAAAAGAGTACTCATAACTTTTAATATATGGCACCACATAGGAGTAGAAAATAAGGGAAACGCTATCGTCCTATAGACACTCTCCAAAGGATGTGTCGAGACTCACACTGATGGTTAGGACTCTACTAGATTTGACTTGATGAGACATTTTGATCCCTAGTTCTACTTTCACAACCTATGCTCTGATACCAAGCTTGTTGCACCCTGAGACCACACAGTATAAGATATGGCACTCTTGAAGTGCAATCGGCGTACTTGACCTATTAGAGGTCTTATACAAGCCCATAGGTATCGTTT
This sequence comes from Solanum habrochaites, assembly GCA_027704765.1. Classification (NCBI taxonomy): domain Eukaryota; kingdom Viridiplantae; phylum Streptophyta; class Magnoliopsida; order Solanales; family Solanaceae; genus Solanum; species Solanum habrochaites. Next base: position 21,774,228 of record JAKWJA010002491.1, read on the forward strand.
GTGGCATATAAATAATCAAAAGTAGTGCGGAATTAAATCTTTCCACAAAATAATTTGTAGCCTTTAAAATATCTTTCACATAAAATCATAGAAAATACTAAGTCTCAATCTCATCATAACCTAGACACAAGAATACTTTTGGGACACAGCCTATACAATACTAATATAGAAGTACTTAGTCTATTACAATACTTTGAAAATTACAGACAAAAAAGATATCCATATATGACCTCGAGTCAATTGAGGACATACTTCAACTTCACTTGAATGATATTATGAACCAAGTAATGCTTCCCAAATTTTCCTCATTTACCAACAACTATAGAGGTAGGTAAAAGCATTGAATTTGTACAACCACATTTACTACGTATGGCATTATGTATAAAATATTGAAAAAGGAAATTATTAGAAATATGCATCTTTTCATTTAAAAATCATATCATAATCATACTAATAACATTCATCAACTTAGAAATACATAAGGAAACTCTTGAAACCATTAACCATATTTTTGGAAGCACTTAACAATATCTTAACTTCATAGTTAAAGTGAAGTTACTAACCTTCAACTAAGACATCTTCTAGTATGTACTTACCTCACTACAAGCTATCCTAAGACTCTCTTAAATCATAAAAAGAGAGACCGCACATACACTTATCCTCAAGACTACTCACAATGAGATACATACACACTTACTAGAAACCAAAACATGTAACATGTATAATATTACATTTTCCTTACCAAAGCTTTCAAAAGACTTACTTAAGTAAATCACGAATATAGACAATGATTAACCTCTTTAAGACTAAATAAATAATCCTTAAGAATACCTAAGGCTTTGATCATGTCCACATAATCAACATCTTCCCTAACAAGAGTCATTCTTAAGACTTATATAAGTATGGTACGAAGTGACTATTCCTATACCCTTTCACACCTTAACTAGACAACCCTTAAATACTCTAGGTAAGTAATTATGCATTTAAAATACATTCTTTAATAATTTAAGTCATTACATTCATAAGTTCATTTAAGACTCCATCATCACATAAGGACATTTAAGTAATGGTCTTGGAAAAGACCTAAGGAATCTAATCAACACTTTCAAAGCCTGTTGTGTAATGTCTAGATAGCGTCGTATGCCACCACCTAAACTTCATAGAACTTCTCTAATGCTAGTAGGTATCCCATATGATGAGAATTGTAACATTCCGGTAAATCATATGTGTAATGAAGAGACTGTATGCCCTTAGGATAGCCCATTAGGGGTACATAGGCACCCCAATGCCCAATATTGAGAAATATTTGGCATAGTATAGAAAAATTGGCTAAGGGAAAATAGGTAATTTTCTATATACAAGTAAGAAATATACTCTTTGGGGTGTCATACCCCAATCAAAGATTGTTGTTCAATAAATGTACCTACAATGAAGACCCTAAACTAAAATGCTTTTTGTGTTAACTCAAAAACAGGTATAAGGCATCCAAGTGGAAAGTCTAGATACCATGTCACATGATCAATTAAAATAATCATGTAGAGTGATTAGTGCCCAAGGATATAGTGAGGATCCTTGGGAAAAAAAGTAAATATTCTCAAAAGAACCATAAATAATAGTTATTTAGGAATGTACAACAAACCCATGTGCAATAACATGTGCAAGACATGTGAAGAAGTTAAAAAGAAGGGGACCACTCTAAATGAATTTTGTTAGGGTAGTTAAAGGACCAAAACGTTCATAAGGGACTAATCCATGTTGGACCTAACTACCTAATTAATTTTGTACTGTAACCTATTACCCCAACTAGATAACTAACATAGGTCTAACTGAAATGCAACCACTAGTGCACCCGACAACCTAGGACAAAAACTTGGTTAACACTAACCTAGTACTAGTTAAAGAGACAACTTAGTACCTAACCTAGGATGGTCCAAAAGGATAATTATGGTTCTATGAACTAATGGGTACTTTAATAAAACACCCTAGGTTACCTAATTTATTTATTTAGCAAATTAATTAATTAATTTTAAAAGGCTAAAACAAAAACTACATAGAAACTTTCAGACTTTGGTTAAGACAAGAAAGAGACAACCTAGTACCTAACCTAGGATGGTCCAAAAAGTTAGTTAAGGTCCTAAAAACTTAGGGATACTTTAGTAAGTACCCTAGGATACTTAATTAATCAATTTAGCAGCTTAATTTATTAATTTAAATGGTAATAAGCGAAATAACAAAAAAGTTTCTAGATTTTGGTTGACACAAGAGTAAGACAACCTATTATGTAACCTAGGATGATCCAAAGGATTAGTTATGGGTACAAAAACATAAGGGTACGTTTGTTATTATCCTAGGTTACTTAATTAATTAAATTATACATTTAACCTAGGATGGTCCTAAAGGGATGATTATGGTTCCAATGACTTAGGGGTACTATAGTACTTACCCTAGGTCCCTAAATTAATTAAATTAAGGATTGAATTATTTAATATAAATTAAAAATGTTTACCTAAGCCTCAGTAAACATAAAAATTCAGATTTTCGGTTAAGTCAACGTTTTCCTATGTTTAGTTAATTTAGAAGGGGTTTTTTAGTTATTAGTTGATTAATTTATTTAATTAACTTATAAACCCTAAGTTGAATAAGTTAATGTCATTTACTAAACCTAAAAACTACATTCAAACTCAAACAAATACACGACTAAAACCAGAAAACAAGCGTGAGAAAAACACTGAACAAAACGCAAGAAAAATAAACAGAAAATTTCTTAGACGATTTTTCAAGCTTTCTTCAAGGTTCGTTCAAGATGTTATTCTGATATTAAGTTCTACTTAAGGAATTGGTTTGTCTCCTGGACTTCATTCTTCAAGAGAACATTCATTCGAATGATTCAAACATCTTGAAAACTAGGGTTGTTTCCCGTTATTCTTGTCAAACTCCTTTCCCTAGTATCCTTTTTACAATTTCAGTGTTGAATAGGTTAGAAATCATGTTATTAATGTGTATTTTATTAAATAATGATTGAATGAATTTATTAATTTAACTCGTTTGATGATAAGTGTTATTATGTGAACCAAAAGAATGATACTATGTTAAAGATATGTCCGAAAATGTTATGTATGAATATGTTACGGTAGGTTGTGCATAGTTTCTGTTAGTATGACGTTATAAAGATTATATACTCATCAAATGCTAATATAATTCAGTCCAAGATGTTAAAAAGAACGTTATCCCCAAAGTTATATTATAAGGTTAGCTAAAAAGGATCTCCGTGAAATCATAATTTGAGTGAATGTTTGACTTATGTCAATAAAATGTCTAACAAAAACATTGTTAAAAACTTAAATAGGAATTGGCTATAATGTTATCTCTAAATAAGTAAAAGATTGCCTAATGTATAATGCATATAAACTTAAGCATGTTTCACATGAAAATTTGCTTATGTCAACAAATATGGTTATGAATTCTATGGAAAATTGTTTATGCCAATACTAATCGTATGCCAATAAAATGTCTAACAATACATTGACTAAAAGTGATGTATGTAAATGGATATAATATTATGTTATATAATTAAAATATTGGCTAATGGTTCATACATATTAAATTTAGATATGAACATATGTAGAAGTGGGACATTCCTACAATAATGGTTATGTAGTTTAATTTTGAAAGGTTGAGGCCAATACTAATTATATGTAAATCTTGTGTTGTTAGAGTATAAAATCATAATATAAACACTTATAAACTAATTCAATGAGCCAATAATCAATGGCATGCCACTCATTGAGACAACTCTCAACATTCTGTAAAAGAATGACATATAAATTCATGAAACTCATGAAGTGCACATCGTCCATGAACGATAATATGAATCTACTATACTAAAAGATGTATGTAACGTGAGTTATAGCATAATTAAAGGGATTTAAAATAATTAAGTGACCATAATTGGGTGTTAAAGGAAGTAAGACAAGTCTCACTTACACCTAAGCTACTATGTTAAAAGAATACTCACGTATGAAGGTGTTAGAAGTTGTGAGCAAGTTTCATTAATAACAAATGATGATATGTCAGTAAAAATCAATGTAAAGTAAGGATGGCCAGTCATTAATAGAGTAAGTAAATCTTAACCTAGAAGAAAGCCTCCATAATGCTTCGAGTCAATACTACAAGATAAAGAAGAAATGAACATTCACGTAAAAGGGTGAGTAATTATGAAAAGAAAATGTTCATATATTAATGAATGTGGTGAAGACATGATAAGAGGCTAATGTGAAAGATAAGAGCAATCTCAATCGATCCTAAGTAAATGTTATAAAAACGTATTCCCCTATGAGAGTGTATAGCTAATGAAGAGACCAGCATCAATGTACACTCTAATGAATGTATTGAGATTAATGTATACTTAATACTAATATGAGATGAGAAATCATCTATTAAGATATGATGTCCTAATACTAGAGGCCAGCTTCTATGATGTATGAGTTGAATGTAATGGAACTTTATACTGAGAACCGATAGGCTAGCTAGGGGCGGTGATTCCTTCTTTCGAGAAGTGCGGAGGTTCACGTAACTCTAATTAGATGAGAGTGTCCATCATTCCGGATATGGGTCTCCTTATATCTCCTAGTCTTCAAAACTATACTACCAATATAGGGTTCTGGCGGGGTTCAATGCACACGTACGCTAGCATGTTTTGGGTCACTTTGGCTGGTGATTCCACCTCTTTAAAGTGTGGGGTAGACACTTGATTCATTATGCTTCCATGATATATTTTAGTTAAGGTTGGAGTTCCTCAATGTATGAAAAATAATGAAATGAAAGATATCGATGGTGCTTGCCCAAAACAATCAAGAGGTGTAATCAGATTCAACTAATGACATTAGGTCATTCTTCGTCATTTCACTTCATGATCCCAATGAGAGTCTTGAATCTCATCCTACATATAGTTGGTGTTTACATCAGCGTACGAATGAAAGAAATGAATAATGTGAAGTACGAATGAACGAATGAACGAATGAATAAACGAACCAGAAGGCCCTCTTGTTGAGGTCCCATATGTTGGGCCCTCACATGAGATGTATTATGCTATATCAAACATTCCAAATTCTCATGTATATGAAATATATAATATATAAAACATGAAATTAATGAAATCAATGTATTGACACATAGAGAATTGCTTATGAAAGGTAAGGCAGGGAAATCATTCCTTAGACTTAGATTACCTACATCGATTTATTATGGGTATGGGACTACAATGAATTATTGAACTTGAAAGTAAAACATAGTAAAAAATGAGTTATTGACTACACAACAAAAAGGGGAAAAAAACATGCAAAATAATCTAGAGGTACAAAGAGGAGCTCTCGTCCTAAAAGGATCAAACTGAAATCTTCGCCCGAGGTAGTCTAAAATTATGTGGATGATACTAATTTTTTGAAATCATATATAAAATGATTTGTTTGATTTGAATGCATTAAAATACATCATATTCATACCACAATTCACATCTAACAATTTAGGAAAGTCTAATCACTAAGCTTTCTTTAAATAGCATGTGGTTTAGGAAGATCTTTCTTTGATCATGCATAGATTTATGTGTATGTATGAATACATGATACTTATTACAAGTGGTTTACTAACCCCGTACTATTTACTATTTTTATAGGTGCAGGTTAGAGGACAGGTTGACGACCCTTGCAGCGATTTGGACTTAAGCTTTTCTCCAAACCATTTAGTAGGTCCTCATGATTTCGAGGATGCTAAAAATTTAGTCTAGACTTAGTTTTAGACATAGATAATAGATGTTTCCCTAGCTTTTCTTTTGCACATTCATTTCGAATATTTGTAATACGGCCTTGTTTGGCAAACTATTTATGATATATTCAACTGCAGTTTCGAATTGATTCTTATGTTAGATGGTTCTTCTCTTATGTTGAGCTTAGTATTATGATGTATGTGGTTAATAATTATATGAAGTCTATGTATACTTCATGCATATAAAAAGTTTTAAATTTTCCATATATTTTACTAGATGAATGTGATGAATGCAATATGAGGCTTGTCTGCGACCTCTGAGAGGTTAACGATGTCGGTTGCCATCCGGATTCCAGAATCTGAGTCATAAGAAGAATAGAAAAGAACCGACATAGAGCATTATAGCAAAGCATAGAATCAAGAGTTCCATCCTACACCGATTACGGTGTTCCACTTGACAATGGTAGAAATCTGACAAATACCATATAGGCACATGGTTAAGGAATATGAAGTGCGTGCATTGTACTTTAGTCTCATTGTCTAACTAGAACTACTTTCCCCACCATATTCACTCGATGCCAGCCTTTGTTCTCATAGAGTAATTTACATTAAAGATTCATATATATGGGTTCCATATCAGGTTAATAACCCAATAACATTTACCCTAAAAAATAAAGATCCAATAGATCTTCTTTACAATGGCAACAAGAAGCTAATAATGGCTTTCCTAAGGTTTGATATGATGTCGTTCCAGCAAATCAACCTTAAGTCTATCATTCCTTTCATGAAGGACACCATTACGACTTTCGACTTCAACGTTCATAACCTTATCAATAGGATCAAGGTTTCACATAAAGGACCCTCTTAACATCATATAAGATCACATCTCATTCATACATACAATATTATGATTGTTTAACATCCTAAGTAAAGACATAACATATTCACTTTCATACATGCATCAAGTAAGGGACACAAGTCAACAAAGACAAGACAAAACATATTTCACTTTAACACATATTACATGTCATTCTAGAAGAACATAGAAATAACACTAATCATCTTTAAGTCATCCTATAAACTATCATATCATCATCAATATGTCCATCATAGATCTCACATCGTCAAAAAGGATAAACATTGCATAAACCCTAAGCATATAAGCATATAGTCATAGTCTACATGATCTCCTAACATACATACAAAGAACACACACTTTCAGATTACTTTATATATTGATAGAAATTCTCATAGTTCACATAAATAAACTACACAAATCATCATAATACTTCAATTAGTGTGGACAAGGCCATGATCATCGTATTATATAAAGTAACGCCCACAAGGCCACACCAATTGTAAGTAAAGCACTTAGCACCACTACCATTAGTGGACCGTAACAATCAATCAATATACAATGCTTAAAAACCTATTATGAAAGAACCTATGCATAGACCATGAAATTGGACAATTCATCTTAGAAAACTTTAGAAAACATCTTTGAAAGTTGGGCTCCTTTATAACTAGATTTCAAGGATCAACAACCATACCTCAATGATGCTAATTATTCAATTTGATGAAGAATCTCCACTGAATTCTCCGATTCGATTCTTTCCTACAGATTTTTCTCCAATGGAGTTCTGGATAATTTATAAGGGAATTTGGGTTTTGATTTTGAAGAATGAAATATTCGAAGTATTTTAGGCTTATCAACATAGTTTAAAATATCCAAAAGACTTTTTAGGAACCTCCCTTTCTCTTAATTGGACGTGGATTGAATTTACAAGTTCACCCCTCAATTTAACAGTAAATGCACGTAGGGACAGTCCTCACAGATGGAGGACCATCCACGACACGTCCTTTGACAAACGGACCGTCCTGCTGGTTTGTGGTCTAGGACTGAAGCTTGTATTTGTTATCTCCTCTCCCAAGACTAAGTGTTACACGATGATACACCACCAACAGGCCGACGACTGACTCAGAGGGCGTCGATTGCCATTTGTTGGTGGGCTGTCTTGTGCAGTCTTGGACACCAACTTGGGTCCTTCCTTAATGAACCTTTTCATGGTCCTTGGCGATATTTTCCTGGAAGTTTCCAACCTGAACATTCTTCTATACAAGTTTAGTACCTTTAATATATATTTCATCTAAAACAAACACATAAAACATAATGAAACATGCATAGACACATAAGGTCGTTTCAAGGAAAATCTTTCAAACATCATGGAAGTTAGACCTCCAAACTTCACAAAACTTGACACACTGCATATATATACCATGATAACTCATTTAAAGGCCTTATAACCTCATGAAAAACACATAAACATATATGTGTACCCACATATAAGGCACATAGGTGAGTTAGTCGTCGAACATCGTAGGCGCCCCTTAACGTTTGACTTCAAATGCACCTAAACTCTTAGACACATCCTCAATACCATATTTTTGACCACTTGAGGAACTTAGACCATCATGACAACAATGTTACACTCTTGTTGACCTATGTTATTTTGGTGAACTTAAAAGGTTTATGTTCACGTTGACATTCACATTGATGTTCTCATGGACTTTAATATTTCACCAAATCTTATGTTTAGGTTGACGTTCACATTTAGATTAACATTTCTGTTGATGTTAAATTGACGTTTATTTTGACGTTTAAGTTGATGATTATTTACACTCTGATGTTAACATTGACGTTGAAGTATATATTTACGTTAACTTTCACATTTATATGTTGACGTTGCAATTGATGTTTATGTGGATTTATATTGATGTTTACGTTTACTTTAACATTAATGTTGATGTTGATATTGATGTTGATTTTTACATTGATGTTGATGTTGAGGTTCATGTTTATGTTGAAATTGATGTTTACGTTGACATAGATGTTTAAATTTACGTTGACGTTCACATTTTTGTTGACGTTAACATTGACGTTCACATAGACGTTCCTATTGATGTTGACGTTTTTATTGATGTTGACATTGAAGTTAACATTGACATTGACGTTTATATTGATTTTCACATTAACTTTATGCTGACGTTCAAATTCACATTGATGTTCATTTTCACGTTCACGTTGATGTTCACAATTATCTGACATTGATGTTGACATTGACGTTTACGTCGAAGTTGATGTTGATATACACAATAAGTTGACATTGACATTGACCTTTATGCTTACATTGACAGTCATACAAATTTTTACGTTTACGTTCATGCTGAGGTTGACACTTACACGACCATTGTTATTGACGTTGACATTGATGTATACGTTCAAGTTGACATTGACGTTGACGTTGATGTACACATTGATGTTCACCTTGACATTGATGTTGATGTTGATGTTCACCTTTATGTAGATGTTGAGGTTCATATTTACATTGACGTTGAACTATATATTTAGGTTGACGTTGAAGTTCATGTTCACGTTCACATTGAGGTTCACATTAATGTTGACATTCTCGATGACTCATACTTTTACGTTGACGTTTAGGTTGAAATTGATGTTGTCTTTTATATTGACGTTAAAATTGACAATCACGTTCACATAGACATTCTTATTAACGTTCCCATAGACGTTGACATTGTTGTAAACGTAGACGATCCCGTTGATGTTCACATTGACATTGACGTTCATGTTCATGTTGACATTCACATTAACGTTCACGTTCAAAATTGACTTTAGCGCTGACTCTTACTTTCAGGTTGATGTTCACGTTTATGTTGATGGTGACATTGACGTTTACATTTATGTTCACGTTCATGTTGCCGTTGATGGTCACATAGATGTTCACAGTTACGTTGACATAAAAGTTGCTGTTTACATTGACGTTAACATTGACTTTCACATTGATGTTCACGTTGATTCCAACGTTAACATTTATGTTGACATTCACCTTTACATTGACACTGACGTAGATTTTAATATTTACATTGACGTTAACTTTGACGTTTTAATTGATGGTGACATTATTGTTGATGTCGATGTTGACATTTACGTTAACGTTCACGTTGAGGTTGACGTGAACATTGACATTGATATTTATGTTGATGTTCACTTTAACGTTTATGTTGACAGTGACGTTCATATTGATGTTGATCTTAACGTTCACAATGATATAGACGTTTATGTTCATGCATATGTTAATGTTTATATTTAAGTTGATGTTGATATTAATATTACTGTCGTCATTGACGTTGATATGCAGCTTGACTTTGACGTTGATGTTGACGTTCACCTTGTAATTTAAGTTGAAGTTCATGTTCACATTGACATTGACGTTCAGTTCACGTTGAAATGGATGTTAACATTCACGTTGATGATCACATTGACGCTCACATTGACGCTCACATTGACTGTCACTTTAACGTTTATGTTGAAGTTCATGTTAACATTAACATTGACATTGACGTTCACATAGATGTAAACATAGGCGTTCACTTCCACATTAACATTGACTATCACATCGAGGATCATGTAGACGTTCATGTTCATGTTAACAATTACATTAACATTGACATTGATATTCTCACTAACTCTTACATTTATGCTTACTTGACGTTGATGTTGATGTTTACGTATAAATTTTTATTCATGCTACGTAGACATTGATGTTTGACGTTGATGTTGATGTTCTGGTGGAAATTTACATTTATGTTGAAGTTGACATTGATGTTTGTCACGAACGGAATCTAGACCCTAGATGAGACCGGCAAGGTTAGCCTCTAAGTGGTCGCAGACAAGCCTACATACGTCATTCTTACTTCATCTAGGTTAATTTTGTCGGAAAATTTGAAACTTTTTGTTTCTTAACCTGCTTACTAAACATTCTACTACATACGTAATTGTTCACCATCAACTATCTAACATAAATCTTCAAATGAAAGAAACGGGTTATTATAACGATGAAGATGTACTATCAAAAATGGCACCAATACAATGTCTACACTAAAAGGGGTAAAGAAACACCAGTGGAACATACTCTACTAGCTAAATCCTACAACAAACCTAGAATGTAAATGGGCAAGCATCCTCGAAAGCGTGAGGGCCTATGAAGTACGGCTTAATGCTCGACGGTAAGATAACTGCACCGTTTATCCTATAGGTCTAGCGTCCACCTGTGCCTGCACCTAAAAGTTTAGAGTTGTATAGGGTTTGTACACACTTGTACTAAGTATGGGTATACGCAAGCACACAACAAGGACATGCATGAGTAAGATTAGCTCTTTCCTAACAACATGATTATAGAAGGTCAACTCACTGGACTTGCAAAGTTGAGATTAGGAAGATGAGTGATATTTCCAAATATGAATTAGGAACGTTATTGAGCTTTCAAAATTTGGATTAGGAATGTCATGCCATGAGAGTAACATGAATCATCATACTTAACATTTTACACATAGTACACAACAATGTACACATAGAACATATCATAACTCCTATAACACATAACATTGTTCATATCATTCATTAGAATGCCACGAGACCTTGGAATAATGGATTTGACATTAAGACTTCCAAAAAATGAGGGCTCAACATATGGGACCTCAACTAGGGAGTCTACTTTAGCAGACACAGAGTATGCTTCATTTATTCATATGTAATACATTTCATTTCATTCTTGGGCTACTGTAAACGCCTGTTATACCTAGGATGTGGTTTAACACTTTCATTCTATTCGTTTTGCAATGACAATAAATGAACTAATGTCATTAATTAAATCTATCTCACCTCTTGATTATCCTATCCTAACACCTATGGTATCATTCGTTTCATTATATGCATCATTTGAGGTTGGCCTCATTCATTGATTGGGAACTTTAACTTTAACCGACATAGATCTTGTGATCATCATGAAATCTAGTGTCATGAAACCCCATACTGAAAAGAGGTTGAATCAGCAGCGAAAGTTAGTCAAAACATGCTAGTGTACATTGTATTCAACCACTTCAGATCCCTATAGTGGGCGTTTAGGTTCGAAGACTAGGAGATATACGTAGACCCATACCCGACATGAGGAATAATCTCATCTCATGAGAGTTACGTGAACCTTTATCCTTACTGAAAGAAGGCTTCACCGCTCATAGCTAGTCTATCGGTGATCATTATAAAGTTCCATTACATTCAACTCGTACCTCATGGAAGTTGACTTCTATGACGAGGATATCATATCTCAATACATGAATTATCATCTCATCATTATTAATAAGTGTGTTAATCTCAATACTTTTATTAGCTTTAAACTCCCATAAGTGAGTACGTTTTGGTAACATTTACTTAGGCTCATTTGTGATTGCTCTGATCTTTTACACTAGCCTCATATCATGTTGTCACCACATTCATCAACATTAGCACATTTGCTCTTCATAGTTACTCACCCATTTTTACGTAAATGTTCATTTCATCATATGCTTATGCACTTGGCTATTTGTGTGTTTCACACTCTTACTTATCCCTTTTAGAATTTCATCTTTTGATTACATAATAATCAATTTATCATATACCAATGCACTTTTCCATTTAGTGTGTTTTGCACTCGTACTTAAACTTTCAAGGGTTACATCATTCATTACATACATCTTAGATTCACTTATTTTTAAACGTATGCTAGACATATGGGTCTATACATACAAGCCATGAGGCTTCATTCATAGTTCTTTTAAGTGATTCATATCTTCCTATGATTATATAATACAAGACTTATGCATCTTGTATGTATGACAAGGTCTCGATTTCAATCAAAGTAGGCAACATTATTTTTGAAGATTTAATTCACGTATGACTTATGCATCTATACGAAATTTGGGCAAGGGAACACAATTTTGACTCTTAAACGAAACTTACATTTTATTCATTTATTGTATTTTTGTCCACATGACCTTTCGGACCCTAGATCGAGCCCCTACATAAATGTTTCCTCTTTATTTTTCTCCTTTTAATTACGTCTTACTTGGAGGAGGAATTGTGGGATACAACCCCCACAACCCCTTTGAATTTTTTTTATCTATTTCTCTTTGTCTATTTCATGTTTATTATGAGGTTGCGGGATCAAACACCCAAAGCCTCTCGTTATTTATCTTTTATTCACCTGCTTATATCTGCCTAAGAGGTCGTGGGTTCTCTGACCACATGCCTCCCCGTTTATTTTTCATTTATTCACCTCCTTAGTCTACCTAAGAGGTTGTGGTTTCGATTCCCACATGCCTTTCCCTTTAGTTTTATTTTATTCTCCTCCTTAATCTGCCTAAGAGGTTGTAGGTTCAATTACCATAGGCCTCCCCCTTTATTTTTATTTTATTCTTCTCCTTAAATCTTATTGAGAGGTGGTGTCTTCGAACCCCACTACTCTCATTTCTTATTTTTTTTCTTTTAAGTTACATTTTCCAGCCAATACCATGGTTCGAATCCCCTTCACTACATTTATTTTTACTTCTATTTTTTCATGGTTTTTAACATGGTGAGGTCACATGTTCAATCCTGCATGACTTGACTTGTTTCAAATCATTTTTTTTCAACATTTTGAACCCTCTTTTCTGAGCGAAATTCATCACTAGAAGCTTGAAATTTCTTTTAATTTTCAGCATCCTTTCATCAAGTTACACCGTAGTTCTTAGGGGAATCTCCTAGTGCATTTAGAACATTTTATGTGCGTTTTCATGGATTCGTTTAGAAAAGACATTGTCTCTCAAATAAAACACATTTCAACTCATATGAACATCACATTTACATCAACATGTGTATATGAAATATAATGTAGTATCATGCCATTTCGTGTCCTAAAGAAGGAAAAGTAGTCACGGTAACACGCACAAACACACGTAGTTACATTTTTGGAAACATCAATATAAGTCATATAATTCCAAACATAGTTATAAACACATAATATTCACGATAATAAGTTTCATCCAAAGTTTTCTACCAGCTAACATAATAAACGTATGATTCAATGGACCTAGTGACAGGGACATGCAACGGGGAATAATCCTAGCTTTTGGAATAGATTCCTCTGAACCATAGGGGGTCTCTTTTGGAAAGGATTCAAGATATAAGAGAAACCATACCTTTTTGACGTTCTAACCTCGACTTTTTTCCCAAATAACTCCTCCAAACACACGTCCAACACCAAAAATTCAACACCATCCTCAATGAATAAACTTCTCTTTTGTCCTACATGATTGTTGACGTTTGTTTTTCTTATATTTTCGTGTGAGTTCTTCAAGTGTGAAGAAATTTAGTTTACCTACTGTTTATGGAGTTATTTTGGCAGATAAAACGTAAAAGAGAGTGATAGACACGCGAGAGAGACAGATGAGCTAGGGAGAAAAGAGTTTTCTTAGGCTTAGGAGACAGATGAGCTAGGGAGAAAAGAGTTTTCTTAGGCTTCGGAGTCTAGTTTAGGTCGTAGTAAAATAAAATTTTATTTAATTATTAACAATCTGATTTCCTTTTATTTAAAATAAGTTAACAACTAATAAATATAAATTAATTACACTAATTTACGATCATAAATTAAAAACAATTTAATTCATGGCTTCCACCTAGGTTCGATTCGGGTGGAGCACGACTTCACTTCAAGAGCCTAATTTCGACCCTCTATCCCCAAAATACACCTCCACCTTATTAATTAAATAGTTAATTATATATTTAGGGTAATTAAAATACTACCCTTAGACTATAAAAAGACCATTTTACCCCTAGACCCTCCAAACCTAAGAATTTCTCTTTTTAAGTATTGTAAAGACTCTTTTGAGTAAATCTTCCTATTCGAGAGCCATACATTGTTGGAACCAATCTTCCATAGCTCAAATAACTCGGCAAGTTAGTTGTCTTTGATGTATCATGGGTTCCGAGGTGTTGTTCTATGTGCATTAATTCGTGTGAAACCGTTCTAATCATTGCCATTCTAGACACATTAAACATTACGAAGCATATCAATTTTTAGGTAGTTATAATGTCTACGTTGACGCTTACATTTACATGTATGTTGATCTTGACGTTCCCATTGATGTTAATTTTAGACTTCACATTGTCAGTCACGTAGGTGTTCACATTGACTTAGATATTAACGTCGACATCAACCTACACATAGACATTCACCTTGATGTTGATTTTGACTTACGAATAGACGTTTACCTTGACGTTGATATTGACGTAAATGTTAACGTTCATCTTTATGTGTACGTTGATGTTGACATTCATACTTACTTTCACATAGACATTGATTTTGATGTTAACGTTGATAATCACATTGATGTTCACGTAGACATTGACATTGATGGTCACATTGTCATTCACATTGACGTTAACATTCTCGCTGACTCCTACGAATATGTTGACATTCACGTTTATGTTGATGTTCACATTTATAGTGATGTTCACGTTCACGTTGATGTTGACATTCCCATTCACGTTGATGTTGAAAGTTAGAGTAGATTTTCATAATCATTTTACATGGACGTTCACAAAATGTTGAGGTTTATGTTCATGCTGATGTTGACATTGACACTATCATTGTTGTTGACATTGACATTGATGTCTACGTGGAGGATGACATTGACGTTAACGTTAACCTTGACGTTGATATTGATATTTATGTTCACCTTGATATTGATGTTGACAACAATATTTACGTTAACGTTGACATTCCTGTTGAGGTTGACATAGACATTCACGTTCACATTCATATTGTCGTTGATATTGGCGTTGACATTGAAATTCAAGTTTACGTTGACATTTACATTGACTTTCACATTAATAAGGACATTCTCATTGAATTTACGTTTACGTTAAAATTGATTTTTATGTTAACATTAACATTAACGTTCACGTTCATGTTAACGTGCATGTTGACATTGAAATTTTTATTGACGTTCATGTAGATGTTGATGTCTATGTTGACCTTAACATTGACAATCACGTTGATGTTATTATTAATGTTGATGTTGATGTTCATGTTCACATTAACATTCACGTTGACATTGACATTATCACTCTTACATTTAGTTTGACGTTTACATTTACATTGATATTTATATTGACGTTTATGTTGATGTTGACATTGATGTTTACGTTTGTATTCACAATCACGATTATACATTGGTTTTTGCATTGATGATCGCGTGGATGTTCACATTTACATTGACAATGACGTTGAGGTTTACATTCCCGTTGAGGTTTTCTTTTATGTTTACGTTCACGTTGACTTTTAAATTGACGTTCACGTTGATGCATACGTTATCATTTATATTAACGTTCACGTTTATATTAACGCTGATTTTGATGTTCACATTAAAGTTGACATTAATGTTGATGTTCAAGTCGACAATGATGTTAATGTTTAAGCTAACGTTAACGTTAACATTGAAATTGATGTCAATGTTCACATTGACATTAACGTGAATGTAGACATTGAAGTTTATGTTGACGTTCTCATTGACGTGTATGTTGACGTTGACATTCACATTGACGGTGATTTTAAAATTCACATTGACAGTGACTGTAATGCCTAAAATAAACTAAGTTAAAATAGATCTTCGTGATTATATCTTTAAAAAGTTAAGTTAAAATAAATTTTATTATTGTTCTTAGGCGGTGCATGAATTTTTGATGTCAAAAGTCCAAGAACGTCAATGACGCTCGGAAGATGTACCTTAGATAGTGCTTGTGTCTCTTGATGTGTTTGAGTGAGTTTTACGTGTTCCTTTGCTTGAAATTGGTGCACGATGTTCCTAAGACTTGGATGGATATTTTTAGTGGTTTAACGTCCAGATACAACCCAATGTAGGACCCACAAGGGGCCATAGAGAAGGGCTGAAGATTGGACCCAGAATTCCGGGGCAATTTTGACCAACGAGACCAAACAATGGCTAGTAGGTCAACCAGCGGCCCGTCGTCTTGGTCCGGTTATTGTACCTGGAAGGTTGGTTGTCCAGGCTCCAAATGGAGCCAAGTATCATACCACAAGAGACACTAAGGCACCATTTATGGACAGACGGTCCGTTGGTTAGCAACCGTCGATTGAAACCTGTGAAAAAACTGCCTTTACCTGTGAAGTCTTGCGGTGTTTGGTAAATTCACCCCAAGTCTTTTATGAATCTATGAATTTTTTTAGGGTTTATTAGGTATATTAAAGTGTTTCACACCCCAAGACCTAATTTTAGAGTGCTTTTTTCAAAACACAAAACCCCTCTCCCTAAGAATTCTCTCTCAAGTCTCTTTGGAAGGTAGACATTAAGAAAAACTAGGAGTCCTTTGGTGGGCGTTTCTCCATAAAAAATCATTGGGGTTTCTCTTATCTAAGGTATTCTATCTATACTTTAATCCTCTTCCATTCAAGGAGCCCCATTCTAAAAGATTTCAAAAAGAGTTTCCAACCCTAGATTCCTCAATCTTCAACTTTTAATATGGATGTTGATGAAAATGTTTCTAATAATTTCAAAATAATGATTCTAAGGTTAGTTGGTTATTTTAATTCTAAAACTTCAATGAAATCATGATAAAATGTTTCACCAAATTTTTGCTTAAGAAATAGGTTAAATGAGCATGAATTTGTAGTCATTGTCTTTTCATTTCTTATGGTTAACATTGTTGTTTAGATTCAATCCAAAGGGATTTATTATAATTCTATATTGTGTAAAATGTCATAGGTGATGAAAGCTTGTATTAAAGGGTAAGTTGGTTATGTTGTTTAGATTTAATTTCAAAATGCTCTTCAATGGAATGGTCCACCTTCTTGGTGGAGGTTTTTACATTTATTGTATGAATGTGAAGTTACTTGTTTATTGTGAATGAGGCCATGAAGTCTTGTTATTTTATGTAATATTATAATAATTTTCTTCTTGTTAAATGTGCCTTATGAAGCTATTATGTGAAGTAGGCTAGAGTTTATGCTTAATTGAAGTTATTCTTCTTTATTGTTTTATGAAGCTTGTTTAGAAGTTAAATGTAAATGAAGTGATGTTTTTTCTGAAAGGTGTGCGCACATGTACACACACCTATACTAGATAAATGGATGAAGCTACGGTGAGCAAATAAAGGAGTTTTGAGGTTGACACTCTTTGTGAGTTGAGATGAAGTTTTAGTATCAACCTCACTACGTCCTAAGAGCTTTATAAGATACATCAGATGATTAATGTTTTTCGTGAGTTGAGATCAGGTGTTCATTAGTTATCCTTAACCTATTGTATATAATGTTTAGAATCTGTGGGGGTTATGTCTAGCACCGAGAGAATTTGAAAAAGAGGTGGTTACACTTCGTAAGTTTAGATGTTGTATTCCAATGTACCTCTTGTCATAAGTACTATTCGTTAGTAGAGAATGAGTTAGCTAGTAAAAAACTCCATATCCGTTAACAATGAGCCTGCTTCAGTGTAGCTATTAGGAAAGCCATAAAAAAGCCAAGAGAATGACCTTACTTTAGGCAAGTGAGGACCCTCATCTGATAGGGGTTAATATCCGCATTTTATGTCTATATTTCATGGTCTATATTTGTTAATCTAAGTCCCTTTAAAGTATTTAATGAACTAAGTATCCTAGAAGAACGTAATATTGAGGGTAGGTGGTGGTATGAGACGCTATCTGTCCATAGCACAAGCTAGGACCTTCCGAAAGGAGAGTCCTGGTGACAACTATTTTAAAAGAGATTACTACTTATGGTAGGTGGTGGAAAGATATCCCAAGATGCGGACAAGGAACTTAGGACTACATGTGATCCCAAGCTAACAATGCTGGCATAATCATGAGCATACTAAATATAATAAACTGTATGTGGAAGCTAATTCATAATTTAAAACCGAAAAGATGGGGAATACCCATATTCTATAACAGAGATAATTGAAAACAATGAGCTTATTACAAAAAAATATTATATGAATACTAATCTCAAACTAACTATGTCCTCGGAGATTAAGGACTCATTACTGAATCTGCTGAACTGGAGATCAAAAATTGACCTAAGAGTGATCTACATGCTGAGAACCTGAAACTACATCACGTGAAGATGTAGCGCACATATGCGTCAGTATTTGAAGGTACAGACCATGTATGATAGAAAAAAGATTAAATAAAAGATAAATGTACAAGCACAATAGCAAGTATAATATTCATGAAATGATATACTATGTTTATGAGTTAACTTAATGCAATGACCAATTTATAGCACGCTCAAACTGAATATACTTATCAATGGTTAATGTAAGATATGACTATGTTATGGGTGCTACTAATAACCGATAGTAAAATCACATGAGCTGAATTTGGAGTCCGATGTAACGCCCCATTGAGAGGAACCAATATACCCTGCCAGAGTTAGAAAGGCATGTTGGCATGATCACTACATTAATGTCCTGTAGGGGACTTACAACCTACTTGGCTAGTATTTTTTGAACTATTTGATTGTGCTAAACACTACTCGAACTCGTTATTATGCTAGTCCCATCGATTTATTTAGTTAACTTATTATGTCTGAATTTATGTAAATACTGGATAACTCAAAACTAAAGATGCAAACCTAGAATCGAACATTTAATCTAATAATGTTACATTATTAACCGAGGCATGTATAAATAAATAAATGACATATCTGACACATCATGTGTATTTTATGAACTAAAGAACTACAAAGCTACGGTTTTGAAATTCATGTGATCAACTTAATAATAACTTGTTAATATGATTTGGAACTTATATTTAATAAATTCATGACCTTCTATTGAGATTCTAGAAACCGTAGGTTTAATTGGAACTATTTGATTGTGCTAAACACTACTCCAACTCGGTATTATGCAACTCCCATCGATTTATTTAGTTAACTTATTATGTCTGAATTTATGTAAATACTGGAGCAACGGACACAGACTACGGACCGTAGTCTGACCTACGGACCATAAGTCCATCCGTCGTTCAACAATTGATAAAAAAAATTTAGGTTGAATGTTTTTAGGTTTATGATTAAATCGACGGATGTGCAGGACGGGCCGTGTGTCAGGCTATTGTCCGTCAATAGAAACCGTCGACTACAGCTGCAGATTTTTCTGAAAAGTTGTTTTTTTGTCAATTTTGGATAGACACATTACATTATCTCCCCTTTGGGAACAATTTTCTTTGAATGAGGACATAACTAGCAAAAATTGAGGGAGAGAGATGCAAATCATTTTACTAAAAACTACGAACTAACTTTCTTATTAAATTTAGTTTCGAGAACATGCAAACACACTAAAAATTCAAGTACTAACGAGGGAACATGATTCTATGACTGAATCCACGCATGAATGACATGAAAACCGAAGAGGACCTATTACCTAAGGCTAGAGTGGACTCGGATGGAAAGAGGTGAGGATACTTGGTTTTCATGGATGCTTCTACTTCCCAAGTAGCTTCCTCTACGGACATACTCCTCCACAAAACTTTGACTGAAGCAACTTCTTTATGTCTCAACCTTTTTACCTAACGGCCAAGAATCTCAACTGGAACATTCTCATAAGAAAGACTATCTTTCACCGCCACAATCTCTAATGGCCCTACAGAGGCTTGATCACCCACACACTACATCAGAAGTGAGATGTTAAAGACCGGATGCACTGCTTTTAATTCTGCTGGCAACTCTAACTCATATATAACCTTGACAACCCTTTCAATATCTTGTAAAAGGCTCATATCTTGGACTAAACTTCCCTTTCATCCAAATATTATTACCCCTTCATAGGTGACACATTCAAGAAAACCCAATCATCAATTTGCAACTCTAGTTCGTTCTTCTAACATCTGGATAAGATTTTTGACAACTTTGGGTTGTCTTAATTATATATCTAATGAGTTGCACTTTCTTTATACAATAAAGGACTGAATATGTCCTTATTAAAGTTGTTTCATCAACTTCAAACAACCCAACAGGAAATTTACATCTATGCCATACAAAGCTTCATAAGGGGCCATAGGAATGCTTGAATTGTAGTTTTGGTTGTAGGAAAAATCGATAAGAGTAAGGTGATCATCCAAAATAACCTTGAAATATATCACACATGCTCTCAACATATACTCTAGGGTATGAATAGTACGCTTTGCCTGTCTATCCATTTGTCAATGAAATGTTGTGCTAAGGTTAACTTGAGTTACCAAACCCTTCTTAAATGTCTTCAAAAAATTAGAGGTAAACATAGGACCTCTATCTGAGATGATAGAAAAAGGAACCTCATGCAACCTCACAAACTCTTAAATGTAAATCTTGGCAT
This sequence comes from Solanum habrochaites, assembly GCA_027704765.1. Lineage (NCBI taxonomy): Eukaryota > Viridiplantae > Streptophyta > Magnoliopsida > Solanales > Solanaceae > Solanum > Solanum habrochaites. Next base: position 21,795,222 of record JAKWJA010002491.1, read on the forward strand.
AGTTTTCAATTAAATGTGTAGCCTTTACCGCAAAAAATCTAGAAGACTTACTCATCCTATAAACTATTACTCATATGAAGTCATGTTGTCTACAAGTACGAGGTTACACTGTGATGAAATCTATATTGATCACATCCCACTTCAAAGTAGGAATATCGATCTCTTAAGTCATACCTCCTAGTTTCTGATGTTCTACCTTGACATGCTGGCAATTAGGGCACTTACTCACATAGTCTTTTATATCCCTCTTCATAACAATTCGACCAATAGACTTCCTGCAGATCATTGTACATCTTAATGGCACCTGGGTGAATAAAATATCTGGAGTTATGGGCTTCTTCAAGGATATACTTTCTAAACTCACCCGCATTAGGAACACACAATCTACACTTGTAGCGAAGTACACAATCTCCCGTTTTAGAGAAAACCTCCACTCTGAGATTGTGGACTACACTTTTATGTTCAAGCAAGATTTGATCACTGTCTTGATTTTCCTTTATGTCCACTACCAAAGAAGATTCTTACCCTTTATGAACTGTTACACCAACGTTTGATATGCTCATAAGGCGAACTTCTAGGCGAGAAAACTTGTGACCATCCTACCCTAGCTCTTTTCTTGCTTCCTCAATATGGTTTCCACTACCCATAGAAAATCTGCTAATGGCATATGCTACTACATTTTCCTTTCAAGGATGACAATGCACACTCATATCATAATCCTTTAGGAACTGAAGCCATCTCCTCTAGAGAATATTAAACACTTTCTCAGTGAACACGTATTGAAGGATCTAACGATCACTGAACACATCTACGTGAACACCATAAAAGTAGGGTTTCTAGATCTTGAATTCAAAGACCACTGCTTCAAACTCGAGGTCATGAGTTTGATAGTTCTTCTCATGAACCTTAAGTTGTTTAGAGGCATTATATATTTATCACGCAGCATCAATACACAAGCTAGGACAACTCGTGATGCATCACTATAGATCACATAACAATATGAACTGTCTTAATCAGGTCGTAGACCCTAGGGAAACTGGCGTCGTTAACCTCTCAAAGGTTGCAGACAAGCTTCTTCTAAGCTTTAATCACAATCATACATTTCAATTTAGAGGAAAATTTAAAACTTTTTTAATTTAGTGAAGTGTACTTAGACATCATATAATTCTTGCATAAGAGTGAGATACTAACAGCTCAAAATAAACACCCATCTATTAAAAGATTAAATAATTGAAACGAAGAATACATAAAATCGTTAATTTTTTCCAAAACGTCCTTAATAAGAAAGCTTGAATAAATTTTTTAAAGGAAAATCTAGGTAAAACATCCACTATATATATCTTATCTACAAAATCTAGAGAATAAAGCGTAGGAATCCTCGAACTTAAGAGGACCTATAAAAGTCTGGAGGTACTAGTCCAGACTACTTCAACTGATCTTCAATATTTTTCAAGAACATGCACCTATAAAAATAATAATTTTATATGGGTTAGTACACATTTTTACTAAGTATGGTTTTATGCACATAAACACCTAAGCACTATGCATGATCAAAGAAAGCTCTTCTTATAGCAAAATGCAATTTTATGGAAGCGAAGTCACTTCACTTTCCTAATTGGTTATTTATGATTACTGATATGAATATGACATATTTTCATGCATTAAAATCATACAATTAATTTTCTGTATGAACATAAGGCCTTCAAATCATTAACATAATTCTGGAACAACTCTAGCAAAATTTATTTGTCCTTAGAACAAGAGCTCCCTCTCCCAGACATAATTATTTTTCACTCTTCTCTTCTTTTTTAATGTAGTTCAATGATCACCTTTGATTCAATGTTCTACTTACGAGTGGAATGATTCATTTTAGTCACATTACTTCAATGAATCAAGTAAGTAATCCAAAAGTCTAAGGAAATGATTTTACTACCCTACTTACAATTTATTCTTTCAATTTTTGTTCAATTAGGCATGAAATATTTATAAGACAATGTTTATTGGCTACTCCCATTATTTGATAATTTTCATAATATAAAGATGTTGGGGCGTATATTCATACTCCAATTGATGAGTCATTATGTTTTGCTCACTTTATTGGCATAAGCCAATATTTGTTAAAACTTCGTTCTAATCAAACACTGATGATTTGATATTCTTAAGCTTTTGCTTACTTTGTTAACTTTGAACTTACATTTATTGTTCTTTGATTTCATGTTCTCTTTGAACATGTTGGGTTGACTTAGTATATTCTTTTTAGACTTCCATTTGGATCTTCCTGTGCAATGACTAAGAATGACTTTCATCATTACTTAGTCTTACCTCACCCATTTGTTCATCCTATTTGATACATAATAATAACTTCATAATCCGATTTGGAACTTATATTTAATAAATTCATGAACTTCTATTGAGATTCTAGAATTCCAAGGTATAATAAAGATACGTAAATCAAAAATCTAACTGAAAACTAGGGACCCAATGGGCGAAAGGAATAAATTAGTGAAATCCCACATGTCTTGTGATTAAATCCATGGAAAAATATATAGATTTCAGGGCTAGAACTGCGGGAACCTTGTTGCGCTCTTCAACTAGGGTTCTTGACATTTTTATCCTTTCTTGCTTTTAATTTTCTAAATTTTGATTTAATAATTTGACTTGGGTAAGTTTTAGTTATGTTTTTAGGCTTAAACTTACTAAAATCTTATAATTATGGTAAAAATGTATCTTAGGACGTAAATAAAGTGGGAAAGACCAAAACACCCCTGAGTCAATGGCTATCAGACCAAATAACAACCTTGACAGACAAGTGGTCATTTAATCGACTATTCGTCATTAATGTTAGTAGGTTAGGTTTGTTCGACAGACATTTACTAAAATGGGAATAACATTTTACTCGGAGGTCTGATCTTAGCAAGGTCAGTGGCTATGGAAAGCTAATGCAATTATCTATCAGTTGGTATGTCATGGTACACCTATTTCATTTTGTTATAAGAATTATGATCAACTAAATTTGACTTAACTGCATTTCCCCCCTAACTGTCTTTTAATTCCCACCTAAAGTCATACCTATGATCTTAGATCTGGTCAATCGTCGTTCATATTAGAGAATGGGTAAATGGTGTTGATCGACGGACACAGACTACGACCGTAGTCTAACCTACGGACTGTAAGTCCATCCGTCGTTCGACAATTCATCAAAAAAATTTCGGTTGAGAGTTTTGAGGTTTCTGATTCAATCGACGGATGTGGAGGACGGGCCGTGGGTTAGGCTATTGTCCGTCGATGGAAACCGTCGACTACAGCTGTAGATTTTTCTGAAAAGTTGTTTTTTTGTCAAATTTGGATAGACGCATTACATTATCTCACCTTTGGGAACACTTTTCCTTGAATGAAGATTAAACTAGCATAAATAGAGGGAGAGAGTTGCAAATCAGTTTACTAAACACTGAGAACTGATTTTCTTATTGAATTGAGTTTTGAGAACATGCAAATACACTGAAAATGCAAGTACTAACTTAGGGAACATGATTCTATAACTTAATCAACGAATGAATGACTTGAAAACTGAAGAGGAACTATTACCTCAGGCTGGAGCGGACTCAGATGGAAAGAGGTGAGGATACATTGTTTATATGGATGCTTCTACTTCCCAAGTAGCTCCTTCTACGGACTTACTCCTCCACAAAACCTTGACTGAAGAAAATTCTTTATCTCTCAACCTTTTTACCTGACGCTTAAGAATCTCAACTCGTACATTCTCATAAGAAAGATTATCTTTCACCGCCACAATCTCTATTGGCACTACAGAGGCTTAATCACTCACACACTTCTTTAGGAGTTAGATGTGGAAGACTAGATTCATTGCTCCTAATTCTACTAGCAATTCTAAATCATATATCACCTTTGCAACATTTTTCAAGATCTTGTAAGAGTCTCATATCTAGGACTGAACTTCCCTTTCTTTCCAAATCTTATTACCCCTTCATAGGTGACACTTTAAAGAGAATCCAATCATCAATTTGCAACTCTACTTCCTTCTTCTAACATCTACATAAGATTTCTGACAACAATGGGTTGTCTTAAGTCTATATCTAATGATTTACACTTTCTCCATACAATAAAGTACTGAATATGTCCTTATTAAAGTTATTTCACAAACATTAAACAAACCAACAGGAAATTTACATCTATGTCATACAAAGCTTCATAAGGGGCCATAGGAATGCTGGAATTGTAGCTATTGTTGTGGGAAATTACAATGAGAGTAAGGTGATCATCCCAAATAAGCTTGAAATATATCACACATGCTCTCAAAATATACTCTAGGGTATGAATCGTATGCTTTGCCTATGTAGCCATCTGTGGATGAAATGTTGTGCTAAGGTTAACTTCAGTTCCCAGACCCTTCTGAAATGACTTCAAAAATTTAGACGTAAACTTATGACCTCTATCTGAGATGATAGAAAAAGGAACCCCATGGAACCTCACAAATTCTTAAATGTAAATCTTGGAATAGTCTTCTGAAAAATTTGTAGCCTTGACCACAAAAAAATTGAGAAGACTTATTCATCCTATGAACTATTACCCTAATGGAGTCATGTTGTCTGCAAGTACGAGGTAACCCTCTGATGAAATCTATATTGATCACATCCCACTTCGAAGTAGGAATATCAAACTTTTCAGTCATACCACCAGGTTTCTGATGTTTTACCTTTACATGTTGGTATTTAGGGCACCGAATCACAAAGTCTTCTATATCTCTCTTCATACCAATTCCACAAATAGACTTCCTGTAGATCTTGGTACATCTTAATGGCACCTAGATAAAAAGGTTATCTAGAGTTATGGGGTTCTGCAAGGATATACTTCCTAAAGTCACCCACATTAGGAACACAGAATCTACCCTGGTAGCGAAGTATACCATCTCCCCATTTACAGAAAACTTCCACTGTGTGATTGTGGACTACACTGTTATGTTGAAGCAAGATTCGATCATGGTCTTTATTTTCCTTTACCTCAACTACCAAAGCAGATTGTACCCCATTCTGAACTGTTACACCACTGTTTTATATTCCCATAAGGCGAACTTCCAAGAGAGCAAACTTGTGAACATCCTACCCTATCTCATTCATTTCTTCCCTAATATGGTTTCAACTACCCATAGATAATCTGCAAAGAGCATATGGTACATCATTTTCCTTACAATGATGATAATGCACACTCATATCATAATACTTAAGGAACTCAAGCCATCTCCTTTGGCGAAGATTCAACTCTTTCTGGGTGAACACGTATTGAAAGATCTTATGATTAGTGAACACATCTACGTGAACACCATACTAGTAGTGTTTCCAGATCATGAATGAAAACACCACTGCTTCAAACTCGAGGTCATGAGTCTGATAGCTCTTCTCATGAACCTTAAGTTGCTTAGAGGCATAAGATATTTATCTCGCAGCATCAATATACAAGCTAGGCCAAATCTTGATGCATCACTATAGATCACATAACAATCTAAACTATCTTACTCAGGTTCTAGACCCTAGATGACTGGCGTTGTTAACCTCTCAAAGGTCGACACAAGCTTCTTCATAGATTTCATCACAATCATACAATCAAATTTAGAAGAAAATTTAAAACTTTTTAAATTTAGTGAAGTGTACTTATACTTCATATAATTTTTGCATAAGAGTGATATACTAACAGCATAAAATAAACAACCATCTATTAAAAGATTAAACTATTGAAACGAATAATTCATAATATCATTAATATTTTCCAAAACGTCCTTAATAAAAAAGCTTGAATAAATTTTTGAAAGGAAATTCTTGGTAAAACATCCACTATCTATATCATATCTACAAAAGCTAGAGAATAAAGCATAGGCATCCTTGAACTGAAGAGGACCTATCAAAGTCTAGAGGTACTTGCCAAAGGACTTCAAATGATCTTCAATATTTTTGAAGGACTTAGACATATGAAAACAATAATTGTATATGGGTTAGTACACATTTTTACTATGTATGGTTGTATGCACACTAACACATAAGGACTATGCATGATCAAAGAAAGCTCTTCCTATAGAAAAATTCAATGTTATGGAAGCGAAGTCAATTCACTTTCCTAATTTGTTATTTATGAATCATACTATGAATATGACATATTTTCATCCATTTAAATCACCTAATTCATTTTATGTATGAACATAAGACCTTCAAATCATGAGAATAATTCTAGAACAACTTTAGCAAAATTTATTAGTTTTTCTCTCTTTAGGCCAAGAGCTCCCTCTTGCAGAGATAAATTATTTTTCACTCTTTTCATATTTTTTTATGTAGTTCAATGATCTCCTTTGATTCAATGTTCTACTTACGAGTGCAACGATTCAATGTAGTCCCATTACTTCAATGAATCAATTAAGTAATCCAAAAGTCTAAGGAAACGATTTTACTACCCTACTTACAAGTTATTCTTTCCATTTTTGTTAAAGTAGGCATGAAATCCTTAGAAGACAATTTTTATTGGCTATTACCATTATTTGATAATTTTCATAATATAAAGATGTCGGGGAGTATATTAATACTCCAATTGATGAGTCCTTATGTTTTGCTCCCTTTATTGGGATAAGCCAATAACTGTTAAAGCTTCATTCTAATCAAACACTAATGATTTGATATTCTTAAGCTTTTGCTAACTTTGTTATCTTTGAACTTACATTTGTTGTTCTTTGATTTCATGTTCTCTTTGAACATGCTGGGTTGACTTAGGATATTCTTTTTAGACTTCCATTGGATCTTCCTGTGCAATGACTAAGAATGACTTACATCATTACTTAGTCTAACCTCACCCTTTGGTCATCCTATCCGAACACCCCTCATCTTCGTAGTTCTTTTTTCTTTCTTTCTTTGTTACTTTCTTGAGGAAATATTTAGCTTTTAACCAACATAGATCATATGAGCTAACATGAACTCCAATGTCTTCCCCACAGTGAAAAGAGGTTTTTCACCCGCCAATCTAAAATCGAATAGTTCCTAGGTTTCTTATGTGGATCCACTAGATAATAATCTATGCTGGCGACATAGTTCAAAGACTAGGAGAATTTGGATAGACTTATCCACCATTGTGGTAGTCTTATCTCATGACGATTAAAAGTTCTTGCACAAGTTCATTCGTTGTCTATCGGTGCTTAGATTAATTTATCATACTTGACAACTTTTAGATTTGACTCATACAAAATGGAAGGTTGCTTCTACTATGAGGTATGCTTATATCAATGGATGAGTTGTCAAACATTTCTATACTTGATGAATGTGACTAAAACCTTATGTTATTATTATGGTGTGAATGAGACTTGTCTCACTATTTCTAACACCCTCCTATGTGAGTATCTTTAACATAATTTTTTACGTTCAAGTGAGACTTGTCTCACTTGTTTCAACACCCCATTCTAGATCAACTTCATAACTCATAAGCTTGAAGTTATTTGATTACTCACCTTATCTTTTTCAATCTTATTTGGTAGTCCTTTACCATTCTTTATGAAAGTTATAATGACTTATTCATTGTGCTACTACATTCACAAGTTCATTTAGATAGGGTATGTTGGGACATGTCCCAATCATTGGCATACCCTAGGTTATGAGATTATTGAGTTACATATTTTCAAGTCAATATTTAACATGTATTTGGTCTTACAAGAAAAAACATAATTCAAATTCGTCATATAAGATTTCAATTCTATTACATATTTTTGAAATAATATTGCTTGCCAATTTATAGGCATTAACAAATTTTTCACTTAACACTTGTCATGATACTTTTACTTTCCAACTCAATTAACTTCATGTATATACTATAGTAATATCATCATTTTGGGCAAGCCAACTTTTAACATTAAATTAGCTTTACGAACATTTCAGTTCTTAGTTTGGCCAAGCTATAAAGAGATTTGGCATTGTAGATTCTTTAAATATCTTTGATTCTCATTCTTATTTATTGTTAGAAACATCGCATTCCAAACACTAACAAACATATCAACTGTAAACATACATAGTAATTGAAACCGTCATTCCTTTCAACAGTAAACTGAATTTCGATAAATGACTTATAACAATTTCATCTTCTCGAAGACAATTGTGCATTAGAACAATTCTTATCTTATCTAAATGATATTCCAATCATACGGATCAAACCTATCTGTCTCAATCAACATTATTAAACAATAGAAACATACACGTAATGATCAGTTAGCCCCACTTACTAACAAAACACTCGAGATTAGAATAATGCATACTACCAAAATCAGAAACAAGAAGAACTAGGGAGATGAACATTCAATAATTTCATTGGGAACAACCCTAGTTTCGGTTTTATTGAATTCAAAACGTTTGGAAATTCTCTTGGGTAAAGCAATCCAAGAGAGAAACCCACACCCTATTGGAGAATTAAATCTACGAAGATCATCCTATAATTTGCATGAAAATCTTACAGAATTTCCTTGAAATTGCCTAAGGAGAACCGAGAGTATTTTTCTGTTTTCTTATGTTTGTTCATTGTTTTTTATTCGTGAGTATTTACTGGATAAACGTGAATATAAATATTAGGAACTAAATAATTACTAATTAAACATATGTTAATTAACTTTATTAAAAATATCAATTATCTAATTACCAAAAGGTCGCTCCTAAATTGACTGAAAATAGGACATTATTTCACTTAGAAATTTTTTTAAAATTATCTAAGTCTCTCGAGTTTGACCATAAATTTAAATTTATTGATTAAGTTTCAAATATACAATGTATTTGCACTTGAAAAGTTCATTTCTTGTCCTAAGGATCCTCACTATGTCCTTTGGCACTTCATAATCAACATGATCATTTTAAGTGATCATGTGTTATGGTACCTAGGCTTGAGACTTGGATGCCTTGTACCTAATGTGTGTAAGCTAAGAAAACAAAAAATTTAGCTTAGGGTCTTCATTGCAGGTACAATTCCTAAACAAGCATGAATTGGAGCATTTGAACATCAAAGTGGATTTTAAGTAACATGTTAATACATAGAAATTGGCTAACAACCTAAGGCAAATATTCTTTATCATGACCAAATTTACGCAAAATTGGGCATTGGGATGCCTATGTAACCCAATACATATTTCTCAAAACCTAATAGACTCCTAACTAGACAAGTACATTTTCTTGAATGTTACATTATGCCCCATTAGGAACATTCCTCCCCGAATGACACTACACATTATTTTGAATCGAAGAGGGTATTTTTGAAAAACACATCAACACACTTGAAACTTCACTCTTTGTGAATATCTAGTTCACAACTTACTCTTGATGATGCCACATAACTGAAACCTTATCTAAAGCTTCATATCTGAGATCAGGGAACTTCCTTCTCAATCTCACTTTAACTCAATGCACATTACAACTGATGGAACACAAAAATCATGCCAACACTATACAAAAATAACAATATGAATGCAAGCATGAAATCATATCATGTCATAGAGTGCAAGTATAAAACACACAGTGATGGACATAAAACACAAAAACTGAGTAATGCACTAAAATTTAGAGTTTCAAAAACAAAATTACACTAGAAAGAGTATATCTAACCTCAAGAACTGAAAAATTAAGAGTTACAAGATCTATTGTCGGCCTCGACCCCCCATGGTTGTCCCTCAACAAGGTCGTTCCTTCATAACACCTTTACGTTGGCAACCTCCTTTTTCCTCAGCTGCTTCACTTGGCAATCTAAAATTTCAAGCGAAACCTCTTCATAAGAAAGGTTCTCATCGCCTAACCCCTCAAAAAGAAGGATGGATGTTGGATCACTTAGAAACTTTTTAAGCACCGAAACATGAAATACTGGATGAACAGAAGCAAAGTTATTTGGTAACTTTACTTCATAGGCAACAATCCTTACTTGCTCTAAGACCTCATAAGGACATATATATCTCACACTCTACTTCCCTTTCTTACAAAACCTGATCACCCCTTCACGGGTAATATCTTCAGGTAGACTTGATCACCTACCTCAAATTCAACAACCCTCCTCCTGTTATCATCATAGGATTCTTGACGACTGTAAGAAGTAGCCAATCTTTATTGATGATTCTCACCATTTCCATAGCCTCATGTATGATCTATGGGCCAAATATAGATGCATCTCCTACCTCAAACTACCCAACTTGGGACCTATATCTACTTCCATACAGTCCTTCAAAATGTGCCATCCTAATGCTAGAATGGTACCTATTATCATAAGAGAACTCAATAAGTGGCAAGTGATCATCCTAACTCCCCAAGAAGACAATAACACATGCTCTTAGTATGTATTCAAGTATCTGAATAGTACACACTATTTGTCCATCCGTCTGAGGATGAAAAGAAATATTGAGCTTCACTCGTGTACTCAAGTTTTTTTTGAAAGATATCTAAAAGTGAGAAGTGAACTGGGATCTCCTATCCGAAATAATTTATAAAGAGATCCCATGCCGCTTCACTATCTCATCAATATAATGTTTGGTATAATATTCGGCCTTGTAAGTGGATTCACAGGATTGAAGTGAGGAGACATAGTCATCATGTCAATAATAACCCAAATGGAATCATGCAGTTTCCATGTAAAGGGCAGACCAACCACAAAGTCCATATCAATAGTCTTCCACTTCCATGTTGCGATCTCAATCAACTAGGTAAGACCTCAAGGCTTAAGGCGTTTGGCCTTAACTTATTGGAAAATAGGCATTCCTCCACAAACGTAGAAATATCTCACTTTATACCTTCCAACCAATAGATCTCCTTGAGATCATGATACATCTTTGTGGAACCTGAATGAATGGAATACTTGGAGCCATGAGCCTCTGCAATAATATTAGGGGCTTACATTATGAATATTTAGAACAGGCATTCTTCCCTGGTATCTAAGCACTCCATCCCTTCTAGGGAGAATGATTCATTCATCTTACTGGGTTGAGATGCTTCTTAGCATTAAAATCTACAACAAATTAGGATTCAGACTGTAATGAACTGAAAACACCCACTTTGTGTATCTACCAGCCATACACCTAACCTAGCCAATATGTGTACCTCTTTAACAAGCTCCTTCTTCTTATAATCAATATGAGACACACTACCCATGCTTAATAAGTTCAAAGCAATAGCCACTAAATTGACCTTACGTGGGTGATAGTGGAGACTCATGTTATAATCTTTTAGCAGCTCTCACAATCTCTTTCTAAAATTATACAATTCTCTATATGTAAATAAATACTTAAGACTTTTATTGTTGGTAAATAGATCAACATGTATACAGTATAAGTAATGTCTCCAAAGTTTTAATGCAAATACTACAACAGCTAACTCAATATCATGAGTAGGGTAATTCTTCTAGTGGATTTCCAACTTTATTGATGCATACACCATAACCATTCCATCCTGTATAATAGCACATACCAAATCTACTCGGGAAGCATAACAGTACACCACATACCCTTCACGACTCCTCGACAATCTGAGAATTGGGCTGAAGTGGGTTGGTCTTTAATTTCTTCGAAGATCTTTTCACATATTTCAGACAACTCAAACTTCACCTTATTCTTTGCTAAAGCTGTCAGTGGAGATGTAATAGCGGAAAAGCCCTCATAAAACCTGCGATAGTAATTAGCCGAACCCAAGAAACAACAGATGTTTGTAGGTGTGAGGTGTCTTAGCCAGTTCTTTACTGACTCAATATTTTTTGGATCAACCTCTAGACCCTGGTCGGAGATAATATGAAAAATAAAGGTCACTGATCTTGGCCTAAACACACATTTTTTAATTTTGCATACAACTGATGTTCCATGAGTACTTACAATGTCATTCTAAAATGTTATTCATGCTCTTATCTGCTCTTTGAGAATTATGAGAATGTCATCTATGTACTATGACAAAATAATCAAGGTATTCACGGAATACCCTCTTCGTAAGGTTCGTAAACGCGCCTTGTATGTTAGTTAGACAAAATGATATGATAAGAAACTCGTAATGACCATACCCAGTAAGGATGATAGTCTTAGGAATATCCTCTTTTCCTACTCTAAGCTTGTAGTACCCTTAGCGGAGAAATATTTTAGAAGTAAAATTGTACCTTGGATATGATCAAATAGATCATCAATTCTCTAAGAGATTATTTGCTCTTTATAGTGACATTGTTGAGTTGCCGATAATTGATACACATTCTAAGGGATCCATCCTTTTTATTAACGAACAACACTGCAGCACCCCATGAGGATACTCAGCTAGATAAAGACCTTATCAAGTATATCTTTTAACTGTAACTTCAACTCTGTGAGTTCATCTCGATCGATTCTATAGGGAGGAACAAAAATTGGTTTGGTGTTGTGATCTAAGTGAACACCGAAGTCAATTTCGTGTTCAGGAGGGATTCCTGGTAAATCCTCTGTAAAGATATCTTGAAACTCATTCACTATGGAAACATAGTCTATGGAAGGAACATTATGTTCTAAGTCATTGACTCTGACTAAGTTGTATAAATACACCTTACATAACATCTTAATGGCTTTAAGATGAGAAACTTTTTGGCATGTTGGATTTGATTTACGCCCTTCCCATTCAAGCTCTAACTCATTAGGAAACACAAACCTTACTACCCTTTTTCTATAGTATATGGTAGCATAGCATTTATAGAGACAATTCATACCCAAAATCATATAAAATTCAAGCACAGTAAATTCTAATAGGTCAACATATGTAAATCTATCAAGAAATGTTATTAATAAGTCTATCTAAACTCTTTCATCTCTAATGTTGTCTCCTATGGGAATACTAGGTAGAAAAGGTTCATGAAAGATCTCCGGAAGCAAGTCAAATTTACTAGCTATAAAGGAGTAACAAAAGATATGGTGGATCGTGGATCTAACAATGCATACTCTGGAAAAGAAAGAACATGCAAGGTACTAATGACCACATTAGCTTACTTCTCCTGCTCATCTCTACATTTCAAAGCATTATTTTTTTCCTCTTGGGAGGCTTTGCTGTAGTAGTAGGTTTAGGACGAGGCTTAGTATCTGCCCTGGCCAAATTTTTCACATATGAGCAGTCCCTGATCATATGCCTACTCTCGCCTCACCTATAGCACGAATTAGAACATACCATGCGCTCTCCCACATGAAAACGACCATACTTACCACGTGACTTTGTGTCACGCCAGGGTTTCTATAATTGCCCTTTTAGGGGCGAGACATGTCCCCTTTTGCATTAGTTTTCCTAAAGAATACGATTACGTGAGTGGTGGTGCCCGTTCATGAAGTTGGGCCACTCTTGGACTCTATACGAACTCCCACCATTGCTAGAACCATCCTGATCCAAGGGCCTAGGATTCTTGCCTTCTCGTCCTCTCTTCCTCCGACGAATTTCATCCACCTGAAATGCATGTACCACCATCCTTTTATAGTCAATGTTATCATATACCATGTCTGCCCCGCATTCCTCCTCCAAATCCTATGATACACTAATCACAGACCAACTGTTCTAATCCTTACTACAAAAATCCATGGAAAAAATATTTGGAAAGTTTAACAAACTTCAAGGAGTATTCCTTTTCTGACATACCTCCCTGACGTGGGTTGATGCACTCCTCAACCTTAGCCTCTCTCTTCTCTTTGGGAAAATACCTCACCAGGATTTCAATCTTGAGAATGTCCCAAGTGATGGGGATTATCCTTGTGCTTAAATCTACAAAAATCTTGTACCATACTTGAGCGACATCCTTGAGCTGGTATGCAACCAACTCAACCTTCTCCTCTTCAACACCCACAACACAGAGAATCTTGTGGACCTCTTCCACAAACTTCTGGGATTCCTCATTTGTTCTGTACCTGATGTAGACTTAAGGATTCATGCTGGTGAAATTTCTCAATTTGCTCGCCATGGTGCTAGCATGTGCGTTCTCCCTCGGGTAACCCTCTCTAGTTGCCTTGGCAATGATAGAATGTGCTTGAGAAGTGATGTCTTAGTCCATCTTAACAACTGCAGCTCTCACATCTCCATCCGTCAACGCAGCAAGGCTGACAAGCACGTGAACTATAGCAACTAGGGCTTGAGGAGTATCTTGGTTTCCCCCAGACGCTTCTTCTCTAACTCTCCTACCTGCGTTTCTTCTTGTGTTCATTTTTCTACACACACCAACAATCAGGAAGATAGATGCTTGAATGACACAAAATGTCAAAACTCTACATAACACTATAATCAATAGAAGAAGGGAAGATTCTTAACATCGCTAAGTCTCTAAGTCATGGTTGTGGTGCACTTCACAACCATAATCTAGAAACTACACAACGTGGTTGTTTTGATCTTTGTTTCTAGTTAATTTAACCTCATGCTCTAATACCAAATTTGGCACACCTGGGACTTAGACACAAGATAAGACCAGCGTCGTTAACCTCTCAAAGGTCGCAGACAAGCCTCTTTTTAGCTTTCATCACAATCATATATTTAAATTTAGTAGAAGATTTAAACTTTTTAAATTTAATGATGTTTACTTAGATTTCATATAATTCTTTCATAACAGTGAGATACTAAAAGATGAAAATAAACAACCCTTTATTAACAGATTGAATAATTGAAATGAAGAATTCATAATATGATAAATAGTGTCTAAACCGACCTTAATACGAAAGACTGAAAAAATGTTTGAAAGGAAAAACTAGGGACAACATCCACTATCCATATCTCATATACTAAAGCTAGAGAACAAAGTGTAGCAATCGTCAAACATAGGAGGACCTACCAAAGTCTGGAGGTACTAGTCGAAATGACATCAACTGATCTTCAATCTTCTTGAAGGAGCTGCACCTATAAAAATAGTAACTGTATATAGGTTAGTTCACACTTGTACTAAGTATGGATGTATGCACATAAACACATACAGACTATGAATTATCAAATAAAGCTCTTATGTAGCAACATGCCATTTTTGAACACTTAACTTTCCTAATTCGTTATTTATTAAACATGCTATGAATATAACATATTTTCATGCATTTAAAAGTGAAAACTAATTTTCTATATTAACATAAGATATTGTAATCACGAACATAATTTTAGAACAACTCAGTGTTTTCTTCTTTATATTTTGTAGTTTAGTGATCTCTTTTGATTCTATGTTTTATTTAAAAGTGCAATGATTCATTGTAGTCTCGTACTACAATTATTCAGGTAAGTAATCTAAAACAGTAAGCAAATGACTTAACTAGACTACTTACAAGTTATTCTTTCCATTCTTGTTAAATTAGGCATGATGTGGGTATAAGCCAATATTTATTTGCAATGCCCATTATTTGATAATTTGCATAATATAAAGATGTTGGGTCATTCTTATCAAACAATAATGATTTGATATACTTATGCTTTTACTTACTTAGTTCACTTTGAACTTAAATTTCTTCTTCTTTGATCTCATGTTAACTTTGAACATGCTAGGTTGAGTTAGGATATTCATTTAAGACTTCCATTAGGATCTTTTTGTGCGATGACTAAGAATGACTTAGATCATCACTTTGTGTAAGCTCACTCTTTGGTAATCCTATACAAGCACACCTCATCTTCCTAGTTCATTCTTTCTTTCTTTATTACTTTCTTAAAGAAATCTTTAGCATTTACCAGGCATAGATCATGTGATCTAACTTGATATCCAATGTCTTCCCCACACTGAATAGAAGTGGTTCACCGGCAAAAGTGAAACCTAATACTTCCTATCTTTCTTAGATGGATCCATTAGCTAGTAATTTATTATGGCCACATTGTTCAAAGACTAGGATAATTTGGAGACCCTTATAAACTTGGTGGTAGTCTCATGTCATGAGGCTTATATATGCTTGACCAAGCTCATTGCTAGCCTATCGGTGCTTAGCTCAATTTGTCATACTTAAAAACTTTTCGAGTTGACTCATAAAATATGGATTGTTTCTTATAGTATGATGTAAAATAGATCAATGGATAACTTTTCATACCATTCTATACCTGATGAATGTGAACTGAAATCTTACATTATAATTATGGTATGAAGGAGACTTGTCTCATGATTTCTAACTCCCTCTTATGTGAGTATCTTTAACATAATTGTTTAGGTGCAAGTGAGACTTGTGTCACTTACTTTAACACCCCATTCTATAATAACATCATAACTCATAAGAATTTAGTTATTTCATTACTTATCTTGTTCAATGTTATTTAGCAGTATTGTACCATTATTTATGAAACTTATATGGAGTTATTCAACGTTCTAATATGTTCAAAAGTTCATTTAGATAGGGTATGTTGGAACTTGTCCCAATCATCGGCATACCCTAGGTTATGAGTTCATTGAGTTACATCTTGTCAAGTCAATATATAACATATATTTGGCTTTACAAGAAACATCATAATTTATGACTAGCAAAGATAATTAACTTTTACTAAATACTTTTCATGATATTATCACTAGCAAAGATAATTAACTTCATGTATATACTATTGCAATCTCATTATTTTAAGAGAGCAAACTTTTATCATTTAATTAGTTTATAAGAACATTTCCGTGATTAGTTTGGCCAAACTATAAAGTTTATTTTGCATAAAAGGTTAATTAACTAGATTTGACTCTCATTCTTATTTATTCTTGGAAACATTGCATTCCAAACAATGACAAACATATCTTCGATAAAAATACATAGTAACCGAAATAGGGAGAACTAGGGTGAAGAACATTCGGTAATTTCATTGAGAACAACCCTAGTTTCGGTTTTCTTGAAATAAAAATATTTAAAAAAGCCTCCTGGGGAAAGGAATCAAAAAGAGAAACCCATACCTTACTTTTGATTAGAATCTACGATGATCTCCTTATAATTTGCATGAAAATGTTGAAGAATTCCTTGAAATTGC
The DNA here is from genome assembly GCA_027704765.1 of Solanum habrochaites. NCBI lineage: Eukaryota > Viridiplantae > Streptophyta > Magnoliopsida > Solanales > Solanaceae > Solanum > Solanum habrochaites. Next base: position 21,812,156 of record JAKWJA010002491.1, read on the forward strand.
ATAAGGACAATCGATAGTATTTTTCTGTTTTTCTTACTTTTTTCACTATTCTTTATTCGTGAGTTTCTGCTGGATAAACGTGAGTCTAAATCATATGAACTGAATATTTAATAATTCAACTTAGGTTAATTGATTCAATTAAATAAATCAATTATCTAATTACAAAAACGTCCCTCCTAAATTTGTTTAAAATATAAAAGCATTTGACTTAGCCAAATTCTTAACAGTATCTAAGGGTCTCCGGTTTGACCATGAATTTAAACAAAAAAATTAATTAAGTTGCTAATTTAATTAATTAAGTGTCCTTGGTAATTAATAAAGTATCCCTAAGTCACTAGGACCATAACTACCCTCTTTGGACCATCCTAGGTTAGATACTAGGATGTTTCTTTAGTTAGCAACTCTGATATTGTCACCTGGCTAGGTCTTAGAATTTTGGGAACACTAGTTAGTTCATTTTAGTTAGTACTAGGTTAGTTAGCTTCTTTAGTAAGATAATTAGAGCCTAAGATTTGTTATAAGCCTTTGCCCCATGTGCCTTGACCCGATGCGTGTAGGCCCCCTAACCGCCAATAACGAATCAATTGGACTTCATCGCTTGGTGTCTCGGCCGGGACCACATGTTCTTGCACATGTTTTGCTGTGCACTTTCCTAAGCGTGCACTCTAAAGTTGAAGTTTGAAAGTTTAATTCTTCTCCCAAGGATGCTTACTATGTCCTTGCACACTACTAAATCTACAGATCATTTTAAATGATCATGTTCTATGGTACCTAGGCTTGACACTTGGATGCCTCATATTTAATGTGTGCAAGCTAATAAATTAAAATTTTTAGCTTAAGGTCCTCATTGCAGGTACAATTCCTAAAAAAGTTGGATTGGAGCATTTGAACACCAAAGTGTATTTTAAGTTACTTGTTAATACATAGGATGTGTCTAAGACCCTTAAGCCAATATTCTCTAACATGTGCAATATTACTCAATATTGGGCATTGGGATGCCTATGTACCCCAATAAGTATTCTTAAAACCTAATAGAATCTTCACTAAACAAGTACATTTTCTAGAATGTTACAGGAACCCTTTAGCAGAGTATAGACAGGGGTCTTAGTCAATCTAGTTTTCAATTCTTCCAATCTTTTCTAACAATCATCTGACCATTAAAACATGACAATTTCCTTAGTTACCTTAGTCAATAGTGAATCAATGGATGAGAATCCTTCAAATAATCTTTTCTAATAATCTGCTATACCTATGAAATTTTTTATAATATCAGTAGCAGATATAGGTCTCGGGCATTGTTTCACTACTTCTATCTTCTGTGAATCCACTCAGATCCCTTCACTAGATACAATGTGACCAAGGAAAGCAACGTATTGCAACAACAAATCACATTTGCTATGTTAGAGAATAACTTGCGATTCTTGAGAGTCTGTAGAACAATTCTTTAATGACTCGCATGTTCTTCCTCATTCCTTGAGTAGATGAGGATATCATTAATGAAAATAACAACGAAAAAGTCCAAGTACTGTTTGAACATTTTGTTCATAAAATCCATTAAATTTGCTGGATCATTTGTTAGTCTAAACGACATAACTACAAATTCATGATAACCACACCAAGTTCTGAATGTTGTTTTCGAAATATCACTATCTCTTACTATGAGGTGATCATAATCGGATCTGAGGTCTATCGTTGAGAAGTAACTAGCACCCTAAAGTTTGTCAAACAAGGCATCAATCTTAGGGATGCGATACTTATTATTGATAGTGAATTTGTCAACTGTATATAGTCAATGCACATTCTAATAGATCATCTTTCTACTTTACAAACAACATTGGTGTACGACATGGTGAAATAGTAGCTCTGATGAATCACTTATCTACGAGGTCTTTGAACTGCTCTTTCAATTCCTTAAGCTCTGTTGGAGCCATGATGTAAAGACGAATAGAAATAGGCTAGGTATCTACAAGAACATCAATTCCAAAGTTTATTTCCCTTTTGGGAGAGGCTCCAGGAACATCATGTGGAAATACTTCTCAAAACTCAGAGACTATTGCAATTGATGTGGGATGTTTCTACGACCTAGAAGAATTTTTTGCGTTTAATGTTTGGGTATGACTCCAACTAGTGAGTGTGGGTGTTCACATTTTTATTGACGTTGACATTTTGATTGAGATTGTTGTTCATGTTCAAGTTGACGTTTACATTTTTTGTTGATGTTCATGTTTACATTGATATTGACGTTAATATTCACATTTACATTGGTGTTAATGTTCACACTGTCATTTATGCTGATGTTGACGTTGACATTAATGTTTATGTTTATATTCACATTCACGTGATGTTCACGTTGATATTTACATTTATAATGCTGTTGATATTGACAATCACATTAATGTAGATGTTAACGTTCACACTTTCATTGACAATAACGTTACATTGATGTTCGCATTAGTGTTCACGTTCATGTTCACGTTTATGTTTGGGATAATGTTGATGTAAGTGTTGACGTTCACATTGAAATTGTTATTAACATTCACACAAATGTTAATATTTATGTTAATTTTTATGTTATCATTGATGTTGACATTCACATTCACATTGCCTTTCGTGTAGACGTTGACATTTACATTGATGTTGATTACACATTGAAAGTTTTGTTGACGTTCAACAAGTCATTGCCATTCATGTTCACATTTAGTTTGACTTTGAAATTCATCCTAACCCTTAAATTTACGTTTACAATTATTTTAATGTTTACATTCATGATGAAATTCACATTTACATTTATTTAGACATAGACGTTAACATTTATACACTCACGTTAATGTTATCATTTACGTTCACATTCACATTGATGTTAATATTGTTGTTGAGGAAGACATTTATGTTGATGTTAATATTTACGTTAACATTCACGTTGAGGTTCACGTTGACGCTGACGTTGAGCTTTACGTTGACACTGACGTTAAATTTCACACTTTATTTTATGTTTACCTTGATGATGAATTTTATGTTGACGTTAATGATCATGTTGATGTTCACTTTTACGTTGAATTTCACGTACACGTTCACAATGACGTTTATTTTTACGTTAAAGTTCACGTTTAAGTTAATTCTTATGTTGAGGTTCACCATCACATTGATGTTGACATTCTCTCTAACTCTTTTGTTTATGTTGACTTTGACATTTATGTTGACATTATCATTGATGTGTACGTTAACGTTAAGTTTCCTATTTACGTGTACATACACGTTGATGTTGACATTAACTTTAGCGTTGATGATCATATTTATGCTCACATAGACATTTACGTTCATTTTCACGTTGACATTCACATTGACATTTATGTAGATGTTGACATACTCACTAACTCTTACCTTTAGGTTGACATTAACATTTATGTGGACATTGATGTTTATGTTGACGTTGATATTAAAGCTGAAGATTATTTTGGCATTAACGTTTATGTTTACGTTAAAGTATATATTCATGTTGATTTCGGTCTTATATATTGACGTTGCCATCGATATTTACATTGAAGTTGACATTTTCATTGACATTGAAGGTTACATTCACGTTCATGTTTTTATTCACGTTCTCGTTCATGTTCAAATGGATGTTTACATTTATATTCTCGTCGATGCTAACAGTTACATTTAAGTTGATTTTTACATTTACATTAATGCAGACATTGTTGTTTACATTTACATTTACACGAAGTACACGCAGACATTGACGTTGATGTTGACGTATACATTTATCTTGACATAGATGATTACGTTTTTATTTACATACAGTTTGATGTTCATATTGATATACTCACGTTTTCATTGACATTCACAGTCACGTTCACATAGATGTTTTTCATTTTGGTGTTGACGTTCATGTTTACATTGGCGTTGACGTTAATGTTAGTGTTCATGTTCATGTTTACGCTGATGCTGACGTTCAAATTAGCATTTACTTTGACATTAATTTTGATGTAAACATTTATGTTGACATTCACGCTAATGTTGAAATTTAACTTGATGTTGATGTTGATGTTGATTTCGATGTTAAAGTTCACATTGACGTTGATATTGATGTTGAATTTCATATTTACGTTCACGATTATTTTAGTGTTGACGTTGGTAATCATGTACATGTTAACGGTAGAGATCAGGATAACGCCGTTTACGTGGATTCATGATTACATTTATTTTGCATTGACATTAACCTTAATGTGTATGTTGATGGTGATATTCATATTGATGTTCATATAGATGTTGACGTTAATATTGACAATTATGTTTATGTTCAAGTATACATTGACGTTCATAATAATGTTGACATTCACATTGACGTTCACATTGACACTAATATTCTCATTGAATATTACGGTAAGGTTGATGTTCACATTACCATTAACATTTATGTTGACGTTTGTGTTCACATTTATTATAATATAGACGTTTATGTTTACATTAATGTTCATACATATACGTTGATGTTGACATTGTTGTTAACGTTGATTTACATTGACATTAACATTAATGTTTATGTTTATGTTGACGTTTATATTTAGTTTGATATTTACTTTAATGTTTACATTGATGTTGACATTGATGTTGACATTTACGTTCACATTGACATTGAAGTTGATGTTCACATTGATGAACATGTTTATATTTATGTTGTGTTTATGTTTTTGCTGATGCTGATGTTGACGTTAACATTAACGTTGATGTTGACGTTCACATTGACATTGATATTGGTGGTAGTATACACATTGACATTTATGTTGACATTCACGTCAATGTTTTATGGTGGACATTCACGTTGACGTTAATTTTCACAATATGTTTACATTGACGTTGGCGTTCATGTTTATGTTGAAGTTGACGTTGATGTTCATAATCAGTTAACATTGACGTTTATGTTAACGTTGTAACACTTTTGAAATGACATGACTTAGACTATATCTTAATCCGTAAAATAATGTTTAAATGATGTTTCCATACCTATACTATTGTAATAAACTCATTTGGAAAATGTCAGAGCCAAAATGACTAAGAATCACCCTGACGTCAAGAAACTAGCTAATTTAAACTAGTTGAAGTCCCTATATTTTTTGAATATTTAGAGATGTCAAATGATGTCCAAAACTTGTAAATTGACCTTTCATAGGTAGTATGTAGTACAAAGATTCCAAACATCTGGTAAGACACCCTATGGACGACCCGAAGATTCCTTGGGGAGGACATAAACATGTGTGGGTAGGCTGCCTGGCAGCCTGCGAGTGGACAAGTTGTGGAGGTGTGGTGCGCGACTATAACATCCCCAAAAATTCATATGCTATGTAATGCTTAATGTTTCTAGAATGCCTACATTTTCACTAGGTTTACACGCATTTATGCGCATGGAACTAGACCTATGAACCTTTACGAAATCCAAGCAAACTAACATGGGAATTTAGTTGATATAGAAAAGGTTCGGTCCAGCCATGTAGGTCTCCCGTAAATGAAGATTTACTTGGATGAGTTATTACCAAACTATAAAAGGGAAAATCCTAGCTTTGGAGTGTCTAGGCGTAAAATGGTCTTTTTTCAGGCTAAAGGTAGTAACTTAATTATCTTAAATATATGATTAATTTTTTAATTAATAGGGTGGAGTTGCATTTTATGGAGAGATGGCCGAAAATTGGTTTTTGGGTTAAGTCTTGCACCACCCGGGTCTGAACCTAGGTGGAAGCGATTATTTAAATTGTTATTTTTTTTAATTTGGGTAATTAATTAGTATTTATTATATGATTATTTAAAGAGTCCTTGTTTGACTAATTCCCAAACTAAAACTCCTAATTCTAGGAAAACTTTCACATCTCATGTCTATCTCCTAAAACTCACAATCAAACCATTCTTTTTCTCATGTTCTTCCTAAACCACGTACAATAAGAGAATCATAAAAAAAGTTTCTCACACTTGAAGAACTCACAATGAAAATTACAAACAAACAATTAATCAAAAATGTTCCGTCGAATTGGTGTTGTAGTTGAGGAGATTAAGATGTGATTTTTATAGAAGGTTTTGGTAAGAAAGTCAAGGTTTGAAATACATTAAAGTTAAGGGTTTCCTTACTCTATGTCCCTTTCCCAAGAGACCCATAGGACTCAGATGAATCTAATACAAAAACAAGCATTGTTTCCTCGTAGCATGTCGCTGTCACTAGTTCCCTTTGATTCGTAGGTTAGGTATGTTTACTGGTAGATATTAGTCATGTAATGTGTTTTTGTGATGAATATGTTCATGAATGTATGTTTTGAATCGTATGAATTATAACCTATTTTTACCGAAAAAATGAGTTTATGTGTGTGCAATGTGTAGCCGTGACGGATTCGAACCCGTGTGACACGAACGAAATTGAAGTACAACAAAAGAAGAAGAGTGGGATTCGAACACACCACATCTCATTCAGATTTAAGGAAAAGTTAAAAGGAAAATAGGAGTTTGAGGCGTGTGGGAGTTGAACCCACAACCTCTAGGAATAATGAAGGGAATTTAAGGAGAAAAAATAATATTGGGCTGTGGGGGTTTGACAAACACCATCTCGGCCAAGAAGGAGAGAATGTAAGAAAAGAAAATAAAAGGAAATGAGGTTGGGAGGGGGGGTTCTATCAAACATCCTCTCAGTCCCGATGAATAAAAGTTAAACAGAAAAGTTAAGGAAAAATAAAATGAAGGCGTTGGGGCTCGACTTTGGGTCCCCTAGACGTGAGGATCAAACCAAAATAAATAAAAAGGTAAGTGTTGTCTAAGGAATTCAAAATAGGGTTCCCTTGCCCAAATTCTTTATGCATAAGTCATACGTAAATAAATGTTCAAAAATAATTTTACCCAAAAAGACTGAAATCGAGATCTTGCCATACATACAAGATGCGTAAGTCTTGTACCACATAATCTTAGGAAGATATCAATCACTGAAACGAACTAGGAATGAAGCCTCATGTCTTATATGCATAGACCTATAAGTCTAGCATACATTTAAAAGCGAGTGAACCTAAGATGTATGCAATGAAATAATTAAACCCTGGGAGGGTTGAGTAAGAGTGTGAAACACAATAAATTGCCAAGTACATGGGCATATCATGAAATGAACATTCACGTAACAAAGGTTGAGAAACTATGAAGAGAAACCGGGTTAATGTTAATTAATGTGGTAACAACATTATAAGAGGCTAATGTAAATAATGAGAGCAATCTCAAAAGATCCTAAGTTCGTGTTAAAAAAACGTACTCACCTACGAGAGTGTAAAGTTAATGACGAGACCACTCTATATGAACGCTGTAATGAAAGTATTGAGATTAATATACACTAACTACTAATGTGAGATGACAAATCATCTATTGAGCTATGATGTCTCATACTAGAAGCGTGCTTCTATGAAATATGAGTGTAATGTAAGGGAACTTTATACTGAGCACCGATATACTAGCTATGAACGGTGATTCCTTCTTTCGCAAAGGGAAGCGGTTCACGTAACTTGCATGATATGAGACTGTTCAGCATCCAGGTATGGGTCTCCATATAACTCTTACTCTTTGAGCCTATATTGCCAGTATAAATATCTAGCAGTGAGCAGGGTTCAAATATCTTATATACGCTAACATGTTTTGGGTCACTTTGGTCGGTGATTTCACCTCTTTTTGGTATGGGGAAGACATTTGATTTCATCATGCTCACATGATCTATGTCGGTTAAATTTTTAGTTCCCAAAGAATGAATGAGGCTAGCCTTAAATGATACACATAATGAAATGAATGATACAGAAGGTGTTAAGATAGGATAATCAAGAGGTGAGCTAGACTCAAGAAATACCACTAAGTTATTCTTGATCATTCCACAGCAAACCCGATTCGAGTCTTAAATTATATCCTAGGTATAGTTGGTGTTTACACTAGCTTTTGAATGAAAGAAATAATGTACGTATGAATGAACGAAACAGACTCTGTGTTTGCTAAAGAAGGCTCCCTAGTTGAGTTTCCATATATTGAGCCCTGATTTTGGGAAGTCTTAATGTTAAGTCCCTAATTTCAAGGTCCCATGGAATATGAACGAACGATACGAAAGATGTTATGTGCTATATGCAATATTTTATATGGTTTATGTAATATGTTATCTGCTATGTGTGAGATGTTATGTGTAGTGTGCAATATGATACGTATGATCATGCATATTACTCTCATGGCATGACATTCCCAAAAAAAATTTGGCAAGTCCCCTGACTTTTCTAATTCTAATTTGGCAAGTCCCTGACTTTCCTAATCCCAGTTAAGTCCACTGACTTGACTTTCCATAAATCAAGTTGTTAGGAAAGAGCTATTCTTACTTAAGAATGTCCTTGGTGTGTGCTTTCATATATCCATACTTAAAACAAGTGTGTACTAATCACATACAACTCTATATTTGTATGTGTAGGCACAGGTGGATGTTAGAGCTTACAGGTCAACGCTGAAGATATCTAGACGTGGAGCATTCATTCGGACATTGTAGGCTCTTATGCATTCGAGGACGCTTGCCCATTATATTCTAGCTTAGTTATTGGATTGAGATAGTTTAGTATGTTCAACTAGTGTTTCATTCCCGTTTTATTTTAGACATTGTGTTGGCGCCATTTTTGCAAGTATACATTTAATGCAGTATTGAACTACTTCTTTCACTTGATGATCTTAATGTTAGATGGTTGATTGTGAATGTATATGAATTTATATAGAATTATATACATGCATGTTAAGGAACAAAAAGTTCAAATTTTCTTCTAAAATTAACCTACATGAAGTAAAAATGACGTATGTAGGCTTGTCTGCGACGTCAAAGAGGGCAACGACGCCGATATCGTCTGGGGCCTAGATTCTGGTCGTCACCGCGACGTGAGATAAGCATGAGGTGTTCTACCTCAATATTTCAGAGGCAACCTCGCAATGCAAGGATGACACACAACTCACTACCTCAACTCAAAATACAATAAAAATTACGGTATTCGACCATGCAACGCACCACTACTTCCAAGAATTGTTCAAGTCATATTTTTGGTAATTTAACTTAATAAAAATACCAATTTAAGTAGAGGGTCTTTTGGGTACTTCATAGGACGACTAAATATTGATATTTAGGAAAATTTTAAAACACTCTTACACGTCCCATATTAGATCAAATGAAATTTATCTCATTTTCTCAAGAACACTCTCTTTTTCAAGATCCATTGAAGAACAAGAAGAGCTTAAGGAAAAAGATGAAGAACTCAATATTTTCATCCAATTTTCCTGGATTCTTCATCTATAAGGTATTAGTTTTTCAATATTGGATTCCTCTCCCCAAAAGGTCCTTTTAAGATAAGTTATCAAGAACTTCAATTCTAGGGTTTTTACACTAAAAAAAGATTTTGTCCCTAACCCTATGTTGATAATTTTAAATGAAAAGTAAGTGTTTTCTATAGTCTATTCCACACAATTTTTTATGATTATGTTGTTATAATGTTTATTTTTGTGTGAAGTGTGTTCTTATCTATATGATTGTTTTGTATGATGGTTTCTACTACTCGATTATATTAAAACGTAGTGATTGGATCTAAGACTATAATGAACTTTTAAATGACCCTTATCCGTTACCTTACATAATGTATTGATCTTGTAAATGATTTTAAGAGTTGTTCTTGTATATTATATTGAAGTATTTCACTATGTTATGGTTATAAATGTTCTAAATTGAACTATGTTCTTGAAATAAAGTCCTTGGAAGCAAGAGGTAAGTCTTCTAAAGATGTGATTACTCTTCCATGTTAATGCTAGCCTATAAATCATGATGTTATGTTAGGAAAGTATGTATAATGTTGATATGTGTAAATATTGGGATATGAACATGTTATTTGCGAGATTATTAAAGGAACACGATAAATACAAATTATGATATTCTCTTGTGTGCTTTACACAAGATGACTATGTTATGTTAATCTCACAAACGAAGGGTAATGATGAGAGGAAATTCTCATCTTATCACAAAGATCTCATGAACATGTTTGCACAATGCGCTAATCTTGAATGACCTACGATATGTTTATGATGTAAGACAACTTAAAGGTTATTTCAAGAAAGGGACTTAACCTAAGAACCGATTAACTAGATATGAGACGTGTCCCTTCCATAGAGGGAAGGTAGGTTCACAATAACTCTCATGAAATTGAGGCTGCCATTTAATGTGGAACTATGGGTCTCGAATACATCTCCTAGTTCTTGAACTATGTTGCCTCCATAGGATACTAGGTAGTGAATCCACCCTGAAAGCTATGTCATGTTAAGTGTCTTTTTATTCTATGTTATATTATCTATTGAATATGAGAAGATAACATGACTCTATGATAATATGTCTTTAATTATATCGTGCTTTATGTTGATGGAATCCTTGACTTTTATATGTTCTATGGTATTTGCATTGAAGACGTTCACATGACTTAGCATGTTTTCTAATGAAAAGATAAATAATCCTTTTTCATGAATGTCCTTATATGCTATGTGCATATACCCATCCATTGTACATGTGTCGTATTAACCCCATTACTTCAAGTAGAAAGTACATGTTTTTAATTTTCTGCAAAATTTAACTGATGACATATTATGACGAATACTAAGAGGCTTGACTGAGTCCTCTCTCAGGAAAACGGTGTCGGTCTCATCTAGGGTGTACTCCTCGGGTGGGAAAAACTTGATATCATAGCATTTGGTTAAATATCCTTAGGAACAATGTCTCACTAATCAACTTTAACTAGTGTCATATTCATGGTTGTGAAGTGTGCCACAATTGTTGATTAGACTCTATGTGATGTCTATGAAACTTCACTTTTCTTGATACTTCTATGTCGTACCTTTAGAGTTTTGACACTATGTGTAACCTAGCATCTAATCACTTTCTTTTGGTTATAGGCGATGAACACAAGAAAGACATCCGCGATAGGAGTAGAAGAAGAGATTGCGAATGCAGGAGCTCCTCTCCAAGGAAATCCAAATACTCTGATAGTGCAAGTTGATAAAAATGATCATGTTCCGGTGAATCCTCCGTCTATGACTGAGGTAAGGGCAGTTCTGCTTCAAATGGGCCAAGCCATCACCACCCAAGCTCAAGGCATCTTGGATCAAGATAACTAGGAGGTTGTTCCTCGAGATAACCGACATGCTAGAACTATGGCTAGCCATTTGAGAGACTTTACGATTATGAATCCTCCCATGTACTTTGGATCAAAAGTGGATGAAGACCCTCAAGATTTCCTTCATGAGGTTTACAATTTTTTGTTTGCTATGGGGATGAGAACTACTGAGATGGCTGAACTTGCTGCCTATCCACTCAAGGACGTGACTCAGACATGGTATAACCAGTGAAAGGATAATCTAGCCTTAGGAGATGGTCCCGTGACTTTGGTGATCTTTAAAAAGGCCTTTCTTGGCATATTCATTCCAAGGGAACAAAGAGAATGTAAGGTAGAGGAGGTATGAGTGCTAAAAAATATTCCTTTAAATTCATATGCTTTCCAAATATGCTTCTTGTTTTGTTTCCAATATTAGGTATGAAATGAGCCATTTTGTAACGGGCGTGTTGGAAGAGATTGAAGAAGAAATGTCGTGCAGCAATGCTTCATGACAATATGGATCTTTCTAGGTTTATATTCATGCTATACAGGTTGACGAAAGTTGTCTAAGAAAGAAGAATAGGGAAGCTAAGAGGGCAAAGTCATTTTAAAGTTGTTCTTCTAAGAGTAGGCTTGATATTCAAAACAAACCTAAGTTTAAGAAGAACTTTTCAAATCAGGTTACTTCTTATTTATCAAATAATCATAATGATAGAGGTTCTAATCCTAAACCTCAAAAGGGAAAATTGTGGATTCGCCAAAAGAGACACCATCTAGTAGTAGGTGTGGTAAGAAACATGCGGGTGAATGTCTTGTTGGGGCTTATAGTTTTTATAGTTGTGGGACGGGTGGCCATATGTTTAAAGATTGTCTTAATGTGAGAATCTAAGGAAAGGAGAATGGTTAGGATCAACCAAACGGTCTTAATTGTTAAACCCCCAAAAGGAATCGTTTCTATGCACTCAAGGCAAGGGGTGAAGAAGAAAGCTCTCCCGAAATTGTGAGAGGTATGTTAGAAGTTTTCTCTATTAATGTCTATGCATTGCTTGATCCAGGTGCTACTCTTTCTATTGTTACACCTTTGGTTGCTAGGGAGTTTGATGTATTTCTCGATGTTTTTATTGAATCCTTTTTAGTTTGTAGCAATGGGTGACTCTGTAGTTATAAAAAAGATCGGTAAGAAATGTCCAAGAAATGTTTTGTGATGCTACCCAATAGAGTTACTCTTGCTTTTTTGGTAGAACATGATATATTTGATTTTCATATCATCTTGGGTATGGATTGGCTTCATGATTGTTTTGCTTCCATAGATTGTAGAAGAAGGAAGGGTAGTGAAACTTCAATTTCCTAATGAACCTATTTTAGAGGTTGTAAGAAAATAGAGACAAGGACCTAGAATGTGAAATTCCTTAATTTGAGTGACTACCTGTAGTGGGGGAATTCCCACTTGTTTTTCCTAATGACCTTCCCAGAGTTCCTCCCGAACGGGAAATTAACTTTTTCTTTGATTTATTACCGAAGATGAATCCAATTTCAATTACTCCATATATGATGATTCTGGCGGAATTGAAAGAGTTGAAGCTCAAAATCAAAGATTTAATTAACAAGTGTTTCATTAAATCTAGTATTTCTCCATGGGGTGCTCCGATCTTGTTTTTTATGAAGAATAATGGATCCCTTAGAATATGCATTAATTATCGCCAACTCAATAAGGTAACCATAAAGAATAAGTATCCTCTCCCTAGGATTAATAATATATTTGATCAACTCCAAGGTACTAGTTACTTTTCGACGATTTACTTACGGTCGGGATATCACCTTTTTAGGGTGAGAGGTGCAGATGTTCCCAAGATAGTTTTCCAAAATAGATTATGTATTTTGGGTTTGAGAATTCCCCGATGGCGTTCATTGAACAACTGAATAGAGTTTTCTGATATTACCTCAACTCTTTGTGATTATTTTCATTGATCATATTCTTATATACTCCAAGAATAAAAATGAGCATCAGAGTCACTTGAGGTTGGCCTTTCAAGTCCTCATAGAATACCAAATTTATGCTAAATTTTGCAAAGTGAATTTTTGTTAATATCGATTTCTTTTCATGACTATATTATCTCTAGTGATGGTGTAGACGTTGATGCAAAAGAGATGGATATGGTCTGAAATTGGCTTGGACTTTGACTCCCACAGACATAAGGAGTTTCTTTGGTCTAGATGACTATAATAGAATATTTGTTGATGGATTTTCGTCCATTGCTTCTTCTTTGACAGCTATTACCCAAAGAAGGTGAAGTTTGACTTGTCAGAAACTTGTTAGAAAGGTTTTCAAGAGTTGAAATATAAGCTTACCTTCTCTCCAATTTTTAATTTATCGATGGGCAATGAAGGGTTTGTAGTGTATTGTTATTCTTGCCGAGTAATCTTGGGATGTTTCCTCATGTAGCATGGTAAGGTGATTGTGTATGGTTCTAGGCAACTCAAAGTTCATGAGAAGAATTACCCAACACATGATCGTGAGTTAGATGTTTAGTTTTTCGTTGAAAATATGGAGACATTACTTGTACAGTGTGCATGTTGATGTGTTACTGACCATAAAAGTCTTCAAAATGTGTTTACACAAAAGGAGTTAAATCACTGACAGAGAAGATGGTTAGAATTGTTGAAGGATTACGTAATGAGTGTCCTTTACAACCCCTGAAAAACCGATGTGGTTGCGGATGCTTTGAGTCGTATGACTATAGGTAGTGTGTCTCAAATGGAGGAAGAGAAGAAAGAACTAGTGAAAGATGTTCACCGGTTCGCTCGGTTATCTGTGCGGTTAGATATTCTCCAATTGGTGGTTTCATGGTCCATCATAACTCTGACTCATCATTAGTGGTGGACCTGAAATCTACGCAGCACCTTGATCCTCTATTTATTGAGTTAAAGGAATTGGTACTTTGTAAGTTTAATGAGTCATTCTCCCAAGGGGGGGGGGGGTATTCTTAGGTACCAAATGAGTTTATGTATACCCGATGTTGAGGATTTGAGAAAATATATTCTGGAAGAAGGCCATGGTTTTCGCTATTCTATGCATCCGTGTGGCACCAATATGTATCATTATCTTAGGGAGGTCTATTGTTGGGATGGTTTAAAGAGGGACATAGCAGATTTTGTTGCTAAGTGTCCCAAATGCCAACAAGTTAACGTTGAGCATCCTAAACTTGGTGTTTTAATCCAAATAATGGATGTTCCTACATGGAAGTTTGAAGCCATCAATATGGACTTTGTTTTTGGGTTTCCTTGAAACCAAAAGCAAAATGATTCTGTATGGGTTATTGTGGATAGGTTGACCAAATCTGCCAATTTTATTCCTGTTAAGTTTAATTACACGGCTGAAGATTATACAACGATCTACATTTATGAGATTGTGAGTCTTTATGAATTTACTTTGTCCATCATTTCTGAAAGAGGTGCCAAATTCACTTATCGTTTTTCAAAGTCTTTTCAAAAGTGACTAGGTACGCAAGTTAAACTTAATACCTCTTTTCATTCTCAGACATATGGTCAAGCGGAACGTACCATTCATACCCTTTAGGATATGTTAAGAGCAAGTGTCATTGATTTTAAGGGAATTTTGAATGATCACTTGCCTTTGATCGAGTTCTCTTACACCAATGCTTATTATTCGAGCATCTCCATGGCAGTGCTCTTTATTCTAGAAGGTGTAGAACTCCAGTTGGATAGTTTAAGGTTGGTGAGTCCTCACTCCTTGGTACAAAGATTATCTATGAAGTTATAGAGAAGGTTCGAATCATACGAGATAGATTGAAGACAACTTATAGTCGGCAAAAGTCTTATGATAATAATAAAGAAGAGATAGTAAGTGTGAAATAGGTGATAATGTCTACTTGAAGATTTCACCTATAATAGGTGTGAAGAAATTTTGTAAGAAGGGGAACTTAAGTTCCCGGTATGTTTGTCACTACGAGGTTTTGCAACGAATCTACGAGTAGAAACAACCTAGTGAACTAGCTTCAGTTCACCCGGTGTTTCATTTCTCTATGCTCAATAAATGCATGGGTGACCCACTGTTTATTCCACATATTGATTGTTTAGGGGTTGATGAGAATATCTCGTATGAAGATATTCGGGTTGAGATCCTAGATCGCCATAGAAAGAAGTTGAGAAACAATGAGGTTGCCGCTGTAAAAGTTCTATGGTGGAACCATCTTGTTGACAGTGTAACATGAAGGCTGAAGCTGACATTAACTCCCTCTACCCTCATCTCTATACTTCTTAAAATTACGCATTCATCTTAATTAAGAAAGTAATGCATGATAATTAATTTGACTTGTTTTCTAAATAGGTGCACGTTTTGCAAAAGTTCTACCAACTAGAGTATTAGTAAAATTTCTTCATACTCTATTCTTGTACTGATGTGAAAAATGTATGCATATGTTTTCTTGATATTTTGTTGTTTAGTTGCCATCTTGATAAGAACAATAGCATAACAACTCTTTATTCATTTTTATTTTATGATAAGGTTGAGAAGTAAATTCCTCGCCACGTCTTAGGAATATGGATCTTTTATATGTTGGGTATCATGAATTGATTGCTATGTGTAATGTTATGGTATGTGTTGTAAAGAAATGTTATTACTTCTATGAGATGTGACTCTTTATGATTTTGATGTTGTTGATTTGTTTTTCTGCTAGTACTGAGTCTATTCCTACCTCCAGAAGATTTTAGTGTCATTCGGGAAGGACTGTTCCTAAGGGGGTGATAATGTAACTTTCTTGAAATTCCATGACTTAGACTAGAGCTTAATCCAACAAATAATGTTTAAAATAATATTTCCAGACCTGTATTAATGTAATAAGCTCATTTGGAAAAGGTTAGATCCAAAATAAATAAGAAAGAGCTTGACATCAAGAAACTAGCTAATATCAACTAGTTAATCTCCACATACGATAACTAGAAATTTGTCTCACATATTAAACCATCTAAAGAGTGCAATTATTGACATAGCCAATAAAAGTTAATACGCCGTATAGGCCTTAATACAAAAGAATCCAAAAAACATAAATGGAAATCTCATACTCTTGAATTCTACTTATACCTTCATAAAGATGCAATATAAAACATGGAATCCCCGAACATGAGGACCTACTAAGACTCGGATAAAGATTTAAGAGCTTCTTCAAATTTACCTGCTTAAACTTCATTAGACGGAATCTATAATTGTAGTAATATAAAGTAATGGGGTTAGTACGCCTCTTGCACTAAGTATGGGTATATGCACATAACACTTATGTACATCCATGTAAAAACATCATTTATCATTTAATTAGATAACATACTATGTCATGTGAAAGTCTTCAATGCACATACCATATAACGTAAACAAACTAAGGATACTAAAAACATACAACATGATAATAATCAAAGACATATTTTCATAGATTCATGTTAAGATATTAATAAATCATATAACCATAACATACAAAACACTAACCAATGATCTCATCCCCAACCTAAAAGTGCAAAGGTCATGTGAAACCCTATAACCCTAGATAACCGAGTAGATAAGATAGGACACCATATGTAAAGCCTTGCTTCATGTAACTTGTAACATAAGTAGTCCTCACTTCATATTGCAATACAACCAAATAACGTATTTATTATAATAACCAACATTTATGTAAGGGTAAAATCATATATCATAAACATATAGATTTCATATCATCATAAAAGTTAAGAACAATCTCCTACGACTTCCCTTAGAGTCAACTTGTGCAATGTCTAGGAAGCGTCTCATGCCACTACCTGTACTATGAAACACCTCAAGTCACCCTAGTCAACGTTCATTTACTTGTCTTTTATTTTACATGAGGGAACATAAACATTAAAAGGAATAGACGATGTGAGCTAACATGGAATCCAGTTTCTTCCCCACACCGAAAAGAGGTGGTCTACTGGACAAAGTCGAACCTAACATGACGTAGGTTTCTAGGTGTATCCACTAGCTATTATCATATGGTGTCAACATAGTTCAAGACCTAGAATATGTATTAGGGACCCATAGTTTCACATTAAAAGAAAGCCTCAATCTCACGAGAATCGTATTGAGCCTACCTTCCCGCAATGGAAGGAACACTTCCCATATTTAGTTCATCGGTGCTTAGGTTTAGTACCTTTCATGAAATGACTTTTATGTATTATTTTATTATACACTTACCAAAGGTCATTGGAGATATTCTCCATGTATAACATGATCATGAGTTCTTTTAGATTAGATGTGAATTGTCCTTCCATCGTAAACTTTCTTTTGTCAGATTTACATGGCAAAATCATTTTGTATGAAACATACAAGACAATATCATAGTTTGCAGTTTCGTATTCTTATCATAATCTAATAATTAACATGTTCATATTCACATAAATACAGAATATATACTTTAGTACATACTTTTGATGGAATAACATCATAGTTTATATGCTAACATAAACATTAAGAGTAATCACACTTAGAAGACATACGTCTTGCTTGCAACAATCTTATTCATCATGCAATATTCATAATCAAATATAGTTAAATACTCAATGAAATAATCAAGAAAAACTCTTAAAATCTTGTACAAGATCAATACATAACATGGGATAAGGTAAATGGGTTACTAAAGGATTCTTTCAAATCTTAAATTCTAACCCGAATGCTCTCAAGTTATATACCCCTAAGTCATTAGGACCATAACCAACCCTTTTGGAAAATACTAGGTTAGGTAATAGGATGTTTCTTTAGTTAGTTACTCGGCTAGTATCACCCAGTTAGGTTTTAGGCTGTCAGGTGCACTTTTTAGTTTATTTTTGTTTTTCCTAGGTTAATTATCTAGTAAGGTAATATAGTTAAGACCTAGTACTTTTTAGGAAGTGTGGCCCCATGTGGCTTGGACTGCCATGTGCCTGCCCCCTAACCGTACTAACCGGATTTGTTTAGGCTTGGTTTCTTGTCTCTCAGCTGGCAGTACATGTGCTTGTTCATGAGTTGTTGCCTCCTTCTTGTTTCCCAAAGGATCCTCACTATGTCCTTATACAATTCTTAATCTACATGATCATTTTAAATAGTTATGTGCTATGGTACCTATGCTTGACAATTGGATGCCTTGCACTTAATGTGCACAAATAAGAAATTAATATTTTATCTTCGGGTCTTCATTGAAGGTATAATTCCTAAACAATCTTGGATTTGATCATTTGAACATCAAATTATATCTTAATACATCAAAATTTGTTAAACATCAAAGTGTATTTTAAGTTACTTGTCAATATAAAATTTGGCTAACACCCTTAAGCCAATATTCTCTAACATGACCAATATTATTAAATATTGGGCATTGGGATGCCTGTGTATCCCAATACATATTATTAAAAATTAATAGTCTCTTCAGAGGACAAATATCTTTTCTGGGAGCATCAATTTAAGCATTATTAAATAGATTAAGCTCTAGTATATGTCAGGGAATTCCCAGAGCGTTCAATTATCCCCCCTTAGGAACATTCGTCCCTAAATAACACTAAAATCTTTTGTAGGGTAGAAAAAAGACTGAATACTAGAAGCACAAAAAGCACATAACTTATCGTTACACTTAGCACTCAATCCATTATCCTCAAACATATAAGAGATACATATTCATAATACATAGTGAGAAATTTCCTTCTCAACATTTTCATAAGCTCAAAATGCATCAAAGAGATGCCATGCTATCAATCTTCTCAAGATAACAACAAAACACCCAAATCTCAATAAAACATATGCATACAAGTTCCACATAAGTGCTACAATAGAGTAAAATGCACCTATTTAGTAAACAAGTTAAAAAAATAACCATCTTGTTAAATGGGGCATGAATATTTATAAGCCAATCTTTATTGGATATGCCCATCCTTTGATTTTTTGCATAAGTTATTCTTATTGGGGATATATTCAAACACTGATGATTTGGCATTTTCATGTTTTGCTTACATAGTTCACTTCAAACATACATTTCTTCTTCTTTGATCTCACGTTTCACTTTGAACATGCTATGTTGACTTAGAATATTATTTAAGACTTCCATTGCGTTCTTTCTGTGCATTGACTAAGAATGACTTACATCATTACTAAGTCTAACCTCACCCTTTGGTTATCATATCCGAACACCCCTCATCTTCCTACTTCTTTCTTTTTTTCTTTCTTACTAAAATGTTGATCATTACACACACTACTACAATCAAAAATAGGGAGAACTAGGGAGATTAACACTCGACAATTTCATTGGGAATTACCCTAGTTTTGGTTTTCTAAATTCAATACGTTTTAAAAGACTCTTTTAACCTCACAACATGGTATATAAAACCATTTATTATCATCTTACATTCTATTAAACACGAAATGATTTGACCCCTTTGAATACAATTTCCCGCCATATGTCAACCTTTGATACAACCATAAAAACTATTAGTCCCAACAAGACATTAACACGCATGTTTCTTACAACACTTACCACAAATTGGTCTCTCTTTTGGTTGATAAACAATTCTCCCCTCTTTAGGTTTAGGATTAGAACCTCAATTATTGCCATTTTTGGAGAAATTAAAAGGAAATTCGTTTGAAAACCGCTTCTTAAACATAGGCTTGTCTTTAACATCAAGCCTACTCTTAGAAGAACTACCTTCAATAAACTTTGACTTTTGAGATTCCCTATTACTCTTCCTTAGTCGACATTCCTCAACTTATTGAGCATGAACCTTTAACATCCTTGACAAAGGTTGAAGAATTTTTCTACCTTAGATTACTTTTGTTTCCTTGTAAAGAATCTACCAATAAAGGAATCATATGCTAAAAGACACAGTGTCAAAGCCATAAAGGCACGACAAAATAGTATCAAGAAACGAGAAGTTTCCTAATTATCGCATAGACGCTCATCCATAATTGTGGTGTGCTTAACAGCCATGAAGAAGACACTAGGTAACATGGTTTAGTGAGACATTGACCCTAAGGATATTTAACGCCCTGATACAAGGTTTGTCACACCCGGATACTAGACCCTGTATGAGACATGTGACGTTAACATCTCAGAGGACAATGTCAAGCCTCTTCTTGCTTTCATCACAATCATATAGTTAAATTTTAAGGAAAATTAAAAACATTTAACATACTATTGAAGTATATACTGACTTCATACTTAGTACATATATGGACATACGATAACTAGAAATCTTTCTCACATATTAAACCATCTAAACAGTACAATTCTTGACTTAGGCAATAATAGTGAATATGCCATATAAGCATTAAAAAAAAGAATCCAAAGTACATAACTAGAAATCTAATACTCTTAATTTCTACTTATTCCTTCATAAATCAAGATTATGGAAGATAGAATCCCCGAACATGAGGACATACCAAGACTTGCACAAAGAGTTCAAAGCTTCTTCAAATCCACCTTCTTAAACTTCAATGGCCGGAACCTACAATTGTAGTAATATAAAGTAATGGGTTAGTATGACACATGTGCTATGTATGGGCATATCAACATAACACTTAATAACATGCATGAAAAAGAATCATTTATCATTTCATTAGAGAACATGCTAAGTCATGTGAAATCCTTCAATACACATACCATATAATGTGTACAAACTTAGGATACCATCAACTTACAACGTGATCATAATAAAAGACATATTTTCATAGATTCATGGTATCATATTCAATAAATCCTATAAACGTAACATAAAAACAGTTATCAATGATCTCATCCCCAACATACAACTGCAATGGTCATGTGAAGACCCATAACCCACATAACCAAGTAGACAAGATAGGAGACCATAAGAAAACCCTTGCTTCATGTAACTTGTAAAATAAGTTGTCATCAATTCATATTGAAATTCAACCAAATAACGTATTTATCAAAATAACCAACATTCATGTAACAGTAACATCATATATTTTAAAGATATATATCATATCTTCATATTACATAAGAACAATCTCCTAGGTGAATCCGCTAGCTACTATCTTAGCTTAAGTCCCTTTCTTGAATTAACCTTTAAGTTTTATTTTATTATAAACTTATCATAGTTCTTGGTGGATATGGATGCCACAGATACTGAGAATGAATACTGGTCTTCCTATCAAATCAATGATGTTTCACAGACTTTGTGCAATAAGTGGAAAGCTAGCGGAGTTTTGAGCGGAGTACTGGTCACTTGCGAGATGTTTAAGACACCCTTCCGGGAGAGATTCTTTCCCAAGGAGATGAGGGAGGCCAACGTTGAGGAGTTTATCAACCTTAAATACGGATCCATGACAGTAAGGGAGTATTCCCTAAAGTTTTTTAAACTATTAAGGTATGCCACTTCCTTTATATCTTAAAGCAGGGATATGATGAACAAGTTCAACATAGGATTCAGTGGAGATCTGGATGATTTGTGTCTCTCCAAGTTGATTGTGCATGTCCAGGAGTTAGAAGAAAACCGCAAGAAGAGGGGCGTTCGTGATGGTAGAATTCCTAAGCCTCAACATCTCGCAGGTCTCCACCATGGAGGCCACAAGAACAATTTTGGCATTCATGATAAGACCAGGTTAAAAAAGGGGAAATAGAGTTTAGGAAACTATAACTCTTAAAGGATTAAAACATCTAGAATAGGAAGACTCGAAAACTGGAAGGGCAATTGAGGTGAGATACAGCGTCCCAGAATGGACTGTGCTAAGTGTGGTCGCGCTCCCATTGGAGAGTGCATACAGGGAACTATGCCCTCTTCGATTGCAGTAAGAGAAAGCACATGGTTATGGACTTCCCAAATAAAAGTGGTCGGGCTGGAGGTAATGCTCAGCCTAGGCAAAGAGGAACATGTTCTACACCCTTAAGGGCAGGGAGGAGCAAGAGAAGTCCGCTGATATGGTTCCAGGTATCTTGCAAGTATTCTCGACTTCTGTATATGCTTTTGTTAATATAGTGTATACGCTTTCCATTGTAAATCATTTGCTTGCCATCGATTTTGAGATATTGACTGAAGTTATGCATGATCCTAAAGAGGTTAGTACACCTTTAGGAGAAAATGTAAGAACTGATAGAGTATACAAGGATTTCCCAATAGTTGTATGTGATTAGACTATGTGTGCAGACTTGGTTGAGTTACCAATGCATGATTTTGATGTCTCTTTGAATGGACTGGCTTCATAGTTGTTATGCTTGCATGGATTGTCGTAATAGGGTTGTGAGATTTCATTTCCCTAATGAAGAAGAGCTAGTATGGGAGGGGTACAACTCGAGTCATCCTAATCTCTTTATTTCAACTCTTAAAGCTAGTAAAAAGATGTCCAAGGGGTTATTATGTCATCTTGTGAGTGTTAGTGATTTAGATCAAGACATTCCTTCCATAGACTCAGTGGCTATACTGAATGAGTTTAAAGATGTATTTCTTGATGATTTGCCTTGATTTTCTCACCCTCGAGAAAATGAATTTTATATTGACCTAGAACCCGATAATAAACCAATTTCAATTACACCTTACAGAATGGCTCTAGCTGAACTCAAAGAGTTGAAGCTGCAGTTAAAAGACCTCACTAGCAGTCTTACAATGATATTCATTTTAAGTTTTGAGAATTTTGAAAAGAATTGGCCTTGAATTAACTGAACTTTTATTGTGTGTAAAAATGTTTTATATAAGTATGTTTAATATTGAAGAAGGTAGTTAATCCATAGAAGAAAGAAAAAAGGTGAATATTGAACTGGTTAAGATTTGCAAATGTGCTAAATTTTCAAAGTGCTTGAAAATATGAAATTGTGCTCCTTGTTGATTGATGCTTTGAATATTCTAATTTTTGAACCTGAATTGTAGTGTCTTATGTAATACTAAGTGATTCCTTGTTGTGCTTGAAGTTTTATTGTCATTCGAGGAAGAATGTTATTCTAAGTGAGGAAGAATAAAACTACCCAAAACGAACTAAGGAGAAATAGAGGCTCGTGAGTGTATCTTGAGTTAGTTTGAACATAAAATGAGTTAAATTAATTGTACTAGAAAGCCTATGAATTTTGGTTAATTTTTGAGGTGAAACGCTCCAGAAAATCAATGACATTCGCAGAGTGTGACTTAGAAAGTGTTCTTGTGTCTTTCTTTGTTTGAGTGAGTTTTACGTGTTTGTTTTGATCTAAATTTATGTGGGACATTCCTAATACCTAGAATATTATTTTTAGAGGTTACAATTTGGTTACGACCCCACCTAAGACACACGAGGGGTGATAGAAGAGGACCTAAGACGTAGCACCCAAGCTGGCTATTCGACGCCCACAGTCTACTGTCCGTAGAATCAATGACGCCACGTCCTTTGGGGGGAGTAGTACCATATTTTAGGGTAGCGTATACCCTCATAAAGAATCCTCTTAAGAAATTGACTCCCCAGCAGAATGTGCCGTCAATCAACTGAGGCCTAGTAGCTTGGGGTCGTCGATTGGTAGCTGCAAAAGTTGCTAAACGTTTGCTGCCACCTTGGGGTGTTTTGTGTAAATTCACCCCATGTCTTTTAGTACCCTAGGACTATATTTTTAGGGTTTTTAAGTTATATTAGATTACTTTTAAGTCCTAGACTTAGACATCACCCCTCACTTCATGTATTCAAACTCCTTCACAAAAGAAAACTCTCTAAAAGTCTCTTTGGAAGCAAAAAGTCGAGGAGATCTAGGAGGGCTTGTTGGGAAGTGTTATTCATCAAAAAATAGTGGGTTTAATTCTTATTTAGGTATGGTATCCACCCTTGAACCCTCTTCTATACAAGGAGTCATTTCCAAAAGATTTCAAAAAGGGTTTTCAAACTCTATTTTCTTCTATCTTTTATTTTTAATAATGGGTCTTCTTGTAAAAGTATTTTAATGGTTCAAATGTGTTTCTTTTATTATGAATTGATGATTTTAATTTCAAAACCCCAATGAATTTATGTCTATGCATATTTCAAACTTTTAGCTTAAGAAATGGCTTAAATGAATTTGTTTGTGTAGATTATGAACTTTGGTTTTCTTGTGTTGTTATTATGAGTTAAGATACAACTTAAAAGCCTTATTTTGATGAAATATTTAGAAAATAATTATGTGTGGCGATGGCTTGCTTAAATGGTGAGTTGCTTATGTTGTGTATTTCTTATTATAAGTTACGTTTGAGTAATATGGTCCACAATTTTTGTGGTGGTGTGTCACACATGGATCCTCCACCACATTTGAAACGGCCATCGTCAACATCTTAGAGTTCGCATACAAGTCTCTTCTTATCTTTCATCACAATCATACATTTAAATTTTCAGAAATTTTAAACTCTTTCATATTTATTGAAATGTTCTTAGACATCATATAATTACTGCATAACAGTGATATACTAATAAGATCAAACTAAACAACCATCTATCAATATATTAAACAATTGAAATAAGGAATCATAATTTTAATAATTGTTTGCCGAACCATCCTTAATAAAAATGGTTGAACAAATATTTGAAATGAAACTTTAGGGACAACATCCACTAACTATGTCTAATGTTCTAAAGCTAAATAATAAATGTAGGCATCCTTGAACTCAATAAGACATACCAAAGTCTGGAGATCACTAATCCAAACTGCTTCAACGAATCTTTAATCTTCTTTCAGACATGTGCCTGTAAAAATAATAATATTATATGAGTTAGTACAACCTTGTACTAAGTATGGGTGTATGTACATAAAAACATAAGGACTATGCATCATCAAGGAAAGCTCTTCCTATTACAACATGTCGGTTCCGGATAGTGAAGTCTCTATTGTTTCCTAATTCGTTATTGATGATTCATAATATGAATATGACATAATTTCATGAATTTAAATCACACAAGTAATTTTTTTTATGAACATAAGACTTTGGAATCATGAACATAATTGTAGGACAACTCAAAAGAAACTTAATAATTTTACACCCTTAGGTCGAGAGCTTCTTATCCATGCCTTACTTTATTTTTCAGTATTTTTTCTTTTTCTTGTTGTGTAGTTCAATGATCTCCTTTGGCCCTATGTTTTACATACAAGTGGAATGATTCATCATATTCCCATACCTATAGTGAATCAAGTAAGTAATCCAAAAGCCTATGGAAATGATTTTATACCCTTACAACAAGTTATTCTTTCATTGCTTGTTAAATTGTGAATAAATTCTTTATAAGACAATCCTTATTAGATATTCTCATTATTAGATTTGGATATTATAAAATTGCTGGGGCACTTATATTCATATTAATTGATATGCCTATTATTTGATCATTTTGCTTACTTAGTTCACTTATAAACTTACTACTAATCTTCTTTGATCTAATGTTCACGATAAGCATAATTTTCCTTCTTTCTTACATTCATAAAGAAATATATAGAATTTAACAGTATTAGATCATGTGAGATAAGGTGAAATCCAATGTCTTTCCCACAGTGCAAAGAGGTGGTTCACCTATTAAAGTGAACCTAGATCATGTGAGTTAACATGAAATCAACTATCTTCCCCACACTGAAATGAGGTGGTTCACCGGCTAAAGTGAAACCAAATCAGGAGAATTTAAAAGACATGGATCATGTGAGATAAACATGAAATCCAGTGTCTTCCCCACCATAAAATAGGAGGTTCGCCGGCAAAACATAAAACGAATACTACCTAGCACTCTTAGGTGGAATACATTTGCTAGTCCCTATGCTATCAACATAGTTCCAAGACTTGGAATTTTCGGAGACTCTTATCAACCTTGGGTGGTATTCTCATCTGATGAGGCTCACGTGTTCTTGACCAAGTTCATTGCTAGTCTATTAGTGCTTTGCTCAATTTCATATACTATACATCTTTTGGAGTTAACTCATTCATTATGGAAGCTTTAATCCATTATAAGGTATGCTTAGCTAATTGTATAACTTGTTATCCCTTTCTGTACTTGATGAATGTGAACTTAAGTCTTACATTATGATTATGGTTTGAATGAGACTTCTCTCATGATTTCTTACACCCTCTTATGTGAGTATATTTTACACAATTATTTTGGTGCAAGTGATACTTTTCTCACTTCTTTAAAGACCTTGTTCTATGTCAATTTAATAACTCATAAGCTTTTGTTTATGTTATTACTCATATTATCTTGTTCAACGTTATTTTGTAGTCTTGTACCATTCTTTATGAAAGTTGTATGGACATATTCAATAAGATAATGTTCACAATTGTTTTATATAAGGTATGTTCACAATTTTATTTATATAGGGTATGTTGGGACTAGTCCCAATCATTGGCATACCCTGGGTTATGAGTTAATTGATTTAGAACTTGTCAAGTCATTCTTTAACTTGTATTTGTCCTTACAAGAACCATTATAATTTATATTGTCCATGTAAGATTGGTATGATTTAATCATTAGCCATTATATCATATTTTGGAATAATATTGCTAGACAATTTATTGGCATAGTGTAACGACCTGTTTAGTCGTTTTGAGCAACAGATTTTATTTTGGAAAAACTGGCAGATGTGACGGAGGCCACGACGGACCGTCAAGGGCACGACAGACCGTCGTGGAGGGTGTCGTTTCAAAACACTTAGAAAATCTGAAATTGGGTACTGAAAATCGACTCTCTGAACGTCATGACGGAATGGCAGGACGGACCGTCGCAGGCTCGACGGCCCATCACAGGCCATCCACTTAAAAATAAGTCTCTGGACCTTGTGACGGACAGCAGGACGAAGAAGATAGCTTGTTGATTCAATTCTTCGGTGGAGGTAGGTTATGGTTTATGTTACGATATTCGTAGTAAACTCTTAATAGCGAATGATATGTGTTGAGTAGTATTATTAAGTCTTCTATATGCTTAATTGCGTGTATGCATGATGTGATCTTATATTTATATACATGATTGTGATAAAATAAGCATGATAAAGCTATTGAATCTTAAATCTAGAAGAAACCCTAATCTACTTTGTTAATGACGATGCCTTGGTATAAAAGAAGGCTTAATGAACGAAAGTAGTGAGATTAGGGGATCGGGTGCCACGTTCCGGTACCAGGATAGAATATGAGGATCGGAGTGTCACGTTCCGACACCAGTATAGTATATGGATCGGGTGCCACGTTCCGGTACCAGGATAGAATATGAGGATCGGAGTGTCACGTTCCGACACCAGGATAGTATATGGATCGGGTGCCACGTTCCGACACCAGGATAGAATATGAGGATCGGAGTGTCACGTTCCGACACCAGGATAGAATATGAGGATCGGAGTGTCACGTTCCGACACCAGGATAGTATATGGATCGGGTGCCACGTTCCGGTACCAGGATAGAATATGAGGATCGGAGTGTCACGTTCCGACACCAGGATAGTATATGGATCGGGTGCCACGTTCCGGTACCATGATAGAATATGAGGATCGGAGTGTCACGTTCCGACACCAGGATAGAATATGAGGATCGGAGTGTCACGTTCCGACACCAGGATAGAATGAGGAGTGGAGTGTCACGTACCGACACGAGAGTAAATAACATAATGAATCTTGAAAGATACTAATATACTCAATCTAAAGAACATGTTTCCCAAACGAGTATGATGAGGAGGCGTGAGTCCTCATTGATGTGCTTGGTGTTGTAACCAAGGATTATGGTAATTATAAATGCTGCATGCTAAGGATATTAGTTGATTTTATGATGTTACTTGATATATACTGTTTTCTATTTTGAGTTGGCCGATGATACCTACTCAGTACTTGTGGTTGTACTGACCCCCTACTTTTATGTTTTCCTTTTGTTTATTTGTGGAGTGCAGCAAACGTGCCGTTATCTTCGACTCAACATTAGTTCAAGCCAGTCTTCGTCACACCGGATCTTCAGGGTGAGCTAATGCTTCTAGCTTGGACTGGATCTCCTTCCTCATGTCTTGATGCCTTGAAGTTTCGGCATAGACTAGCTTTTATTTATTTTAGCTTCTTAGAATACTCTTAGTTTAGTAAATTGATCATAGATGTTCTTGTGATGATGACTTCCAGATTTTGGGGAATTAATAGATGTTGAATTTTAGAAGTTATTGAATTGTCTTTTATTATGAGTTTAAGTCTTCCGCATTGTTTATGCTATTATTAATTGAAATGATAAGGTTCAGATTGGTTGGTTCGCTCACATAGGAGGGTAAATGTGGGTGCCAGTCGCGTCCCGGTTTGGGTCGTGACAAACTTGGTATCAGAGCATTAGGTTCATTGGTCTCATCACACAAGAACAGGTCTAGTAGAGTCTTAAGGAACGGTAGGGGGACGCCTTTACTTTTCCTTGAGAGGCTATAAGACTTTAGGAAAATTCACTCTTTCATTCTTCTTTCGTGCTACTACTTGAGTCCAATTGGTATCTGGGCGATACGAATTGGTATCTGACCATCTTCACTCTATTTCGCAGATGGTTAGAACTAGAGCAACGACCGCACCAGCAGCAACAATGGAAAGACAAGAAACGACTGAGCCAGCCACTGGGGCTGTAGCTCGAGGAAGAGCAACGGCAAGAGGCCGTGGAAGAGGTCGTGGGAGGACGTCCTCTAGAGGAAGAGGACAAGCACCTAGCCCATCTGATACTAGGGCGGTGACTCCTCCACCGACCGAGGAGGTGATAAGAGAGGGGGAGGAAGGGGAGAATGAACGAGGGCAGAATGAGGAAATGCCACCCCAACCTACCCCAGAGATGATCAACCAAGTACTGCTTATCTTAGTGGGTTATCCGATCAGGGTCAGGCACCTCCAGTGGTTTCTGCACCAACACCTCCGGTTTCAGAGGTACGACATGCGGCTACTATGGCTCCCCGCATGGATGCATCATTGGGAATAGGCACATTTCCACGTCTGACTACTGGACCTATTATGACAAACAAATGATCAGCAGCATGAACTTTTCAGTAAAGTTCTTGAAATTGAAACCTCCAGTCTTTAAGGGCGCGCAGAATCAGGATAGGATGCCTACGATTTTCTGGTTGATTGTCATGAGCTACTACACAAGATGGTATAGTAGAACGGTTTGGCGTTGAGTTCGTGAGCTATATCAGTTCAAGGGAACGCCAAAATGTGGTGGCGGTCACATGTTGAGTGTCAACCAACAGAGGCACCACCTTGACTTGGGAATCATTCTCTAACTGTTTATGGAGAAGTATATCCCAAGGACTTTGAGAGATAGAAAAGGGACGAGTTCTTGAGTCTAGAACAAGGGAGGATGACAGTTAACGGATGAGGCTAAATTTCGCGCACTATCCAGATACGCCACCCAACTGTGTTTCAGTCCACAAGAACGAATTCGCCATTTGTGAAGGGGTTGAGGTCAGAGTTGCGGATTTCAGCCTTACAGGTAGCGGCTACGGCAACATCCTTCCAAGAGGTGTAGACTTGTGATAGTAGGTGGAAGGAGTGAAGCCAGACGACTTCCACCATGACATCGACATCGAAAAGGTTTCGAGGGGAGGAGAGTTTAACGTTTCTCACTCTAGAGGACAGAGCTCCGGAGGTTATCAAGTCGACCAATTCGTCTTCACTACAGACTGTAGTTGGGGTCCACCTCAGAACGGTCAACACTACTCCGAGAGACCTATGCATGAACCCGAGACGAGAGTGTTATGGATGTGGGGAGGTTGGACACATCAAGAGTATTGTCCAAACCAGAGTTACAGAACCCAGCTAGCTAGAGGTAGAGGTGGTCATGGTAGAGGCCGCTTTTATGGAGGACGTGGTGGTCGAGGTAATGGTGGTCATCACAACGGCAGAGGCGATGGGCAAAATAGAGCCACTACTACGCAACATGGTAGGGGAAATGGACAGACAAACGATAGGGCCCATTGTTACGCTTTCCTGGGAGATCTGAAGCGGAGGCGTCTGATGCTGTTATCACAGGTAATCTTTGGTTTGTGATTGCATGGCATCTGTATTATTTGACCCTGGCTCCACGTTTTCATATGTATCTTCATCATTTGCTAATGGTCTAAAATTGCATTGTGAATTACTTGACATGCCTATTCGTGTTTCTACACCGGTGGGTGAGTCTGTGGTAGTTGAAAAGGTACATAGGTCTTGTTTGGTGAACTTTGTGGGGAGCAACACTTATGTAGATTTGGTTATTTTAGAAATGGGTGACTTTGATGTAATTCTGGGTATGACTTGGCTTTCTCCAAATTTTGCGATCTTGGATTGTAATGCTAAAACTGTGACATTGGCCAAGCCTGGGACAGATCCGTTAGTGTGGGAGGGTGACTACACTTCCAATCCGGTGCGTATCATCTCATTTCTTCGTGCTAAGAAAATGGTTAGTAAAGGGTGTTTAGCTTTCTTGGCCCATCTCAAGGATGACACTACCCAAGTACCTTCGATTGAGTCGGTTTCGGTGGTCCGTGAGTTTCTTGATGTATTCCCTGCAGATCTTCCGGGTATGCCCCCAGATAGGGATATTGACTTCTGTATCGATCTTGAACCGGGCACACGCCCCATTTCTATACCCCCGTATAGAATGGCTCCCGCGGAGTTAAGAGAGTTAAAGGCTCAACTTCAAGAGTTGTTGAGCAAGGGCTTCATTAGACCAAGTGCATCTCCTTGGGGTGCTCCGGTTTTGTTTGTGAAGAAGAAGGATGGGAGTTTTCGGATGTGCATAGACTACCGACAGTTGAACAAGGTAACTATAAGAACAAGTATCCTCTTCCTCGCATTGATGACTTATTCGATCAATTACAAGGTGCTTGTGTCTTCTCTAAGATTGACTTGAGATCCGGTTATCATCAATTGAAAATACGGGCAACGGATGTGCCAAAGACTGCTTTTCGAACGAGGTATGGACATTACGAATTTGTGGTGATGTCTTTTGGTCTTACGAACGCCCCTGCTGCGTTCATGAGCTTGATGAACGGGATATTTAAGCCGTATTTGGACCTCTTTGTGATCGTATTTATATGATATACTGGTATACTCCAAGAGTAAGAAGGAACATGAGGAGCATTTGAGAATGGTATTGGAAACGTTGAGGGAGAAAAAGCTTTATGCCAAGTTCTCTAAGTGTGAGTTTTGGCTAGATGCAGTGTCCTTCTTGGGGCACGTGGTTTCTAAGGATGGAGTGATGGTGGATCCTTCTAAGATCGAAGTAGTGAAGAATTGGGTAAGACCCACTAATGTGTCAGAAATACGGAGTTTTGTTGGGTTAGCTAGCTACTACCGCCGCTTTGTCAAAGGATTCTCTTCTATTGCTTCCCAATTGACGAACTTGACTAAGCAGAATGTTCCATTTGTATGGTCAGATGAATGTGAGGAAAGCTTTCAGAAGCTTAAGACTTTGTTGACTACCGCACCTATCCTCACCTTGCCGGTAGAGGGTAAGAACTTCATTGTTTATTGTGATGCATCCTATTCGGGTTTGGGTGCAGTGCTAATGCAAGAGAAGAACGTGATTGCTTATGCCTCAAGACAATTAAAAGTGCATGAACGTAACTATCCAACTCATGACTTGGAATTGGCCGCGGTAGTGTTTGCATTGAAGCAATGGAGACACTATTTATATGGGGTTAAGTGTGAGGTCTACACGGATCATCGTAGCCTTCAGTATGTCTTTACTCAGAAAGATTTGAACTTGAGGCAAAGGAGATGGATGGAACTACTGAAGGACTACGACCTCACTATTTTGTATCATCCGGGGAAGGCGAATGTTGTGGCAGATGCCTTGAGTAGAAAGGCGGGAAGCATGGGAAGTCTAGCTCATTTGCAAGCCTCTAGACGCCCATTGGCTAGAGAGGTTCAGACTCTGGCTAACGACTTGATGAGGTTGGCTAGTGTGGAGTCAAGATCTTCTTTTCTTGACAAGATTAAGGGAAAACAGTTTGATGATGAGAAACTAAGGCGAATCCGAGATAAAGTGTTGCGAGGAGAGGCTAAAGAAGCAACAATCGACGAGGAAGGTGTGTTGAGGATTAAGGAAGGGTATGTGTACCCCGCATTGATGATTTGATCAACACTATTCTGGCAGAAGCTCATAGTTCAAGGTATTCTATACATCCGGGTGCAACCAAGATGTATCGCGACCTAAAACAACACTTTTGGTGGAGTAGAATGAAGCGCAATATTGTTGACTTTATTGCCAAGTGTCCAAACTGTCAACAAGTGAAATATGAACACCAAAGGCCCGGAGGAACACTTCAAAGAATGCCCATTCCGGAATGGAAGTGGGAGAGAATTGCAATGGACTTTGTGGTTGGTCTTCCAAAGACACTGGGGAAGTTTGATTCAATTTGGGTAATTGTGGACAGATTGACTAAGTCTGCTCATTTCATTCCGGTCAAGGTGACTCACAATGCAGAGAAGTTAGCAAAAATCTACATCTCAGAAATCGTTCGATTGCATGGGGTTCCACTATCCATTATATCAGATAGAGGTACGCAGTTTACTTCTAAGTTTTGGAAAACATTGCATGCAGAATTGGGTACTAGGTTGGACCTTAGTACCGCGTTCCATCCTCAGACCGATGGTCAGTCTGAGCGAACGATTCAAGTGTTGGAGGATATGCTTCGCGCATGCGTGATAGAGTTTGGTGGCCATTGGGATAGCTTCTTACCTTTGGCAGAGTTTTCGTACAATAATAGCTATCACTCCAGTATTGATATGGCTCCATTTGAAGCATTGTATGGGAGGAGGTGTAGATCTCCCATTGGTTGGTTTGATGCATTCGAGGTTAGACCTTGGGGTACCGATCTCTTGAGGGATTCGTTAGAAAAGGTGAAGGGCATTCAAGAAAAGCTTCTAGCGGCGCAAAGTAGACAAAAGGAGTATGCAGACCGGAAGGTTAGAGACTTGGAGTTCATGGAAGGTGAACAAGTCTTGTTGAAGGTTTCACCCATGAAAGGGGTGATGCGGTTTGGCAAAAGAGGTAAGCTAAGTCCAAGGTATATTGGACCATTTGAGGTACTAAAGCGAATAGGGGAGGTGGCTTATGAATTAGCCTTGCCCCCAGGGCTGTCCGGAGTGCATCCGGTATTTCATGTGTCCATGTTGAAAAGATACCATGGAGATGGAAACTACATTATCCGTTGGGACTCAGTGTTGTTGGATGAGAACTTGACTTATGAAGAGGAACCAGTTGCTATATTAGATAGAGAAGTTCGCAAGTTGAGATCGAGAGAGATTGCATCCATCAAAGTTCAATGGAAGAATCGACCGGTTGAAGAGCTACTTGGGAGAAGGAGGCGGATATACAAGAAAAATACCCACATCTGTTTACAGATTCAGGTACTCTTTTCGCCATTGTTTTTCTTCTTTTGATCGTTCGGGGACGAACGATGGGTAAATTGGTATCTATTGTAACGACCTGTTTAGTCGTTTGAGCAACAGATTTTATTCTGGAAAACTGGCAGATGTGACGGAGGCCACGACGGACCGTCAAGGGCACGACGGACCGTCGTGGAGGGTGTCGTTTCAAAACACTTAGAAAATCTGAAATTGGGTACTGAAAATCGACTCTCTGAACGTCATGACGGAATGGCAGGACGGACCGTCGCAGGCTCGACGGCCCGTCACAGGCCATCCACTTAAAAATAAGTCTCTGGACCTTTGTGACGGACAGCAGGACGGACCGTCGCAGGCGCGACGGCCGTCACGGCTACGCAATCCCAGTTCGGGTGGATTTCTTTACACGTTTTAAGGGACGTTTTTGACTATTCCTGCTTTAATTATAAAGTTAGAGGGTTAATGTTAATAAGTCTAATTACTTGGGGGTTAAAAGAGGTAACCTTAAGTTAATTAGTGGATTATTAGTGCCATCTTTCAAACTTAATTATATATAATAATTAGGGTAAAAGAAAGAGGGTTTGAATAAAGAGAAATAGAAAGAAAAGCAAGAGAGGAGAGAAAATCGATCAAGAGAGAGACACGAAGATAGCTTGTTGATTCAATTCTTCGGTGGAGGTAGGTTATGGTTTATGTTACGATATTCGTAGTAACTCTTAATAGCGAATGATATGTGTTGAGTAGTATTATTAAGTCTTCTATATGCTTAATTGCGTGTACATGATGTGATCTTATATTTATATACATGATTGTGATAAATAAGCATGATAAAGCTATTGAATCTTAATCTAGAAGAAACCCTAATCTACTTTGTTAATGACGATGCCTTGGTAAAAAGAAGGCTTAATGAACGAAAGTAGTGAGATTAGGGGATCGGGTGCCACGTTCCGGTACCAGGATAGAATATGAGGATCGGAGTGTCACGTTCCGACACCAGGATAGTATATGGATCGGGTGCCACGTTCCGGTACCAGGATAGAATATGAGGATCGGAGTGTCACGTTCCGACACCAGGATAGTATATGGATCGGGTGCCACGTTCCGACACCAGGATAGAATATGAGGATCGGAGTGTCACGTTCCGACACCAGGATAGAATATGAGGATCGGAGTGTCACGTTCCGACACCAGGATAGAATATGGATCGGTGCCACGTTCCGGTACCAGGATAGAATATGAGGATCGGAGTGTGACGTTCTGACACCAGGATAGTATATGGATCGGGTGCCACGTTCCGGTACCAGGATAGAATATGAGGATCGGAGTGTCACGTTCCGACACCAGGATAGAATATGAGGATCGGAGTGTCACGTTCCGACACCAGGATAGAATGAGGAGCGGAGTGTCACGTACCGACACGAGAGTAATAACATAATGAATCTTGAAAGATACTAATATACTCAATCTAAAGAACATGTTTCCCAA
This sequence comes from Solanum habrochaites, assembly GCA_027704765.1. NCBI lineage: Eukaryota > Viridiplantae > Streptophyta > Magnoliopsida > Solanales > Solanaceae > Solanum > Solanum habrochaites. The sequence goes on from JAKWJA010002491.1 coordinate 21,847,080, forward strand.
ACGAGTATGATGAGGAGGCGTGAGTCCTCATTGATGTGCTTGGTGTTGTAACCAAGGATTATGGTAATTATAAATGCTGCATGCTAAGGATATTAGTTGATTTTATGATGTTACTTGATATATACTGTTTTCTATTTTGAGTTGGCCGATGATACCTACTCAGTACTTGTGGTTGTACTGACCCCCTACTTTTATGTTTTCCTTTTGTTTATTTGTGGAGTGCAGCAAACGTGCCGTCATCTTCGACTCAACATTAATTCAAGCCAGTCTTCGTCACACCGTATCTTCAGGGTGAGCTAATGCTTCTAGCTTGGACTGGATCTCCTTCCTCATGTCTTGATGCCTTGAAGTTTCGGCATAGACTAGCTTTTATTTATTTTAGCTTCTTAGAATACTCTTAGTTTAGTAAATTGATCATAGATGTTCTTGTGATGATGACTTCCAGATTTTGGGGAATTAATAGATGTTGAATTTTAGAAGTTATTGAATTGTCTTTTATTTATGAGTTTAAGTCTTCCGCATTGCTTTATGCTATTATTAAATTGAAATGATAAGGTTCAGATTGGTTGGTTCGCTCACATAGGAGGGTAAATGTGGGTGCCAGTCGCGTCCCGGTTTTGGGTCGTGACATATATAACATATGTTTAAGTTGATTCATTATCGAAAATTCCGGGTAGGACTCACAAAGGACCAACCAAGGACCCTTGAGGAGGGCCCTTGCATTTTGGGGTCAAGGACTGTCTGGGTAGTGTACACCAAAGAAGACAGTTGACAGAACGTCTATGGATAAACGAGGCGTCTATGACATACATCAAAAACATTTATCAATTTTGGATAATATTCCATTTTGAACACACTCTGAACTCATCGACGGATGTGTATCACAGAAGGGAGGTGACCATTGACTTAGAGGTGGACCGTTAGTCGAGGTCTTATATCTTAGGGTTGAGTTTTATTCACGTTTTGAGTTAATTATAATTCATAAATTATAGGGTAAGGTAGTTTTTTAGGGGATTAATGAATATTTATTAAGTTAATTAATAGCCCATATAAATACCCTAACCCCAGTAGACTAATCACAACTCACAAAACCCAAATTCTCTTTCTTCTCTCTTCTTTCTCTGTCTAGTAAAGAACACCATTGAAGACCAAGATAGGCGAGGGTTTAAGAGACGAAAAGTTTCAATTTCGTCCATCAATCTTAATCAAGTCTAATTCAACTTTGAGACCTCTCTCCACAAAGGGTTCCATCAAATTGATTTCAAAAGTTGAGTTTTCAAGTGGGTTTTAATCCAATACGAAATTGATGTTATGAATTGATTTGTTTATGATTTATTTTGAAAATTATGAATATATTAACACGTATTATAAATCAATTATGATATTTTTTTTGGATTAGTCTAGTTTGTAGAAGATGAATTTTAACCCTTAATCCTAGGTTATGATCTTGATATGAATTAAATTATATCGATTAAATTAACTTAGTTATTGGTTGAATTACTATTAGATGATGTTATAATACTAATTATGAATGAATTAGGTTGAATTTTAGTCTTATCATGCTAGTTCTTGAGAAGTAATCTAGGTTATGAAATATGTTTTGAATTGGCATAAGTATATTGTCTTAAGCTATGAACTAGTATTGAATTGTGATGTAGTGCTTCTTTTAGTCGTGTTGTCATGTTGGTCATTGAACTACGATGATGTTATACCCTAATTGATTTTAACTAAGGGTTTATGGTAAGATCTTGATAACAAAATATGAAGGAGACTTGGTAAGTTTTATGATCCCTATTCTTTACTTCAAATTATGGTTAATTGTGATTAAGTTAAGATGATGTGTTGGAATATGGCTTCTATTAGGATTGATAGGATTGTACAATGTTAAATTTAAATGTCTTGACTATGATTTATGGGGTGTTGGCTTATGATGTAAATGTTGTAAGGATGGTCAATGATTTGTCAATGTGCCTTATCATGATATGAAGATGTTAATGTGTTATACTCACCTATATGAATTGTATTGAAACGACAACACTCATTAAATTATTATTGAGCTATTATGATGATGATTTTTACACAAGGGTTAGACCTTATGACCTACATTAATCTATGATGATTAATTAAGACATTAAATATATCTAAAAAGGGGACTCTAGCTTAGCACCGAGTGAATTAGAATGAGAATTGTCCATTCCCACATAGGGATGGTTGGATCACTTATGTACTCTTGAGATTGGAGACTAAAATGCATGTATAATAAAGAATCTCCCAACTATATCTCCTAGTTATTGAACTATGTTGTCTCATAGGAATACTAGCTAGTGGATCCACGTAGTTGCTTTGTTCATGTTTTAATACTACCATGGAAAGTAGTCCGCTTTCTATCGGTGTAGTGTTCCATGAAACATGATTCCACATTAGCTCATGTCGTCTATGTCGATTATGGAAAGATGTTCCCAAAACATAAAATGAACTAAAGGATTGACTATGCTTATAATGCTACATGATATATATATGATAATCTTGCCCATTGTTGATACTATATGTTTTTTGAGTTAATTTGAAGTTTAAATGATTTACTTTAGTGTTCATAGTCATTGTATGATGTTTCATTAAGTTTCGAGGTCAAACGCCCACGAACGTTCATGACGTTCAAAAGCAGTGCCTTAGGTAGCGCTTGTGTGTCTTGAGGTGTTTGATTGAGTTTTATGCATTCATTTTTATTGAAACTTTCATGAGATATTCATAATACCTAGACAAAAATGTTTAGGGGTTCAATGTCCGAGCACAACCCCACATAGGACCCATAAGGGTCCCTTGATGAATGGCCCAAGACTTGGACCAAACAACCAAAAAAGTGACCAAACGATGACCCTAAGAACAGTCCATTGGTTAGGTCTCGTCTGTGAGGTCTGCTAAAAGTTGTAAGTTACTTCCTTTGCTTGGAATGTTTGGTAAATTCACCCCAAGTATTTTATGACCATATGACGTTAGTTTTAGTGTTTATTAGGTATATAAATTTTTCTAAACCTTAAGACCTCATTTTAAACCCCTCTTGCTAAAATCCAAGACCCCTTTTTCTTAGAATTCTCTCTCAAGTCTCCATTGAAGCTAGAAGTCAATATATGCTAGGTGGGCTGTTGATGGTTGTATCTTCATAAAAAATCTTTGGTATTTCTTCAAAGTGAGGAATGGTATTCATCATTGAACTCTGTTTCATTCAAGGAGTCTCTTATAATCAATTTTCAAAATGGGTTCTCAACCCTAGTTACTTTTTTCATCAACTCCAAATATTTGTCTTGCATGAAAACGTTTATAATGAATTTTAATTGTATTTGTAATGTTTGTAGGTTAAAAGTTCAATGAAATCATGTTAAAGATTTTAATCGGATGGTGGGTTAAGAAATGTGTAATATCAGAATGACTTGATAGTCTTTGAGCTTTGACTTCTTATGGTTGTTATTTTTTTTATCTACTTACTAAAAGGGATAATTTACGATGAATTATTTAATAAAGTGTTATAGGTTATGAAATCATGGATTAAAGGGTAAGTTGTTTATGATGTTTAGTTTCAAATTCGAAATGCTCTTGAGTGGTAAGGTCCACCTTATTGGTGGCGGTGTTTATTTGAATTGTACATATGTAAAGTTATTAGTTTATTATAAATGAAGTTATTAAGTCTTATTATGCGATGTAATATGATAAATATGCTATTCTTGTTAAATGTGCCTTATGAAGCTATTATGTTAAATAGACTAGAGAGTATACTTAAAAGAAGATATTCTTTTTTAGTGTTTTATGAAGCTTGTAAGAGAAGTATGCTAAGGATTATGTATAAAGGACTTATATGATAATATGAAGCATGTACTGTGTGTGATGTGATTAATGAAGGTCTAGGGATGTATAGAAGTTAAATGTTAATTCGGTGAAGCTTATGCTTAAGTTGGTGTCACGTTGTGGGGGGTGCGTACTGCATGGTGGTGATTGTTGATCCTTCTAAAATCTAATTAGTGAAGATTGGGTAAGACCTACTAATGTGTCGAAATGAACTTTGTTGGTTTTAGCCATTATTACCGTCGATTTGTCAAGGGATTTCTTCTATTTCCCCCAACTGACGAACTTGACTAAGCAAAATGTCCATTTGTCTGATGTCGATGAGGTGTGAGGAAAGCTTTCAGAAGCTCAGACTCTGTTGACTACCGCACCTATCCTTACCTTACCTAGTGGAGTGGTAAGAACTCATTGTTTATTGTGATGCCTCCTATTCTTGTTGTGGTTGCAGTACTATTGCAAGAGAAGAATGTGATTGCTTATTGCTTCAGACAATTAAAAATGCATGAACGTCATCAATCATGATTTGAATTGCGCGTAGTGTTTGCACTAAACATGGATCACTATTTGATGTTAAGGTGCGGCTTGGTCACCGAACCTACATAGGTATGATTTTGGGTAGTTAGTCTTATCATATCCCATATGTCCTACTTAGAGAGATTGAATTTGAGACAGAGGAGATATGGAATACTAAGGACTACGACATCACTATTTTGTATCATCCGGGAAGGCGAATGTTGTACGCGGATGCTTTGTAGAAAGGCGGGAAGCATGGGAAGTCTAGCTCACTTGCAAGCTTCTAGACGCCCCATTAGCTAGGGGGTTCAATTCTGTCTAACGACCTTATGAGATTAGAAAGTAAATGAGAAGGGAGGATTTTTAGCTTGTGTGGAGGCAAGATCTTCCTTCCTTGACAAATTAAGGGAAAGCAGCTTAATGATGAAAAATTTCCGGATCCGAGATAAAGTGTTGCAAAGAGAGGCTAAAGAAGCGAAAAGTGATGAGGAAGGTGTTTTTTGAGGATTAAGAAGGTATTGTTACCCGCGTCGATGATTTGACCAACACTATTCTACAGAGGCTCATAGTTCAGGTATTCGATACATCCGTGTGCAACCGATGTACCGTGACCTAAAGCAACACTTTTGTGGAGAAGAATGAAAACTTGATATTGTGGATTTTATTGCAAAAGTCCAAATGGTCAACAAGTAAAGTATTAACAACACAAGCCCGAGAGGAACACTTCAAGAATGCCCATTCCGGAATGGAAATGGGGAGAATTGCAATGGACTTTCGTGGTTGGTCTTCCAAGACATGGGAAGTTCGACTCCATTTGGGTGATTTGGACAGATTAACTAGTCTGCTCATTTCATTCCGTTAAGGTGACTTACAATGCAGAGAAGTTAGCCAAACTTTACATCTCAGAGATTGTTCGGTTGCATGGAGTTTNGTGTGCTCCATGGTACACACATACTCACACCTTAAATGAATAAATGAAGTTAAGTTTAAGTCCTAAAAGGGATTTTCTTGGTGAACACTGTTCGTGAGTTGATATTAAGTTTTTTAGTAGCAACTCCACTACATCCCATGAGCTTTCTAAGATAGTTGGAGGCTGAATGCCCTTCGTGAGTTGGATGTGGTGTTCACTGTTTATCCATAAGCTATATTCTATAACATTTAGAATCCTTTGGAAGTTATGCATAGACACCGAGAAGAGTATGAATCGAGGTGGATTATACATTGTGAGTTGAGATGTTTATTCCAGTATACCTCTTGAGATGAATACTCCTCGTTAGTGAGAATGAGTTACTTAGTAGAATCTCCTATGAGCCCACATAGGTTGTAGCTATTGGGAAAACAATGTAAATTTTAAGAGAATGACCTTATTCTAGGCAAGTAAGGATCCCTCATCCGATAGGCGTTAATATAGGGATTCCTTTCTAGCCCTCATGGTCTAGTAAGTTAAGCTACCCGCACAAAAGAATGAACGTGCTTAGTCTTCAAATAAGTGTTCTATTATAGTAGGTAGTCGATGGGTCATGGATGCTATTTATCCATTGCACTAGGTAGGGCAATCTGAAGGTGATGGTGTCTTGTGAGAATTGTTTGAATTAAATGAACTAAGTCTTCAATAATTTGTTACTTAGGTAGGTGTGTGGTATGGGATGCTTTGTATCCATTGACTACAGTAGGACCTTCTGAAGGGAAGACATGGTGACAAACCTTCTAAAAGAGTGTGCTACTTAGGGTATGTGGTGTATAGGACACCATCTACTAATTGCACTTAGTAAGCCTTTTGAAAGGACGACTTTGATGTTTGTTTGGTGTCTTTATGTCTTTGCCCACTATCCATCATATCAGATAGAGGTACGCAGTTTACTTCTAAGTTTTGAAAAACATTGCATGCGGAATTGGGTACTAGGTTGGACCTTAGTACCGCGTTCCATCCTCAGACCGATGGTCAGAATGAGCGAAACGATTCAAGTGTTGGAGGATATGCTTCGTGCATGTGTGATAGAATTCGGTGGCCATTGTGATAGCTTCTTACCCTTAGCGGAGTTTCATACAATAATAGCTATCACTCAAGAATTGATTATGGCCCCATTTGAAGCATTGTATGTAGGAGATGTAGGTCTCCCATTGGTTGGTTTTATGCATTCGAGGTTTAGACCTGGGGGTACTGACCTTTGAGGGACTCGTTAGAAAGAAAGGTGAAATCCATTCAAGAGAAACTTCTTAGCGGCGCAAAGTAGACAAAAAGATATGCAGATCGAAAGGTTAGAGACTTAGAGTTCATGGAGGGTGTGAAAAGTCTGTTGGAAAGTTCGCCAATGAAAGGGGTGATGCGGTTTGGTAAAAGAGGCAAGCTAAGCCCAAGGTACATTGGTCCCTTTGAAAGTACTTAAGCGAGTAGGGGAGGTGGCTTATGAGTTAGCCTTGCCTCCGGGCTGTCCGGAGTACATCCGGTGTTTCATGTGTCGATGTTGAAAAGATACCATGGGGATGGAAACTACATTATCCGTTGGGATTCAGTTTTGCTTGATGAGAATTTGTCTTATGAGGAGGAGCCTGTTGCCATTTTAGATAGAGAAATTCGCAAGTTGAGGTCAAGGGAGATTGCATCCATCAAAGTTCAATTGAAGAATCGACCCGTTGAAGAAGCCACTTGGGAGAAGGAGGCAGATATGCGAGAAAGATACCCACATCTTTTTACAGATTCAGGTATTCCTTTTCGCCCTTGTTTTCCTTCTTGTGATCGTTCGGGGACGAACGATGGGTAAATTGGTATCTATTGTAACGACCTGTTTAGTCGTTTTGAGAAGCAGATTTTATTTTTGGAAAAATAGGCTGAGGCGACGGACCCCACGACGGACCTTCATGGGCGCGACGGACCGTCGCAGGGTCTCGTTTCAAAACACTTGGAAAAATCTGAAATTGGGTACTGAAAATCGACTCTCTGACCGTCACGACGAAATGGCAGGACGGACCGTCACAGGCGTGATGGACCGTCACAGACTCTATGGTGGAAATTGAGTCGCTGACGGTTGCGACGACCTGCAGGACGGACCGTCGCAGGCACGACGGGCCGTCGCAGGTTTCACAATCCCAGTCTGGGTCGAATTTCTTTACACGTTTTAAGGGACGTTTTTGACTATTCCTGCTTTAATTATAAAGTTAGAGGGTTAATGTTAATAAGTCTAATTACTTGGGGGTTAAAAGAGGTAACCTTAAGTTAATTAGTGGGTTATTATTTCCATCTTTCATTCTTAATTATATACTAATTAGGGTAAAAGAAAGAGGGTTTGAATAAGAAAAATAGAAAGAACAAAGAGATACAGAAAAAGAAGAAGAGAACGAGTAGAGAGAGAGAGAAACGAAGAGAATAGCAAGGATTTTGAGAAGATAGCTTGTTGATCACAATTCTTCGGTGGAGGTAGGTTATGGTTTTTACACTATTCGTAGTAAACTCTTAATAGCGAATGATATGTGTTGGGTAGTATTATTAAGTCTTCTATATGCTTAATTGTGTGTATGCATGATTGCTCTTATATATATATATGATTGTGATAAAATAAGCATGATGAAGCTATTGAATCTTAAATCTTGAAGAAACCCTAATCTACTTTGTTAATGATGATGCCTTGGTATAAAAGAAGGATTAATGAACGAAAGTAGTGAGGTTAGGGGATCGGGTGCCACGTTCCGGTACCAGGATAGAATATGAGGATCGGAGTGTCACGTTCCGACACCAGGATAGAATATGAGGATCGGAGTGTCACGTTCCAACACCAGGATAGTATATGGATCGGGTTCCACGTTCCGGTACCAGGATAGAATATGAGGATCGGAGTGTCACGTTCCGACACCAGGATAGTATATGGATCGGGTGCCACGTTCCGGTACCAGGATAGAATATGAGGATCGGAGTGTCACGTTCCGACACCAGGATAGTATATGGATCGGGTGCCACGTTCCGGTACCAGTATAGAATGAGGAGCGGAGTGTCACGTACCGACACGAGAGTAAATAATATAATGAATCTTGAAAAATACTAATATACTCAATCTAAAGAACATGTTTCCCCAAATGAGTATTATGAGGAGGCGTGAGTCCCTCATTGATGTGCTTGGTGTTGTAACCAAGGATTATGGTAATTGTAAATGCTGCATGCAAGGATATATAGTTGATTTTATGATGTTACTTGATATATACTGTTTTCTATTTTGAGTTGGCCGATGATACCTACTCAGTACTTGTGGTTGTACTGACCCCCTACTTTTATGTTTTCTTTTTGTATATCGTGGTATTCAGCAAACGTGCCGTCATCTTCGACTCAACAGTAGTTCTAGCCAGTCTTCGTCACACCGGATCTTCAGGGTGAGCTAATGCTTCTAGCTTGGACTGGATCTCCTTCCTCATGTCTTGATGCCTTGAAGTTTCGTCATAGCCTAGCTTTTATTTGTTTTAGCTTCTTAGAATACTCTTAGTTTAGTAAATTGATCATAGATGTTCTTGTGGTGATGACTTCCAGATTTTGGGGAATTAATAGAAGTTGAATTTTAGAAGTTATTGAATTGCCTTTTATTTATGAGTTTAAGTCTTCTGCATTGCTTCATGTTGATATTAAATTGAAATGATAAGGTTCAGAATGGTTGGTTCTCTCACATAGGAGGGTAAATGTGGGTGCCAAACGCGGCTCGATTTTGGGTCGTCACATTTAATGTTATGAATTGAACATTCACGTAAAAAGGGGTTAGTAATTATGAAGAACAAACATGCTAATGTTAATGAATGTGGTGACAACATCATATAAGGCTTATTTAAAAGATGAGATCAATCTCAAATGAGCTTAACTAAATGTTACAAAAACGTACTCACTTATGAAAGTATAAAGTTAATTAAGAGACCACTCTCTATGAACATTCTAATGAAATACTGAGATTAATACTAATAATGAGATGAGAAATCATATATGGAGCTATAATGTCCTCATACTAGAAGCCAACTTCCATGACGTATGAGCTAAATGTAATGGAACTTTATACTGAGCACCGATAGACTAGCTATGAGTTGTGATTCCTTTTTAGGGAAGGTAAGAGGTTCAGGTAACTCCCATGAGATGAGACTATCCGACATGCCGGGCATTGGTCTCCTTATATCTCTTAGTCGTCAAACTATACTGCCAATATAAGCATCTGGCGGGGTTCTATTCCTATGTACAGTAGCATGTTTTGGGTCACTTTGGCCAGTTATTCCACCTCTTTTCGGTGTGGGGTGTCATGATGCTCATATTATCTATGTCGATTAAAGTTAAAGATCCCAATGAATGAATGAGGACATCCTCAAATGATGCATATAATGAAATGAAAGATACCAAAGTTGTTAGGATAGGATATTGAAGATGTGAGTTGGACACAAGTAATTACATTAGGTCATTCTTTGTCATTGTAAAATTAATCCGATGAAAGCCTTCAACTATATCCTAGGTATAGCTGGTGTTTTCATTGGCTCATGAATGAAATGCAATGAAGTATGTATGAATGAACGAAACAGACTTTGTGTTTGCTAAAGTAGACTCCCTAGTTTAGGTATCATATGTTGAGCCCTCATTTTGGGAAGTCTTAATATCAAGTCCATGATTCCAAGGTCTCATGGCATACAAATAAATGATATGAACAACGTTACGTTTTATATGAATTATGATATGTGCAATGTGTATGTTGTTGTGTGCTGTGTGCAAAATGTTAAGTATGATGATGCATGTTATTATAATGGCATAAATTTCCTAATAAAAATTTGGAAAGCTCACTCACTTTTATAATCCAAATATTGAAAGCTCATTAACATTCCTAATCTCAATTGGGTAAGTCCACTTACTTGTCTTTCTATAATGATGTTGTTAGGAATGAGCTATTCTTACTTATGCATGTCCTTGGCGTTTGATTGCATATCAACATACTTAGAACAAGTGTCTACCAACCCTATACAACTTTATAGTTTGAGGTGCAGGCACAGGTGGACGCTATTAATGATACGTTGAAATTGGAGCTATCCGTATGTGTCTCTTTCATCCGGACTTGGTAGGCCGTCATGCTTTTGAGGATGTCTACAGTTATTATCTATATTAGATGTAGGCTTTAGATAGTGGAGCATGTTCCACTAGTGTTTCTTTCCACTTTCATTTCAGACTTTCTATTGGTGCCTTTTTGGCAAAAATACGTTTAGTGAAGTTATGAACTGCTTCATTCATTTGATTATCTCTATATTAGATTGTTGATTTGTGAACGCCTATGATGTTTAGTTTAAAATGTTTACCATAAAATAAGAAATAAAATTTCAAATTTTCCGTTAAAATTAACCTAGATGAAGTAAGAATGACGTATGTAGGCTTGTCTGCGACCTCTGAGAGGTCAACGACGTCGGTCTCCTCTAGGGTCTAGATTCCGGTCGAGACAACCTTTAATATAAGATTCATTTAATTTTAATCAAGTTCTACACATACTTTTTAACATTGGGTCATCAAGTTACACACCCTACATGTTTCTCATAATGATATACTTCATTTAGACTTTAACTAGGTCAAGCATGCAATTCCAGCTACACCAAAATACAATACAAGACCCATTTCCAATATATCTTCAATTCACATATTAGAAATTCAAGATGACTTATTCAAACATACTAAAGTAAATCAAGTTCCTCAATTAGCACAACCATCCATAATATTGACCATACTACTCAATATAACTTCATAATATGAACTTTAAAATGAAAGCAACTAAACATCAATTCAAACCATCATCACTCATAAGCAATTTATATATATTTCACCATATTAAGGCCCAGCATCACTCATAAGCAATTTATAATTATTGCACCATATTAATGCCCTTAGTGTAGTAGCTACACCAGCATGACAAATACAAGATGACCCAAGTTGAAACTCTACTCAAATCATACTCACACAAACCATTTTAAAGCAAAAAGTTGAAGTTTACATAAACAAGAGTATCATTAGTGCTTTTGACATCAAAATCATCTATTTAACCCAAAGTAAATAAATTTTAATCATTAAAACATAAATACAAAGAGATTCCTTCAAGAAATCAAAGTTAGAAGGAATTTAAGTTTAGATACCCTTTTTGGAAGTTGGCTTCTTAAATGAAAAGATATTCAAGAATGGATATCATACAACACTTAAGGAAGAAAATCAAAGATTTATTGATGATGATATACATCAAACAAGCCCTCCTATCCTTCACTGACCTCTAGCATTCAATGGAGTCATGAGAGAGTTTGTCTTTAGAGAGAGAGATTGAATATATTGAAGAGATTGGTCTGGTTTAGGTCTAGGGCTTAAAACTATTTTATTAAAACCTAAAAACACTAATACTATAAACAAATATTCATAAAATACTTGGGGTATATTTATATAATAAACCCCTAATTGGCAGCAGCTTCACAGATTTGCAGGCCTCACCGACGGACCTTCACCAATGGACCATCGTTGAGCCAACGGACCGTTGGTAGGGTATAGTTGGGGGATACTTATCTTCAAATGGACAATGGAAAATTTGAACTCACTGGTGCAATCTACTCCCTAGGTTGACGGACTTTTAAGGGACCAACGGACATACGTTGGGGTCATCGATGGCCACTGCTTTTGGTAAATATTGCCCAAGTTTTGGGCCCTTCTTCTAGGGTCCCTTGTGGGTCCTAGGTAGGGTCATACATAGACGTTTATCCCCTAAAATAAGTCCTCTAGGTGTAAGTAACATCTAATGCTTTTTTCAAGTAAAACTAACACGTAAAACTAGTCTAAACACAACAAGACACACTAGAATATTCTAAGGCATATTTTTCGAACGTCATGGACATTATTATTTGATTGAACTCGAAACATAACAAAACTTCACACACTCCCTAAGGACACTAAGCTAACTTAGATTAATTTACAATAAACTTACCAAACAACCACGATGCTCTACTTCACCTTAGTTCATTTTATGGCGTTACAACGACTTCTAAAGCGAACCACAAGATGCCCTAAAAGAAGGAGCCAAAGCTCCCTAAGACACTGCCAGGAAGTGTACATTGACGGACCCAACGACGGATTGTTGGTCCCCAAATGGATAATCGAGAAGGTCTCATCGAGGGATACATGCCTTCGACTTGTCTTAAGCCAATTTTTTTCTAAGTATCACGAGACGGAGGCTAGGAACGGAATTCATGGCCTTGATGCCCCATCGTTCCCATCGTTAACAACGTTATCACCCTAATCTATAATCCTCTCACACCCTTGAAGACTTTACCTCCAAAAACATTTCCCTTCAAACCTCCATTGTTGGTGAAGCTCAAGAACATCTGGGTGGTGGTGTTCACTTCATTGTCAAATCTCTATATGTGTTGACCATGGCCATGAAAGCAAATTAATGAAAATATGAGCATGTGCTTATGATGATAATATGTGGAGCTTATGCCTACTTGCCTATTTTAATTGTGATTTAGGTTGTATGTCTATTGTGTAAGCATGTGTATACCCATGACAAGGTGAAGTATATGTGTTTCTATTGATGAGTTAAATATGGTTAATAATGCCTTACCTATGTACCCCTATGTGAATGCATGAATAGCACAAGTTAGCAGTCTTAAGTGTAATATGAAGTTTGCTTGTCTCCTATGCTATTGTGTGTTGTGTGCTTTATGCTTGAAGGTATATTATGGTCTAAGACGGTGGATGCCTCAATATGTTATTGATATCCATTGTGTGATCATGTTGACAAATGTACACACACACTCCATCACATGCATGTTACAAGTAGTATAGGTCATGGTGTCTAAATGAAAGGTAGTTCTTATATTCCCTATTGTATACTACTATGTATGTTAAGATGTTATGAAAGCATGTTATGTCTTTCCTTAGGTAGGATGAATTGATCGGTGTGCTAGTATGTCAAGGGTATGGGACCTTTCCTATGCATTGCACATGTATATCTTGATAGAATAGATATAGTTTTTATTTGTATATGTGCATGAATATGAATATATGGTCATGTGTGGTTTTTAAGTGTTATGTGAAAGGTTTGTTCACATCTATGTGTAAATTCACACACATGAATAATGATCTGGTTAATAGAAGGACATTCAGAGGTGTGCCGAAGCATACTCTAAAATTGAAAGGTGCTTGAGTATGCTATAAGAATAAGATAATCAAATATACTAAGCCTATGTTTTATAAATTAATGTAATAAAGATTTTCAATAAGGAAACTTAGCATAGCACCGAGTGAACTTGACATTGAGAGGTGTTGACTAACCTTAAAGGAAGATTCACCATTTTTTCCTTATAGAGTGTTTACTTCCCTTAGAGGAATAATCACCTTAGGACCCACATGAGGTGTTGACTTTACTTGGAGGAATATTAACCCATGTTTTCTCATTAGGCGAGGCCCCAATTACCAAATGGTATAAAGAGGGAATATCTATCTCTTACTTCCTTATACTATTCTTGACACATAGGGTCTAGCAAGGTGAATTCACTTAGGACATTAGGATATATGTTAATGTTCTACCTTTTCTAGGTAGGAACATATTCCATTGGTGTAAGGATCTACAACATCAAATTCCATGTTTATCACCCATGGTCTTACTATCGGTCAAGGCTATCCCTAAAGTAAAATTCACAATGGAAGTAATTGAATAGGATCCTAACTAGGAGGACATAAGGTAAGTTAATTAGGGCCCGTTTGGAAGGGCTTAATAAAAGCATCTTTTAAATAGTACTTTTGAAAGTGCTGAAACTTATTTTTAAAGTAAGCAGTTATGCGTTTGGATAAAAGTGCTGAAGTTGCTATGCCAAACGTGAAAAAGAGAAAAATGGAAGAAAGAGATGTTAGGGTTATGTGGGAAATTTGGAGATTTTATAAAAATATTAAGGGAAAAAATATAAAAATGTGGTCAACATAAAAAAACGTATAAGCTTATAAAAAAAAAAAGCACCCCTACCTCAGCTTTTAACTTTTGGCTTAATATAAGTTTTTTTTTACTTAAAATAAGTTATTTTGGATATTTGAAACATCTAAATACGTCAAAAACCAGCTTTTAAGACAATTTGACTAGCTTATAAGCTGACCAAAACAGGCTCTTAGTATAGGTGTAAGTAATGAACCCACCTAGACATTGCACAAGTAGATCCTTAGGAAGTCTTAGGAAGTTGACCTAATGTTTATGTTTACATTTCTGTCCATATGCATGAATTTTTTTTATTAGTCTACTTTTTAGGAAGATGTACATGATATGAGTCTTGATGCATGATGTTGATCTTGTTGACTATATGATGAAGGTCTTGACATAACTATGTCTATGTTGTATTATACTTCTATGATGGTATGTCTTTTCTTATGTAGATGATATGTGTGATTTTCATTGTGGTCCTAAGGTGATGCATTGAACCAAGTATCCTTAAAGGATTACTTAAGAGACTAATGATTTAAAAGGAAGAGCTTCACTGTATAGAGGAATGAGCTCACTGTAAAGTAACCTCAAATTGGACTTAAATTTTATATGTGCTTTTGTATGATGTTTGGCCATTGTTTGTGTTTCATTGAAGTATGAAAATGATATAAATGCAATTTTTTAGAGGTTTCATAAAGATTTACTCAAAAAGGCATCAAATATAATTTTCAAGAAAAAGGTCCCTTTTAAATGCATGTTTTGGCATGGTTACCATACTTAGTGCATGATTGTACTAATCCGTTTCTTCTATACATTTTACACAATGTGTAGCTTATGGATACTTAAAGGATGTCTTAAATTATGAACAGGTTGATAGGTTATTCCCAATCTCAATGAAAGGAATTCTTAAGTCCAATGATGTCCTAGTGTGTATTCATTGTAAAGTATATTAAATATTTTATATTTTTGTATTATGTCTTAAGGGTCGTGACCCTAACATATTCTAATGTTGTTGAGTATAAGATGGCAAAGAGACTTAGAGTCTATATGTCTTATGACTTATATTTTATATGTAAATTAAGTAAATTTTCTTGCATATGAGGTGTTATGAATGTTCTAAATTTTTCGCTAAATTTACTATGTCGGTGCGATGAATGATAACTATGGTCTTGTATAAGACCTCCAAGAGGTCAAGTACGCCATTTTACTTCTAGGGGGTAATCCCTAGTCGTGACATTGACATATATGTGGATGTTGATTTTCACGTTCACAATGACATAAATGTTCACATTAACATTGTCATTGATGTTGATGCAGACGTTTACATTTATATTGATGTTGACGTTCAAATTTACATTGACGTTTAAATTTACATTGATGAACACAATGACGTTGACATTAATATTTATGTTGACATTAATGTTTACGTTGATGTTGATGTCAACATTCACGTTGATGTTAACCTTGACATTTATATTGATATTCACGTTCACGTTTATAGTGACATTGACGTTCAAGTTGACATTGATGTTCACAATTATTAGACATTGACGTTGAATTTCACATTGATATAAACATTCACATTGACGTTGACATTATCTTCAATGTTCATAATGACGTTTACATTCACACAAATGTTAACATTTACGTTCGTGCTTATGTTGACATTCATATTACCATTTTCATTTACATTGACGTTGACATTGACATTTACATTGACGTTGACATTGAAGTCGATGTTAACATACATGTTTATGTTCACCTTCACATTGATGTTAACATTAACCTTGATTTTTACGTTGATGTTCACATTTACATTGAAGTTTACATTCACGTTTACAATTATGTAGATGTTCAAGTTCATATTTATGTTGATGTTCACGTTCAATTCACGTTGATATTGACGCTCATGTAGACGTTTAAGTTGGCGTTCATGTTAATGTTAACTTTGACGAGCACGTTCAAGTTAACATTGACGTAAATGTGCACGTTCACGTTGACATTCATATTGATATTGATATTCTTGCTTACTCTTACGTTTATGTTGATGTTCACGCTGACGTTAATGTTCACATGGATGTTCACATTTATGTTTAAGTTCACATTTACATTGACGTTGACATTAACATTAACATTGATTTTCACAATCACTTTTATGCAGACATTCACATTTTCATTGACGTTTATGTTTACGTTTATACTAACTTTTACAATTACATGAACGTGGATGTTCACATTGACATTGACATTAAAATTCAAGTTGTCATTGACATTTATGTTCACATTATAGTTCACGTTGGCATTCGTGTTAACGTAGAGGTTCACCTTGACATTGACATTGACGTACACGTTCATATTTACGTTGATTTGTACATTGATGTTGACGTTCATATTGAAGTTCGCCTAGACATTGATGTTGACGTTAACATTGAAGATCACATTGACGTTCACATAGACAATGACGATCATGTTGATATTCACATTGGTGTTCATCTTTATGTTGATATTCATGTTGACTTTGACTTTGACTTTCATGTTGACATTAACATTAACGTTTACATTAACATTTATATTGATGTTCACATTTATACATTGATGTTGCCTTGTATGTTCACACAAATGTTTATATTTATGTTGACATTGTCATTCACATTCACATTTAAATTGACGTTCATGTTGATGTTGATTTAATGTTCATGTTGTTGTTCACGTTGATGAAGACGTTTACACTTATGTTGACATTCACATTTACGTTAATGCTGACTTTGACGTTCATAATAATGTTGATGTTAACATTGATTTTTATGTTAGCTTTGACGTTCATGTTAACATTTACATTGACGTTTATGTTATCTTTCACATTTACATTTATGGTTACATTAATGTTTACGTCGATGTTCATAATCAATTGACTTTAACATTCACCTTTATATTGATATTTATGTTGTTGTTGACATTTACATTGATGTCGATCCTTATGTTCACATAAATGTTAATGTTTACATTAACTTTAATATTGTCGTTGACGTTTACAATGACGTTCACGTTTATGTATATGTTTACATTCATATCGACCTACATGTTGACATTCACCTCGATGTTGATTTTGATGTTGAAGTTCACATTCATGTTGATGTTGACGTTCAACCAAACATTGATGTTCACATGCACGTTTACAATCACATTGATGTTAACATTCGTACTTACTCTTACGTTTATGTTGACATACACGATTACGTTGATGTTTATGTTGACGTTGATGTTTACGTTGACATTGACACTCACTCTAACATTGATACTTTAATTTACTTTGATGTTGACGTTCATTTTTACGTTTACACTGACGTGGAAGATCATATTAACGTTGACATTCACATTGACATTGATATTAAAGTTCACACTTTCATTGACATTGATATTCATGTGCAAGTTGACGTTGGCAATCGCATTAACGTAGAACTTCACCTTGACATTGACATTGACGTACACATTCATGTTCACGTTTACGTATACATTGATGTTGACATTCATATTGAAGTTAACCTAAACATTGACGTTGACATTAACATTGACAATCACTTTAACGTTCACGTAGATGTTGACGATCATGCTGACATTCACATTAACGTTAACGTTTATGTTGATATTAATGTTGACTTAGAGTTTGACATTTGTGTTGATGTTTACATTGATGTTGACATTAACGTTTGCATTGACATTTACATTGACGTTCACATTTATACATTGATGTTTACATTAATGTTAACGTGGACGTTCATATTTATGTTGACATTGTCATTCACGTCTACATTAACATTGACGTTCATGTTCACGTTGATGAAAAGGTTTACATGTATGTGACCGTTCACATTTACATTGATGCTGACTTTGACGTTCATATTAACATTGACATTAACATTAACGTTGATGTTAACTTTGACATGCATGATAACATTAACATTTATGTTCATGTCATCATTCACATTCACATTTATGGTTACGTTGATGTTGATGTCCTATTCAAAATCAATTGACATTGACCTTCACGTTCACGTTGATGGTTATATTGCTGTTGAATTTTACGTTGATGTTGACGTTCACATTGACGTTTATGTTGATGTTCATATTGACATTGAAGTTGATGTTGACGTTCACACAAATTTTGACGTTTACATTTAGCTTTAATATTGTCATTGACGTCGACAATGATGTTCACGTTTACATTGATGTAGACATTCATATCGACGTACATGTTAACATTCACCTTGATATTGATGTTGACGATGACGTTAACCTTCATGTTGATGTTGATGTTCAACCAAACATTGATGTTTACATGCACGTTTACAATCACATTGATGTTAACATCTATTTTGACTCTTACGTTTATGTTGACATTCACGATTACATTGGCGTTTATGTTGACGTTGACATTCACTCTAACATTGATGCTTTCATTTATTTTGATGTTGAGTATAACATTTATACGCTCACATTTACGTTCACTCTCACATTTAAATTAATGATGACATTAACATTGACGTTGATGTTGAGGTCATGTTTACCTTTACATTTAAATTGACGTTCACATTTATGAAGTTGTTTAGGTCTACGTTGAAACTAAGTTGATGTTGATGATTACATTTACGTTCACGTTGATGCTGAAATTTATGTTGACGTTCACTTTTACATTGATGTTCACATTGATGTTGACATTAATGTTAATGTATCATTTATGTTTACGCTGATGCTGATGTTGATATTTACATTCATGTTGACATCCATGCTTACGTTGACGTGGACATTCACATGGACCCTAACGTTTATATTGATGTTCACGATTATGTTGATGTTCATATTGACGTTGAAGTTAATGTTCACGCAGTTGTTGGCGTTTACATTGACGGTAATGATGATATTAATGTTGATGTTGACATTCACATTCTCGTTCATGTTGACATTCACATTTATGTTGATGTTTATGTTGATATTGACATTGACGTTCATGTTGACCTTGATATTAATATTTACTTAGACGTTAACGTCAGCGTGCAGATTGACGTTACATTGATGATCAAATTGATGTTGATGTTTGTGTTGACATTCACATTAACTTTCATATAGACATTTTCACAGAATCTTACATTGACTGTAACACCCCGTATCCAAAACAGACCATAAAGCAATTTTTATGAAAATATTCAAGTGCAATCGATGGACAGTAGCCTAACCCAGAATCCGTCCTGCTCATCCGTTGATGGAGTAAGAAACCCCCAAACATCTTTGCCCAAAAAATTTGACTAAGTGCTGAACGACAGATGGACCTACGGTCCGTAGTTTGTGTTTGTCGATCAACACTCCGTTTATCCATTCTTTGCTATGAACCACTATTGAACAACATGGATCCTTGTTCGAATTGCAGTCCTTAGGTCGGACCGTAGGTTGAAATTAAAAGACAGATATGGGGGAGCTGTAAAATTGGATCAGCTTCAATTGATCATAACTCTTAGCACAAAATAAGTTAAGTGTCCCATGACATACCAACAGATACATAATTGTATTAGGTTTCCAAAGGCTTTGACCTTGCCAAAATAAATAATTGAGTATAATGTAATTCCCTTTTTAGTAAAGGTATGTCGAACAAATCCAGCCTAAAGACCCAAAAAACGAATGGTCGATTCAACGAAGGACGGTCAACCTATGTCGTCATTTGGTCTAATAGCAATTTACTCAGGGTCTTTTTGTCTTTTTCCACTTTGTTTAAACCCTAAGATACATCATTTTTATCCTAAATCATCATATTTTATTAATCTTAATCCTAGAAACATAACTAAAACTTACCTAAGTTACATCATTAATCAATAAGAGAAAATTAGAAACAAGAAAGGAGAAAAAGCTCAAGAACCCTATTTCAAGAATACAACAAAGTTCCAGCAGTTCCACCCCAACATCTGAATATTTCTCTATGAATTTCATAAACTGGTATGTGGTATTTAACTAGTGGGTTTATTTCACCCATTTGGTCCATAATTTTCAGTCAGTTTTTGATTCTCTTGTCATGGTAAAAACTAGGGTTTCTAGTTACTCGATAGAACTTAATGAATTCATTAAATATATGTTTCACATCAGATTGTAAAGTTACAATTCAATTTATCACATGAATTTAAAATACCTAGCTATGTATTTATTTAATTCTTGAATAACACATGATTTGTCAGATATTTAGGTTATTTAGTTATATATGCCTAGTTATTCACACATCATTATAATATTAAATGTTGCATTTACAGTTTGCATGTTCAGTTTTGAGCTATCTAGTATTTATAGAAATTCAAACATAATTAGTTAACTATATAAATATATGGGAGTAGCATAGTACTGAGTTGGACTAGGGTTTACCGTACCTAAATAGTCTCATAACTACTAGCCAAGTAGGTTTTAAGTCCCCTATCTGTGAATTATTTTAATCATTACGCCAGCATGCCTTTATACCTCTTGTAGTGTATATTGGGTAATATCGATTGGGTGTATACATGAAACTTCACATTTAGGTCATGTTGTTTTACTATCTGACGCATACATGCGCTACATGTTCTAGTGATGAAGTTAAGGTTCTCAGCATCCACATCACTCTCATTCATCGAGGACAATATCAATGAGTTCATTTAAGTATTTTAGTCATTTAGTTTAAGTTTTTCCGAGACTTAGATGCGGCTTTTCCGAGCATTTCTAGTATGTTAGAGGCAATTTTCGGACATAGTAACTTTCATCTACATTATTGAGTTTATATTTCCTTTGTATTTAACACATTGTTTTTCAAATATCTTAGTTATACAATATAGGTAGTCCCCATCTTTTTAATCTATATTATTATTTAGGTTCCGCATTTAGTTTATATCTTTGATATGCTCATGATCATACTAGAAGGGGTAGTTTTGGATCACTAGTGGTCCTAGGATCCCTGTATGCGTATGGGGGTAGCTCGGTGCATGACAAAACATTGTATCAAAGCACAAGGTTTAGGTGTAATATCATGTATGAAGAGCCACACTCAGTAGAGTCCTTTTCATGGGTATGAGGTTCACTACATCTAATGCGAGGAAGACTACGAAATGTTTTAGAAAAAAATTCACTTTGTTCTTACTTTTATTGTTCGTAACGTATGATCATATCCGTTCTAACCTGATTTTCTACATTTCAGATAATGTTCCGTCGTAGAACTAACGCTAGGAATTCGAATGCCAGGAATGCAAGTCACTGGGAATGATTCAGGTTAGTTGGCATCATACCAGTTGAATGATGTTGCTCATATATCGTACACTCCGTGGAGGGAAAAAATAGGTGCAAATGCAACTGCTATCAATTGTGATTGATTCGGGGAGACTTTTCTCGACAGGTTTTTCCCTATAGAGTTGAGAGAAGCAAAAGCTCAGGAATTCATGAACTTAAGGCAAGGAAACATAAAGGTCCAAGAGTATGGGATGAAGTGTAACAAACTCTCCAAGTATGCCCCTCACATGGTTTCTTACTTCAAGGCTCAGATGAATATGTTTTTGTATGGAGTGTCTGTCTTTGAAAACTGAGTGAATAAATGCTATGTTACTAGGAGATATTAAGATGTCTAGGTCTATGACTCATGCTCAACAGGTTGAGTGTGAGAAGTTTAGGGAACAAGCCAAGGAGAATAAGAAGGCTAGGAACGAAAACTATGAATATTCTCAGCAAAAATCGTGTTGTGGGAATCGCTCGCTGAGTCATTAAGAGATTTCAGCTCCACACACTTCATCAACTAGTGTTCCATCCTCTATGAATAGGTTATCAACTAGGGTAGAGTACTAGGCTCTATGTCTCAATGATGTGTTTCAGGCACCAAGAGTTACCTCACATGCCCTAAGTATGGTAAGAACAATCTTGGCGAGTGTCTCGCAGGAAAAGAGGGATGCTTTGGGTGCGGTCAGTATGGTCAAAGGCTGAGAGATTGTCCTTCTAGATAGGGTAAAGAAGATGGAAATGGTAGAGCTCAATGTACAACTTCATAAGAACCAACAAGTCGCCTAACTCAGTAGGAAAACTAATCTGGAACAGGTGGCGGTCAGAGTCAAAACAGGTTGTATGCTCTTCGGGCTCGCAAGGATCAGTATGGTTCTCCTGATGTAATCACCGGTACATTACAAACTTTGACCTTGATTTTTATGCATTGTTAGATCTAGGGGATAATATTTCTTTTGTAACCCCTTACATTGCAGTCCAATAAAGTGTTAGTGTAGAAACTCTAAAAGAACCTTTCTCAGTCTCTAATCCTTTCGGTGACCCCACTTAAGCTAGACGGTTATACGGAAATTGCTCTGTCACAGTCTATAAGAAAGTTATCTCAGCAAATCTTGTAGAGTTAGAAATGGTAGACTTTGATGTCATTCTAGGCATGGATTGGTTACATTTTTATTATCCCTCAGTCAATTTTAGAACTAGGATTGTTCGTTTTTCAGTTTCTAGATGATCCAATGTTAGAGTGGAAGGATAGTAGTTTAGCGCCTATGGGTCGATTCATTTCTCACCTTAAGGCTAGAAAGATGATCTCTAAGGGTTATAACTATCATCTAGTTTGTGTTAAGGATTGTATCTCTAAAACCCCAACACTTGAGACAATTCGAGTAGTTAGTGAGTTTCAAGAAGTGTTTGTAGAAGATCTTCCCATAGTCCCTCCTGAAAGGGAAATTTACTTTGGAATTTATCTCCTTCCAGATACCCAGCCTATTCCTATTCCTCCATACAAAATGGATCAAGCAGAGCTGAAGGAATTGAAAGAACAGTTTAAAGACCTTCTAGATAAGGTATTCAGCAGACCTAGTATTTTACCATGGGGTCTACTAGTGTTGTTCGTAAAGAAGAATGATAGTTCCCTCACAATGTACATTGACTATAGACAGTTGAATAAGGTTATAATCAACAATAAATATCCAATCCCTAGGATTCACGACTTGTTTGACCAACTTGAGGGTTCTAGAAACTTCTGAAAGATAGACCTCAGATCGGGTTATCATCTCCTTAGAGTAAGAGATAGTGACATTTCAAAAATAGCCTTCATAACTCAATATGGTCATTATGAATTTCTACATAAATCGTTAGGACTAACCAATGCTCATGCAACTTTCATGGATTTGATGAATAAGGTGTTCAAACATGTTGAAGAATCTCTTAATGAATATCATTCTCTTCAACCCTCCTAGGCGGTCTCCTCCTCGTATTAAGCATCCTAGAAACACAAGGAAAACCATAAAAAAATACTCATTACTTTTAATCTATGTCACCACATAGGAGTATAAAATAAGGGTAACTCTATTGTCCTATAGCCACTCTCCCAAGGATGTGTCGAGACTCACATTGATGGTCAAGACTCTACTAGATTTGACTTGATGAGACATTTTGATCCCTAATACTACTTTCAAAACTTATGCTCTGATAGCAAGCTTGTCACACCCTGAGACCACACAGTATATGATATGGCACTCTCGAAGTGCAATCGGCGTACTCGGCCTCTTTGAGGTCTTATACAAGCCCTTCCGTATCGTTTATGGCATTTAAATAATTAAAAGTAGTGCGGAATTAATCTTGCCACATTTCGTAGCCTTTAAAATATTCTTTACATAACATCATAGAAAATACTATATCTCAATCTCATCAAACCTAGACACAAGAATACTTTTGGACACGGCCTATATAATACTAATATAGAAATACTTAGTCTATTACAATACTTTGAAAATTACAGACAAAAAAGACATCCATATATGCCCTCGATTCAATTGAGGACATACTTCAACTTCACTTGAATGATTCTATGATCCAAGTCATGTTTCAAAATTCTCCTCACTTACCAACAACTACAGAGATAGGTAAAAGCATGGAATTTGAACAACCACATGTACTAAGTATGGTAATATGCAGAAAATAATGAAAACAAAATTTATTAGAAATATGCATCTTTTGATTTAAAAATCACATCATAATCATAGTAATAACATTCATTAACTTAGAAGTACATAAGGAAACACTTAAAAAAATTAATCATATTTTTGGAAGCACTTAACAATATCTCCACTTAATAGTTACAGTGAAGTTACTAACCTTCACCTAAGACATCTTCTAGTATGTACTTAACTCACTACAAGCTATCCTAAGACTCTCTTAAGTCATAAAAAGAGAGACCGCAAATACACTTATCCTTAAGACTACTCACAATGAGACACATACACACTTACTAGACACCAAAACACGTAACATGTATAATATGACATTTTCCTTACTAAAGCTATCAAAAGACTTACTTAAGTAAATAAGGAATATAATCAATGATTAACCTCTTTAAGACTAACTAAATAATCCTTAAGAATACCTAAGTCTTAGATCATGTCCACATAATAAACATGTTCCCTAACAAGAGTCATTCATAAGACTTATATAGGTATGGTAAGAAGTGACTATTCCTATTCCCCTTCACACCTTAACTAGACAACCCTTAAATACTCTAGATAAGTAATTATGCATTTAACATACTTTCTTTATTAATTTAAGTTACTACATTCATAAGTTCATTTAAGACTCCATCATCACATAAGGACATTCAAGTAATGGTCTTGGACAAGACCTAAGGAATCTAACCAACACTTTCAAAGCCTATTGTGTAATGTCTAGATAGCGTCCCATGCCACCACCTAAACCTCATAGAACTTCTCTAATGCTAGTATGTAACCCATATTATTAGAATTGTAACATTCCGGGAAATCATATGTCTAATACAGAGATTGTATGCCCTTACAATAGCCCATTATGGGTACATAGGCACCCCAATGCCCTATATTGACAAATATTGGACATTGTATAGAAAACTTGCCTAAGTGATATTAGGTAATTTTCCATATACGAATAAGATATATACTTTTTGGGGTATCATACCACAATCCAAGATTGTTGTTCAATAAATGTACCTGCAATGAAGACCCTAAAATAAAATGCTTTTTCCGTTAACTTAAAAAAAAGTATAAGGCATCCAAGTGGCAAGTCTAGATACCATGTCACATTATAAATTAAAATGATCATGTAGAGTAAGCAGTGCCCAAGGACATATTGAGTATCGATTGGACAATAAGTAAATATTCCCAAAGGAACCATAAATAATAGTTAGTAAGGAAAGTACAACAAACCCATGTCCAAGAACATGCACAAGACAGGTGAAAAAGCACAAATGGAGAGGACCACTCTATCCGAATTAGGGTAGGGTAGTTAAAGGGACAAAAACGTGCATAAGAGACTAATCCATGTGGGACCTAACTTCCTAACAAATTTTATACTGTAACCTATTGCCCCAAATAAATAACTAACCTAGGACTAACTGAAATTGAACAACTAGTGCACCCGACAACCTAAGACCAAAACTGGGCACTAACCTAGTACTAGTTAAAGAGACAACTTAGTACCTAACCTAGGATTGTCCAAAAGGTTAATTATGGTTCTACGAACTAATGGGTACTTTAGAAATTCCCCTAGGTTACCTAATTAAATTATTTATCAAATTAATCAATTAATTTTAAAGGGATAAAATAAAAACTACAAAGAAAATTTTAGATTTTGGTTAAGACAAGAAAGGGACAACCTAGTACCTAACCTAGAATGGTCCAAAAAGTTAGTTAAGGTCATAAAAACTTAGGTATACTTTAGTAAGTACCCTAGGATACTTAATTAATTAATTTAGAAGCTTTATCAATTACTTTAAATTGTCATAACCGAAATGAAGAAAAATTTTATAAAAACTTAAGGGTACTTTATTAATTACCCTAGGTTACTTAATAAATTAAATTATACATTTAACCTAGGATTTTCTTAAAGGGTTGATTATGGTTCCAATGACATAGGGGTACTTTAGTACTTACCCTAGGTCCCTAAATAAATTAAATCAAGGATTTAATTAATTAATATAAAATAAAAATTTTGACCTAAACCAAAGTAAACATAGAAAATTCAGATTTTTGGTCAAGTCAACATTCTCCTATGATTTGTCAATTTAGGAGGGGTTTTTTAGTTATTAGTTGATTAATTTATTTAATTAACTTATTAAACCCTAAGTTTATCAGTCAAGGTCATTTCCTAAACATAAAAACCACATTCAAACTCAAACAAATATAGGACTAAAACCATAAAACAAGCGTGAGAAAAATAGTAAATAAAACGCAAGAAAAATAAACAATAAATTTGTTAGACGATTTTTCAAGCTTTCTTCAAGGTTTGTTCATGGTTGTATTCTTAGATAAAGTTCTACTTATGTTATTGGTTTCTCTCCTGGACTTCTTTCTCCCAGAGAAATTTCATTCGAATGATTCAAAGATCTTGAAAACTAGGGTTGTTTCCCGTTATTCTTGTCGAACTCCTTTCCCTAGTATCCTTGATACGATTTCAATGTTGAATAGCTTAGAAATCATGTTGTTAGTATGTGGTGTTGGCTGATATTAGTGTGTATTTTATTAAATAATTATTGAATGATTTTATTAATTGCACTAGTTTGATGCTAATTGTTATTATGTTAATGAAAGGAATGATACTAGGTTAAAGATATGTCCAAAAATGTTGTGTACGAAGATGTTACGGTATGTTGTGCATAGTTACTGTTAATTTGACGTTATAAAGATTATATACTCATCAAATACTAATATGATGCAGTCCAAGATGTTAAAAAAAAACGTTATCCACAAAGTTATATTATAAGGTTAGCTAAAAAAGATCTCCGGGAAATCATAATTTGAGTGAATGTTTGAGTTATGTTGATAAAATGTCTAACAAAAACAGTGTTCAAAATTTACATGTGAATTGGCTATAATGTTATCTCTAAATAAGTAAAATATTGCCAAATGTATAATGTATATAAACTTAAGCATGTTTCACATGAAAATTGGCTTATGATAACAAATATGGTTATGAATTCTATGGCCAATTGTTTACGTCAATACTAATTGTATGCCAATAAAATCTGTTACAATACATTGTCTAAAAGTGATGTATGTAAATGGCTATAATATTATGTTAAATAATTGAAAGATTGACTAATGGTTCATACATATTAAATTTAGATATGAACATATGTAGAATTGGGACATTCCAACAATAATGGTTGTGTAGTTTAATATTCAAAGGTTGAGGCCAATACTAATTATATGTAAATATTGTGTATTTAGAGTATCCAATGATATTATAAGCACTTATAAACTAATTCAATGAACCAATAATCAAGGGCATGCCACTCATTTGGACAACCCTCGACATTCTCTAAAAGAATGACATATGAACTCATGAAACTTATTAAGTTCTCATCGTCCATAAACGATAATGTGAATTTAATACACTAAAAGAAGTAAGTAATGTGGGTTATATCATAATTATAAGGTTCTAAACTAAGTAAGTGTCAATAATAGGGTGTTAAAGGAAGTAAGACAAGTCTCACTTACACCTAACCTACTATGTTAAAAGATTACTCACGTATGAAGGTGTTACAAGTTTTGAGTCAGTCTCATTAACAACAAAGGATGATATGTAAGTAAAATTCACATTTCATCAATGTAAAGTAAGGATGACCAGTCATTAATACAGTAAGTAAATCTCAACCTAGAAGCAAGCCTCCATAATGCTTGGAGTCAATACTACAAGATAAAGAAGAAATGAACATTCATGTAAAGGGGGTGAGTAATTATGAAAAGAAAATGTTCTAATGTTAATGAATGTGGTGAAAACATTATAATAGGCTAATGTGAAAGATAAGAGCAATCTCAAATGATCCTAAGTGAATTTTATCAAAACGTATTCACCTATGAGAGTGTATAGATAATAAAGAGACCAATCTCAATGTACACTCTAGTGAATGCATTGATATTGATGAATACTTAGTACTAATGATGAGATAATAGATCATCTATTGAGCTATGATGTGCTCATACTAGAAGCCAGCTTCTATGATGCATGAGTTGATGAAATGGAACCTTATACGGAGCACTGATGGGCTATCTATGAGCGGTGATTCCTTCTTTCAAGAAGTGTAGAGGTTCAGCTAACTCTCATTAGACGAGAATCCATCATGCCGGATATGGGTCTGCTTATATCTCCTAGTCTTCAAAACTATACTACCAATAAAGGGATTTGGCGGGGTTCAATGCACATGTACGCTAGCATATTTTGGGTTGCTTTGGCCGGTGTGAGGTAGACACTGGATTTCGTGATGCTCACATGATATAAGTTGGTTAAGGTTGGAGTTCCACAATTTATGACAAAAAATGAAATGAACGATACCGATGGTGTTTGTCCAAGACCATCAAGAGGTTTAATCAGATTCAACTAATGACATTAGGAAGTTCTTTGTAATTTCACTTCATGATCACGATGAGAGTATTGAACATCATCCTAGGTATAGTTGGTGTTTACATCAGCGTACGAATGAATGAAATGAATGATGTGAAGTATGAATGAACCAGACTCTCTATTTGCTCAAGAAGGCCCTCTACTTGAGGTCCCATATATGGGGCCCTCACTTGAGATGTCTTATTCTACATAAAAGATTCCAAAGTCTCATGTATATGAAATGTATAATATATAAAACATGAAATTAATGAAATCAATGGCATTATCGATAGAGAATTGCTTATGAAAGGTAAGGTAGGCAAATCATTCCTTAGTCCTTAGATTACCTACATCGATCTATTATGGGTATGGGACTACAATGAATTATTGAACTTGTAATTAAAACATAAGAAAAAATGAGTTATTGAACTATACAACAAAAAGATGAAAAAGACTGCAAAATAATCTATATGTACAAAGAGGAGCTTTCGTCCTAATAGGATAAAAATATCAAATCTTCACCCGAGGTGTTCTAAAATTATATGGATGACACTAATGTTTTGTAATCATATAGAAAATGATTTGTGTGCTTTGAATGCATTAAAATACATCATATTCATACCACAATTCACATCTAACGATTTAGCAAAAGTCTAATCACTAAGCTTTCTATAAATAGCATGTGGTTTATGAAGAGCTTTCTTTGATCATGCATAGCTTTATGTGTACGTGTGAATACATTAATTTTTATTACAAGTGGTGTAATAACCACCTAGTATTTACGATTTTTATAGGTGCAGGTTAGAGGACAAGTTTACGACACTTGCAGTGGTTTGGACTTAAGCTATTCTACAAACCATTTGGTAGGTCCTCATGATTTCGAGGATGCTAAAGATTTAGTCTAGCCTTAGTTTTAGACAGAGCTAATGGATGTTGTACATAGCGTTTCTTTAGCACATTCATTTCGAAGCTTTGTAATATGGCAGTGTTTGGCAAACTATTTATAATATATTAATCTTCAGTTTCAAAATGATTCTTATGTTAGATGGTTGTTCTATTATGTTGAGCTTAGTAATATGATGTATCTGGTTAATTATTATACAAAGTCTATTTATACGTCATACATATAAAATGTGTTAAATTTTCCATAAACTTTACTACATGAATGTGATGAATGCAAGATGAGGCTTGTCTGCGTCCTCTGAGAGGTAAGCGACGTCGGTTTCCATCCGGATACAAGAATCTGAGTCATGAGAAGAATAGAAAATAACCGACATAGACCATGATAGAAAAGCATGGAATGCAGAGTTCCATCCTACTCCGATGACGGTGTTCCACTTGCCAATGGTAGAAATCAGACACATCCCATGTAGGCACATGGTTAAGGAGTATGAAGGGTGTGCTTTGTACTCTAGTCTCAATCTTTAACTAGAACTACTTTCCCCAGCATATTCACTCGATGCCAGCCTTTGTTCTCATAGAGTAATTTACATTAAAGGTTCATATATAGGGGTTCCATATCAGGTTCATTGCCCAATAACATTTACCCTACAAAATCAAGATCCACTAGATCTTTCTTACAGTGGTGACAATAAGCTAATAATGGCTTTCCTAAGGTTTGATATGATGTCGTTCCAACTAAACGACCTTAAGTCTACCATTCCTTTCATGAAGGACACCATTACGACATTCGACTTCAACGTTCATAACCTTACCACTAGGTTCAAGGTTTCACATAAAGGACCCTCTTAACATCATATAAGGTCACATCTCATTTATACATACAATATTATGATTTTTTAACATCCTAAGTCAAGACATCGCATATTCACTTTCATACATGCATCAAGTAAGAGACACAAGTCAACAAAGACAAGATACAACATATTTCACTTTAACACATATTACATGTAATTCTAAAATAACATAGAAATAACTCTAATCATCTTTAAGTAATCCTAAACTAATATATAATCATCAATATGACCATCATAGATCTCACATCGTCAAGAAGGATCAACAATGCATAAACCCTAGGACTACACATATAAGCATATAGTCATAGTCTACATGATCTCCTAACATACATAGAAAGAACACATACTTTCAGATTACTTTACATATCAAAATAAATTCTCATAGTTCACATAAATCAACCGCACAAATCATCATAATACTTCAATTAGTGTCCACAAGGCCATGATCACCATATTATATAAGCTAACGCCAATAAGGCCACACCAATTGTAAGTAAAGTACTTAGCACCACCACCATAAGTCGACCGTAACAATCACAACATAATTGAAGTCTAATTAACATGTAATAAGTGTAATTAGGTCATCATACAATCACTCCACCCTTAGACCTTCAATCTAATGCTAAGTCATCAAATTTAACATCATAAGGCCTTATCCATGGCCATAACCAATAATTTAATGAAATTATAATAATATTCAATGAAACTAGGTCAATTTACTACATTTTCATCAATATAAGAAAAACTAGACGTCAATTCAATACAATTAATACATCAACAATAGCCCATAGAAAACTACACTATAATTCATAAGCATTAAGTACATATCATAAAACCCACGAAGTAGTCAAACACTAGGGTTCATCAATTCCATGGGTTCATAGGTTAATTGAGTTCAAATAATTAAATTAATAACAATTGAATCAATATACAATGCTTTAAAACCTATTATGCAAGAACCTATGAATAGACCATGAAATTGGACAATTCATCTTAGAAAACTTTAATAAACATCTTTCAAAGTTGGGTTCCTTTATGAATAGAGTTTCAAGGATCAGCAACCATATCTCAATGAAGCTAATTCTTCAATTTGATGAAGAATCTCCACTCAATTCTCCAATCCGATCATTTCCTTCAAAATTTAGCTCTAATGGAGTTCTAGATAATTTATAAGGGAATTTGGGTTTTTATTTTGAAGAATGAAATACTCTAAGTATTTTAGGCTTATAAACATAGTTTAAAATATCCAAAAGACCCTTTAGGAAAATCCCTTTCTCTTATTTGGACGGGGGTTAAATTTACAACTTCACCCCTCAATTTAACAATAACTGCACGCAGGGCAAACGGACTGTCCTACTAGTTTGTGGTCTATGACTGAGGCTTGTGTTTGTTCTCTCCTCTCCCAAGAATAAGTGTTATAAGATGATGCACCACTTAAAGGGCGTCGACTGACCCAGAGGGCGTCGATTGCCATCTGTTGGTGCGCTGTCTTGGACACCAACTTTGGTCCTTCCTCTATGAACCTTTTCATGGTCCTTGGCGATATTTTCTTGGAAGTTTCCAACCTAAATATTCTTCTATAAATTTTTAGGACCTCTCATATAAACTTCATCTAAAACGAACACATAAAACAAAATGAAACACGCATAGACACACAAGGTCGTTTCAAGGAAAACCATTCGAACATCATGGAAGTTAGACCTCCAAACTTCACAAAACATGACATACTGCATATATACACCATGATAACTCCTTTAAAAACCTTATAATCTCATGAAAAACACATAAAGAGATATCTGTAACCACATATAAGGCACATAGGTGACTTAGTCGTCGAAAATCTTAGTCGCCTCTTAATGTTTCACTTCCAATGCACCTAAACTCTTAGATACTTCCTCAATACCATATTTTAGAAAACTTTAGGAACTTAGACCATCATGACAATCATGTTAGTCTCTAGTTCACCTATGTCATTTTTGTGAACTTACAAGGTTGATGTTTACATTGACATTCACATTGACATTCACCTAGATTCTAATATTTCACCGACTCTTATGTTTAGGTTGACGCTCACGTTTAGATTGACAATTCTGTTGATGTTAAATTGACGTTCTTTTTGACGTTTAAGTTGATGATTATTTTCACTATGATGTCAACATTGACATTGACGTTTATATTTACGTTTACTTTCACTCCTATACGTTGACGTTGCAATTGATGTTTATGTGGATTTACATTGATATTTACGTTTACGTTAACATTGATGTTGATGTCGATATTGAAGCTGACATTGACATTGA
This sequence comes from Solanum habrochaites, assembly GCA_027704765.1. Classification (NCBI taxonomy): domain Eukaryota; kingdom Viridiplantae; phylum Streptophyta; class Magnoliopsida; order Solanales; family Solanaceae; genus Solanum; species Solanum habrochaites. The sequence continues at coordinate 21,879,798 of JAKWJA010002491.1, forward strand.
CATTGATGTTGACGTTGAGGTTCATGTTGATGTTGAAATTGTTGTTCACGTTGATGCAGATGTTTAAATTTACGTTGACGTTAACATTGACGTTCACATTGGTGTTCATACTGATGTTGACATTTTTATTGATGTTGACATTAAAGTTAACAATGATATTATATTAATGTTCACATTCACATTATGTTGACGTTCACATTCACATTGATGTTCACGTTCACATTCACGTTGATGTTCACAATAATCTGACATTGATGTTGATGTTGACGTATACGTCGAAGTTGATGTTGATGTTCACAATCAGTTGACATTGACATTGAACTTTATGCTTACATTGATGGTCATACAAATGTTGACGTTTACGTTCATGCTGATGTTGACATTGACACTACCATTGTTATTGAAGTTGACATTGATGTATACGTTGAAGTTGACATTGACGTTGACGGTGATGTACACATTGATGTTCACCTTGACATTAATGTTGATGTTAACGTTCACCATTATGTTGATGTTGAGGTTCATATTTACATTGATGTTGAACTATATATTTAGGTTGACGTTGGAGTTCATGTTCACGTTCACATTGAGATTCACATTAATGTTGACATTCTCGATGAATCTTACTTTTACGTTGACATTTACGTTGAAATTGACGTTGATGTTTATATTGACGTTAAAATTTACGTTCACGTTCACATAGACATTCTTATTGACGTTCACATAGATGTTGACATTGTTGTAAACGTTGACGATCCCATTGATGTTCACATTGACATTAACGTTCATGTTAATATTTACATTCACATTAATGTTCACGTTGACATTGAAATTATCGCTGACTCTTACATTTAAATTGATGTTCACGTTTATGTTGAATTTTATGTTAATGTTTATGTTGATGTTTACATTGACGTTTACATTTATCTTCACGTTCATGTTTATACATTCATGTTGTCGTTGATGATAACATAGATGTTCACACTTACGTTTACATAGAAGTTGATGTCTACATTAATGTTAACATTGACTTTCACATTGATGTTTACGTTGATTCAAACGTTAACATTTACGTTGATGTTCACCTTTACATTGACACTAACGTAAATTTTAATATTTACATTGACGTTAACATTCACATTTTATCTTATGGTGACATTAATGTTGATGTTGAAGTTCACATTTACGTTAACATTCACATTGACGTTTACGTGAACATTGACATTGACATTTATGTTGACGTTCACTTTACATTTATGTTGATGTTGACATTCATATTGATGTTGATCTTAACGTTGACAGTGACATTGACGTTGATGTTCATGCTTATGTTAATGTTTATATTTAAGTTGATGTTGATATTAACATTACCATTGTCCTTGACATTGACGTGCACCTTGACATTGACGTTGATATTGACGTTCACCTTGTAATTTAAGTTGAAGTTCATGTTCACATTGACATTGGCATTCAGTTCACGTTGAAATTAATGTTAACGTTCATGTTGATGATCACATTGACGCTTACATTGACTTTCACTTTAACGTTCATGTTAACATTGACATTGACGTTCACATAGATGTAAACATAGGCGTTCACTTTGACATTAACATTGGCTATCACATTGAGGTTCACGTAGACGTTAATGTTCATGTTAACAATTACAGTAACGTTGACGTTGATATTCTGACTAACTTTAACATTTTTGCTAACTTGACGTTGATGCTGATGTTTACATTTAAATTTTTATTCATGCTACATAGACATTGACGTTTGACGTTGATGTTGATGTTCAGGTGGAAATTCACATTTATGTTGAAGATGACATTGATGTTTGTCAGGACAAGAATCTAGAACCTAGATGAGACCGGCGTTGTTAACATCTAAGAGGTGGCAGACAAGCCTACATACGTCATTCATACTTCATCTAGGTTAATTCTAGCAGAAAATTTGAAAGTTTTTGTTTCTTAATATGCTTACTGAACATTCTACTGCATACATAATTGTTCACCGTCAACTATCTAACATAAGATCATCAAATGGAAGAAACAGTTTATTATAACAATGAAGATGTACTATCCAAAATGGCACAAATACAATGTCTAAACTAAAAGGGGAAAGAAATGCATGTGGAACATACTCCACTAGCTTAATCCCAAAACTAAGCTAGAATGTAAATGGGCAAAAATCCCCGAAAGCAAGAGGGACTACGAAGTACGGCTGAATGCTCGACGTCCAGATAACTACATCGTTTATCCTATAGTTCTAGCGTCCAACTGTGCCTCCACCAAAAAGTTTATAGTTGTATAGGGTTTGTACACACTTGTACTAAGTATGGGTATATGTAAGCACACAAAAAGGACATGCATGAGTAAGATTAGATCTTTTGTAACAACATGATTATAGAAGGTCAAGTCATTGGACTTGCAAAATAGAGATTAGGAAAGTGAGTGGGATTTCCAAATATGAAATAGGCACTTCTATGAGCTTTCCAAATTTGGATTAGAAATGTTATGCCATGATAGTAACATGCATCATCATACTTAACATTTTACACACATCACACAACAATGTAAACATAGAACATATCATAATTCCTATAAAAAATAACATTGTTCATGTCCTTCATTAGAATTCCATGAGACCTTGAAATCATGGACTTGACATTAAGACTTCAAAAAAATGAGGGCTCAACACATGGGACCTAAACTAGGGAGTCTACTTTAGCAAACACAGAGCCTGCTTCGTTCATTCATATATAATTCATTTCATTTCATTCAAGGGCCAGTGTAAACGCCTGTTATACCTAAGATGTAGTTTAAGACATTTATTCGGTTCGTTTTACAATGACAATGAATGAACTAATGGCAGTTAGCTAAATCTAAATAACCTCTTATTATCCTATCCTAACACTGTAACGACCTGTTTAGTCGTTTTGAGCAACAGATTTTATTTCTGGAAAAACTGGCTGGGACGACGGATGTAACGACGGACCGTCATAGTCACGATGGCCCGTCGAGGATGTTTCGTCCCATGACACTTAGAATTTTGAAATTGGGTACTAAAAATCGACTCGCTATAAATTGTGACAGACCTGCAGGACGTGCCGTCACATCCACGACGAATCGTCGTGAGTTTTCGTGGCAAAACACTTCAACTTTTGAGAATTTGGTACAAGAAACGAGTTTCTGACCGTCATGACGGAGGAACAGGACGGACCGTCACAGCTGTGACGGGCCGTCACAGGCTACGTGAGTTCGAGGGAGCTGCGACGACCTGTGTGACGGACCGTCGCAGGCACGACGGCCCGTCACAGGTTGCGCAGTCCCAGGCAAAATAGGATTCCTCTACACGTTTTAGGGGTCGTTTTGGACTATTCTTTCCTTAATTATAAAGATTAAGGGTTAATATTAATAGGTCTAATTACTTGGGGGTTAAAAGAGGTAACCTTAAGTTAATTAGTGGGTTATTATTGCCATCTTTTATTCTTAATTATATATTAATTAGGGTAAAAGAAAGAGGGTTTGAATAAAGAAAAATAGAGAGAATCGATCAAGAGAGAGAGACGAAGAGGATAGCAAGGATTTTGAGAAGATAGCTTGTTGATTCAATTCTTCGGTGGAGGTAGGTTATGGTTTATGTTACGATATTCGTAGTGAACTCTTAATAGTGAATATTATGTGTTGATAATATTGTAAACCCTGCTATGTGCTTAAGTTGTATGCTTGCATGATTATGATTATAAAATTGTGATGAATTAACAAAGCATGATGAAGTTATTGAATCCCAAATCTTGAAAGAACCCTAATTCACTTGATATATTATATAATGAGAATGATGATGCCTTAGTATGAAAGAAGGCTTGATAAATTATATAATGAGAATAATGATGCCTTAGTGTAAAAGAAGGCTTGATGAATTAGGGGATCGGGTGCCACGTTCCGGTACCAGGATAGAATGAATATGAGGATCGGAGTGTCACGTTCCGACACCAGGATAGAATATGGATCGGGTTCCACGTTCCGGTACCAGGATAGAATATGGATCGGGTGCCACGTTCCGGTACCAGGATAGAATGAATATGAGGATCGGAGTGTCACGTTCCGACACCAGGATAGAATATGGATCGGGTGCCACGTTCCGGTACCAGGATAGAATGAGGATCGAGTGCCACGTTCCGGCACCAGATAGAAATAGAGGATCGGAGTGTCACGTACCGACACAAGAGGAAGAAAGATAATGAATCTTGAAAGATAATGAATATACTCAATCTAATGAACTTAATTCCCAAAAGAGTATGGTATTGAGGCTTGAGTCCTCATGTGTGAACTCGGTTGTAGTTATTGATGAATTCATGTTGTTATTGCTACATGTTGAGTATTGTAGTTGATTTATATTATTATTGATATATACTGTTCCCTATTTTGAGTTGGCCGATGATATCTACTCAGTACGTGTGGTTGTACTGACCCCCTACTTTCATGTTTTCCTCTTTGTTATTTGTGTAATGCAGCAAACGTTCTGTCAACTTCAACTCAACAGCAGATCTAGCCAGTCTTCACTTCATCGGAAATTCAGGGTGAGCTATGCGTCTAGCTTGGACTGGGTCTTCTTCTTCAAGTCTTGATGCCTTGAACTTCCGGCATGGACTAGCTTTTTAGTTATTTTGTTCTTAGACATTCCTAGTTAAGTAATTTGAGATAGATGTTCTTGTAATGATGACTTCCAGATTTTGGGGATAATAATAATAGTATTGAATTGTTTTTATTAATGAGTTTAAGTCTTCCGCATTATTTTCTGTTGATATATCTTGAAATGTTAAGGTTTAGATGGGTTGGTTCGCTCACATAGGAGGGTAAATGTGGGTGCCAGTCGCGTCCCTGATTTGGGTCGTGACAAACTTGGTATCAGAGCATTAGGTTCATTGGTCTCATCACACAAGAACAGGTCTAGTAGAGTCTTAAGGAACGGGGGGGACGCCTTTACTTTTCCTGAGAGGCTATAAGACTTTAGGAAAATTTCACTCTTTCATTCTTCTTTCGTGCTACTACTTGAGACCAATTGGTATCTGGGCGATACGAATTGGTATCTGACCATCTTCACTCTATTTCGCAGATGGTTAGAACTAGAGCAACGACCGCACCAGCAGCAACAACGGAAAGACAAGAAACGACTGAGCCAGCCACTGGGGCTGTAGCTCGAGGAAGAGCAACGACAAGAGGCCGTGGGAGAGGTCATGGGAGGACGTCCTCTAGGGGAAGAGGACAAGCACCTAGCCCATCTGATACTATGGCGGTGACTCCTCCACCGACCGAGGAGGTGATAAGAGAGGGGGAGGAAGGGGAGAATGAACAAGGGCAGAATGAGGAAATGCCACCCCAACCTACCCCAGAGATGATCAACCAAGTACTTGCTTATCTTAGTGGGTTATCCGATCAGGGTCAGGCACCTCCAGTGGTTTCTACACCAACACCTCTGGTTTCAGAGGTACGACATGCGGCTACTATGGCTCCCCGCAAGGATGGGAGTTTTCGGATGTGCATAGACTACCGACAGTTGAACAAGGTAACTATTAAGAACAAGTATCCTCTTCCTCGCATTGATGACTTATTTGATCAATTACAAGGTGCTTGTGTCTTCTCTAAGATTGACTTGAGATCCGGTTATCATCAATTGAAAATACGGGCAACGGATGTGCCAAAGACTGCTTTTCGAACGAGGTATGGACATTACGAATTTGTGGTGATGTCTTTTGGTCTTACGAACGCCCCTGCTGCGTTCATCAGCTTGATGAACGGGATATTTAAGCCGTATTTGGACCTCTTTGTGATCGTATTTATAGATGATATACTGGTATATTCTAAAAGTAAGAAGGAACATGAGGAGCATTTGAGGGTTGTGTTGGAAATGTTGAGGGAGAAAAAGCTTTACGCCAAGTTCTCTAAGTGTGATTTTTGGCTAGATGCAGTGTCCTTCTTGGGGCACGTGGTTTCTAAGGATGGAGTGATGGTGGATCCGTCTAAGATCGAAGTAGTGAAGAATTGGGTAAGACCGACTAATGTGTCATAAATAAGGAGCTTTGTTGGGTTAGCTAGCTACTACCGCCGCTTTGTCAAGGGATTCTCTTCTATTGCTTCCCAACTGACGAACTTGACTAGCAAAATTCCATTTGTATGGTCGGATGAGTGTGAGGAAAGCTTTCAGAAGCTCAAGACTCTGTTGACTACTGCACCCAATTCTCACCTTGCCAGTGGAAGGTAAGAATTTCATTGTCTATTGTGATGCATCCTATTCGGGTTTGGGTGCAGTGCTAATGCAAGAGAAGAACGTGATTGCTTATGCCTCAAGACAATTAAAAGTGCATGAACGTAACTATCCAACTCATGACTTGGAATTGGCCGCGGTAGTGTTTGCATTGAAGCAATGGAGACACTATTTATATGGGGTTAAGTGTTAGGTCTACACGGATCATCGTAGTCTACAGTATGTCTTCACTCAGAGAGATTTGAATTTGAGACAGAGGAGATGGATGGAACTATTGAAGGACTACGACCTCACTATTTTGTATCATCCGGGGAAGGCGAATGTTGTGGCAGATGCCTTGAGTAGAAAGGCGGAAAGCATGGGAAGCTAGCTCATTTGCAAAGCCTCTAGACGCCCATTGGCTAGAGAGGTTCAGACTCTGGCTAACGACTTGATGAGGTTGGAAATAAATGAGAAGGGAGGATTGTTGGCTAGTGTGGAGTCAAGATCTTCTTTTCTTGACAAGATTAAGGGAAAACAGTTTGATGATGAGAAACTAAGGCGAATCCGAGATAAGGTGTTGCGAGGAGAGTCTAAAGAAGCAACAATCGACGAGGAAGGTGTGTTGAGGATTAAGGGAAGGGTATGTGTACCCCGCATTGATGATTTGATCAACACTATTCTGGCAGAAGCTCATAGTTCAAGGTATTCTATACATCCGGTGCAACAAGATGTATCGCGACCTAAAACAACACTTTTGGTGGAGTAGAATGAAGCGCAATATTGTTGACTTTATTGCCAAGTGTCCAAACTGTCAACAAGTGAAATATGAACACCAAAGGCCCGGAGGAACACTTCAAAGAATGCCCATTCCGGAATGGAAGTGGGAGAGAATTGCAATGGACTTTGTGGTTGGTCTTCCAAAGACACTGTGGAAGTTTGATTCAATTTGGGTAATTGTGGACAGATTGACTAAGTCTGCTCATTTCATTCCGGTTAAGGTGACTTACAATGCAGAGAAGTTAGCAAAAATCTACATCTCAGAAATCGTTCGATTGCATGGAGTTCCACTATCCATCATATAAGATAGAGGTACGCAGTTTACTTCTAAGTTTTGGAAAACATTGCATGCAGAATTGGGTACTAGGTTGGACCTTAGTACCGCGTTCCATCCTCAGACCGATGGTCAGTCTGAGCGAACGATACAAGTGTTGGAGGATATGCTTCGCGCATGCGTGATAGAGTTTGGTGGCCATTGGGATAGCTTCTTACCTTTGGCAGAGTTTTCGTACAATAATAGCTATCACTCCAGTATTGATATGGCTCCATTTGAAGCATTGTATGGGAGGAGGTGTAGATCTCCCATTGGTTGGTTTGATGCATTCGAGGTTAGACCTTGGGGTACCGATCTCTTGAGGGATTCGTTAGAAAAGGTGAAGGGCATTCAAGAAAAGCTTCTAGCGGCGCAAAGTAGACAAAAGGAGTATGCAGACCGGAAGGTTAGAGACTTGGAGTTCATGGAGGGTGAACAGTCTTGTTGAAGGTTTCACACCATGAAAGGGTGATGCGGTTTGGCAAAGAGGTAAGTTAAGTCCAAGGTATATTGGACCATTTGAGGTACTAAAGCGAATAGGGGAGGTGGCTTATGAATTAGCCTTGCCCCCAGGGCTGTCCGGAGTGCATCCGGTATTTCATGTGTCCATGTTGAAAAGATACCATGGGGATGGAAATTACATTATCCGTTGGGATTCAGTTTTGCTTGACGAGAATTTTTCTTATGAGGAGGAACCTGTTGCTATATTAGATAGAGAAGTTCGCAAGTTGAGATCGAGAGAGATTGCATCCATCAAAGTTCAATGGAAGAATCGACCGGTTGAAGAGGCTACTTGGGAGAAGGAGGCGGATATACAAGAAAAATACCCACATCTGTTCACAGATTCAGGTACTCCTTTTCGCCATTGTTTTTCTTCTTGTGATCGTTCGGGGATGAACGATGGGTAAATTGGTATCTATTGTAACGACCTGTTTAGTCGTTTTGAGCAACAAATTTTATTTCTGGAAAAACTGGCTGGGACGACGGATGTAACGACGGACCGTCATAGTCACGACGGCCCGTCGAGGAGGTGTCGTCCCATGACACTTAGAATTTTGAAATTGGGTACTAAAAATCGACTCGCTGTAAATTGTGACAGACCTGCAGGACGTGCCGTCACATCCACGACGAACCGTCGTGAGTTTTCGTGGCAAAACACTTCAACTTTTGAGAATTTGGTACAAGAAACGAGTTTCTGACCGTCATGACGGAGGAACAGGACGGACCGTCACAGCTGTGACGGGCCGTCACAGGCTACGTGAGTTCGAGGGAGCTGCGACGACCTGTGTGACGGACCGTCGCAGGCACGACGGCCCGTCACAGGTTGCGCAGTCCCAGGCAAAATAGGATTCCTCTACACGTTTTAGGGGTCGTTTTGGACTATTCTTTCCTTAATTATAAAGATTGAGGGTTAATATTAATAGGTCTAATTACTTGGGGGTTAAAAGAGGTAACCTTAAGTTAATTAGTGGGTTATTATTGCCATCTTTTATTCTTAATCATATATTAATTAGGGTAAAAGAAAGAGGGTTTGAATAAAGAAAAATAGAGAGAATCGATCAAGAGAGAGAGACGAAAAGGATAGCAAGGATTTTGAGAAGATAGCTTGTTGATTCAATTCTTCGGTGGAGGTAGGTTATGGTTTATGTTACGATATTCGTAGTTAACTCTTAATAGTGAATATTATGTGTTGATAATATTGTAAACCCTGCTATGTGCTTAAGTTGTATGCTTGCATGATTATGATTATAAAATTGTGATGAATTAACAAAGCATGATGAAGTTATTGAATCCCAAATCTTGAAAGAACCCTAATTCACTTGATATATTATATAATGAGAATGATGATGCCTTAGTATGAAAGAAGGCTTGAGAAATTATATAATGAGAATAATGATGCCTTAGTGTAAAAGAAGGCTTGATGAATTAGGGGATCGGGTGCCACGTTCCGGTACCAGGATAGAATGAATATGAGGATCGGAGTGTCACATTCCGACACCAGGATAGAATATGGATCGGGTGCCACGTTCCGGTACCAGGATAGAATGAATATGAGGATCGGAGTGTCACGTTCCGACACCAGGATAGAATATGGATCGGGTGCCACGTTCCGGTACCAGGATAGAATGAGGATCGGAGTGCCACGTTCCGGCACCAGGATAGAAATAGAGGATCGGAGTGTCACGTACCGACACAAGAGGAAGAAAGATAATGAATCTTGAAAGATAATGAATATACTCAATCTAATGAACTTAATTCCCAAAAGAGTATGGTATTGAGGCTTGAGTCCTCTTGTGTGAACTCGGTTGTAGTTATTGATGAATTCATGTTGTTATTGCTACATGTTGAGTATTGTAGTTGATTTACATTATTATTGATATATACTGTTCCCTATTTTGAGTTGGCCGATGATATCTACTCAGTACGTGTGGTTGTACTGACCCCCTACTTTCATGTTTTCCTCTTTGTTATTTGTGTATGCAGCAAACGTTCTGTCAACTTCAACTCAACAGCAGATCTAGCCAGTCTTCACTTCATCGGAAATTCAGGGTGAGCTAATGCGTCTAGCTTGGACTGGGTCTTCTTCTTCAAGTCTTGATGCCTTGAACTTCCGGCATGGACTAGCTTTTTAGTTATTTTGTTCTTAGACATTCCTAGTTAAGTAATTTGAGATAGATGTTCTTGTGATGATGACTTCCAGATTTTGGGGATAATAATAATAGTATTGAATTGTTTTTATTAATGAGTTTAAGTCTTCCGCATTATTTTCTGTTGATATATCTTGAAATGTTAAGGTTTAGATGGGTTGGTTCGCTCACATAGGAGGGTAAATGTGGGTGCCAGTCGCGTCCCTGATTTGGGTCGTGACAAACACCTATGGTATCATTCGTTTCATTATATGCATCATTTGAGGTTGGCCTCATTCATTCATTGGGAACTTTAACTTTTACCTACATAGATAATGTGAGCATCATTAAATCCACTGTCATGAAACCCCAAACAGAAAAGAGGTGGAATTACCAGCCAAAGTTACCCAAAACATGATAATGTACATGGTATTGAACCCCATCAGATCCCTACAGTGGACGTATAGGTTCGAAGACTAGGAGATATAAGGAGACCCATACCCGGCATGCCGGACAATCTCATCTCATAAGAGTTACGTGAACCTTCGTCCTTACTGAAAGAAGGCTTCACCACTCATATCTAGTCTATCGGTGCTCATTATAAAGTTCCATTACATTCAATTCGTATATAATGGAAGCTGACTTCTATGATGAGGACATCATAGCTCAATACATGATTTATCATCTCATTATTTGTATGATGTTTGTTCATATCAATACTTTCATTAGCTTTAAACTCCCATAAGTGAGTACATTTTGGTAACATTTCCTTAGGGTAATTTGAGATTTCTCTCATCTTTTACATTAGCCTCATATCATTTTGTCACAACATTCATCAACATTACCACCTTTGCTCTTCATAATTACGCACCCATTTTTACGTAAATGTTCATTTCATCATATGCCAATGCACATGGCCATTTGTGTGTTTCACACTCTTACTTAACCCTTTTAGGGTTTCATCATTTCATTACATACTAATCATTTCATCGTATACCAATGCACTTTGCCATTTAGTGTGTTTTGCACTCGTAGTTAAACCTTCAAGGGTTACATCATTCATTACATACATCTTAGATTCACTTATTTTTAAACGTATGCTAGATTTTGGGTCTATACAAACAACCATAAGGCTTCATTCATAGTTCATTTAAGTGATTCATATCTTCGTATGATTATATAGTACAAGATTTATGCATCTTGTATGTATGCCAAGGTCTCAATTTCGATCTAAGTAGGCCACATTATTTTTGAAATTTAGGCAAGGTAACGTACGACTTATGCATTTATATGAAATTTGGGCAAGGTAACCAAATTTTGAACCCTTATACGAAACTAACACTTTATTTCTTTATTGTATTTTTGACCACATTACATTTGGGACCCTAGGTTGAGCCCCTATATAAATGTTTCCTCTTTATTCTTCTCCTTTTAATTACCTCTTACTTGGACGAGGGGTTGTGGGATCAAACCCCCACAACCCCTTTGAAATTTTTTATCTACTTCTCTTTGTCTATGTCGAGTTTATTATGAGGTTGTGGGATCAAACAACCAAATCCTCTCGTTATTTATCTTTTATTCTCCTCCTTAAATCTTCCTAAGAGGTCGTAGGCTCGCTTCCCACATGCCTCCCCCTTTATTTCTTTTATTCTCCTCCTTAAATCTGCCTAAGAGGTTGTGGGTTGGATTCCCACATGCCTCCCCGTTTATTTTTAATTTAATTACCTCCTTAATGTACCTAAGAGGTCGTGGGTTGGATTCCCACATGCCTCCCCGTTTATTTTTAATTTAATCACCTCCTTAATGTACCTAAGAGGTCGTGGGTTCGATTCCCACATGCCTCTCCCTTTAGTTTTCTTTTATTGTCCTCCTTAATCGGCCTAAGAGGTCGTACGTTCGAGTCCCACAGGTCTCCCCCTTTATTTTTCTTTTATTCTTCTCCTTAAATCTTATTGAGAGCTGGTTGGTTCGAATCCCACTCCTTTTATTTCTTATTTTTTTTCTTTTAAGTTACATTTTCCAGCCAATACCATGGTTCAAATCCCCTTCACCACATTCCTTTTTACTTCTTTATTTTCATGGTTTTTAACATGGTGAGGTCACGGGTTCAATCCTGCATGACCTTAGTTGTTTGAAATCATTTTTTTTCTACATTTTTGAACCCTCTTTGCTGAGCGAAATTCGTCACTAGAATCTTGTAATTTCTCTTAGTTTTTCAGCATCCATTCATCAAGTTACACCGTAGTTCTTAGGGGAATCTCCTAGTGCATTTAGAACATTTTAGGTGCGTTTTCATGGATTCATTTGGAAAAGACATTATCCCTCAAATAAGACACATTTCAACTAATACGAAGATCACATTTACATCAACATGTATATATGAAATATAATGTAGTATCATGCAATTTCGAGTCCTAAACCATGAACAATAGCCACGAAAACACACACAAACACACGTAGTTACATTTTTTAAAACAACAATATCCTTCATATAATTCCAAACGTACATATAAACATATAATCATCACGATAACACGTTTCATCCCCAGTTTTCTACAATCAAACATAACAAACCTATGATTCAATGGAGCTAGTGACATGGACATGCAACGGGAAATAATCCTAGTTTTTGGAATAGATTCCTATGTACCAAAGGGGGTCTCTTTGGAAAGGTACCAAGATATACGAGAACCCATACCTTTTTGACGTTCTAACCACCACTTTCTTCCAAAATAAATCCTCCAAAGACACGTCCAACACAAAAAATTCAACTCCAATCTCCTACGTGATTGATTGACGTTTGTTTTTCATACATTTTCGTGTGAGTTCTTCAAGTGTGATGAACTTTTGTTTACCTACTGTTTATGGAGTTATTTTGGCAGAGAAAATGTGAATGAGAGTGATAGAGACGCGACAGTGAAAAACGAGCTTGGGAGAAAAGAGTTCTCTTAGGCTTAGGAGTCTAGTTTAGGACGTAGTAAATAAAGTTTTATTTAATTATTAAAAATATGATTTCTTTTTATTTGAAATCAGATAATAACTAATAAATATAAATTAATTACACTAATTTACCAACATAAATGAAAAAAATAATTAATTGCTTCCACCTAGGTTCGATCTGGGTGGATCAAGACTTCACTTCAAAATCCTAATGTCGGCCCTCTCTCCCAAAAATGCCCATCCACCTTAGTAATTATATAGTTAATTATATATTTGGGGTAATTAAAATACTACCCTTAGACTGTAAAAAGACTATTTTACCCCTAGACCCTCCAAACCTAAGAATTTCTCTTTTTAAGTATTGCAAAGACTCCTTTAAGTAAATCTTCGTATTCGAGAGCCATACATTGTTGGACCGAACCTTCCATAGCTCATGTAACTCCCCAAATTAGTTGTATTTGATGTAGCATTAGTTCTGAGGTATGGTTCTACGCGCATAAATTCGTTTGAAACCATTCTAATCATTGGCATTCTATACACATTAAACATTACTAAGCATATAAATTTTTTGGTTGTTACAATGTTTACGTTAACGCTTACATTTACATATATGTTGATCTTGACGTTCACATTGACGTTAATTTTAGAGTTCACATTTTCATTCACGTAGGTGTTCACATTGACTTTGATATCAACGTCGACATAAACCTATACATAGACATTCACCTTGATGTTGATTTCGACCTACGCATAGACGTTTACATTGACGTTTCTATTGATGTACATGTTGACGTTCACCTTTATGTGTACGTTGATGTTTACATTCATACTTACTTTCACATAGACATTGATGGTGATGTTAACATTGATGATCACATTGATGTTGACATAGACATTGACATTAATGTTCACATTGTCATTCACATAGACGTTCGCATTCTCGCTGAGTCTTACGAATATGTTGACATTCACGTTTATATTGATGTTCACATTATAGTGATGTTCACGTTCACGTTTATGTGACGTTCACATTCACATTGATGTTGAAAGTGAGAGTAGATGTTCATAATCAGTTGACATTGACGTTCACACAAATGTTGAGGTTTATGTTCATGTTGATGTTGACATTGACACTATCATTGTTATTCACCTTGACGTTGATATTGATATTTTACGTTCACCTTGACATTGACGTTGATATTAATATTTACGTTAATGTTGAGGTTGACATTGACATTCACGTTAACATTCACATTGACGTTTATATTGGTGTTAACATTGAAATTCACGTTTAAGGTGACATTCACATTGACTTTCACATTTGTGAAGACATTCTCATTGAATTTTAAGTTTATATTTAAATTGATGTTTATGTTAACATTGACATTGAGGTTCACGTTCATGTTGACGTGTATGTTGACATAGAAATTTTTATTGACGTTTACGTAGACGTTGATGTTGATGTTGACCTTAACGTTGACGATCACGTTGATGTTCTCATTAATGTTGATGTTCATGCTCACGTTCACATTAACGTTCACGTTGACATTGACATTCTCACTCTTACATTTATGTTGATGCTTATATTTACGTTGACATTAATATTGACGCTTACGTTGATGTTGACATTGATGTATACGTTTGTATTCACAATCACGATTATATGTTGGCGTTTCCATTGATGATCACGTGGATGTTCACATTTACATTGATAATGACATTGAGGTTTACGTTCACGTTGAGGTTTAATTTTATGTTTACATTCACCTTGACTTTTACATTGACGTTCACGTTGATGCATACGTTAACATTTATGTTGACGTTCACATTTATATTAACGCTGATGTTGATGTTCACATTTAAGTTGACATTAATGTTGATGTTCACATTGACATTGACGTTTATGATTAAGTTGACTTGAACGTTCACTTTGCAATTGACATCAACGTTCACATTGACATTAACGTGAATGTTCATATTGAAGTTTATGTTGATTTTCATTGACGTGTATGTTGACATTGACATTCACATTGACGTTGATTTTAACATTCACATTGACATTGAATGTAACGCCCCAAATTAAGCTAAGGTGAAGCAGATCTTTGTGATTATTTCTTTAGCAATTTAAGATAAAATAAATTTTATTAGTGTTCTTAGGTATTGCATGAATTTTGGATGTCAAAAGTCCAAGAACGTCAATGACGCTCGGAAGATGTACCTTAGATAGCGCTTGTGTGTCTGGATGTGTTTGAGTGAGTTTTACGTGTTCGTTTTGCTTGAAATTGATGCAGGATCTTCCTAAGACTTAGATGGATATGTTTAGTGGGTTAAAGTCCGAATACAACCCAACCTAGGACCCAGAGGGGGCCCTACAGAAGGACCCATGAATTTGACCCTGAATTGCGAGGCACTATCCACCACGAGACCAAATAATGGAAAGTAGGTCAACCAAAGGCCCGTCGTGTTGGTCCGTTGATTGTACCTGGAAGGTCAATTGTCCAGGCTCCAAATGGATCCAAGTATCATACCACGAGATCCACTAACGGACCATTGATGGACAGACGGTCCGTTGCTTAGCAACCGTCGATTGAAACCTGTAAATTACCGGCTTTTCCTGTGAAGTCTTGCGGTGTTTGATAAATTCACCCCAAGTATTTTATGAACCTAGGATTTTTTTAGGGTTTATTAGGTATATTAAAGTGTTTCACTCCCTAAGACCTAATGTTAGACTCCATTTCTTAAAATACCAAACCCCTCTCCCTTAGAATTCTCTCTCAAGTCTCTTTGGAGGCTAGAAGTCAAGAAGAACTAGTAGTCGTGTTCGTGGATGTTTCTTCATAAAAAATCATTGGGGTTTATCTTATCTAAGGTATTCATCCTTTAATTCTTTTCCATTAAAGGAGCCCCTTTTAAAATATTTCAAAAAGAGTTTCCAACCCTAGATTCTTCAATCTTCAATTTATATATGGGTCTTGGATGAAAAGGTTTCTAATAATTCTAAAATAATGATTCTAATGTTAGTTTGTTATTTTAATTATAAAACTTCAATGAAATCATGATAAAATGTTTCACCAAATTTTTGCTTAAGAAATGGGTTAAATGAGCATGAATTTTTAGTCTTTGTGTTTTCATTTCTTATGGTTAACATTGTTGTTTAGATCCAATCCAAAGGAATTTATTATGATGATATATTGTGTAAAATGTTATAGGTGATGAAAGATTGTATTACAGGGTAAGGTTGTTATGTTTTTTAGCTTTAAATTAAAATGCTCTTCAATGGTATGGTCCACCTTCTTGGTGGAGGGTTTTACTTTAATTGTATGAATGTGAAGTTACTTGTTTATTGTGAATGTGGCCATGATGTTTTGTTATGTGATGTAATATTATAATAACGTTATTCTTGTTAAATTTGCCTTATGAAGCTAATATGCGAAGTAGGGTAGAGTGTATGCTTAAATGAAGTTATTCTCGTTTATTGTTTTATAAAGCTTGTTATGATAAATATGCTTAGGATTGTTGCAAAATGTCTTATATTATTATGGGAAGCATGTAAAGTGTGATGCTTTTTTTGGCTAAGCCTGTATAGAAGTTAAATGTAAATGAAGTGATGCTTTTTTTGAAAGGTGTGCTCACATGTACACACACTTATACTTGAATAAATGTATGAATAAAGTCTCCTATAAGAACGTACTACTTAGGGTAGGTGGTGGTATGGGACACTATCTATTCGTAGCACTAGGTAGGACCTTCCGGAAGGAGAGTGTTGGTGCCAACTGTTTTAAAAGAGTTTACTAAATATAATAAACTGAATGTGGAAGCTAATTCATAATTTAAAACTCAAAAGATGGGGAATACCCATATCCTATAACTGAGATAATTGAAAACAATCAGCTTATTACAAAGGAAATATTAAATCAATACTAAGCTTAAACTAACTATGTCCTTAGAGATTAAGGACTCACCACTGAATCTGCCAAACTGGAAATCGAACATCGACCTAAGCGTGATCTAAATATTGAGAACCTGAAACTACATCACGGGAAGATGTAGCGCACGTATGCGTTAGTACTTGAAGGTACTGAGCATGTAGGATAGAATAAAGTTTAAATAAAAGATAAATGTACAAGCACAAAAGCAAGTATAATAATCATAAAATGATATACTAAATTTCTTAGTTAACTGAATGCAATGACAAATTTATAGTACGCTCAAACTGAAAAACTTAATATACTTAACAATGGTTAATTCGAGATCTGACTAAGTTATGGGTGCTACTAATAAACGGTAGTAAAATAACATGAGCTGAATGCGGAGTACAATGTATACGCCCCATTGAGAGCAACCAATATACCCTGCCAGAGCTAGAGAGGCATGTTGGCATGATCACTAAATTGATGTATAGGTAGGGGACTTACAACCTACTTGGCTAGTAGTTTCAGAACTATTTGAGTGTGCTAAACACTACTCTTACTCGGTATTATGCTACTTCCATCGATTTATTTAGTTAACTTATTATGTGTGAATTTATGTAAATACTGGATAACTCAAAACTAAAGATACAAACATTGAATGCAATATTTAATCCAATAAGGAAGCATTAATAACTCAGACATGTATAATTGAATAAAGGAAATATATGATACATCATGTGTATTTCATGAACTAAAGAAATACAAAGCTAGGGTTTTTTAATTCATGCGATCAACTTAATAATAACTTGATCAGCTTATTTGGAACTTATATTTGATAAATTCATGAACTTCTATTGGGATTTTAGAAACCCTAGGTTTAATCATGATACAGAACTCAACAATCTACCTGAAAAATAAGGACCCAATCGGTTAAAGGAACCAAATATTGAAATCCCACATGTCTGGTGATGAAATCCACGGAAATATGTTTAGATTTCAGGGATAGAAATACGGGAACCTTGTTGCGCTCTTGAACTAGGGTTCTTGACATTTTTCTCCTTTCTTTCTTCTAATTTTCTAAGTTTTTATTATTATTTGACTTAAGTAAATTTTCATTTTTTTTAGGCTTAAACTGACTAAAATATGATTATTTAGGGGCAAAATGTATCATAGGATTTAAAGGAAGTGGAAAAGACCAAAACACCCTGAGTCAATTGCTATAAGACAAAACAACAAACTCGACAAACAAGTTGTCATTTAATCGACTATTCGTCATTTGGGTCAGTAGGTTAGGTCTATTTGACAGACATTTTCTAAAATGGGAATAACGCATTACTCGGAGGTTTTATTTTAGCAAGGTCAGTTGCTATGGAAAGCTAATGCAATTAACTATCTGTTGGTATGTCATGGTACACCTAATTTATTTTGTGATAAGATTAATGATCAATTGAAGTTGACTTACGTGCATTTCCCCCTAACTATCTGGTAATTCCCTCCTAAATTCATACCTATGACCGTAGATCTGGTCAATCATCCTTCATATCTGAAAATGGGTAAATGGGGTTTTGATCGACCGACACAGACTACGGACCGTAGTCTTACCTACAGACTGTAAGTCCATCTGTTGTTCGAAAATTCATCAATTTTTTTTGGTTGAAAGTTTTGAGGTTTCTAATTCAATTGATTTATATGCAGGACGGGCTGTGGGTCAGGCTATTGTCCGTCGATCGAAATCAAGAGGACCTATCAAAGTCTGGTGGTACTAGTCCAAACGACATCAAATGATCTTCAATATTTTTCAAGGACATGAAACTATAAAAATAATAATTGTATATCGGTTAGTACACATTTTTACTAAGTATGGTTGTATGCACATAAAAACATAAGTACTATGCATTATCAAAAAAAGCTCTTCGTATAACAAAATGCAATTTTATTGAAGCGAAGTCACTTCACTTTCCTAATTCGTTATTTATGAATCATGCTATTAATATGACATATTTTCATGCATTTAAATCACACAATTCATTTTCTGTATGAACATAAGACCTTCAAATCATGAACATAATTCTCGAACAACTCAAGCAAAATTTAACAGTTTTTCTCTCCTTAGGCCAAGAGCTCCCTCTCCCAGACTTAGTTGTAGTATAATGATCTCCTTTGATTCAATTATCTACTTACGAGTTCAATGATTCATTGTAGTCACATTAATTCAATGAATGTAGCACGTAATCCAAAAGTCTAAGGAAACGATTTTACTACCCTACTTACAAGTTATTCTTTCCATTTCTGTTAAATTAGACATGAAATCTTTATAAGACAATGTTTATTGGATATTCCCATTATTTGATAATTTTCATAATATAAATATATTGGGGCGTATATATTTATACTCCAATTGATGAGTCATTATGTTTTGCTCCCTTTATTGGCATAAGCAAATAACTTTTAAAGCTTCATTCTAATCAAACAATGATGATTTGATATTCATAAAATTTTTAGACTTCCATTTTGATCTTCGTGTGCAATGACTAAGAATGACATACATCATTACATAGTCTAACCTCACCCTTTGGTCATCCTATCCGAACACCCCTCATCTTCGTAGTTCTTTGTTTCTTTCTTTCTTTGTTACTTTCTTAAGGAAATATTTCGCATTTAAGCAACATAGATTATTGGAGCTAACATGAAATTCAATGTTTTACCCACAGTGAAAGGAGGTGGTTCACGGGCAAAAGTAAAATCGAATACTTCCTAGGTTTCATAGGTGGATCCACTAGCTGATAACCTATGCCGGCGACATAGTTCAAAGACTAAGAGAATTTGTATACCCTTATCCACCTTTGTGGTAGACTTTTCTCATGAGGATTAAAAGTGCTTGCACAAGTTCATTCCTTGTCTATCGGTGCTTAGCTTAATTTATCAGACTTGACAACTTTTATATTTGACTCATACAAAATGGAAGTTTGTTTCTAGTATGAGGTATGCTTATATCAATGGATGAGGTAACATCCCTTTCTATACTTGATGAATGTGAACTTAAACCTTACATTATTATTATGGTGTGAATCAGACTTTTCTCACTATTGCTAAATCCCTCCAATGTGAGTATCTTTAACATAATTGTTTAGGTTCAAGTGAGACTTGTCTCACTTGCTTTAACACCCCATTCTAGATCAATTTCATAACTCATAAGCTTGAAGTTATTTGATTACTCACCTTATCTTTTTCAATCTTATTTGGTAGTCCTGTACCATTCTTTATGAAATTTATAATGACTTATTCAATGTGCTACTACATTCAGAAGTTCATTTAGATAGGGTATGTTGGGACTTGTCCCAATCATTGGCATACCCTAGGTTATGAGTTTATTGAGTTACATATTTTCAAGTAAATCTTTAACATGTATTTGGTCATACAAGAAATATCATAACTCACATTTGTCATATAAGATTGCGATTCTATTACATATTTTTGAAATAATATTTGTGGCCAATTTATAGGCATTAACAAAACTATCACTAAACACTTTTGATGATATTTTTACTTGCCAAGTCAATTAATTTCATGTATATACTATAGTAATCTCATCATTTTGGGCAAGCCAACTTTTAATATTGAATTAGCTTTAAGAACATTTCAGCGCTTAGTTTGGCCAAGCTATAAAGTAGATTTGGCATTGTAGATTCATTTAATTTCATTGATTCTCATTCTTATTTATTCTTTGAAACATCGCATTCCAAATACTAACAAACATATCTACTATAAACAGACATTGTAATTTAAACCGTCATTCCTTTCAAAAGTAAACTGAATTTTGATAAATGACTTATAACAATTTCATCTTCTCGAAGACAATTATGCATTACAACAATTCTTATCTCATGTAAATGATATTCTAATCATACGGATCAAACCTACTGGTCTCATTCGACATTATCAAACAATAGAAACATACACATAGTTATAAGTTAGCCACACTTACTAACAAAACAATCGAGATTTGCATTATGCATACTACCAAAATCAGAAACAAGGAGAACTAGGGAGATGAACATTAAACAATTTCATTGGGAACAACCCTTGTTTCAGTTTTTTTGAATTTAAAACGTTTGAAACGCCTCCTAGGGAAAGAAATCAAAGTGAGAAACCCATTCCCTACTGGAGAATTGAATCTACGAAGATCACCCTATAATTTGCATTAAAATCTTACAAAATTGCCTTGAAATCGCCTAAGGAAAACCGAGAGTATTTTTCTATTTTTCTTACGTTTGTTCATTGTTTTTTAGTCATGAGTTTTTACTGGATAAAAGTGAATATAAATATAAGGAATTTAATATTAACTAATTAAACTTATATTAATTAACTTGATTAATTAAATCAATTATCTAATTACCAAAAGGTCCCTCCTAAATCGACTAAAAATAGGACAGCATTTCACTTAGAAAAATTCTGAAACATTTTCTAAGGGTCTCGAGTTTAACCATAAATTTATATTAATTAATTAAGTTGCAAATATACATTGTAGTTGCACTTGGAAATTTCACTTCTTGTTCTAAGGATCCTCACAACGTCCTTGGGCACTGTTTAATCAACATGATCATTTTAAGTTATCATGTGCTATGGTACCTATGCTTGAGACTTGGATGCCTCGTACCTAATGTGTGTAAGCTATGAAAACAAAAATTTTAGCTTAGGGTCTACATTGCAGGCACAATTCCTAAACAAGCTTAGATCGGATAATTTTAACATCAAAGTGTATTTTAAGTTACCTGTTAATACATAGAAATTGGCTAAACCTTGATATTGGGCACATGGATGCCTATATACCCCAATACATATTCATCAAAACCTAATAGACTCTTTAATAGACAAGTTCATTTTCTAGAATTTTACATTATCCCCCCTTAGGAACATTCCTCCCCGAATGACATTACCGATCATTTCGAATCGAAGAGGATACTTTTTAAAAACACATCAACTTACTTGAAACTTTACTCTTCGTGAATATCTAATTCACAACTTACTTTCGATGATGCCACATCAGTCAAACCTTTTTTGAGGCTTCATATCTGAGATCGAGGAAATTCCTTCTCAATCTCACTTTTACTCAACGCACATTACAACTCATGCAACACAAAAATTATGCCAACACTATACAAAAATAACAAAATGAATGCAAGCATGAAATCATATCATCTCATATAGTGCAAGTGTAAAACACACATTTATGGAATTAAAACACCAAAACCGACTAATGCAATAAAATTTACAGTTTCATAAAAAGAATTAGACTTAGAAAGAGTATATGTTACCTCAAGAACTGAAAAACTGAGGGTTACATGATCTATTGTCGGCCTCGGCCTCATATGGTTGTCCCTCAACAAGGTTGTTCCTCCATAACACCTTTACTTTGGATACCTCCTTGTTCCTCAGCTGCTTCACATGGAGATCTAAAATTTCAACTGGAACCTCTTCATAAGAAAGGTTCTCATCGACTAACCCTGAAACAGAAGTATCGATGTTGGATCACCTAGACACTATTTAAGCATCAAAACATGAAACACTGGATGAACAGAAGCAAATTCATTTGGTAACTTTTGTTCATAGGCAACATTTTTTACTCGCTCTAAGACCTCATAAGGATATACATATCTCAGACTCAACTTCCCTTTCTTACCAAAACTGATCACCCCTTTCACGGGTGATATCTTCAGGTAGACTTGATCACCTACCTCAAATTCAACAACCCTCTTCCTTTAATCCGCATAGTATTCTTGACGACTGTAAGCAGTAGACAATCTATCCTTGATGATTCTCACCTTTTCCATAGCCTCATGTATGATCTCAGGGCCAAGGATGGATTAATCTCCTTCCTCAAACCACCAAGCTGGAGACCTACATCTCCTTTAATACAGTGCTTCAAAAGGTGCCATCCCAATGCTAGAATGGTAGATATTATCATAAGAGAACTCAATAAGTGGCAAGTGATCATCCCAACTCCCCTAGAAGTCAATTATACATGATCTCAGCATGTATTCAAGGATCTAAATAAGTACACACTACTTTTCCATCCATCTAAGGATGAAACGCAGTACTAAGCTTCACATGTGTACCTAAGATCTTTAGAAAAGATCTCCTAAAGTGAGAAGTGAACTGGGATCCCCTATCCGAAATGATAGATAAAGAGATCCCATGTCGCTTCACTATCTCATCAATATAATGCTTGGTATAATCTTTGACCGTGTAAGTAGACTTCACAAAATTGAAGTGAGCAAACTTCGTCATCATATCAAGAATGACCCAAATGGAATCATGCAGTTTCCATGTCAAGGGCAGACCAACCACAAAGTCCATAATAATAGCTTCCACTTTCATATTGGTATCTCAATCAACTAGGTAAGACCTCAAGGCTTAAGGCGTTCGGCCTTTACCAGTTGGAAAATAGGCATTCCTCTACATACAAAGAAATATCTCGCTTTATACCTTCCAACCAATAGATATCCTTGAGATCATGATACATCTTTGTGGAACCTGAATGAATGGAATACATGGAGCCATGACCCTCTGCAATAATAATAGGGGATTAAATTATAAATATTGAGCACAAACATTCTGCCCTTGTATCTAATCACTCCATCCCCTCCTAGGGAGAGTGATTCATTCAGCTTACTGGGTGGAGATGCTGCTAAGCATTAAAATCTACAACAAATGAGGATACAGACTAGAATGATCTGAAACATCCCAACTTGGTGTATCTACCAGCCGTACACCTAACCTAGCCAATTTGTGTACCTCTTTAACCAGCTCCTTCTTCTCATAATCAACATGAGACACCTTACCCATACTCAATAAGCTCAAAGCATCGGCCACTACATTGGCCTTACCTGGGTGATAGTTGACACTCATGTTATAATCTTTTAGCAGCTCTCACCATCTCTTTTAAAAATGATCCAATTCTCTCTCTCTAAATAAATACTTAAGACTTTTATGGTTGGTAAATACATCAACATGTATACCATATAAGTAATGTCTCCAAAGTTTTAACGCAAATAGCACAACAGCTAACTCAAGATCATGAGTAGGGTAATTCTTCTCATGGATTTCCAGCTGTATTGATGCATACGCTATCACCATTCCATCTTGCATAATAGCACATCCAAAATCTACTCGGGAAGCATAACAATACACTACATACCCTTCACCACTCCTCGGCAATATGAGATTTGGGGCTGAAGTGAGTTGGTATTTGAGTTCTAGGAAGCTCTTTTCACATATTTCTGACCACTCAAACTTCACCTTCTTCTTTGTTAAAGCTGTCAGTGGAGCTGTAATAGCGGAAAAGCCCTCATATAACCTGCGGTAGTAATTAGCCAAACTCAAGAAACAACGGATATTTGTAGGAGTGAGGTGTCTTAGCCAGTTTTTTACTTACTAAATATTTTTTTGATCAACCTCTACACAATGGTCGGACATAATATGAGAAAGAAAGGTCACTGATCTTGGCTAAAATTCATATTTTTAAATTATGCATACAACTGATGTTCCGTGAGTACTTGCAATGTCATTGTGAAATGTTATTCATGCTCTTATCTGGTCTTCGAGTATATGAGAATGTCATCTTTCAATAATATGACAAAATAATCAAGGTATTCACAGAATACCCTCTTCATAAGGTTCATAAACGCGACTGGTGTGTTAGTAACACTAAATGGTATGACAAGAAACTCGTAATGACCATACCTAGTACGGATGGCAGTCTTACGAATATCCTCTTTTCCTACTATAAGCGTGTAGTACCCTTAGCGGAGATCTATTTTAAAAATAAAATTGAATCTTGAATATGATCAAAACGATCATCAATTCTTGAAGAGAGTATTTGCTCTTTATAGTAACTTTTTTGAGTTGCCGATAATCGATACACATTCTAAGGGTTCCATCCTTTTTATTAACGAACAACATTGCAGCACCCCATGAGGATATGCACTTCTACATAAAGACCTTAACAAGTAGATCTTTGAACTGTAACTTCAACTCTGTGAGTTCATCTGGAGCAATTTTATAGGGAGGAACAAAAACTGGTTTGGTGATTGGATCTAAGTGAACACCGAAGTCAATTTCGCGTTAAGGATGGGTTCCTTATAAATGCTCTGTAAAGACATCTTGAAACTTATTCACTATGGAAACATAGTCTATTAAGGAACATTATGTTCTAAGTCATTGACTCTTACTAAGTGGTATATATACCCCTTAGATCTTATTGGCTTTAAGAAAGGAAACTTTTGGCATGTTGGATTTGAACTACGCCCTTCCCATTCCAGCTCTAACTCATTTAGAAACAGAAACCTTACTACCCTTTTTCTATAGTCTATGGTCGCATAGCATTTATGGAGCCAATACATACCCAAAATAATATCAAGTTCAAGCATATTTTATTCTAATAGGTCAACATTGGTAACTCTATCAAGAAAAGTTATTAATAAATCTCTCTAAACTATTTCATCTCTAATGTTGTCTCCTATGGGAGAAATAGCAAGAAAAGGTTCATGAAAGATCTCCAGAAGCAAGTCAAATTTACTAGCTATAAAGGAGTAACAAAAGGTAATGTGGATCGTGGATCTAACAATGCATACACTGGAAAAAAAAGGAAATGCAAGGTACCAGTGACAACATTTGCTGACTTCTCCTGCTCCTCTCTACATTTCAAAGATTAATTTTGTTCCTCTTGGGAGGCTTGGCTCTAGATGTAGGATTAGGACGAGGCAGAGTATCTACCTGGCCGAATTCTTCACATATGAGCAGTCCCTTATCATATGCCTACGCTTACCTCACCTATAGCACGAATTAGAACATACCATGCACTCTTCTCCACGAAAACGACCACACTTACAACACGACTTTCTGTCACGCTGGGATTTCTATAATTGCCCTTCTGGCGGCGAGACTTGTCCCCTTTGGCATTTTTTTTCCTAGAATGAGTAGGATTACTTGAGTGCTGGTGCCCGTTCTCGAAGTTGGGCCTCTCTTGGACTCCATACGAACTCCTACCAGTGCTAGAACCATCCTGATTCAAGGGCCTAGGCTTTTTGCCTTCTCATCCTCACTTCCTCCGACAATTGTCCTCCACATGCAATGCATGTACCATCAACCTAGCATGGTCAATGTTATCATGAAACATGGTTGCCCTACATTCCTCCTCCAAATCCTCCGATACACTAGTCACAAACCTTCTCTTTTAATCCCTACTACCAGACACCATGAATTTTTTTTGAAAGCTTAACAAACTTTATGGAGTATTCCTTTTCTTACATACCTCCGTGATATGGCTTGATGAACTCTTCAACCTTAGACTCTCTCTTCTCTATGGAAAAAAACCTCAACAAGATTGCAGTCTTGAGAATGTCCCAAGTGATGGGGATAATCGTGGTGCTTGAATCTACCAACATCTTGTCCCATACCTGGGCGACATCCTTGAGCTTGTATGCAACAAACTCAACCTTCTCCTATTCAACAACCATATCACAGAGAATATTGTGGACATCTTCCACAGACTCTTGAGGATCCTCATTTGTTCTGTACCTGATGTAGACTTGAAGATTAATCCTGGTGAAATGTCTCTCAGTTATCTAGCCAGGGTGCTAGCATGTGGGTTCTCCCTAAGATAACCCTCTCTAGTGTCCTTGGCTGTGATAGCATGTGCCTGAGCAGTGATGTCTTAGCCCATCTGAACCACTGCAGCTCTCACTTCTCCATCCGTAAACGCAACAAGGGTGACAAGCACTTGCACTACAACAACTGGGGCTTGAGGAGGATCTTGGTTTACCCCAGAAGCTGCTTCTCCTACTCTCCTGCCTGCATTTCTTCTTGTGTTCATTTTTCTACACACACCAACAATAAGGAAGTTAGATTCTTGAATGACACAAAACGTCAAAACTCTACACAACACGACAAACAGTAGAAGAAGGGAAGATTCTTAACATCACTAAGTCTCTAAGTCATTGTTATGGTGCACTTCACAACCATATTCTAGAAACTGCACAACGTCGTTGTTTTGATCCTTTGTTTCTATGTAATATTAACTCATGCTCTACCACCAAATTTGGCACACCCGGGACTTCGACCCATCATAAGACCAGCGGCGTTAACATCTCAAAAGTCACAGACAAGACTCTTCTTAGCTTTCATCACAATCATACATTAAAATTTAGTAGAAGATTTAAACTTTTTAATTTTAATGATGTTTACTTAGACATCATATAATTCTTGCATAAGAGTGTTATACTAGCAGCTGAAAATAAAAAACCATTTATTAACAGATTGAAAAATTGAAATGAAGAATTAATAATATGATTAATAGTTTCCATACCGACCTTCATACGAAAGCTTGAAAAAATGTTTGAAAGGAATACTAGGCACAACATACACTATATATATCTCATCTGCTAAAGATAGAAAATAAAGTGTAGGCATCCTAAAATTTAGGAATACCTACTAAAGACTGGAGGTACTAGTTGAAATGACTTCAACAGATCTTCAATTTTCTTGAAGGACCCGCACCTATAAAAATAGTAACTATATATGGGTTATTTCACACTTGTACTAAGTATGGATGTATGCACATAAACACATACAGACTATGAATTATCAAATAAAGCTCTTATATAGCAACATGCCATTTTTGAACACTTAACTTTCCTAATTCCTTATTTATTAAACATGCTATGAATATGACATATTTTCATGCATTTAAAATTCACAACTAATTTTCTATATTAACATAAGATATTGTAATCATGAACAAAATTTTAGAACAACTCAAGCAAAATTTAATATTTTTGCTCCCCTTAGGCCGAGAGCTCCCTCTCCCGGACTTAGTTTATTTTTCAGTCTTTTCTTCATTTTAATTTGTATGTCAATGATCTCTTTTGATCCTATGTTTTACTTATGAGTGGAATGATTCATTCTAGTCCTGTACTACAATTAATCAAGTTAGTAATCTAAAAGAGTAAGCAAATGATTTAACTAGCCTACTTACAAGTTATTCTTTCCATTCTTATTAAATTGGTCATGATGTCTTTATAAGCCAATATTTATTTTCTATGCCCATTATTTGAAAATTTGAATAATATAAAGATGCTGGGTCATTCTTATCAAACAATAATGATTTGATATACTTTTGCTTTTGCTTACTTAGTTCACTTTGAACTTAAATTTCTTCTTCTTTGATCTCATGTTAACTTTGGACATGCTAGGTTGAGTTAGGATATTCTTTTAAAACTTCCATTAGGATCTTTTTGTGCGATGACTAAGAATGACTTACATCATGACTTTGTCTAACCTCACCCTTCGGTCATCCTATCAGAACACCCCTCATCTTCCTAGTTATTTCTTTCTTTCTTTATTACTTTCTTAAAGAAATCATTAGAATTTAACCGACATATATCATGTGAGCTATCTTGATATCCAATGTCTTTCCCATACTAAATAGAAGTGGTTCACCGGCCAAAGTGAAACCTAATACTTCCTAGCTTTGTTAGGTGGATCCACTAGCTAGTAACTTATTCTTTCCACATTGTTCAAAGACTAGGAGAATTCAGAGACCCTTATCCATCTTTGTGGTAGTCTCATGTCACGAGGATTATATGTTCTTGCACAAGCTCATTGCTAGCCAATCAGTATTTAGCTCAATTTGTCAAAAATTAAAACTTTTACAGTTTATTCATACAAATTTATCATACTTTGAAACTTTTAGAGTTGACTCATACACTATGGACGGTTACTTCTATTATGATGTAGAATTAGATCAAGGGATGACTTGTCATACCTCTCTATACCTCATGAATGTGAACTTAAATCTTGCATTATAATTTTTGTATGACAAGACTTGTCTCATGATTTCTAACTCCCTCTTATGTGAGTATCTTTAACATAATTGTTTAGGTGCAAGTGAGACTTGTCTCAGTTCCTTTAACACCCCATTCTATATTAACATCATAACTCATAAGATTTTAGTTATTTCATTACTCACCTTATATTATTCAATGTTATTTGGTTGTATTGTACCATTATTTATGAAACTTATAAAGAGGAATTCAACGTTCTACTATGTTCAAAGTTCATTTAGATAGGGTATGTTGGGACTTGTCCCAATCATTGACATACCCTAGGTTAGGAGTTCCTTGAGTTACATCTTTTCAAGACAATATATAACATGTATTTGGCCTTACAAGAAACATCATAATTTTTATTGGTCATTTAATATTGGTATGACTTAGTCATTGGCTAATTCTATTACATATTTTGGAAATAATATTTATTGCCTATTTATTGGAATAAACAAAACTTTCACTAAACAATTTTCATGATATTATCTCTAGCAAATATAATCAACTTCATGCATATTCTATTGCAATCTCATCATTTTAAGAGAGCTAACTTTTAACATTTAATTATCTTATAAGAACATTTCATTACTTAGTATGTCAAAACTATAATGTTTATTTGGAATTAAAGATTCATTAAGTTGATTTGATTCTCATTCTTATTTATTCTTGGAAACATTGCATTCCAAACATAAGCTTCTTTTCTTTGGGAGTAGGATAACTTTCCTAGGAGATCATAGAATGTTAGCGCAGTCAGTTAGTTCTTTCTTTCTTTATTTATACTTTTCTCTTAGACAAAAGCATTCCCTTGAACAGGCCGTAGAGAGATATTCAAACAAGTGCCACTCAACTGCGCTAACTAAGCCCTCCATCATAGATGGTTAAGGAAGTAAAGCTACATACTAATGGAAAGAAATGGGTTTTCTCCTTTCTACTTCTTGCGGGCTATTGATTTCGATTTGAGACTATAGTGGCTTACTTTCATGCTTCTTCAGTGAGATACTTAAGGTTTAAGGTAAGGGTCACTCCTAGCATAGACTACCATCTAACCTGTCTTCGCTTGTAGATAGGTGCGCTTAGTAAGTTAGCCTAATTAAAGGGGTTTCTTGAATAATTTGACTTTTCCTTGGCGTCATCTTTCCTTTCATTCAATAGTTGAGTACTTCCTTTTGTCAGATAGAAGATTTTCAAAGGGTGTTTCGCTTCCAGTACCTCTTGTTCGATGCCGCATCTTGTCCTTGTAAATATCATATTTTACCGCTCTTATGGATTACTCGGTCAACTGAAGTAAAACTGGCCAATTGCTATCAACTAGTATCGCTACAACCACGAATATGTTATTTTTATTGTTTACAGCTGGAGTTAGTAAAATAGGAATTCCTACATCTAGCTAGCTGAATCAGTGCACTGCAGTTCCGTTCTTTCAATCTCTCCGCCAGCGACAGTGAAGCGCTTTTCAGGCTGAGGTCTAATTTATATCGTAGGCTTATTGTAATAAGGAAATACTCAATAAATCGTCATCTATATTATATAATATATATATATATAAGGGATGAAGTGGGAAAGGCTTCCCTCGATACAGCAATGGGCGAGCACAAACGGTGCGGTTTCCAAGCCGATTGGTAAGACGACTACTACATCACTTATTATTTAATTATTGCCTACCTATCCCATAATGGGATGGAATAGAAAGAACGTGAAGCATTACCGCTACACGTTTGACTTTTAGGGGGGGATACGCTTTTGAAGAAGCAAGATTATCCCTGCCCTTACAGGCAACTACTACGTATCCCCTTCACTTATAAACTTCCCTCGGCCTTCGGCCCTATGTAATCTTCAGAGTCTTCCTTCCTAGAATCCTATGTCTAGTGTCAAAAAAGTTATTAGCAAGGTCTTTCCAGATAGACCTTAATTAACTAGATTCCCTGCTATCGAGAGCATCTTAGAAACATAAATGAGCGCAAATAGGGGTTGTTTTAAAATGAACCGAAAAGCTAAGGCACTACTTCTTTTCTGCCTTCTATCAATTGACCTACTCAAGAGAAATAGACAATTGTTTCCTCGGGGATGACTTCTTGCTTACCTAAGCTAAAAGTTGTGAGAACT
Source organism: Solanum habrochaites (assembly GCA_027704765.1). Taxonomy (NCBI): domain Eukaryota; kingdom Viridiplantae; phylum Streptophyta; class Magnoliopsida; order Solanales; family Solanaceae; genus Solanum; species Solanum habrochaites. The sequence continues at coordinate 21,910,600 of JAKWJA010002491.1, forward strand.
CTCAATTGAATGTGATCGACACGATATTCCCATATTTCTACTTTCCTTTATATGATATGAGGTCCCCCAATCACTTTAAGGCACCCTCCTAACCTGCGAAACCTGCTTGCCCGTTGGTTAGCTGCTTCTTTTCTTTTAACATCGATGGTGGTACCAATTCTTAGTCGTACTTGTGCTCTAAAAGACTTGCCTCATAAGAGAAAAAAAATGACCTTCGGGAACTAACTCTCCTGCGCTAGTTAATCACATGCCATCCGATTTACCACCAATCATGCGACCCTTATTTCTTTCTTCATATTGTAAATGGGAGTAAAATCCATTTTTTACTCCCTCTATTGATAGAAAAAGGGGCATTCTTTCCATCGTTTCAACGACTCATAGGGCATCCCTCAGCACATTCTTTTTTATTCTTGAGAATGGTCGCCACTTCTACCAGGACCAGAATGATTATCCCAGCCCGATGGGTCTATAATCATCCTTGAATGTCGCCAGGTACTTTTAACTTCCCCGCCATTCTTGTAATTGTAAACTGTAATCCGCCTAGTTGTGTCTGCAACAACCTAAGTTGACGAGAAAGAAGGATTTCTCAAAGCAACCTCCAATGTTCCAGACCCAGGAGTAAACTTTCCCGTATGAGCATTCGATACATGTATCAGTCCATGGAAGAGTCAATGGGTCACCACTTTTGGAGATCCCCCAATAATCATAGATAGGTCGTCTAAGGGTTCATTGTGGTTCATTGATGTGCGTACGCACAACGCTACCATTTTCCTAAAGCTCCGAAGGACTACCTACCGCTAGTCTTCGGCCCGAGGGGTTTATGGGAAATCAAAAAGATTTTCTTTTGATGCCCCGCTGTGACACCCATCACCAGGAAGCTACTTACGAGCTGGTGAGGGACATGTTTCAAACAATCATTCGATTCTATACCATTGTGGTGGCACGGCAACTGCTGAATGGGGCACTTTTTATCTCATCCTGGCGTGTGGAAGACTAGTGCATCCAAGCACAGCTCATCAAGAAGGGTCAAAAATTTCTTCGCCGAATGGGACTTAAATAGATCTTTTCTTCTACAAGGGTTGGTCGTCGAAAAAAAAAATCTACGGTTTTTAAAGGTGACGTTTTGAAATAGAACAATTCCTTAAGTCGTGTATCCTTTATTAAAGAAACCTTATACTATGTTTAAATTATTTATTCTAGTATTAAGAGAAAGGTTACACCTATAGATTCTTTATTACAGGTCAATCCTACTCCATTAGCACTAATAGGCAGCATAGGGGAAGAAACGCTTCACCTAGGAATAACCAACACAAATACTTTGTTCTTAGTCAGCCCTTTTCTTAGCGGGCTTGGGGCTAAAAGAATTGTTGGGACAACAAACATCCATCTCATTCGTTCTTTGAACACATTTATAACCATCAAAGGCTATTGAAGGAACTTTTGTCCCGCCAAGCATATGTAAGAAAACAATCATAAAAAGGAAAAATAGAGAAGTAGAACTAAGGTAAAAAACATGGACAATCCTGTGTATTTGATCTAGTGATGTCACTTGCCCCCAAGGGGACTTTGACATGATGGACACCGAGAAAGCCCTAAGATGAAAAATCTTGCTAGAAATTTCGCTACCCCTGTGTACTTCTTGAAAAACCTAAAGGGTCAAGGTAAGCGTATCAAGAGAAAATGAGCAAAGCTTATGCCCGGCTAATTGAATGGAGTTCCCGGCTTTAAAGAATCAAGTTCAAGTACCGAGGAGATTTATTTGAAGAGCTTTGGTTATGAATGAATAGGCATGTGGGAACAGCATTGCTTGCATTGATTCAATTGATTTGAAGTGGCGGTTATACTAAACATACATATACGACCTTGAAATAAATCTGAGTCGACTTCTAGCCTTTTATTCTCTATCGCTCTCGACTGGTCCTATAGCTTGAAAGAATCTACAGGCTCCTTCGTGAAGTGATTCACGGGTGGGAATCACGAACGGTCTTAAGTGAGTAGACATCTCCCCTCCTTCCCTTTCTCTTGGACATCTCACTTGTAATCAATGCTTTCTTTCTTCCCATCCTCAGATCAGAGATGAAGTTGAGAGTCAACTGTGAATGGTGCTAGAGGAGAGTATGTTAAGACGAGTCCAAGACAAACTATTACTTTATCCAGTTGATGGTACTATTGAAAAGACAGAGATGTAGTAGAGAGGAAAGAGGATTGATTTTATTATGAGGGAAAACCCTCTATTTATAGTATCAAACTTACATATCTGGCACATATAAGTGGCCGACACTTACTTTACACATGGCCTAATTATATTTGGCCGACACTAAAAACAAAATACATACTATTACTATTATACAGTAGCATTAACAGATAGAAATATAGATAAATCATTAGTTCTATATTGGAAAATGTCAGGAATAGAACTAGCACCAGGTAGCAAAATCTTGGCCACCTAACCATTGAGAATTGAACATAGATTGAATTCTTCTCTCTTCTCTTTCAACCCTTTCTCTTTCCTCGACTTCGCGAGCAAAGCTGCCTTATTATGCTTTGGACTTCCACCTTCAATTAAGCACCTAACCCGTAGGACGGGGCCGACCTTCTCTTTTCTTTGTAATTGGACTTGCCCGAAATAAAGGAAGCTTGGCATGATAACCATCTAGATTAGAGAAATAAGAGCATCTTGCATATGCGAAGAAAAGGCTTGCCCATCATAAAAGCAAGCCCAAGTCCATGCAAGAAGGCCCTCTAGATCTGTCAAAATTCAAAGCCCGTCAAAGGCATATGAAATCATGCAAAGGATTTGAGACCATACAAATGATGTTCATCGGGCTAAACCAAAGTAGAACTAGCCCATGATCCAAGAGACTTGAAACTCGTTAATCATGATATCCTTACCTTCTAACTAACCTCTTTGATTTCGCTTATCCTAACAGTTATTTCTTACGCGTAACTGGTGAAGCTGGTTATGCAAAGGTGAACCCGTCCTTTAACAATCTATCTTTAGATACGGAGGGCTTGTGAGTCACAGAGCTTGAGGCCCTAAAACAAGGTAGCAAAGGTAGGGAACAGCGGCCTCACACAAAAAGATTTGTCTAAGCAATCTCAAAGAGATTTTCAATAAGTCAATACCAAGATTTTCTTTCTGCGCCTACTGATGTGATGATAATTCAGAAGCTTTTTTGCAAAGAAGAAGGGCCCTGTTCCTACGGGTTCACGTGCTAAGGCTTCACTAAAAAATGCTCTTTTTCAAGAGAGAGGTTTAAGGCGCATTAATCACGCCTTGAAGGAGGGAAGTAGTGGAGTAGGAGAGGTAAAGATGGATGGGAATAGATAAGTAAGAGAGAGGGCGACACCAGCTAGCAGAACGGACGGAATGAGAAGAAATCCCCAGGATGGAAAGAAGCTTGAAAGAGAGAACCAGGAATGAAATAGTGAGACTAAACGAGCGAAAATCCATGAAGACGATAAGAGCCTAAGACTTTATAAGAGAGTTTAGAGCCCTTTATCTTTTGAAGAATATAATTATCCTTAATATTAAGGAGCCAAATTAGAAACCTTATAGTAGATTAAAAGAAATAAAAGACTCATATGAAAGTTCCCCAGAAAAAATAGATGTTGTCGAATCAGATGTGAAATACGCTCTTACTCATGAATCTTCTATTGTAACTTAGACCATGGTATAAATGAGAAAATATGGTTCCTGAAAAGGAGAAGACTAAGGTAGGTTGTCCTTTGACTAGTTTGTTGTTTTTTCTGGGGAATTTGCTTGTTGAGGAAATTCCACTTATAAGTAGGTTCACATCGTGATCTATGTTTTATTTCCCGCCACGAAAAAAAGCACAGCACCAATAAATCTATGAGAGATTATTTTTAAAAAGGCTCCATTTAGTCTCGTATCGGTTAGACAACTAATACCTATAATTACGAAACCTATATGAAAGTGTAATGACCTGTTTGTCGTTTTGAGCAGTAGAGTTTAATTCTGGTAATAACTGTCTGGGTCGACGGATCCCACAACAGACCGTCATGGGCATGACGGACCGTCGAGGGGTTGTCGTACCAAAACACTTAGATTCTTGAAATTTGGGCATTGAGAACAACTCTCTGAACTTCGCGACGACATGGCAGGATGGACCATCGTAGGCACGACGGACCGTCACAGGGTCTTAAATAAAAATTGAGTCTCTGAACTCTGTGACGACTCAGCAGGATGGACCATCACAGACTGCGTAACGCTGACTGGGTCGGAATTCTATTAAAAGTTTTAAGGGGCGTTTTGGACTATTCCTGCTTATAATTATAAAGTTAGTGGGTTAATGTTAATAATTCAATTACTTGGGGGTTAAAGGAGATAACCTTGGAATAAGTAATGGGTTACTTTAGAATCTTTTATACTTAATTATATGGTAATTAGGGTAAAAGAAAAAGAGTTTGAATAAGGAAAAATAGAAAGAACAAAGAGAAGAGGGACGAACGAACGAGAGAGAGAAGAACGAAGAGGAAAGCAAAGCATTGGAGAAGTAGATTGCGTGATCATGATTCTTCGGTGGAGGTAGGTTATGGTTTATGCTATTTCGTAGTAAACTTCTTAATAGCGAATGATATGTATTGGGTAATTTTGTAAAGTATTCTATATGCTTAATTGTGTGCTTGCGTGATATGATTATGTAATTGTGATGAAATAGCATGATGAGGCTGTTGAATCTTAAACCTTAAAACCTCTCAATTAATGATGATGCCTTAGTATAAAAGAAGGCTTGATGAACTAAAAGAATGAGGTTAATGGATCGGGTGTCACGAACCGACACGTAGTATTAGGAGATCGGGTGTCACGAACCGACACATAGTATTAGGGGATCGGGTGTCATGAACCGACACATAGTATTAGTGGATCGGATGTCACAAACCGACACATAGTATTACGGGGATCGGGTGTCACAAACCGACACATAGTATTAGTGGATCGGGTGTCAAAAACCGACACATAGTATTAGGGGATCGGGTGTCACGAATCGACATATAGTATTAGTGGATCGGGTGTCATGAACCGACACATAGTATTAGGGGATCGGGTGTCACGAACCGACCGTAGTATTAGGGGATCGGGTGTCACGAACCGACACATAGTATTAGGGGATCGGGTGTCACGAACCGACACATGGTATTAGTGGATCGGGTTTCACGAACCGACACGTACTATTAGGGGATCGGGTGTCACGAACTGACACGTACTATTAGGCGATCGGAGTGTCACGTTCCGACACTAGAGGAATAAGGAGAATGAATCTTGAATTATCTTAATATACTCAAACTTAAAGAACCTTTTCCCAAAATGAGTATGGTATGGAGGCGTGAGTCCTCAAAGATGTGCTTGGGTTGTGGCCAATGGTTATGGTACTTGTGGTTTTAATCTGTTGAGTATTGTAGTAGAGTTTATGATATTATTCAATGTATATTGCCTTCTATTTTGAGCTGGACGATGATGCTTACTCAGTACTTGTGCCTTGTACTGACCCCTACTTGTATGTTTCTTTCTTTGTTATTTGTGGAGTGCAGCAAACGTGTCATCGATTTCGACTCAACCGCAACTCTAGCCAGACTTCAGCATAATCAGATTTCAGGGTGAGCTATTGTTCCTAGCTCAGACTGGATTCTTTCCTTCACGTCTTCATGTTTTGAAGTTCGGATGTGGACCATCTCTTTTACTTATTTTAGCTTCTTAGACACTCTTACATTTAGTAATTTAAGGATAGATGTTCTTGTGATGATGACTTCCAGGTTTTGGGGATAGTAATTGCTTATCTTTAGAAGCTATTTAATTGATTTCGTTAATGAGTTTTAAGTCTTCCGCATTATTTTCTGTTTATTATGGTTGAAATGTTGGGTTTTAGATTGGTTGGTCTGCAAACATAGTAGGATAAGTGTGGGTGCCACTCGCGGCTCGTTTTGGGTCGTGACAAATTGGTATCAGAGCATTAGGTTCGTTGGTCTCATCACACAATAACGAGTCTAGTAGGGTATTGAGGAACGGTAAGGGGACGCCTTTACTTTTCTTTGAGAGGCTATAGGACTTTAGAAAAAATTCCATTCTTTCATCCTTTCGTGCTATTACTTGGATCCAATTAGTATCTAGGTGATACAAATTGGTATCTGACCATCTTCACTCTATTTCGCAGATGGTAAGAACTAGAGCAACAAATGCGCCAACACCAACACCGGCAAGACAAGATGTGTCTGAGCCAGCAATTGAGGCTATAGCTCGAAGAGGAGTAGTGACAAGAGGTCGTGGTAGAGGTCACGGGAGGACGTCCTCTAGAGGAAGAGGACAAGCACGTGGCCCATCTGGTACTAGGGCTGTGAATCCTCCACCGACTGAGGAAGTAGTAAGAGAGGGTGAGGAAGGGGAGAATTAACAAGTGCACAATGAGGAATTACCACCCAAACATACCCCAGAAATGATTAACTAGGTTCTTGCTTATCTCAGTGGGTTATGAGATCAGGACCAGACACCTCCAGTGTTTTCTGCACCAGTGTCTCAGGTTCTGTGAGTACAACATGCAGCTGCTGTGGCTCCCTGCATGGATGCCTCATTGGAAATAGGCACGTTTCCTCGGTTGACTATAGGGCCTATAATGACAAGTGATCAGCATGAACTTTTCACTAAGTTCTTGAAATTGAAACCTCCAGTCTTCAAGGGTGCTGAATCTGAGGATGCCTATGATTTTCTGGTTGATTGTCATGAGCTACTACACAAAATGGGCATAGTGGAACGATTCGGTGTTGAGTTTGTAATCTATCAGTTTCAGAGAAATGCCAAAATATGGTGGCGGTTGTATGTTGAGTGTCAACCAGCACAAGAACCACCTATGACTTGGGCATCATTCTCTCCCTTGTTTATGGAAAAGTATATACCCCAGACTTTGATGGATAGGAGGAGAGATGAGTTCCTGAGCCTAGAGCAAGGCAGAATGTCGGTCACTGCTCATGCGGCTACGTTTCGTGCACTATCCAGGTATGCCACCGAGCTTTGCTTCAGTCCACAAGAGCGAATTCGCCGTTTTGTGAAAGGGTTGAGGTCAGACGTGCGGATTTCAGCCTTACAAGTAGCTGCTGCAGCAAAATTCTTTCAGGAGGTGGTAGATTTCGTGATAGAAGTGGAGGGAGTGAAGCCAGACAACTTCACCATGGCATCGACATCTAAGAGGTTTCATAAAGGAGGTGAGTTTAATGGTTCTTACTCTAGAGGGTAGAGTTCAGGAGGTTATCCAGGCCGCCCTATTCAGTCTTCACTACAGACTGTAGCTGGGGGTCCACCACAGACCGGTCAACATTTCTCTGAGTTTGGAGGTTATCCCTAGACTCCGTCGTTCTCACAAAGACCTCTGCTTGAATCCAGAGATTGTTATGGATGTGGAGAGACTGGACATATTAGGAAAAATTGTCCAAAACAGAGTTACAGACCCCCAATAATCAGATGTAGAGGTGGTCATGGAAGAGGCCATTATTCGGGAGTACGTGGTGGCCGAGGTAATGGTGGTCATCAAAACGGCCGGGGGTGACGGGCAAACTGGAAGTACTACAGCGCAACATGGTAGGGGCAACAGACAGACCGGTGATAGGGCCCATTGTTATGCTTTTCCTGGGAGATCTGAAGCGGAGACATCTGATGTTGTTATCACAGGTAATCTTTTGGTTTGTGATTGCATGGCTTCTGTATTATTTGATCATGGATCCACAATTTCATAAGTATGTTTATCACTTTCTACTGGTCTTAATTTACATAGTGAATTGCTTGACATGCCTATTCGTGTTTCTACTCCAGTGGGTGAGTCTGTGATAGTTGACAGGGTGTATAGGTCTTGTCTTGTGACTTATGGGGAGCAATACTCATGTAGACTTGGTTATCTTAGAAATGGTTGATTTTGATGTAATTTTGGGTATGACTTGTCTATCTCCAAACTTCGCAATCTTAGATTGCAATGCCAAAACTGTGACATTGGCCAAGACTGGGACATATCCGTTAGTGTGGGAGGGTGACTACACTTCCACTCCATTTCGTATCATCTCCTTCCTTCATGCTAAGAGAATGGTTACAAAGGGTTGTTTAGCTTTCTTGGCACACCTTAGGGATGATACTAACAAAGTACCTTCAATTGAGTCGGTTTTAATAGTCCGTGAGTTTCTGGATGTGTTTCCTGCAGACCTTCTTGGTATGCCACCGGATAGGGATATCGACTTTTGCATTGATCTGAAGCCGGGTACTCGTCCCATTTCCATACCCCTTTATAGGATGGCTTTAGATGAGTTAAGAGAGTTAAAGGCACAACTTCAACAGTTGTTAAGCAAAGGCTTTATTAGACAAAGTACATCCCCTTGGGGTGCTCCCGTCCTGTTTGTGAAGAAGAAGGATGGAAGTTTTCGGATGTGCATTGACTACAGACAACTGAATAAGGTAACTGTTAACAACAAGTATCCTCTTCCTTGCATCGATGATTTGTTCGATCAGTTACAAGGTGCTTGTACCTTCTCAAAAATCGATTTGAGATCTGGTTATCATCAATTAAAAATACGGGCAACGGATGTGCCCAAGACTGCTTTTCGGACCAGGTATGGGCATTATGAGTTCCTAGTAATGTCTTTTCGGCTTACGAATGCCCCTGCTGCTTTCATGAGCTTGATGAACGGGATTTTCAAGCCATATCTAGATCTCTTCGTCATTGTATTCATTGATGACATACTTGTATACTCGAAGAGCAAGAAAGAACATGAGGAGCACTTGAGAATGGTATTGGAAATGTTGAGGGAGAAAGATCTTTATGCCAAATTCTCTATGTGTGAATTTTTGCTAGATTCAGTGTCCTTCTTGGGGCACGTAATTTCTAAGGACGGAGTGATGGTGGATCCTTCCAAGATTGAAGCAGTGAAGAATTGGGTAAGACCTACTAATGTTACAGAGGTAAGGAGCTTCGTTGGTTTAGCTAGCTACTACCGTCGATTTGTCAAGGGATTTTCTTCCATTGCTTCCCAATTGAAAAACTTAACTAAGCAGAGTGTTCCATTCGTATGGTCGGATGAGTGTGAAGAAAGCTTTCAGAAGCTCAAGACTTTGTTGACTACTGCACCAATTCTTACCCTGCCAGTGGAAGGTAAAAATTTCATTGTTTATTGTGATGCATCCTATTCGGGTTTGGTTGCAGTGCTAATGCAAGAGAATAATGTAATTGCTTATGCTTCGAGGCAATTAAAGGTTTATGAACGTAATTATCCGACCCATGATTTGGAGTTGGCTGCGGTAGTGTTTGCATTAAAGCAATGGAGACATTATCTATATGGGGTTAAATGTGAAGTCTATATGGATCATCATAGTTTACAGTATGTATTTACTCAGAAAGATTTGAACTTGAGACAGAGGAGATGGATGGAACTACTGAAGGACTATGATATCACTATCTTGTATCATCCGGGAAAAGCTAATGTTGTGGCAGATGCTTTAAGTAGAAAGGCAGGGGGCATGGGAAGTCTAGCCCACTTACAGGTTTCTAGACGCCCATTGGCTAGAGAGGTTCAGACTCTGCTAATGACTTTATGAGGTTAGAAGTAAATGAGAAGGGAGGATTTTTGGCCTGTGTGGAGGCAAGATCTTCCTTTCTTGATAATATTAAAGGAAAGCAATTTACCGATGAGAAACTGATCCAGATCCGAGATAAGGTGTTGCGAAGAGAGGCTAAAGAAGCAAAAATCGATGAGGAAGGTGTTTTGAGAATTAAGGGAAGGGTATGTGTACCCCGCGTCGATGATTTGATTCACACTATTCTTATGGAGGCTCATAGTTCAAGGTATTCCATACATCCTGGTGCAACCAAGATGTATCGTGACCTAAAGCAACATTTTTGGTGGAGTAGGATGAAGCGTGACATTGTTGATTTTGTTGCTCAATGCCCGAATTGTCAGCAAGTAAAGAATGAACACCAGAGGCATGGAGGGACACTTCAGAGAATGCCCATTCCTGAATGGAAGTGGGAGAGAATTTCAATGGACTTCGTGGTTGGTCTTCCAAAGACAATGGGTAAGTATGACTCTATATGGGTAATTGTTGATAGATTAACTAAGTCTGCTCATTTCATTCCGGTCAAGATGACTTATAATGCAGAGAAGTTAGCCAAACTTTAATTCTCAGAAACTGTTCGATTTCATGGAGTTCCACTTACCATTATATCAGATAGAGGTACGCAGTTTACTTCTAAATTTTAGAAAACATTGCATGCCGAGTTAGGTACTAGGTTGGATCTTAGTACTGCATTTCACCCTCAGACTGATGGTCAGTCTGACCGAACAATTAAGGTCTTGGAGGATATGCTCCGTGCATGTGTGATAGAATTTGATGGTCATTGGGATAACTTCTTACCCTTAGCAGAATTCTCATACAACAATAGCTATCACTCAAGTATTGATATGGCCCCATTTTAGGCACTGTATGGGAGAAGATGTAGGTCTCCCATTGGGTGGTTTGATGCATTTGAGTTTAGACCTTGGGGTACTGACCTTCTGAGGAAATCGTTACATAAAGTGAAATGCATTCAGGAAAAGATTTTAGCGGGTCAAAGTAGGCAGAAAGAATATGCAGATCGGAAGGTTAGAGACTTGGAGTTTATGGAGGGTGAACAAGTATTACTGAAGGTTTCACCCATGAAAGGGGTGATGCGGTTTGGTAATCGAGGTAAGCTTAGTCCGAGGTATATTGGTCCATTTGATGTTCTGAAGCGCGTGGGGGAGGTAGTGTATGAATTATCCATGCCCCCAGGACTATCAGGAGTGCACCCGGTATTTCATGTGTCTATGTTGAAAAGATAGCATGGGGATGGAAATTACATCATTCGTTGGGATTCAGTTCTTCTTGATGAGGATTTGTCTTATGAGGAGGATCCTGTTGCTATTTTAGATAGAGAAGTCCGCAAGTTGAGGTCAAGGAAGATTGCATCCGTCAAGGTTCTCCTTTTCGCCCTTGCTTTTCTTATTGTGATTGTTCGAGGAGGAACGATGGGTAAATTAGTATCTATTGTAACGACCTGTTAGTCGTTTTGAGCAGTATAGTTTATATCTGGTAATAACTGTCTGGGTCGACGGATCCCACGACTGACCGTCATGGGCACGACGAACCGTCGAGGGGGTGTCGTTCCAAAACACTTAGATTCTGCAAATTTGGGCACTGAGAACAACTCTCTGAACTTCGCGAATACATGGCAGGATGGACCGTCGTAGGCACGACGAACCTTCAGAGGGTCTTAAATAAAAATTGAGTCTCTGAACTCTATGACGACTCAGCAGGACGGACCGTCGCAGGCACGACGGACCGTCACAGACTGCGTAACCCTGACTGGGTCGGATTTCTGTTAAAAGTTTTAAAGGGCGTTTTGGACTATTCCTGCTTATAATTATAAAGTTAGTAGGTTAATGTTAATAATTCAATTACTTGGGGGTTAAAGGAGAAAACCTTGGAATAAGTAATGGGTTACTTTAGCATCTTTTATACTTAATTATATGGTAATTAGGGTAAAAGAAAAAGAGTTTGAATAAGGAAAAATAGAAAGAACAGAGAGAAGAGGGACGAACGAGCTAGAGACAGAAGAACGAAGAGGAAAGCAAAGCATTGGAGAAGTAGATTACGTGATCACGATTCTTCGGTGGAGGTAGGTTATGGTTTATTCTATTTCGTAGTAAAACTCTTAATAGCGAATGATATGTATTGGATAATTTTGTAAAGTCTTCTATATGCTTAATTGTGTGCTTGCGTGATATGATTATATAATTGTGATGAATTAGTATGATGAGGTTGTTGAATCTTAAACCTTAAAACCTCTCTATTAATGATGATGCCTTGGTATAAAAGAGGGCTTGATGAACTAAAAGAATGAGGTTAATGGATCGGGTGTCACGAACCGACACGTAGTATTAGGGGATCGGGTGTCACGAACCGACACATAGTATTAGGGGATCGGGTTTCATGAACCGACACATAGTATTAGTGGATCGGGTGTCACGAACCGACACATAGTAGTAGTGGATCGGGTGTCACGAACCGACACATAGTATTAGGGGATCGGGTGTCACGAACGAACACATAGTATTAGTGGATCGGGTGTCACGAACCGACACATAGTATTAGGGGATCGGGTGTCACGAACCGACAGGTAGTATTAGGGGATCGGGTGCCACGAACCGACACATAGTATTAGGGGATCGGGTGTCACGAACCGACACATAGTATTAGTGGATCGGGTGTCACAAACCGACACGTAGTATTAGGGGATCGGGTGTCACGAACCGACACGTAGTATTAGGGGATCGAAGTGTCACGTTCCGACACAAGAGGAATAAAGTGAATGAATCTTGAATTATCTTAATATACTCAAACTTAAAGAACCTTTTCCCCAAATGAGTATGGTATGGAGGCGTGAGTCCTCATAGATGTGCTTGGGTTGTGGCCAATGGTTATGGTACTTGTGGTTGTTATCTGTTGAGTATTGTAGTTGAGTTTATGATATTATTCAATGTATATTGCTTTCTATTTTGAGTTGGCCGATGATGCTTACTCAGTACTTGTGCCTTGTACTGACCCCTACTTGTATGTTTCTTTCTTTGTTATTTGTGGAGTGCAGCAAACGTGTCATCGATTTCGACTCAACCGCAACTCTAGCAAGACTTCAGCATAATCAGATTTCAGGTTGAGCTATTGTTCCTAGCTCGGACTGGATTCTTTCCTTCACGTCTTGATGTCTTGAATTTCGGACACGGACCATCTCTTTTACTTATTTTAGCTTCTTAGATACTCTTAGATTTAGTAATTTGAGGATAGATGTTCTTGTGATGATGACTTCCAGGTTTTAGGGATAGTAATTGATAAACATTAGAAGCTATTTAATTGAATTCGTTAATGAGTTTTAAGTCTTCCGCATTATTTTCTGTTTATTATGGTTGAAATGTTGGGGTTTAGATTGGTTGGTTCGCTCACATAGTAGGATAAGTGTAGGTGCCCCTCGCGGATCGTTTTGGGTCGTGACAGAGAGACAGAAGAATAGGCTATTATTTTTATTAAATTATGTTGGCCAAGAGATGGTGAATCTTCAAAAATTATTTGTATTGTACCTGTTTTCATCAACCCAGGAGAAAATATAGAATGGGCATGCGGTAATAATTTCATTTGATTCGAATTAATCTATACGCTTCCATTTTTAATAAGATTCCGTCTAGAAGCATACAAGTATTGTATTCATTATCGGACCATCCATAGTAGTAATATCTATCTTTCTAAGTTATTCAGTAATTCCTTTGGGTGATCACCTTCTTCTAGCCGATCTTAGTATTGGTGTTTTTTTTATTTCCATTTCAAGTATTACTACCGTTGGACTTCTTATGTTGGGGTATGGATCAAATCATAAATATTTCTTTATTAGGTGGTCTACGGACTTCAACGTTGCTTTTTCTTTAGCATTTGAGTTGATGAACTAAATCAGATAGTTATATGACTGAAATAAAACGGCTTCTAAATTTTTAGTAAAAAAGTTGAGTCTTATTTCCTATGTACAAGAATCAAATAGTGAAAAAGGTAAAGATAAGTAAGAGAGATTGTTTACCCCAAGATTCTTGAATTGTCATGATAGCTTGAAGCGGGTTCAAAGACCAACTCTATGGAGTGTTTAATGTCTAACGTTTAGAAGACCTCTGTCCTATCCATTAGACAATGGACGCTTTTCATTCTGATTTTTTTTCGTATTTTCACTTTTTGTTTGAAAAAAAAAACAGAAAGAATCAGATGTGAAAGAATTTTTTGAATTGTATATTCAATGATGTACTAATACTAATAACCTAAATTTGATTTAATGAATTTAATGAATAGATTCAAATATTTAGAATAAATAGATATAGAGCGGGTAGCGGGAATCGAACCCGCATCGTTAGCTTGGAAGGCTAGGGGTTATAGTCGACGTCGATTCATTATTTGTGCCCTATCTACCTTTATTTCTTTAAACGAGACATCAAAAATAGAAGGGAAGGGGCCTATGGATTTGCATGACCTCTGCATATTTCACCAAGAGACCTTTTCTTAAATTCAAGAGACCTTTTCGTAGGCGTTTGCCCCCAATTTAATCGGGGGATCGAATTGATTATAGAAAAATGATCTGAATTAGTCGATTTATTAGTGAACAAGGAAAAATATTATCAAGACGTGTGAATAGATTGACCTTGAAACAACAACGATTAATTACTCTTGCTATAAAACAAGCTCGTATTTTATCTTTGTTACCTTTTCTCAATAATGAGAAACAATTTGAAAGAACCGAGTCGACCGCTAGAACTACTGGTTTTAAAGCCCGAAATAAATAGGCTTACTTTTTCTTCACTTGAATCATAATTACAAGAATCTAGATTTGAGTGAATCTAGATTTGAGTATCGTGTCCTAAGAAAAAAATGAATCGGAAAAAAAGAAATCTGTTTTTATTGAATTGAACGTGTTCATATATTTTGATTGCTTTAGTATATTTTCTCATACTAATTTCTACTTTACCTTTCCGGAGTTCAGTCTCTGGGTAACTCCATTTAAATTATTTTGTGTATTATTTCAAATATACTTCCTTTATGATTTCGTTGGATATCATATAAAGACAATTCCTATTTTATATAGTTATTTGGGAAAGTATTTTATGGTTATAAAGCAACTGTCTCTTGTACAGATCGTGATGAGCCAAAACTAAAGCTCTTATTTTCTATTGAGTAATAGTTCTAGTAAGCCTTGAAGGAGCCCCTAAAAGCTTTATGCAAATAAATGAAGTTTGTTATATCTCTCAGCTATATATCCCCGTTTATTTTTAGTCATTGAATAAATGAAACTTTGACGAATAACTAATTCATTGCCTTTTTTCAGTTATTTTTCCCCCTTCCTAGTCTGTTAATAACAAAATGGATTTTTCCAATGTAAAAAATGAAAATTCCAATGGTTTTTGCTACTCTTACCTTCCGGACCAAGATTTTTTTAGGTATTTCATTGTGAAATAAGGAAAAACTAAGAAATTGTATTTTCCTAGGTATCAAATATAGTAAATAAAAGATATAAAAAAAGAAATAGTAGTTTCCTACGTTTCTATGGTTACTTCTTAAACGGTGAGGTCTTCTCTATACACCGGAGCCTTTACTTTATACTTTAATTTAATATTTAATCAACTAATTGATGTTATTGGGAACTTGTATAGTTCACACGCTTTGGCTCTACCCATGAATTATCCAGTAATAGGTCTTTCACAATCAGATCTACCTATACAGTAACGGTATTTAATTATGAAAGTTTGCTGGGTAGCTGACCCTCTTAGTCCGTTCTTGCCAGATTGGGAGCCTACCTAATCTTTATGTTTTATGCTTTTTAAATAAGATTTCCTCCGCTTAATGGATAACCATTTGTTACCAATGGAGAATTTCTTATCATCTTAAATTCAGGTGATTGGATTTACACCAACGGAAACCATAAACTTCATACACAATAGAGGGATATGGTAGAGTTTTTTTTTTTTATAATGGATGGAGTTCCTTTTTCCATCCTATCCCATTCACCGGTACTGATCATTGATACTGTAAAAGTAGTTTTCTTGCTTTTTGTGCCAGCTCATGATCTAAACGAGTCGCACATACACCCTAGTACATGTTCCTCAACACTTAGGGAACCCACGAAGAGGGGGGGATTTCGTGACATTTCTGATTGGCTGTCTTCTATTTCTAAAAACTTGTTTAATAGTTTGAATGTTCAATTGTAGGGGTGGGAATAAGAATTTAGATAAGTGATGACTCCATCATAAAAAAGAGAACATTTAATCTTGGAGTTGTGGATGATTGAGACAGCTAGCTCTAAGATCTTTTCGTAGTTTCCCTTTAACAAGTTGTACTCATTGGTTTTGATGAGGAATGATCGGGAGAAGTATAGTGGACCATCCATAAATCAAATCATATTATATATGTATACCCCATCCTGCAAAGTAAGAAGGTAGCCTTCATTAAATAAAATACCATCCTAAAAGAGAATCGGTACTCGAGAATATAATGACTCTATTCTGCCAAAAAAGTCCTCATCTTCTTGAGGCCAAGGCCTTCCTGAAGAATCCATCTATTCCTTGAAGATGCTATCCATCTATTGCGACTCTTTCAGTCATAGGTCTATCCTTAATGAAAGTCCAAACAATAAGGTATGATTTTCTTAAATCCTATGGTAGCGTTTTCTTCAAGCAAGAAAAAAGTACTCTTTCCCACGTTTGGTGACTTTCCTTCTACGTAGACTGCCTAGTATGCTTTAACTCTTAATACTATAGTCGCCGACCAGAATAAAATCCATATTCGTGGGTAAGCTATAGAACAATATACTTATCGTCCCTCGGACGGTTATCCAAGTACAAGTTCCTCTACCTCTATCTCCGCATATAGTTTCCAATCTCCTAGTGGAGCCAAGCCATCTAATTTCTAACACCTGTTCCCAAGGATCCAGATAAATATTCCTCGGAGTGGGAAGGAAATTACCCGGTCCATAGACATAATTCTTTTCAATCTATCTCGTCCGAACCGAGACCATCAAAAGTGACATAAAAGCCACCTGGATTCCACTGCTTTGATCTATCTACTTCGTCCAAACCAAGTAGGTAGGATCCCTCTTATTCTATTTTTCCACTGTCCAGGGTCGTACCCTGCAGAACAAGGCCTTCTTTTTTGGTGCTAGACTAGGTTTGGAACCCTACCATCTATTGTATATGCATCTCAATTGTTTCTCACCTCTCTTTGGAAACCTCCATACAACACCCCTTGATTTCTTGTAGTCGCTAATTATATAACGAACTTCTTCCATATAATATAATAAGATAGATGCCTTCATCCCACCCTCAACATAAGGGGTTTAGAAAGACCATATGCGCTTGTCAATTACAAGAAATAAAGCGCTCTACTCAAAGAAAGGCTTGCAAAACGGATAACAGAACTTTATGAAGCATTTGCACATCTCTCATATAGTATAACATTCTTCTTATGGTCAGGAGTAGCGATACCTGAAAGAAGTGTTAAAGAATTAAAGGGAAAAAAGGACAAGAAGTTCAGCTATCTCTTCCTCACAACATCAATTTACCGCACCATATTTGAGATTCACTTTCTCACACTCTCGATTAACAGAAGGGGGATATGGTTCAACCCCGGTCAACAGACTCTCGATCTTTAACTACAGGGTGCTTTTCACTCTCCCTTTCCCCCCCTTTATTTTAAAGGCTAGAAATGGAAAAGCAAAGATCATTTGTTGATGTGTATACCGTACTGCTATCCAGACGAAGATTAATTATCCACCGACCATGTTTGTTCTCTGTGTTGGGCGTCTTTACTCTATCGATAGAGGAAGTTTATATGCGAGATGGACATAGTTAGCTTCATCTAATGCTTGCTCTCATCTTGCGAAGAATGTTTTTGTCCTTTTCGCTCTCCGCCAACTTAGAATGGCTTACGAATAGGTTTCTGCCAAGTGATTTTAGAATAGATCAATTCCTGCTTTGGCTGTCTTCTTCAATTCTTATCTTACATGTTCACTTCTAATTTAATTGCATAATCCGTAGTTTCGAGTGATGCAATAGTCCTTCCCTCACATTTGAATCACTTGCCCTACACTAACTTCTTCCTTGAAAGCCTAAGGAAGAGCCTATTCATGTACAGTTGATTTTCAAAAAATAAGATCTAATATTGATGCCCCGATTCACTCCATGTCCTTTTCGCATCCTCATCGTAGCGGATTTGAGAAAGCTGGCTAAGCCGCATCTTCTTCTTTCTTTGCATTTGGCATTTGTCCTTAAAAAATCCCTTATTGCAAAGAGCTAGATTATTAGTTCTATAATTTTGATTCACGTCCCATAATGCTACATATAAGATCTTATTCTTCATGCAAAATACATGCGTCATCTTCCTGCGAATTCGTGAAAAGGGCTAAGATCCGCTGCTATTTCCTAATTTCGTGCCACGGTATAGGATATTTGCCGATGAATGGTCTTGTAGTTAAATTTTCTGTTTTTCCTCGTACGGTAAGTCACTACAACAAGATAAGCCACTAGGTTCATTAGTTAGTTATAGTATTCACTAATCAGTGAAATGCTAACAAAGTTGTCCAGGAAAGCATCTAGCAAAGCAAGAAGTCCTTGAACTCTCCTTTGGCATGTTGATCGGCTTGAAGTTCCATATCTATGAATAGTAAGTGCTAGCGCACAACGGCTTAACATGATGTAGCCGTAGCTCTTGCTCATCAAAAATAGTAGCAAGCAAAGGAATAAGTTATCCATTTTTCAAGTAGAGCTAGCTAGGAGTAGTTCCTCAATAAAAGGTGTTTTACTTCTTAACTTCTAAGCATTGAGCTCTATTACAAAGGTAACTTTCCTTTTTTATTAGTTTCTTGGCTTATAGGTATGGGTAGGTGCCTTAATTGTATTTTCGATAAACAAGACGTTGCAAGTATTTTTTCTTGTTGGTTTTAATAGTATAGGAAATCGGTGGTCAAGTCTCGGATGAGCGAATCTTCTTTCTTGTCGAGATAAGACATATCTTCCTTCCTTACATAAAGAAAGGTGCGGTGATTCTTTCCAGTTTGAAAGTGCCTTCGACGGAAGTCTTCAAACTCGCTCACATTACGATCTCTTTTCCAGAAGGAGCCATGAATGCTTCAATCGTTTCTAACTTTACGAAAAGAGGCCAGCCCAAGGAAGTTAAAACAGTTACGCTTCAACTGATACCCCCATCTAGCGACATCTTTGGTAGACGATTCGGGGCATATCAATATTCTAACCTGTATAGTGAAGGAAGAAAAGTCTTAGCCCTAACGAACTGATTCATGTTCTTGGCAGGCTTCTTGACTCAACCACTACCCACCTTGAGTTAACTATTGATCTGTCGCCCGATCCCGTTATCCTTTCTTAGAGCAGGGCACTCTTTTAATGTTGGTAGACTCCCTAGCAGTCAATATGGAAACCTTTCGGAACTACTATTCTATTCTTCTTGTCACCCACTCTTTTGATCCGCTAGCAAGTCTCTTTACTAAAGAAAGTAGGATCTCCGATTGGAGTACTGGAACTCTTGATTGTAGAGGGGGATGAATCAAAGACGATTTATCTCACGAGGTATTGTATGGAGCTTTTGACTTTCTTATTATGCCCTTTGGCGCCCAAAACATTTTGTAGGCTAATGAATCAGGTAGTCAGAGAATAGAAGGAGAATTTAATATTGGAAAGGGGGTAGGGCTAGAGGAAGGTGTGCCTCAAGACGCAATGAATGGCTAAGGAAAGTCACAAGTTAAAGAGGAAAGCGCACTTCCCTATTGAATTGAGTTTGTAGGGCTTCTTGCCTCACCATCTGTATTGTCCGTCTGAATGCTGGAACTGCCAATGGAATGGTTTTCAAACCTCTTCCAAAGGCCACATTACTATCACCTCTTTAGCTTTAAGTTGAATGCACGTGACTCACTCGACTTAAAGAGAGAAAACACATTAGGAGCACTCATTCCTTGTACCCAATAAATTGATTCATAAAGAAGGGTATCTACACCAATAAAGGAGTTTACATCCGGTTCCCATATAGACACTCTAACTAACATTGCTTTAGGAAGTACTCTTATTAGTAAAGAAGAAGACTTACTGAAGGAGGGAGAAAATCTTTCACAGGACGAGGAAGAAAACGCAAGGAAGATCAATAAATGATACAAAGTCGATTAGAAAGTGTTAACAAGACTATGAGACCAAGAAAAGAACTATTGGAGGAACAACTACCTACGGCTTAAAATTACATAGAATAAGTGGAATCTCATGGAAACAAAACAGTGAGGGAGGTGGTTAACTTGTGCTTAGGGAATTATCTGGGATGCTTGATAAGCGATATTCCAAAGTAATGGGAGAACTGGTTACCATGTGAAGAACAGTGGTACAATACAACCTGAAATTCAAAATCCAAACAAAGAGTGTTTGAAGTTGTATATAGGCGCCAAACACCCTTGATTAGTTCCTATACTCATTAATCCGACAAAGTGCATCAAGGTGATTGAGACTTACACTAGGGATTGTGTTTGCATCTTTGACATGAGCTCAATATCAAGAAGGACAGGTATAAGCGATTTGCGATAAGCTATAGTTTTTATAAAAACTAGAACCATACCGCTTTGAATGATGTCTCCCTCTTTCACTAGTGCTACCTCCGGAAAAAGGAATGAAGATCTTGCATATAGGCAACCGACTGACGTATACAAACTGAAAAAATAAGCAACTAAAAAAGATAGTGGGTTGACCAATCGTTGCTTTACACAAATAGATAATATTAATTGAGTTGAATGTTAAAAAAAGTCTAACCAGCTTTTTTCTACGAAGCACAACAAAAGAATTGTAATAGGCATGAGAAGTGGTTTGAAGTCCTATCTCATGTGAAATAAATAACAACCGCATTCAGTTGTCTTCACAACGGGGCAACAACTCTTATTATGCAAACTGAGCCCGCGATCTCTAATGTTTTTTTTCCTCGGACCACCATATTGAAGGAAACCTCATGCATACTTTGTCACTTCTGCACTATCTCGATTAATCGCCTTTTGCGCATGCATAAAGATGTCTCCTTATTTGATATGTCAATAAATGACATAAGTAGTAGCTTTCCATTTCTTTATCGTCTGTGCCTTCCTCTCATTCTTTGCCTTCTTTGAATAAAAAAGGGCAAGAAGTCAGCCAGTCTGTTCTATGTAAAGGTAATCCAGTACGGTATGCAAGACGATAATCCTTCTTTTTAAGAGTCCTCAGTCCTAGGGTCCTTGAAGACCATTAAGAAAAAGGGGAAAGGAAGATCAATATCCTTGAAGATATGAAAAAATATAGAAATACCGCTTTACGAGATGAAAAATATTGCTAGGCGACTCTTAGAACAAATGAATATGTCAAGGGTTCTTCCTACATAAATAGGTTTCAAAGGCAAAATTACGAACTTCTGAGAAGATATGACTGACAGAGCTTAGTTTTTCTTCCTCTCCTTTTAGTCGAGTGACTTCGTACCTCTCCTCGAGACCTCTTTCACTGAGAACAAATTCAATGTCTTTACGCAGGTGAGCAGTCCTATATTATGCCCTTCAATGACATTGTCTTTCGACCGTACGACATTACTGGAATTCCTTTTTGGTGATCTAAATCATCGTATGTAAGATAGCGCGTAGCATTTCGCTAAGAACCAAGACTCACGATCTACTAAGCTTTATATTGATTCAAAGCCAATCGTGACTGACAGGAAATTTGACTACACAACGAGTAGTACACGCATGTGTTAAACATATAGATGAAGTCACTTCAAAACGAACCACCTATGAGCTAAAACTTGACACTTAGATAGAGGAGGAAGTAGAAAGAAAATCTTTATACGCTATTATCATCCAATGAATTCATTGCAACACCACGAACAATGAGAGTTCAGTCTAACTTACCTGCCCGATGGGTAGACCAAATGGAATAAATAAAATAAGAGGCTTGAGCTAGAGCTCTTATCTTCTCCCTTAAAAAAAGGATGTTAATTTGGCATGAGTAGCCTACTAGCCCTTACTTGATGTCTACGCTAACTGTCCTATTGCTGGTGAATTTTTTAATTAATAGGAATGGCAAAATAAGTAAATACCAGGCTTGGAACTTCTCACCACACGCGTACTACAAGAAGAATTTTTCCCGTTCTATCTTCTGCACGGAAATATGTCTGTCTTCATTCCAATCATCGTAGTTTGATCGATCAACTACCCCCATCCAATCTACCCATATCTTTCGAAGCCCTTTCTCTTCTAGTATAGTATCCCTTCATCGTTTTTGAAACATAGGTCCTCGGCATGGGGGAATAAAAAGAGAAAAAATTAGATAGAAAGGTTCAGTCCCTATTGGTCTCGTCGATTGATTTTCTTTCCCTATACTATTGTCAAGACTAATATGGCCATACCCAGAGGACTATCACATCAGCAAGAAGACTTCTAGTCAGATCCTTCCTACGCTTCGGATATGAAGAATTTGATTGTAGGAAAGATGAAAAAGGACCCCTCTTTCTCAAGAACTTGAACTCACTACACATCCCTTGCTTGAACCTTCTAAAAAATCTCAATTCAATAAAGTTTCCTCGTAAAAGAGGTTCTTTATATAGTGGGCAATTTACCTAGTAATTGGCATTCAGTGAAGCAACTTCTTTATTGTATTCTCTAATAGTTTTGGGTATTATTAATATACAATAATTGATCATAAAATCACAATCGATGTCAGCTATAAACCAAGAGTAGGACCTAAAAAATGAACTTTTCTTTTTGGAAACAATCAACCAAAGTCAAACCTTTATGAAGACGAGCATACGATAAGACTTGAACCAAAACCTCACTTCATGTCTTCTGACAGTAGTTAGAACGACAATGACTCTATCTTTGTCCTCTGATTCCTATTGAGTTTTCCAAAGGCTTCTCTTATGTCTGTGCTTGTTCCGGCATGAAGCCTAGGTTTGGAACTCCTGCCGCAGTCTCCCCCTTCATTTTTTTTTTGGTTTAACAGTTTTTCTTTTAATATCCTATGATCAAGAAGAGAATGTCGTGATAGAATGGGCTAGGATGAGATTATATTGTCTTCCCCTCATCCAGTTACTTGTTTCTAAGATACTGATGATTCAAGTTATGAAGGATTCCTCATCTCATTAATGAGGGTCAAAACGAACGCAGACAGTATTTTGATACCTCAACCTGATTAGTTGATTTCTTCTTTGGTTGATTGATTCTTGAAGACAAGCATAAAGACAGTGACACCGATCCATTTCTTCTTTCATTTCTTGATAAATTTGTTACACTTGGGCTTAAAAGCAACTTTCCAATATTAATCTTAAGGCTATTGGTATATCTTCAACCCATATGATGAAGTCGTCTATAAAGGTGATAACAGAATGGTGACCATGACTAGAAGGGAAAGGCGGAGGTAGGAATGAGGGTTCGCTAATTGGATTTTCACTCACAGAAAGTCAGTTCGTCCTCAACTGCTAACAGTTACAAATTTCCAAACATGGAAGAAGAAGTGGTATTTGTTATTGATCCAAGGCATTGATCACATACTCCTTATCTCACCTGCTACATTTTTCATTTTGGCAAGGTTAGAGTAGGTGAGTTCTTGAATAGTATCATTCATCTATGTGATTCTTCAATGACCTCAAAATCTATGGCTTTGGTTAGGTGCATCAAGCCATCAATGCTCTTTGTCAAGCTTAATAGGGATGGTCGTTGTGGAGATGGTATTTTTTGAGGTGTTGTTGTTGTCAGAGATAGTATGGGTGCTCTTATTATGGCTTACTCCATTCCCTTGGGTGCCGGAACCAGCAACTGGGTAGAAGCAAAGGCCATGCTTTTTTGCCTTAAATGTTGCATTGAAAAAAATTACAGGTTGGTTATATAGGAAACTTATTCCTTATAGTTGTTATGTTACATTTCACGAATGTGCCCTATGCTGTTAAAGCCTAGATAATCCTCATCAATCCTAGGTAGCAGTTCCGGCTCCGTATCAAGGTCACTATCATAAATATTTATCTCATCATGAAGAAAAACATAGGATTCTTATCCATGAACTTGTTCAGAAATACCGTAATGAAAGGAAGATAGGAGTTTGTCGCTAGGTATTTGACCAAATAGGATCGTCCAGTTCCTATGGAACCTATCACTAAAATACCCCTAGAGGGTGGATAAGGCTAAGCGGAGCGAAAAGGGTTTTCCATGAAAACGATTTTCCCCACACGAAGTTTGTGAATAAGTGATTGTCTGATAATGAGCAAGGAATATCCGTCTTTCTGCTAAACAGGATGGATTGAACTCAGAATTCATTAGATGCTTTTTATGAATGTCAACTAAGTATCGTAAGTAAATTGCTCCCGGTTGTTCAATCATTTGATAACCAGAGTCATTCTTTGATAAATGATCACTATGAGTCAGACTCAATAGAATTTGATCAATCCTATTTTCTGTCGTTAAGGTGGAGAACTAAACAAAGAATTCTCTTTCGTCATCCTCAATCGAATAATTTTTCACAACCAGTGATTCTATTTTATCATAAATCCAATCCCCGTTTTTTCTTTCTATGAAAAGTTAGTAGATCTCTTTACTTTTATGACTTAAATGTCTCGTATTTTCTCGAAAAAATAATTCTATTGATGGTATTTGGTATGAGATTGATGATTTCGATGAGATTGATATTCCATTCTTTCTTCTTAGAACGTGTTGATTTGACCCCATAAGCGGAGCCAAGCATGTTGTCCCCAGAAGCAAAATGCCGTATAGAATCTCCTAATTGTTCTAGATCTACTAGAAAGGGATTCTTTAACCTTTAAAAATTCAGATAAGCTTGACGAAACCTATCACGAACTTTTCGACACTCAATCATAGAATATGGAATCATCAAATATTTGACCTATTCGAACTCTTTCTCTAACTCACTAGAGGCAAGGGAAAGAAAGAGTAGATGTGTACGAACAAGAGTTGTTCAAACTAGCATATTGAAAGATTAATTGGCCAAAATAAGAATAAGCAGCTACGACATTCTATGTTTCTTCCTCTTAACCGAATCTGTAACCTTCATTAGCAAATTCATTTTCTATGCTTTCCCTTATAAAACTAGAAGTTACCAAGGAAGCATGCATAACACTTAATTGGGAGCCGCCTTTTACACAAGCTAGGCCTAAGATGTGAAATGGGTGCATAAGGATGTTGTACTCAGCCAGGAATAGAATCATGAAATTGGAAGTACCGAGCTCTACGTTTAAAATTTCAACACAATCATTCCTTATTAGCTTGTTTCTACAAATTCTATTTAGCTCATTTCGTGCTTACTCACTTCACTCACTCTTATTCAATAGCGGTTATTCATTCTTTAGATAGCTGTATAAGATCTCTAATATTCCATTCAGTTCACGTCCTTAGTTCTAGTCGAATCGCGAGCAAATCTTGAGACTAGTAGAGAAGCTCTACGACAGAGCATATCAGTTATTTCCATTATAGATCCAATCACACTGTGCTCTCTCTTTTGAGCCGATATGTAGAATCGTCAGAGCGCGCAAAGCAATAGAGAAAAGTGGTCCGTTTGAACTTTGACTCTTATCTTTAAGTAAGGAGCTAAAAACAAGTCCTTAGGAGGGCCCTCGTTCTCAATGCAAGCTAGCTCTTAGTTGTGTTTAGTGAGGAGGCTACCTAACATATAGGTGACTGCCCTGGATTTATTCCTTGGGTAGGCCATCCGTGAGTTATAGAAAACAGGGAAAGAAAGTCGTACAAGGACGAGGCGGACTCTGCCTTTTCTTTCTGTTTGGTTCCAGAAGGGCTAAAGTGGTCATTATTCAGGTCAAGGAATGGGCTGGGGGAGGAAAGGGATTGTGGAACTCTAGATTTATTTACAAGGAACCCTTTCACTCGCCATTAAATGATCAACGCTAAAAGCTTTAGGCATCTTTTCAGCATGTTCAGCTTCCAAAGTTCCTAGAGTCCTACGCTACGACATGATCACATAAAGAAAACATGGCTAGTAGATTTCTATTTCCTTATAATACAAATTGATCAGTTCTTTTGATTTAGAAAACAATTAATAGAAGAAAGTTCCCAGAATATTCAGGAAGGATGAAAGTCTTTATCTATGAGGACCTGTGTGTGATACAGTAATGTATGGCGCTCCCTGTAGAAAGGCTACATCATGTCTCCTTTTATAGTTTGTATCTTCATCTTCGTTGAAAAACCTAAAAACTTTTCTTTTCATATGAAGCTTTTTTTTTCTATAACGGCATATTCTATTGTACTTTGCTCAAGCGTAGCCGTACATTTACTTTGTAGCTTGAAACCATACAGCGTACCTCTTCGAGAAACTATGTTAACAATGTATCTCTAAATGAGTTGAACTATGTTCAATGAGTTTCGTACTGATTTCTTCTAGTCTAATATTTTCTCTTTTATGAACCGCTTACTCTAATAGTATCTTTTGTGGAACGGTATGACGCGTAGTACGTACGGGCACCTAAGGTTTATTTGAATTAGATAGTCGTTCTTATCTAAGTTTAAGGGTTCGGTATTACCATGGATAGTAAGGATGTTGATCAAAGATTTCGATCTAGTCAACCTCGAACTGAGTAATGAGTTTCTTAGTGAGTGAGTCTTGAATTCTAAGACCTATGTATGTTGTTTTGTATTCAGCAGATCTGTTCGATTGAACGCTTTCTAGATTCACCAAAAGCTTAGGAGATTAGATACGTAGTGAAACCATCTTTCATGTTTATATCTACTTTATTGAGTGGTATGCCTTATATCATTATATACCGCTTTTAGGCAACCTTCTGAACAACAAAAAGATCTATTTGACAACCATGGGGACTAAGAAGCCTCCCACAGCCTTTGGGTTACTTGCTATACTATTAAGGAAGAAGGAGAAGGTTAGGTTTGGGTCTTCGAGATCCAACGCCTGTCAGATGAGAAGTTACCCTCAGATACAGATCAAAAAGTCAAGTGCTTTCTCTGAGGTGAATTAAATATCCCTGCATATATGTTCTCGAATGAGCATGCTACGTTAGACGCTATTCAATGTGTCGAGTAGGCCAATCACGCTTATTACCTTTGACTTGCGATCTCTAAGTAATTGTTAGATGCATCCTTCCCGAACATAGCATAAAAAGATTCAAGGCTAGAAGGAATTGCCTTAGAATAGATCAATTCGAATACCCATTTGAACCACGGAAACTAACTATTAATCTTTTTACTCTCTGAGACCTCTGGGAAAAATTCATAGGTTTTATGCCTTTTCATGGTGCCTCAAACGCAAATCATTCCTATTTTGAACCAAGACATTGTGAGTGAATGAACTTGCGTAGGCTAAATCTCCACAAATTACCCCTAAGGTTGCATTTCCTTGTTGTTGGTCTTTGATCCTTCTCTTAGGTACATCCTTCCCTTACTATCTTACTAAAAATCCTTGACAATTATGAGGGATGCATGCTACTATTATTCTATTCACATTCACTAGCGAGTATCTCTCAATCAACGTACTGAAATTTGTAATAGGCCTTAAAAAGCAATAATTTCGGCAAAGCCACAAAAGTCACTAGTGGTCTCTCCAAAAACCTAAATAGGTAGATTCCCTCTCCATTCTTTCAACTTAGAGACCACGTACCTCTGAATGAGTGTAACATAGTTCAACTCATTTGAAATGAATCGACGTACTTCTCCCTTAACTTCTTTTTCCCTGTAGTCATCTCTTTGAGTGCTTGGTACTGTAAATATCCCGTCTTCTAGTAATTGACAAGGAATCCACTTAATTGGAAAAACCCATTGGATTCGGGACTAACTTTGTAGGAAGATGCCCCATCGATCTCTATCTGTTCACTTGTAGAATTAGAACATCTATACCGGCCACATCTGAAACAAGAGCGAATATTCTCATAACAAAGGAAATGGGGCATTATTCATTTTCTAGTTCCCGTACAGAACTTGATGTAAAACAAACCAAATGTCCTTCCCGCAGGGGAAATGTGGGCTTTCATAGCAACCGATTTTAGAAGCTTATTATTGCAAAGATGAGGTTTACCTTAACAATTGGTATGCCTATATCTATCTAGGTGGCAATTTTGCACTAAATACAACCCTTTCTTAAGGCAATTTAGTTGATTTTAGATGATCCCACAATACATCCTGAAACATATTTTATTAATGAAGGAGCTTTCTATGTGTCTGCGCATCGCTCTCCATTGTTACAATAAAAGTTGTCGCTGTGAAAGTGAAATGAACCAAATTAGTTGCACGTTCATATTCCTCGAGAAAGAAGCAGAAGGCAATGATGTATAGCACCCCGATTTTCTGAATGCCATCTTCATTCAACAGATGTAAAACAACCCTCAAAATGGGGAACTTCAGAAGAGGTTTTAAGGTAGTCTACAGATCTCCAGTATCCATTAACTCATCATCCTTGTCTTTGCATGAGGAACATTCTATTATAACAACCTTTGTGGAAATACCTTCTTTTTATTTAGTAATGAATACCCATAAATATTCACATCTACGATCTATTTTTCCCGTTTGTATTGCTTTTCCTGATTCTCCTAGTTCTAATAGAACCCCTGATGAGACAGTAGAATAAATAACTACTTCATCGAAGTAATGCCAACACTCCTCTAGGGACTTTAATCTTTCTATCCTTCTCATTTCACATGCAAAGAATAGAATACGTTGAAAACGGATAATCCGACCCCTCTTTGGGTGGAGATTCATCCCACAGAAGTAGTTGAAAGAGAAACCTTCAATGATCTATTCTTTTAGCAGTGCTTTTTTGAAGGAAAAGATATCTCAATTCTTACCTGGAATTTCTTACAATTGCCCTGTCCAAGATTATGTAAGATGCTTCCTTGGTAGAGCCTGAAATTGTTTTTTCCTCGCCTAGGTGTTCCTATGTTAGCATCCACCGAAACAAATTTGGTAAACCCATTTCGTGACACTTGTTTGAGTCCATAAAGGGACTAATTGAAGACGCAAATTGAGTTCTCCCCCTGTGGAGAATATCCATGACGGAGAGACATGTATACTTTCTTTTTTGGAACATGTTAAGTCTTTACACTCTAACTCACCTTCACAACTTTAGGTGTCATCGCACCTAAGTGATCATTCTTTTTCCACTGTCTTATTGCAGTAGGGATCAAGTAGGATAATTAAGCCAGGAGAAGGACCAATACTTTGCTTAGCCAACACATCTTCACATTCACTTCCCTCAAAATATGTCTTAATTCACACATCCGATCCCATGTCATTAGCTCTCTCACTCTTTGGATAATATTGGAATAAGGATCTTGAGGCCCACCATTGTGCATCTTCCGTATAGATCTAGGGAGTCCTTATCTTCACGAAGAGGTGATGAGCGTGTGATAAAGATTCAAAACTTATATGTGTGTCGTCTTCGTGTACATCCACCTATAAGGCTGGTTGTGCCCACCATCTTTATCTTTGTCTCCTTATTCTACCGGGGTCCGTCTCATATTCCACATTACTATACTAATCTAATTTTGATTAAGATTCCAATGTTTTTCAATACAACTGAATTAGCCTCTATCATACATTTCATGGCCTGATCTTTATTTTTTAGAAGTCCTGCAACAGACTTTTAAAAAGTTCTTTTCTGTCTTTCAGGTCCGCTTGCCATATCAGGTGACACGGAGAAAGCAGCTAAGAGCAAGAAGAAGTTGGTTTGTAATCAACACTACGGGGGTGCTTGAGATAACCATGTCGAAGAGATAAGGATAGGCTAAGCGTGTCCAGTGCACTACGAACAAAGAACGGAATAGAAGGGGCCTAACCAGTCCTTCCTTGCTCCCGTTGAGGGATAGAACTCTTCCAATGAAGTAGGTGATACATCCGAACAAGAAGCAGACTAAGACAGTGATTCGGATCTCACACCTTCCACCAGCCTCTTACAATAGGGGCTTTTTTTTTCGAGTTGCTTTCCTTCGTGTTGGTAGTGCTACCTACCTGCTATGCTATCCCCTTTATTTATATACTTTATTTTTTGTCCTCCCCGTGGAGAGCCCAACTTTCAAGGGGAGTGAAGTAATTGGACTTAGAATGTCACTAGGAGACTAACCCATCTTTTTGATACAACATTTTTCTACTTCTGAATCTCGTAATAAAGGAAGAAAAGAAGTGCTTGATCCACTTAAAGAGTTTCCCGCCCGAATTTTAACTTTTTTAGGATTCCCTTATCCAAGCTTGAACTTTTCCGTGTAAGGAATTTTATCCCAGATTGGATTCATTTTATTTTAGCCCGAGAATTCTAAATTATAGGCGTAAAGAAGGTCATGAACCCACAATTTTGTCATAGCTTTGGAATTGGAATCCACATGCTAGATGCGACGCTTCTGGTCGAGGCACATCATTTATTCCATAGTTGTACCATCGCCTTATCGTGTTCCACTAGCCGCACTTGCTAATCTCTTGGTATTCCAACGCTTTCTATCTTGCATAGAATCCCTTCTTCTTCTGGTGTACGATGATTTTATGGAAGATGCATTTTTTTCTAGGCGTTGCAGGAAACTTCCTTGACTAAAGAAACAAGGGCTTTAGGAGTTACACGGGTTTTCCTTCGATCTTGTTTGAATGGACTGATACCTAGGAACAACTATCATTCTACTGACTTTTAACCAAATTGCAACTTACTAGCTGTTGCTTGACTACCTCTATCGAGAAGCTCTCTCTCCCTTCAACCAAACCAATTTACAAACAATGAAAATAAGTCCTCAAATCTTAAGTACACTATATGTGTAAAGTCGAAGGAGTTGCTCGTTAGCTGGATCAATGCCACTGCTGGATGGAAACGACAAGGAGCTGTCACATTTCAATCTCTTTTCATTTATGCTGCATGTAGCTACCTTCAATTGGCACATTATTTTTTCTGCTACAATGAACAAACTAAATGTCAGACCATCGAGTGTAAGTGAATGACTAATAAAAGCTTTTCGTTTGGAGAAAAACCCTGGTGGAAATACGGTTAATAGCTTAAATGAGACGAATGAACGAGTGAAAGAAGTTACTGATAGTAAAGCCCCTTTTGTTGTGTTGGGCATCATCGAAATGAGAAATTGGTTCCCCATACGACACACACAACTTTTAACGCTCTTTCTCAATCATCTCACATAGTTCTATTCAACTCTTCCAAATCTACGAGTGAGATTTCAACTCTCTCAAATGTATGGTATATTTCTTACTATTGGTTCCTTCCATTATAGATGACTAAACCCCACTTGTGGTTTTTACCCACCGAAATGGACTAGGCTTGTCTTTCCCGACGGTATTAGAGCGCTGTTTTCAACCCCATGAGGAGTCATTCGATGCAAGATGAGGAACTACCAACCGGTAACCAATTGACGTCGGATTCCGGTGAAGCGAAAAGCGCCTTTACCTTTAGTTGGAAATAAATATAGGTCGGATTTCCACTTCTATAAGCGAACTCAAACCACAAACGTTATCTGTCCTACCGGTGAGTTACAGTTAAACGCCCTATTCGCTATACCGTTAGTGACGCTTATCACGCTTTCAATCGGTTAAACGCATTCTCTTACCCGTTGAACTTATTACTTTCCGCTTTTCAGTCTGAAATTCAGATTGTGACCTACCGCTCGGAGCAATCAAGCTCAGAGAGCACTACAAGGTAGTTACTTATCGTCATCAAATATCTAACCAAAAAGAGGTGAAGTAAAGATGTTTTCTTGTTATATATAATTTAGAGTCTCTTTTAACAGTATAAGGTACGAAACACTATGCCGATTTTCTTAATACCCTTTTACCTTGAACGATAGATTTGTTCGACTCCCTTCAACCTTGGAAAGAAAATAGTCCCTCTACGGCACCTCCTCTTTCAACGCAGAATAGCTGAAAACTCAGAATATAAGTCATTTTTTCACCTTTCTCGAAATCATTTTCCATTATGATTCATCATATTATAGAGTGAAAACTTTAGTGAAGGGATTTAAATAGTATTTTTAAAACTGTACCCCCAAAACTATGAATATAGGTTAGTGCTTTCCTTACTTTTCCCTTTCCCGTTGTCCTTATTGTATTGTCATATTTCTAGGGGGATGAAAACAATAATTTGTTAATTCGTACATCACTAGTACCCATATCACATCTTATCCGCTTTTCCCACGAACTATAAATATACTGTATAGCTGATGGGGAACTATACTTTTCGAAACTATAACAGTAAGGGGTGGGGAACGGAAGCGCATAAGTGAAGTAACAAAAGCGGTTTCGTAGGCTTTCGAAATGTGTTTCTTATTCCTTCTTTTCCACCTTTTTTGAATGGCTAGGCGCTTGAAATACACTTTTTAGAATAATTTCGTGTTGAGCCTGGTAAAGGGGACTTCTTTTTCATTTTATAGGTTGGGTAGGAATATACCTAGGAAAGAAGCAGAAGTTTCATACAAAGGTGACTTAAATGGGCGGGGAAAATACGTTTAAAGCGGAGGGAAAACCACTTTTTACCAAATTCACCTGTCTGATGTGAAGAAGTGATCGATTCGTAAATCTTTAAATGCATAAAAAAAATTTTGTTTTACTGCCAAACCATCTCTTTCTTTCATTTGGGTGCAACGTGTGAAGAATTTACCTCTCTTAGGACCTCACCTTTATGACCTCCTAACGGAGGAAAGATAGATGTCATGGTGAGCAATTAAATCTTGAATCTCCGACAAAGAATTTGAGATCAGACAATTCTGTAGATGAGAGAGTAGGATGGACCTTGCTCTTAAGGGTTGAAAAAAATACTTAGCTGCTTTATTTCCTAGGAAATATAAGATCTACGGTCACACTTCAATGAATGAGCCTCAAACTAGACATCGAACTCGTAGATCTTGAGCTTTATTACTTTTAAAATGAGTACAGTTCATAGCTTTGCCTTTTTCGGTTCCCTATTTAGCGCTTTGAATTCTTCTGTTGCTCCTTCCTAGAGTTGAGGCCATAGGGCTTCCTTTTAAATAAGTTTGAATTTTAATAAAGTAATGGTTCAGTAATGAAACGTCTTTCACTTTCCATAACAAAAATGAAATAGAGTTAACCTATTATTGATGTTTTAATCAGTCTCACTACCTCTTTAGTTGCTACCCCCTACTTGCTCATCAATAATTACTACCACAACTAAATCGCCCCTATCTCTAAGGGGCTTATGCCCTCCACGACTTTCTTATGTTATGGGGTCTCGAAGACTGAATTTAGCTTCCAACCCTCGTTAGCGAGCTTTAAAACTTTATCATTTATCCCATGCTTTCCGTAGGTCAACAACAAACTAAATCTATACCTCTTCAATACTCGTACAGGCTTTACAAAGTGAAGCTGTATTGAGGGAATATATTTGTGTCAATTGATCAAGAATGCCTCAACTGGATAAATTCACTTATTTCACACAAGAATGCTGTGGTTTTTCTGCTTCTCATAGCTGCTCTTTCCACACCTTCGGATATCTGGTTCCAAATTGTTGCAATTTTCCTTGTTTCTTCTATAATAGAATCGCCTATTATTGAGCCATCGATTGAACAAGTTCGTGAATAGCGTTGGACGAGTGGAATTAGGGAATGCAAGTCGATCTACAAAAAGAAGAGTAGCCTCCCTAGAACTTGGAAAAATCATTCCTATAAAGGTTATAACACAAAAGAAGACCCCTTACTGCTCCGTGGGGAGCGGGATAAGTGATACATCTGGCGAGCAACGGAGTAAGGCAGGATCTTGGGTATTTTATATATTCCATCAACATAAATGAGGCAGACTGGCAAGAAAGCAAATGAAATAGGCAAACCAAAAAACTTTGCTTTTCGGAGTGGACCAATATTCTGTGTCGCCCCTCGTTAGTCTCTCTCTATAAAAAAATGCATGCGGGAAGCGCAAAGAGATAATCCACTAATGTCGTGGCGAAGGTTAGACCTCATAAAATCAGTGAAGATAAGGTTTCATATGTGTTATATCCTTTCGATCGAGCGAGAACTTTTAAGGAAGGACTTCGTTGTTCTTCGAAAAAAGTTAAAGAAAAGAGCGCTAGGTATGAGAGAAAGTTGCAGTAGTGGTGAAAGAACCCCGAATCATTCTCTTGAAGCTCATCCTCCTCATCATAATTGATCCTCTTTACCAGAAATGATCTGGACAAATAGGGAAATTACAATTCATTGGGCCTCTCGATACAATTAAATAGAAAGCCCCTACAGCGCCATATTCTAGGAGCCCAAACTATGTGATTGAATAAATCCCCCTTCGGGTCAATGTCTCCTTCTCCCTCCCCTTCTTCAAACTGCGATCATAAAGAATTTCTGATCAAGGATAGACCAAGAGCCCTTTTGCATCATATCTAAGGGATTCCTCGGTTCGGGCCGAAGAAGCAATGTCACTCGATCATTATCAAACTGACTGCAATCTTTTTCTGTCCGTGAAGATCCCACCAGAGCGCCCTCTACTTCTAATAGGCCATGAACTAGATCAGAATCATTCTCAACGAGTCCATAAGAAGTGATCCCATTTTTTTCATCGGGTACGGATAAAGACCAAAGATCTTGAGCGACCGATCCGGCAGAACAACTCAAAAGATAAAGAAGTATCGTTAATCTCTTCATGCTCGTTCCAAGCTCGAAGTACCATTTGTACAAATAAGAATCCCCTTCGTTACATGATTTCTTCTTCATATAGATAGATATAGGATCTATGGGGCAATTACTTAGAAGTACATTTTGTGCTACAGCCCTTCCTATCTGATAGAAAAGGATCCCATGATCCTGAACCGATCTTACCTGGGATCGCAAATCCCAAGTTTGTCTATGAAGAGCGGATCTAATTGTATTAGTGTCTATAATTTATTTCTTCTACGTGTAGGACCTCATTGGTAAGTGTTACAAGATTTCCTGCATTGGAACCCATGGTAATGGACCTGAATCCGTTAGTATTGAACATTTTCTTTTCCAATTGAAATACCCTAGTATATGAAAGAGTGAATTTTTTTAATTGTTGTGTAATAAGAAGCCTTCGTATCTTAATGCACGTACTTAATTTATTCACAGCTATTAGAGAGGGATTCACTTTTTTGGGAATATTAGTCGAAGAAATAACAAAATTATTTCTAGTACAACATCTTTCAAAATCCCTGGAGAGATTGTTCACTAATCGACCGAGGGATAACTCATTCTACTCATTCACATCGATATGATGAATGTTGTGAATCCATATTATGAAAGGAGACATTGCTTTTTCTAATTCGAATTGAAGGGTGATATAAAATAAGTCTACTTCCGGCATCATATCCACAGTTATCCATTCATCCTATTTAGCAGTTCCAGTTCCGTATCAAGGTAACGATCGATATCGTCACTAGAATCAAGATTGTCACTATTATCAATATCGTCACTATCATCAATATACATCTCATAAAGAAGAAAACCTTTAAGTCTTGTTAACTAGGAACTTGTTCAGAAATACCTTAATTAAAGGAACAAATGAGTTTGTTGCTAGATATTTCACCAAATAGGATCATCCAGTTCCTATAGAACGTATCACTAATATACCACTAGAGGGGGATAAGTCTAAGCGGAACGAAAAGGGTTTTCCATGAAATGCGAAATGAAAACTATTTTCCCTACACGAATTTTTTGAATAAGTTTTTGTCTAATAATGAACAAGGAATATCCGTCTTTCTGCTAAACTTGATGGATTGAACTCATAATTCATTAGACGTTTTCTATGAAAGTTAAATAAATAACATAAGTAAATTGCTCAAAGATGTTCAATCATTTGACAACCAGAGTCATTGTTTGATAAATGATCACAATGAGTAAGACTCAATAAAATTTGATCAATTCTATTTTATGTCGTTAAGGTGGAGAACGTAACCATGAATTCTCTTTCTTCATCACCAATCAAATCACTGTTCGTGACCCAGCATTCTATTTTCTCACCAATCATCCCCGTTCACATTTTGTATTTTTATTATAAATGAATAGATATGTTTACTTTTATGACTTAGATGTCTCATATTTCTCGAAAAATGATTCGATTGATGGGATTTTGTATGAGATCGATGAGATTGATATTCCAATCTTTCTTCTTAGATATTTTTGATTTGACCCCATAAGCGGGACCAAGCAGGTTGTTGCTAGAAGCTGAACCCCGTATATCTTCTATAGAATCTACTAATTGTTCCAAAGAATCTAGGAAGAGATTCTTTAACCAGAAATAATTCAGTTCTGATGGAGCATACCTATCCAGAAGTTTTCACAACTCAATCATAGATGATGGAGTCATCAAAGATTTTACCCTTTCAAACATTGTCTGTAACTCACTAGTGGCCCGGGAAACAAAGAGAAGATATGTACGAACGAGATATCTAGCAACAACTAGAAGTAAAAGGATTGAATATGGGACCTCCCGAGCATTTGGCGATCTTAGATGTGTCGATATCAATGGTGACTCATTATTTCGATGAATCATTTCTTCGGACAGAAGAAGATTATGTAAACACTTACTCGAGATCTCACTTATCAGATTCCATTGTGGAAGACACAATTTTTTCTGAAGAATTCGCCATGATATACCTGATCCATGCATAATATCAGGAAAAATGGATACAAATTTTTGACTGCTACTTAGTAT
Source organism: Solanum habrochaites (assembly GCA_027704765.1). Taxonomy (NCBI): domain Eukaryota; kingdom Viridiplantae; phylum Streptophyta; class Magnoliopsida; order Solanales; family Solanaceae; genus Solanum; species Solanum habrochaites. Next base: position 21,946,800 of record JAKWJA010002491.1, read on the forward strand.
TGGCAATAGGTCTGAAAAAGTATCTAAAAATATCAAATTTAGATATTTGTACCCTGTCGAAGTAAGGAACCATGGCATATATGTTTGGAATAGATTCCATTTTGAGAGAGTTGAAAAAGCACTATCTCGTTGAAAGGTTCTATACCTCTGCCCTTTATGGAATATCGCATCGTTACAGGCCCTTCAAAAAAATAATTTTATTGTTAGGAAATAAGGGTGACTGTGACTCTCCCCCTTTTATGTGTTCTATATCCTTGTCAAAGAGGGTCTTGACATCTTTCTCAGGGTTTTCTTTCAACGCTTTACAATTTGTTCTCATCAAGAACCTCTGGTGTTGGATGTAGATTTGGAACTTTGGGATGGACTTCACTGCTTTTATTTTAATGTGAAAGAGGAATCCTCGGATGTCAACTTCTTTGATGACGAACAAGAAGATTTTTCCCAATAGCGGTCCTCCATTTTGTAAAAATTATGAACCAGATATTTATTCCTCTCCTTCAAATTCTACTGCACCCTTCAGTCAAGTAAACCAAGATCTTAGAGAAGGAGGGAAGGCGCCTACAACTAACATAACAGCCAGCTCAAAAACATTAGCTAGCTAGGCTAGCGCACAATAGCTTTCTCTGATAGGGGCATTGTTCTTTAACCTATACAATGTATTGCTCCCTTTTATTTTAGCCACTAATGGATTATTTATTTGTCGTCATTCCTATGTGATACTCCTTGCTAACCTACTTAAGAACCCAAAGGTCACCTTTGGATTTTGTCGTGACGCTTTGGTTACGAAGGTTACTGCGGTCTAGGTTTATGGAAGGATTAAGTCAGCGAAGGTCCAGTCCCTCCAACTCAATTAATATCAACAAGATGTCGTGCCCTCTTAGACATGGTTTATTTTGTCATAAAAGAAAGTTGGTTTCGTGGATTCATTGATTAGATCTCTAAGATTGACCAGCCAGCTGGGTTGGTTTGGCTATTCTTTTCTATTGAAAAGGAGTCAGCTGTCTGCGCGAGTCACCTTCTTCTAGGCTCCGCTGGACGACACGGCATTTTCGTTCAAATATATATAGGCCGGCCGTACTTGTGATGGTTCCCAAGGATCCAATATGACCACTTAGGTCTACGTTGCCACGATATTGTTCTATGGAAGCGGGCGGTTTAGAAGTTCGGCCCGGTTTTTTTGGTGTCGTAGGGGAGGGATTGACCTTTCTAACGCATATTCAGTCGTACCGGCATGGCCCCACTGATTTGTTTTCGATCGGAGCATCAAGCAGCGCAACCCGGTTCTACTTGACTAAACCCGTGCTCCTCCAAGGAGAGAGTTTGCTTTACCCAACTCCCTTTTTGATAACAAGGCAGAAATCCCCGACCCAACACTTATTAGTTTCAAATGATGAAAGAAAAGTTCCCTGTCCTAGAAAGAACCTACTCATATAAAAATGCGAGACTTTACAAAACAAGCAAGAAAGCTTGTTGCTATCTTATTAATCAAGCGCTAACGAGCAAGAAAGGGGATGCACTAAGAAGAAAGGGCTTTCTTGCAGCTGCAGCACCCTTCACTCTTACCTTATCTTAATTAATATATCAACTTTTTGCACTAGGTGCTCACCATTTCCCTAAAATATAATATTTGGAAGTTGGTAAAAACCTGCCCCTTGCTTCAGTAAGAATGTGTTATGTCTCGTATTTTTATATGTAGTGCGCGTCATGAACTAGTAGATGTAAATTCGGGAAATGAGATTTTATTTTAAGTTCCAAGTGTTTTAATTCTAAGTGTGATATTAATTAGTGGCTGATTAGGCCATTAACTTTAAGTGTGGGGTTAATTAGTGGCTGATTGGGAAATTAACTTTAAGTGTGGGATTAATTAGTGGCTGATTAGGATTTTATTTATCGGGTGGGCCCCACCACTCAAGGCAAAGTAAAAGAAATCAGATTGGGAGCTTGCCTTAGTGGAGCATGTGTAGTGGTGGGCTGCCTCCACTTTATATTGTTAAGTAAAAGAAATCAGATTGGAACATGGACTTAGTGGAGCATGTGTAGTGGTGGGCTGCCTCCACTTTATATTGTTAAGTAAAAGAAATCAGATTGGAACATGGACTTAGTGGAGCATGTGTAGTGGTGGGCTGCCTCCACTTTATATTGTTAAGTAAAAGAAATCAGATTGGAACATGGACTTAGTGGAACATGTGTAGTGGTGGGCTGCCTCCACTTCATATTGTTAAATGATGTAGTGAGATGCTTTGCAAGCATATCATCTCTTTCACCACTTGACTTGGACAGCCATGGAAATGGAGAAAACCAGCCATGAAACTCTTGGCCAGCAGCTGCAAAGAAATTGGTTAGTAATCTCTTTACTTGGTGTGTTAATTCCTTAGAATACCTTTGTTAATTTGCCATTAATGTTAAGAAGGGGGCGTGAACAGTAGCTTAGGAATTTGTTTTAGTTATTGAATGTGCTAAGTATGAACAGAAACCATGATCGGATTGCTAGTGGTGTTTAGTTAGTGTTTGGGCTGTTTTGATTAAAGCAAACTGCAGAAAATTCTGTTTTGGTTTTATGTATATGTTGATGTGATTATGGGAGAAGGATGAATACGATAAGGTATATGTGTTGCGAATTATAAAATGAGTTATCGCTCGGTATGTCGTTGTTTTGTTACTAAGGTTGCCAAAACGGAACTGTTTTGGGGGAGGCTGTTTAATATGATTCGTTGGGTTATATGTGTTGTTGGTATTGCTGTGAATAATTTGGGTTGTTGTCGGATTGGGACGAAGTAAGGAAAATAGGGGAAGTGCTGCCGGATTTTCGTTAGATTATTAGTTAGCTTACAATAAGTAGTAAAGCGTGACGTTTATCTAATTGTGGCACGATTGTTGCTTGTTATAGATTAATACCTTGAGCAGTAAATATTGGACGTGCATCTCGACTATACGGTATGTAACGCTATCCTTTCCTTCTTTGTTTGGCATGACTTTTAAAAATGAGCAAATAACGGACAGATTTGATACCTACTTCTAGAGCGTCTAGGTGACGTATATTCTTACTTCCACAACTATTCCTTTATATATCGGCTATGTCTAAGGCTATGGTGATTTCTCATATCTATGGTAGTGCTTCTTAGAGTCATTGAGATTTTACGTTTCCATATCGTATTAAAGGTTTATAATCTTGATAAAACGTTAATCTTTGGTAATACTCCTTGCTGGTTCACTTTGATTGTTCTATTGAGTTATAAGAAATGATTTTAATTGCATATGGTTGCTCATAATATTCTGCTCGTGCATAGAGTCATTTATCATTTCACCGAGTCCCGGGCCGGGTAATGTTCGTGCGGAGTTTCTTGCATATGTCACCGAGTCCCTCACTAGAGGGCCGGGTATGTATATTATATATATGATTGGTGATGAGGATGGTTATGATGATGATGATGACGGAGATGATGTGATGATTATTTTGCCGAGTCCCTTACAGGGAAGCTGGGCATCCTATATGTTAAAGATATGCATGATTTTCACTTAAAAAGTACATGTGTAACGATATCTTATTTCGACTTATCTTGTTGGTATCTTGTCATCTTTACCTTATGCTTTACATACTCAGTACATTGTCCGTACTGACCCCCTTTCCTCGGGGGGCTGCGTTTCATGCCCGCAGGTGTAGACGCTCAGTTCGGTGATCCTCCCGCCTAGGATATCTATTCTGCTGTTTGGAAGAGCTCCACTGTTCGGAGCCCAGTCGTTTTGGTACATAACTTTTTATGTAGTCTTTTGCTTGTCTATGGGTATGGCGGGGCCCTGTCCCGTCGAGTTTCACTACTATACTCTTAGAGGTCTGTAGACATCGTGTGGGTTGTATATTTATGTTTTGGATAATAGTCTGGACATGGTTTGTTTGGGATGTCCGCTTGTACAAGGGCAGCCTTGTCGGCTGCGTACATCATTGTGTATTGTGTAGTGGCAGCCTTGTCGGCTGCGTGTGCTATTATGCTTTGGGTAGTGGCGGCCTTGTCGGCTCGCGTATGTTGTTACGGTTAAATGGTTATGACTCCTTATGTGACAGATCCACTTTATATATATTTGGCGTTGGGGTTGGCTTGATTTGATTAAATTCCATATTGTCTTAGTTTCAGTTGGTCATACTTTATAGGTTTGTATGTGAGTGTCCAAAATGGGCACTAGTCACGGCCCATCGGGTTGGGTCGTGACAAAGTGGTATCAGAGCGGTTCTTCCTCGGAAGTGTCTACAGACCGTGTCTAGTAGAGTCTTGGTTATCGGTGTGTTGTGCACCACATCTATAAACAGGAAGCTACAGGACATTTAGGATGTCATCCTTTCTTCTTATTCTAAGATCGTGCGATAGAGCTATATTAACAGGATAATCCCTCTCTAACGAATCCCTATGTTTTCAGTTATGCCTCCAAAGAAAGCGACAGCCGCCCAGAAGGGCAAATCGGTTGCAGAAAGTACTAGTCAGACCCGGAGAGTTACTAGGGCCCGTGCCCAGTCTATGCCTGGTATTGTGCTTCAGTCGGAGAGCTCTGCTACACCGCCACCGCTAGAGGAGATTAGAGCAGCAACAACTCCATTTCGGGGGACACCACCACCAGCCCCCGAGGCCCCAGAACCTGAACCTCCAACTCCTCAGCCAGGGGCGGAGGATAGGGCCATGAGAGATGCGGTTCAATTGCTGACTAGATTAGTGGCAGGTCAGGCTCGCAGGCATGGACTAGGAGTTGATCATGCGGACAGATCTGATAGCTTAAGGGCTCGTGACTTCTTAAGTTGTAATCCTCCAGAATTCTTTGGGTCAAGGCCCCAGGATGATCCGCAAGAGTTTATTCGTCAGATGCAGCGTACATTGAGGATAATCAAGGCTTCGGAGACCGAGTCTGTTGAGCTGGCTACGTATCGCTTGCGGGATGTAGCTATTAATTGGTATGAGTCTTGGGAGTTATCTAGGGATGAGGGTGCTCCTCCAGCGGTATGGGAAGAATTTGTGGAGGCTTTCCAGGGCCACTTCCTGCCTCCAGAGATGAAGCGAGCTAGAGTCGATAGATTCTTGCGTTTGAGACAGAATGGTAGGAGCGTTCGAGAGTATAGCCTCGAGTTTGATTCATTGGCTAGGCATGCGCCTACTATTGTGGCTGATATGGCAGACAGGGTACATCGTTATGTGATAGGATTGGATCGTTATCTGATTGACGGTTGTATGGCAGTAACTCTTCAGCCAGGTATGGATATTGCTCGGGTGCAGGCATATGCACAGGGGGTAGAGGATCGGCACCGGGGACGTCAGCCAGATAGAGATTATAATAGAGGCCAGCATAAGAGGGCTAGATCAGAAGGTTATCCTGATGAGTTTCGAGGTGGGCAGTCTCAGCAGCATGTTAGATTTTCTTCCCAGCCAGCACAAAGTGCACCCCCACGTTCCATGGGTAGGGGGTTCGATCGTACGGGATATTCGGAAGCTGGTCAGAGCTCTAGGATGTCAGGGTCACAGATGGGCAGGGGTTTGAGCCAGTCGAGGCCACCTTTGCCTCGGTGTTCTCGTTGTGGTAGGTCCCATCCTGGGGAATGTCGTTGGGCTACAGGTGCATGTTTTTCGTGCGGCCGTCAGGGTCATACTATGAGGGAGTGTCACCTTAGAGGTAGTGCAGGTGGTATTGCACAGCCTACTGGGTCCATTGCTGGTTCATCTCCTTCTGTGGCTATGCGTCCTATGGGGCAGGGTATTCAGGCGCCAGCAGGCCGTGGTAGAGGACGTGGTGGAGCTTCCAGTTCTAGCGGTCCCTCGAACCGTATATATGCTTTGACTAGTAGGCAAGATCAGGAGGCGTCACCTAATGTGATCACAGGTATATTATCACTTTTCTCCCGAAGTGTGTATGCATTGATAGACCCAGGTTCCACCTTATCATTTATATCTCCCTTCGTTGCTAGAAGGATCGGAATAGAGTCTGAGTTGATAGAACCATTTGAGGTAGCTACACCTGTAGGAGATTCTGTCATAGCTACGCGAGTATATAAAAATTGTTCAGTGGTTGTATATAGTCGTCGTACCGTAGCAGATCTAATAGAGTTAAATATGATTGACTTTGATATTATCATGGGCATGGATTGGTTGGCTGCTTGTTATGCTAATGTTGATTGCAGAGGAAAGATAGTTCGATTTCAATTTCCAAGGGAACCGATTATAGAATGGAAGGGGAGTACAGTATCGTCGAAAGGTAAGTTCATTTCATACCTTAAGGCCGGTAAGATGGTTAGAAAAGGATATATTTATCATCTTGTTCGGGTGCATGACATAAAGGCTGAGGCACCGACTCTTCAATCAGTCCCAGTAGTTAATGAATTTCCCGATGTATTCCCAGAGGAACTTCCAGGCCTTCCTCCAGAACGGGAGATAGAATTTACTATAGATGTACTGCCAGATACCCAGCCTATATCTATACCTCCTTATAGAATGGCACCTGCTGAGTTAAAAGAATTGAAAGAGCAATTAAGAGATTTGTTAGAAAAGGGCTTTATCAGGCCTAGTACGTCACCTTGGGGAGCACCGGTACTGTTTGTGAGGAAGAAGGATGGGTCGCTGCGGATGTGTATAGATTATAGGCAGCTGAACAAAGTAACAGTAAAGAACAGGTATCCCCTCCCAAGGATTGACGATCTATTTGACCAGTTGCAGGGTGCTAAGTGTTTTTCAAAGATAGACTTGCGGTCAGGTTATCATCAGGTGCGAGTAAGGGAGGCAGATATTCCAAAGACGGCATTCCGAACCCGATACGGGCATTATGAGTTTAGAGTGCTGTCTTTTGGGCTGACTAATGCTCCAGCGGTGTTTATGGATTTAATGAACCGAGTGTTTAAACCATTCCTTGATATGTTTGTTATTGTATTTATAGACGATATTCTGGTCTATTCACGTTCAGAAGAGGAGCATGCAGACCATTTAAGGACGGTACTTAGGGTGCTTCAGCACCAGGAGTTGTATGCTAAGTTTTCTAAGTGCGAGTTCTGGTTGACTTCAGTGGCATTCTTGGGGCATATTATTGGAGCTGATGGTATTCAAGTAGATATGCAGAAGATTGAGGCGGTAAAGACTTGGCCCAGACCTACGACACCTACTGAGGTACGTAGCTTTCTGGGGTTAGCAGGATATTACAGGAGATTCGTAGAAAAGTTTGCCTCAATTTCAACGCCTTTGACAAGGCTAACTCAAAAGGCAGCCAAGTTCCAGTGGACTGATGCTTGTGAGCGAAGCTTCCAGCTATTGAAAGACAAATTGACTACAGCTCCAGTCCTAACTCTTCCGGAGGGACCAGACGGCTATGTTATTTATTGTGATGCTTCCAGTGTTGGGCTAGGATGTGTATTGATGCAGCATGGCAAAGTTATAGCCTATGCCTCCCGACAGCTTAGGAAGCATGAAAAGAACTATCCTACTCACGATCTGGAGTTAGCGGTCGTGGTTCATGCCTTGAAGATATGGAGGCATTATTTATATGGTGTCCATGTGGACATCTATACAGATCATAAGAGTCTCCAATATATCTTTAAACAGAAAGAGCTGAATTTACGACAGAGGCGGTGGTTAGAATTGCTAAAGGATTATGACGTTGATATTTTATATCATCCAGGGAAAGCGAATGTTGTAGCAGATGCTCTTAGCCGCAAGTCAATGGGTAGCTTGGCAGATGTACAACCAGAAAGGAGGGAGATGGTTCGGGAGATTCAGCGGCTATCCAGCCTTGGAGTTCGTCTGGCTAATTCAGAAGATAGTGGAGTTTCTATTCGAGAGGTTGCTGAGTCCTCAATCATAGACGAGGTAAAGAGACACCAATACGAGGACCCTATTCTGGTACAGTATAGAGATGCAACTCTTCAAAAGGAAAAGACCCCATTTAAGGTTACACCTGACGGAGTGTTACGATATGAAGGCAGATTGTGTGTACCCGATATTGCGGGGCTACGACGGCAGGTTATGGGAGAGGCACACTCTGCCCGTTATTCTATTCACCCAGGGTCAACAAAAATGTATCATGACCTCAGATGCTTATACTGGTGGGATGGCATGAAAAAGGACATAGCGGAGTTTGTTGCTCAGTGCTCGAATTGTCAACAAGTCAAGATCGAACATCAAAAGCCTGGTGGATTATTACAAGAGATAGAGATCCCGACATGGAAATGGGAGATGATTAATATGGACTTCATTACAGGCTTACCTCGCACCCAACGGAAGTATGACTCTATATGGGTTATTGTAGATAGGCTGACGAAATCGGCCCATTTTCTTCCAGTTAGGACTACTTATTCTGCTGAAGATTATGCGAGGTTATATATCAGGGAGATAGTGAGACTTCATGGGATTCCCACGTCCATTATATCAGACAGAGGAGCTCAATTTACAGCCAACTTTTGGAGATCGTTTCAGAAGGGATTGGGGACACAGGTGAACCTTAGCACAGCATTTCACCCTCAGACTGATGGGCAGGCTGAGCGTACTATTCAAACATTAGAAGATATGTTGCGGGCCTGTATTATTGACTTCAAAGGTAGCTGGGATGATCACTTGCCGCTCATTGAGTTTTCCTATAATAATAGCTACCATTCTAGTATCCAGATGGCACCGTACGAGGCCTTATATGGGAGAAAGTGCAGGTCACCTATTGGTTGGTTTGATGTTGGCGAGACTAAGTTAATAGGCCCGGATATGATTCAGCAAGCTGTTGACAAGGTGAAGCTTATTAAAGAAAGATTATTAGCAGCCCAGAGTCGACAGAAGTCATATGCAGATAATCGGCGTCGAGATTTAGAGTTTCAGATTGGTGACTGGGTATTCCTAAAGGTATCACCCATGAAGGGTGTGATGAGATTCGGCAGGAAGGGGAAGCTCAGTCCGAGATACATTGGGCCTTATCAGATTGTTCGTAGGATAGGCAGTGTTGCATATGAGTTGGATCTACCATCTGATTTGGAGGCGGTACATCCAGTCTTCCATGTATCGATGCTACGTAAATGTATTGGTGATCCTTCTAGAGTATTCCCTGTAGATGATGTTCAGGTAACAGAGAAGTTGTCATTTGAGGAGAAACCCGTAGCTATACTTGATCGACAGGTTAGAAGGTTACGTACTAAGGATGTGGCTTCCGTCAAAGTGCTGTGGCAAAATAATAATAAGGAGGAGATGACTTGGGAAGCAGAAGACGAAATGAAGAATAAGTATCCTTACTTGTTCCCCGTACCTGCAGGTAATTCAATTCCTAGCTTGACTATATTGATTGATAAACGAGATTATGTAGTAAGTTGTGACTCTGTGATGCATTTGTAAGTTACAGAATGCAGGTTGATAGGTATAACTGTTAGAGAGACTTCGCTGGAATTTTTTTTTTCCGGTAAGACGATAACTTAACATTCGAGGACAAATGTTCCTAAGGGGGGAAGGATGTTATGTCTCGTATTTTTATATGTAGTGCGCGTCATGAACTAGTAGATGTAAGTTCGGGAAATGAGATTTTATTTTAAGTTCCAAGTGTTTTAATTCTAAGTGTGATATTAATTAGTGGCTGATTAGGCCATTAACTTTAAGTGTGGGGTTAATTAGTGGCTGATTGGGAAATTAACTTCAAGTGTGGGATTAATTAGTGGCTGATTAGGATTTTATTTATCGGGTGGGCCCCACCACTCAAGGCAAAGTAAAAGAAATCAGATTGGGAGCTTGCCTTAGTGGAGCATGTGTAGTGGTGGGCTGCCTCCACTTTATATTGTTAAGTAAAAGAAATCAGATTGGAACATGGACTTAGTGGAGCATGTGTAGTGGTGGGCTGCCTCCACTTTATATTGTTAAGTAAAAGAAATCAGATTGGAAGATGGACTTAGTGGAGCATGTGTAGTGGTGGGCTGCCTCCACTTTATATTGTTAAGTATTAAAAAGAAATCAGATTGGAAGATGGACTTAGTGGAGCATGTGTAGTGGTGGGCTGCCTCCACTTCATATTGTTAAATGATGTAGTGAGATGCTTTGCAAGCATATCATCTCTTTCACCACTTGACTTGGACAGCCATGGAAATGGAGAAAACCAGCCATGAAACTCTTGGCCAGCAGCTGCAAAGAAATTGGTTAGTAATCTCTTTGCTTGGTGTGTTAATTCCTTAGAATACCTTTGTTAATTTGCCATTAATGTTAAGAAGGGGGCGTGAACAGTAGCTTAGGAATTTGTTTTAGTTATTGAATGTGCTAAGTATGAACAGAAACCATGATCGGATTGCTAGTGGTGTTTAGTTAGTGTTTGGGCTGTTTTGATTAAAGCAAACTGCAGAAAATTCTGTTTTGGTGTTATGTATATGTTGATGTGATTATGGGAGAAGGATGAATACGATAAGGTATATGTGTTGCGAATTATAAAATGAGTTATCGCTCGGTATGTCGTTGTTTCGTTACTAAGGTTGCCAAAACGGAACTGTTTTGGGGGAGGCTGTTTAATATGATTCGTTGGGTTATATGTGTTGTTGGTATTGCTGTGAATAATTTGGGTTGTTGTCGGATTGGGACGAAGTAAGGAAAATAGGGGAAGTGCTGCCGAATTTTCGTTAGATTATTAGTTAGCTTACAATAAGTAGTAAAGCGTGACGTTTATCTAATTGCGGCACGATTGTTGCTTGTTATAGATTAATACCTTGAGCAGTAAATATTGGACGTGCAGCTCGACTATACGGTATGTAACGCTATCCTTTCCTTCTTTGTTTGGCATGACTTTTAAAAATGAGCAAATAACGGACAGATTTGATACCTACTTCTAGAGCGTCTAGGTGACGTATATTCTTACTTCCACAACTATTCCTTTATATATCGGCTATGTCTAAGGCTATGGTGATTTCTCATATCTATGGTAGTGCTTCTTAGAGTCATTGAGATTTTACGTTTCCATATCGTATTAAAGGTTTATAATCTTGATAAAACGTTAATCTTTGGTAATACTCCTTGCTGGTTCACTTTGATTGTTCTATTGAGTTATAAGAAATGATTTTAATTGCATATGGTTGCTCATAATATTCTGCTCGTGCATAGAGTCATTTATCATTTCACCGAGTCCCGGGCCGGGTAATGTTCGTGCGGAGTTTCTTGCATATGTCACCGAGTCCCTCACTAGAGGGCCGGGTATGTATATTATATATATGATTGGTGATGAGGATGGTTATGATGATGATGATGATGACGGAGATGATGTGATGATTATTTTGCCAAGTCCCTTACTAGGGAAGCTGGGCATCCTATATGTTAAAGATATGCATGATTTTCACTTAAAAAGTACTTGTGTAACGATATCTTATTTCGACTTATCTTGTTGGTATCTTGTCATCTTTACCTTATGCTTTACATACTCAGTACATTGTCCGTACTGACCCCCTTTCCTCGGGGGGCTGCGTTTCATGCCCGCAGGTGTAGACGCTCAGTTCGGTGATCCTCCCGCCTAGGATATCTATTCTGCTGTTTGGAAGAGCTCCACTGTTCGGAGCCCAGTCGTTTTGGTACATAACTTTTTATGTAGTCTTTTGCTTGTCTATGGGTATGGCGGGGCCCTGTCCCGTCGAGTTTCACTACTATACTCTTAGAGGTCTGTAGACATCGTGTGGGTTGTATATTTATGTTTTGGATAATAGTCTGGACATGGTTTGTTTGGGATGTCCGCTTGTACAAGGGCAGCCTTGTCGGCTGCGTACATCATTGTGTATTGTGTAGTGGCAGCCTTGTCGGCTGCGTGTGCTATTATGCTTTGGGTAGTGGCGGCCTTGTCGGCTCGCGTATGTTGTTACGGTTAAATGGTTATGACTCCTTATGTGATAGATCCACTTTATATATATTTGGCGTTGGGGTTGGCTTGATTTGATTAAATTCCATATTGTCTTAGTTTCAGTTGGTCATACTTTATAGGTTTGTATGTGAGTGTCCAAAATGGGCACTAGTCACGGCCCATCGGGTTGGGTCGTGACAGAATGAGTCCCCGAGAACCCGGGACATTGGTTTCTGCCAATAGTGAACTATTAAGGATCGCAACCCGCGAAAATTCTATATTATAATCTGAAACTGATTCAGCTTCCGCTTTTGGGAAATCAAGCGGAGCTCGATTAGTTTTTGCTAGACGAGATATAAAGAACATAACCAATACAAGGAACAAGGGAATATCGAATTATATCTGCTTTTGTGTCGTTACAATCTCACCCGAATAATGGTAACCCACACATATTAGTACAGTATACCGGGGTCCCCGACTAGAACCTCATGTGCACATTTCCCTGCGTGTGCCTCGCATTGCTTGTGACTCAGTATGGGATAAGGGGGCATAATTGCACACTTTCGTGTTAAGAGAATTGTCCGAGTGAGTGGGCAGCACCTACCAAGCAAAGCTTTCTTGAAGAGACAGGGCTAGTTCCTTTTCGGCACCCTCCCTTTAATTATTTAGATATTGAGGTAAGATAAACCCCATGATAATCTAGGTTTGCTTCCAGCTTCATCTCGGCCGGTGATTTGGTGAGGAGGATTTTTTTGTGGGAGAGAGAGTGTTGTTCAAAAACCAATCATCAGAGGCAACTAGAGTGATTTCATCAAATGATGCATGTGGGCTGAGCCATTCCCATCCCATTTGGTGCCCCAATTTGGCCTGGCCAATCGGGAAGATATTCACTTAGAGACTGCTGCTATCCGAGAATCTTTTTATGTGTTAGGTAGAGGGGAGGGATTTTTATGGTAGTTGCGTTGCGCCTCTTAACGTCGTCCCATCTCATCTTGATTTGGCTATACTTGTATGTAGACAACCATGTTAACTCCACGTGAGAGACTTTTAAATATAGGCTAAACGGGCACTCATAAGTCAGCCCAGGACAAAATTTCTAACAAAACATTCCACATCTTGCATTCAAAGTAAAAAGAAGTTAGGAGATTAAATCTTGATTACATTACTGTAGGCCAAAATTTGATTTTAAAGAGCAAGTAAAAGAAAAAAGGCGTTGAGATAATACCTTTCATCCTAATCTCATCTACTGAAACAGGGAGCCCCCTTGATCACCTGTAGAGATTATAGGCAGAATTGGCATAATTATTACCATGAGGATTGAGTTGCCAAAAGAGATTATCCTCCTTTGGGCTGGAAGATAAGATTTATGCAGTCCATAGAAAAACAAAAAGAAGAAACAATTTTGCAGCAAAATGATCTTGGATGGGTCTTTGAATAGGGGGAGATATCTTTTTTTTTCTCCTTTAAATTTAATGTAGTCAAACATTTTGAGGTCATGAGAACAATGAGTGATAGATATGTGACAATGTTTTCTTTCCCAATAGACTAACTGTCTAGTTAGTAATGTTATACTAGATTGGTACCCTAACTGGTACTTATACAACTACTCCTTGTCAGTTGTTATATTTTTTCACCTTGAGGCTGAGAGGTTAACTCCTTCTACTCTCAACAGTCGTTGCTTGTCTTATAGTGGCTATATATATTGGTACCATCAAGGGAACTCACTCTTTACGAGCTAATTACTATATTTGAACCCTCTACCAAGAGATGCGCGAATTTCACTTGTCATTGTGTGGAATGCCCTCTAAGACAATTAGTCAATGGAGGCACTAGGATGCTAGGTATTTTCTTTCTTCTGGTCTTAGGTGTTATAAATGCCATTGTGCTTAGGTGCTTTAAAAATAGTAGCTGGAATTCTCTTTCTGAGTGAGCTTCCTTCCTTATGCTCTATCTTGACCTTCACGAACAACTTTCTTTCAACTACCAACTTCAAATCTTGATCTCATCTCTGTTCTTTTAAATGTTTTGTACTATTATTTATTGCGTGGAAGGATTTCATATTGAATTGCCAGTATATTAATTGGAGTTCTTCCTCAACTGTTCTAGTTACATTGGCGTAGTCGAGATAAGAGACTTGATATTAGAAACTAGGTGAAGTACCAAGGAGAGGATCAGCTTCTTCCATTACAAATACGGAGGGATTTACATAATAAAGGAGGCTAAAAAAGCTATCAAAAGGATGTGCCCAGGCTCTGAATATCCTTCTTTCGTACCAATGAGTAGCCCTATTTCTAGTAGGAGTAATTCAAGAATTAATTAGTATCACCTCGAAAAGGAAGGACAATAAGGGAAGGTAACTAGTAGCTGATTGCACATTACTAAGGCAAGGAATAAGTCGTCTGAGAAGGGATGCTGAAAAAAGGCTTTAATTTAATCTGGTGCAAAGTCAGTACTACTAGGGCCTTAGAATTGGAAATTCTAACTATAAACAAGTGAAGCGAAGTCACCTCCATTCTCAATTTCTATTGCTCCAGAGAGAGGTATCATAATAGAGTCAAATTCACGATTAGAGTCAGTATGGATAAAAGTAAAAATAGAATCCCCTTCTTCCTGATCTTATTTGCCTTACAGTTGACCTAAGATCAAGGCAAACTAAACTACCCAATCCCCTAGGGTGAGAGGTGAACCTTCTATATAATTCAATCTCATCTATTGTTGCTTTCTTATTGGTTGAAAGAGTATTTTAATGTCACAAAGGAGAAGTATAGGAACGTGTGCCTGAGTCTTCTACAATAAGTAGTTTTGACTCGGTCTATCTATTAAAGAGACATTCTTATGTTCTAGGTTTCCACATACCGGTATCAGGGTATGACAACGCCTTTCTCCTATATATAATCAAGTCTTTGGTTTAGATAAATCAATCCTCAATCCGGGCTCAATGACCGGAATGAATGGCTTTCTCCTTCCTCCTCATTGATCAAACTATTATGTTCGTGGGTTTGTGGTTCGTGACTAAAGCAACACTTTTCCATTCGCGAACATTTAAGAAGTCATCTCCGGATTCGTTGATCTATTGAGCTTAGGAAGCTTTGCACATAGTGTTTAGACTCATACTTCATTGTCGTCCGCTCCTCTCGAAACTTAATCTTATGAAATTCCTGAATGAGAAAGCAGTATGTATGGTTGGTGTATGTTTTGAAACTACTCCAGAATGATATCATCAACTGTCGACAGACCATGAGTAAGCACTTCGATAGCAAGACAAGAGTCCTCCTCCTCACAAGGAGCAACTTCTTTAGGTGCGAGGTGCGATCAACCACGAAAAGTCAATAATAAAGAATCCGCTCTCTGGTAAGAGAACGAAGCAGGTCAAAGCATGCAAAGGCGTGAAGGCAATTTTACAAAGGCAGAAAGAGTCTCTATCCTGAACATTGAAGGAAGGCGGGATTGTCAATTCTTGAACCGATTGATCTAAGTGAGATACAAGATTAGTCTTCTAGGATTAACTTTCTTCAAAGTGCCCATTAATTATTTGTTAATTTTAGGAATGATCCTATAAGTGATTATGTACTAGTTTTATCTAATGAATTGAGTCTTCCAAGAAAGGTTCCTAATGAATCCGCTAAATTAATGTTCTAGAATCATTCAAAAGGCAGAAAGAAATAGGCTAACGGTCGTACCTTAATTATTCCTTACCATATTGATGTTCCTAAGTTCTAGTCTCTCTTGTAGCCAATGATCTAAGGTAGCTAGCAGTGCAAAAATACTTAAAAGTGGTACACGCACATAAAAAAATGCTTAGGTGGTGTCATTCTCTATTTTGTTCCTTCTTCGGCAAGCTCGGCAATTTCCTAATGTAATCTCCTTGGGTATGGTTTCGGTGTTAATGTAAATGCCCTATCTTCAAAGGGAGCTGATGACTTAAGGTATCCTCGTATCCGAGGGTGAGCTAGAATTATGTAAAATGAAAAGGAAAGAAACAAGTCATTGTAAAGGAAGATGATATTTACAATTTCCCTTGCCTACCTAAAGGCTATTAGTAGCTCTTAGGTTCTCTGTCAGTAGAGTGATTGCCAAAACCTATGTATTTTTTCGTAGAATATTAAGAAGACACGGTTGTAGCTTTTAGAGACAATCCTCTGGAGCTGTAGTTACGTGGAACCGAGTTACTTAAAAACAAGCCCCCCAACATTTCCACTATGCCTATCGTAAAGCAAGGGAATTCTCTCTACCCCACCACCCTTTTAGGAATTGCCAGATATGCAATTAATGACTCCTTGTAATACAAGTTCTTTCCTCTAACGATGGCTACGAACTACGCGAATTGAACTGTCAAGGCTTTCAAACAAAGACTGAGAAATATCAATCAATAAAGAGTATTTTAGTGGAATGGCTTAACTTACTCCCCATATGATACCAGAAAGCAAGCTAGCGAACCTAGGGTAAACACCAAGGTAGGGTCAAAAGGGAAAAGAACAATGTTTGATGTGAACACAAGCACACATTTTGCTAAAAAAGTAAAACAGGAAGCGGCGATAGAAAACATTTCCCTCACTCGTAATAATATGCTCTTAGGATACATGAACCATAATCAACCTATATACCTTAAGATTTCTAACATGGTGTATTATAGATAGAGCACGGTAACCCACAACACCATACTCTACAAAATAAAGAGTGGAAAATCGCTTCATAGGGTACTATAGTTGTACATGCATAGAACCATAGGGATGGCTAGAGTTCATTAAGAACCCAAATTTATATAGCTGAAAGATCCTTAATCAAATACAAACCCTGAACCTCTTTGCGAATTTAGAGTTGAACCTTGATGGGAAATCATATATTTCTGATAGGAAAGAAAAAGGACAATTACGAAAAAAATTCATTTACACGAGCGTACTCGTACATGGTCCCCTTGTACAACATACTTAAGAAAGAGGTTTCAAGGGTCAACCAGCTTAACTGCATTCCGGACCACTATTCGATGATACTGTGCAAACACAGGCAACGAGGATCTATAGCAGATGAAACTAGAAACATCAAATCATTTACATTACTGATTGACAGGCATTCAAGTCTATCTTATAGTTTATGTTGATGATCTAATTGTTCGCGCGAGCGCATCCTTCATTTCCAATCCTTATTTCTATCTTAATTTTTCCATCTGGGAGACTATTCATTCTTTTTTGAGGTGTCTAAAGCCATGGAGCGATTCAGGCATCTATCTTATTGCACTGACGCAATTGGAAGATCAGGATTTCTCCCTGCTGCTAAAGTGAGATCAAATTGTACTTTACCTAGAACAATTGTAATTGAATCGAGAATGAAAGACTTTACGTAAAATCAATAAATTATGTCTACTACGTAACTGCTAAGGCAAAATATATCAAAGAAAGGAAAAGTGATAGGGTATCCTAGCCATTTCATTCTATCTGAGTAATAAAGTGGAAACCCCCCTCACGATCGATTAAAAGGAAATTCGCCCAGAGATACTTGTTCAAATCAAATTTGTAAAGACTAAGCAAATTCAGAAAATCTAAGAAAGCAAGTCCTAGGCCTCACTATATATCAATAAAGAAGGTAAAGGAGAGTAGTTTTGATTGAAAGTAGTACATCTGCAGGGATCTGTCGTTTACGATTTGACTGGGACACATTCAATTGAAATTCTAATCCCAACCTCTTTGGAAGGACCTCCAAAAAAGGCTGGACATTAGAGCAGGGAATCTGTAACGACCTGTTTAGTCATTTTGAGCATTAGCTTGCTTGACCAGAATTCTTCGGTGGAGGTAGGTTATGGTTTATGCTATTCGTAGTAAACACTTAATAGGGAATGATATGTATTGGGTAGTGTTGTAAACCCTTCTATATGCTTAATTGTATGCTTGCATGAATGTGATTATATAATTGTGATAAAATAAGCATGATGAAGCTATTGAATCCTAAATCTTGAAAAGCCCTAATCTACTTTGTTAATGATGATGCCTTGGTATAAAAAAAGGCTTGCTGAACGAAAGTAGTGAGATTAGGGGATCGGGTGCCACGTTCCGTACAAGGATAGTATAAGAGGATTGGTGTGTCACGGTCCGACACCAGGATAGTATATGGATCGGGTGCCACGTTTAGGTACCAGGATAATATATGAGGATCGGAGTGTCACGTTCCGACACCAGGATAGTATATGGATCGGGTGCCACGTTCCGGTACCAGGATAGTATATGAGGATCGGAGTGTCACGTTCCGACACCAGGATAGAATATGGATCGGGTGTCACGTTCCGGCACCAGGACTAGTAAAGAGAATGAATCTTGAAATATGTTAATATACTCAATTTAATGAACCTAATTCCCAAATGAGTATGATGGGGAGGCGTGAGTCCTCAATGATGTGCTTGGTGTTGTGACCAAGGGTTATGGTAATTGTAAATGCCGCATGTTGAGTATTGTAGTTGATTTTAAGATATTATCTGATATATACTGTTTTCTATTTTGAGTTGGCCGATGATATCTACTCAGTACCTGTGTTTTGTACTGACCCCTACTTGTATGTTTCTTCCTTTGTTATTTGTGGAGTACAACAAACGTTCCATCTTCTTCAACTCAATCGCAACTCTAGCCAGTCTAAATTACACCGGATTTCAGGGTGAGCTAACGCTTCTAGCTTGGACTGGATCTTCTTCTTCATGTCTTGATGCCTTGAAGTTCCGGCATGGACTAGCTTTTTATTTATTTTAAGCTTTCTAGATACTTTTAGAATTAGTAATTTGAGGATAGATGTTCTTGTGATTATGACTTCAAGATTTTGGGGATAATGATAAGTTTTGAGTTTTAGAAGTTATTATTGAGTGTTAAGTCTTCCGCATTTTATTCTGTTTACAATGTTTGAAAATTTTGGGGTTAGATTGGTTGGTTCGCTCACATAGTAGGATAAGTGTGGGTGCCACTAGCGACCCGTTTTGGGTCGTGAAAAACTTGGTATCAGAGCATTAGGTTCGTTGGTCTCATCACACAAGGAAGAGTCTAGTAGAGTCTTAAGGAACGGTAGGGGGACGCCTTTACTTTTCTTTGAGAGGCTATAAGACTTTAGGAAAATTCCATTCTTTCTTTCTTTCGTGCTATTACTTGGATCCAATTGGTATCTAGGTGATACAAATTGGCATCTGACCATCTTCACTCTATTTCGCAGATGGTTAGAACTAGAGCAACAACCGCGGCAACACCAGCACCGGCAAGACAAGAGGCGTCTGAGCCAGCCACTGAGACTGTAGCTCGAAGAGGAACAGTGGCAAGAGGCCGTGGTAGAGGTCGTAGGAGGACATCCTCCATAGGAAGAGGACAAACACCTGGCCCATCTAGTACTAGGGCGGTGAATCCTCCACCGACTGAGGAAGTAGTAAGGGAGGGTGAGGAAGGGGAAAGTGAGCAAGTGCAGAATGAGTAATTACCACCCCAACCTACCCCAGAAATGATTAATAAGGTTCTTGGTTATCTTAGCGGGTTAACTGATCAAGTCCAGACACCTCCAGTGTTTTCTGCACCATGCCTTAGGTTCCGGGAGTACAACATGCAGCTATTGTGGCTCCCCGCATGGATGCCTCATTGGAAATAGGCACGTTTCCTCGGTTGCCTACAGGGCCTATAATGACAAGTGATCAGCATGAACTTTTAAGTAAGTTCTTTAAATTGAAACCCCCAGTCTTCAAGGGTGCTGAATTTTAGGACGCCTATGATTTTCTGGTTGATTTTCATGAGCTACTACACAAGATGGGTATAGTCGAACAATTTGGCGTTGAGTTTGTGACTTATCAGTTTCAAGGGAACGCCAAATTGTGGTGGAGGTCACATGTTGAGTGTCAACCAATAGAGACACCACCTATGACTTGGGCATCATTCTCTAGCTTATTTTTGGAGAAGTATATCCCCCTGACCTTGAGGGATAGGAGGAGAGATGAGTTCTTGAGCCTAGAGCAAGGCAAGATGTCGGTGACTGCGTATGAGGCTAAGTTCTGTGCATTATCCAGGTATGCCACCCAGCTTTGCTTCAGTCCACAAGAGCGGATTCGCCGTTTTGTGAAGGGGTTGAGGTTAGATTTGCGGATTTCAGCCTTACAGGTAGCGGCTACAGCGAAATCCTTTCAGGAAGTGGTAGACTTCGTGATAGAGGTGGAGGGAGTGAAGCCAGATGACTTCACCATGGTATCAACATCTAAAAGGTTTCGTAAGGGAGGTGAGTTTAATGGTTTTTACTCCAGAGGGCAGGGTTCAGTAGGTTACCCAGCCCGACCTATCCAGTCTTCACTACAGACTGTAGTTGGGGGTCCACCGCAGACCGGTCAACACTTCTCTGTGTTTGGAGGTTATCCCCAGACTTCGTCATTCTCACAGAGACCTATGCTTGAATCCAGAGAGTGTTATGGATGTGGGGAGACTGGACACATTAAGAGGTATTGTCCGAAACAAAGTTACAGACCTCAAATAGTCAGAGGTAGAGGTGGTCATGGAAGAGGCCGTCATTCTGGAGGGCGTGGTGGCCAAGGTAATAGTGGTCACAAAAACGGTCGGGGTGACGGACAAATGGGAACTACTGCAGCGCAACCTGGTAGAGGCAACAGACAGACCGGGGATAGGGCCCATTGTTATGCTATCCCTGGGAGATCTGAAACGGAGACATCTGATGCTGTCATCACAGGTAATATTTTGGTTTGTGATTGCATGTCTTTTGTATTATTTGATCCTGGATCCACATTTTCATATGTATCTTCCTCATTTGCTACTGGTCTTAATTTACATTGTGAATTGCTTGACATGCCTATTCATGTTTCTACTCCGGTGGGCGAGTCTGTGATACTTGAAAAGGTGTATAGGTCTTGTCCCATGACTTTTATAGAGAGCAATACTCATGTAGACTTGGTTATCTTATAAATGGTTGACTTCGATGTAATTCGGGGTATGAATTGGCTGTCTCCAAACTTTGCAATCTTAGATTGCAATGCCAAAACTGTGACATCGGCCAAGCCTGAGACAAATCCGTTAGTGTGGGAGGGTGACTACACTTCCACTCCAGTTCGTATCATCTCCTTCATTCGTGCTAAGAGAATGGTTAGAAAGGGTAGTTTAGCTTTCTTAGCACAACTCAGGGATGATACTAGCCAAGTACCCTTAATTGAGTCGGTTTCAATGGTTCGTGAGTTTCTGGATGTGTTTCCCGCAGACCTTCCTGGTATGCCACCGGATAGGGATATTGATTTCTGTATTGATCTGGAGCCGGGCACTCGCCCCATTTCCATACCCCCTTATAGGATGGCTCAAGCGGAGTTAAGGGAGTTAAAGGCCCAACTTCAAGAGTTGTTGAGCAAAGGCTTCATTAGACCAAGTGCATCCCCTTGGGGTGCTCCTGTGTTATTTGTGAAGAAGAAGGATGGGAGTTTTCGGATGTGCATAGACTACCGGCAGTTGAACAAGGTAACTATTAAGAACAAGTATCCCATTCCTCGCATTGATGACTTGTTCGATCAGTTACAAGGTGCTTGTGGCTTCTCTAAGATTGACTTGATATCCGGTTATCATCTATTGAAAATACGGGCAACCGATGTGCCAAAGACTGCTTTTCGAACCTGGTATGGGCATTACGAATTTGTAGTAATGTCTTTTGATCTTACGAATGCCCCTGCTGCTTTCATGAGCTTGATGAACGGGATTTTCAAGCCATATCTGGATCTCTTTGTCATTGTATTAATTGATAACATATTGGTATACTCGAAGAGCAAGAAAGAACATGAGGAGCACTTGAGAATGGTATTGGAAATGTTGAGGGAGAAAAATCTTTATGCCAAATTCTCTAAGTTTGAGTTTTGTCTAGATTCGATGTCGTTTTTGGGGCACGTGGTTTCTAAGGATGGAGTGATGGTGGATCCTTCTAAGATTGAAATAGTGAGAAATTGGGTTAGACCTACTAATGTGTCAGAAATAAGGAGCTTTGTTGGTTTAGCCAGCTACTACCGTTGATTTATCAAGGGATTCTCTTCTATTGCTTCTCAATTGACGAACTTGACTAAGCAAAATGTTCCATTTGTATGGTCGGATGAATGTGAAGAAAGCTTTCAGAAACTCAAGACCTTGCTCACTACTGCACCTATCCTTACCATGCCAGTAGAGGGTAAGAACTTCATTGTTTATTGTGATGCATCCTATTCTGGTTTGGGTGCAGTGCTAATGCAAGAGAAGAACGTAATTGCTTATGCTTCGAGGCAATTAAAGGTGCATGAATGTAATTATCCGAACCACGATTTGGAATTGGCCACAGTTGTGTTTGCATTAAAGCAATGGAGACATTATCTATATGGGGTCAAGTGTGAAGTCTATACAGATCATCGTAGTCTACAGTATGTCTTTACTCAGAAAGATTTGAACTTGAGACAGAGGAGATGGATGGAACTACTGAAGGATTATGATGTTACCATCTTGTATCACCCAGGAAAGGCTAATGTTGTGGTAGACGCCTTAAGTAGTAAAGCAGAGAGCATGGGTAGTTTATCCCACTTACAAGCTTCTCGACGCCCATTGGCTAGAGAAGTTTAGTCTCTGTCTAACGACTTTATGAGGTTAGAAGTAAATGAGAAGGAAGGATTTTTTGCCAGTGTGGAGGCGAGATCTTCTTTTCTTGACAAGTTTAAGGGAAGACAGTTTGATGATGAGAAACTAAGCCGAATTCGGGATATGGTGTTGCGAGGAGAGGCTAAAGATGAAATAATGTATGAGGAAGGTATTTTGAGAATTAAGGGAAGGGTATGTGTGCCCCATGTTGATGATTTGATCCACACTATTCTTACAGAGGCTCATAGTTCCGGATATTCTATACATCCTGGTGCAACCAAGATGTACCGTGACCTAAAGCAACTTTTTTGGTGGAGTAGAATGAAGCGCGACATTGTGAATTTTGTTGCCAAATGTCCAAATTGTCAGCAAGTCAAGTATGAACACCAGAGGCCCGTAGGAACACTTCAGAGAATGCCCATTCCTGAATGGAAGTGGGAGAGAATTGTAATGGACTTCGTGGTTGGTCTTCCAAAGACATTGGGGAAGTTTGACTCTATTTGGGTAATTGTGGATAGATTAACTAAGTCTGCTCACTTCATCCCGGTCAAGGTGACCTACAATGCAGAGAAGTTAGCCAGACTCTACATCTCAGAAATTGCTCGATTGCATGGAGTTCCACTTTCCATCATATCAGATAGAGGTACGCAGTTTACTTCTAAGTTTTGGAGAGCATTGCATGCTGAATTAGGTACTAGGTTGGACCTTAGTACTGCATTTCACCCTCAGACCGATGGTCAGTCTTAGCGAACAATTCAGGTGTTGGAAGATATGCTTCGTGCATGTGTGATAGAATTTGGGGGTCATTGGGATAACTTCTTACCCTTAGAGGAGTTTTCATACAATAATAGCTATCACTCAAGTATTGATATGGCTACTTTCGAAGCATTGTATGGGAGGAGATGTAGGTCTCCCATTGGTTGGTTTAATGAATTTGAGGTTAGACCTTGGGGTAATGATCTTCTGAGGGAATCGTTAGATAAAGTGAAATTCATTCAAGAAAAGCATTTAGCGGCTCAAACTAGGCAGAAGGAATATGCAGATCGAAAGGTTAGAGACATGGATTTTATGGAGGGCGAGCAAGTTTTGCTGAAGGTTTCACCCATGAAAGGGGTGATGCGGTTTGGAAAAAGAGGTAAGCTAAGCCCAAGGTATATTGGACCCTTTGAAGTACATAAGCGAGTTGGGGAGGTGGCTTATGAATTAGCCTTGCCCCCAGAACTGTCCGGAGTGCACCCAGTATTTCATGTGTATATGTTGAAAAGATACCATGGGGATGGAAACTACATCATTCGTTGGGATTCAGTTCTGCTTGATTAGAATTTGTCTTATGAGGAGGAGCCTGTTGCTATTCTAGATAGAGAAGTCTATAAGTTGTGGTCAAGAGAGATTGCATCCATCAAGGTTCAATGGAAGAATCGACCAGTTGAAAAATCCACTAGGGAGAAGGAGGTTGATATTCAAGAAAGATACCCACACTTGTTTACAGATTCTGGTATTCCTTTTCGCCCTTGTTTCTTTTCTTGTGACCGTTCAAGGACGAACGATGGGTAAATTGGTATCTATTGTAACGACCTGTTTAGTCATTTTGAGCAGCAGATTTTATTTCTGGAAAAACTGGCTGAGATGACAGAACCCACGACGGACCGTTATGGGCACGACGGACCGTCGAGGGGGTCTCGTTCCAAAACACTTAGAATTCTAAAATTTGGGTAGTGAAATCAACTCTCTGAACTTCGTGACGGAATGGCAGGATGGACCGTCGCAGGCGTGACGGGCCGTCACAAATCCTTTAGTGAAATTTAGTCTCTGAACTTTGTGACGGAAGCAGTAGGACGGACCGTCGCAGGCACGACGGGCCGTCACAGACTGCGTAATCCCAGGCTGGGTCGGATTTCTATTTAATATTTTAAGGGGCGTTTTGGACTATTCCTGCTTATAATTATAAAGTTAGTGGTTGAATATTAATAATCAAATTTCTTGAGGTTTAACGGAGATAACCTTAAATTAATTAGTGGGTTACTTTTGTCATCTTTTATACTTAATTATATGCTAACTAGGGTAAAAGAAAAAGGGTTTGAATAAGAAAGATAGAAAGAATAGAGAGAAGAGGGAGAAACGATCGAGAGAGAGAGCAACAAAGAAGAAAGTAAAGATTTTGAGGATTAGCTTGCTTGACCACAATTCTTCGGTGGAGGTAGGTTATGGTTTATGCTATTCGTAGTAAACTCTTAATAGCGAATGATATGTATTGGGTAGTATTGTAAACCCTTCTATATGCTTAATTGTATGCTTGCATGAATGTGATTATATAATTGTGATAAAATAAGCATGATATAGCTATTGAATCCTAAATCTTGAAAAGCCCTAATCTACTTTGTTAATGATGATGCCTTCGTATAAACGAAGGCTTGATGAACGAAAGTAGAGAGATTAGGGGATCGGGTGCCATGTTTCGGTACCACGATAGTATATGAGGATCGGAGTGTCACGTTCTGACACAAGGATAGTATATGGATCGGGTGCCACGTTCCGGTACCAGGATAGTATATGAGGATCGGAGTGTCACGTTCCGACACCAGGATAGTATATGGATCGGGTGCCACGTTCCGGCACCAGGATAGTATATGAGGATCGGAGTGTCACGTTCCGACACCAGGATAGAATATGGATCGGGTGTAACGTTCCGGCACCAGGATTAGTAAAGAGAATGAATCTTGAAATTTATTAATATACTTAATTTATTGAACCTAATTCCCAAATTAATATGATGGGGAGGCGTGAGTCCTCAATGATGTGCTTGGTGTTGTGACCAAGGGTTATTGTAATTGTAAATGCCGCATGTTGAGTATTGTAGTTGATTTTATAATATTATCTGATATATAATGTTTTCTATTTTTAGTTGGCCGATGATATCTACTCAGTTCCTCTGTTTTGTACTGACCCCTACTTGTATGTTTCTTCCTTTGTTATTTGTGGAGTACAGCAAACGTACCATCGTCTTCAACTCAATCGCAACTCTAGCCACTCTTCATTACATCGGATTTCAAGGTGAGCTAACGCTTCTAGCTTGGACTGGATCTTCTTCTTCATGTCTTGATGCGTTGATGTTCCGGCATGGACTAGCCTTTTATTTATTCTAAGCTTTATAGATACTTTTAGAATTAGTAATTTGAGGATAGATGTTCTTGTGATGATGACTTCAAGATTTTGGGGATAATGATAAGTTTTGAGTTTTAGAAGTTATTATTGAGTTTTAAATCTTCCACATTTTATTCTGTTTACTATGTTTGAAAATGTTGGGGTTAGATCGGTTAATTCACTCACATAGTAGGATAAGTGTGGGTGCCACTGGCGACCCGTTTTGGGTCGTGACAGAATATTCCTACAAGTAAGCACCAAGTGAAATGTATTCAAAATGGGCAATACCTCTTCCTAGAAAAATAGGACTTTAAGGCAGCCTCATAGGTGACATTGGATGTAACAATCCTTCAAAGGCGAAGGAGTCAAAAGTAGTTTTCGGTTATCATTAGGGAAATGCGGAGATTTACCCACTTCAATTCATTAAGGTATTATTTTATATAGCCTTCTAAATAGTCAGAGTGGGAACTCATAAGAAAAAACTCTTAACCATCATTCGTTAAATCTGAAGGGGGTGAATGTGTAGATCGATGAAAAAGGGTGGGATAGCGCCAGATTTATTGACGGTCTTATTGCCCGTTGTGCAAGCTAGAAAATCCAACGCAAAAGCATCCCCCGATTCCACAAATTGTACTTGAAACGAAGTTATCTTTAGCCTTATTATAAATAATTCCAAATCTCAATTGGAAATATTTATTGGAACGTGATGGCCAACTAAAACATAACGGTGTTGAAGAATCTTCTTGGAATCACTAAGAAAGTAGGAAAGGATCCATGGTTGCTGAGGCCCTGAGAGCAAGGATGTTTTATATTGAAGATGAAGTAATCATGGTCATGGGACAATGTCTCGGTTGTGTTGAAGGTATGAATTAACACTTTACCATAATTGTTTGGGAGTGGGTGGGAGCTTAGTAGTTTCTTAGTCTTTCAAAAGTTAGACTGTCGTAAGCCCGAGAATATTCTATTTACTCTTTCACATGAGGGGCCAGTTTATCTTGCTTTTGGGGCCATCTACTGTCATCCCTTTCCTATGGTTCATGAGAGGGATTGACCATAATGATTGCAACGAGACACACCAACATCACTACTTAGAGGTGTAAAGGGGGGTGGTCGGGGTATGAAAGAGTAATCACACCTTGCTCGCTCCTGACATCTATTGAGAGGAAACCTCCTATCGCAGTGTGGTTCGTCATTTTAAATGTGGTTAATGGCTATTAGGCTTTTTAGGAAAGTTCCTCTCTGCCTATACAATTACCTCGACTCTAGGAATAGCTCTTAATGGGCATGTAGCCTTAGGCAAGAACTCTTCTTTTTAACTCATTCTTTGGTAAGGCTGGTAATCCCAACAAAATAAGAAATCACAATCTCTACAATCAACCTATTTCATATTCTTTTTGTCGTACTTCCTCTTCTCCTTATGTTCTTTCTCTCCCTACTAATCTTGTTGGAGTGCCATTGATAAGATCTAGTGTAATTCCCTTTCCCTGGGAGCCAGTCCCACTAGTGCTAGTATCAATAGGAACATCTCACTTCTGTTTACTCAGACACCTCTTTCTTATCGAAGACTCTTATAGCTGGAACTTATCGGCAGATACTGTTACCACTGCAACCTAGGCACTCAGGCCTTGGAGCTTATCTATCAGTCTACCGTTACCACAAAACTCTTCTTTGAAGGGAAGCAACTTCTTTGATTCGCTAGTTTATATTTGCAAGAGGATTGTATCCAGTAATGTCAAATCAGCTTACCGATTACTTAATAAGAATTCATTCCTGGGCTATACCAGTAACAATTTATCCCCTTATGGAGTCATCCCAAGAAATACATCCAATCCAATGGTTCACTGGGACTAGGGTTCACATCAAAGATAGAAAAAAAGCGTATGAGCACAAAAAAGGAAAATTCCCTAGGAAAACAATCCCAAGGGAAGATTCTCGCTAGTGCTTTTCTTCACAACTGAACATTGCATTGCTATAGTAAATAAACACCCTTAAAGTGGTTCTGAATGACCTTGAGTATGCCCCGACGCAGCACCTTTCTCGCTCAATGTATGTAAAAGAAGAACCTGCAAGTATGATTTCCTATCCCATTAATAAAGTACAAATAAATAATATATTCCAAGCATGAATTTTGAAGCATACACATTGAAAATTCCTTTGGCTTTGGACTTTATGCTTTGATATATCTTTCCTCTCACAATAGGTTTCACCTAATCCACTATGTCCTTTGTTTAATACCCATTTTCTGGAGTAGGAATCTTGAATTGAGAACCCTTTCTTCTACCCTCGCAACTTCTTTCGCTGACCCTATCCACCTCTTTTACGAAAGGCTAGAAAAAGAGATGAATTCGCGTATCATAGGGCTAAGTCAAAGTATGCTTGAATCATCTTCGTCAAATAATTAGTTAATATTCAATTCCACATTGGAGACTTCCCTTCCGGATAGGTAGGATATGGTGCCACAAATTGTAGTCTAATCGACATGCGTCGATTCTTTGTTCGATGATCATAGATCACTTGTTTTGGACTATCGTAAAATTCCCCTCTGCCTGCATCCTTAGAACTTAGCATGCTTTCTTTCTTTAAATACCCCCCCCCCCTCCCCCGCCGTCTTCACATTTTCTATGATAGGGGAAATACTTCCGCACGAGTACTAATTTTATTAGCATAAATGAGCGTCTTCTAAAACCTTGAGATTTTACATATGAATTTCACAAGATTAAATTGGATCATTCTCAGCACACAAGAATGAGGAAGCAAAGGTAGAGTGTTTTCTGGAACTCCAACACTTGGGTTGAACAAAAAAGGCTCAATCTTTCACTATTCAGGAGTAAGGGAAAGCAAATGCGATCTAAGCAAGACGCCCTGGAATTCCATTCTGTAGGGAAGGAGGACCTACTGAATAAGTCTCCAATCAATCGTAGGCGGGTGAGAAAATGGATTTGCCTCTTTCATTTAGTGTTCATTGTCGAATCGGACGCTTAACCCCCGCCCCCAACTACGGGGGAAGTCACACTTTAACTTCCTGCCTTGACCTAGGCCTCACATCGATCGTTCTGTCCACTGAACTCATCAATCAACCTTGACCTTGACTCTCACTACGTACTCCAACTCTATCTATTAATGAAGACGTTTTATCTAATGAAGAAGGAAGAAGACTAGGAAACAAATCGAATAGACAAGGCTCTGATAGAGAAGAGCTAATTGGAGTATGACTGGAACGATAAAGTAGGAGTATGCGAAGAGAGTTCGGAAGGTCAGATCGGGTTGGATGGTAAAACTTGTGTACCAGGTCAACAATGTTGACAAACTAGTACTGCTAACAAGAAGCTAACAAAGCGGGGCGGCTAAAGAAGACCTTGTTCCGGTTCCGAAGACAAGAATAAGAAGAATGGAAGTACTAGTGGACAAGAAGGAGAAGACGCAAGTACACTCTCACTTTAGTTTCACTTGCTTGGTAACCTTTTTCCCAATCAGATATAGGAAATAATCAAAATCTAAGATATAAAACAGATATTGGACATTTTAGAAAAATATTTCGTAATTTATTTAGCAAAAAATAAGTTTTAAATCTATTGGACTTACTCAGTTAAAATAGATTGAAAAAGCACAATTTAAAAAAATTAATATATCATGTATTAGATATTAGAATAAAATAAAAAATAAGATTAAATAGATGTATCTGGGGAGAATTTTCTTTGAAGAAAATATTCCCAAGATACACATGTCGTGTTAATTAAGAATTGAATCAATTATTTTTAAAAAAAATACCTTAAGTTAGGGAATTTTTAATAGGTAATGTTTCATAAATGCCCAACCAAAAGGTGAATGCGGTACCAATCAAAAAGGCAGTCGTCGCTACTGGATGGCAAAATGGTTTTTTCGAAAGCTCCAAGCAGCTACCATTGATCAACCTTACTCGGGCACATCAATCAAAGATCTTGATTACCGGATAACTTTCCTGGTGAAGGAGAGAAAATTTTACAAGCTATGAAAATCCTGTTGAAAGCAGGAACTCAGACTATGATGACTATTTTCATTAGTTTCAAAGGCTTTATTGACCTTTGGGATTGAATTTTATAAGGGGATGCCCTCGTACAGACTTAAACCTCATAACGTCGAAAATAGTAGAGGTGCGATAGCGCTTTGGTAGTGAGTGGAAACTTTGTTTCTGTCTGTTTAGTAGGAATTTCATTCCTGGTAAGGGATTAGTCCATGTTATACCAAGATGTAAGAGTTTGTAATTGAAGTCGAGGGGGACGAATGGAGAAATTCTCTTCCCACATAGGGATAAGAAGCATGTTCCGAAAGCCTATGATGAAATAGCACAAAACAAAAAGAGCTACGTGAATAATAGTTTTAGTAGTTTGTGAGTATGAAACCGATTATTATGGAACTGCTAAAGATGGAAAAAATGCAAGGAACGAAGTTGTGGAAAAGTCCCATGACATCAAAGTTTGATTTTCAAAATAAAACATTTGAGATCTACTTAAAATGGGGCTGCAGAGGGTAGTTCTAGTGAGAGAGTGAATGTTTGGTTGATAAGGGCATTTTGTGAATGGATGAATTGTCAAAAATCTTATCTAAAGTAATGTGTTGCTAAGAATCGGCTGAAAAAGTTTCAATGGTCAAGGAAACCATTTCCGTTAAAGAGTTCTCTATTGCAACGTTTTTTGGCGGGTTGCTTTCTTTTGAAAAGTGTTTTTATGGATCTTCTCCTTCATGCTTCAGTGCCAAGTATGATTTGGTATATTTTCAAAGTTTTAAGCTTGATACTCACTGCACATCCGTCTATTCCAATAGAAAATGTTATCATTCATCCATGAGATCGGGTTATCACTACTAGTAGGGGCCCGCTTCCGTAATACTGTTTGAAACCTCGCCTTCCCTTTTAATGTTCGATCCCGGATACAATGACTTGACTTCAACCGGTATTTACCTTAAAAAGAGAGTAATCTATTTTTGGACAGCAAGACTAATGAAGATCAAATTTACTAGAGTCTAAGTCGTCTCTAGTCCTTGAGTCCTCTCTATGCCTCTCATGTCATTTCCTTTGCTTGGCGAGCAGCCCTTATATCAATATCAAACGTCCTACTTATATCCTATCAACTGTTAAGTGAATATCAGTATGGGTCCTTTTTCCTAAAAAGGAGTCAGCCCAACCTGGGCAATGATAGACAGACCAAAGGTTTACGCATTCCTTGTGTGCTTTCTTTGTGCACCAGCATAGCAGAATTCGAATCCACTGTCTCAGAAGAGTGGATCTTTGATTCGTAAACATATCTAAGTTCTTGCTTTTTCACTACCAATGAGTAGGAAACTTTGAATAATTATGGAGATATGGCTTTGTTAAATATCTGCTTAGCGTGTTCTTTCTCGGGTGCTACTTAGAGTAAAGACTCTAAGACTCTAACATTAGCAGTAGTGATGTGTATTATCAACAATCAAAATCGATTTGCTTTATACAAAGAAAATATCAATGAACTTCTATGAAATGGTTTCACGGGATACATCCAATTGTCTTGATCGTGGAATATCATTGAGAAATAGGAATCCGGGTTATCAAATGATGTCCTGCGATTATTTCTAGTATGGAATGAGTCAACCATCAACTTTAGTATCTTAATGAACAAAATTAGCGAGCCCATTTATTCTTTTTCTGAATTATGAAATTCAGAATCAATCAAATATCTTCTAGTAGGATTGGAACCTACGACCAATCGGTTAACAGCCGACCACTCTACCACTGAGCAACTGAGGAACAACAGGATATTTGATCTAAAAGAGTTCAATTCCCGTTCCCTACGTATGACCAATAAGATTTCGAAGATTCCTTTGTAACTTCCGAAATTTCTTCGTAGATTCTCCACTACATGCCACATTTTGAGGGAACCTCAAAGTGGCTCTATTTCATTATATTCCATCCATATCACAATTCCATTAATTTAATATTCCTTTGGTGTCATTCACATAAGAGATGTCATTTCTACTCTATCTTTTTTTTTCAATATATGGAAAATTCAGATATCATCATTAATTATCAAGAAATTGCAATAGAAAAGAAACAAGGGAGGTTTCTAATTGTTTTTCCATATTTTCTACTAAGTAATCTAGTATCCTTATGAATGAATATAATCAATTCGTTCATTATAGTTGGACCCTATTATGGATTTCTAACAACATTCACCATAGGGCCCTCCTATCTCTCTTCTTTATCTGAGCTCTGGTTATGGAAGAAAAAACTGAGAAAACGGTATCAGTAATAATTGGTTTTATTACGGGATAGCTCATGATGTTCATATTGATCTATTATGCGCCTGTGCATCAAGCATTAGGTAGACCTCATACAATAACTTTCCTGGCTCTACAATATCATTTGTTTCATTTATTCTGGAAAAATCACAAACACTTTTTTGAATATGGATCTACTATCAGAAATTCAATGCGTAATCTCAGCATTCAATGTGTATTCCTTAATAATCTCATCTTTCAATTATCTGATAGCCTTTCACTGATTGCAGAATAGTTTTTTTTTATTACCTAGTCACTTAAATACAAAGTAATCTTAGGCATAATGGGTACTATTTGTAGAGGTTTCTCATGGGGAGGAATATGCCTCAACTATTTAACTATCTTGACCAATTATAATGGCATCCCTGCTTTTCAAAGGTAGTATAGTATCCTCACTCGAGCTTCGATAACCCGGTAAACAAAATTCGCTCTTGGGAGGGGAACAACATCTGGAAACGGCATCTAATACCCAAGTGTTGGAGCATCAACCGGCCAATTAAATTTTACAAAAATGAGAAACTAATTCGACTGGATTCTCCTCTTTACTTTTTCGTTGCGTGCTATATTAATGCTTTCTCAGATAGATGCTGGTGTGGCTGCTTCAGTCTTAGATACCTTTCCCGTCTCCTCCCTAGCTATCTTTACATCTACAAGAATCAGGTCATCAACTCAATTCTTGCATTTATGGTGGTGAACATACTTGATTGGAATGGGAAGAACTACTCATCCAACGAGTTGGCATACCTCTTCGTAGTCCCCTAAAACCAATGTTAATGAATCTTGAGTTCTCAAATTTTCATGGGATGGAGGGGTTTAGTTTCAAAAAAGGATGTCTTTCAGGAAGAGGGACTGAGAGTGCGATAAATTGATTTGTCCTGCTGCAACAGGTATTTCCACTCCTTTGTCCGATTAGAAAAACGAGGGTTTTTTCTTCTTTTCCCAAAATCCATAGGATTCTCCTTATAGGATACCTAGAAAAATGTACGTAGAACAGACTTGACTTATAATCTATGGCATGCAGGTATAACCATACCTAGACCTAATGACCGAGCTATTTCATAAAGAGTTATTTATATTGAGTTACCAATCTCACCGAGATCTATTTCAGTATTCTAAACACTACCGGGGCTCACCTTCTATAGGCTCTTCGGGACTTGAGGCGAGAAATCACTACTCTGATCAGCCCATCAACACCTATTATGATGATATAGAACCCGAGACATTCATTGACTAAAATCACCTCTTCGATTCCTTTCATTCGCTCATGCTCCCATCTCTAAACATCCCTACTTCTACTTTCATTAGGTCGAGCAAGCTCTTCCCTCATTTAAGTCTGTCTATTTCTTTCTTTGCATTAGGAGCTCATAGTTCTCAAGGGTTGTTTTCCAACTCGACCAGAGCACTCTGTTGAGATGTCAACTGCTAAGGGAACGTCTTTCGGATTGTTCGAAGAGGGAGTTAAAATGATTTGAATATATCATAGCTGACCGCAGGTTGGATAATATCCACTTGCAATGAAGAGGTCTTTTCCACGAAGATAAACTCACTATTGTATTCAAGATCTTCACACCGGTTAATTTTATGATTGATTAGAAAGACCAACCACGAACCTAGTGAGAAGAAGATGGTTAGACGCTAATTGAAACAGTGGTAGTTTTCTCCATGATGATTGGGTGGGACCTTTGATCTACTTCGTAAATTAAAAGAAAGATAACGCTTTGGATGATGTCCCAGCTGGAAAGTCAACCTTTTCATATTGATGCCTACCCTATTGGAGAATAAAACTATATATGCATTTATGCATTTTCTTTTTATGTGGCAGGTATGTGACGTTAGGAATTAGGTTTGAAAGTTGTTTTAGAAATTGTTGCTAGATCCGAGTCTCAGTAATAGAAAAAGATTGAATTGGTAAAGACCATGGAGTTTGCCAGTGCTGTTGGGGAAGCCTCTCATCATGAAGAAAAAAGAAAATAGTATAATATCTGACTAAACCTCTAAGTTCTTTTTCTATAAATATCTTTTTCTCAATGGGACATTTCCGCAAGTATTTTATATCATAGAGGCCGGGCTTCAATTGAAGAACCTTTTCCCTCACTTTCACCAATGAAACAACTCGTGCAAAGTCATTTGCTTAATCTTCCTTCTAGTCTAAAATATTATATGAAAGCAAAGCCAAGAGGCGATAGTGGCATCCGTCTTCTCATTCCATGAGGAAATGGTCTTCAATGGCTTATTTTTATGTCTAAATTGGGAGTTTACGGGCTCTGTAGGGTCTCCATCGATAGGCTCACTAAAGATACGCAAAAGATAGGGCTTTCGTTGAATAGAAATATGCAATCTTCCCTTAGCCATCTCTATTCATGCCTTGCATCAGTCTTTAATCTTTTGGTAATTTATATTTAGGCAGAAGTCCGGTTAAAGCCAAAGTCTAAGTCAAAGTAAAGGATGAACCCGAACTAATGGCCGTTAAATTATTCTTTCTCGCAGGTACAATAGCGCACTAGTATTTCCAAATCATAAGAACTGGAACTCCTCTCTTTACAGTTAACTAGATTTTCACTCCTCGACTTGAGCCGAGTGGGGTGGGGTTTGATCTTTTGCTTCTCCTACTGACCACAGGGGCATACAAGAAAAAGCGCTGAAGAATGATTCAATGATTGAAGATGCTTTGAAAAGAACTCGGCATTCTCGCTTATGTTATTAAGACTCACTTGTCTTTCGGGGCTTGGGCCTTCTACCATATATACCATTAATATGGTAGACCTTGATGATCTTGGAGATTTCATCTTATGATAAAACAAAGGAAAGGGGTCGGGCCAACTTCCCAATCAATTGCTTTATATTTATGTCTCAGTCTATGCGACTATCCCTGAGGAGGGGTTTTCATTGGCTTGCATTTATTTGAAACTGGTACAATACTAAACTAGCTGGAAGAGCTTAGTTTTTACAAAAATTGCTTACATGTCAGGTTTGTCTCCTACGCGGGATAGTGAACATTCTATTCGTCCATAACAACACTTTAAAAATCTATCGAACTATTAATCTATATGATCCTTGTCACTTGTAAGCTAATACAGATAGTTGTCTTCCTACGGACCTTTTCCTTTCCTCCGTTTCCACAATAAGAAGAAAAGGCAGATTTAGTCTTGAAAATAAACTACAACAAGGAAAATCAATCTTTAGAAAGACAAATATTTCATTCTTTTTTTGTAACATATCCCTTTTTTTCTTTGTATAATGACTGAGTACTACTTTTTTGTTTTCCTTTTCCAATATGTAAGATGTGGCGATGAAACTTCGAAGCAGGAGTAAGCCTTCAAAGGCGGTCGAAACTTCACTCTTTTTTAGAAGTGCTACCTATGTACCTTCTCTTTATAGCAAAAAATAATCAAGTCCCACGTAGTGCACAATTAATCAATTAAATAGATCTCATTTTTAAAAACTAAATACAACTATTTAGGAAGAATGCGACCGGATTGAATCCTTAGTTAGAGAAAGGGGATAATCTAAGCCTACGTAACTCTGTGGGAACAACCCTTTTTGTCCTCTTTCAACTATTCTATATAGATGGGCTACCTTTTGAAATAAAACGGAATATGTAAGTAAGTAGCATCTAGAATAGAATCCAGAGCAGCTAAGAAAAAAAAAGGGTTGAACCCGGCTCACAAACCAGGAGATCTGGGGGCTTTTGCCCGCTCATCATCAATCCCATTCTACTACTCTGTTAGTACAAATTCTTGTCAGTCTCCGAGGGACATCGAAGACTTGGAACTACATCGATAGACAAAGCATTTTCCTTCCTCACTACTATCTCGAGAGAAGCAATCGGCTTGGGATGATGTCATTGGTTCTTTTCTTCTCTTTCCCTCTCGGGAGCTTCCTTTCGGAGTCGACGTGCTTCCTTATTCGCGAGAATTTCCTCCCTCCGGTGCTGTCTCCTCACTAAGCACTCTTCTTGTCGTTTCAACCTTTCCTCATATCTAATTTGGCCTGAAGTCTTTCTTTAGCCTGATCAGATAATGGTGCTCTACTTTTGGACATAGGATTTGATATGACCCAATTCTTCATTTACTAAAATAGAACTCATACTACGCCGGATTTGATGTTTCATAGAAAAAGGTGGTTGTTAACCACTAAAGTCTACTTGATGTTTAAAATTGTACCTTTACCTATTCTATTTATAAAAGAGTCTTTGACTATGTCGTCACATATCTTTTATCGGGAATAGGTCTTTTTTCCTTTGGTATCGCGCATCCGAAATAAGTATCGTTAATTGAAAATTTCTCTCTTTTGCCATTAGCAAATCCTTTTAGAGTAGTCGCTCGGTCATCCCTTGCAATGATATTGGGAAATATTTTACGCAATAGCGCATGTTTAATTTCTTATAAGCTAAATAAGTAGATGAATCATCGGGTCTGGGAGAATAATAAGATCACAGAGCATAGCATACTGCTAAACCATGTACATGTGATTTTGCTCCCCGATCATGAGTTTGACTTCTGCTCTAAAGCTGTCTCTTTTGCGGAAGACCGAAGAGAACCTTTATGACCTTCATGTGGATAATGTAGTCGGTGAAGCCTTTTCTTATTTAGTTTAATAGACCTTATAGAGAAACTCTAGGAAGGTATTTTATTCCTTTTTCCCAGTGGGTGCAGGCTTCATTGAAAGGCTTTCCGCCTCGTTGAATTATTGGGTTCCCTTGCAAACAACATTCCTCCTCTCACCTATTCCTTTCTGTTAACTATTGAGATATATCAAAAATATGTATTACCCTCCTTGAAAGCATTCCTTGTTCTGACCGCAGCAACATATCTAGACTCTTTACTCGAATTGGTCCAATTTGATTTGGCCTATTCCACTTCGACTGGTCATAAAAAGATAAGAACTAATAGAGTATTCTATGAGCAGACTGACTTGTTTCTTGCTTTCTTTGAAGAATTTTGGAGTGAAGGTCAATGCAAGTCAATTGAGACTCTTATTCCTAAATACAAGACTTTGATCAACCATACATAATAGGAGAGAAATCGTCAGATTAAGAAAGAAGATTTTCGCCTCTGTCTAATACAATAGAGGGATAACCTGACATGGATCAATTCCTGTATTCTCTAGTGGCAATTCTGATCCCGAATAACTAAATAACGTCAGCAAGGATGCCCAGTAGATTCTATTTCATCTTTTTAACGGCGTGACGCCTTTCCCTCTCTTCCTTTTTGTTGAAGGTAACCGTCCACTCTTTGATGTGAGGGTGTTGCAATAATTCAAATCCTTCTACTCTAGTATTAGCAATTTCTTGAAGCCATTCTACTATCATTCTAGTGTTTAGTAAAGTGACTACAACTGTTGTTAATCAATTGTTTAATTCGCAGCATGACAGTCTAACCAAGGAACATTGTATTAGAGCTTACCTATTATCCTAGTCTTTTATTAGGATAGGACGAAAGTCGGGGTGGCTGTAGTGCTCTTTATATTTTAAGCAGTGTGCTTCTTCTTTTCAGAATGGATCGGTCAAGCTCTTAGTATCTTTACCAACTCGAAAGCCAGCCAAGCCATTATTCAAAAAGTCTAAGTAAAGCAAGGAGGCACAAATAAGAGAATGGAAAAGATTTGGATGAATGAATTTAAGTATCGAATTTTGACTGTTTGACAGTCTATATTTCGATGGTGCTATCACTTTGGAGCGATAGCCGGAACTGATGCTGGTATTCTAAAGCGAAACATAGGATTCTTCATAGACTTTAACTTAAAAAAAGAAGAAAGGCTTGCCTAGATCTCGTATTCCATATGCGATAGACTTTTTTTTACTGCGCAACCAAGCCACGAAGTGAGAAAATAAGAAGTGGGAAAAGAATAAACCAACAACAAGAAAAAGGGTACGAAGCATTCTGGGCATTCATTTTTTTGATGGAATCCGTGAGTAAAGACAAGATTTGATCTTTAAAGCGGAGGTCTTTTTCTTGATCAAGAGTGACAGATTTGTCTAAGAACAATAGAAGAGGGATATACTATCGAATCAGATCTTACAGCGTCCTGGGACTCCCTGACAGCCCTAAGAGGAAGGAGTTTTCCATAGGATGGACAACGAAGTGTATCGATCCTCCCCGGCCTCTTCTCTATTAAGATGATGAGGAGATCTATAGTCCAGGTACACTTCTTCCTTCTGTCTATACATTTCCAGATATCATTGATTCGATATGGTCCCTATCCGTTTCACTTCATTCATCCCGAACAGGAATACGTCTTTTACAAGATTATTAAAGAAGGGCGCTTGTTGCCTTTTATGGTAAACACCTTATTGCCCCTTTAAACCTATTTCTTGATTAGGGAGACAGCTGGTCGAGTAATTCTATAAAAAGGCAATGTGATTTCTAAGAAAATTCTCCATATCCATAATAATAGTATGGAAAATGGCAGGATAAGAGGATGTACCTTCCGTTTCAGAAAAAATGTTCTAATAAGACCCCTATTTCGAAGAAGTTGTTCCAAATATTTTGACCTATGGATTCTCTCTTCCTCAATATACTACCAAAAAGCTTATTCCTTATGACTTCTACGCCTTCACTAGGCCTTCTGCCTCTAAGCAAACAGAACCACAGAACTCCCTTTGCTTTGTCTCTAGTTCAACTTAATCAATGAGAACCATAGTGAAATGCTTCATTCATGCCAAATAAGGTAAGTGATCGATTCTCTATCCCAAAGTCTGTACAGAGGAAAAGCTTCATGCCCTTCTTGAATTAGAATCATTGAGTTCAGATTAAGAGGTGACCGAATGGTTTCATCTTAATGAATAGAATAATTCCCTCATAGGGTTGGTTAAGGGGGAACTTCTTTCAATTCCATGACTTGAATGACTTCAAACATTAATGAACCATCATAGAAATCTTTCACCCTAAGTAAGGTCTAACTTGGTTTCTGCTGGGATTCTCTTGTATAACCAACAAAACCAAGGGAAGGTCCAGCCCAACTATTCTATTCGAGCTATAAAGAAAGTCCTTATTAGACCAAGGATCATATAGGCAACTGAATTTCAGTTTCAAAAGGGACAAAATATCACTAGAACAAGGTTCAATTCAAATCTGGTGGAAGAGAGAGGTTTAGTGGCTTTGGGGAGTCCATTGCATGATTGATTAGTCCTAAGGACCGTTTTAGCAAACCAGGAATATAGTTATCAAAGAGGTATCTAAGTTGCTCCTTTTTCAGGCTTGGCGAGGGGGATGGGCGTACGTACCACTCTATTCGATGTCTCCCAAATATTGAGCAAAGAGAACCACCAGTACTAAAATCGCAATTGCAGGCCTTAAGAGATTGTTATCTGTTCGGCCTAAGATCCTCTCTCTTACTTGACGGAGCGCGCAAGTAATTTCTCCTTTCTGTTAGAGGTACGCCTTACTGAATAGCCACCCTGGTTGGTATTGGTGTGTGGGAATGTGAATGGCTTCCAAAAATCCCTTTATCTCTGCGGATGACTAACAAGGGAGGATCCAAGTGGTATATGCCCTAGTGAAGTCATATCAAGGAAGATTCGAGGGGAGTTAAGCCACTTGACTGTAAGGAGATGGGGCCTTCCACTGCACCATAACACTATCTTGAATTTCTATTATATTAATAAAGCCCTACCGCGCTACAAAAAGCTTAGCAGCCTACGGAAAAATCTCGTCAGCCCCTACTCCTATGTTGGAGCAGGAAGCAAGGGATTGGTAACATCTTTCCCCTTTCTATTAGTATTAAGGTTGTCAAAAGGCTTTCTGATTGCAGGGGCGCTAACACGACCTTCCTTAAGCTGGATGAAAGGATCTTCTCCTTAATATTAAGAGAGATACTTTATCTTGGTGATCGGTTCATTGGCAACGACAGAAAGGGGCAATAAAAATATTGCTAATATGAGACAATCCTCCGTCCGCCGGAGGATAAGTTTGACCACGGCTCAAATCAGACTTCACTTAGTAATGAGAAACTTAGGACCTAGGTACATAAGCTTCCTAATAGAAATGATATCTCTTCCTTTAGATATTAGTTAGGTAAAGCATCGTTGTTCTCTCCATCCGATCGATAGTAAGATCCAGTACCTTCATGTGCATTTACTGTTCCTCCCGGAGGAGCACCAAAGAACTTTCTTTCATCCCAGCGCATGAACTTATCCTTAAATGACTCATCCATGGCTGTGGAAGACGGGGCTTCTTGGCCAACTAGAAAAAAAGCATCTTCCCTGCTCATCAACTTCACGCCACAGTTCGTTTTCTACCAAGGTCGAGGGTTTTTTGAAGACAAATCCATCATTTAAGGGCTAGAGGCCAGATCCCTCACTCAGCAGTTTATGCTTCTCCCAATGGGAGCCTTTACTAGTAAGGGCGTGTGGAACCGGGTAGGCGGATGGGACTCTATTTAAAGGCTTCAGGTCGAGCACCCTCCCTTCAATAATGTCAAAGGATCACGAATGATATATAGAAAAAGAACTTTACTTAAGTAATTTCTTAAGTCAGTCTCTAAGTGTCGACCTCGTATTCTCTCAATCTTCAATTTCCACTTTCTTGCTTAGTATGGCGCATCCCTTTTGTTTCTCCTACACATTAAGGACTATATCATTCTATATGGTAAGAAAAATCTTCTTTTTTGCACCATTACTTATATAAGGTTATGATATATCCCTTTTCATATCGGACGAGCCATAGGAACCTATGAGATTTAACTAACAAGCCAACACAAAAAGGCAAAGAAAAATAATCGAACTATGAACGAAGAAAGGCATGAGAGAAAAGCATATTGTCTAGTGATTGAAAGGACCTTATTCTTGACTAGAGGGGTCATGCGCGCCCCTGCCATTCCTTTCGCAGTTGCATCTCCGTACCTCCAGAACCCCGTAACATCTACTTAGAGATGTCAAGGCAAAGGTAATCAGGTCTATTGGACTACTCGATACATTGTAAAGTGTCTATAGCAGCAGGCGCATTTGAGAACATCTTTGCGGGGATATTGGATATACCTTGGAGAAAGCACTTTACTGTTTGACCTGTATCTCTAAGGGCACTTCTCTTAAGACTAGACTTGGATCACGAAGACCCGAACCTCACATGCTCCTTATTCCTTAATAAAATAACAATTAACCTAGATTCTGTGGGAAGGAGTCCCCATGTTCCTCAAATGGATCTCTTAGTTGTTTAGAAGGTTTCCCAAAAGAGGTATATAAGGATATAAGGCGTAGTAGTAAATAAAGCAGCTATAACGATAAAAATGGCTTCACTACGAATTGAATATCCTAAGCTTTTGGTGCTCCTAGAAAACGTTCAACCGACCAGATCTACTGAATGAACAGAATGATACGTAGGTTTGAGAAAGGAAGACTCACTTAGTGAGAAACTCATTTCTTTGTTCGATGTTGACTAGATCTAGATCTTTGATTTACATCCTTAATATCCATGGTAATACCCAAGCCTTAGACTTATATAAGAACGACTATTCAATTCCAATAAACATTCGGTGCCCGTACGTACTACTCGTCATACCCTTCCATGATAGATACCGATAGAGCGAGTGGTAGATTGAAGAGAAAATATTAGACAAGAAAAAATAGGTATGAAACTCATTGAACATAGTTTAACTCATTCAGAGGTACGTAGTTTATGTAGTTGCTAAAAGAGGTGCGGTGTATGGTTGCAAGCTGCAAAGCAAAGGTATGTAGGTGCTTGCACAAACTACGTTTAAATGCGTCGTTATTGAAAAAAGAGGATTCATATGAAAATATAAGTTTTTAGGTTTTTCAACAAATTTCAATACTTCGGTGAATTCATATCCTTAAATAGTTTCAAAAGAAATCATCAAGCCGAGGATACAAGGATTCAACGGATATGAATGATATTAACGATAGGTCCGTTAACAGTAGTAGTAAGATATATGTTGCAAATACTAATCCTTGTAGCCTATCCCATTATAAGGATAAATCCTCTGGCTAATAGTTTCACTCTATAATCTGATGAGTCACCACTCTCCCTTCACTATGAAAGTCTCTCTCCTATTCTTTAAGAAAAATAAAATGGAAAGTGAGCTTGATTATTTAATGAAAGGGAAGGAAAATATGGAACTTTTCATTAAGTAAAGATCGTTGGGGGTGATTAGAAATGAATTTTTTTTCAGAAATATTAAGATTTCATTTTATTTGTATGCCCCCCCCCCCCCCCCCAAAAAAAAAAAAGAAGAAGAGAGACTTTTTGGAAATGTGCTTGGTTGTTAACCAAGAAAAAAAGAAATGGGAGTCTTTGGGCATTGCTTGTGCTAAGTAAAAATTGGGACAAGTGTTGTATGGATACCTAGTGATTTAAAAGTACCCTCACTGCACTCAAAATAGTAATCCCCTTCTCGTTGTCCCGAAATAGAGATCTGATTTAAACGACCAGGTAAAACATATGAGTTTGATCCATTAGGTTTTTTTTTTCAATAAAGAAATGAGGGACAAGAAATAATCTTTGATTACGATTAAAAGGAACATTCTCAAATAGACCAAGATCCAATTTCGGGTAATTTATTTGTGAACATGATCTTCCATAATCTCTTAGATCCCTTCATTTATATGCCAAAATAGAGATAGATTTTGTTGGAAATTGGAAGAGACCTTTTTGTATATGATAATCAAACGGAGATGGAAAGGTGCAGTAATTCTTTGGAAAAGCGCGGTTCTCTTTGTCTTTGAGTTTTAATTCCTCAAGTGATACATGTAAACACAACAAAGACACTTAGCATAGGAGTAGATCTCCACTAAAAAAAAGAAAAAGAACAAACACACTACTTTGAGTTTACATCCACTTATTTAAACATTATTAAACTCCAAAGTGTCTACTAACTGTTAGTTTTTTCTGACGGAGATGGGGAAAGGCCATCCAAACAATATAGTCTTCCCTGTCTCAGGAAAGGGTCTCCCCTCTTGTTCCAGGGTTTATATTTTGTTAAGGAGCTGTTAAATGCATTGTTCCACCAGCTCCGGAAAAATAGCAGCACATGCTCTAAAAAGCATAAAGAGATTGCTGACGGTCGTGTCTTTCATTTTCAAAATTTAGAATTCTTTGATTAATTTGAGAAAGTCTTTCAATGGTAGCTGGATCCATATCTCCCTTTGCTTTTCCAAATAGAGAAAGAAGATTCTAATTAATGGCGTTGGAGGCCCTTAACCCTTTCATATTATTAGTAACTATTCTTTTTAGCCTACTAGTCTATTCGTGGAAGTAAATTATCCAAAAAATCTCCTTACTAGACCTAACATCGTGTCATCGCTTTCACATATAAGAAAGTTTGACTAGTTATTAGACTAACTATCTGACCTTCTCTCTCTCAATCCCATCCAAAGGAGAACATCTAGTTTGAAGACTCTCATTCTTATTTAGAATGGGAAGATATTTAAGTTTGTAAAACCTTAAGATTAAGACCTTTATCCATAATAAATGAGAGGAGACTTTTAGAAAACCGTCTTTCCTTCTCTAGAAAACCCTCTTTCTTTGTTGTTGATATCCTACAGATACTTTGTTATTATGTATTTCATCCCTTTTATTTAGATTCATTATGTTAGTAATTTTATGGAAATTAGTTGATAAACGAAATGTTACTTATTCACTATGATTTGTTACTTCGTTTATCAATGAAACGAGATGAACTTAGTGAAACAAAATGTTCCTTATTCCCTAATCCCTATTTCATTCTTTTTGTTTATCATAATAACAACAAATATGTATCTCAAAAGCATCAAGTTCGGAGGCACCACCTGTAGAGAATTCAAACATACCAAATGCACCCTCGTCTGCCCCTGAAACCCCCTACTCTAATGCTTCAGGCTCCCGAGTTAAATCATCCCTGG
This sequence comes from Solanum habrochaites, assembly GCA_027704765.1. NCBI lineage: Eukaryota > Viridiplantae > Streptophyta > Magnoliopsida > Solanales > Solanaceae > Solanum > Solanum habrochaites. The sequence goes on from JAKWJA010002491.1 coordinate 21,990,441, forward strand.
ATGAAAGAAAGGAGAAACTTATTGTTTCAAATATAAAACGATCTCGGGAATGTCCAAAGAGTTGCAGATTTCAATGTGATAACAAATATGAGCTTATCGAGGAGATGAAAAAGGAATTGAGAGATAAGAAAGAAGATTGCCCCCCGACCAATTCTGCGTTTAATTGGATTAGGGAATACCAAATTCATGTCCACGATGGATGGGGCAGAGGGAAACCAAACGATTGTTCCAATCTACAAGGGTAGAAGTCAGGAGTACTCAACGGGGATAAGGGATACCCCCGAGTAGAGGATGTAAGAGATGTCTCTCTTTTGAGAAGTAGACTTGGGTAGCAAGCTATATGTTGTCCAGACCAGGAAAGCAAAAGTAGCTCGAGCCAAAGGAGACAGCGAGGGGTCGAATATAAACCTTTCTTTTCTATGCTTTTTTCATTTAATAAATTGAGAGTGTTGTTATAGTCGTGCTATTTTTAAAGCATTTCAAGTAGTGGCATCTAAAGCAAGCATAAAAAGTGTTTCCATCAGATCAGGGCTTTAGGTAATATAGCTAGTAATTAAGCACGAGACGGTAGGAGTCACTTGACTTGGAAGAAGAATTCTCCTAAGCTTGGCACTAGGTGATCTATGTGTCAAAGGGCTACTTTTCTTCCTATCCTTTCCCTTGCCTTGCAGCCTATGCATCAATCCCATTCTACCGATGTGTACTTCTTTGGAACAGCTTTCCCGATCCCATCATACTCTTTACCTTTCTTCCCCTTTTTGGTATTTGCTATCTTGTGGTCCGGTCCCTTATTTTTAGGCTTACCACGTGGCTGATTCCTCTTGCGACGTCTGTTGGGAGGTAGCATCCAATAGATCTATCTACTAGGCCTTTCGTCGTGGAAGCAAATGGAATAGCAAAAGCGGAAATAGCTAGATCAACTTCCGAATTAGATAAACTTGAAACCTTCGCTCCGGTGTCAATGGTTGGGATAGATGGTTTACCTTCTTAGTTAGAAAATTCAAGCTTCCAGTCTAATGACTAGACACGTCCAACCCCGACTCTCTACGACCTCGTCTTTATATGAATTATCGCAGCTGAGAGTAGATGACTTCCCGAAGATTGGGCTACTTCTATTTATCAATATAGAAAGAAGATCCTACTTTCCCATCAAGACTAAAAGCGAAAAAGAACCTCTCATCTTGGGATGAGACCCTGGAAGCTTTGGCCCGGCATACTACTATCATATCAGGGATGAAAGGTGATCATTTCTTGTTCTTAGCAGCTATGGCTATTCATTTGAGTATTCAGGTAATGAATAGTCAATGAGCGAAGGGCGCAGTTACCACAGCTATGAGTTCAAGCGGCTACCCTATAGTAGCAGTTCATTGAGGCTCGACAGACCTGGGCTAAGGAGATGATCTGGGTAAACCCCCTTTTTTGGTGAGATAAGGCACCACCCACTTTCATCTAGAGCAAAATTAAAAGAAATCGTGTGTGTAATCCGCCCTCAAAGAGAGATCATCTTATAAGGAATACATTCCAAAAAAGAATGAATGAAAAAGGAGTTACTACAGGGAAAGCCAAAATAAAGGCTTTGGGACAACATATTAGAATAAACAAACAAGGAAAGCCAGAGATAGGGTGCATCGAAGACGATGACTGTCGATTTTTCACATATTTATTCTCTTCGTTCTCCATCAATTTTCCTTATTGTTTCAACTACAAACTCCAAAAAATGATCCCTCCTTATACTTCTTACCATTCCTTAGCTACTCTAGTTCTCACTCCAAGTATTGCGTTCGTTTGGACACTCCATTCTAGTTGGCTGGGTAGAGTGGTAGGAGAAATCTGTCTTTCTTTATAGATATTGAGTAGGTAGGCAGCTAGTCACTTCTTAGTCGTGCAGTGAGAAAAAACTTATTTTATTCTTACATCAATCACGAGTTGAAGGTTTGCATATGTTGCCTTTCTTGGATAAATCATCTCAAATCATCTTTTTAATTGTTGCAGATTTGTGAAAATAATCAGTTTATTTCTCCCTGGTTCTGGTTGGAAGTGTCATCTGAAGTGGGAATCGATATCTGTATATAAATATAAGAGATGCTTTATGCTTTGTCTTTTAAGACGGATCTAGAATGTATTGGTAACTATCTCTCCCCTGTCTTTTTGTTTGGAGGGTGCTTGTCTCTACTCTTAGTTCTGTCTTATCCAAGCAGCTGAAGAAAATCAAGAGTGAAACTACGAGCTAAACGTGCTCCTATTGAGAATATGAGACCTCCTCCCAATTTATTTTGGCGCGCTTGTTTTATGAGCGCTTTTAAGACTAAGTGACCCATTAATAAAAAGCTAGCCAAAACAAGGTAGAAGTATCAGCCTCATAAGTTGTTGCAGGTGCAGATGAAGAAGACTTGGATAAAGGCACGTATGAGTAGCAGAATGGAAGATTGGCTTTTTAGATAAGGTTTTGAAAAGCAGCTTTTCCGCTTGTGTGAATCACAGTTCTTCTACTTGTCTTAGCTTTATAGTGGGTGGAGTCCCATCCAAGCCTATCCTCATATCCTATTTTTTGTCTTTAAAATATGCTTTCGAGCCAATGTAAGATGCATTCAGTTCCTCGCCACTTCCAGTTGTAGTGCCAATTGCTAATTAATCTTCCAAAGCATGTCCTTGGTGTTGTGTTGGCAAGAATCTCTTCTGAAAAAGATGCGCTTTCTAGATCAAAACGAATTTGACACCACTGAGTTAAATTCTAAGCTAAACCCATTCAACTTTAGTCAAAAGGTAAAATCTTCCCCTGGGTTGATAGAAAGAGATTTCTTTTCATCCAATTATTAATAATATAACAAAGTTGTTATCTTAGGGAAGAGGTATGCCACAAGTCTACCCGAGTTCCACAGCATTGATGTCGTTGTTTATTTGTTTTTCGGGTGATCGTTTTGGAATGATCGTCGACCAATTTCCTATTCAATCGAACCAGAAAATTAGACACCTTACACCCTAAACTCTAACAATTAGAACAAGTAAATCAATCCTCAGAAAAAAAATATTTTTTGCTTTCTATTCTACCTATATGGTAAATTGGATTGATGGATGGTGAACATGTCAACAATTCATAGAACATGTTCATTTTCGTCTGCTTCTCTTCCTCTATTACTCTTACATAGAAAGTTCATTAGGAAAATAAAATTTGGAGCAATATCCATTCATGCATTCTATGTTAATAGTGAATTGTTCCAATATCCATATTTTCTTTTTAAATAGATTTAAATAGAAAGGAGGTAAGAGAATAATTATGAATTTAGAGATAGAATCAATCGAAATTGAAAAGATGAATCAAATCCAATTACAATCAAAATGGAAGAACAATTAATGAAAACAAAACTCAAGGTGCAAGTACAATAAAAAGTTGTTAAGTAATTCGGAAAAGTTTTTCCCCAATTTTGTATTTGTAGCATTTTGCGACATAGAAAAGTGGTAAGGCAGAGGACTGCAAATCCTTTTTTCCCCAGTTCAAATCTTGGTGTTGCCTGATAAAAAACAAGTCAAAATATATTCTTTTAATATAACCCGCTGAATGATTCCCCAGGAAAAGGTTGATACTTGTTTGATTCAAATGACTAAAACTATTACACATTTAGGCTTCTTAAAGGAAATATCAAAGTCTAGAGGGTCTATCAAGACTTCGAATGCTTTCTTAAATTATAAGATATGTTAGTAAAGGCATTTCATGATATGATACGAGCGAAGAAAATACCTCAGTAAGTTGGGTGCCTAGAAAGGGAAAGGGAGAGTACGCAAGTCTTTTAGCAAAGATGAAAATCAACTATTTATCCCGTGTTCATTCGTCCAACAATTTATACTGCTTGATGAGGCGCGCTATTCATGAAGAATTAGTCTTCTCTTGTGCCAGCCTTTTTGTTGCACGGTTTGTCGAGGTGAAGTAGATCAATTGTAGGGGACCCCTGACAATTAGTTGTAAGGCTCAGGGTTCGAAGGATCGTTTTGCGTAAGAGTATGTTGACGATCCCTCTAGAGGGTGATTCCTATAGGGGTAGGGGTTAAGAATGTCCTCTTTAATAGGTTTCCGATGAAAGGGATGAAAACATATTAGCTTTTACACCTGTGTTACGTGTGCGTTTATGATCCGAGAACTTTCTTTCTGAGGATGATCTTTTGGCTGGGGTTAGGGACCAAATAGCTTTATCTGATTAAGGGGCTTTATTTTGTTCTTGTTCCGGCGGTGGATCTTTTAGAATCTTTAGTTGTTAGTGTAAGCGCGTAAGCGAGGCCAGACAGATTGGACTTAAGCCCATCAATCGTACTTGAGTTGCCAACCCTTTTTTCAATGAACTCTCAAGAACCTCAGCTCATCGTATTTTACATAGCCTCAAAAATGGAAAAAGTATATATACACTATTGATGATCTATAGGATATAAATATCCCTCAATATTTTATATGCGATAAAAATCATTGCTTGTATTTTCTATTGGAGAATTTATGAAAATAATTATATAGACTATCTAGTAAAGTATAGATGCACTATTGATGATCTATAAGATATAGAGCATCATAGATGTGAGGGATAGAAGTAACAACATGTATATCAAATTACGAATTATCCCCCAAAAATCAATTGAGTTATGATATTTTATTATCCTAAACCACTCTTAAGTGGATATTTTCCTCGAGCTTATTGTCATGTAAGACAGATCTTTAATCCTTTTTATATGAGTCTCGGTGAAAATGCTTTATATAACTATGATTATAAATCTTGGAGTATATCTAAATATAAAAATGTTGTCATTGATTTGTCGGATAAGGCTAAATATGAGGCTGATACACACCACCCTAATTGTTTAATATAATTACAAAAGAAGATAGAGTCTCTTGCGTATCCTTACGATATTATTAAGAATATTTTTCAGGCTGCACCGCAGATCATGAAATATTATTTCAAGATGATGAACGCACTGCTAGAAGTTATTTGTTGGATAAGGAACACTATCTCACTTTTGAATAGAGAATGTTATAAAGTATTTTCATCGTTATATCCTTGAATGCATTATAGTTCATATACTGGTTTAGTCTTCAATAGGATAGAGGATTGCCCCGCCATTCAGCTTTCTACCCTACTAGATAAACTAGATCGCTCTTTTAGAACTCAAGCTCTAATGATGTATGAAAGGGATAAATCCATAAAGGGTGAATTTTATCTTGATTGTAAACATAAGAATGTAGGTATCTTATTGGTTGAATTTTTAATAAAAAGAAACCTCATAACGTTTTATCTATATCAATTCAAAAGATTGAAATTAAGGATAAGAAGGGTAGGTTTAATAAGAAACGAGCATCCTATGTTTTTTGTAATTTTGATGTAGAGATTATTCCCATCCAACTAAATCTGCCTATCGTATGTCCGCCTAAACATTGGCATGTTTCAAAACCCGTCGATGATATGTACTAGTCTATCGGACCTTACCGAGGGTTATATATACAATCCCGTCGATGATATGTATTTGAATAACGTTATAGGTGGTTAGCATCCCGTGAAAAAGATAAGTTTAATATATTATTTAATAAACTCATTGCAAAAGGATTCTTTTGAGATAAATGTCGTTATGCTAGATTTTATTAACGATAATTATATATCCCTCGTTAGGGAGGGGCTTCTTATGCCTCGTATTCTAGCGTTGATTCATATACCTATTGCAATCAATAGTTTAAGGATACCTTTCTTAAATATAAAAATAAGGGGTCTATCACATTCAAGAGTGTGCTAGATGTGTTCTTCAATAATGTGCAACGAGCCCGTTATGAAGATTTTATACTAGATATTGCTTCAGCTTACGCGGGGCATGAAAATTATCTGCCGGCATTTGTTGATTTCTGTGGTAAGATTTACCGCTCTAGTGCATTACATTTCCATGAATGTGATATAGCGAGGTCTTTAATTGTATTCTCTAGATTAACTGTTAAAGAGAGTCAAATGATTTCCCCCCCCCCCCCTTTCCAAAGGGGGATGCTGTTATAGCTCAAAATATTTACTTTGTTGCGACCGCCTTTCATTATCAAAAATTCCCTTCCTATGAATAAGCCTTGCCAGCTCGTTTAGATCATGGGAGTCTAAAATGCCATGAAGATCTCATAGGGCGCGCTTCAACAGCCAGGGACCCCTATCATTACATATCGATGATTGTTAGTCTAGCAGCAGAGTCTACTAAGGTATTACCGTATCAACTTCCTATAACATAAGATGCATCTGCTAGCGCTTATAAGATAATTAGTTACTTCAAGTTAGATTTCAAACTTGATCGTCAAATCAAGAAAAGACGCCAGGTAACGCTTTGTGTTCCTACACCAGAACGCGATCGAAGAATGACTACATCAACTATTTTTGTCAATTTAATTCATAAGTGATATGCTACTATAGAATTTAATATGATCAAAAATATGAAAAAGAGATGAATCCCTATACATACAGTTCACGATAATTTCATCACTACCATGGATTCCTCACATGCTATGGGTGAGAGTTACATATAAATCCTAGCCCACTCCCAATGGAATATATTAGCTCATTCCTTGCGATAAAACTCTTTTATGAAGAATGTACCTGCGGCGGGATGATGAGAAATATATTTAGATGGATGCTTCACCATAGAATATTTGGACATCCTCCTTGATAATATACCCTGACCTAAAGAATACACATTGACAAAAAAAGAGGGATATATGGTATAAGTGGCTTACAAAGATCTCTCAAGCCTTCTATCATTATATTATATCTATATGATTGACGGATTCAGCCCCTATACCTAAATGTTTTAAATCATCTTTTGATTCATCTTATTTTACTAGATTAGAAAAGTACCGTGCGGAAATACTTAAATGGATGGATTACCCGTATATTTGTAGTTTGCACTTTTGAATATGACTAACACATCAATGATGAGATCTAAGATAATTAAGAAAAGACCTTATAGTACAATGATTAGTATGGACTACTTAGGGTGTCTTTTATATATCAGGAAAATATATTGTAAAGACTCCTATCCCGCCCTGTAAATAGTTTACGCTAAAATGATCGACGGTTTATTATGTTTTAAAGAGTGAGATTATTGTGAATATAATTTTGTACCTCCTATTCAAGTATGCATACACTAAAGATTCTAAGTATGGAAAATTCACTATTCATTATAGATGGAAACCACTAGCGGTATAATCATTTATGCCCTAGGCAAAGCTATCACGTTTAGAGTTAGAGGGTAAAATAAGCTTGTCACAGATATAGTTGATGAATATGTTAGGGAAAAGGCTAAGGCTTACGGCGATGTTGTTCTAACTGACATATTCATTCGAATCTGTTATGATCAATACCTCTCTAGTGTAGAGATGAATATCTCTAATGATCAGATAGGTCGCCTTGAAAGCGTGGTAAGTAATGCGGTGTATGATCGTATAGCTGTGTGAAAGATTGAAAGTCGTAAACCTAAGTACCTTAAGCATATCACAAGACTCAAACCTTATTGCAAGGAGAGAAGATCCTACATTGTTGCATAGTGAAACCATTCTGGTAGATTCCTATACTTATCAAATAGACAAAGTGCACATGTCATATTCCATGGGCTTTGTAGTGATCAAACCTTGCTTTGCCCCTTCTAAAGAGCAGGTTGGTAGTACTGAAACATTTTTATGTGAAGAGTATTCGGTTTTTCTATATTATATTTTCTCTAAAACGATTTATAAGATGTTGACCGAGTTTATCTATCATTTATCTCACGTAGTTTGCAAATATCCTGCTATTCATACCATCTACTTCCCAACATATCTCTATTTGACGAATATCTCTTTTTAAAATTCTTTGGTAGTGGTGCTAGAAAATACACTTTTAAGCCTCTTATAAAGGATCATCAGATATTTGAGCTTGTTATCTATAACAATAAGAAATTGCTATTACGTCAAAGGAATTCCCTCAAGCTCTTACCCGGCCGGCTCGATGACTTAGCTCTGAATCTCTTCCCCCAATTAGGGCGTAAAGGTTTCATACCACATAATAATGTGAATGAGTCTAATCTCCTACATTGGAGAGATGAATTGTTGGAATATATGAAACATGATATCCTTTTATTGGGGGGTGTTATCCATAGAGCTTAAGAAATATATTATGAACTCTTTAATATTGATATATTCAAAAGAAGTACCTCATCATCTTTAGCTTTTGATGTTTTTCCCACTCTCTATTACGATAAAAAAAATGGCCTATCTATATATCCAATAGGAATGAAGATACATTCATTCGTCGCGGGTACTATGGCGACCATAGTGATACATACATACCTTACGGCAAAGAACTATATTACTATGATGTTCACTCATTATATCCATATGTTATGAAAAATTTTCTAATGCCGGGGGGAGAGCCTTTCTAGTTGGATAAATGTGAAGATATGGATTTAGACATCATCTCTGGCTTTATTGAGGACTATGTTGTAGCAACCACTGGTATGAACTTTCTTGCCATATAAGATTTCTCAAAAAAGCCTAATTTTCCCAACAGGTGAATTTCTTGGCATGTATTATAATGATGAAATAAAATATGCTAAAAGCCTAGGATACCAGGTGACCCCTCTTTGCGTCTACATCATTTAAAAGATTACCCCTTGCACCCCCTTCGGAGATTTTGTTACCAGTGTCTCAAAAAATATGATCAAAGTAAAGAAAAGTGGAATTATTACCTATAATTTGTCTACAATTTCCTAATGAATTCACTCTACGGCAGATTTGGTATCAACCCTGGAACCACAGTGACAGAGGTCTGCGATTATCAGGGATATACGAAGCTAATTAGAAATGCTTGTTTTATCGCTGCTGAGATGTTTACCCAACAGTTCTATATAGTTACTTATAAACAAATACAGAGTTGGGTCTAGATAATGAGTGGAACCCTCCAAAGTTATCAGTTGTCCAGCTGGCCACGGCTATCACAGCATGCGCTCGTATCCATATGCACCCTTGCATATCCAGAGATGATTGTCACTATAACGATACCGACTCTGTCCTTCTTAATGGGTTACTTCTAGATTCAGACATATCATGCACGGATTTAGGAAAGTTTAAACTTGAGTATGCATTCTATGAGGGTATCCATTTAGCGGCTAAGAGTTATACTCTTTGTAAAGAGGGCCACGGTGCAGTAATTAATGATAAGGTTGTGGCTAAATCCCTTGAAACTCCTGAGTGGTATAAAAAACAATACGAGAATATAAATCGTACCACGGAGGCCTTTGTGAAAACCCTATTCTATGTTAATTTGAAGAAGTTGGTTGTCAGTGAAAGGTATATTAATTTCCACTTGGGAAGACCTACTAATACCAAGAGGGAAGCGGTCTAGGATAATAATAATGCATGGGTTGATACAAAACCCTTCCATGTGAAAGACTACGCAGGACACGAGGTAAGAGTATTAGAATGGCAGCTTCACTATCTTCAAAAAGAGTATGATCTTTTTAGAACTACTATCAACAAATATAAGGATAGCAAGGGTCAACACTCGGATGGTAAGAGTAAAAACTCGGATAGTAAGAGTCAAAACTCTGATGACTCTAATAAATATACTATTCAAACATTTTCAGATCCTATGAGATTGAATATTAAAATCCTAGATCCCTTCAGTCCCCTACTCCATACATCCATACCCCGAAGAAGTCAAAGAGGAAGAAGAATAAAAATCATGGTTAGCCTTTCAAGCAACGATTTCTTCAAAAACTGCATTCAGGTAGAGCTATAGTTCGTTTGTCATACCTCCAACCCGAGAAACATAACCACTCCTTAAAAACATCATAAACTGAAGTACACTCTGATGTACGGGGGATCCAAAAATCAATAACCCTATATCTAATGTGAAATCACCGCTATAGGTAAATTGCTTAAGCCATGTAAAGTATCGCTAAAAAATCCTAATTTCCAAAGGTAACTTATAGTTCATTCAATAGTTCTTTCGTTGTAGAAAGAAAAGACAGATCCCTCTGACCTACATCTGTCAACCCACCTCACCAACTTTTTTGAAGGATCAAGGTTCGGTCTCTCCTTTTACAGCTACTTAAATGCCTACAAGTCTGAATACTAACTTAGAACTATGAATATACCCACACCATTTCGGATGGGACAATACCAGCCGCTAAAAAGAAAAATATCATAATGCCTATTCCTAAACCCTTAAGAAGAGGACCACTACCCGGAATAGTTCATTTCCACAAGGTCTTTTCATTATTTTCTTTTCGCACAGGAAGACACACATCATCGGTTTCGAGAAATTTTACAACGTTGAAATCGGGAAACCTATAGTCAGGATCAAAATAGAGCTTGTAATTTAATATAGACCCAAAAATAGATGGATCGGGCATAGAGCTATGGTCAACCTTTTACCAAACAACACATCCCAACCCTTTAATAATAAGTGTCAAGTAACATTCTAAATACCCCGGCCCGCATGTTACAACATTTGTTAGAACCTTTTAAATAGCATTGTTCACTAAACCACGAAAGCCAACTCTTCAGTTGGTTGATAGTAATAAAAATTAAGGTTATATTTGAGTCTTAATGTATGATAATCCGAGCTCATTGTTTTATATAGAGAGCTTCTATAATTGATCTGTAGAATTTCATGATTTTTTAGTACAAATTTTGATTGTCCAGTAAGAAAGCGATATGCAAATCCCATACTAGATTAACCTAAACCCTTGTAAGAGATCAATTGAACATCCTCAAAGCTCACACCATTCTTCAAAGCCTTTATTATCCCTTCCCACCAAGGATTAAATAAATGTAAAGCACCAAAGGTGCAGGTCCGCACCTATATAGTGAAGGTGCGTTAAGGCGAGTTTATGAGCTAATACGACTGGATTACTTTTAATATGTATGTTGATGTGGAGGACCTGGCGTTAAGCAATGGGGATAAACACAAAGGTATAGGTTTAAAATGTTGATATATACCTTTTTTTAGTTTACCTTTCCAAACCATGCTTCGCAATCAAGCTAGAAAAAGACTAATCAAGTAATGTCCTAATGGTTTGGCGGATAGTATAGTATAACATTCATTCCTGACCGTCGCTTCCTGTATAAGACTAAAAGCTAGTAGTGAGAATTCTATTCTTCCTCCCTATCTAGTAAGAGCCTCTAAATCTATGTTTGGCGTAACCAATATAATAGTTGGGCCTAGCTTTACTGAAAAAGGAGGGGCGAAGTCTCAACTACCAAACCTCGACTATACCAAACGCACTCCACAAGTTTATGAGTTGAGTGACTAGACTGATACTCCAAACGTGACCAATCCTATCAAAAAGAAAATAGAAAAAATCATAGGAGAATAAAAGCAAGTCAAGCAGTATGCCTCGTTCACCAGGTTCAAAAAACTGCAGGGCCCAACTATAGTCAAAAGCGGAAAATAGAGGATTTGCAAGAAAAAGTTGAATAATCTGACCTACGAGAATAACAAAGAAGAGGAAATCGAATTATGTCTGATGAGATTTAGTCGAGTCACAAAAAGGGCTATTATTTGCTTTAGTCGACTCACAATAAAGTGTATGATGAGCTTGAGTTGAATATTTCCAAGATTGGATTCGAGTTTATTCTTATGTAGTGGAAACGCTATATAATCTGATTTTTTACGCTTTAGGCAAGAAATGTTCTTGGTTAATGCAGGACTTGGGACCCCCTGAAAATTTGTATGAAAGATCATCTTACAGGGGTGCCAATCAACCGTGTAACCAGGTTTGAGAATAGGGTGGGATTCCTTTATCTAGATTTTGGTGAATCATTGATCATAGAGCAGATTTTTGAGACATTCTTCATCAATCTAGTGGCCGGTGAATCACTGATCAAAGAGCGAGCAGCCGCCAGGTTTAATGATTTGGTGGGATCTACAGATGTAGTGGCTGGTGAACCGCTTCTTCTTCTTCCACGAAGATTCAGACAAAACCGAGCTTGGATGGAACTGAACAAGATTGAGCGAACGAAGGCAAAGATCAAAGGCTTTATTATTGAGAAAGTAAAAGGAGGTTATTCAGTAGCCATCGCAGGTTTCATTACTTTTCTTCCATTCCGCCGCAGAAGGAAAAGGATATTGAATAATCAATTCACCGTTGAAAACATTAACCCCAAAAAGAAGAATATTTTCGTATTTTGAAGGAATAAAAAATAAGAATATTCTGGTATTTTGAAGGAATAAAAAAAGAGAGAGACTAGGAGAGCTCCTCTTTGTCAGCGGCAACATTATCCCTATATCTATGAACAATTTCATTATCGAACTTTCTCCCCACAACAATCATTTTGAAAATAATGTCTAATTCATAGCCCTCGATGAACGGGAAAATGTTAGTGAAAATTTTTGTGATCAAGTATCTAGAAACATTAATGCAACTTGCCTTCAGTTACCAACAGCATGGACGTCGAGCATGTTAATTATAAAGAACTATTGACTATTCCTTATGTACTCCATATCACAAATTAACTTTCTCGTGAGGACATTCAAAGTTGGTGTGTATGACAGGAATTTGTTGATGAGTTGGAATTGATTGTCCATAGTCCCCTTGATCAATTTAAGATTGTGCCATTGATGGATTTTCCTATTGGAAACTTATATTTTTAATTCAAAAAACCACCTTTTTTTATGCTAATAACTCTCAGTTTGGCCCTACTTTTCTTTTAATTTGTTAATAAAAAAATGAAACAGAAGCAAGAAAATAGCATGGGTTTGGGAGCCAAGCCGAAGCTTCAACTGCAAAAAAATTATTCGAAAGAACCCGATCCTTTTTTTCATTTTTTCTTTACTCTTTCTCATTATCTCAGTACTTTTGATAAGAAGAAGTAGAAAAAAAAGTCTATTTCTATTTTAAATTATGTGTTTTCTCCTTTCCCTTTTTAGTTGACTTTTGAGATTCTTGATTATGGACTTTTTTTTTGCTTTTCTTGTACTTCCACAGCCTTTATCTTATTTTTATCGTAGAATGAAAGTGATAATTCTACTAGAGAATAAGGAAATCCTCCGTGCCTAGAATCTGAATCGAGTTCTGAATAACTCTAAACTTTTAGAAATGTCATTGCCACGGAGAATGAGGCAAAAATATATCAGGGTATAAGACTCTTGGAGAATGGTACGTACTATAATGTACCACCTCATATCACTCTGAGAGACACTCTTGTTCGCGAAAATGCGCCATATTTATCTTTATCGCCAAATTGAAATTTTCAGTCGATTTTTTATCAAGAGCATTTCAAACTTCAAGTATTAAAGAAAAAGGTCCTTGTCCAAGACAAAATACTTAACTTAATGCTTGAAGAAGAGAATCTTTCCTCTATAATTATATTAATGAATCTCCTTAGTCAAACATAAGAAAGGAGGATTATCACTTTCTTGAAGACAAGCTTCAGCCTGTTGGCGATCCACGCCATGCTTTTGAGCAAAATAATCTTGAGGGAAGTCGTCGCTTTTTTTTACAGGATTTGGATCAACGGGATAAAGATTCCAATGTTTACTATGATTTTTTGAATTGTTTTCTCTATTCTTATTGATTTCTTTTTTTGATACCATGCTTTCTGTCGGTAAACAACCAACTAAATCTATACCTCTTCACTACTCGTACAGGCTTGACGGAGTGAAGCTGTATTGAGGGAATCTTTTTGTCTCAATCAATCAAGAATGCCTCAACTGGATAAATTCACTTATTTCACACAATTCTTCTGGTCATGCCTTTTCCTCTTTACTTTCTATATTCCTATATGCAATGATGGAGATGGAGTACTTGGGATCAGCAGAATTCTAAAACTACGGAACCAACTGGTTTCACACCGGGAGAACAAGATCCGGAGCAACGACCCCAACAGTTTGGAAGATATCTTGAGAAAAGGTTTTAGCACCGGTGTATCCTATATGTACTCAAGTTTATTCAAAGTATACCAATGGTGTAACGTCGTCGACTTCTTGTGAAAAAGGAGGAAGATGACGGCGCCTCAACCAGAGATATCAACATACGCCTTTTATTTGAGGCTGCTGGCGGCGCAGAATGAACTAATCTGCGACCAGCAAGTCTTTTGTAAGAGAACTGAATGGAATTGTTATTTTCCAAAAATCTTTCTTAAAACAAAGAAGGTCTATTTTCCCACGTAGTTCGACGATCAAAAAAAAAGATTCTCCTCTAGAAGTAATAGAGAGAGTATTTTTCTTGTTAGACTTCTATCATTGGAATGAAAGAACAATCCCTTCGTATTTCTTTTTTTTTTGTCCTATTAGATAGAAAGAAAATTAGACCCCAAAGAGCCCTTCTTTACTTTACTACTTTAGGGGGTGGGGGTGAAGCGGGGGAGGGGGTTTACATAAAATCTAGACAAAATAGTTTATGATTGAATCTCAGAGGCATTCTTATCATTTGGTAGATCCAAGTCCATGGCCTATTTCGGGTTCACTCGGAGCTTTGGCAACAACCGTAGGAGGTGTGATGTACATGCACTCATTTCAAGGGGGTGCAACACTTCTCAGTTTGGGCCTCATATTTCTCCTATATACCATGTTCGTATGGTGGCGCGATGTTCTACGTGAATCCACGTTCGAAGGACATCATACCAAAGTCGTACAATTAGGACCTCGATATGGTTTTATTCTGTTTATCGTATCGGAGGTTATGTTCTTTTTTGCTCTTTTTCGGGCTTCTTCTCATTCTTATGTGGCACCTATGGTAGAGATGTGAGGTATTTGGCCCCAAAAAGGGATTGGGATTTTAGATCCTTGGAAAATCCATTTCTTTAAATCCCTTATTCCCTTTTAAACTGGAGCTGCAATAACTTGGGTTCATCATTCTATACTCGCGGGGAAGGAAAAACGAGCATGTTATGCTTAAGTATCTACCATTTTACTTTCTCTACTATTCACATGCTTAAATGAAATGGAATATTATCAAACACACTTCACTTTTTTGGATAGTATTTATGGTTCAACCTTTTTCTTATCAACTGGCTTTTATGGTTTTCATGTGATTATAGGTATTATCTAAATCATATGTGGTATTCGCCAATATCTTTGTCATCAGACAAAGGAGCATCACATTGTCTTTGAAGCAGCTGCATGGTACTGGTATTTTGTAGACGTGGTTCGGTTATTCCTATTTGTCTCTATCTATTGGTGGGGAGGTATATGAAGGAAGGAATCAGTGGATTGAGGAATGAAAGCTCGAAGACAAAGAGAACCGGGCTTTTCCAAAGAATTACTGCAGCTTTCCCACTCCCTTTGATTATCATATACAAAAAGGTCTCTTCCACTTTCCTACCAAATCTCTCTCTATTCTGGCACATAAATGAAGGGATCGAAGAGATTATGGCAGATCATGTTCACCAAGAAATGACCCGAAATTGGATCTTGGTCTATTTGAGATTGTTCCTTTTAATCGTAATCAAAGATGTTTTCTTGTCTCTCGTTTCTTTTCTGAAAAAAAAAAAGAACCTAATGGATCGAACTCATATGCTGTACCTGGTCGTTTAAATCAGATCTCTATTTCGGTACAACGAGAAGGGGTTTACTATGGTCAGTGCAGTGAGGGTACTTGTAAATCACTAGGTAGCCATACAACACTCGTCCCAAGTTTGACTTAGCCCAAGCAATGCCCAAAGACTCCCATTTCTTTCTTTCTTGGTCAACAACCAAGCACATTTCCAACAATTTTTTTTTTTTTTTGGGGGGGGGGGCAGACAAATAAAATGGAATCTTACTATTTATGAAAAACAATTCATTTCTACTCACCCCCAGCGATCTTCACTTTATGCAAAGTTCCACTTCTTCCTTCCCTTCCATTAGATAATCAAGCTCAGTTTCCATCTTCTTTTTCTTAAAGAATAGGGGCGAGACCTTCATAGTGAAGGGAGAGGTGAAGCTTAGTAACATATTATCATGGTTTAGCCTAGCCCTTATAAGCAGTTCACCGCTTTCACATGGCAGACTCTGTCACAGCACAGGGAGTCTGGCGCACCTATACACTCATATCTCGACATGTCAACCAAAATTGCGGAAAATAGAAATTTATAGATTGATGGCAGGGATGAGCCCATGTGTATGCCTAACCTTAGGCCACCCCTAAAAGGCACTAATAAGCACACAAGACACATAGGTATAGCGATGCCTGTTTTACTAGGCGCGATAGTATACTCAACCAAGCATTCAGCTGGATGGATTAATCCCGCACCAGATAGTTCTCATCCGCAAGTTTATCGGCATGCCTCAGTGAGAAGGTACTCTCAAATTTAATATCTCGTTGCATTATATCTTTATACAAAGGGCAGGTTTATCTATATCCCAGTCAACTTTTGGTGAAAAAGACAATGAAAAGTTGGAAAAGCTAAGCACACTGTATCTCAAGTTAACTATCCCACTAAGGTTACACGAAGTAAACACATATATTCAGATCTACGGACCATATTGATTCCATGCGAATAAAAAATAGCAGGAGCTCGCGGTCTATCTGCACTTAAAAGGATACACAATGGAGATCAGATCAGCCTCGCATATAGTTCATTTTTTGCTCCCTGAAGACCTTCCATGTGACCGGCAAGCTCTTATTACAATTTCTATAGTACCTAGCTAGAACTCTTTATCTATTTTTTGTTCCTCTCTCTCAAACAAGGTTTCACGGAGTCGAGTTCAAGTAGCATGTTTATATGTAACAGATCATTTGTGGATTGAAACTCTCTTTTCATTCAGCTTTCCCTTATCATTAGACCAGGGCAAGGTTTTTGTAAGCAGTTCTGATCTCAAGAACCTATCACGATTTTCAAGTAGCTCTGATCCACTAGAGTAACTACAATTGATTTAGCTGGAGTTGAAAGGTTTTCTTTAACGAGCAACAAGTGTAGTTTTTCTAAAGTTATAGTTAGAAAGAGGGGTTAGTGATCGAATCCCTCTTAGTGGTCTTATAGTAGAGTGAGTGATCCTCGGTAGTCATCTATGAGTTGAAGCAGGAATAAAGAATCTATTTAAGGTGAAATAACCTTCTTTCATTTGAATTTCCTATTTAACTACGCAGCCTCTAACTTAACTCTTGAATCTACAGGCTTGGAAACCTACTTTGCTAAGAGGGCGCTACCACGTACACAGTCTGCGGAACAACGCATAGATGCAGTGTTAAGCTCATATCCTCTGCCTCTTTCTTAAAAAGAAACTATGTCTGATAAGAAGAATAAAGACAAATCTTCTTTCATATAATATGTGTCATAAGCAGTAAATGATGTTTTATGAGTTCGGGGAATCCTAATCTAATGCCCTAAGCTCGCGGTGACAGAATGTTGTAATGTCCCTGGAGAGTACTCCCCCAAGAGTTATGTGCCCGGAGTTCTGTCCCTGGACCTTTCACCTTCCATGGAACCAGAAGCATGAAATATGGGACCTAGCATTTTATTAGAAAATCTTTCTCTTTATAGATGTCAAACTTTATCTGCCTTATAGCGATTAAATTATATTCCCTTAGTCTTTGCCCAGCACTTCTTCCTGGGAAACAGTCTTTGATAGCGCTATTGCCCGACTTTTCTTAATTTGTGGTCTTAAGAGAATATGGATATATTTAATAGTTTGGGTCGAGAATCTAATATTATTAAGAGTTGTCCTTTCATACCCCATTCTCCGAATGGATAAACAGAAGGAAGTAAAGCACCCGCCTCTAGGAAGGAAGGGGTTAGACTGTGCCTGATTCATATGCAATTACCTCTCTGAAAGATACCCAATCAAGAAGGATGTGCCACCATGCCTGATGGGAAAAATCTAGGGCAGTTAATGAGGGTTATATTGGGTGATCGTATCAAAAGATGAAAGACTTTCTGCAGAATCAAAATCATATTGGATTAAAGGTAAGGACGGCGAAGCAGGAATTCTATGGTTTCACATTCGCGTAGGTAAAGTATTTACTGGTCTGCCAAGTGAGACCTCTTGTACTCCTTCTTTAATTGATTAAGAGACGGATGAGAATCCTCTCAAATGCTCGATGGAGAACTTCCCTTAAGAAAGGAAAAAATATGGGGAAGAAGTCGAAAGGATAGTTCCATTTCTCCGCTAGCCGGGGACATTACTTTCAGCGTATAAACCTGCTCTTGCTCATTTCGCTGAATCTGGAGATCTATTCTTGTTAGAAAGTGTATTATTAATCTTCTTTGTATTTCCGGGAGTCTTTCGTAAACTAAGGAAAATAAAGAGTCTTATTCACCCTTTCAATTAGCCGGAAGTAAGAAGATTGTTTCTCTAGCCCTAGCTGCTCTACGCGAATACGATGTTTCCTTACTGAACATCTTCCCCAGATCATGTTACAATTAGAGTTGCGGAGATAGAGAAGGCTCATTCTCTATTAATAGCAAAGGCCTTTTCACGAGCTAGGCTCGAACCTACACTTCCTTTTGTAGGAGTCAATTTTGGAGATATAGTTGGAGATGAGTGTGTCGACCAGTGTTTTAACTAAGATTGTTTTAACAGAGAAAGGGAATGAATCTAAAAAGAAAGTCCAGAAGGGTTGAGAGATCAAACAAATAGAGTGCAAGCTGAAAGTGTTTCAAAATAGAAAAAGAATGGCTGGAACGAAGTAGCTCACCTAAAAGAAGGGGAACGAAGCACTCAGCATAAATTGTTTGAAAAGATGCTTTACATGAAAGGCAATCGCTTTGAGGGTACTAAATCTGATATATAGGTAAGGAAAAAAAGAGTATCTCAGGCTATCGAGGCATAGTAGCGGGGCTTGACTAGAATTGTAAAAAGAAGCTGGGGGGAAAGATCCAAGTGCAAGCAAGAATGAAACTCAAAGGAATTGACCGGGGCCTGCACAAGCGGTGGAGCTTGTGGTTTAATTCGATACAATGCACAAAAACTTACCAGTGCTTGACATTCTGCAAATAAGATGTTGTTGAAAAGAATGCATGTTCATCAAGATATTGAGAGAATAAGATGTTGCTCCCCTACCCTCTTTCCTTTCCTGCTTTGATAATATTTTCCTCTATCGCAGGCTTGGCGGCGAGGGGCAAACTAGGAAGAAACCTAAGAGAAGACGCTCGTCTCTTAGGTCCTTTTTTTCGGTGCAACACAGGAAAGCGCCCTCTTTTTGTCATCCCTGCAGCTTTCCAGATTTTGTATTGAACGCATGGCGTAGCTAGGACCCTTCAAATTATGTTTGAGCCTATGTTCAAGCCAAACCCACCCCCTATTTTACTAAGGCTGGAAAGAATGCCCACCAAGTTCAGATAAGGGAATGCTTTCCCCAACCATTAAAGTAAAGGCTCGACGAAGGGAGGGAGGTGCGGTGGTGAAAGGATCATGAGGTTATAAGGTCCTTAATTATGTTATTATGGTTTTTAGAGGAAGTGTTCAAGTGTCATGAAGTTTTGAGGTCAAACGTCCATGACATTCGAAAAGGTTTGCCTTAAAACAACCTTGTGTGTCTATGAATGTTTCCTCAAGTTTTACATGTTTATGGTTATTTGGTATGTCTTAAAATTGTATATTAATATATTTGGGTTTGTAACGTCTGGATATAACTCCATGTAGGACCCAAAAGAAGACCTAGAAGGAGGACTCTAACTTATTTCTCACCACTGCCAGGTAGTGGCAATCGACTCACCCAAATGATGGCTAGTCAATAAGGCGAAGTCCCTTATATGTGTGGAGTCGATGGAGACACTTGGCCGGCAGGTTGAGGAGTTATAGGAGCAACCAACGAGACTCCATCGATAGGGCGTAGGTGAGACCACAGACCGTCAATGCTGCGCGTGATGGTGTTCTGACTATCTTGCCAGTTTTCTGTTATGGCTTGGGGTGTTCGGAATTCACCCCAAGTCTTATATAATATCAAGACGGTTTTTTTGAGTTTTTACGGGTAATTTAAGAGTACATAAGTTATTAAACTCTCATTTAAACCCTAACAACTAAATTAAAACACATTCCCTCCCAAAGTTTGTTCAAAAATGTCCATGACAGTTCAAGGTTAAGATGGAGCTTGAAGATTGTTCTTCAATGCATTTTCTTCAATTATCATTGGTTTCTTCTAATAATGTATGTGTGTTTTTCATCTAAGGCTTTCTACCACCTTATATAAAATTTCAAATATGATTTTTATAGATTTCAAAATAATGAAAAGTCCAATTTTACTTTGTCTTGAGTTCTTGCATGAAACGTTTTAAATCACTAAGTAATGATAATATTTATGTTTAATTATATTTTTAAATGATATTCTCCATGAACCCTTGCCCTTCACAAACTCTCAATTTTACTAAAATGTGGGTTATGTGACCATGCTTTGATATTGATGAATTAATGTGTAGATTGTTACGGGCATTCGATTCATGTATATATTCTGATTAATTGGTTTATAGGCTA
Source organism: Solanum habrochaites (assembly GCA_027704765.1). Taxonomy (NCBI): domain Eukaryota; kingdom Viridiplantae; phylum Streptophyta; class Magnoliopsida; order Solanales; family Solanaceae; genus Solanum; species Solanum habrochaites. The sequence goes on from JAKWJA010002491.1 coordinate 22,010,810, forward strand.
TTTAAATTTGATCAATTGAGAATTTTATATTCTTATATCTTTTGACAATTAAACCTATTGGATTGATATTGACTTAATGCTTATGAATTATAGTGTAGTTTTATATCGGCTATTGAATAATGCAAGAATTGTATTGAATTGTTGTCTAATTTGTCTTATATTGATTAATTCATATTGAATGGACTTATATTCATTGAGTATTGTAGTGTATGTATTAAATTGATGATCATGGCCATGGGTAAGTGCCTTATGGTATCGCATTGGATGATATAGCTTTGGAATCGATGTGGTAAGATTGAATGGGGGTATGTTGTACTAATTCACTTTATTTAATGTCAATTAGACATCAATTATTTTGTGATTGGGATGGTCCACTTATTGTGGCGGTGCTTTATGAATTGATGTTCCATTATCGGTGTTACTTTATGCAGTATGATTATCTTTGCCTTGTTGGACCTATTTGAAGTATAAAAATAATTTGTGTTGTATATTTATGTGAAGTATGAGCATATCTATCGATATGTCAGGTAACGTGAAAGTATTTGTTCTTTCTATGTATGTTAGGAGATCATGTTAGACTATGACTATGAGTTTATATGTAGTCTTAGGGTTAATACATGGTTGTTCCTACTTGACTATATGAGTCTATGATGGTCAAATTGATTATTATATGGTAGTGTATAGTATGACATAAAGATGAAAATGGTCATTCCTATGTGACTTTAAGAATGAAATGTAATATGTGTTAAAGAGAAGTATGTTGTGTCTTGTCTTCGTTGACTTCTGTCCCTTACTTGATGAATGTATGAATTTTAATGTGAGATGTCTTGACTATGGATGCTAAAATCTCTTAGTCTTGTATGTATGAATGACATATGAACTTAAATGATGATAAGAGGGTCTTTATGTGAAACGTCAAACCTAGTGGTAAGGTTATGAATGTTGAAGTAAAATGATGTAATAGCATCCTTAATCCAAAGGAATGATAGACATAAGGTTGATTGTCTGGAACGACATCATATCAAACCTTAGGAAAGTCATGAGGAGCTTCTTGTCACAATTATAAGAAAGTCCTATTTGACCTTTCTTTTGTAGGGTAAATCTTATCCGTTTATGGACTCTATATGGAACCCCTTTATATGAACCGTTAATGTAAATTACTCTATGATAAAAAAAAAAAAGGCTAGCATCGAGTCATTATGGTATGGGAAGTAATTCTAGTTAAAGGATGTGACTAGAATACAAAGCACGCCCTTGATATTCCTTAAGCATGTGCCTACATGGGATGTGTCCAAGTTCTAACATTGGCATGTAGAACACCCTCATCAAAGTAGGTTAGAACTCCGGATTCCATGCTTTTCTTCCAGGTTCTATGTCGATAATTTCCTATTCTCATCATATGGGATACTTACTAGCATTAGATAAGTTCTATGAAGTTTAGGTGTTGGTATGGGACGATATCTCGACATTGCACAATTAGTTTTGAAGGTGTTAGTTGGAGGCCTTATGTCTTGCCCAACACCATTACTTTAATGTACTTATGTGATGAATGTCTCCTAAATTAACAAATTAATGTAATGACTATTGAGTTAACAAAGTATGTTAATTGTATAAGTACTTACCTAGAGTAGTTAAGGGTTTTCTAGTTAAGTTGTGAAAGAGCAAAAGAATGGTCACTTCATATCATACCTACATAAGTCTTAAGAATGACACTAGTTAGGAAAGATGTTTATTATGTAGACATGATCCAAACTTAGGTAGTCTCAATGATTATTTAGGTACACTTGATGAGGTCAATCATGGACGTTATCGTCTTGATTTACTTTAGTAAGTCTTTTGATAACCTTTTTAGGGGAGAACTTCCTATTGTAAATATGCTAATGTATTAAGTGATAAGAATCTATCTTAGGTAGTCTATAGGATATCTAATGTATATTTATAAGGGATTGTATGGGTGTTCTATTCACATCTCACTCAAGTCTACCTTAGAATCAACTTTTGTAGGAGGATCTCATGTTCATATGTTTGATGTCTTGTAAATGTATGTTGCTCTAATTATGGGTGGTCTTAAGGATTATTTAGGTGTTCCAAGAGATTGTGTATGGGTGGTCTCTCTTTGTTTACTTAAGTGAGACTTAGGATAACCCTTAGAGAGGGGATTATATGCTAGAAGGTGTTTGCAGGGAAGTTGAGAAACTTCACTGTAAAAGTGAAAAAGTTCACTTTACACAGAAGTAGCTCACTGTAATATTTTTGTTAAAAGGTGATTAATTGTTGAAATGAGTTCTCATGTGTTTTTTAGTTGATATATGTTGTTCTTATGGTAATAGTGTGATTTTTTAATAAAAATTTATGAAAAGCATGTTATTTACTAAACTTCCCTTTTCAAGGTTTTTGCAAAGCTTGCGTACAAAGTACATCTAATGTGCTAACCGCTTCTTTTTTCCTTTTTGACTACAAAAAGGAATTTGAAGTCTTGATATGTCATGGAGGATGAATAGGTTTCTAAGGGTTGATGATGATTTTTGGTGAGTCCTCATTGATTCGAGGACAATATTCACATGTTCTTTATGTCTTAGTCTTTACTTTATATCTTGTATGATTTTAGTCCTAAGTGTTGCATACTCCAAAGTTTAGATGGTTCAAAGAGATGTTTTCAAGGTTTAATGTTTTAAATGAAAGTCTTCCTCTTGCCTAATGTTTATGAAAAAGTTTCTTCGTATGTGAGGAAAGTTTTAAATCTTACTCAATTTTAGTACGTTTATTATGCATTGAATGATATGAGTGGATAAGACTAGACTTCTTGAAGTCTCATTTTCAGTGTGATGGTACAAGGATGCTCTAACTTCTAGGGTGTTGTTGTTGATAATGACAAGCTTGGTATCAAAGCATCATGTTATAGGGAGTGTCTTAGTTGTCTTATGAACCAAATGTAGAAGAGTCTTGTTCATAATGTGAAGCGTGCCACATTATGAATTGGTGGCTATTGGGTTCTAGGAAATATTTCACTTATTCATTCATCAAATCGTTCCTAAGAGCTTTTTATATGGTGTATTTTCCTTCTTTCCCTTATGTATTTGTCCCTTGAGGGTGACTTTATGATGATTGGTTTGAGGGAGAAAAAAGATGTGATGTGACTTATTAGATGAGGTGTGATAGGTGGTGTTTTTGACCATAGGTTGGCTTGGTTACCTTTTATATGGTAGTTAAGTTTGAAAGAATGATATGGTGTATTGTTGAAGGTCAAGGAGTGGTTGTTGAGATAGTTTCATGTTTTTTAAGACCCAACCACAGAGAGAAATGTGATGAACTTTGAAAGAGTAAAGCCGAGTTTCTCTTTATATAGGGGAATGTAGTGGTTAGACCTTTGAGAGTCTTTAGTTTTTATGAGATAGATTTTGTAAGAAAGTGTTTGGAAGGTTTTAGGTTCCTTAAGGTAGTTCCTTGTAGTAGATGTTATGTTGACCTTAGAATGGATTTCTCCTAAGAGGGGGAGTATGGTTGTTGGGAGTGAGTTTCCCTGAACTTTTTTTTATATCTTTATTCAAGACAAAAACAAAGAGTGTATAATATATTATTATGTAGGAGTCTTTTGTGAAAGATGAGTTCGAGACATTCTCCTTATGATTTGCATGTTTTGGTTGAAGTTTTGTTGAATGAGAATATATGTTTTTATGCATGGTATCTTCCTCATGATTTATGTGCATCTAGTGTAAGTTGATAATTGTTTCATGAAGAAGAATAGTGAGCATGTCGAAATGATTATATGACATTGATTTTTTGAACAATTGTATAGAATTTCATAAGTGTTGCACTGTTAGATTGTGAAGTATTTTCATTGTAACTTTGTGAGGAATTTCTATTCAATGTAACATTTTGAAAAAAAATGACCTATTCATTCATTGGTTTAAAATTTTTGTAATATGTCTAAAACTAATGTATATGAGCATGATATTGAATAATAAAATGAGTCTTTTATTATTCGAATGAAGCATGTGACTTTTATAGCAAGAATAGTTATAGAATGTTTTCTATTTATTTGTTGTGTTGTTATTTTCTGTATTATATGAAATTGATGTTTCTCCTTTATTGTGTGTTGTATAATGCGTTTTACGATGTGGTCAAGAGTTTATAATTGAATCTCTTGTCATCGAAGTGTTTGGTGAGTGACAAGTGTCATTCGAAAACAAATGTTTTCCAAGTAGGGGAGAATGTAAGATCCCAAAAATGACTTTGTTGATGCTAGATCATAGCATTGTCATTGCGATGGTCTAAGGTCCTAAAATGGTTTATAATGTGGATTTGAGGCAGTATCAAACAGTTTAGGTGCATTGGAAATCAAAAGTCAAGGGCCGACCAAGACGTTCGACGACTAAGTCAACGTTGTGCCTCATATGTGGTTTTATGTGTTTATGTGTGATTCATGAGGTTGTAAAGTCCTTAAATGAGTTATTATGATGTATATAAGCAGTGTGTTAGGTTTCGTGATGTTTGGAGGTCAAACGTCCAAGAACGTCCATGATGTTTAAACGAATTGAATTCAAGCAACTTTGTGTATCTATGTGTGTTTCTTTGAGTTTTACGTGCTTGTTTTTCATGAAATTGATGTAATAGGTCCTAATCTCGTATAAAAATATATTTGGGTTGAAAAATTTTGGGTACGACTCCATGTAGGACCCACTAGGGGCCCTAAAAGAGAACCCCTACTTGAAGCTCAACAATGCCAGGCAGTGGCAATGACTGACCCAAATGATCGCTAGTCAACAAGGATACGGCTGGTTGATAGGTGGTGTCGTTGAATTACTTGTCCTACAGGTTGAGGAGTTGCATGAGAAATCAACTATACCCTATCAACGTGGTGTGAGTGATACCACGAACCGTCGATGGTGCTGTCAGCTTTTTTACTAAGACTTTGGGTTTTTGGGAAATTCACCCTAATTTTTATAAAATAGGTGGACGGTTATTTTCGATGTTTACGGGTATTTATGGAGTATATAAGTCCTAAAACTCAAATTTAAAATCTAGAACCTAAATCAAAACTCATTTCGTCGTAATGTTTCTTCAAAAACCTACATGAGAGCACAAAGTGAAAATGGAGCTATAAGATGGTTTTTTGATGGAGGTTATTCTTCAATTGTTATTGGATTATTCTAATAAGGTATGATATTTCTTCATCTAAGGCTTGCTATCAACTTAGAGCATGTTTCAAAGATGATTTTCCAAGATTTCAAAAAGATGAAAAGTCCAATTTGTACTATAAGTCTTGTGTTCTTGCGTGAAAGGTTTTCAAACATTAATATATGATATTGTTGATGTATAATTGATGTTTTTGACTGAAATTCTCCATGAAACCTTGAACTTCACAAATCTCACAATTTGACTAAAATATGGGTTATCATGTTATAATATTAATGAATTCAAGTGTATATTGTTATGTGCTTTTAATGCATGTATAGATTTCTAATTGATTGGTGTATAGGCTGTTTCAATTTGATCGATTGAGTATTGTATATTCTAAGATATATTGAATATTAGGTTTGTGGCATTGATATTGACTTAAGGCTTATGAATTGTAGTGTAGTTTTTATAGGCTATTAATTGATGTTAAGACAGACTTTATGTGAAACGATGAACCTAGACTTAAGGTTGATTTGATTGAACGGCATCATATCAAACCTTAGGAAAGTCATGATGAGCTACTTGTTTCCATTGTAAGGTTTCCCTAGTGGACCTTTCTTTGGTAGGGTAAATCTGATCGGTTTATGAACTTGATATGGAACCTCTTTATATGAACCTTTAATGTAAGTTACTCTATGAGAAAAAAGTCTAGAACCTAGTGAGTATGGTAAAGGAAGTAGTTCTAGTTAAAGGATGAGACTAGAATACAAAGAACGCCCTTCATATTCCATAACCACGTGCCTACATAGTATGTGTTCAAGTTCTACCATTGTCAAGTAGAGCACCCTCATCGAAGAAGGCTAGAACTCCGAATTTCACACTTTGTTACCATAGTTTATGTCGGTTGTTGCCTATTCTTGTTATCGGGCATAGAAACTAGCATTTGAGAAGTTGTATAAAGTTTAGGTGGTAGTATGGGACACTCTCTAGACATTACACAATAGGCTTTGAAGGTGTTAGTTTGAGTCCCTAGGTCTTGTCTAAGACGATTACTTGAATGTCCTTATGTGATGAATGTCTCCTTAATGAATTAATGAATGTAATGACTTAAGTTAAGAAAGTATGTTAATTAAATAAGTACTTACCTAGAGTAGTTAAGGGTTGTCTAGATAAGGTGTGAAGGGGGTATAGGAATGGTCAATTCATATTTTACCTAGCTTAGTCTTAATAATGACTCTAGTTAGAGAAGATGTTGATTATATAGACATTATCCAAAATTAGGTAGTCTCAAGGATTATTTAGGCAGCTGGAAGAGGTTAATCTTGGACGTTATCTTGTTGATTTACTTATGTAAGTCTTTTCAAAAACTCTGTAGAGGAGAATGCCATATTGTATATATGCTAATGTATTAAGTGATAATGATTCTATCTTAGGTAGTCTATAGGATCTCTTAAGTGTGTGTGTAAGGGATTGTATGGGCGTTCGATTGGCAACTCAATCAAGTGAAACATAGAATCACCTTTGGTAGGAGGATCTCATGTGTTCTATGATTGATGTCTTGTAAATGTATGTTAATCGCATTGTAGGTGGTCTTAAGGAATATTTTGGTGTGCCTAGAGAGGGTGTATGAGACAGTCTCTTTTTGTATTACTTAATTGAGACTTAAGATAACCCTTACTGAGGGGATTATATGGTAGAAGGTATTTGAAGCGAAGTTTAGAAACTTCACTGTAACAGTGAAGAAGTGCATTGTACAGTGAAATAGCTTACTGTGGTATTTTCCTTTAAAGGTGATTAGTTTTTCAAATTTTTTCATATGTGTTTCTAAGTTGTTAATTGTTTTTCTTGTGATGAAGTATGATGTTTTCATAAAAATTCAAGAAAAGCATGTTATTTATTAAATGTACCTTTTTCATGGTTTTTGCATGGCTTCCATACTAAGTACATCTAATCTGCTAACTCCTCTTTTTCTCTTTTTGACTAAAGTGTAGGGACTTGGAAGTCTTGATATGCCATGGAAGATGGGTAGGTTTCTAAGGGTTAAAGACGATGTATTGGTGAGTCCTCATTAATTCGAGGACAATATCCACATGATCCTTTATGTATTAGTCTTTATTTTATGTTTTGCATGGATTTAGTCGCAAGTATTGTATACTCCAAAGTTAATATTTTTCAAAGAGATGTTGTAAAGATTTAATGTTTTACATGAAAGTCTTCCGCTTATGTAATGTTGATGAAAAGAGTTCTTCCTGTGTGAAGAATGTTTTCAATTATTACTCATTTTAGTATCTTTATTATGCAATGAATGATACTAGTGAGTTACATAAAACATCAGGAAGTCTCATTTATCGTGTGACGACACATGGATTGTCCAACTTCTAGGGTGTAATTGTGGGTCGTGAAATATCCAAAGAATCTCCAAGGTAAGACATAAAGGAAACGCCCATAAACCTCCTTTAATGGACACCAAGGAGATCCTTAAGACTAACCATTATAGGCTTACTCCACCCAGGAGAACAAGTCACCACTCAATGAGAAAACATTAGAAGAACACTCAACTAAAAAACCAAGACTTCCCCTTCGGAATTCCTACATTGTGCAATGAGTAGATGTCATCGTATTCCACCACGTCATCCAAGTAGTACACTCTTTTAGAAGGCTTAGCAGCATGACTCCCCTTTTTGAATGTCTACTTAGTGCAATGGCCATATAGTGTCCCATACCACTACCTATCCTAAGAAGTATGTCCTTTTAGAAGACTTAGTTCATTCAAGTCATATAATACTCACCAAGACTCCCCTTTTGAAGTTCCTACGTAGTGCAATTGATAAATAACGTCCCATTCCACTACCTACCCTAAGTAGTACACTCTTTTAGAAGACTTAGCACTTTCATTACTTTTGTGGGGGTTATCTTAATATACATAGACCATGAGATATAGACATTGAATCACCGTTACATTAACCCCTATCGGATGAGGGATCATCACTTGCCTAAAGTAAGGTCATTCTTTTAGCTTTTACATGGCTTACTCAATAGGTACACCTATGAGGGCGCATATTTAAGGGATAAGGAGATTGCTACTCTATAACTCATTCTCTACTAACGAGCAGTACTCATCTAAAGAGGTACATTGGAATACAACATTTCAACTCACGAAGTGTCACCACCCCTTCTTCATATCCTCTCGGTGCTAGGCATAACTCCCCACGGATTCTAAACTTTATATAATATATGATAAAGATAACTAGTGAATACCACATCTCAACTCAAGAAGAGCATTTATCCTCAGACCTATCTTAGAAAATTCTTAGGATGTAGTTAAGTGTCTACTAAACACTTCATCTCAACTCACGAAGAGTGTTCACCCCAAAACTCCCCTTTTGACTTAACTGAGACCCATTCATTCAACCAAGTGAAATTTGTATGTCTCCGTGTTAGCACACCTTGAATATATGCATCATTCTATTTACATTAAATTCTATACATATTTAGACATTCATTCATCACATTACACACTTAAGCATGCTCAACATATACACTTACTTCATTTAAGCATAATCTAGGCAAAGACATAAAATTAAAGCTTCATAATGCATATCAACATGAACCTTATCATTAACAATTAATTTCACACAATACAACAAGTAAACAGCGCCACCAAGAAGGTGGAACATACCACTCAAGAGAATTTCATAATAAGAGTTAAGCAACATAACCAACAGAACATTTAATCCAATCTCCCATCACCTATAAAATTTACTCAACAATTCGTCATAAATTATCTTTTAGGTCAGTATCTAAAAACTGAATAAAAACACAAGTTAAACAAAGCTCAAAGACTACAAAACCAAGCTCATTTAACTCATTCCATAAGCCACAATTTGATAAATAATCTTTATTTTGAATTCATTGATGTTTTATCATTAGAATCATAAAATAACATTGTAAACATCATTTTTAACAACTAGACACCTAATCATGTAAGACGCATATTTAGAGTTAAAAGATAGAAGAAATTATGGTTGAAAACCCTTTTTGAGAATTCTTTAGAACGGAATCGTTGAATAGAAGAGAGCTAACAATAAATTAAGTAGAATAAAATCCACTATTTTTGAAGAAGAAGAACATCCAAGAAACCATCCTAGCTCTCCTTTAGTCTTAGCTCCAATGGTGAGTTTGAGAGAGTTTGTTTTTATCTTGAGAGTTTGAATATTGAAGTGAGGGGTGTTGTCTAGGTCTAAAACTTTAAACTAATCTAATAAAACATAAAAACCCTAAAAATATCATATTAGGTATATAAAATACTTGGGGTGAATTTATCAAACACCCCAAGTCATTACAGGAAAATGACAGCTTTTGAGGTAGTGTCACCGACGGATCTAACCAGAAGACCATTTGTCCATTAACGGCTTGTTGGTGGGGTTTAATTTATTGGGAGATAGCCTATTTTTGGGCCTGGATAGCCTAACTTGCCAGGCCAAATGACGGGGCAATTGGACGGGACGTTGTTTGGACCACTAGGCATAATTTTCCCTCGTTGGTGAACACTACCAAGGCAATATTGGGCCCTTATATAGGGACCCTTGCGGGTCCTAGGTGGGGTCGGACATGGAAATTAATCCTATAAACGTATTTTTCTAGGTCTTAGGAACATCCAACCTCAATTTAAATCAAAATGAACACGTAAAACTCATCCGAACAAATGAGAACACAAAAGCACTATATAGGGTATAGCTTTCGAACGCCATGGACGTTTAACTTCAAAAATCAATCAACCTTTACACACTGCCTAAGAACATCAATATAACTCATTTTTAGTTAAAATTAACACAAGAAATATCACGAAGCTCTAATTCACCTTAATTCATTTGATTGTGTTACAGTCGCGACGCTTCATAATATACAAATCCCCTTGGTACCTTTCGGTAGAGTAAAAAACAGAAGAGAAGTAAGCCTATCTTTCAAGATTTGGAAGATTCTCTCACATGCCTCCGACCACTCAAATTTCTTACTCTTTTTGGTCAATGTAGTCAAGGGAGACACAATAGATACAAAACCATCCACAATACTCCAATAATAACCCACTAAACCTGAGAAACTCCTAATATAAGTTGGAGTCAATGGTCAAGGCAAATTTATCACTGCCTTGGTTTTCTTTGGAACAACCTCAACTCCCTCACTAGACATTATATGAAAATGAAACGTAACCGACTTCAACAAAACTCACATTTTCTATATTGGCAAATAATTTGTTCTCCTTAAGCACTTGTAACACCACAATCAAATGGTACATGTGATCACCCTAATTTTTCAAATTTACCAAGATGTTGTTAATAAAGAATATCACGTACCTACTCCCTTTGCATAGCCATAAAAGAGTTGATTACTTCAGGAAAGATACATTCAATAGGGTTTTAGAAGTCCCAACATTAGTTTGATTATCACAGCCACGTCTCCTAAGATCTTCAAGATGTTGCTTGATCCACAAGATTTGAGCACATCAAGTTGTACTTTCTACATTCTCTGCCTTAGTTGTTGAAACAACAACTTAATCTTGCCTTTAAGTTTCCCGTGAGTAAGATATTAACAAATCGTAAGGTACTGTTTTCATCAACTTGATACCAACATAATCAACATCACCATGTACGCCAAATCAAACAACCTCATGATGGACAGATAGGATCGGGTCCCTTTTTCTATTCAATAGTCTCAAGATTTTCTCGGTAGCCTTCAAATGTGATTCCTTTGCAAAAGAATGCAGTCTCTAAACCTAGTTCATCAACATCCAGCTTCACGTTATTTTCCATGAGAGTATCAATTATTCTAGGCATTCATATCATGAAACTTTTTCAACAATTTTATTTTCTCTAAATTTGTACCTAGTCCCCATCTTTGATCATATATCAATTGACATGAAGATTGTGCTATATGCTTCCCTGTAGTTAAGTCCCTATAAAGGTATACACTTGTCCTTTCTTAGGCATTTAGCGGTGATGTCAGACACTTGATCTTCCATTTTGCAAAGCTTTATGATGACATCACCCTTCTTTATAAACATTGTTTTGACTTGAAGTATGTTCAGCCTTTTGAGAACTCATTCATATACTTTTCTAGACAACGAAAAGTACCATTAGAGGATAACTGAATTTCTATCTCTTAGAATAAGTCTCCCATGATGCTCATTTTGAACTCATTACCCATGAATGTGGCAAGATCTTCAGACAACAACTTTAAGGGTTGTTTCAAAGATGAAATCATTGATATACACTTGAGTGATGAACAATTACTTTGCTTGTGATTTCAAAAAGAGGGTTTTAACATTTTTACCTCTTATGAAGTCATTATTGAAGAGGAAATTGGACAACCTATTAGCTTGTTGGGAAACCGACTGTCATACTTTTCTTCTTTCAATAGCTTGATCAACTTCTTCATTCCCACCTTCAGAATTCACAATATTAGTTTGAACTACATCATTTTTGTTCAGCACTTTGCAGAAGATCGAGTCCCTCATCAGGTTCATAATCTATATAAGTCTTTTTGAGATAGCTGGATTCATGAAGAGGATGTTCGTAAGCAAGATCACCATTTAGATAGTCTCTGTAGATCTAATGCAACCCTTCCATCTAAGAATCATCTTTCTTTTTAAACTTCATAATTATTCTAAACGCATCAAAAATTATAAGACAACCCTTTTATACACCTAATAATCCTTGTTGGAAGAAAAGTGTACTATGACTATTATCAATATTGAGATCAACCTTCTCAATAACATCATATGGTCACAAAAAATGTAGTATTAACCACTTCAACCAAAAGTTCCTTGGAAGATTAGAAGTATACATATTTCACTTAAGAGGTTGTATAATCTATTTTCTTAACACAAGCATTATAAAAATTTTCATTTGCAAATTTTTTTTTCAGCAGAACGACGACCAGATCCCTTGACACAATTTTGTTAAGCAGATGAGCCCTCACATGGAGGAGTTTGACTCATTGAGTACTTTCACCTTGACCAAAAGGAGAGTGACACTATTATTATGAGAAGAGTTCAGATTAACAACATACATACCCTTGCATATATTTCCAATTAAGATTATCATCTAAGAGACAAATATCATAACAACCCATTTTTGTACAAGAACTTAATTTTATTTCATTTATCACAAATATATGAAACACTTAAAAGTTTGTAATTAAACCATTGACATAATACACATCCCCAATAGTGTGTTCCATAGATTTACCAATCACGCCTTCACAAAAAAAAACATACCTTTTCTTTCCATCACTAAATAGGACACCTCCACCTTGAAGTGCCTGGAAAGAGAAGAAGTTTTACTATTTCCAATCACGTGCTTTGAGCATCCTCTATGCATGAAGTAAAATTGACTGCTGTTACTTCATCTCATAAGAATACCATATCACTTGTTAGCCTTGGAAACCCAGTTTAGTTGGAGTTCCCAGTATGTAGATAAAAGAGTGATAAGAGAATTATTTATCCAGTGATACAAATTAATTTGTTTCAACATATGATTAGGATCATGATCAGGTCCCTTCTTCTTTCACTTCTTGTGCTGACCAGGTCACTTGTTCTTCTTGTTGCGTTATTGACCAGGTCTCTTCTTCTTCTTGTTCCTCTATTTTGAATATTTTTAATGGTTATCTTTAATGACACTCAAAATGAAATAGGATGAACTAGAGTGCCATATGGATTTTATGAGTTAATAAATTGTTAAAATAATGAAGAATATCTTTAGAAGTCAATTTTAAAGAGTTTTTGAAGTGAAACGTCAAGGGACAACCAAGATATTCAAAAACTAGTCTTTTGTGTGATAGTGTGTCCTAGTATGTTGTGGATGCACTACACCATTTTCGGCCTACAGCAACACCACTAAGTGTAGCCTAAACTAGAAAAAAGTGTGGCCTTTGATAAAAGGCTACACTTTTGGAAATTCAGCAACACGTTTTAGGGGCTGCCCAAAAGAAGCGTAACCTTTGACATTAGGCAACACTTTTTAAAAGTTGTCATCTTTGGCTACACTTATAAAGCGTAGCCAAATAGTTATAAGGGAACGCTTTGAAGACGTGTATTAGCAACACCTATTTTTTGTTAGACTACACTTAAAAGCGTTGCCTTTTAAGATTTATTGGTCACACTTAAAAAGTGTTGCCTTTAATTGGTCATCTATTGCAACACTTTAAAAGTGTAACTTTTTATCTACCTAGAGCAATACTTACAAAGTGTAACTTCAACATTTATAAGCCAACATGTAGCACAAATATATATAATATATTTACATACATACAAGTGACCTAAAACACAAAATGAACTAATTAATCATTAAATTGAAGCTATATATTTCAAATAAACTTCGAGAAATATTTAATGTACAACCAAAAGATAGTATGTGTTGTGTACATACCCATACTTATACATCAATATTCTAAATGTGTACACAATAAATCAAATATGTATTTAAACTTTTACAATAGTTCAAAAACTCTTCATCATCCACTTCAAATTTGATCACCTCCATTTCCCTACAAAAATAGGATATTGCATTAGGGTTCAAACTTCAAAAGAAACAATATAAAATATTTGGTGTTATACAATAACCATCATGCACGCAAACTAACGCAAACAACGTTAACAACTTGAATATCAATTCCTCTAGTAAACAAATCTGTTCCATCAAGAAAGAACACAAAATTAAGAAATTTAACAATCAATCAATTTGAAATTTAAGCTGTAACGGAAAGCGTGACGGACCATCTTAGCCATGACGGTCTGTTCTGCATGTTCGTCATGAAGATTAGAGAAGTAGCAGAAGAAACTTGTTCAGCTGTAACGGAAAGCTTGACGGACCGTCGTAGCCATGACGGTCCGTCCTGCGTGTTCATCATGAAGATCAGAGAAGTAGCAGAAGAAACTTTAAAGTATGGGACGACGGAGTCCAAGACGGCCCGTCATGACCACGACGGTCCATGCTCCATGATAGTACTGTTAATATGTACTTATATTTTTTTTATAATGGTAAAAACATTTTAACCAGAACATTAATCTATCATTTAGTATCACAGTTCATGGGTATTATAAATAATAACATGATAATTGTTCAAGGAAAGATCAAGTATCACAGTTCCACAAACTTTTGGGACATAGAATTCACTAAAGGAAATCACAAAGTATCAAAAAAATGAGTTTACAATTAATAATGATGGAGTTGGATAATAATTCGATTAAATCACATCACATTCAAGCACAATATAAAAGATCTAGGCATAGAGAACTCAAGACATAATCTCGGATTCACAGCAAAAACATACATTAGGTCAACTTATCAAGAAAAATACAGATTATGTAGATGTAAGAAGAATCACAAAGTAGTACAAGTCTGCGTAATTCTAATTAAAATACAAATGTAATAACACTTACTGGAACATGATAGCCACATCCAAGTAATCTTCTATCCAAAGTGGCATGAAACAAGTCAATACTAAATGCCGAGAAGGTGATATAAGTAGAACATGCTCTAACTTTACAAGGTACTTTATGTAGAATGGTTCAAATATAAGTAGATTTTCATAGATAAGGTTATTCTCAACGTCCTATCTAGATTTAGCAGAACTAGTATTTCATTGGATATAAGATACAGAGGATGAACAGAACAAATGATAATGGTGTTACCTTTCTCAAGATGTGATCTCGAAGGGGATAAAGCTTTCTCTTTGTGCACTTTTACTTGATGAAGTAAACTTGATAGCTACATCAGAAAGACACATCCTTCACTAACTGCATCAACAAGAGGAGTTAGTAACTAATAAACCCTATTTAAACAAAATCATTTCAATGTGATGAAGTTTCTGTGAGAATATGAAGCAACAACTCAATCTGGGAATGATTCAACGAGAATATGATGGAACAACCTCTTCACTGGGAACAACTTTTCAGCAAGGTGTAACCTTCAGCGACAACAGCTTCTGAGCAATATTTGACTGATAAATCTCTTCGAAGTGAACAAATCTTCAGCTCTTCAACAAGAAATTACATATGGAAACAGTGCTCTTCAGATTGAAATCATGTTCTTCATACATATGGAGACCGTGTTCTTCAATTTGGGGAAAAGAGTTTTAATGTTTTATTAATAATTTTTTCAAATAGAAATGGGAGGGAGAGTTAAAAATGTTTGGCGGGAATATAATATTTTAGCGAAAATTTTAAGGCCACACTTATAATGTGTTGTATTTTCAATTGTAAAAATAAAACACTTTAGAAGTGTGGCCATATATATAAATATGTGTTGTCAATTATATCATATTTAACTACACTTATAAAGTGTAGTTTATCCCATTAAAGAGTACACTTTAGAAGTGTTGCTAAAATTAATGTAGCTAAAAGTCAAAATCATTGGCTACACTTTAAAAATGTTCCCAAAAGTATTTTAGGCAACACTTTATAAGCATTGTAAAGATTTAGTGTTGCCGTAGACCTAAAATGGTGTACTGATTATATAAGATGTTGTTTGGAGTATAAACTTAGTAGGGAAGACCCTAACACCTAGAGCACCATGTTTAAGGTCAAAACTTTCGGGTACGACTCCCCTAGGAAAACCTAAGTGTCCTTGAGGAGGACCAAGGACTTGGCCATATTGATGCCAAGAAAACTTGTGACCAGTAGCTCTAGGTATGTGTCCGCGTCACATACCTTCCCCATCCATGACCCTATTGTCCCAAAAATTATTTTCAAATTTCTTCAAGGACACCTCCGCGACTATAACACTCTAAATGTCTAAGACCTAATCTAGAGTCTCACATTTTTAACAATGACTTATAACACTGTTTTAAGACCTAAATTAATGTATATAAATCATTTAGGATGTTTTAGAGTCAAAATGTCAAGGATTGTCCATGACGTTCGGTGAATTGTGAAATAGAGGCTAGTGTGCCTTTGCATGTTTCATGGGGTTTTAGGAGTCAGAATTTACTGAAAATTGGTAGAAAGTTGTTAAACATGTATTAGAGTGTGTTAAGAGTTGAAACATCTGGGTACAACTCCCAAGGACCACCCTAGGACCCCTCAAAAATTCCTAAAAGCTGTCAAATGACAATGGCTACATACGAGACCAAACGAGAGTCTGTCGTTTGGGCTATGAGGTGTCGATATCCTCCAAAGGTAAATCCTTAGAAAGTTCCAAAAAGTTATCAAAAACCATGTCTCTGACACGATCAACGGTTTTTAGTATGGGGGGCATGGGATGGAATCGACTGACATACGGACCGTAGGTCGGGGTCTCGTATGTTAGGGCCTAGTTTTAGGTTGCCCAATTTTAAGTAAGTCAATTAATTAGTTAGTTGATTAGGTGGTAAATTAGGGGTTAGGGGTAGGTTAATTATCTTAGTTAAGGAAGTATATAAGACATAACCCTCATCAAAACTAACCCAACACCCCACAATTCCCAAACCCACATCTCTCTAACCTCTCTTTTCTCAAACTCAAAACCTTCATTATCAAAGTTGAGGACTAATTCACCAAGGATTTCATTCAAAATTTGTGGCAAGATCATCACTATGGTATGGTGTCTTTCACTCTTGGGATTCATTTCCCCCAAGAGGCCCTTCCAAAGATGCTTTTCAACTTCCCTAAAACTAGAGTTTCAATATAGACATGGGATCTCTTTTAAAAATGAAACTGTTAATCAATTATAATGAATTATAGTATTTTATACTTATTTAAGTAAAAATTAATGGTCAATTGTTGTTAATTAATCACTATTTCCCCTTTGAACTCTTGTCTTTTCCCACAATCATTATAATTGCTATGTATTAATTCGTGAATTTACCTTAATCATGCATTGGCTATGTATTATTTGGTAATTTATGTATGGAGGCAATGAAAGGGAAAGAAGGTATGAAGGTTGTTTCTTGTATAATTAAATTATAGAGTATAACTAACTTAGATTGTAATGCTTGTATATCTAATGTGTGGTTGTGATGTTGATAGAAAGTATTCCTCATCCTAAACCCTAGACTATTTAATTGGTTATGAAGTATGAAAGTATGTTATGGTATGATTATTATATGATTGAAAGTAATTTCTCATGATTATAATAAAGTGTTGAGTGAAAGGTTTACTCGCTTTTACATGGTTCTAAAGTGAAAGGGTAGTTCACACTTATGAATAACTATGAGTTATTATGATGATTTGTTCACATAGACGTCTAGAAGAGACTAATGTGATCTTTTATGATAATTATGATGATTACTAAAGGGAATAAATTCTTACAACCGAAAGGGCATGTAAATGAGATGGTGGTCTCACGTTTAGGAAGTCTGAACTCCCACATAGGTTTCTTCATGTTTAGCAAGTCAAGTTTCCCAAGATATGTATTGTCTCATGAGATGGAAAACTCCACGTTAGTAAGTTAATGTTTCTAGTAACAATATATGTGACCCTTAACTATGTTCCCACATTGGATTATAGCTTAGTGGATCCAGCTACATAGCTATGTAATATTGGGTACACCTTAGGCAAATGTTAACCCTCTCTTTTTAGTGTGGGAGGAGAAAATCGGATTCCACCATTCTTTCTAGGTGGATCCAATAGTTAGTATCATATGGTGGCAACATAGTTATGGAACTTGGAGGTACATGTGAAAACCCTCTTTATTCCAAGATTAGGCATTGTATTTATTCACTTATGGAAACCCTATTTATGCCCATTGAGGCATTGTGGTTATCCATCTCATGAGATTTATGGTGACCTATCTTCCTACCATGGGAAGGGGCACACACTCATTTAAAGTTCACTCGGTGCTAAGCTAAGTTCCCTTTATTGAAAACCCTTATTAGATTTTTTTCTTTATAAATCATAGATTTAGGAGAGTAATCCCCTCATATGCTTAACTCATAGGTCATAGATAGAACTTCTTCAACCTACATCATGTAAAGAATCCATTCACATGAATATAACATATGTAAAGCTTCATCTTGTTTGGGGTACACATGAATACACCATTGAAGGCCCTTCTCTTGACTAGATCTTCATGCATGTGTATGAGTGTATACATAGATTTGAGCAAACCTTTCACATAACCCATAATTTTACGCATGTTCATATATCAATGTATGAGTCTATATGCATAACTATATGAGCAATACTTTCATATAAACCTACTAAGACACTATGAACATTCATACTTCATCCTTTCATATACATCATATTCATAACATGTACATATATTCATCTTTCATATACATGGAAGCCAAATATAGGAACTATCCTATCAAGATACACATGTGTAATGTATAGACAAGGTCCCATACCCTTGCCCATACTAGAACACCCATCCAGTCATCCTAGTAAGGAATACATAACATACTTCACATACATATACTTTAAATGCATAGTAGTAGACATTAGTGAATATGAGAACAACCTTTCATTTAGACACCATGACCTATGCTACTTGTAACATGCATGTAAGTGAGCATGGTGCGTACATTTGTCAACATGATCACATAATGTCTATCAATTACTCCATGAGGCAGCAAACCCTCTAAGACCATATTATACTTCAAAGAACACACCACACAACACATAATAGCATAAGAGGCAAGACTATATAAACATTATAACCAAGAAAACATTATAACCAAGACTCTTAACTTTAGCTATTTACACTTTCATGTAAGGGGTACATAGGTAGATGCCACTAACTATTTTAACACATCAATGGCAGCACCTATACAATACACCAACATGAATATAAGCATGCTCATACAATAGCCACAAAATCTTGATCACAACTAGATAGGAAGATAGGCACAATTACATGATACAGTGATCATCTGAATCTCTAAATCATATATTCAACACTTTGACTTCAAGGCCATGGTCAAAATATATATGATGAAAATAAAGTAAACACTTCCACCATAAATGGACCATACCACACAATGCCAAAAAAGGCTTCATGAACATTTCTATAAAGAAGTAGAGAAGTAGAGGAGCAAAAGGAGTAAGCATTCTTACAAACTCCTCGACCTTTGATCCTCATTGATCAATACACCTACTCTACCAACAATTCATTTATATTGAAGTTGATAAATGTACTTCAAAAATATAAGAAACCATGTACAAGTCTCTACAAGATGATACTATAAAATAAAACAACACATCAACATACTAGGAAACTACAATAACATAGATCATTAGCTAATTTTCCTTTACATTTATTTAGATCATATTTCATACATATTATGATTCTAAGTCAGTATATAAACATACCTTTAACCATATTGATCATAATTAGATACCCTCAAGATTAAGGTTACAACATAGGCATTTAGGCTTATCGATTTGCTAGACTATAGAAGACTTTAACAATACAATGAACTTTCTAAGGCTCTAATTATCATTCATATATTATCAACAATACATTCATTAGGAAGTATCTAATTTCAATAACAAACAAGAAGAAACCATGCTTGACATAACGAAAACATAAAATCCATCACACACTTAGCTTTTTGACTTCTTAGCCCAAATGAAGCTACATCAATTCATGAAAGCCTTTCTTAGATTGTTCATTAGGATTTATTCCTAAAAAATTCATCCATTATATCACCCTAAAACAGTATCTACAGAAGTTCATACATAATCACAACCTTACACAAATGATTTGACAATCGACTTCAAGATTGTAGAAACATAGGTTTTTCATGTTCAAATCTTCATCTATTTAAAATCATGGACTAATCATCATAGATTCACCATAAATTAACATAAATGAAAATAAACACAAGCAATTCAACGTAAGAGAATCACCATTTAATCAAGAACAAGCCATAATCACTACGCCCATGCAAGAGCTAAACCAATTTTGAAAGGAACATGGGTTCATCATGCAATTGGAGTGAAATCACGGTCAGATCATTGTATTAACTTCATTTCATCATGATTTAATCATTAAAAACGTTTTGACAAAGAATCCATGGCTAGATTTGATGATTGGAAACTTGATCATAAGATTTCTTTGAAAAACATTGAGAATGACTCTATAGATGAAAAGATAAATAGATATGAAGATCACCATACCTTTGATTAGTTGAAACCTCTTACAATTGATGATTCATCCATAGAAAACCCAGCTTGAATCTGTTCTAGATCTTCACCAACAATGGTGGTTTTAGAAAGAACATTTTTGGAGGTAAAGGTTTCAATCTTGTGAGAGGATTCTAGAATGGGGTGATCACGTTTTTTATGACTTAAATACACCCACAATTACTTAAATAACCCCTTAATAATCAGGTTTAGACGTGGGGGGTGAATTTACACCCCTTTAATGAAACAGACGTAGGCTGCCACTAGCAGGCCACCCATGACGAAGGCAGTGACGGTTTGTCACAGCCACGACGTACCGTCACAGGCCTCTGTCTTGGGGTACTTCATTGGACACTGCCCAGGCAATGTCTTAGGCAGCTTTGGGTCCTTCTTTTGGGGCTTCTTGTGGGGAATTTAGAAGTCGTACCCGGACGTTTACAACGTGATTACGAACCTTAACAAGTTACAGACCTTCCACATAAATTTCATCAAAAACAAACACCTATAAGACGTCCAAACATCCTTGGCCCCAAGATGACATACGATCAACATCTTAGGGGCTATCTTTCAAACACCTTTGACGTTCTTGGGCGTTTGACCTCCAAATTTCATGAAATTTCATATAAAAAAAATTAAAAATCATTTTAAACCATTTCAAGACTTATTATTCTCATTTCATACAGATTTTTTCATGCATAAACACATGAGGCACATAAGCGACTAGTCGTCAAACGTCTTGGTCGTCCCTTGACGTTCGACTTCCAAATCACTTCAAACTTTGCACACTGCCTCTAAACCATATAATAATACATTTTAGAAAATTATAAAATCATGAAGCACCCATAAACACATAGAACCACATATTAGGCATCTAGGTGACTTCGTTGTCGAACATCTTAGTAGTCTCTTAACGTTCGACTTCCAATGCCTCTAATATTTTAGATACTACCTATATACTATATTTTAATCATATTTAAGATATTAGAACTTTAAAAATACATGTTAGTCTCTAGACACCTTATCTCAATTTTGGGGTCTTACAATATCCCCTACTTGGGAACATTCCTTCTCGAATAACACTTAGGGCTCTTAAATCACAACAAGGACTTCAATGCATATAAGTGCAGTTCATAACATTATTAACATCGTCAATTCATTTTAGCACTCAATGCACACAAGCAATAAAAACCAATTCTCACTCACTCTTTAATGCATCAAACACGAAGATCCTTTTCATGGTCATAGGAGAACATACCTCTCCTAATCATAACATAATCATTACAAGAAAATCTTGAAAAGATACTCATAGGAATATCATAACCCATACTCAAAGTTTCTTAAGCACTCATACTTCAATTAACGTAAACTTGAGCCAGTTAAATCACAACGATCTTCATTAGTTAGACCTAGTGCCATAAAGGTCATAATCAATCATACCATACTTAGTGGTGTACATGGACGAATGTCCTTCTCCTCAACACACTTACATGTATCATTACTTTCACACCTTATCAAGTACAAGGTCAAATTTATTTAAAAATGAGAAATTCTCAACTTTTAATCAAGACATGCTCAAGGTTCCTTTCTAGTGACGTCTAAGTGGCAAGTCACACCAAGTACATCACAACAAAAGTGGAAGCCATTCCACAAATTTCTTTTATTAATATAATACTCACCCTTTAGTAAGCCTCATTTGGGAAAATAACACAAATTGTAGGCACACACATTGACAATTACCTAAACATTTTTTAGTTTTTCATGAATAAGCCTACAATGATGCATTCCAAATCATAAAAGCCACATAGTTTTCAAGAGACAACATAATTCAATTTAAAGAGACTCAACTTTTCATTTTAAGGCTTAACATTTTACCTCACAAGTGACTATTACCATGTTTCTTATCTCATCTCATAAAGTCAAATTCACAATTAGCATATAAAAATGCAAGTCAATATGAGAAAACATGGACTTTATCAAAAATTTCCCTTCATGCTCTTTGAAAAATTGACCATGCCTCAAAGATGATGTCAATCAAATCATACCAATCATATAAAGGTCATGCAATTCACACTTTATGCAATACTATATTTATGACCAAGCTTACTAAGAATTCATTATTTTCTGATTCAAGTAAGAAATAAAAGGACAATGTAGACATTTTCTACAATATCACTACTCAAATACCATCCCCAGCTTAGGGTAAACCAAATTAAGAGCAACTTACACCAACCTATAGAGGATCTTAACTACACAACCTTTATTTTCATCACTTAAAGTGATTAGTACTTTAAAGGAATTTTCATTAATTCAATTTAGCAACACTAAGGCATTCTAAACCTTATCATTTTAGCCAAATCATCCTCAACCATCAATTTTGATTATACTATTCAATTCACATAAGGTCTTCCTACAATGCAATTGACACTATGGTCATACATCATTTGAAGAAAACAACAAGAAGGTTCATAACACAATAAGATGTGTAGAAATAACTGTACGACTCATCATGTCATAAGCCTCTCATTCTTTATTTCGAAATAGCAAAACTCCTTTCCACATTCATTATCAAGTTCATGTACATCCATTCTACATATATTTTAACATCCATCAAGGACAATTTAGTTTGTTCTCCCAACATGTTACAATAAGTTGCCTAGTCTTTATAGTGATCATTCTTCCAAATATTCGAAAATGCAACATTTAGACATTTGATGGAACAAGCGTGGAAATATAAGATAAAAGATTTGCCAAACTCATCCTTCATAAGCATGCATACTATACTTATAACTACGATCAATCCTCTAAAAAGAGTCTCCAATTTACACTAGCAACTTATCAAGAATCTCTTATATACAAAAGGAGACAATACACACTTTTAATCACACATATTTATCGGATAGCATGCTTCCATAGGTAGTTATTAAATATTCCAAGTTCAAATCCTAGTATTTGGCTACCATCATACAAAACCATATAGGAATACAAAAATCTTAGAGAATTCACCTTAACCACCATAACTTCAAGCATGCTTTAACTATATCATGAAATACATTATTCGACATGTCTTGCTAATTCACATAGATTTTGTATATTGCCATTATGGTCATCATATCATCAAATAAGAGCTATTTTATACACGGTAAGGTAAGATAACAAATAATAATCCCCATAGAGTTAACATGTGCAATGATCAAGTAAAGCCCCATAACCCTTCTTAATCAAGTAACCCAATAGGAACTACAATTAGCACCATACTCCAGTCATCTATAACCTTCATGCATGCATAACTCCATATCTTTACCACACTAGGCTATTTACATGTCTATAAGCATAGAGATCATTGGATAAGGACATTTACATTTATCATCATACACAAACATAATATTAACCTCCTAAGGTCTCCAACAAAGGCAAACTAGTGCAAGACATAGATAGAGTACCATACCCCTGCCTAAATTTAGTTAACCATTCAAGTCGCCTTATTTAGTTTATACATCATCAAATAAGGACAAGTATCACCTTCATACATACTCATTCAAACCATAAAACAAAGATAATAATTTTAAACTCACCTTTTCTCCCTCAATCATAGAGCTATCTCATCCAAGCAATCACATCTAAAAGACCACCAGACAATAAAACATAATAGAGAAATCGTATAGAGTTAAATTTTAAGGCACGACATCAAAATGATGAAGAAGGGAAAATTTATCGTCCTATAGCCTCTCGTACAATTTGATTTGTCGCAACTCACCACCAATGATACAAGACTCTACTAGACATGACAATATGAGACTTCTTGGACCTAAGACCACTTTATAAACCCCGTTCTCTAATACCACGTTTGCCACATCCAGGGAGCACCCCCTAGAAGTAAAACGGCATAATTAAGTCATAATATAAAAACATATATGCTAGAAACTTTACTTCATATACATATAAAATATAAGTCATAATACATATATAGACTCTAAGTATCTTTGACATCTTAGACTCAATAAGTTTGGAGTACATTAATGACAAGACCCTTATGAAATAATACAATACTATACATTACTGGAATAGACTTTACAATAATTACACATGAGGACATCCTTGGACTTAAATATTCCTTTCCTTGACCTTGCGAAATCAGCTATAAAGCTCCTCAATCGTAGACCTACTTTAAACCTCTATAACCTAAACTTTGTGTAAAATGTAGAGAAGAATGGGATTAGCACAAGAATGTAATAAGTATGGAACCCATGCAAAAGCATGCATTTAAAAGAGATATTCTTCGAAATCATACTTCATGCCATTTTGAGTAAATCATCATAAAACCTTTATCAATAATATATATATCATTTTTAATATTTCATAGAAACACAATAAAAAGTCAAACATCATACAAAAGCACATACCATCATAGAAGTATAATATCACATAGACAAAGTTAAGTCAAGACTTTCATCATATAGTCAACAAGGTCAATGTCATGCATAAAGACTCATATCATGCACATCTTCATAACAAGTAGACGAATACTACAATGTCATGCATAAGGAACACATACATAGTGACATGCATTAGAACACCTTTCTAGAACTTCCTAAGTAGCTATTTGTGCAACGTATAAATGGTTTCATTACTTCTACTATCCTAAGTAACCTCCCTTAAGTCATTCTATTTAGGGTCTTAGTCATTTAACTTCCATTGTCCATTTTACTTTACGGAAACTATAACCTTAACCGACATAGACCATGTGATCCTAAACATGGAATCCGGTGTCATAGAATCCCACACTTATAAAGGTTGGTCTACCGGCGAAAGTAGAACCCATCATAAACATAGCTTTCTAGGTGGATCCAATAGCTAGTATCCTATGGTGGCAACATAGTTATGGAACTTGGAGGTACATGTGAAAACCTTCTTTATTCCAAGATTAGGCATTGTAGTTATTCACTTATGGAAATCCTATTTATGCTCATTGAGGCATTGTGGTTATCCATCTCATGATATTTACGATGATGTACCTTCCTACCATGGGAACGGACACGCTCATTTCAAGTTCACTCGGTGCTAAGCTAAGTTCCTTTGATTGAAAACCTTTATTATATTTTTTTCTTTATAAATCATACGTTTAAGAGAGTCATCCCCTCATATGCTTAACTCATAGTTCATACATGGAAGTTCATCAACCTACATCATGTAAAGAATCCACTAACATGAAAATAACATCTCTAAAAGCATCATCTAGTTTAGGGTACACATGAATACACTATTCAAGTCTCCTCTCTTAACTAGATTTTTATGCATGTGTATGAGTGTATACATAGATGTGATCATACCTTTCACATAACCCATAATGTCACACATGTTCATATATCAATGCATGAGTCTATAGGCATAACTATATGAGCAATCCTTTCATATAAACACACTAAGACACTATTCATATTCATACTTCGTCCGTTAATATACATTATATTCATACCATATTCATATATTCATCTTTAATAGATATAGAAACCAAACCTAGGAACTATCCTATCAAGATACACATGTGCACTGTATAGAAAAGGTCCCATACCCTTGCCCATACTAGTACACCTATCAAGTAATCCTAGTAAGGAATACATAACATACTTCACATACATATATATTACATGCATAGTAGTAGATATTAGTGAATATGAGAACAACCTTTCATTTAGATACCATGACCCATGCTACTTGTAACATGCATGTAAGTGAGATTGTGTGTACATTGGTCAACATGATCACATAATGTCTATAAATACTCCATGAGGCAGACACCATCTTAGACCACATTATACTTCCAAGAACATACCACACAACACATAATAGCATAGGAGGCAAGACAATATAAACATTATAACCAAGACTCGTAACTTTCGCTATTTACACTTTCACATAAGGGTACATGGGTAGGGTCCACCAACCATTTTAACACATCAATGGAAGCACCAATACAATACCCTAACATGAATATAAGCATGCTCATACAATAGCCACACAACCTAGATCAAACTAGACAGGAAGATAGGCACAAATACATCATAAAGTGATCATCCAAATCTCTAAATCATTTCTTCATTACTTTGAATGAAATTCCATGGTCAACAAATATATATTGAAAATAAAGTAAACACTACCACTATAAGTGGACCATACCACATAATTCCATACAAGGCTTCATCAACATTTCTACAAAGAAGTAGAGAAGTAAAAAAGTAGAGGAAATAAGAATTCTTACAAACTCCTCGGCCTTGTATCCTCATTGATAAATACACCTTGTATACCAAAAATTCATATATATGGAAGTAGATAAATGTACTTTAAACTTAATAACAAACCATGTACAAGTCTCTACAAGATTATAGTATAACATAATACAAAACATCAACATACTAGGAAAGTAGAATAACATAGATCATTAGCTAATTTCCCTTACATTGATTTAGATCATATTTCATACATATTATGAGTCTAAGTCAGTATATAAACCTACCTTTAACCATATTAAAATCATAATTACATACCCTCAAGATTAAGGTTACAACATAGGCATTTAGGCTTATCGATTTGCTAGAGTATAGAAGACTTTACCAATACAATGAACTCTCTAAGGCTCCAACCATCATTCATATTTTAACAACAATACACTCATCAGGCAGTAGCTAATTCAGTATTAAATTAAGAAGAAACCATGCTTGATATAACGACAACAGGAGATCCATCACACACTTAGCTTTTTGACATATAGCCTAAAGGAATCTAGATCAACTCATGCATGACTTTCTTAGATTGTCCATTAAGGATTTATGCCTACAAAATTCATCCATTCTATTACCCTAAAACAGTAGCTACAGAAGTTCATACATAATCTCAACCTTACACAAACGATGCCACAATCGACTTTAAGATAACTTGTAGAAACATAGGCTATTCATGTTCAAATCTTGATATATTTATCATCATGGACTGATCATCATCACTTCACCATCAATTAACATAAATGACAATAAACACAAGAAATTCAACGTAAGAGAATCACCATTTAATAAAAATAACAAGCCATAATCACAAAGCCTATGAAAGAGCCAAACCAATTTTGGAAGGAACATGGGTTTCTTTGTGTAATTGGAGTGAAATCACGTTCAAATCATAGTATTAACTTCAATTCATCATGATTTATTCATTAAAAACATTTTGAGAAAGAGCCCATCGCTATATTGGAAGATTCGAAACTTGATCATAACATTTCTTTGAAAAACATTGGGAATGGCTCTCTAGATGAAAAGATTACTAGAGATGAAGATCAACATACCTTTGATTAGTTGAAAACCTCGTAAACTTGATGATTCATCCATAGAAAACCCATATTTTATCTGTTCTTGAGGTTCACCAACAATGGTAGTTTTAAAGAGAACATTTTTTGAGGGAAAGGTTTCAATCTTCTGACAGGATTCTAGAATGGGCTGATCACGTTTTTGATGACTTATATACACACACAATCACTTAAATAACCCCTTCATAATCAGGTTAAGACGTGGGGTGAATTTCCCATTCACCCATTTAATGAAATAGACACAGGCTGCCACTTGCATACCACCCGCGACGAAGGTAGTGACGGGGCTTCACAGCCATGACGGACCGTCACAGACCTCCGTCATGCGGTAGTTCATTTGACACTGCCCAGGCAGTGCCTTAGGCAGATGTGGGTCCTTATTTTGGGGACTCTTGTGGGGCCATTTGGAAGTCGTACCCGGATGTTTACAACGTGATTACGAACCTTAACAAGTTATAGACCTTCAACACAAATTTCATAAAAAAAAACACCTATAAGACGTCCAAACAGCCTTGGCCCGTACATGACATACCATGAAGTCTTAGGGGCTATCTTTCGAACGCCTTGGACGTTCTTGGGAGTTTCGCCTACAAACTTCACGAAGATTCATTTATTAACAATACACATCATTTTACAACATTTAAAGACTTATTATTCTCATTTAATACAGATTGAGGAATGTATAAACACGTGAGGCACATAAGCGACTAGTCGTCGAACGTCGGTTGTCCCGTGACGTTCGACTTCCAAATCACTTCAATCTTTGCACACTGACTCTAAACCATGTAATATGAAATTTTATAAAATGATAACAGAATGAAACACCCATAGACACATAGAACCACGTATTAGGGATCTAGATGACTTAGTCGTCGAACGTCTTAGTTGTCCCTCAACGTTCGACTTCCGATACCTCTAATATTTTAGCTAATGCCTATATACTATATTTGAATCATATTTAGGACATTAGAACTTTAAGAAAAACTTGTTAGGCTCTAGAAACCTTACCTCATTTTTGAGGTCTTACACCATATTCACCTATCAAAAACCCCAAACTCTCAACTAGAATAAAAAATTCCAAAACCCTCAAAAGTTCTTCTCTTTCAAAATTCTCTCAAGCCACCATTGAAGGAGGTCT
Source organism: Solanum habrochaites (assembly GCA_027704765.1). Lineage (NCBI taxonomy): Eukaryota > Viridiplantae > Streptophyta > Magnoliopsida > Solanales > Solanaceae > Solanum > Solanum habrochaites. Next base: position 22,039,523 of record JAKWJA010002491.1, read on the forward strand.
TGGATCTTGCTAGGAAGGATAGTTTCAAATAATTTAGTCTCAATTTTTGTTTGTTTCTAAAAGAATAAGGTGTGGGAGTTTTTTATCAAAAGCTAGCTATCACCTTAGAGCAAATTTCAAAATGATTTCAATGTTTAAGAAAAGTCCAATTTTCACTCTAACTCAAGGGTTCTTGCATGAACAACTTTCAAATCATTACATATGATATTATTGATGTTAAATTAAAGTTTCCTAATGTACACTACATGAACCTTTGATCTTCTCAAATCCCCAAATTTGTCTTAGGAATTGAGTATATTGCTTATGATCTAATGTTGATGGAATTGTGGTTATCATGAATTGTATGGTTGATTTCTATTGTTATTTATACTATTATATATTAAATTGTTGTAGATGTTATGTAATAGTGATCTTGTATATTGGAAAAGGGTAAGTTGACCAAATTCCCTTATTAATGTAGAATTGATATAAAATTGCTTTTGTGTGGTATGATCCATTTATGGTGACGGTGTTTACTTCTTGTTCTCATTGTGGTCATGGCCTTGTTGCATTATTATATGAATTCTAGTAGTATAATGTTATGGTATATGTGAAGGTGTAATGTAATGTTGGTTATATAAAGTAATGTGAATATGTGTGCGGTGTTATAGAATACATGAATACAGATAGTGAGGTTATTATGTGATATGGGTGATATTATGTGATGTTCATAATGTGGAAGCGTTCATGTGATATTGAGATGATCTTGTATAAAGTTATGCGATATTGTGAATGAAATCATTTTTTCTAAATGTTGGCATGTTGATAGACTATGAAGAGTCTTTATACGTTTATATGATTCTTTTTTAGTAAACTTAGTTGTCCCTACTTGATACATAAAAGTTATGTTTAATGTGATCTCTTGACTTTTTAAGCATCCTTTCTTGAGAATGAATGAAATGATGAGACAATGAAAAATGAAAGAATGAATGACTGTCTAGGATCGGTATACCTAAGTTGGTACCCTTACTTGATGATGATGAGGTATTTAGAGCATGTCTTGAACTAGTAGATCTAAGAACGTTGCCCCTTTTTGATGAGTCTGGATCCCTAAATGAATATGTAAACCTTGAATATGAAAAGAAGGTTTATAATGAAGTAAATCGGATAGACCTAGCATGGTACCTATTTCATGAATGATCTATCCTCATGAGCCTTGATCTGCAACCCTTAAGGACCCTTTCTGGGTTGTGGTATTATGAGTTGGTAGGACTTAGAAATAATACAAACTAAAATAATCTTATGTGAAAGATATTAATCCATGATAACCAAGGCAAAGAATCGAGTGTATATGCTTCTGGTTGTCACGACCGGGGAGCACCCCCTAGAAGTAACATGGCGTACTTGACCTCTCGAAGGTCTTATACAAGCCCATAGTTATCATTCGTCGCATCGACATTGTAAATTTAGCAAAAAAAATTTACTTTTCATGGCACCTCATATGCTAGAAACTTTACTTCTTATACATATAAAATATAAGCCATAATACATATATAGAATCTAAGTCTCTTTGCCATCTTAGACTCAATAACGTTGGAGTACATTAGAGACACGGCACTTAAGACATAATACAAAACATACAATATTTCAACCATTACAATAAATACACATTATGACATCCTTGGATTCAAGGATTCCTTTCCTTGAGCTTGGTAATCACCTATCAAACCCTTCATCATTAATGACATCCTTTAAGCATCCATAACCTACACTTTGTGTAAAAAGTAGAGAAGAATGGGACTAGCACAAGAATGTACTAAGTATGGCAACCATGCAAAAACATGCATTTGAAAGAGAAATTTTCTTTAATATCATACTTCATTCCATTTTGAGTAAATAATCATAAAACCTTTATATATATCATATATATCATTTTCATATAGAAACACAATCAAAGGTCAAACATCATAGAAAATTGCATACCATCATAAAAGTATAATATCACATGGACATAGTTAAGTCTACACCTTCATCATATAGTCAACAAGATCAACATGTGCAATGTATAGACAAGGTCGATACCCTTGCCCGTGCTAGTACACCTATCAAGTAATCCTAGCAAGTAATACATAACATAATTCACATACATATATTTTACATGCATAGTAGTAGATATTAGTGAATATGAGAACAACATTTCATTTAGACACAATAACCTATACTACTTGTAAAATGCACGTAAGTGAGAGTGTGTACATTGGTCAACATGATCACATAATGGATATAAATTACTCCTTGAGGTATCCACCCTCTTAGACCACATTATACTTCCAAGAGCATACCACACAACACAAAATATTTTAGGAGGCAAGACAATATAAACATTATAACCAAGTATCCTAACTTTAGCTATTTACACTTCCATTGAAAGAGTACATGGGTAGGGGATACCAACCATTTTAACACATCAATGGAACCACCTATACAATACCCTAACATTAATGTACACATGCTCATACAATAGCAACACAACCTAGATCACAACTCGCTAGGAAGATAGGCACAATTACATCATAAGATGATCATTTAAATCTCTAAATCATATATTCATGAATTTTTGTTCAAGGCAAGGTTAAACACATATAAAATGACAATAAACTAAACACCGCCACCATAAGTGGACCATACCACAAAATGTCATACAAGGCTTCATCAATATGACTACAAAGAAATAGAGAAGTGGAAGAGTTGAGGGAATAAGCATTATTATCAATTTCTCAACCTTTGATAATCATTTATCAACACTCTTTATTCATAAATAATTCACATATATGTAAGTAGATAAATGTACTATAAGCACATAAGAAACCATGTACAAGTCGCTACAAGATTATACTGTAATATAATACAGCACATCAACATACTGGGAAAGTAGAATAACATAGATCATTAGCTAATTTTCCTTGCATTGATTTAGATAATATTTCATACAGATTATGAGTATAAGGCAGTAGCGAAACCTACATTTAACCATATTGAAATCATAATAAAATACCCTCAATATTAACGTTACAACATAGTCATTTTGGTTTATTGATTTGCTAGAGTATAAAAGACTTTACCAATACTATGAAATCTCTAAGGCTTGATCATAATTCATATTTTATCAACAATACACTAATTATGCAGTCGATATTTTTTAAAAAACAAGAAGCCATGCTTGATATAACGACAACTCAAGATCCATCGCACACTTAGCTTTTGACTGCATAGCCTAAAGGAATCTAATCAATTCATATAATCCTTTCTTAGATTGTTCATTAAGGATTTATACCTTCAAAATTCATCCAGTTTATCACCGTAAAAAATTATCTAGATCAATTCATGCATAATCAGAACTCTACCCAACCGATCTCACAACCTACTTCAAGGCAACATGTAGAAACATAGGCTTTTCATATTAAAATCTTCATACATTTATCATCATGGACTGATCATCATAAATGAAACATAAATTCATGTAAATAACATCATGTACAATCACTTAAATATAATAGAATCATAATTCAGTTGATAACAAATCAAGATCATAAGGCCCATGCAAGGCTAAATCATTTTGGTGATATTGCATTGGTTCATCATGAAATTTGATTGAAAAAAACTTATGAAACAGTATATAATCATAAATAAACTCATATTATACCTTTGAAATCATTTTAGGAAAGAACCCATGGAATATTTAAGAAGAAAGTTTTTGATCATATTTTTCCCTTTCGAAATCTTTGAGAATGGCTCTCTAGATGAAAAGATAACTATAGATGAAGATCACCATACCTTTATCTAGTTGAAAACCTCTTAAAATTAATGATTCGTATATGGAAAACACATCTTGCACTTGTTCTTGAGCTTCACAAACAATGGTGGTTTATAGAGAGAGTATTTTTTGAGGGAAAGGTTTCAATCTTGTGAGAGGATTCTAGAATGGGGTGATAACGTTTTTGATGATTTATATACACCCAAAAAAATCTAAATAAACCTATTATAGTCAGTTTAGGACGTGGAGTGAATTTCCCATTCACCCCTTTAATGAAACCGAGGCATGCTGCCAGTTGCAGGCCACCTGCGACGATGGTAGTGACGGGGCGTCGATGCTTGACGGGTCTTGCCTGGCCTCCATCATTGGGTAATTAGCAAAATTTTAGCTTGATACCTTACCAAGGATATTCCCCAAAGACGATACCTTTCTCGACGGTTCGTTGGTTGACCAACAATCTGTCGTTGGGTCCGTCAATGGACATTGTCCAGGCAGTGTCTTAGGTAGCTTGGGGTCCTTCTTTTGGGGCCTCTTGTGGGTCCTTTTAGAAATCTTAACCAGACGTTTCCATAGTTATTATAACCCTTGACAATTAATAGAACTTCTCACATAAATTTGATCGAAAACAAACACATATAAGACATCGAAACAGCCTTGTCCCCAACATGACATACGATGAACATCCTAGGGGCTATCTTTCGAACGCCTTGGACGTTTGAACTACAAACGTCAAGAGATTCATATAACAACATTAAACATCATTTGAAACCATTTTAAGACTTATTAGGCTTATTTTGTAGAAATATAAGCATGCATAGACACATGAGGCACATAAGCGACTAGTCCTCGAACATGTTGGTCGTCCCTTGACGTTCGGCTTCCAAATCACATCAAACTTTTCATACTGCATATAAACTATATAATAATATATTTTAGAAAATTATAACATCATGAAACACCCATAAACACATAGAACCACATATTAGGAATCTAGGTGACTTAGTCGTCCTTTAACCTTTGACATCCAATACCTCTAATATTTTTTATACTGCCTATATAATATACTCTAATCATATTTCAGACATTAGAACTTTAAGAAAAATTTGTTAGTCTCTACACACCTTGGGGTCTTACAATGGTAGTAGCTCTACTTGAATATGAGACTAGAGTAAAAAGAAGCCCTTTATATCGCTTAAACCATGTGCCTACATAGGATGTGCCCTAGTTCTACCTTTGAAAGTAGAAAACCATCCCGAGTGTGGGGTCTTATGACACTGGATTCCATACCTAGATAGTATTGTCTATGTCGATTAATGCCTATTCTCATCATGTGGGATGTGCACTCTAGTCATTCGATAGGTTCTACAACGTGTAAGAAGTGGAATGCGACGTTATTTACACATAGCAAGAGTAGGCTTTGAAGACACTAAAGTTAGTTCCCTAGGTATTCAAATACCATTATGTGAAGTCCCCTAATTGTATGATTGACTCTTATATGACTTATATAATGTATGTTCCCTTAGTGAGAGTATGTTGAATAAAAAGGTTATTATCTTGGGTGGCTTTGAGTAACACTTAAGTGTGGTTGAAAATGGTGTATGAGAGTTATCTTGACGTCTTACTTTGGTGGGTCTTAGATTAACCTTAGGTATAGTCTAAATGATTAAAAAGCTTACTTATTGAATATGCAATTAAGTGCTATATATTGATGTTAGTTTAATATGTTTTATATGTAATTGTTGACTTGTATTATGTCTCTTAAAATATTATGATGAAGGTTTTTATCAAAATGTTGTGAAAGCATGTTTCTATACTAAATGTCCCTTTTCGCATGGTTTTTGCATGGCTTCCATACTTAGTGCTTTAATGTGCCAATCCCTTCTTTTCTCTTTTGACTAAAGTGTAGGGGCTGGAGATATGGTATGATATGGAGGTTGATCAGGTTTCTAAGTGGTTGAATATGAAGACTTTGTGAGTCCTTATAGATTCGAGGACAATACTCTACATGTTCCTTTATGTCGGTTAGTCCTTTTTAAAGTTTTGTATGGGCTTAGTCCCAATGTTGTACTCTAAAGTATTATGTGGTTTATGAGACATATATATTGTAAAGTTAGATATATTTAAAGTCTTTAGCTTTCTCTTAAATGACAATATTTCTTCGTGTGTGAAGAAATTTTTAGATTCTTACTTCTTTTTTAGTATCGTATGCAATGAAAGATCCATGTGGCTAGTATGAGACCTTTGAGATATCGAATACACCGGTTACAACTAGGAGGTGATCCCGGGTCATTACATCACCTTGGATCCTTTCACAAGATGGACAGTCCTGAAAGCACAACAAATTGTCAAACACAGACATATATTTGCTATGGAGATTGTAAGAAGGCCTTTTGCATGAATTTCCTAACCCCTTCCTATTATTTTGACCCAGACTTGTAAGATTGGAAATCAATTTTGAAGAAGTGGTCCATTGGAGAGATTTGTTCATTTCTTCATTGACAGGGACCTGGTCCCTCTATAATTGATTATTTCTCTTCAAGGCCATAGAATGTTTTGTTTCAACAGTACTCAAAATAGCTTCTAACTTCATTTGCAAACAACTAGCATCTCCTTTTCCTTTGTCAGTTTCTCACTCAACATCTTCAATATCTCCTTGATTTATAGATTTTTAGTCCCAATAAACAATAAATTGTTCCTCGATAACAGACACATGATCAGTGAAGCTTAACTTTTTTTCGTTGAAATTGTCTAGAATGTTGTTCATAGATTCTTTTTAAGCAATTAACTCTATAACGGACTCAATAAGAACAAAAACTAGACCGCTAAACTTTCTAACAGAGTAAGCATTCAAGTTTTTTTTAAGGAAAAAATGGTTGCCTCTTGTTCAACTTCTTCATCTAACTTTTCCATGAACGTATCATCAAAGTGTTCAGAATTATCTAAATCACTTGAGGTATTTTCCAATATTTCCAAAGCATTCTTCACCGCCCGATCAGCATTAGGCTTTCAATTAGCATGGTTAGTGACCTTTTCCCTTTGCCTATCTTTGAAGTCTTGATTCATGCTTATGATTTTGACAATCTTTCATAAAGTTCCATTTATTTCCACAATTATGAACGATGTTGTTTGGATTTTCTGTTTTATTGGAGTTTCCTTTTTCTGGAAACCCTCAATGTATTTTTTGACAATTTTTTGAAACCTTTCAGTTACATAACTCATCTATTCTTTATCTTCAGAAGCATCATTTTAAGAAACCTTTAGTGCTATTTACTTTTCCTTCTTTCTGTCTATTTCATCATACTCTCTTCTAAACATGGGAAACTCTTGAGTTAGATATCGTTTCTTCACATTCTTGGTGGGAATGTGAGAAACATCAAGAAAAAGTCGAGCTGCTTGTTGTTTTTCTCCATGATATATTCATGTTGTCTTGTCTTCGACCACCAGTGGCACTTGCTCTTGAAACGAGGAGAACATGTAATCGATTTACCTTCTTTTAAACTTGGTGATTCCGCCATTCTTACAATATCTATTTTTTTGTGTTAACCATATAGAGAATCCAATGCTCTGATATCACTTGTTGGAATGTGTGCGACCATCAATCTATCAAGCATAAGGTCCCTTGTCTCAACAAAAATAGTAACTAAAAATATGCGGCCACTTGTTTCAATGAAACCAGGTCCTCAGTGCAGTTAAAATAACAAGTTGTAGAATGAGTACTGAAAGTAAAGATTGAACAAACAACTTTACATGGAAACGTTCTTGCTCAATTGATTAAACCACGACCTATCGCAACAGGACATTTCAAATTGTTTCCACTAATCTTCTCAAAGAAAAACTAAAAGTCAGTTTATTAAATGGGATTAGCTTGATAATCTCCCCATTAATCAATACCACCTATTCCTAAGACAAGCTAGAGCAGATACAACACAGCCCACTAAGCTATCACCCTTAGATATCTTAGACATCAACTAAGTGGATACCACACCATCCATTAAATGACTTAGAATTTGACTGAGCAACAACAATTTTGCCCACTAAATAAGTTGACCTTAAATGATATGGACTTTTACAAACAAACAAAAGAACTGAATCGTTTATAGACTAGGAAAAAACTTACAATATATGCACGAAAGTATAACTCCTCAGACACACTCTAATGCTTGTAGCTTAATCACGTCCTTGTTGTGTTTGCTGAAGAATACTTCAATAAAATGGTCTTTTCTTGTATACATGAGAATATTCAAGATGAAAAAACTCATAAAATTGAAGACATGGAACTCAAACTCAACAAAGATGATTCATCACTTTATCAAATCCTTTTTTTGAGTATGAGTATCATTCTTCCTTGAAAATGGCATTGTCTTTTCAAGCTTGTGCATTTAGTATGCCAAATATTTAGTTTGTGTTGTTTAGAAGATACTATATAAAATCAAACAAACACGTTGAGACAAAACATTTGGCTAAAAGCCTGCTGTTTAGAAAATTTGTTCATTCACCAAATCAGATGTGGCAGCTCTTCTGGAGACTATGTTGTCACCTTTTCATATCACGGTCTTGCAGGGATCATGTGTCTTGAAAACTTATTTATGAGTTCTTTAAAGGCTTGATAGTTGACTTACTTCATTGAATGAAAAACTGTAATATGGTGTTTGTGATATTGAAAACATCAATAATAAAGAGTTATTACCTATTGGAAAAACAGCCTCATCCATTCTGATTGGTGTAGTACGTTGATGCCTCACCAACCTCTAACACGACAACTTTACAGTTGTACTCCATTATTCATCTAATGGAGAGAACTATGTCAAGGACTAGGTCCTTGAATTTTTGAGACATTGAAACGCACAATCTTGTCGGCTCTTTCTATTGGTGTAGAACACTGCACTTTTCACCTACCACCTAACATAACAGCTTTATAGTTGTAGCCCATTTTAATCTGGACGAGAGCACTCTACCTGGGACCAAGTCCCTGCATTTATGAGAATCATTAGAAACCAATAATATGACATTTTCCCCTTTTTTACGATTACACACAAATATTTCTTACCCCGAGTTTATTCATTCATTTCACTATCAGCATTCCCTATAACAAACATCTGATTCTTTGTTATATCTTTAAGCTTGTTAAATCATGAAAACATAACGTCAATTCCAAAATAACATATCATTTTTGAAAATTTGAGGAGGTTGATATGTATCAAGACTTTTAAAGAGTTCAAGAAGATGATGTTAAAGTTAAGCTTGAAAGCTTTCAGTTTAAGGGAGAATGTTTAGTTTTAATAAGTCATATTAGGAATAAAATATTTTTTGTTATGTTTGTCCTATTCTTTAGGATTTAGTTTTAAATGTGTGATGCTATCAAGTTTTTAGGAAAAAATCTTGGTCCAATTGTTTCTAAATTTTAGCTTCAGGTTTTCCTATGTATTTCCTACATTACGTTTCATTTCTATCACTTCGCAGATGGTCTTATTCCACTCCATGCCTCAATAGGAATTTTTTCATCCACAAATTTTAGTTGGTAGCCTATTTAAAAAATACACTGACTTATAAACAACTTCTTCCCAAAAGCTTTGTTGTAGCTTCTTTTCAAGCAATAAACATCTTCTGATTTCAAATACAGTCTTGTTCTTCTTCTTTGAGATTCCATTCTATTAAGGTGAGTATCTTATGGTCAACTTGTTATTGTTCCCCATATATTCACAATACTTATTGAACTCGTTTGAATGGTATTCACCACAATTGTCTGACCTCAAAGACTTCAGCTTACAACCACTATCTTTCAACAAAAGCTTGAAATTTCTTCAAAACTGAAAATACTTGATATTTATTACACAGAAAGTACACCCATGTCATCCATGTAAGGTCATTAATAAAGAGCACAAAATATATTTTTTTTCATATGACGCCTGCATAGGTCCACACACATTAGTGTAAACTAATTCAAGTTTTTTAGTTGTCATCCATGTAGCAATTTTAGGAAATTATTTATGTGTATCTTACCCATCTGACATAACTCACAAATTTTAGTATGAGATCTCAAGTAAATCCTTAGTCAATCGTTTTTCATAATTAGACATTAAAGTATCATAGTTTAAAATGCCCATATTATCTTTTGTGTCACAACCATTACTGACCCGTACTTGTAATATGTACTATCAAATTTCTCATCCTAAAGGAAAAGTTTCATCAATCATTTTTAATTTAACAACCAAAGTATGTTCCGAGTCAATAACCAATGTTTGCCCTTAAGAAATAAGGAATAACCTTTGGACATCATTTGATTAACACATAAAAAGTTACATGGTAAGGAACATACAACACATCCTATATAGACTTTGTACCTTGTGTAGTTTGAAAGGGAATTGAACTCTTTCCAAGTGCATCTATTGTGCCCCCATTTCCAATCCTAAATTTAGTTTTGATTGACTTGTCAAGGTGTGTGAAGTATGAACTCAATGAGTGACATCTGACACGTACATCCACTATCTATGAACCATGATGATATTTTTGGTTGTGTTTTTTTCATGAGAAGACATTAACATATTTTGTTCTTCCTTTTCTGACTCTTCAGTAAAACATTTTTGCTACACATGACAATGTTGTGGTTGATTTTTCTTGAAGATATAATTCTTTTCAACATGACCTATTTTATATAAAATTTGCATCGGATCGATGGCTTTCCTTTGAAGAAACAATCCTCATTTTCTTGATGATTCGTTCTTTTGCAATGGATGCAAGGTGGAAATTTTACTTTCTTTGAAGGTTCCTTCCATATATTTTCCTTTACTAATTTATCTTCATAAATCCTCCAATTGTCCTTCAAATATTGCTTTCCTTCATGATATTCCTAAAATTCCACTTTATCTCACTTTCTTATCTCTTATACTTGATTGTTGTTCTCGATCTTGCAACATGCTTATCAATTCGGCTACAAATAAAGTCTTTATATCACAAGATTACTCTATTGTTTAAATATTAGATTAAAACCTTACTGGTAAGCTTATGATCAGATTTTCCATCACCTTTGAATCTGAATTGGTTTAACCAAATAGACTTATTTTATTTACAAACTCCACAAGTATTTTGGCATGATACCTTTTCACAATATTTCCTTAATTTATCCTTAACATCTCAAATTCTTTTTTGGAAGATAAGAGCTTTATATTCTTCACCATGTCTCTTCCATGGAACTCCTCTTTTATATTCTCCCCTTCTTCATTAGGTGTTCCACAAACCATTGTTCTTGTGAAAATCACATCTGAAAGTGCTGAATGGAGAAATGTGAGAGCCTTTGGTTTCCTTGAATTCACATCTTCATAACTCTTCATTTGTGTAATAGTTGGATTTGTTCAAAGTGCACAATTGTTTCCCATAGTCTAAGATCTTTAAGATAAAGCTTCATCTTTTTCACCCATATCTAATAAATGTTTCATGTAAACATAGGACAACCTGCACCCAAGAAGATTCTGGATGCAATGTTACTAAAGGCATACATATATAGCTATATAAACTTCTCTAAGGTTAGTAAAGACCATACCTATCCAACTACTATTGTAGTTCCTCAAAAAAAATTCATAGAACAATGACTACCTTTCTTCTATAAACGGAACATAATAGTAAAAAAGAACCATTAAAAAAGACTATCTAGATCTCATGTTCAAACAGGAAGCACGGGTCCAAAGTACCTCTCTCGGTTATTCGTTGTTCTATTGATAGATAGCATCAAATATGTCACCTATTCTTTCATGCTTCAATTTTAAAGGATCTAATCCTCTGGGAAAGTCACCTGAACATAGAGTGTTCGTGTAGAAGAAACATCATTGATAAATACTTTTGTAGATAGCATAAGTTCTACTAATAGTCCATCTTTGTTGGGCTCTTGATATATCATCTCATTGTTTTAAAAGATCTTAAATACATAAGCAATCATTGCAATCATGGGAGGAGCTACAATTGCCCAAGAAATATAAAGCGACACCCCTTCGCCAAAAAATTATGTTATACATTTAGCTTAAATTCTAATTTTGTTTCTATACACAATAAACTTGATACATCATAACACAAGATAGAGGGACAACCCAGTGGTTGAAGGGCTTTGAAATTTTACCTACACACTTGCTTTGACATCTAAAGATTGAATCTAGCTGAGTCTTTTTACGCTTCCATTTTTTATTTAAGTTTCAAAGAATTGGAAATGTCTTTTGTCTTTAATGTTTTGAAAACTGAAGCATTTTTCCTAGTTTTTATATATTAACTTAAATATAATGTTTTCTAGAAAAAAATATATACTTTAGGTATTTTGAGTCTAGTGTCAAGTCCCGCTAATTATGAGAAAGATTTTACATCTGTATAGGCGCGGAAAAGTCTAGATTTTGGAGAGATTTATAGAAAACTCTACAAGCCCCTAGATCTTTCAAGAAGGATTTGCAGAGTTCTACAAGAAGAATTTGATATTTTCTAGGGAAGTCGTAGAATTTCCTAGAAAGTGTAGAGAATTCTAGAAAAAGGACCAAATTATAAATACCTTAGGAACTTGTATTACACATTAGCCCCTATGAGTTAGTAGAGGTGCCACCCATTTGTAAATCATCCAAAAAAATTCTAAGCAGTCTTCCAAGCAATATAATGTCAAAATTCTCTATCTTTTTCTTTACATTCTCTTAGTGATCTTAGTTTTAAAGGATTACATGAGCTTACAAGATCGTGAATGATTTGTGAGTAAGTTGTCAAGTGCCGCACATAGCTTTAGTATGACTCGAAGTCCGTGACAACTTGGTATTAGAGAGAGGTTTGATACTAAGGAAATGGGCAACGAAGGAGACATAAACGCCGCTAGCACCACTAACGTCATGTTGGAGGATGGACAGAAGAACTGCAAGGCAAAGAAGCAACAAAAGAGTAACGCGGAAATGTTGCTCGACCCCACACCAAGCGAGGTGCTAACATCTCATCCATCTTAAACCACCAAGCAAGTGACGGCGACCGTGGAGAGGATCCTATTGATGTCACACATGGAGAGGAGCGGATTGCAAGGGTTGAGATGGCAAAGCAGTCTGTGGATATATTACGTCGGTGTTAGAACATGGACGATGGAAAGTTCAAGACTTTCAAGGAATTCACCCTTAAGAAGATCGAGCACCTTCACAAAGAGTTGGAGGTGGTACGCTAGCATGCTGAGTTTGAGATGAATGATGCTATCACATCCTTGAAGTGTTGACTCATGGAGGAGTTTAGCATGATGAAGACCATGAAAGACGAGATGAAAGCACTTGAGGAGGGCATAGAAGTTGGAGGATCATTGTTTCTTGACCGAGAAAGGGAGGCCAAAGTCAAGGCTCCCAAGCCTGTTCTATTCAAAGGCATCAGTTACATGTAAGAGGTAGAGAATGTTTTGTGGAACTTGGAGAATTACTTTAGTATAACCGAGTAAAAAACGACAAAAAAGAGATGTATATGTTGTGGTGTTGCACAACCAACACTTGGAGAAATTCCAAGAGGAGTTCAAGAAGCCGTTCTTCCATAAGAATGTAATCTATGAGGAAAAAAGCAAGTTTAGGGAGTTAAAGAAAACGAGCAGCAAATGTTCATATGTGCAGGAGTTCACCACCCTCATGCTTCAGATTCCCAAACTTATGGATGAAGATATATTATTTCATTTCATGGATGAGGTGCAAAATTGGTCCAGAATGGAGTTGGAACCGACAAGTCAGGAATATTGATGGAGCCATCATGCAAGCTGAAGCTTTGATAAACTTCAGGCATAAAAATCCCGATAGAGACGGAGTAGAAGAAAGGAGAGGTAGCAATGACCATGATGGCGGAGGTCGTGGTAAAGTCGAAGAGCAGCGTCCACATAACAAGAAGCATGATACCTACAAGTTCGACGGAATGAAGTCTAGACGACATGGCTAAACAGAGAGAAAGACAGAGGATGCTAAAATTGGTGGTTGTTACGTATGCGGTGGGCTGCATTGCTATGAGAGGTGCCCTTAACTGAAGATCCTTGGCGCTATACTGTGAGAAAAGGAAGTAGAAAGATGCACAATATAAAGGACAATGCATAGAGTTGATGCAGTTGGGCTTGATAGGACTATACAAGGCTATCACCAAGCAACCAAGAAAACCGAGAGTATGCAGCGTGCAGTATGTCAACATCACGATCAATGGAAGACCCACTCACGCTATGGTCAAACACAGTTGCAGAGGTCAATATCATGACCATGATGGCAGCAACAAGGTTGGGGCGGTGTTATAGTCCTAATAATGCCCAACTCAGAAGAATCAATGCACCATGGAATCCTGTTTATGGATTTTTGCACAGAGTAAGAAACACTTTAGGGGAGTAGCAAGGTAAGACAAACTTCATCATTGCTCATCTTGATCTCTTTGACATAATAATTGGGAAAGAGTTCTTCCAATAGTGCCACCCGATGATCGATCCTTATCTTCAACAACTTTTGGTTATGCAGTAAAGAGGATCATGTATGGTTCCCCTAGTTAAGGCACCAAAGACTGATGGACAAGTTCTGCGAACGGCCATGCAGCTCCAGAGAAGTTTGCAGAAGAAGGATTCGACATTTGTAGCCACAATTGCATGTTTTAAAAAAAGACAATGGTGCTTAGGGGTCCTTTCCACCATGTACGAGGAAGAAAAACAGTATTGTGATGCCAAAGAAGCTGCCAAAGCTGCCCCTCCTTGGAAGGAGGTAAATCATAAGACCGAGCGGAAAGGGATCAGGAAGACACTGAAGGAGTTGCGCGAGGGAATTAATCAATTCGGTGGACTATTAGCCGTGCATGCACAAGACCTACATGCCTATGCAGCAGCAATGCAATGCGGTCACCACATTAATAGGTGGTGGAGAGTGTTAGGTCCCGCCAATTCTCAGTAAGATTTTACATCCATGATAGGAATGGAAGATTCTTGAGTTTTTGAGCGGTTCATAGAAAATCCTAGAAGACCCTAGATCTTTCAAAAAGGCTTTGGAGAGTTCTAGAATAAGAACTAGATATTTTCTAGGAAAGCCTTAAAATTTCCTAGAAAGTGTTGAGATTTCTAGAAAAGGGACCAGAGTGTAAATATCTTAGGGACTTGTAAAGTAATAGTAAAATAAAGTTTAGCCCCTAGGTGTAACTATAAATACAAATTCCACCCATTTGTAAATCATCAAACAAGTTGTAAGCAATCTTCCACGCAATATAAATCCTTCTTCTAAAATTCTCGAATTCTTTCTTTACATTCTCTTAGAGATCTTAGTTTTAAAGGATTACTTGAGATTACAAGATCGTGAAAGATCTCAAAAATTGCCAAGAACAAGAGAATTTGCCAAATGTTATCACTGGTATGATTCAAGTACATGACTTTACTTTTCTGAATTCTCAGACCCGGGAGAGAGTTTATCTTTTGTAACTCCCTATGTTTCCTTTAAATTTTAAATTATTCCTAAGCAACCTTGTGAACCATTCTGTGTTTCCCCACCTGTTTGTGAATCCATTCTAGAAGAAAGAGTCTATCGTGATTGTCATGTTTGAATCATTCACAAGAGTACCATGGCTGATTTAATTGAATTAGATATGGTAGACTTCAATGTCATTCTTGGTATGGACTGGCTTCATACATGTTATTCCTCTGTTGATTGTAGGACTAGAATAGTCAAGTTTCAATTTCCAAATAAGCCAGTTTTAGATTGGAAAAGAAATTCAGCAGTACCTAAGAGTCGATTCATTGCATATCTTAAGACGAGGAAGTTTGTTTCTAAGGGGTGTGCCTATCAATTAGTACGAGTTAATGACTGTATTGCTAAGCTACCTCCTATTTAGTCAATTCCAATAGTAAAAGAGTTTGTAGAAATCTTTCCAGATGATCTCCCCAAAGTCCTCCTAATGGAGATATAGACTTTAGAATAGATCCATTTCAAGATATGTGTCCCATCTCTATTTTTTCAAAAAGTATGGCACCAGCAGAGCTAAAATATTATAGAGAAACAATTGAAAGATATGTTAGATAAAGGGTTTATCCGACCAAGTGTCTCTCCTTTGGGCGTTGTGATCTTCTTTGTGAGAAAGAAGGATGCTTTCTTTAGAATGTGTATGGACTACCGCCAATTGAATAAGGTGACCATAAAGAATAAGTATCCTCTTCCAAGGATATATGATCTGTTCGACAAGCTTCAGGGTGCTTCCTGCTTCTCAAAAATTGATCTCAGATCAGGCTACCATAAGTTGAACAAGATTTGGGCAGTATGGGTATTTGTTATGTTCTTTGGTTTGACAATATGCCTGCCGCTTTCATGGATCTCATGAATAGAGTCTTCTAACCCTATTTAGATCTGTTAATTATAGTCTTCATTGATGAAGTACTAATATATTCAAGGAATGAACAAGATCGCTCTAGTCACCTCAAGATAATTCTTCAGACTTTGAAAGATAAGGAGTTATATGTCAAGTTCTCGAAGTGTGAGTTTTGCCTTAAGTCGGTGGAATTCCTGGGCCATATAAATCCTTGTGATTGTATTAAAGTGGGTAACCAAAAGATAGAAGTAGTTCAGAGTTAACCTAGACCCACATCTCCAACTGATATTAGGAGTTTCTTGGGTTTTGTTGGATACTATAGAGATTTCTTGATGGGTTTTGATCTATATCGTCTCTGTTGACCAAGATGACACAGAAAACAATTAAGTTTAAACTGTCTGAAGCTTGTGAGAAAAGCTTTCAGGAATTAAAAAGAGGTTGACTAGAACTCTGGTTTTGACCTTACCGGAGGGTACTCAAGGTTTTGTGGTGTATTTTGATGCATCATGAGTTGGTATGAGTTGTGTGTCAATGTATAATGGCAAGGTTATAGCTTATGCCTCCAAAAAATAATTATTCTCAACAACAATTATCCAACCCACTACTTAAAGTTGGCTTATGTACTTTTTGCCTTGAAATTATGGCATCATTACTTGTATGGTGTTCATGTTGACATATTCACTGACCACAAGATCCTACAATATGTCCTCACCCAAAAGGATCTAAATCTCAGACAATGCAGGTGGTTAGAACTACTCAAGGATTATGAAGTGAGTATTCTTCATCAACCAGGTAAGGCTTATGTGGTTGTAGATGCCTTAAGAAAGTTATTCGTGGGGAGTACCACCCATGTTGAGGAAGAAAAGAGGGAGTTATCCAAAGATGTGCACAGACTTACAAACATGGGAGTAAGATTTATGGATTCCACAAAAGGAGGAATATGAGTTGAATCATCACTAGTTTCATATGTGAAATAAAAACAAGACCAAGACCCCATTTTTCTTGATTTGAAACTGAATGTTCACAAGAAAAGAGTATTGCCTTTTAAACAATGGGAAGATGGTGTGATGAACTATCAAGGTAGATTATGTGTGCCTATGGTGGATGGACTGAAAGATAGGATCTTGGAGAAGGCTCATAGCTCCAGATATTCCATTCATCTGTGTTCCACCTTATGTACCGCGATTTGAGTGAGGTATATTGGAGGGAAGGTTTGAGAAGGACAATCGCTGAATTTGTTGTCAAGTAACCGAATTGCCAACAAGTGAAAGTAGAACACCAAAGACCTGGGTTTTTGGCTCATAACATATAACTTCAAGAATGGAAGTGGGAGATTATTAATATGGACTTCATCAGGGCTTGCCAAAGTCTCGCAGACAAAATGATTCAATTTGGATGATTGTTGATAGAATTAAAAAATTAGTCTACTTCTTGCTAATAAAGACCAATCATTCGGCGGAGGATTATGCTAAGTTGTACATTCAAGAAGTGCTAAGACTTGATGGAGTTCTGGTCTCCATTATTTCAGATAGAGGTGCACAATTTCCTTCTTAGTTGTGGAAGTCTTTCCAAAAAGGTTTAGGTTCAAAGATGAACTTAAGCAATGCTTTTCATCCTCAGACGAATGGACAAGAAGAGCATACATCCAGACTTTATAAGACATGTTGAGAGCTTGGGTGATCATTTTCAAGGGGAGCTGGAATGATCACCTACCTCTCATTGAATTTTCTTACAACAACAGTTACCATTCGAGAATACAAATGGCTCCATATAAAGCTCTTTACGGAGAAGATGCAGATATCCTATTGAGTGGTTCAAAGTAGGTGAAGTAGTGTTGATAGGATCGGATTTAGTTCACTAAGCCATGGAGAAGGTGAAGATGATTCAAGAGAGATTGAAGACGGCACACAGTCATTAGAATACCTTTACAGATGTGAGGAGAAGGCCACTAGAGTTTGAAGTGGATGACTGGGTATATATGAAAGTTTTCACCCATCAAGGGTTTTGTGAGGTTTGGTAAAAAAAGGTGAAACTTAGTCCCTGGTATGTTGGACCTTATAGAGTATACAAAAGGATTGGTAATGTAGCTTATGAGTTGGAGCTACCAGAAGAGTTAGCAGCGGTCATCCGGTATTTCATGTCTCCATGTTGAAGAAGTATATGGGCTATCCTTCATTGATTGCACTAACTGAGAATGTTGGGATTAAGGATAGCATGTCCTATGAAGAGATCCCGGTTTAGATTTTAGATCGCCAAGTTCGAAAGTTGAGAGCAAAGGAAGTTGTGTTAGTTAAGGTCCTTTGGAGGAACCAATTTGTTGAAGAAGCGACTTGGAAAGCTGAGGAAGATATGAAGAAGAGATATTCACATCTTTTTGAATCCGTAGAGAATGTATATCAAGATACTAACTCTTTTCTTAGTACTTTATTAATTATGAGTAAGCATGAATTTTTTTTGTGTTTGGATTGTTAAGTGTTGAACATGATGTTACTATCCTTAGCATAGTGAAAGATATCTCATTCGAGGCGAATGTTCCCAAGCGGGGGATATTATAACATCTTGCAAATCTTAATATCCAGGAATAAGCTAACTAACTAAAATTTATCACTTTTGGAATGAAAAAGGAAAATATGAAAAGAATTCCTAAGATAAAAAGTGATTATTTTTCATTTTTGAACAACCATAGATTCTAGCTCAGGATGAGTTAGAATTAGTACTTTATATGGTTTATAAATGGCCCCGGGTTTGCACCATTCTATATCGTATGAGGGAGATATGTCTTTCAGAAGTTGGGCTACTGAATTGTGGAAGGTCCCAATCCATATTTTTATAAGGGTAAAGTAGTAGTTTCACCCAACTATTTCCTAATTCATTTTAAAGGATTATCAGGGTAAAACTAAGACTTTAGTCAGTTTTTGAAAATTTATTCACGCTTAGGTCTTGGGAGAAAATAGAAGAGAAGAAGGAGAACGGAGAAAGATCAAGAATTTATCATGAACGCCAAGATCGTCGGGTGAAATTCGTGAGGGGTGATCCCTATTAAGGTATGTGGATCTTTCTGTGTTGGGTTAGTTTACTCACACACCAATTTGTTTAATTCAACAAACTTTAAGTAGGTTGAATGTTGAACATTGAAGTTCTTGAAGAGCAATGGTTAAATTCTTGTTGGCTGAGCTATAGTAAGCTTCTAGTTGATTGGTATGCGTTTTTGGGTAGTGTTTCGAGTCTAATTTATTGGGTATTGATGTTATTAGTGATAAGTTATTGGGGTAAGATCCATGGAATTTTAGAGGGTTTAGAGATGAAAAAAGGAGAAAAAAAGTCTAGATGCCCGTCTAATAGACCCTGGGGCACCACACAACCGAGAGTCTGTTGGTTTTGTCTCTGTCTGTCATGCTCTGGCTCTTCATGCCTCTCAAAGATCCAAGGACGCCTAGAGAACCCATTCTTTCCCCATCTTTTCGTACTAGTTACCAAGTAATTTACCCACATTTCTTTGTTGATTCCAACACCCTAAGGTACATCTAAACATTATAAATCATCCACAAACATGAGATCATGAACCTTGAATTCATAATTCAATTAAAGAAAATTTAACATCAAAGTCAAAGAAGTTAAGAAGTCAAGTCTAAAGCTAAGAAGTAAGTTAATGTAGAGTTCTTAAAGGTTTTCAAGAGTATTATTTAAATATTTTTACTTTGTTCTAAGACTAAGAATAAGTTGAAGTTCTTCGCCTGACAGGTACATGGGGACTAAGTATTTCCAAAGGGACTTAAAATGTTTTAACATTTAACTAGTAAGAAAACATTGATTTCAAAGGAGCCTTAGGACAAGTTTTCAAAAAAGAACTATAGCTTTGTAAAAGAAACAAGTAGGGAAACTATGATTTCCAAGATAGCTTTGCCCTATGTATTTGAGCAGTAATGTCAAAACCACAGAATCAATATGTTTTTAAAACAAAAGAGCCAACATACTTTTGGGAGTAGTATTGAGCACCAATATGGGGGAGAGTTCAGACAACTCATAGCTCCCGTAAACCATGTAGACACCATGGGTACAAAAGGTTCATATTTTTAGATGAACATTTTTCACAGTAGACTAGTGGATCCATTAGGCAGTTAAGGTCTTATATGTTTTGCCGGGAATAGGATGTGGTGGCAGCGGGAGATACATAGTTGTATCATCACTGTAGCTCTAAGAGTGATGGTTGTCTGTTAGAGAAACTCCCACAACAGTTATTGTATTTCTATATACATCAGTTTATTTGTATTTTACATACACCCAAGTGGTTATTGCATTCTTATATACATCTGTTTAATTGTATTTTTACATACATACAAGAGTTAATTGTATATTGCAAACATTCAGTGATTTCAGCATGTTTCAGACAATTTTCTTTATATTGCACTTACTTTTAAATTGCATTATATTGAATGAGTTAAGTTATTTATGAGTTGAGCAGAGTCAAGGTAAGTGTTCCTTCTTACTCCTTTTCAAGCTTAAGTGTTTTTAGCTTTTCAAATTGCATACTCGTAAATTCAATATACTGATGTCAAATATAAACAGGTAACTTACGATCAACGCTCGGCGTACCGTTGATCAATTGAGCAGCGTAGAGTCAGTTGGTGAGCATCCCTTCTTTTAAAAGTACATCTTATCATTTAGTTATTGTTTTAGTTTTCGGTTCTTACGATGTGTGGGGTCCATTTAAAACATCTCTCTTTATTTTAGAGTCTGATTAGACCAATGGTATTAGTTTTCTTAGTCTTTTCCTTTGATTTGTAATCGACTAATACTTGTGTTGCCACTTTGGCTTATTATTATCTTTAAAGCTAATTCTTGAGTTATATCGATGTTTAAGTCTTTCGTTGAGTTAAGTAAGCCAACAAAGGGTCCGCTCAAGGCCAGTAATGGCCATTGGGTGCCGTTCACGTCCAGGGTGTAGGCTCAGGGCGTGACGACTACAACAAAAGTATCTTTAACGATGATTAATAATTTAATTTTTTACTAAAACTAAATTTTCAGGGGTAATTGGTACTCTCTATAAATGTCCCTAAAGTCTATAACAACATTGAATGTAATGATAATTAGTTAATATCTATAAAGTCTCTAACACTCTTTGTTAATGTGAATATTTATTATTGATAAAAATTATTTTTGTTACACTATATTCTATACATTTGTTATTTTTAAAAAGCTTGATTTCTTTTTATGCCCACAAAAGAATAGATGAAGAGTATGTCAAAAAAGTTAACTTACAATAAAAGTAGTGGACTAACTGGTTCTATACTAAAATTCTTGGAATAGTGTAGTGACATACAAAATATTTGCATCTAACAAAAAACAATTAAATAATATACTAAGTGTGGCAAGCAAGAGAACGATATGGTTGGTTCTTTTAACAAACTTCATCATTTATTTCATATTAGTTATCACATATTTATTTTTGCAACCCAAAAATTATTTTTCCAAAAAGTATATGAAGAAACTTGTAGAAAGGTACAATGGAGAAGACAAATTTTTAATCATCGTCGAAGAAATTTTTAGTTAAAAAAAAGTCACCAAAATTGTAAAAAGAAATTGCAACATACATGAATCACTATGACTTACAATGTC
This sequence comes from Solanum habrochaites, assembly GCA_027704765.1. Classification (NCBI taxonomy): domain Eukaryota; kingdom Viridiplantae; phylum Streptophyta; class Magnoliopsida; order Solanales; family Solanaceae; genus Solanum; species Solanum habrochaites. The sequence goes on from JAKWJA010002491.1 coordinate 22,061,223, forward strand.
AGATTAAGCTTCACGAAATAGGATGAAGAAAACTTTAAGAAATTAAACACACTTCGTATGTAGTTTGATTAATATATTTGAATTCGACTCCCCAATAGAAAAAAAAACTACAAATAATAGAGGCAAAATTAAATGTTTTGGTTATTAAAGAACTAAATGTAGTGAATTCAACCATTCTCCAATTTTATGTGCTTTGGACTAAGAGGTGCAACAGTAGTAATGTCGCACTGCATTTATGAAGAAATCGGGACAAAAGAGAAGATCAATTTCCATCAAGATAGTCAAAAAATCACCAAAATAGCAAAAAGAAATTCTCATAGTTACATACGTAACTATGACTAATAATAAAGATTAAGCTTCATGAAATAGGAGGAATAATACTTTGAGGAATGAACAAACTTTATAAGAAGCTTAATTAATGTATTTAAATTTAACTATCCTATAGCGAAAAAAAACTACAAATCCTTCTATTTATATACAACAAAGGATATCGTGAGCAAATACTTACTGTGCCTTATCGGAAAGGTCACAACTCTTTGAAAAAGTTGCAACCCTTCGAAAAGGCCACAACCATTCATAAAAGTCAACTCTTCTTAAAAATCACAACTTTTCATAACAATTATAACTTTTCGTCAAAGTCACAAATGTTCATAAAAGTTATAACTTTCCGTAAAAATTACAACTTTTTATAAAAGTCACAACTTTTCAGGAAAAGGAAGCTAGGTTAGGAAATAAATAATTTCAAAGGGAATGTTGGTTTGTGGTAGCGCCATACAGGCGAGTCTAGAGTTCTCCTTTATATATATATATATATATATATATATATATATATATATATATATATATATTAAAGGATTCTTATCATCGTCTTGAATCTCTATTTTGTCTTCAAATTTGTCTGTTGTTGTATTATTAAGGGAGTTGGGAGGAACGCACAAGGGCAACTAAGTAACTCTAATGTTAATATGGTTAAATCAGTAAATAAACTACCCTATGTAGATACTTTGCCCACTTTCTTCTTCTTCATTCTTTGTAGAATCTAGAATGTTGATCCACGTCTATTTTCACATTAGGTATTTATTCTTTGTTGGATTCTTATCGTCATCTTGAATCTCTGTTTCACCTTAAAATTTGTCTTCAATGCCGTTGTACTCTTAAGTTACAGTGAGTTTTTCTTCCCACTTTCCCCTGATTTTTCTCCTCTTTAAGTATGTCCAACTCCAGATAAAATGCCTATAATTGTAGTTATTAACATACTTTTTCTGAATTTTTAGATGTATGTATTATCAATTATATCTATTTTGCTTTTGCATGTTCGAAAATCGAAATAAATATGTAGATGACTTTGGACTATTGATGCACATATTGCATCCTAAACTTGCTTTTTTTTCAATAGTGTTGATGCTAATAGTTCTGCTATTTCTTCCTATTTTGGGGTTAAAACTTAAACATGTGAAGAAGAGGAAACAGTTGAACTTGTAGATGAAGTTTTGACTTATTTTTTTTAGGAAAAAACATTTCAGTCCAGTTTTCGTATAGGTTTACCAGACCTATTTAAACTTGGATAAAAAATTTCCCTTTTATTTAGCTCTATCGCTATTCATCCTTTTCGGGTTTCCTATTTTATTTTCCGTATTCAGTTCTCCAATTTTCACCTATTATTTTTTAAATCTCATTGTGCTTTAAAATTAGTGCTTTTTCTTCTCCCATTTCACTTTATTTTCTCTCAACTGCATTGTGTTTTAATTTGCGTTCATGTGCAAAGTTGATCTTCGTTTCACTCATAACCTTTGATGATAAATCTTATATAAATTGAAAGATATCATGAAAGACTAGATATTTCAAAACACTGCTATTCTCTCCATTAAACTTGGACTAGACGTTTAGTACATATAGTTCGTAATTTCTCCAATAAAATTGAACTACGACTTTTTATAGATATAATTTGTATAAATAAATTTTAGTGGTTCTGCACTATACATGTCCAACATTTTGATCATATACGTCAAAGTTAATTTAACACTCTTGCATCATTGGATATGGAGATTATCAAAAATATAAATTATGTACACCAATTTTGTTTCGTTGAATTACTCTCTAAATAGCCAGAACTTTTGTAGTTTAATTTTACATAAAAATATATCCTTTTCAGTATCATGAACTATCAATATTATACACCACTGTTTATTGTGATGTTTGAAACCAAAACAAACTGTTTTCTATTTTTGTTTATTTAGGAGATAAACCAGTGTTCTCTTTTAGGGTGTATACAAATAGTATATTGTTAAGTTCTAGTTGCAAATGACTGGATGTATTGACAATAAGTGACTGCATCTGAACAAGTTATATTGTGGCACACAAGTGGTACCACGAAGCCATGGGCAGTGATGTCCGATTGATCATTAGTGTGTTCATCAAAAATGGAAAGGCATTTTTTTTTAAGGATTGAAATTGTTGGTAGACGTTGGAGGCGGCATTGGAACTGTGGCTAAAGCCATATGTAATGCATTTCCAGAGTTTAAATGCTCTGTTTTCGATCTGCCTCATGTGGTCGAAGGTTTGGTAGGGGGCAACAACTTGAACTATATTGGTGGAGATATGTTTCCAGTCTGTTCCTTCCGCTCATGAAGTTTTGCTAAAGGTATAAATCAGAACAAATGTACTTTTCCGTTCATTATTTTCTTGCGTCAAAATGAATTGGGATCAAAAGTAATCAAATGATGGATCACGATAATAGTTTGAATTGCTATTTCACTTGTTTAGAATGAGATATTACATGATTGGAGCAAAAAAAACTATGTTAAAATATGAAGAAACGTAAAGGAGCAATTCCAAGTAAGGAAAATGGAGGAAAGGTGATTGTTATTAACAGTGTGATTGATAACGTGAAAAGAGATAACAAATCATTCAAAACTCAATTGTTTTAAGATGTACTTGTGATGGTTCATGTTTCTGGAAAAGAAAGAAATGAAGTAGAATGGGAAAAACTCTTCTCTGATTCTGTATTTAATCGCTACAACATTAGTCCTATCTTGAGATTAGGGTCTGTTATTGAGGTTTGAACAAGAAATGGTTTCTAGAAGAGTTTTACAAATGGTATATATCTCAATATTTAATGGAAAGGAATATGCAAGAGGAGAAGTGTTCTTATGCCAATGATAAGAATATGAATCTTTGAAAAAATTATTTGTTTGAGTTATCTTCCGCCTATAATTATTTTAATATTTAGTTCTTGATGTATCAGAATTAGCATTTCATTTACATATACAGATTTTTCACATATATGCTTGTAGACAATAAATTCGCGTCGAGAAAACAATAATCAAGACCGGAAGATTATAGCAACAATCGATTTATTATTTCAATTGCTAGTGTTAAAATCTATATGATTCCTCTACATTCACCTTTTCAATTATAAATTCAAGGGATTTAAAGTTGGATCTTGATCTTGGACTAGAACTTGGACTTGGACTTGAACTTGATGTTGATCTTGGACTTGATCTTGATCTTGACTTGAACTTTATATTGATCTTCACTTTCTAGTTGAATTCAAGGGCTTGGAGCTTGATACTAAATCCAGTGGTCTTGATCTTGATCGTTCTTGAACTTGATCTTGAACTTGATCTTGGACTTGCACTTGATATTGATCTTGACTTAAACTGTATCTTGATATTTACTTTCTAGTTGAATTATAAGGTTTGGAGCTTGATCTTGAATCTAATGGTCTTTATCTTGATTGTTCTTGAACTTAATCTTAGACTTGAACTTTGAAATGGACGGGCTTGGACCTTGATCTTGAATCTGATGGTCTTGGTATTGGTCTTGGTTGTTCTCGAACTTCATCTTAAACTTGATCTTGATCTTGACTAGAACTTTAACGTTATCTTGATCTTGACTTTCTAGTTGAATTCAAGGACTTGAAGCTTCATCTTGAATCTGATGGTCTTGATCTTGATCGTTCTTGAATTTTATAGTGAACTTGATCTTGACTTCTTCAAATATTGAATTTGAACACTTGATTTCTTGAATCCTTGAATTCTTAAATTATTGAGTTCTTAAACTTGTAGGAAAATATATGGATTTTGATCCACGAGTTTTCTCTAGCTTCTCTATTTATAGTTTTGGAATAGAGGAGTTGCAATTGGAATAGGACTCCCTTGGGCCAATCAGATTTAAGTGACATGGCATATGACTTATAGAGCGGGCTTTAATTAAATCCATATTTATTAAATTTAAATATAAATAAATTTTATTAATCCAAAATATTTATTTGTACTAATATATTCATTAATTTAATATAATCCAAATAACTTTATAAATTTATATTTAATAAATTTTTAAGTGATTATAAATGTACCCTTCTTCAAGTCTTCTATATTTTATCTTTCAAAGAGTAGGCTTGAAGAATTTGAAGGCTTCAATTAGCATACTTAAAGATTTTGAAGACTTGATCTTGAAACAATTTTATTCATATGGTTTTGCTCTCATTGAGTCACTACCATCTGGTGCAAGTCTAAATTTTTATGAAAGATTACTCATAGTTTTTAGTGATGTAACACATCAAGTGAGAACATTTGATTTTTTGACACTAATGCAACTGAACTTAGAATATAGTTCTAAGTGCCTACGTACCTCAATGAAGAGGATCAAGTCACGATGCAGTTCTAGAGGAGTGACTGATTTTTTTTGTTGTTGTGTTGTACACAAGTTATACTCTTGCGTGTCAGGAATGACATGTAGTTTAGGCTCGTAACTTGAGAAGCATTTTAAATTTAAGATTTAGCTCAAATTTAAAGAGCTTTACTACATACAGTTTAGGCTCCTATCTCGAGGAGCATTTTAATGTTAAGATTTAGCTCAAATTTAAAGAGCTTTTTGATATATTGTTTAGGTTCCTATCTCAAGGAGCATTTAAACTCGATGATTTAACTCAAACATAAAGATTTAAGGGACATACAATTTAATCTGGTGTTTCAAGGAGCATTCCAACTTGAAAATTTAACTCAAACTTGAAGATTTAAGTGACATACAATTCAAACTCGTGTTTCAAGTATCATTTTAACTTGAAGATTTGAGTAACATACAATTTAAGCTCATATTTCAAGGAGCATTTACACTTGAAGATTTAACTCAAACTTGAAAATTTAAGTGACATACAGTTTAAGCTCGTGTTGCAAGCAGCATTTCAACATGCAGATTTAACTCGAACTTGAAGATTTAAGTGGCATACAATTTAAGCTCGTGTTTCAAGGAGAATTTCAACTTGAAGATTTATGTGACATACAGTTTAAGCTCATGTTTTAAGAAGCATTGTAACTTGCATTTTAAGCTCATGTGTTAAGGAGCATTTAGATATACATTGACTCTTCAAAGTCATCTTCGGATGCAGACTTGCTCCAATTTTGGAGTTCCTATATATGTTCATCGTCATGAGGTTCATACACAGGAGATTGTTGATCTTCCCTTAAAGTCATGTTTAATTCCATGTCATGTCCACGAGTTTCCAACTCCTTGAATGTATTGGTCTTTAATCCTTGCAAAATATAGTGAAGACCCCAATTCATACCTTGAATGCACATTTCAATGCTAAAAATTTTACTAAGGTGATCGTCGCAGTTGAAGCTCAGACTTCTCCGATAATTAATAAAGTCAACAACTAACTCATTTTCACCTTCATGAGCCTGTGTAAGTTTCCATATACTAACGACATGTCTCGTGCTATAGAAACGATTAAGGAACTCTTACTCAGATTTCTCCCAAAAACCTATAGAATTAGGGTCAACATATGTGTAACAATCAATGTTATTTTCTATGAGAAATCGAACGAACTCTTTAACAAGATAATTATCATATGTCCCAGCAGCATTGCAAGTCTCAATAAAATGTGTTGTATGTTGTTTGGGATTTTCTTTTGCCATCAAATTGTTGAAGCTTAGGAGGTTCATAACCCTCGTACATTTTCAAGTTATCAATCCTTTGTGTATATGGCTTTGAATATATGGGGGGAAATTTGGATGAAGAATCAGATTTTCCTTCGATAGCCTCTATGATAAAGTTCTTTAATTGATCAATTGGAACCAAACCTTCAGCTTAGATATGAATCTCTTTGATCTTTGTTTGTTTTACGCAAGACTCTCCTTTGTCTTTAATTTTAGAAAGATTCATAGGTGATTTACTTGGTCTTATTTCAGTCATGTTATCCATGTTATTTGTTAGCTTGGAAAGTTTAGCATCTTGTTCGTGTGTGCACTTTATCTGACCTTCAATTGCTTTAGTTAAGCTTGCTAGTTGTTCTTTTATAGTGGAAGACATTTTGATATTCTTTGATGCTTGAAATGTTTAGATGAGTAGTAGAGATTGTCCAACTGTCCAACATTTGTAGACAATAAAATTAGCATAGAGAAAATAATAATCAAGAATGAACGATAATAGAAACAGTCGATTTATTATTTCAAGTGTGAGTGTTACAATCTCTATGATTCCTCTAAATTCGCCTTTTCAAATATAAATTCAAAGCATTTAAAGCTTGTTCTTGAACTTGGGATTGATCTTGATCTTGATCTTGGACTTGAACTTGATCTGATCTTTGACTTGAACTTAGACTTGGACTTGATCTTGATCTTGACTTGAACTTTATCTTGATCTTAACTTTCTAGCTGAATTCAAGGGCTTGGAGCTTGATCTTGAATGTTCTTGAACTTGATCTTGAACTTGATTTTGGACTTGGACTTGGACTTGATCTTGATCTTGACTTGAACTTTATCTTGATCTTGACTTTCTAGTTGAATTTAAGGTATCAAAGCTTGATCTTTAATCAAGTGGTCTTGATCTTGATCGTTTTTTAACTTGATATTGGACTTGTACTTGGTCTTGATTTTCTAGTTGAATTCAAGGACGTGAAGCTTGATCTTGAATCTGGTGGTCTTAATATTGATCGTTCTTGAACTGGATCTTGGACTTGAACTTGGACTTGGACTTGATCTTGATATTGACTTTCTAGTTGAATTCAAGGGCTGAGAGCTTGATCTTGAATCTGGTGGTCTTGATTTTGATCGTTCTTGAACTTGATCTTTCCTTCTTCAAGTCTTGAACTTGAACAATTTGAATTCTTAAACTTGTGGAGAAATTTATGTTTTTGATCCACGAGCTTTCTCTAGCTTCTTGTTTGAATTCTTGGTCCACTTTTCTGAATTATGAGACCCCTATTTACAGTTTTAGAATAAAGGTGTTGTGATTGGAATAGAACTCCTTTCGGTCAACTAGATTTAAGTGATCGGACATATGAACTTTATGGAGTGGGATTTAAATAAATTCATATTTAATGAATTTAAATATTAAATAAATTATATTAATCCATAATATTTATTTGGACAAACATATTCATTAATTTAATATAATTCGAACAACTTTATAAAATATATATTTAATAAATTTTAAGGGACTACAATGCTTTTTGATATCTAATTGGTCGTATCAGTTCAAGGTTTTAAATTTTATATTTAATATTTTAATTCATTTTGTGCTCAATCAATTATTTAAAATTTTATTTACTTATTGTTGACTAATCTTAATATTAACATGACAGGAACATGAGAAATTTTCTTTTGGTTGCTTAGTTCTCCCTATCAAGGGTGATTTCTTATATAGTTATTTCCAAAGGATATGATAGAAATAACCTACCACTTAAAGTTTTAAATTTTTTATTAGAAATACAAACAAAAGTAAATGAAGATGAGGTGAAAAAATTTTCAGTCACAATCTCTTTATCAATTAAGGCTATGGAACTTCTCACGAAAATAATACAACCAGAAGGAAGAGTAGAAGGTAAGATACTTTTCGTTCATTGTTTCGTTATCTTTTTTATTAAGAAAGCTATATAGTCATGGATAGATTTCAGGTTTCTACTCTCAGATTTATTGGGTTTACCTTCACTAAGCTTTTGTCTCTTATTTTCTCTTTTTGTTTGTACTTAATTGTCACATTAACATTGTCATAAATATTTTTACTGATATTTTGAAGTTGTACATGAGAATTGATGAGGTTGCTGCCTGCTGGTGTTCACCTATAATTTCCTTGCAGACTTGATAATTTTGTTCCCATGTTATTATTCAGTTTGGAACATGTATATTTTTACATGTGTCGATTTGCATAGATTTGGAGATTACTGAGATGGAGAGCTCAAATATTTTATGGACTTATTTTGTGCTATTGTTTGGTCAAGGTTTTTTGCCTCCATTTCATTGAACACATTGATGACATTCCTTGATATATAAAAAAAGAGATGTTTTCCACGAAGAAAATGGATCTCAAGATATAAGGGTATTTGTTGTGAAGATATATCATGCTAGGCTAGAACAGTTGATTCATTGACACCCTCCCAATATTGTGATCTGTTTCTTGGTAAATCCCAATTTTGCAAGTGTAGGTTAATTTCTAGATTATTTTTGTTGTTTCAGTAGTTTAAAGGCTAATTTGGAGTCATGATTATTTGATACAACCTTAGAAAGTTATGCTTTTCACATCTTGTTATTTGAATATGCAGAATCGTCCCTGACAATGATAACAACAGAAATGTTGCTGGCAGCAAAATAAAGATGCTTATATGGCCCTTGATACTACACAAGCTTGACACAATCAAAATGTATTGTATTAGATAACTTAATTTACCCTCTTTGTAAATAAACTAAGGCTTTTTTGTCTTTTATACAAGTTCTTGTTGCTCTTTTAGTTGTGTTGTGTTATATTAAAATGTTGCAAGGTACCAGAAGATAGAATGTTGTCAATCGAAGTATTTCCCTATACTTACTAGTTCTAACGAAATATTGTAATGCTGATTTGATGTTTTTCATTGGTCCATGTATGTATGTGTGTGTGTATATATATATATATATATATATATATATATATATATATATATATAGGACTTAGAAGCCAAACACATTTTGTATTCAGTATAATGTGCTCTCCTATATATTTCTGTCTCTTGAAATTCTATAGTTCAATATAATTTATACTACAGTTGGAAATATATCCATTAAAACAAAGTACAAGTTCCAAAGATCATTGAAATCTCTGTACGACCCAGAAATTTAGAACATTTTGCAGCTCTTTGCAGACAACGAACAATTGTACTTCGGTATAAAGCAAAATTATAGTTACACGCCAACTCCATTCCAATAGATATATCTTCTTTACAAAATTGTAGTTCTTTATACATTAATTACACCTAATTTATGATGTGATTTCTCAAAAGACTAACCTAATTAAGTAATTGAATATGCCTGCTTGTTCGGAACAGGGGAAAACTGGAGAGGTTAAGAATGGAAGTCACCCTCAGAGGTAAGGAATTGCCAACTACAATTGTCATTTTGAGTAAATATATATCTCACAAACATAATCCATGTAACTTAAAGGAGTGTTTGCTTTATTATTTTGATAGTTAAATATACATAATGTATTACTATTGCAGAAACATGACACATAAAGAAGACAACAATCAACCTCCACAAGTTAATGAGGATTATTAGTAGATTTTATGGTATCTACAAAACTGTTTTTTGATGATGGTTTTGCTATATGAACACTATCAATAAATGGAAGTATGCAAGAATAGGTGACATATTTGAAACTATCAATAAGCACAAAAAGGGAAATCGGAGGTCCATTGAGGATCCTTCTATTTATGTGGAGGTTCGTGTCATCCTGCCTTTCTTCCATAGATATATCTCTAGCACAAAATGACACATCAAACTGGAATACTCTTGTACACATGCCTAAACTCAACAAAGGTCCTGCCCAAATGAACACAAAAACAAATTAAAATACTGGAAAGCAGAAGGTTATTCCAAAAGATGAATTTGAGCATATACTATGACTCAAAGCAATTAAAAGTGCCTAAGCAATTAATAGTCGGTCTGTATTTAACAACACTTACGGGCAAGACCTTCAAGGTACAACTCCTGCATAGTTGACTTTACATTCTCTTTCTCCTCAGATCCAAGAATGCTTTGTGCCACAGCAGCATTTTGATAAAGGCGAGGATGGATTCCTGGGATAGCAGGGGCTAAATCACCTGTGAGTCCTGCCTCTTTATTTTTCTTATCAGCATTTCCATGAAATGCCATGGCTTTCTCACTTTCAAATACGGATAGAATTATGAAGTTCCCATCAATCTCAAAAATTTAATCATTCCTTGGGGCATACAGAGAGGCGCCACAGGATCACTACCATTGCCCACATGAGCAAACTCATCTGCAGCCCTATTGGTATTTTTCTGATTACTTTCACCCTGACCTCCCTGGCCTTAATGGGAGCAAGGATCTTTACCACTGTATTTTCAAGAACAACCAGTCCCATTCACAGGCATGTTAATAGTCAATACTCTTCCAAGATGTTTTCTCATAAAATTCAGTCAAAAAAGACTCTCCACTCATAAATGATTCCATCATGCCTACATATCTTTCTTTCAATAAAGGAACCAACCCACCAAAGAGCAGGATGAAGAACAACACACAACTAACACTAAAAACCTTCTTTGTTTAAACCTCACTCTTCTTTTTCTCCACTTTCTTGTTACTTTTTTGCGTGGGTAATAGTGCCTGTGATTTCAACTTTGGAATGGGAACCACTGGCACTTGAGATCCTTGTCGGTTCATCATATAATATGGTGTATATGACATCCATGGAGGAGTATAGGTATTAATACCGGGGGGTGGAGGCACTTGAGAAGGTACACCAGTACCTCCAAGTTGTGCCTTTAGAGTTACATTTTCTTCCTTTGCATAGGATAAATTTGTATTTAAATGTTAAATTGTTGATTGAAATATTTTAAACTTATTATCTAACTCCCCAAAATAATGTTTTTTTCTTTTCCTTGACAAGTGAGCCCTTTCCTTGTTCCTAATTTTTCTAGACATCCTATTTTCGTCCTCATCCTTGTTAACTGGAGCTTCCCTAAGACAATATCTTGAGGTCAAATTGAATCTTCTAGAAGTATCATCAGAACTCGCCATAAGTTGACTTTTAGGTTGAAAAAATTTATTCAGGTTCATTTGACTCGAGTCCAAACTCGATTCCGACCCGAGAAAGTATGGCAGACAATTGGGGTTTTGAAATGTATCCTCATTGGTAGGGTTTGGAAATCTATCATTGAATGATTCATCAAGAATGATGGCATCGGTTGTGAAATTAACATTTGGAAATTCCATAGGGAAATCTTCGATATTTTATTGGAGTGTTATGGTCATGTGTAGGGCGTAAAATGTACTGTCAATGTTGAACTGCAAGACTGTAGAACTCCTCGATGAAGTTTGCTTCTTCTGCCGGCGGTGTATCGGCCATATCTAGAGTGCTTTAGCAATTGATAAGAGATTTAGTGAGAGACAAGATAGGAATAGAGAGAAAATCGAGAGTTACTTTTTTTTATAGTTTCATTATCGACATTGTTAAGATTGATCCATTAAATTTTGTAGATAGCATATCTAACGAATAAAAATTCAGATTTCTTGATGTTTCAAAAAATAAATTTTATATGATTTTTTTCATGGGTAATGTTTGTTTTACCAATTAATGCATGTACGAATACACGAATGCTCACTTAAATGATTAACTTTAAGAAAATATGTTAAATATTCATTGAAATAGTGAATTTTGTATTAAATATGTGATCCAAGAACTATTTGATTCTATTTATTTTCTATGTGTCACTTTATTTCACACTTACAAGGTCATAATCTAGAGACCGGTGGCTTGTATATCATTACTAGTTTTTGAACACGTGCATTGCACATGTATACCTTGCTAATTAGTATAAATACATTTATATATTAAGTGTACAATGTGTCAAATACAAGCTCAAATCAATGAACAGTGATCATATTCAACTAATATTATCATCATTGCAAGGCACATCATACAAAAATATTGTTATAAAGTGAATTTCAAATGTAATACTATAACGACTTCAAATATACAATTTTTATGAGATATCAAGTATTCAACTTGTTAAGAGTACTTTTTTTAATTTCACAACACATACTTTAAATGTAGGCACTATAGTTGCAAAATATTTAAGGCCTTAAAGTTTCAATCTTCGTTTTAAGGAATAATAACCTCCACTTCTTTATAGATGCATACATATCGTCGAAGTAGAGTAGTTTTTGTAATAGTTATGGAGAAATTCGATCAACGCATGTCTTTGTTAGCATGGTTTGTAGATCATTATCAATTTCATTGTGTACACCTACAAAACAAAAACAGTAGTTATTTGTTATAGAAATATCATTGTTTAAATATTTGATTGACATATATAAATAATAAGTATAGGCATATGAACCTTCGTCTTCTTTGACTCATTCAAAAGTATTAGTTTTGTCATGGGTAAATTTTGACAAAATAAATTTTAGTTAAATTATAATAATATACTTAAATTATGAAATACAACACAATCATTTGTAAGATACTAACAACATGGTAGAAAAAGAAAATAATATAAACCAATAATTATATGGTGCAAAAAAAAATACATATTAAAGAAAAGATAACTATGAATTTATATATATACATATTTATGAAACAACCCAAAAAAAAACAACTAAATTACATATAAAAAAGTTTGAAATTATCAAATAAAAGGTTAATGAAATAGAAGCATTGTCAAAGGATAACTAAACAAAAAACAGAAGTGTTATCGCTTCTACATAAGTTCAGATTCCAACATTCGTATGATTAAACATCAAATCAAGACTTTATAAAAGAGAAGTATTTTCATTAAAAAAAAAAAGAATAATGACAATATTAGTCCACCTTACTTAAGTTCGTCTTGTACTGCTCATAAAATTAGATCGATAGTGATAATAGGATTTAAATATTAATAGGGGGATAACATGAGAGGTGAAACGACTTAAAAACTTATTTGAAATATAATATTTTATTTTAAATTATGTATTTTTGGATTCTTAAATGTAGCACATAAATAAGAGTCGGTAAAAAGATTTTTACTTAATGACATTATACTATTGTTTAATGAGGAATTACGTCTTCTTGGTTTATTAATGTGGTTGAAGAGAATGGGAAGGATTGTGATCTGTGATGAGTGGTGTAACTATTTAATATGCTATATTTGATATCCAATTATTAATTAAATATTTTTCAATATTTTGATTCAATCTAGGGGTAAATAGTAAATCAACTTTTCATCTTTGAAGCTTTTCACTTTTACTAATATACTAGTTTTCGGAACGTGATTATAAATTCAAAAAATATATGTTATAGTAAATAATATTTTATATTTAAGCGAAAATTTGAATAATAAGTTTTGTACAAAATAATAGGAAAAAGCGTCTAATGAATCCTTGTACTTGTGTGAGTTTGTATTGTGAAGCCTTCTACTTATCCATTTGTCATATGGACCCTTGAATCCATCTAAATTCAACATTATAAACACGTTTTCTAACTTGACGTTCTATGTGGCAGATACAACCAAGGATCGTGTGATACACACATCTGAGGAGCGTAAAATCTGGTTAAAAGGGTCTAATAACCACATTAGGGTTTTAAAAAGTCATCTTCTTCCCCATTCATATTTAACACCATTATTAGACAAATTTGAGTTTTTTTCTTCCCTCTTTTCAATCTTCTTTATCCAAATTTCTTGTCCATTTTTGTCATCATTATACTCCTCTTTTATTTCTATGGATTTCCAGTTAACTCTTTGCTTCATTTTGTGGTTGATCCTATTGTAGTTTTGTACATCATAATGAAAATTGCTTTTCTTAGAATCCAATAATCTAATAAAAATCATGAAACATGTATTGAAAGCATAAAAAATAGAATCCCCAAAAAGTTTTAAAAAAAATTATTATAATTAACTAAAAATCTAAAAATTAAACAAAAACATAAATAGAAGACGAAATCTAGACTAAACAACATACAAATATGAAAGTAAGTAACAAAATTTACATAGACAAAACCAAAAAAAGTACTCAAACAATTTTGTAGGAATGAAGAAAAAAATGAGAAAGAACAAATGTAGGTATATATAGCCACACGTAGACCTGTCTACGATGACGTTGACACACTGTGCACTCAAGCAGTGAGCCTCTCTTTTTCAATTTGGATGAAAACAAAGACGAATTGTCTTGAATACTGCTGGTGTTTTTTATTCAATGGAAGAGTAGAAAAAGTGTGGGGGGGGGGGGGGGGGGAGGGGGGGAGGGGAGTGCAAGGAAGAGGAAAGATAAATGAAATGAGATTGTGGGAGAAGTGATGGGTTTGGTGGAAAAGGTAAATAAAAATCAAAAGTCTATTAATTAAATATAATAAAATGTCAAGATGACATGAAATGACATTTATCTATAAAGTGTCATTTTACAATTATTTTTAAAATTACGTGTGAAGCGTTTGTGGTACACGCACAACTAAAGGGGTAAAAAATGTGTTTAAATTATTGAGTTTAGCTAGGTTCGGGGGTCCAAATGACAAATGGTAAGTAGAAGTGTTCACAAGACAAACTCGTACAAGTATAAAGGTCCACCAGACCATTTTGCCAAAAATAATATTGCCGAATCTTTTGTGAATATTCAATGTGGATCACTTTATATACCTCTTATTCACGAGAACCTATGAAGATGGTCAATGAAATATTTTATTAGTTAAATTGTATATGTATATGTTTATTAAATTTTGATAAGGTTTAATCATATAATTAGTGTTAACTTATTAATATTATCTTACAGACAATTTTTATTATGTAGTTTTCTTGACATCTAACCAGATGTGCTTTGCACATGTATTCCATGTTAAACTATTTAGATGTTTTTTTAGAACTACTTTTGTTTTATAAATTTTATTTATAAGTCATAACATATAAAATAGATGTCGTTTGTGTTGTTGGCTCACATATTTGAATTCTCAATTGATTGTGCACATAAATCAAATATAATTATCTGATTGTCCATAGATAAGTGAAATCATATATATAATCACATGTTTATCTTACATCCCCAAAAGACATAGTTCTTATACTTCAACATCGTGGTATAAAACATACAGAGACGGTATAATAATATGAAAAACTATTGGTCAAAGGTTAATATAAGGAAAGATGAAATATAAATATAATTACTGTAATAACTATGAGAATTCATATTATTATCACTAAAGAATGTAAATGATTGTGAATAACGTTTGCAATAATTAGTAACAACTAAGAGAATTCAAAATGTTGTAACTAAGAATTAATATGCAATAGCTGAATTTCTAATAAATTTTATGCCTATATAAATAAATAGGACTTTAATCAATGTTCTCATTTTTAATAGTTAGTAGATTTTAATTTAGTGTAGGGACAATACAAAAATGTTTATTCCATATCACTGAAAAGTTTATATATTTTTATAACAACTCATTCCAAATCATAACATAAAGATCAAAAGTAAATGAATATAGACAAAAACATTAAAGAAAACTCAAGACATCAACATATTAGTGAGATTCAACCTACATTCATACTCGTGATGACTAATAACTTTTAATGATTAAAATATAATGACTATGCATGAAAGACTTATAATACTGGTTACATTTCTTCTTCTCATCCAAAACACTAAACGATATTATAAAAAAAAACATCACTTCAAACGATAAATGCAAATGCGATAAAATATTTTTATTTTAGCAAAGATTCTTATCAAATCACAACAACAATATTATTATACTCAATGTAATTTTTCAAGTGAAATATAATTTTTATAAAATTTAATAATATAATATATAAACAAAGATAATTCAGAAAGCTAGGTGAATTTTGAAGTTCACATTTTGGTATTCAGTTTCTTTATCTTCTCCCTTTAAACCACTTTTCCTTTTCTTATTTGTGATCTAACTTTTGACTGAAAGGTATTTTGTCAATCCTAATATATTTACGATCAATTTACCTCACTTTCCTCAAGTGCAACATCCTCTATTGGTCTATCTCCTTTCAAATCAACATCTTTTGAATAATCATCATGTATCTCTATAAGATAAAATAAAAACTCTCTGGAAAGGATCACAAATTATTATTGTGTGATTCAGTACGATAACAATATGAATAATCAAGAAAATATTATTTCCAATATAATAAATCAACACCTATCGTATATCTAATGTCATCCTAATAGTCACCCATTGTTATATAATTTAATTAGTTGGAGCTTTGAATTTGGCGAACCAACCTATTGATTAAAAGAGATTCATTTGTTCATCTTCGATATAGTCTAGGATGATTTTTCTACTAATTACCTTGTGAATCGCTACTAATTGAAATAAAGCGATAAAGAAAAATAGAAATTAAGATGCTTTGGTAAGGGACGGATATCGACATTTATGTTGCATTTAGGTAATGTTTATATATTTTTATCACAACTTAATTCAAAATCATAGCATAAAGATGTCATTAGAAAATGTTCATTGTGCTTATTAATAAAAAAAGATAAGTTAGTTTTTAGACTCAACCAATATCAGGAACATGCAAAAATTAAGATGGCTAGAACATCACGACAAATTAGACAATTTGATGCAATTTCATAATTGAAGAGATTTTTTTTTCAACTTTGATTACTCAAAATAATAATAATTTTGTTCATCAAATATCCTAAATTTCACATGCGACACTCAACCTAACATGTATCTGCACATATAAAAAAATTTGACAAGAAATGATTTTAAAAATTAAAAATTCTTACATGTAAGTATTCAAAAGTATAAATTTTAATAGCATAAAGGAGCAAACTTGAAAAATTGAAGGAGAAGAAATGGACAATGTAGTTTAGGAGAACAAACATGAACTAAGAACGAAAAACTAAATTAAATCAAATTGGACTAAAGTAAGAAGTACCATAATCTTCACTTAAATCATGAAAATTATATTCACTCGCCGTTCTTCTAAATCCTTAATTAAATGCAAAATACCCATGCAACAAAAATTTCTGAATATGCAAATACAAAAGGGAAAATATCAATTATCACTTATTTTGGTAGGAACAGTGTTAGTTTCATCTCTATGATATGTACAATGTTTGGGATGTCAAGCTCAAATTATAACTTTTTGCATATCATGATTAACAAACTTTTAAATTTCAAATAAAAAGAGAAATTGGAGAGAGAAATAAATATTTCCCAATATTTTTTGAAGATAAAAGTTGAAAAAAGAAATACAATGCCAATTCTTTTTTAAGACCCATGCAAATTAAAAAATACTTTTAAAGTAAAGTTCATCAAGAAATTATATCCAAACATAAAATTGAGAACGATATGCTAATTAGCTAGAAATTTTTATCAAATCGTAAAATTTTAAGTTCAAAGTCATGCAAAATGGAAAAGAACAAAATTATATAGTGAAACACATGATGAAATTTCAATGTGACAATTCAAATATAGAAAATATGTGAATAATGATGATTGAAGAGGAACATAACCAAGTGAGACGAGAAGATGAAAGAAAAATGCGAGGAAGTCCCTCTATTTATAGTAAACTATGGGTAGTCTGAACCAAAGTTTTTTGTGTCTAATCGGAAAAGTCATGACCTTTCAGAGAAGTCACAACCCTTTAGAAAAGTCACAACTTATTTAAAAAAGTTACAACTCTTTGGAAAAGTCACAACTAATCGACAAAATCACAACTTTTTGAAAAAAAAGTAACGACTTATCGAAAAAGTCACAACTCATCAAAAAAAGCGCAACCTAAGTTAGGAATATCATAGAAATTTAACATTTAAGTTAGGAGTTCATGTTTTTAAGGTAATATAGATATAATATAAATATCGATACAGATTGATATATATATACACACACACACATATATATATATATATATATATATATATATATATATATATATATATATATATATATATATATATATATATATATATATATATATATACATACATGATTTGATTCTATTTATTTTCTAAGGACGTTAATAAGTGCAAAATTTATGGGGCTTCTAGATGGAAAAATAATGGTAAAAAATTTTCAGTCATGGTCCTTGGGTATTTTTTTAAAAAAATCAAGGTTGCAAACATTGCATGTCTTCAAAAACATTTAAAGTAATGAGATGGCATCAACAAATATGGAGCTCTATGACATGCTCTAGATTCTGAAGGCTTATGTTGCACTTTATTTTAATGAATAGATTTTACAATTTAATAAATATTGTGTTGGGCTATAGAATTTGAAAAGACAAAAAAATCAGCAGAGCATATTCTCTCAATAATTTCAAATCTGAGGATAGTTTACACATAATAGATATTTAATCAAAGCTTAAAGCCTGAACAATTCTATGCTAGAACTCAAGCAATCAGTTATTGTCAAGTTACATTGATTAAATCTCGAGTAAATTGTTATTGTTATTTCATGCTCTGTTCACTTACAATTCATTTTGATATGTCAGTGGTTAATTTGTGTTTATGATGTTAGTTGTTGTTTTTGAGTACGTGTTTTAACTCTGTTATTTATGTTTCTGCAAAGTCATTGCTTCTAGTTATATTGAACATATACACATATTTTGATTGGTTATGTTTCTGCAAAGTTATTGTCTCTAGTTAACACAGAATAGATGCATATCCATTGTGCATAAAAAAATTATTGTACCTACACAGTTCCAAGAATTCATCTTTTGATATTATATATAAAATTCTTTAACTTAAAAGTATTATACATAAGCTTACATATTATTTATTTTTATATAGACATCATGTTTCTCACTTATCAATTGATCAAATTCATTATGCAAGTTAAAAACTTATAATTGTTTTCATGTTCAAGTGTAATTTTTTTTTTACTTTGTTAACAATTTTTTGATTTTTTTCCCGAGACATATATCAAAATTGTAGAATCTATGAAACTTAAATGTGTTGTTTTTCTTATCAAAAGCCTTTGTATATATATTTTTATTTTCTTTTTTATTTTTCTTTTTATGCTTATTAAAAACCAATGATTTATTCTTTTCCGAATAATTAATTCATTAGACTCTCTTGAGTTATGTGATGATAATTGATAAATAATTAAATTCATGTGGGAATATTGCTCATATTTTTTTAAAAACCTATTTTTTCTTTATGGTGTTAGTAAAGGATTATTTGTAAGTTCAATGCAATTTTTCGCGTGATCAGGTTACCTAGTTATAACAATATAATTGTAACTTGGAAAAATGTGATTGGTAAAGTTTTCTTCTTTTTCAAATTGTGTATAATTGGATTTTTGAAAGAAAATAAAACTACTTTTATATCAAGTCATATTCTTAATTCGTCAATTTTTGACTAAAAAGGGCACAAATCCAATGTAAAACAGACATCCATCTAATCTCTATTTGTCAATGGATTTTTTGTTAAGCTTTCTCTCTCTAATTGTATAAAGTTTTTTCCCATTTTGTCGTTAGGATTTGATATTAGAGGTAAATTCTCTGTTTTTTTCAAATGTTGTGAGTAGATTTTTCTGCGCTATGGATTCTTATCCACCATCATTCAACTACGCTTAATTCTCAGATGTTCCAAGATTTAATTTTCCCAGGTAAGTTGCCAACTATTTTAGGTATGTTCTGTGTTTTTACTTTTTTGTATTAAGATTTGTGTTTTCTCAGCAAAATAGGATTGTAATTTCCCTTTTTCTTTTATGTTCCTCTAAAAGAGTCATCACTCTCTTTTGATGTGGACAACACAAGTCATTGAGAATTTAGATATTTTGAGTTATTAGGAAGGACTTTTTTTCTCGTATTGTCCCTTAATTTTATATCTAACCTTATTGATCCTCGTCGTAGTATATCTCCTAAGCAAATTTATGGTTTGGATAAGCCCTCTGCTTTTTCGTCCTTTTTAATATTTTTTTTGTATTCATTTAAGTAAGAACTTTGTTGAGTTCAGGCATGTTGTACGAAAGTGTTCAAATTCGATGTGTCATCTTCTACTCTATGAGCCATAGTTCTTGTTACCACTACTAGAAATATACCTGTGGAAGAAAGGTTGAATTTCTCGTGTGTCCACAGAAATAGAAGGATCATCGGCATTTCTAAAGAACAAACTTGAACAAATGGAATTCAAGAGAACTTCAGATGCCATGGAAGAAAGTGACTTGTTCTCATTGAAGTTCTCTTACTTTCCATTTGTCCCAATTTGTTATTCAGAAATGTTGTGCGAGGGTCTAGAAAGGAAAACTAAAGGACCATTGAGGACAATTCTATTTCTGTGGAGATGCGTGTCGTTCTTCCTTTCTTCCATAGATATATCTCTAGAATTGGTAACATAAACAATGGCTTCTGGAGCAGAAGATGACACATCGAACTGAAACACTTTTCTACATGTCTGAACTCAACAAAAGTACTGCACAAACGAACAAAATAATGAATTAAAAGACTGGAAAGCAGATGGCTTCTCGGAAGCCATAAATTTGCTTCGAACATATACAATGACGAGGATAAAATGAGGTCTGATAGAGCATTAAGGGACTCTACAGGGAAAATGTCATTCCTACCAATTCAAAATGCTCAAATTCTCAAAGAAAACACTTGAAAGAGAAACATTTGATAACAAAATTTGTCCCCTTGAAAATTTGTTTAGGGTGTAATAGCTAGAGGAATGCACTTCTACCACGAATATAAACTTAAAAAAGGCAAGGAAAAATGAAGCACGAATTTAAATGATATGAAGTCCATAAAAAATTTGTTTAAGTGCTCAACTTTCTATCATCAAGGATTTGTGTTGTTCCCGTAAATCTTTATCATGTTCATCAAGACAGTGTTTTGTATATAATCCCCCATAGAGTGAAAAAGTTACAAATTTGAAAGAGAGACAACTATGTTAGATGAACATAGAAGAAAAAAGGAAATTACAATCCTATTTTGTTGAACAAAGACAAATCTAAACAAGTAATATTAAAATTGTGAAATGTGAATTTAAATGATATGGTATCTGTTAACTAATATTACAAAGATAAGAATAAATATAGTCATTCCAGATTGAAAAGCACTTACCGGCAACACCTTCAAGGTATCACTGCTGCATCGTTGACTTTACATTCTCTTTCTCCTCAGATCCAACAGTCCTTTCTCACTCTGAAGGACTTTGATAAAGGAGAGCTAGGGTTCCTAGGACAGTAAGTGATAAATCTCCCGGAACTGTGAGGCTTGACTCTCTATTTTTTTATCAACACTTCCGTGAGATGCCATGGCTTTATCACTTTCCAACACAAACTAAATTATTGATTCCCAACAATCTCACTAAGTTTATCATTACTCAGAGTGTACAAAGAGGTTGCCAGAGTATCACTACCATTTCCTAGGTGAACAAACTCATCTGCAGCTTTAATGGTATTTTGTTGATTGCTTTTACCCTGACCTCCCCGGCCACAACGTGAGCTTTGATATTTTCCATTGTATTTCCCCGAATAACCAATTCCACTCACAAAAGCATCTCCTCTCATAACCTTATTTATTTCCACACCACTCTTCTTTTTCTCCACATTCTTGTAAAATTTTGCTGCGGGCCCAACTGCTTGTGGTGTAAACTTTTGAATGGGAACCGATGATACTTGTCTCTTCATCATATTAGGTTGTGTATATGACATTGATGGAGGAGGATGGGGTTCCATCCCGGTGGTGGATGCACTTGAGGAGCTACACCAGTACCTCCTAGTGTTGCCTTTGGAGTTACATTTTTTTCCATTTCATAGGATATCTTTCCATTCATATTTTAAATTGTTGAATGACTTATTCTAACTTTATCATCTAACTCCTCAACATAATATTTTTTCCCTTTCTTTGACATGTTAGCACTTTCCCTATTCAAAACTAATTTGTTCATCCTCATCATTTTTAAATTTATCACTTAAGGAATATATAGTGGATTTTTGGTGTTTGCTTACATTATTCGAGTCTTAACTACCTTTTTTCCTTTTCAACAAATAGCTAAATTACTTATATTAGCATTGAGTTTCTGTTTGGAACTCCACCTTTTACTGAATTACTTCATAACCTTGGAGAAGAATGTATCGATTTCATAGAATTTGATAAATCTTTCAACTTTTTGAGAAATTGGAACAAAATTCGTAGATGGAACATTCAACTACCCAAAGACATCGATAGAAACTTGGTCAAAAAATGTAGACACTTCATCCAAAACTCCCGAGCTTCTCCAACTATGAAGTTTCCCTAGCGGTGACATGTCCTAACTATCACACCTCTCGCTGCCTGATTGCCGACCAAATTTCTTATTTCCTGTGTTCTCAAATTGATATTTCTATAGGAATTGCTTAAATTCCCAATCAATTCATTCTCAGGTAGACCAAAGAAATTAGGATCCATGTGGACAGGGTTAGATCCCGAGTTTCCCCTTGAAAAAATACTGAAGTTGACTTGGAAGTTCTAGAAGCATCGCCAAAACTCCCCATCAGATGAATCCTAGAGTGACATAAGTTATTTGGGTCTATCTAACCGGAGTCCAAACCTATTTCTGATATGATATAGTTAAAAAGGGATCTAGGCATTTGAAATACATCATCATTGGTAGGGGTTGGGAAAATATCATGGAATAATGCATCAAAAATGATATCATCAGTTGAGAAATCAATGTTCTGAAATTCCATAGGAAAATCCTCAATATTTTCTTGATTTGTTGTGGTCATGTGTAGGGTGTAAAAAGTATGGTCAAGAGGTGGAACTGCAAGACCATTGAAGTCGTAGATGAGGTGTGCTTCTTTTGATGGTGATGGATCGGCCATATCTAGAACTTTTGTAGCAATTGATCACAGACTTAGTGAGTGACATTGTAGGAATTTAAATGAAACTTGCATTTACTTTTCTTTTAAAGTTTTATTTTTCGAGATTGATTTATAAAATATTGTAGATATAATACCTTAGAAATAAAAATTAAGATTATTAAAGATTAAAAAAATAAATTTGGTTGTTTGATTAGTTAATTATGTGTATTTTACCAATAAGAGCATGTCCATACAACAATCCTTTTAAAGATCATATATTGAGGAAGGATTGTTATTTTTCAATGAAGTAAAGGGTGTAAATATGTGATCCAAGAAATACTGATTCTATTTATTTTCTCTATGCCTCTAGATTTCACCCGTAGAAGGTTCTAATCGAGATTTCAATGACTAGTATATCTTATAAAAATGAATCTTTCTATTTGAGTATTTTTTTTACCTATTTGAGTCCTTTCAAATAAAGAGCACTAGTCTAATTTATAATATAATATATATAGAAGTGCAGGATCACAATAGTCCCATTAGTTAATTATAGTTATTTAAAGTAATACTATTGCATATTGAAGCTATGTGAACAATTGCTGAATAATTGTTGATATGGGTGATCCATCACCACCGGATGTAGCAAACCTCATACGGGCACTTTTATGGTCTTGCAGTTCCACCTCTTGACCATACTATATATGCCCTACACATGACCGTTACATACGAAGAAAATATCACTGATTTTTCTATGAAATTTTAAAACATTGATTTCCTAATCGATGATGTCATTTTTATGCATCATTAGATGATATTTTTCCAAACCTTATCGATAATGATGCGTTTCAAATGCATAATTACTAACTTGAGTGTCTGGGGTCGAAGCTAAGTTTGGAGTTCGGGTCAAATGGAACCAAATAGCTTTGGTCAACCTAGGAGTCAACTGATGGACAATTTTGACTATGCTTGTGGAACAATCAAGTCAATCTTGGGAGATTTCCTCAAAGAGGCTTCGGGCTCGAACCCGGTTCAGATGGTCCATAATTGTTTGGTCAACTTGGAAATGAATTTATTGAGAATATTAGCAGTTGTGCTAGAAATATTGAGTTGATGTCGGAGGAAATGAGCAATTTTGACTTAAATCAGGAAGAAGGAGGTGTGATAGGTATGGACATGTCATCACGTGCGCTACTTCATAGTTGGAGAAGTTAGGAGTTTTGGATGAAGCTAAGTGTCTCCGTCATCGCAACTGTATTTTTATCGATGTCTCTTGGTACATGAAAGTGCCATTTCTAAATTGTTGTTTCAATTTCACAAAACAGCTGGATAATCTAGCAGATTCGAACAAATAGATACATTCTTCTCCGAAATTAGGAAATAATTCAGTAAAATGTGGAGTTGTAGAACAAATACTCAATGATAAATATAAGTAACTAAAGTTATTTTTAAAAGAGGAAAAGGGTAGTGAAGACTCAAAATATGTAAACATACCCAAAAATCCACTATATTTTCATTGAGGAACAATGCTAAGAATTATGAGGATAAAAAGAGGATTACAAGATTAATTAGGAACAGGGAAAGTTCTCACTTGTCAAGGCAAAAAAAATTATGTTTAGGTGTTAGAGAATAAATAAAGAATACTTCATTCAACATTTGAATCCTAATATATTCTATGAAATGAAGGAAAATGTAAATCTAAAGACACATCTTTGAGGTACTGATGTACCTCCTCAACTGATGTCATCCCTCGTGATGTATCTCAATCTTCCTCCATGGATTTCATATACATAACCTTATATGATTAAGCCACAAGGATCACGAGTTTCATTGGTTTCCTTTCAAAAGTTTAAACCATATGTGATTGCGCCAGTGCCAAAAATCGAAGAAAGTGGAGAAAAAGAAATGTGAGGTGAAAACGAAGAAGGTTCCCAATATTAAATTCTTTGGTGTGTTGTTCTTCTTGATGTTCTTTGGTGGGTTCGTTCCTTTCTTGAATGTGAAATATGAAGGTATGACGGAACCATTTATGAGTGGAGATTCTTGTGAGTGTATTGTTTTTTCAAAAATGGAAGATTTTTTACTATTGACAAGACAATGAATGGGACTGGTTATTCTGAAAAATATGGTGGAAGATCATAGCACACATTGTATCCGGAGAGGTCAGGTGAAAGCAATCAGCAAAACACCAATAAGGGTGCAGATACATTTATTTATGTGGACAGTGGCACTGCTCTTTTGGCAGCCTCCTTGTATGTCCCGAGGAATGATACACTTTTTGAGATTGACAGGAACTTGATAATTGTGTATCTATTGGAAAGTGAGGAAGTGATGACATCTCACGGAGAAGTGCTCATAAGAAAAATGGGGATGTAGGAATTGCTGAATACTTTAGTCATTTTTGAGTATATCTTATTAATATGACTATTTATTTTCTCTATGCCTCTATATTTCAACCTTTGAATATCCGAATCTATAGTTCAATGATTAGTATATCTTATAAAAACTTACCTTTTTAGTTAAGGATTTATACGTATTTGAGTGGTTTTATTTATCCAAATTTAATGCACATTTTAATTATAAAACTAATATCTTTTTAGTTGTAAAACTGCATACAAATGAAATTGAAAAATTAATCTGAAATACAATTATGATTAATCTTTTATTTCTTTACTAAAATATTTTTAGCTCCTACATTAATTTTAGAAAATAAAAGATATTTTGATCGTAATGGAAAATTTTAAAAATATAAATTGGATGTCTTTTGACATAATTAGTAAAGAATAATGAAAAGGAAGAGAATTTAAGCGGGAACAAACACTTTCTTCCATGGTAGTATCTGTCCACGTTGATCAAAGAGAGATAGGTGGTGGTCATGGTGATGAGATTGTTAGTATTTGAACTTTTGAGAGAAAATAAGGTTCAACAGAAGTTCTTTTAGTTTATATGACATATTTCAAAAGGCCTACACAAATATTATCATATCATATTATACTAAAAGTGTAAAGCAACAAAAAAAAAAGTTGAAATACTATTTTTTCCCCAACACTTAATTTAGTATGTTACAAAATATCTATTTAATTAAATATTAAATAATAATCATATCATATTATGATTAAATGTTAAAAGTGAAAAAATGTAAAACTCAAATGAAGAAAGATGAAAATATACATAGAAAGATATTAGATATCCTTTTAAAAATTAATTAATCACAAATTTTTATTTTTCCTTTTTTTAAAGCTATTTCATTGTTCTTAATATCATAAGAACTATTTGTTCTCTTATTTATTTATTTATTCATTTATTATTCTCCGTTATTTATTTGAAACACATATTCATACTCATATTTAATTATCTATTTAATTGTTACTCTTAATATCTATAGCTCTCATTCTTGTCATATTCATAACTTTCAATTATAAATAGTTGTTACTTATAAAAGTTCTTAAATATATTATTTGTGCTATAGTCTTTTTGTATTTCAACCTCATGTAACGATCGATTTTCATTGTTATAGAAAATCCTAGGAGGAAAAAATCAGGGCCGAATTTTTTTTGTAGTGTTTGGATTTTTCTAACGTTGTCCTGATTTGGAGAAAATCGGAGTCATCAAGGTGTGGAAAAATCTTGTAGCAATCAGGTTTAGTAAATATGAATTTGATTACATAATTGGTTAGATATATTATTAAGGAATCGGTACTACTCTACGGAATTGAATTTGGATAAGTATATCTCTAAGAATTGATCTTGATGCTAAAGGCATTTCCTGAATGTATGGGGTTAAGGATGTGTTGTAAAAGGGGGGAATTGAAATTCCCTTTAAGAGGTTGTGTCTCGCTTTTGGCCGCTATAGCGAAATTAGTGTCGTTGCAGCGACGCCACTACATTGTGATGGGTGCCTCTATAGCAGACGAGACGTAAAATCATAGAATTTTGTGGGAGCTCACTGGTTCGAAAATGCCGCTGCTGTGACACCGCTACAACGTGATATATTCCGCTATAGCAGGATGGGTGCCGCTAGCTGATATACCGTGGTTTCACGGTATAATTAATACTTTTTCCTTAACTTTAATGTGTCCGAAAGCCTTTTTTGTGCTAATTTTGATATAAGTTTCTCTTTATTTTGCAGGTAATCTATCCAGAGCTGAAAGCGGAGATTTTGAGCGAAAAAATGCAGAAGAGACCACCTACGGAGCTTATGACGGTCCGTCGTGCCTGTGACGGTCCGTAGGTGGCAGCGTAGTGCAGCTGCTGAAGGAAGATGGGGAAATCTGACCAAGTGGGGGATTACGAAGCTTGTGACGGTCCGTCATGGCTATGACGGTCCGTCCTGCAGGTTCGTCGTGAAGATCAGAGAAGTGATCCCAGTACCCAGATTCCAAGAGTTGAAGTATTTTGAAACGAAGACCCTCGACGGACCGTTGTGCCTATGAAGGTCCGTCACACTTGCCGTCTAGGGGAATGAAGAAAGCAGCAGAAGAAATTTCATCAAGTACGGGACGACGGAGTCCACGACGGTCCGTTGTGACCACGACGGTCCGTCGCGTGGTCCGTCGACCCAGTCGCGTTTTGGCAGATTTCCAGTAATTAGAATCCTTGTTTAATTAGGTTTTTATTTTTTATAAATAGTTCGAAAAACCTCATTTTTGAGGTTAGACTCTGGGAGATTAGACATCATATTATTAGACTTTGTGTATTAGTGTTTGATTTTTTGGAGATTCTTACAAGTGATTTTTGGTCATTAATCAAGAAAATTTTCGGACTTTATTCTTTCTCATTGAAGTAAGTACATGAATTCTTATTTAACATATTTGAATATTTTGTTTATGGCCATGAGTAACTAAACTCCATAACTAGGGTTGTGGGAACCATGGACGAATAATGAGGTAAACCCTAACAAAAATAACAATTCTAGAATAGTGTCTTGCATGTATTAATAATTCTTTCGCTTAGAAGTCTTTTTAACGGATGATCAACGTTCGAACTCGCCTTAATGGTACTAGCCAGACCAAGGAGGTAGATAATAGGATAAGAATTATTAACATAGATTTAGTATATACTATCTAACAGGCTAGTATTGATTGGTACGAGGTAATAACTTAGTCAAATATCGAATACGATGCTTAATATGAGGTAAAGATAAGGGTTAGGAAAGCAACACACGTAGCCAGACCAAGGTGCGGAGTGAGATTTTCTAGATGCCGGACCAAGGATTTAGAAATACATAACTTATCACTTTGCATGCAAGATACTAGGAAAGAATTGTTATCGTTACAATTATCAAGTTATGAACCTGTGGGGAACATGTAAACCCTAGTTACTTTGATTAATTGATTAAAACCCACAATTAAAAGCTGTTAGTGTCTCTTTCAAGTTCGTTGTTTATTTTCACTTATTTAGAGATAGAACCCCCCTTTTTATGTTTTTACTTTCTAAGGAAGTCATCAACCGAACAATAGTAATAACAAGTTAAAGTTAAGTCTAGACTATTTTCCTCGTGGGAACGATCCCAACCTCACTAGTTGGGTTATTTACTTGACGCGACCGCTTTACTTCTCATTTGAGAAGTAAGTTTGAGCGTATCAAATTTTGGCGCCGCTGCCGGTGGATTTAGCTTTTAGATTAACTTGAACTTATTACTAAAGTTTAGTTGATATTTTCTTGATTTTACTTTATTTTATTATTTTTGATTTCTTTTCAGAACTATCCTCCTTGCATGCCAAATACACGGAGAAGAAGAGAACCCTTGTTTCCCTACGATCACGAGCTAGAGCGTACAGTGCGCATTATGAATCGAAACTTGGGAATAAATGATGAGGATCCAAACCAGAACATCCCAGATCCAGTGGATGTTCATGGTCAGGTGTTACCCGACGCTCCGGGTGAACATCAACAGAGGGGACAAAATCCCGTTCCACGTCCCCAAGCATACTACAGAGGGTAATGATAACATAGCAGACTCGGATGGGCCACTTGTCTTGCCCCCTCTACCCACAGGCCACACTTTTGTGGTAACTAGTAGCGTGATGCAAATGCTCACTGCCAGAGGTTTGTTTTTAGGGATACCTTCTGAGGATCCACATGCCCATATAGCTAAGGTAAGGGCAGTGTGTAAAAGTTGTGTGGGGAGGCCTGATTTGGATCTAGATGTAATAGGTCTCAGAGTGTTTCCTCTCTCACTGACGGGAGAGGCTGCTATGTGGTTTACTGAGCTCCCATACAACTCCATCTTCACTTGGAACCAACTACATGATGTCTTCTTAGCACGCTACTATCCGGTCTCCAAGAAATTAAACCACAAAGACAGGGTGAATAACTTTGTGGCACTACCAGGAGAGTCAGTTAGTAGTTCCTGGGATAGATTCACCTCATTCTTGAGAAGTGTTCTAAATCACCGTATTGATGATGAGTCACTGAAGGAATACTTCTATCGGGGACAGGATGATAACAATAAAGTAGTGTTGGACACTATAGCAGGTGGATCTTATGGAGAATGCCCTTATGCTTAGATTGCTGAGAAATTAGAGAAAATCTCCCGTAACAACAAAGCATGGAGTACTAGGAAGTCCGATACAGGGAGAAACACCTTCGCAGTGCAGTCCACTCACAACCCAGCTACAGATGATATTCGTGAAGAAATGGCTCAGATGAGAACTGAGCTTGGGTTGGTACTAAAACATGTCACTGGGGTGCAGAAAAGATTAATGCAGTCAATTACTTGGCTAAACCACCACCTCCAAACGACGAGTGCTATTATACGGAGGATACTTATGCAGTAAATGAACAGACGGTGGGTTTCCAACCTAGAGCCCAAGGCTCGCATCAGGATAATTGGCGCCAAGGTCAAGGGAACCAAGGTCGGAACTATGGTAACTACAATCGTGAGGGTCATTATGTCCGATATGGAAACTACAACCGCGACAACAACTTTAACAGGGGTAACTATGCTAATAGAAACGATAGGAATGGGACCTATGTCCCTCCTCAAAATCGTGAAGTTACTCCAAGGGATGGTGAAGATCGTATGGCGCGAGTTGAGGATATGTTGCACAAAATGATGAGGAGGTTCTACACTAGTGATGAACACATTAAAGAGCTGAGGTGTGATTTAGCTAGTATTGGGAAAAAAGTTGATACACGTGCAATTTCGATTAAACAGTTCGGATTTCAAGTGGCCCAATTATCTGCAACAGTGAATACACGACAACCAGGCACTCTTCCTAGCAACACTGTCCAAAATCCAAAGAATGATGCGCACTGCATGGCAATCACTACACGGGGTGGTAGACAAACTATTGACCCACCTATGCCATCTACTGAGGAAAATGTGGTAAAGGGTAGTAGTGAAGCAGAGGGAAGTAATGGAAAAGATGCAGAAGTACCTATCAAGGTAATCCCCATGCCTAGGCCACCACCACCCTTTCCTCAGAGATTAGTGAAAAAGACTGAGGATGGTAAATACCGGCGCCTCATAACAATGTTGAAGCAGCTCTCTATCAATGTCCCTTTGGTAGAAGCTCTAGAACAAATGCCCGGTTATGCCAAATTTATGAAAGATCAGGTCACCAAAAAAAGATCGGTCACGTTTAGGGATGATGATAGATTGCAGCATTGTAGTGCTATCCCTACAAGATCCCTAGTACAAAAGAAAGAAGATCCGGGTGCGTTCAATATTCCTTGTACAGTTGGGTCATTACATTTTGCGAAAGCATTATGTGATGTGGGGGAAAGCATAAATATAATACCCCTCTCAATTTACAAGAAGTTGGGTTTGGGGGATCCAAAACCAACTGCGATGCGGCTACTGATGGACGATCGGACAGTGAAAAAGCCCATAGGGATACTCCATGATGTGCTAGTAAAAGTGGAGTCATTCATCTTTCCAGCATATTTTGTTATTCTTGATTGCGAAGTCGATTTTGAGGTGCCCATTATTCTTGGGAGACCATTCCTTGTTACAGGTAGAGCCTTAGTTGATATGGAGAAGGGACAGATGACATTTCGGTTGAATAATGAAGAAGGAACCTTCAACATTTGTAGGACCATGAGGCAGAGTGGTAAGCTCCAATCGGTATCTGCCATATCCCACAAAGAAAAGATGAAGAAGGGGACTGAACAGAAAATTGCAAAACAAGAGTTTATGGTTGGGGATTTGGTGCTTGTAGACAGTTTTGGGGTGCCTTGTCTTCCAAGCAAGCTCAAGTCCAAATGGAATGGCCCTTACTTAATTACCCAAGTATTCCCTCATGGGGCAGTTGAGTTAAAAGCCAAGGACGGAGTGCGGTTTAAGAGGAATAGAGATAGAATAAAACTCTATTTTGGGCATAAAGCATCGGGGAATAAAGTGATAGAGGCATACCATCTTGATGAAGTCTGAGTAATCGAGTGTCCCCTGTCGTGCCGTGACATTAAATCACGCGCTTGTTGGGAGGCAACCCAATGCTTATCGTCTTTTTAATAATGGTAGCATTTTTATATTAATGGGTTTTAAATTTGCAGGCACATCACCAGGAAATTCTACAGAAAAACTACTCCGCAGCAGCCACTAACGGATACATCGACGGACCGTTGCGCATGCAACGAACCATCGTATGCATCCGTCACACCAGGTTTGTTTTTATGTCATTTTGAAATTAGGGCACACACGACGGAACCTGCGACGGGTCGTCACAACTGCAACGGACCGTCGTCGGGGAACCGTCGCGTGATTAATGAGTTCTACCCTACCCGACCCGGCTGGAGCCTTTTCAAAATTTGACTATTTATACTCCCCACCCCTCCATATTTCACCCCATTAATTCCTTATTCCTCTCATCTCCCCTCTCTTTTCAACTTCCACATTTCCCCCCACTGATCATTTCCCCCAAAATCCTCCTAAGCCTTATAATTATCATCTACTCGTCGGTGCTGTTGCTGTAGGTGTCTACCTTGCCAACTGAATCATTCTCCATTTGTTTTTTTTCTCCATTTCCAAGGTATGTGTCTCTAAATTTATACTCATTTATCTTGCATTTTGGTTTAGTAGTTAGTATTTGCTTAGTTCTTAGTCGTATATTGTTTCCTTTATATGATTATGTCTAAACCTAGGCTCAAAATGTTCGAATTTGCCATGTTGATAACCCTAGGCATAGGTGATTTTGCATTGGTAGCTTCCTAGGTAGTTGGGATAGACACATATAGGTCTACAACACTACAAGACCATGTGGGTTCATCAGGGACGCATAGGGTACCCCCAGTTCTATCACTTCTACTCACAACGAGACCCCGATGACGGACCGTCGCACCCACGACGGACTGTCGTAGGGTCAGTTCCAAAAGCCCTAGCACCCTGTCCCAACAACGCCTGTGATTGACTGTTGTACCCACGACGGTCCGTCCTGCACGACCGTCATGATGGTCAGAGACCCCTCTGCTAAGGGTGTCCCAACATTTTCCACGTGTCCTACGACGGACACTTACGACGGGCCATCGTACCCACAATGGTCTGTCCTGCACGACCGTCATGATGGTGAGAGACCCCTCTGATAAGGGTCTCCCAACATTTTCTAAGTGTCTTACAATGGACTCTTACGACGGACCGTCGTACCAACGACGGTCCGTCCTGCTCGACCGTCATGATGGTCAGAGACCCCTCCTTCAGGTTTCTTTATATATACATAGACCAAGTACAACACGACGGACCTCATGACGGTCCGTCATAGCCACGACGAGCCATCATCTGGCCCGTCGTGTGATGCAGTTTCAATATCACTAACACACTACTTTCAATGTTTTATATCGTATGGGCTTGCCTGTCTTGTCTGCCACTACTCATACTAATATTGATCCTTTACAGGTACTATCTACTATGGCACCCAAGCAAGACTGAACCTACGCATGCGGGCGATCAATGTCTGTTGCCCTGTATGCACGCTTGATCATCGGCTCTGATGATGAGCGGGACCCTGAATATGTGCCCCCTGGCACTTCCGCACCTTCCCGTGCTGCACGTACGCTCAGAGCCACACCCAAGACGGTGGCGTCCGACATAGTCACTGCCTCCCAGTCTGATGAGGAGCGCACACTGACCGGCACACCCTCTGGGTCAGCCACAAATGAGGAAGGAGCGTCTGGCTCCTTAGGAGTATCATGGTCCGAGGAAGCTTCAGGCTCTGCTGAGGTTCCCGCACCCGCCACTGCTGCAGCGTCGGCCTCGTTGATGAGGCTGACAGTTCAGACTCTACATCCGGCGCACCAGCCCAGGTCCCCACCCCAGCCTCTGACCAGCCAAACCGGTGGTGTGTCGAAGGCCAGTTTCCAGTTTACTCCGACGCCAAATTCCTAACTGATAAAGGAGTAATGACTCGGACACTCACCTTGGAGCGGCGGGTACTTACAAGGAGTCTCCCATCGATGCCGGAGATCCACAACCTCTTCACCAGGAATCGCTTAGAGTGGACAGCCCGTCCGTTGGGACGATACAGCGAGGAAATGGTCTGAGAGTTCTACGCATTCTATGTAGCGACTCTCCGATCACAGATCGATAGGCGGGCTGCTCCCTCTAAATAGGCCCCACTAGAGTAGGTTCAAGTCCGGGGCGTGCAGGTTGACATTTCCCTGCCAGCTATCCGCCAGTTCCTATACGGAGAGAGTGCAGATGCTACGCGGACCCCCATCACTGCCGAGTTTGACTACCGCTGGCAGATAGTAAAGGATGGAAAGTTCTTGCACGAGCCAGCACTGAGAGAGACCACCAAGAGGTGGATGGCCCAGCACCTGTCAGTAGATGGAGAGGGTGCCGATTGGGTCACTGAGCCGAAGGGGGCCATCAAGAAGGCCAACCTCACGTTCGTCGCGAAGTTCTTGTGGCTGCTCGTCCGTCACTGCCTTTCCCCCACAGCTGCTGATAACATCGTCACCTGGGATCGAGCAGTGTTGATGGCGGCGATGATAGCCGGATTCGAGGTCGACTTCGCATGGCTTCTCCAGGCAGTCATGCACGAGAGGGCATTCAAGGTCACTACTACCTACCCCTTCCCGTGTATGATCTTTGCCCTTTGCAGGACCGCAGGTGTGCCCATATGGCACATAGATCAGTTGAAGACCCCGCAGGGCACCGTTGACGTCGGCCTCATCAGAGACGAGGCCAATGATTTGGCCCCACGTCGAGGGCCCCGTCCAGAGCTGCCACCACTTGCTAATGATCTTGCGGATACGGTGGCCCTGGCCCGCGCAGCTACACAGGCGTCCACTGACACTACCCCGGTCGAGTCTATCCCGGGTAGTAGCCCAGCCCCGAGCTCCTCTAGCACCGCCCCTCTACCGTTACTGGTCCCGCTTGCTAGGGTCCAAAAACTGGAGGCACAAATGGCCACTCTTCTGCATCATATCCAGCCGTGGATGCAGAAGTCGATCACTGAGTCTGAAGCGCGTCTAGAGAGGAAGATGTAGCACTTTACCGAGCGGAAGATTGCTGAGGTTAACCAGCGCCTAGATGCCTTTGAGTTAAGAGTATTAGCTCGACCAGCCCCTCCGGTAGATGTGTCGGCTCTTCAGGCTGCAGTCGACAGTCTTCGTGCAGACATCGACACCATACTAGAGCGAGGGTGCCGGATTCTGAGGCCCTTTTTGTCGAGCCTGCTGAGGACACAGTATTGGCGGCCCTGTTTACTACTGAAATTCCACCACCTCCCCCTTGAGAGAGTTCCAAGAGGCGTAGGGGTCGAGCAGAGGATGAGGCACGAGCAAGGAAGAAGGAGCGCCGAGAGATGGAGGTTGCAAGGAGAGCCTCACTTGCTGAGGCGGAGACACACCAAATCAGAGCATCGCAGATAGCGGCTGGGGCGTCTAGCTCCCGCACTGTAGAGACTGTAGGAGGCACTACTTATGGTGAGAGTGTTGCTGAGTACACCACTGAGGGTGTCCAGATTACAGAGGATGTGGGTTCCGGGGAACCGTACTGCGCTTTGCGCCACAGGTTTGCTTCACCTACCACTCTACTATTTAGATTTTTTTTATGCATTGGGGACAATTGCATGCTTTTTGTTGGGGGTGGGGTAAATGGAAAGTGAGTGTTAGGGTGAAGTCTGAGTAGCCCAACTCACTATCCTCTTTTGGGGTTTTCTTGCCTGTGTTCTTTTTCCCCAAAAGACTGATTACTTTTTCTGTTGAACCGGCACGTTATATCTTTTGTACATAGTTTAACTCTGAAGCATGATGGATAAAATGATATCCTGATAAAACTGGAAAATGTTGCATGACTAGGCGTAGTAACTGATTATTGTGTGGCTCTAAACATGAAATAGAGTTACACCATTGCATTACCCTAAATCTTCATTACACCATTGCATTACCCTAAATCTTCAAGTCGAACTAGGTGTCTGATAATCTGGTATAGTGATGAGATGTCAAGTGAGTGTGAGGAAATTTGAATAGTCCACTACTTGTACTGAGCTAGAACTTGCCTGGTTAGTCCTGCTAAAAGTAAGCTGTAACAGACAATTAGGAAAGGATCATAGGCCCTTATTCAAGATAGCCCATTTATAGCCTAAATAAAAGAAACCAAATGAAAGTTATCCTTCTTTGATCCAAATAATTTGAGCTTAAAATTAGACCTTTCTTTTTCACCCCAACTGATCTTTTCTGGGAACAATTTGTCGGCCCTGGTCCCTCCTTGGACATGTGCACCTCAGCTTATGCCAAAAGCATAAGTTGAGGGTGGCTAATGCATCAACAATCTTCGTTACGGCCCTGACCCGACTTTGGATATTGTGTACCTTGACTCATGGAAAAGCCATGAGTTGAGGGTGGCTGTTTTGAGGAATGCTCTGGAAAGTGGGGTTGAAAGAACAAAGACAGAGAAAGAATAAAAGTAAAGTGACTCAAGAACTCGTTGAAAAAAAAAGGAAAAAGAGTCACTTACACAAATGAAGAAAGAAGGGAAAATAGCAAGGTGAAAGAATGGGAGAAACTGGGTGAGATAAAGTGATAGAAAGTGGAAGGTTTAGCCGATATGTCAAGGAGGGCAAAAAGTCACTAAAGTATACCTAAATATACCCTACCTGACTCTGAGCCTATGTTACAAGCTAAGAAAGTCCTATCGTGATCCTAAGGGTTGTATAGCGAACTTAAGGCAGTGAAAATAAGGGTAAGCTTATGGCAATAGGTATGAATGAGTGTGACTTTGTTCTAAAAGCAAGTTTTGAAAAGTAATCCTTATACTCAAACTGAAATCATTGTGTGAAAAAGGAGGATTTTGTTCTTAAGTGAGGACACTAGTTGCAATACCGGAATTGTTAGCACCTCGGTGAGAAATTTAAGAGGATAGGTGTTAGTGCATGGTGAGTCTGTGTCATGTTTGAATCCCACAAAATTCAAGCCTATAGTGATAGCATGCATAGATTTGATGAGATTAATCGGGATTGATAGTCAAATGATTGCAAAGGATAAAACATGAATACTATTGTACAAAGATTGTGTAGTGAGTCATAGTGCGTAGCTTGAGGACAAACAACGAATTTAAGATGAGGGTGTTGATATACCGTGGTTTCACGGTATAATTAATACTTTTTCCTTAAGTTTAATGTGTCTGAAAGCCTTTTTTGTGCTAATTTTGATATAAGTTTCTCTTTGTTTTGCAGGAAATCTATCCAGAGCTGAAAGCGGAGATTTTGAGCGAAAAAATGCAGAAGAGACCACCTACGGAGCTTATGACGGTCCGTTGTGCCTGTGACGGTCCGTAGGTGGCAGCGTAGTGCAGCTGCTGAAGGAAGATGGGGAAATCTGACCAAGTCTGGGATTACGAAGCTTGTGACGGTCCGTCATGGCTATGACGGTCCGTCCTGCAGGTTCGTCGTGAAGATCAGAGAAGTGATCCCAGTACCCAGATTCCAAGAGTTGAAGTATTTTGAAACGAAGACCCTCGACGGACCGTTGTGCCTATGACGGTCCGTCACACTTACAGTCGAGGGGAATGAAGAAAGCAGCAGAAAAAATTACATCATGTACGGGACGACGGAGTCCACGACGGTCCGTTGTGACCACGACGGTCCGTCGCGTGGTCCGTCGACCCAGCCGTGTTTTGGCAGATTTCCAGTAATTAGAATCCTTGTTTAATTAGGTTTTTATTTTTTATAAATAGTTCAAAAAACCTCGTTTTTGAGGTTAGACTCTGGGAGATTAGACATTATATTATTAGACTTTGTGTATTAGTGTTTGATTTTTTGGAGATTCTTACAAGTGATTTTTGGTCATTAATCAAGCAAATTTTCGGACTTTATTCTTTCTCATTGAAGTAAGTTAATGAATTCTTATTTAACATATTTGAATATTGTGTTTATGGCCATGAGTAACTAAACTCCATAACTAGGGTTGTGGGAACCATGGGTGAATAATGAGGTTAACCCTAACAAAAATAACAATTCTAGAATAGTGTCTTGCATGTATTAATAATTCTTTCGCTTAGAAGTCTTTTTAACGGATGATCAACGTTAGAACTCGCCTTAATGCTACTAGCAGGAACAAGGAGGTAGATAATAGGAAAAGAATTATTAACATAGATTTAGTGTATACTATCTAATAGGCTAGTATTGATTGGTACGAGGTAATAACTTAGTCAAATATCGAATACGATGCTTAATATGAGGTAAAGATAAGGGTTAGGAAAGCAACACACGTAGCCGGACCAAGGTGCGGAGTGAGATTTTCTAGATGCCGGACCAAGGATTTAGAAATACATAACTTATCACTTTGCATGCAAGATACTAGGAAAGAATTGTTATCGTTAGAATTATCAAGTTATGAACCTGTGGGGAACACGTAAACCCTAGTTACTTTGATTAATTGATTAAAACCCACAATTAAAAGCTGTTAAGTGTATCTTTCAAGTTTGTTGTTTATTTTCACATATTTAGAGATAGAACCCCCCTTTTTATGTTTTTACTTTCTAAGGAAGTCATCAACCGAACAATAGTAATAACAAGTTGAAGTTAAGTCTAGACTATTTTCCTCGTGGGAACGATCCCAACCTCACTAGTTGGGTTATTTACTTGACGCGACCGCTTTACTTCTCATGTGAGAAGTAAGTTTGAGCGTATCACTAGCTGCAGCGGGACATGAGAGAATAAAGTCATAAATAAAACCCTTAAACGACCTTATATGACAGTTTTTTATTTTAGAGCTAAAGAACGATCCCTGGGTTATTCCAACTCGTTTTCACAATTTTTGAAGCTAAAGCTAAGTTTTTCACTCTCAGAATTTCCTTTTCAATTGAAAAAACGTTATATAATGGGTCAATATTGATGGGGAAGGGTTCCTTGATATATTTTATGGTGTAATTAACCCTAGTTTGACTATGTTTGGATCATGGGTTTGATCTAGGGTTAACATAATTGTAAGTGATCTGGGTAATTAACGTTTGTTTGTTGATTCCGATTATATTGTGATTATTTGTAGATGAATAACAATGGAAACGAATCTGAAAAGGGAAGGATCAAGTTTCTTAGGGGTTCAAACTTGTTTCAAGGTAGGTGATGGTTGTGATTTCATGATTGTGTGATGTACGCATGTTCTTGCTTCATTTTGATATTGTTTGTATATGAACATTGCAATTTGATTACATTTGTTATAATTGTGACAGATGAAAAATATAGCCATGAAATCATGTTGTAAATGTATGATCTTGATTATGTACTTCTAAGTGCGATTTTTGGTTAAAATCAGTTGCGTTTTTAGGCATGTAATGTCAAAAGAAGGGGTAAGTATAGATCCCTAAAAGATTGAGGCGGTTAAGAATTCGGTACAAGAAGGTTCAGTTATTGAAATTAGGAGTTTCATGAGACTAGCTAGTTATTATCGCCGTTTTATTAGGAATACTGCTTCAATTTCTACTCACTTGACGAATCTGACCCAAAAGGAGGTGTTGTTTGAATGGACGGAGAAATGTGAGGAGAGCTTCCAAAAACTGAAGACTCTTTTTGTAAAACTCCAAAAAAAAATCAAACTATTACTTGAACCATCCTTATTAGTGAGTAATTTTTTGCCAAGGAATATAAAATTAATTAAGTATTAACACATTGAGTTCCAAAAAAAATTAATTTATAAATATCAAAATCTAAAATTTGGAGATTTAAGTTAAGTATGATTTTTGAGCCTACTTCAAGTGATCACAACTCCTATTATAGGATGAATTAGGTGTGGTACAAGATACTATCGGAATTATATTAGAATTATCTTTCCAACGTTGCCAAGTTTTCTAATTTTCTAGTTTGGATGAGTGATATGACCTTTAGAAGTAGGTTGTCTAGTTAAGGAAAGTTAGCCAAAATGGATTAGGGGTATCTTTGTCCTTTCTGTACCTAATCAGATTCAATTCATTTTTAGTACTATTTTAAGGGTCTAATCCTTTTAGGTTAAATTTTATAATCATAATATACACCAAGGTTTTTAGTTGAGAGTTCAAGAAGAGAAAAGAAGTTAAAAGAAGAGAAAAGAGGAGAAAAGAGGAAAGGATCAAGCGTTCATCGTGATTCTTACATCTTGTTGCTTAAATTCGCCATGGGTCTAATTCCTAATAGGTATGTAAGCTTTAATAGTATTTTATTAGTTCACCCACACGCCAAACATGTTATTTTTAGCGTAATTTCAATCTCAAAAACTTGAAGGATTTAAGTTCTTGATAGGTGTTTTCCACGTTCATTATAAATCTTGTCTTGTTGGCATTTTGATGATTTCTTAAGATAAAGTGATTTTTGAAGTGTTTTTTGAGTTTTTAAATGTTTAATTAGGTTGGTTAATTGAATCTAATGAGAATTGAGAAAAGAAATCGATTAAAGGTTATTTAGGGTCAGAAAACGGGAGGCAAAATTATTTGAAAGCATGCCTGGGGGGGATGTTGGTGCGGCGCACCCTAGAAGCACCCAGGGGACTGGGGAGGCACGTATGAAGTGCGCCCAAATTCAATCTCTTATGTTAGGGGCTTGATCCCCGCGCTCGTAATGCGCCAGGGTCGACTGCCCCCACTCCTAGTTCATCGGTTGTCCCATTTGAATTCATTGAAAGTGTATCTTCACTCCTTTTGATTCTAAACACTTATAAATTATTTATAAAATGATTCATAACCTTGAAATAATAATTCAAATTCAATTTAAAGTCAAGATTAAGTTTTTAGAGGTCTTCTGAACCTTTTGAGAGTCCATTCGAGTACATTTGAGGACTCTTCTACAACTTCTAGTAACTTATTTCAAGACTCAAGTAAATGAGCATGAGAGTGAGGATATTCATGAGTCTATAGTATCACCTATATCCTTCATAATGAACCGTAACTCTTGAGTTTATAATTCACATTCAAGAGAAAGTTAAGATTAGAGTCAAGAAAGCCTTTAAGTTTAATTGTGAGTTCTTTGAGATCCATCATTGATTTGAACTAAGTTATGAGGAAGTAAGTAAGATAATGATAAGATTTGTATGCATTATTTCCATACAGTTACTTAGACTTTCGAGTCAAATCGAGTTGTTCATGCCCATATTTTTCACATGAGTTCCATAAGTTAAGTATCATTGAGATGAGTAGTATTTCCAAGTTCTAAGCCTTGAGTATTGAGTTCCCTCTTCCTTTTGAGATTATATTTCTAATCATGGAACTATTACATGTTATCCATGAATTCTTTTAGTTTAATTGTTCATGCCTATAATTCCGAATGAATCCTATAAGTCAAAAAATCTTGAGATGAGTAGTACGTTTGAGTTCTCGAGTTGAGTCGTTCATGATCACAATTCCACATGAACCCTCCAAGTTGATAATCATGAAATCATCCATATACATAAGATAATTAACCTTGAATCCATACTTCAATTCAAATAAAGTTAAGAGTCAAGTGTAAAAGTTAAAAGCAAATCAAAGTAAAGTTTATAAAATTTTCTAAGGTCTTTCACAAACGTTTTCACTTTGTTTTAAAGACTTAAATTTCAAGTCAAGTAAAGAGCAAAGAGTTGAAGATCTTCCTTAAAAAATTAAAATAAAGAAACTAAGTACTTCCTAAGAGTTGAGTTCATTTCTCAAAAGCTATAAGAACTAAGTATTCTCTAAGAGTTTATAAATGTTTTCACTTTTAAGTTAAGAGAAGAGTTCCAAAAGAGTTTTGAATAAGAAAAATGGAACATTGGTTCCAAGAGAGCTTTCAAAAGATAAAGTTTTGAGAAAATTATCTTAACCCATGGAAATGAGGTTGTTTTTAAAAGCATGAGCTAAAGTATATTTTGGGAGTAGTATTGAGCACAGATGTAGGGATGAGAGTTTATATTAACTCAAGTCTCCATTTAAACCATGTAGCCATCATGAGTATTAACGGTTCATAGATGATCACGTAAGTTAAGCTAGTGGATCTATAATGTTAAGGATTACTATGCGACGGTGAAGTATTAACAGTTTTGGCAGTGTGGGCAAGACGTTTCACTACTTTGTCTCATAGTGGTGGTTGTCGGTTAGAAATCTCACACAGATACTATATTACATTTTTGTATAAGTAAAGTTAAGTTTGTTATTGCATTTTTTTAATGAACTAAGTTGTTTTTACAGTTTTATAAGTCTTTTTTTTACATATAACATGTGTATTATTGCTTTATATTGAGTTGAGAATCTATATCGAGTGTCATTTTTTTTATTACAGTATTTAATCTTTGAGTTGATTATCTTATTCTTGAGTTTTCCATGAGTTTCAAGTTTGAGAAGAGGTAAGTACGTTCCCATTTTTATCAATTATCAAGCTTATGGTATGCTTTAGATTTCCCCTTACATGCTCGTACCTTCCACGTACTGATCCGTTTGTCCTGCATCTTCTCATGATGCAGACGCATGTACTTAAGATTGTCAACAGGAGATTCGTTGGTACATCCGATACTCGAGTTAGCTGTGGTGAGACTTTGCTTGTAGAGGATTTCATTTACTTTC
This sequence comes from Solanum habrochaites, assembly GCA_027704765.1. NCBI lineage: Eukaryota > Viridiplantae > Streptophyta > Magnoliopsida > Solanales > Solanaceae > Solanum > Solanum habrochaites. The sequence goes on from JAKWJA010002491.1 coordinate 22,102,875, forward strand.
AATTTAGTTAGGATGTCTTGGGTCTTTTCTCGACATTCGTCTTTATTAGTAAGGGGCTTAATAGATAGTCGATTTAGTTAACAAGTCTGTATTATTCATTTATTTATAAATGTTTAAACACTTAAGTTTCCTATTTTATGGTGAGGTCAATATATTATTTTATTCAAACTTAATCTTTAAAGTTAAAAGCTTTGTATTTGAGTTATTAATTTTATTCAATTTTAAGGTTTATGCATGCTTAAGTTAGTCTTTCAGTTGTAGTCAGCCAGGATGAGGGTTCTCTTGTGGACCAGCAATGGTTCTTGAGTGCCCACCATGTCCAGGGTGTACACTTCGGTTGTGACAAACTGGGTATCAGAGCACAGAGTTCAAGTGTCCTAGGGTGTCTATGAATCCGTGTCAAGTAGGATTTTCTTTATGGTTGTGAGGGTCCCACTTCTATAAATGAGGGACTATAGACATTTATGAAAAGTTTATCTTCGTTCGTACTCTTTATTGTGCAAAATACCTAAGTCATACAGATCTATTCTAACTCGTGCTTTCTCATATTTGTTTAACTACCCATCATACTAGAGATTGTTGAAAATTCAAGTTTAGAGATCCTTATTGATGAGTTGTTCCTAGAACGAGTCTTGAGAAAGTCATAAGACTCTAGAGGGGCTTAAGATAAGTCAAAGAGCAATTTAAGTGTTAAGTTTCAGAAGGATGCACCCATATTCATTTGAATCGTGCGTTTGAGATAAATGTGAGTTGTACTCTTTCCTTTAAGCCTTGTTTGAGCTGAGATCTGTATGAGAAAGAATGTTTATACCTTGGGTACTACTTTCACCCGAAAAGGTAGTATGAGCTATGAGATCATGAGCAGTAGTAGTGAAAGAGCTCAGAAATAGAGGAAAGTATGTAGAGGTTTAGTAAACCTAGAAAGTGAGGTTGGTGTTTGGAAGAGCTATATAACTATAGTCATGTACCTAGTAATTTAGTAATTAAAAGTTTCCCCTTATGTGTAGATTAAGAATTGAAGAGTTGTGAAGAGCTCATGACAGGAGGTAGACTAAGTATTGCATGTTAATATGAGTTTGAATATATCGTCACTAAAAAGGGGTTATGATAATGTGTCATTATGTTAGCAATGACCAAGTTTAAGTGGTGAATATATATAGAAGAGGAAGATTAATATTAAGGTGATTGATTAATCTAGGCTTATGAATTTTAAAAGGATAGCCTCGTTGTATTAAGAGGATGATAGAATAATTTCAGATATAATGCGTTGTAAGTGAGTAAGTAGTACTTAAGTTGTGGAGTGGAATGTGAGGGTAATTCAAGCATGTATACTGAGAGGTAAAGATTGACGAATTCTCATGAGTACCTAGTGGATAAGTGGTTCTAAATTGATATATTAGTATTGAGGCATAACATAGTAAGCGAGCAATCATATTGATATATGGGTTTTGTAAAAAACATTAAGCTTGACTTTGATATGACTGTTATGATAAAAAGAATGACAACATGAGGGTGATGATGTTAGTCTAGATATTTGAGCTAGAAGACTTGAAATATAGTAGGTGAGGAATTGAAAAGTTTGCAGCAATAAATATGAGTAGTACAAGTGAGAGACCCTAACCTTTAGATAAGGAAATTAAAGTGTGGCTAAGTGACAAGAGTAACAAGAGCATGAAGAGGTGTGCCGAGATGATATGTTACCTGATGAAGTTCCAGCTAAGTTATAATTTCCCATGTGTGCCTAGATAGCATAATTAAGTTGTCAATGTGTAATAAGGCCATAGCCTTCAAGTACACATTTAGACCTAAGGGGGATATGATATGATGAGAATTTATTAAGGATTTTGTTAGTAAGAGTCCATGGAATTGTTGATGTTGTAAGCTTGAATGTTGTGGTAAGGATTAATATTCTTGGGATGAGATTCCCTATAGAAAAGTATAGAATCAAAACTCAAATATTTTATATGATATTGAATATAATAAGAGCATACATTTAGACACTGAAATTAGTAAGATCAAACCATTCTATATAGAGTTCATTCGTCATTCGAGGACAAATGATCCCAAGGGGGAGATATTGTAACACCCAATAATTTTTTTTCGAACTAAGACTCGAATCACCCTTTGTAATGAGTAAGTTTTTACCAAGGAATAAAAAATTTATTAATTATTAAGGTCGGTTCACTAGATTTAGCTCCTCAAGTTCCAAAATAATTAAATTGGAAATAACAAAATCTGGAATTGGGAGAGTAAAGTTAAGTATGAATTCTGGGTCAACTTCAAACGATCATAAATCTTAGTACATGATGATTTTGCTGTGGTAAAAGGTACCATAGGAACTATATTTGAATTATCTTTTCAACTCCGCCATGTTTTCTAATGTTAAAGTTTGTATGAGTGAGATATGACCTTCTGAAGTTAGGTTGTCCAGTTAAGGAAAGTTAGCCGAAAACAGTGAGGGGTATTTTGGTCATTTCCATACTCAATCAGATTTAATTCATTTTAGTACTTTTTAAAGGGTATAATACTTTTGGGTTCAGTTTTATAATCCTGATATACACCTAGTGTTTTAGTTGAGAGTTCAAGAAGAGACAAGAAGAGAAAAGAAGAGAAAATAAGGAGAAAAGAGGAGAGGATCAAGCATTCGTTGAGAATCTTGTGTATTGTTGGGGAATTCGTCATGGGTCTAATCCCTAAGAGGTATGTAAGATTCCGTAGTTTTGGGTTAGTTCACCCTTACGCCAAACATGTTATTTTCAGCGTAATTTCATTCTCAAAAAGTTAAAGGATATAAGTTATAGATAGGTGCTTGAGGTTCATTGTAAATCTTGTCTTGTTAGCGTTTTACTTATTTCTAAAGATTAAAGTGATTGTTTGGAGTGTTTTTTTAGTATATTAGGATTTATTTAGGGTGGGTAATTGAATCTAAGGAAAACTTGAGAAAATAAATCTATTAAAAGAAATTTAGGGTCAGAAAACGAGAGGTAAAATTCGTCGAAATCATGCCTAGGGGAATGTTAGCGCGGCAACCCCCAGATGCACCCAAAGGGCTGGGGCGGCATTCCGTGGAGTGCGCCCAAAGTCACTCTCTCATGTTAGGGGCTGTATCCCCACGCTTAGAACGCGCTAGGGTCGCCTGCCCCCATTTCCAGTCCATCGGTTGTCCAGTTAGAGCTCATTTAATGTGTATCTCCATTCCTTTTTTTTGTAAACAATTTAAAATACTTAAAACACTTATAAATCATTCATAAAATTAATCATCACCTTGACACAATAATTTAAATTCAAGGTAAATTTAAGATTAAGTTTTGAGAGTTCATCCGAACCTTTTGAGAGAGTCCCTTCGAGTCCTTTTGAGGACTCTTCTAAAACATCTAGCAACTTGTATAAACACTCCAGTAAGTGAGCATGAGAGTGAGGAGAATGTATTCATGAGTCTAAAATATCACCTAGATCCTTCATATCATGAACCATAACTCTTGAATTCATAATTCACATTCAAGAGAGAGTTAAGAGGAGAGTTTAAGAAAGCATTTAAAGTTCAATTTGTAATTCTTTGAGATCCATCATTGATTTGAACTAAATTTTGAGGCACTGAGTAAGAGAATAAGAAGATTTGTATACATGAGTTCCATCTAGTTACTTAGACCTCCGAATCGAGTCAAGTTGTTTATGCCCATTATTTCTACATGAGTTCCATAAATTGAGTATCATTGAGATTAGTATTGTCTCCAAGTTCTAAGTCTTGAGTATTGAGTTCCTTATTCCTTTTGAGATTATATATCTAGTCATGGTACTACATTTTACCCATGAAATGCTTGAGTTGAATTTTTCATGCACATAATTCTGGATGAACTCTATATGTCAAACAATCTTGAGATGAGAAGTGCATTTTGAGTTCTCGAGTTGAGTCGTGCATGCTCATAATTCCGCGTGAACGCACAAAGTTGAAAATCATGAAATCATCGATAAACATTAGATCATGAACCTGTAATTTATAAATCAATTCAAGGAAAGTTAAGATTCATGTATAGAAGTTAGGAGCAAGTCAAAGTAAAGTTTATTAAGTTTTCTTAAGTATTTCACAACTGTTTTCACTTTGTTTTAAAGAATTAAAGTTCAAGTCAAGTAATGAGCAAAGAGTTGAAGATCTTCCTTCTAATTAATATAAGGGAACTAGTTATTCCCAAAGTAAAAAGGTCATGTGTATTATTGTTTTATATTGAGTTGAATATTTATATCGAGTGTAGTATCTTTGAGTTCAGTATTTAATATCTCAGTTGAGTATATTATTCTTGAGTATTCCTTTAGTTTCAAGTTTGAGAAGAGGTAAATTTATTTTATATCGAGTGTAGTATCTTTGAGTTCAGTATTTAATATCTCAGTTGAGTATATTATTCTTGAGTATTCCTTTAGTTTCAAGTTTGGGAAGAGGTAAGTATATTTAAATTTTTATCAAGTATCAAGTTTATGTTATGCTTTAGATTTCTACTTACATGCTCGTACATTCCACGTACTGAACCATTTGGCCGCATATTCTCATGATGCAGGCACAGGTATTCAGAATCATCAATAGGAGCTTCATGTGTACATCTAAGACTCGAGTTAGCTATGGTGAACCTCCTTTCTTCCGGTGAATCTCATTTACTTTTCTGTTTAATCAGGATGTCATGGATCTTGTCCCGATTTCCATATTTGTCAGTTAGAGGCTTCATAGATAATTGATTTATTAAGAAGTCTGTATGATTCATTTATGTATTAAATTTTTTAAAGACTTAAGTCACCTATTTTATGGCGAGGTTAATATACTAATTTATTTAGGGTTAATCATTAATGTTAAGAGATTTGTATTTGAGTTATTGATTTTATTCAATCGTAAGTTTTTGCATGCCTAAGTTAGTCTTCCGCTTGTAATCAGCCAGGATGAGGATTTGCTTGGCGACCAGGAATGGTTATTGAGTGTCGACCACGTCAAGGGTGTTGACTCGCGTTGTGATAATTTTGACCACCGAACCCACCCTAACATTACTAATTGAGTGTGAGGATTTCATTATTTATTCTGATGCTTCACATTCTGGTTTGGGTGTTGTGTTGATGCAGGATAAGAATGTCATAGATTATGCCTCTGAGTCTTTAAAGTAAAGTTTTTTATCGTTTTGTGTCGGCTGAATATCAGCCATATGTAAATTGTGTCAGTCTTTTATTTTTGTCGTGTTGCGTCGGCTGAAAAAAGCCAATTATAAAAGTCGTAAAGTAAATAGTAAGAGTCAAGTTACTGTGTAAATAGTAAGATTCAAGTAACTGTGTAAATAGTAAAGGCCAATCGTCTTATAGTAAGGATGATAGGTCATTATGTATGTGTATATAAGAGGCATTTGCCCTCATAAATAAAATAAGCCACTTCCAAGTTTCTTCTCTCTACTATTTATTACAAATGCGCTTCCACCCCCCAAAATTGGTATCAGAGCTAGCTAATCAAATATAAACTATGGAAAAATCTGAAGCTATCTCAAATCTACAAAATCAGGTATATACTCTTAAGTTTATGAGTAGCTAAATCAATTTATTCCTGAAAATCTCTTGTTAATTATAGTTATTTATCATGTTTTAATAATGTTATAATAAGCATCTTTAGAAGGTTTGCTACAGAAATACTCTTTAAAAGTATGCCCAGACTATGCCATCCTAAGGTTGAAACCGGAAGGCAAAGAAGGCCGTTTAGGGGAGTAAACAAAGTTGAGGCGCAGTTAGGGTAACCAATTAAAAAAGAAAGCTGTAGTATTGACTAGACGAGATGATTATTAAATCATTATTATTACATAATAAGTAAGTATAATTTATTAAGAGGTTGGAAGGAACAAAACTTTTAGCAAAAATGAATAAGATGACTACCTATCTAATTGATGATGATGATGAATATAAGATATTATTACTTTATATATTAAAAAATCTTAATACTGATATAAAAAGAGAAATTTATGATAAAATAGTAACATACGAGATAATAGAAATAACAACTCAAGGTTGGACTGAATTGACCATACAAACTATACAAGATGAACTTTATTATGACATGTTTGATTTATATGATGACTTAGATATTGGAGATTAAATATGACTGAACATTGGCTAAGACGATATGGTAGAAATTACAGGTTAAAAACTATTAAAAATCCAGACAAATTAAGTAAGCTTTTTAAAGTTTTATACAAAAAAATATAATGAACAAAAGTAAAGGAAATAAAATCAAAAGAACCAAGATAGATAAAAAGGTTAGAAAAATATGGAAAAAATTAAAACCCTTATATATAGAATATAAATTATTACAATTAACTAAAACAAGTAATGATAAAAAAGAACATTTGATAAATATAATTTCGAAAACAGAATAAAAATATGTTTGTTATTTGAAAAAACAGTATGAACAAAGAAAAATATAAACAACAATTAATAGAAAAAATAATGGAAAAAATAACTGAAAAAGAATAAGAATTACAACATATAAAAAGAAGGTTAGAAGAATATATATTAGTAGAAGCATGTAATAAATCAATACTAGCACAAAGAAAAGTTATATTTATGTTAGGATTAGAATTAGATTGTCTTGAATATGAATTACAACATAATATAATACATAAATCATAATGAATAAAGAAGAATTTGTAGTAGATGAAAAAACATATGAAAATCAAGACAGAATGATAATAAAAATAATATTTTCAAATTTAGGAAGAAGATATAAGAAAATAGGAAATAACCTATATTTAATGTTAGAAAAAGAAACAGCAAAATTAGAAGATAGCTTAACAGCTATGGTAAGAATAACAAAAGAAAATGAAGAAATAGACAAATTAAAAGAAATAGAAAGAATAAAAATAGAAGCAAAACAAGAAGTACAACATATAGAAGAAATAAAAAACACAAGAATATATGAACTAGAAAAAGAATTAACAAGATTAAAATTACTATACGAAAATAAACAAAAAGCAAAACAGATAGAAAAAGAAAAAGAACTAGAAAAAGAAAATGAGCTAGAAAATGAAATAAATAAAATGGAACAAAAATTAAAAGAAGATCTCGAATTAAATGAAATAAATGAAATAGATGAAAATTAAAATGACCAAAAATCAGAAATAAGTGACATAAGTGAAACATACACGGAAATGTTAGAACAAATAAATAAACTAAAAAGATTAGAAATAAACACAGGAGATACAAATAGACCTAGTGCATCAGGAGTTAAAATAGATAATAGTCCCAGAAGTAGTCCTAGATCTAATCCAAGACAAAAACCACCAACTTATTACACAGAGAGTTATCAACAATCAGATAGAGCTAATGCAATATGGAACAGCAGACTAAATAAAAACTGGATACCAAAACCAACAAGCGAACAATATAATTTCTTAGATTTAGATTGTGTAACAGATATAAATAAAGCAATATTATTATGGACAGGAAATATATCTAAACAATTGATAGATAACAAAATAAAAACAACAGAAACACCAAGATATATTGAAAGAACATTTGTAGGAACAGTTAAATTATGGATAGAAAAATTACACCCAGAAAGTCTAGAAGTACTTAGAAATGATAAAAAAAAAATGGATGGATCTCCATCAGAAAAAAATATAGAAATATTAGATAAATACGAATCAGCGATAAAAAGTGAATTTGGAGGTATGACCACAGATATAAGAGAATAAAATAAAGAAAGAATAATAAACAGACAATTAATGACAAAGTTAACTATATGTAAAATGTGTTATATAGAACAATATACTTGTGCATTATAAGAATATTATTACAAAGAAAAATATAATCTTGATGAAGCAAAGGAAGTAAGAACACAATACTTTACAAAATTACCAGAACCATTTAGTACAAAAGTAATTAAAGATTGGGAAAATGAAGGACTTATAGATACTTTAGGATCTAGAATAAAATTTTTATCCCAATGGTTCACACAATTATGTGAAAACCAAAAGGAAAAATTAAAAATGGAAAAAGTACTAAATAAAAATTTATCATGTTGCAAAAATAAGATGGCACCACAATTCGGATGCACGAAACAGAAACCTAAAAGATATAAAAATTACACAAAAAATAGAACTAAGTATAAATATAAACAACCAAGAAGAAGATATTACATAAAAAATTATAAAACAAAGAGACCATATAGACCAAAAAGAAAAATATCCCAATGTACATGTTACAATTGCGGAAAAATAGGGCACATAGCTAAAGATTGTAAATTACCAAAAAATATAAAAAGAAAACAAATTCCAGAATTAAAAATAGATGACGAAAAATACATGCAAATGGAATATATAGATTATGAATAAAATGAAAATGATAGCATATATGAAGTATCGGATATAGAAAATGAGGAAGAAAATATTAACCCAAATAGTGATGAAACAGACGAGGAAATACAATGACTGAAAGTGAAATAAAGATAATAACTGAAGAAAATCATGAAAATGAAGAAATATCACACCAAAAGATTATATTTGACAATACAATTTTTGAACAAATAAAAGGAAAAGAATTAGATTTAAGTGTTGAAAAGATACTTGAAATACCTACATTAAAAAATTGGTTTAAAAGACAAAAAGAAGAATATTATGTAGTTAATCAAAAAGAACATGTTATTGATTGTAAGTATACAAGTGGAAAAGCATACATACCCATAATAAGCAAACGAGTAATAAATAAAGAAATACAAAGTATAAAAAATAAAGCAGCTATAAAATATGTACATCTAGGAGCAACAGAAATATTAATAAAAGCGTGTTTCAGAGAAGGAATAGATACACCCATTGAAATATATTTAGCAGACGATAGAATAATACATCCTATAGAAAAAAGCGTAATTAGTGCAGTTAAAGGAAACCTAATATAGCAAAAATTTAAATTTATAATAAGTGCTAATTATAAAGTAGCATTAACAGATACAAATATAGATAAATCACTAGTATTATATTGGAAAATATCAGGAATAAAACTAGCACCAGGAAGTAAAATATTCACAGCAAGATGTAAAAATTTATATATACTAACAACAAAACATAAAATAATGGCAAAAAACAAAATTGATAAAATAAAAATAGAAAATCCATTTGAAAGAATAATTACGGTAATAGATAATAATGATTATAGTTACAAAGAAATTGACAATGAAGAAGATTTAGAAATAGTAAAAGAAAGATTAAGTACCTCTAGTATACCAAGTACAAGCACACCAAATACAATAACAAGAGCTACATCATCAAGAATGAGTACATCTAAAAGAAAATATGAAATACCACAAGAATTATTAGGAGAAATAACACCAAATCATTATTTTATAACAGGAATAATGGATCAAAGAAGATATAAAATTTTAATAAATACAGGACAAGAAGAAAATCATATAACAAGAGAACTAGTATTAGAAGAAGAAATAATAAAAACAGGACACACATGCCCTGGATTACCTAGTGAAATAATAACTACAAGTGAAGAAACAACAGAGAAAGAAATAATTATAGGTGGAATACCATTAAAAATACAATTTAAAATATACCAAGGAAACTATAATATTATGTTAGGAATAAAATGGCTAGAGAAAGTTAAACCATATAATATAGAAAATGAACAGTTGACAATAACCTGTCAAAACAAAAAGATAATTATAAAGAGAACAGGATGAATAATGAATACTTGCAAAAATTATCATAGAAGGATATCACAACAGATACTATACCCCTATGATAGATACAGGAGCAGAAGCAAACATATGTAAATATAATTGTTTACCAGAAGATAAATGGGAAAAATTAAAAACACCCATGGTAGTAACAGGATTTAATAATGAAGGAAGTATGATAAAATATAAAGAAAAAAATATAAAGATACAAATATGGGATAAAATATTAACAATAGAAGAAATCTATAATTTCAAATTTACAACAAAATATATGTTATTAGGAATGCCATTTTTAGATAAATTTTACCCACATATAATAACAAAAACACATTGGTGGTTTACTACTCCTTGTGAAAACAGAATAGGAGCAAAAAGAGTAAAAAATAAACAAAGAAAGTCTATGGAATGGATAAAAGGCAGCGAAAAAATAAACCAAGAAATGAAAAATATAGATAAAGAACAAAAAACACAACTAGAAATTATTATATTTAATATAGACAAAGTCAAAATAATTAATGAACAATTAGAACAATTATACAATGATGACCCATTGCAAGGATGGGAGAAACATAAAACAAAAATAAAAATTGAACTAATAGATGAAAATAGTATAATAACACAAAAACCATTAAAATACAACTTTGATGATCTACAAGAATTTAAAATACACATAAATGAATTATTAGAAAGAAATTATATATAAGAAAGTAATAGTAAACACACAAGCCCAGAATTTATAGTTATAAAACATAGTGAACAAAAAACAGGTAAGAGTAGAATGGTTATAGATTACAGAAATCTAAACGCCAAAACTAAAACATATAACTACCCAATACCTAATAAAATACTAAAAATAAGACAGATACAAGGATATAACTATTTTAGCAAATTTGACTATAAATCAGAATTTTACCATTTAAAGTTAGAAGAAGAATCTAAACAACTAACAGCATTCACAATACCGCAAGGTTTCTATGAATGGAACGTATTACCTTTTGGATATAAAAATGCACCAGGTAGATATCAACACTTTATGGATAACTACTTTAACCAATTAGAAAATTGCATTGTATACATAGATGATATATTATTATATTCTAAAACACAAGAAGAACATATAAGATTATTAGAAAAATTTATACATATAATAAAAAATTCAGGAATTAGCTTAAGCAAAAGTAAAGCAGAAATAATGAAACCACAGATAGAATTTTTAGGAATACAAATAGATAAAAATGGAATAAAAATGCAAACCCATATAGTACAAAAAATAATCACCCTTGATGAAAATATAGATACAAAAAAGAAGTTACAATCATTTTTAGGGTTAGTAAATCAAGTAAGAGAATACATACCAAAACTAGCAGAACATTTAAAACCACTATATAAAAAACTTAAAAAAGATGTTGAATATTACTTTGACAATAAAGATAAAGAACATATAAAAAATATCAAAAAATTATGCAAAAAGTTACCAAAATTATATTTTCCTGATGAAAGTAAGACATTCATATATATAGTTGAAACAGATTCAAGCGATCACAGTTATGGAGGAGTACTAAAATATAAATATAACAAAGAAAAGATAGAACACCATTGTAGATATTACTCAGGATCATATACTGAAGCACAGGCAAAATGGGAGATAAATAGAAAGGAACTATTTGCATTATATAAATGTTTACTAGCATTCGAACCATATATAGTTTATAATAAATTCATTGTTAGAACAGATAATACACAGGTAAAATGGTGGATAACCAAAAAGATAGACGATTCAGTTACAACAAAGGAAATAAGAAGATTAATATTAAACATATTAAATTTTACATTTACAATCGAGATCATTAAAACTGATGAAAATCTTATTGCAGACTACCTCTCAAGAAAAGAGATATGATGAAAGATCTATTGGCAATGATGACAAATCTATGCCAAAAAGTAGAAAAGATAGAAACAGAAATGCAGAATCTGAAAGCTAACAGTCAGCAGCATGACTATAAACATGCGGAGCTAGGTCAGCAGCATGACCAAAAACATGCGGAGCTACAAGGAGACGATGGGAAACTCCAAAAAACCCATAACAATGTTTGTTCAAATGCAGCTACAGCCAGCACATCTACAGCAGGACAATCTACAAAGAAGGAGGATACTAAGATAAAATATACAAATACAAATATGAACAGATTATTTTCAAAACCATATACTACTCAAAATACTCAAAAAGATATATCTGCTACCCCACAGACAAGTACCTACAAAGCTAGCCTAGAATCCCAGAAGCAAACATACAATTACATCTCCAGAACCTATATCAAAAATATATACAAAGTACAAACCTTTTTAAACCAAAACCCCAGAGCTAAAAATACCAAAAATCCCAATGAAGACTATATAACCCAATATTTACAGGGAAATAACAAGCTAATTGCACAGCCAGGAACTAATCCAAATTTAATAGCAACTTGCTACAACTATGGCTTGTTAAGCATAGTATGTACAGTGACAGGAGATGAGATATCCAAGACACCGGAACTATATAAAGCATTTTTACAATATAAGAGAATAACCAAAGGTACTCTTTTCTATATAAAGTTCTATGCAGCTACGGCAGAAATATTATATGACGAAGTCAAACCTACAATCCAAGTTATAAAGATTGGATTAACAAGGGAAATGATAATCCCTAAAAAGATAGATACCTAGGAAGAGATACAGAAAGTAGATATTCCGGAATTCTATGCAAACAAAAGAACTATCGGAATAGCTACCATATTAAACGAGATAACAAATAATTATTTAAACGAAAATGCAATATGGACATATTAGAACAGAGATCAGACAATTATTTATTCGAACTACAGAGATATACGAGAGGCAGATATGGAAGAATTAAGGCAGTGGATATTAAGTCTACTCAGACCAGAAACTATGCCTACAACAAGAGCTATACGAAAGAATTTCATTTCTTCCAATCTAATGACAAGATACTGTAAATTGATTGGGCAAAAATATCCGGATCACCTATGCTCAAAGTTTGAAGGAGAAGAAAACTACATACCAGATGTACAGTTAGAATAGATAAAAAAATAAAATAATAATAATAATAATAATAAAAAAAGATAGTAAATTATGAGTCTGTAAAGTAAAGTTTTTTATTGTTTTGTGTCGGCTGAATATCAGCCATATGTAAATTGTGTCAGTCTATTATTTTTGTCGTGTTGCGTCTGCTGAAAAAAGCCAATTATAAAAGTCGTAAAGTAAATAGTAAGAGTCAAGTTACTGTGTAAATAGTAAGAGTCAAGTAACTGTGTAAATAGTAAAGGCCAATCGTCTTATAGTAAGGATGAAAGGTCATTATGTATGTGTATATAAGAGGAATTTGCCCTCATAAATAAAATAAGCCTCTTCCAAGTTTCTTCTCTCTACTACTTATTACAAATCTGCTTCCACCCCCCAAAAGGTTCATGAGAGAAATTATCCCATCCACTAATTGGAGTTAGCAGCAGTGTTGTTTTCTCTTAAGCTATAGAGACATTATATTTATGGTGTTAAGTGTGAGGTATATACTAATGAGACACCAGATATGGATGAAGTTACTCAAGGATTATGATGTGACCATTCATACCATCCGAGCAAGGGTGATGTGATTGTAGACGCTTTGAGTAGAGAAGCGGTAAGTATGGGTAAGTTCGCTTGTTTCAGTGTAGCCAAATGACCTTTGGCCAAGAAAATCCAGGACTTAGAATCTAATATAGTTGTGCATCTGCGAAAGAGGTGGGGTGTTAGATAGTATTGAAGCTAATTCCATGTTCATGGAAGAGATCGAGGCCAAACAATTCGAAGATGGGAATTTAGATGAACTTAGAACGGAGATTGCAATTGGTAATTACCAAGAGACCACTCCTGATGCGGATGGGGTACTCAACCATAATGGTGGAATTTGTGTTCCTCAAGTAGATGAGTTGATTCAATATTTATTGGTGGAGTCTCATGGTTCGCGGTATTCTATTCATCCTGGTTTGACCAAGATTTATAGAGATCTGAATAGAATTTATTGGTGGTTGAGGATGAAGAAATACATTGTGGAGTTCATGGAAAAGTGCCAGAATTTTCAATAAGTGAAGTATGAACATCAAAGTCTTGTTGGACTGCTTCAAAGGATGCTACATCCGAAATGGAAGTGTAAAAGAATAGCTATGGATTTTGTGGTTGGTCTCCCTAAGACCTTGGAGAAGTTTGATTCTATTTAGGTTGTGGTTGATAGATTGACTAAGTCATCCAATTTTCTTCCGATAAAAGTAGATTTCAGTGTGGAACTACTAGGTATAATATATGTGAGCCCCTTTCTATCATCTTATATCGTGGTACCCTTTTCACTTCCATGTTTTGGAAGAAGTAGCATGATGAATTGGTATGCAACTCATCTTTAGTATAGTCTTTCATCCCTGGAAGGAGGGACAAACGGAAATACTATTCAAGTTTTGGAAGACATGTTGAGAGCTTGTGTAATATCCTTATCTCTTTGGAGGGCATAGGGATTACAATAATATTTATCACTCATGCATTGGCATAACACCATTAAGGTGTTATATGGGAGGGGATATAGCTCACTCGTACGTTGGTTTGAGGCATAAGATGTGAAACCTTTGGGGGTTGACTTAGTGAAGGATGATCAAGATAAGATGAGGAGAATTCAACCTAAAATTCTAGCCACCCGTAGTCAACGAAAAGAGTATGCAGATCATAAGGTGAGAGATATGGAGTTTAACACCAGCAAAAATGTCCTTCTAATGGTATCACCCATGAAAGGGTGATGAGATTCGGCAAGAAGAGTAAGTTGAGTCCGAGATATATTGGTCCCTTTCAGATTTTTGAACGTGTAGGACCAGTGGAGTATCGATTTGTGATACCCCATAACTTTTCCAGTGTACATCCCATATATCATCTTTCAATGCTGAAGAGATATCGCGGTGATGGTGACTATATCATTAAGTGGGATTCAATTGTGCTAGATAAATCCTCCAATATGAGAAGGAACCGATTGTTATTCTTGATCATGATGTCTATAAGTTAAGTACCAAAGAAATTAAGTCTCTGGAGGTGTAATGGAAACATTGTCTAGACAAGGAAGCTACCTATGAAACGGAGAAGGACATGCGACACAAGTACCCGCAATTGTTCACAGATTTATGTACTACTTTGCCTTTTCCTTAGCCTTTTTCTATGTTTTGTCCTTCGGGAACGACTGATGGGTAAATTGGTATCTATTGTAATGACCAAATTTTATCGTTATAGAAATGCCAAATAGGGAAAAATTGGGGCCGGAATTTTTTTTTTGTAGTGTTAGGATTTGTCCAACCTTGTCAATATTTAGAGGAAATAAGAGTCATCAAGGAATGGAAAATAATGCAACAATCAGGTGGAGTACATATGAATTTTATAACATAACCTGTTAGATAACTCATTAAGGAATCCGTACAACTTTACCAAATTTAATTTGGATAAGTAGATCTCCAGAAATAAATCTTGGTGTTAAGGACATTTTCAAAGAGTATGGGGTTAAGGATGTTTTGTAAAAAGGGGGAATTGAAATTCCCCTAAAAATGTCATGTCGCGCTTTGAGTCGTTGTAGCTGGATAAATGTCATTCCAACGACGTTACTACAACGACATGGCTGTCACTGCAGTGAACAAGACAAGACTTAAAATTATTGAATTTTAGGGGGAGCTCAGTTATTCGAAAATGTCATTGCAGTGCGATTTTATGTCGTTGCATCAGAGCCACTACAGAGGTATATGGGTGAATAGAGTCGGAAATAAAATCCCTAAATGACCTTATTTGTCACTTTTTGATTTAGATCTAAAGAACGACCCCTGGGCTATTCTAACTTGTTTTTCACCATTCTTGAAGCTAAAGGTAAGTTTTTCACTCTAAAAATTAACTTTTCGATCCGTCAAATGTAATTTGGCACAATATCGTTCAACTCCTTCCCTAATAAAGTATATAAGATTCTTATGCTCAAAATTATCCAAATTAATTCATTTTCCCTAGAATCCAAAAATCCCAAAGTCCATCTTCCTCAAATTATTTCTCTCTCTAGAATTTGAAGAAGAAGGAAGAAAGATCAAAGCTCAAGATAGCATCTTTTTCAAGAAATTTTCATATTTTCTTCCGTAAGAGGTATGGTAGTATTCATACTTGATTAAGTTTCATTCAAGGATCCCAATCAAAAATGATTTCAAGTTATCAAATACCCCAAATAAACTAGGATTTTTTAATCTATGCATGGCTCCAATTCCAAAACATTTTTAAAAGTGTATAGGTTATGAATTATGAATCAGTTGGTTGTTTAATGATAAGTTATTGTGAATTGTGAAGGATTTACCCATGGACCTATGTTTTCCCCCATTTTCCAAAAGTGAATATATGTGATTTGGGATTGATTGATCATGAAGGATGTTGACTTGTTTAAGCATAGATTTATATAGTTATTGAACCAGGTTACTGTTCATGCCTAATGAAAGTATTATAGGGTTTGTTGGTGACATGTGATCACGGCCTTGAAACGCAAAGTATGAACGATTCATGTACTATTATGATGAGAAGTATATGCATATGAATTCAATAAAAGTATTACGATCATGTTTAGAATGTGATAGTGTTATGATTGAAGGACTATTCTAAATTAACCCTCATGAATGATGATGATAGAATGTGAAGGGTTTTCTTCAATTTGTTCTAAATTTTTCATTTCCAGGTTTATGCATCATGTTCTTGTGTGAATAAAAGTAATATTGATTATGGTATCATTAATTTGTAGGTTTAGGCATCCTTTGCTTGCATGAATGAATGCATTAATAATTGAAGTACCTTGATTGGTACACTGAGACGTCATTTTCTTGTGTTTCTACTTGATCAATATGAACCGAAAGCCTATGGAATTCCTTTTATAAATGACCTAATGTAATAACAACTCTTGAATAGATAGGCTAGGGGAGTTTCCTTTTATAATGAGTCGATAACTTGTGTACCATGATTCGATAGGTCAAAGGCATTCCTTTCATCTGTATAATGATGTGATAACGTACCATGAATCGATAGGCTTATGGAATTCCTTTCATGAGGATTCAAGAACTATCTGAATAATGAACAATTAATAGATAGGCTTATGGAATTCCTTTCATGTGTGATGATGTACCTAGGTTGATAGGCCAATAGCATTTATCTCAAATAAAATAATGTAATGTTAATGAAATACTTTATGGAAATGAAGAGGCTAAGCACCGAGTGGATATGGAAAGATGGTAAGTCTCCCAATGTTAGGCTAGGGTTTTGATAAACATGTTCTATCACATAACTATGTGCCCACATAGGTATAGCTAGCTGATCTACCTTAGCTAAAATTTACCGGTCCTACCGTAGGCAAGTAAACCACCTCCTTAGGTGTGGGGATTCATGACATTAGATATCATGATTTATATCTCTTGGTCTATGTCGGTTAAAGGTTTAATATCATCATGTGAGATGTGCATTATGGTTCTTTTAGAAGTTCTATCAAGTGTGGGTGGTATTATGGGATGCCATCAATGTGTTCCACGAGAAGGCTTTGAGAGGGATATAGTGATTTCTCTAATGTCATAATGACTAATTAATGAATGTTCCCTTAATAAAGCTAATGGAGAATGTTGACTTAAATGTTAATGTAATGATGCATGCTTTACTTGCATTGTATTTTGACTTACTATCCTTGACATGACTTATGCAATTTTATGTCTCTTATGTGTTAGTATTGTTTATTGATGAAAAGGAGGAATGGTAAGTTCACTTTTTGTGGCTTTATGTGGTACTTAGTGTGGATGGTGATATTGGACGCTATTAATACATTCCACAAAGTATAACTTTGGGGTTTCATGAGGTGATGTTTTCAATATGATGAAATGACTTATGGTTTGATTATGTTGTATCTTATGACTTTTATGTTTATCTTGATGATATTTTCTAATAGTTTGCATATGCATGATTTTCAAGTACAATGCTTGTTAAAAGCATGATTTTTGCATTGCTATCATACCTAGTACATTAAATGTGCTAACCCATGTTTCAACCTTTATCTACAAAGAGTTGGTTCCACCAGGTGAATTGAGTCTTCCTATTTAAGCTTGGATTGAGATCCTTCGAATAATAGTGGTCTCTCCTCATAGATTCGAAGATAATTACTATCATGTTTCATGTCTTTTTTTTGTAATAGGCTATTTCTAGACTTTCTATTGGAAAGGGTCGTGACCCTACTTTTGTTTCCATGACTTGTTTAGATAGCAATGTGAGACTGTAGACTTCTGCTCTATTTTTATATGAAGATTTTTTATTGTATAAATTTAAATTAAGATTTTAATTTCGCACTTTTCGATTATCTTATGCTATGAATTATACAAGGCTTGTATGAGGATATTCGGAGTCTTGTACGCCATGTCACATCCGTGGTGTAGGATCAGGTCATGACAAACATAGTATTAGAGCATAAGGTTTTGGGATGATTTTTAGGATTGATGTCTCAAAAGTCACGCTGAGTAGAGTTTTGTTTGTGAGTGTGAATCGCGACATATTTTATGAATGACAGGCTATAAGAAGTTAGAAATTTTAACTTTATTAATTACTCTTATGTTGTTCCATCAATTTTAGCTCTATAAGTTTCCTTTTTCTAAGATTTATCTTGTGACTATACAATATGACTACAAGAAAAGTTGTCGCAAGAAGAATGGAAGATGAGATTGTTAATGAGAAAGTTGCTCCCAAAGATCCCTAAGGTCCTCAAAGTAGTCAAGATGAACAAGATCCCCAAGGCAATCAAGTTTCGTTTGATCCTCCGTCCATGACCTATGAAGAAGTTAGGTCGGCTCTTTTTATGACGGCTCAAGCCGTAACTATCCAAGCCCAAGATAGGGCTGCTTAAGCCACTAGGGGTGTTGAGGCTCATATGAACTGTATTCGAGTACTATGGCTTCTAGGTTGTGGGATTTTTTGAGGATTATTCCTCTGGTATTTCTAGGTTCAAAGGTGTGAGAGTATCCCCAAGAGTTATTGGATGAAGTGTATAAGGTAAGTCAATGTTATGGGAGTGACTTCTATAGAAAAAGCGGTGCTAGCCGCTTACCAATAGAGGATGTTTCCCAAGTTTGGTTTGGTCAATGAAGGGCAATAGGCTGGTAGGGGCGGGTTCTATAGATTGGGAAGAGTTTAAGAAGGCTTTCAAAGATAGGTTTTTCCCATGTGAGAAGAGAGAAGTTAAGATGGAATAGTTTATCAACCTTAAGAAAGGTAGCATAAGTGTGCAAGTTTAGACCTTCAAATTTATCCTTTTGTCTAAGTATGCTCTATGTTTGGTGTCTAACCTGAGAGATGAGATGATAGATTTGTAATGGGTATGTCCGACCTAGTTGAGGAAGAGTATTGTACGACAATGCTCCATGATGACATGAATATCTCTAGGCTTAAGGTGTATGCTCAATCAATTGAAGAGTCCAAACTTAATAGAAAGATTATGGATAGTAAGATATCTAGGTTCGATGAGCATGGAAAACCAAGGTTCTAAAAGAAGGTTTTTAACCAAGATTCTTCAAGTAATCCCAAGGTTAACCAAGATAAGGTAGTGGGCCTCCATTTCCTAAACCTATTTGAACTACTTCTAGGAAGAATCACTATGGGAAGTGCCTAGCTGGTAGGGATGGTTACTATTGTTGTGGTAAGAAATCATCAAGTGAGGAATTTTCCTACTCTTACGGCCAAGGGAGGTTAGGACAAGTAAGTTTCTCATAATGACCCAGATTCTAATGCTCCAAAGTGAAACTGTTTCTTTGTGCTTCAAGCTATAAAGAAAAAGAACCTCTTCTGGATGAAGGCACAGGTATGTGATTGTTCATTATATTGTGAATGTATTGTGAAGGTTCATTTGTTGTTTTCATGTTAACCTTTGTTTGAGTTTACTCCAAAGGGGGAGATGGTATGTTGAATAGTAAGTTAGTTTATAGTTCTAATATCCTTATCTCTTTCCTTCTATTCCTATTCAACCTTGAGACCAAGAGTTTCTTGTATCTTTGTCATGACCCAAATTACACCCTAGAAGATAGGGAATCCCTCATGTCGGAACACGATGTAATTGACATCTCGGAGGTCTTATACAATACTTTACACATCATTCATTGGATATATACAAAAATTAATGCGGAATTAAAACTTTTCTTTCAAAACATAAAATGGAATGATTTTATAAAACTTCTAACATATTTCTCAATAACCATCTATGACATCATGAGTACAATAGTCTTGGGTCACAACCCATAAGAGTCTAACATAGGAAAGAACATAAACGATAACATATGAGTGATGTCCTTGGGTGATATGAGGACTCACCAATCATCACTTCTTGACAAACCTTGGAAACTCTACCTTTGAAATTACTCAATCTCCTCAAGACCCTACATTGGATTAGAATGTATGCAAAATATGTATTGGTACATAATGTACGATGTATGGAAACTATCATACCAAAACATAAGATATCTCAAAGGGTTAGTCAATAATAGACATAATCATAAGAGATAAAGAAATAAGCATATCATGAATATCATAAGCATAATAAATCATCATAAATCATATAAGAGTTCATACTGAACTCATTTTCTTTCTTAGTCAAATGAACTACTTCACAAGCCACCTCCAAGTATACTTACATCCCATTGGTCATTCTTGATCATACTCTCATAATTAAGACCTAAGTTCTTCATAACATATGAGCATTATGCCCCTACGTCACCTCAAAATCACACTTGTGCAATGCATGTGAAGCATCCCATTCTACCTCGCACACTAAGAGTATCTTGAAGTCACCCTAATCCCTTTCATTTAGTTTAGGAGTCTCTAGTAGACCTACTTCAGATTGACAAGGAACTATCATCTTAAGTCAGTCATGTCATGGAGAGCAACTATAGTCACTACCTAAGTTAGACATACATATCATAGGAGCCATATCATAGGTAGCTTCAAGTCATACTTGTGCTATGTATGGATAGCATCCCATACTACCATCCACACAAAGTACTTCTTTACACTAACCTAATCTAAGCTAAATAAGGAAGGAAACACTCATCCTAACTATCATTCAATCAATCATGTAGATACAAGTTAATCATATGGGATCATGAATCCTCAACCCTAAGATATCATGAGAAACTAATCTCAAGCTATTTAATGTAATCCACCTTGCATGCAAGACAAGCTATCATGAAATTCACCTTGCATTCAAGTCAAGCTAACATTAGAAGAGTATATGTCTTTCCCTTAAAGCTATAATGAAATGGTTTAGGCCTAATTAAGTCAAGATATCATGAATGCACTCTAGTCATGCTACTTCAAGCTATTTTTAGGAGATCTCCATTACTCAATCCCAAGCTACAGTGGAAACCACCATTCCCAAGCTACCATGATCAAGCATCCTAGCAACACATGACCAAGCTAAACATGAGAGAGCTTACTTCTTCCATCCCCAGCTATCATGAGATTCATCATCTCAAGGTATCATGCCTTATTCTTTTCTTACCAAGTCTATTACACAACAAGTGACCATACAATCTATCTTCAAGCTATTCTAGTCCAACATGCATTGATTCATTTTAGGTTCTTAGGTCGACGTAGAATCCATCCATGTGAAATAACTTGATTCCATTAACTTCTTCAAGTCAATTGTAGAAGGGAAAGAAAATTATCATCACAATATTTTCATAGTGACTTCACCCCCAAATTCCTATAAATAATGACATACCAGCCCTATATTCAATTATCAACTTCATCTATCATGATCCATGTCCAATTACAAGTTAATTCATTCAATTTGATCATTAAAAGGTAAGTCTAATCATACATGATCACATAGGTTCAATTTCAAATTTTCAAGTCAAGATCAAACTAGATCAATAAGTTATAGTTCAATTTATATCTAGGTAATTCAATCATGATCAAATAACATATAATACAATTGAATTAAGAGATCAACTTAAAACCTTCATCTTGCCTCTAATAGCCTAAAATCACCATTATAACCTTCAACATCAAATACTAAAATTCACCATGAAAACATCAAATAGATCATCATATGAATATAATTGAATTCTAGCGACTAGATTGGGATCACAATCAAGTCTTACCAACAATACCATCACAACCCTCTCTAGATTGGGGTTCTTTGGATTCACAATTGAGGGAAACTATGGGGGATCCATGGATGAAACAATCCATGGATGAATAATCTTCACATGCCTTAGATTATATCCTTAAACCCATCTACAAACCTTGGTGAATTTCTTCCTAAAAGTTGAATCCAATTTCTCTTCTTCTTCAATGGTGTTCTTGAGGGAATTTTTTGGAAGGAGGGGTTTTGATTTGTAGTCTAGAGTCTAAATGGCTAATTTAATGTTGAAATACACTTTAAACCCCTAAGTTAAATGTCAATAAGTAATCCCTCTGCCAAAATACCCCTGCACCTATTGGACCATTTACCCAATTCTAATTTGACTTAAAAACGACGTGACCAAATCTGGGAAATCATTTTGAGTCGCGAGGTCACCTCCAGATCTTAATCTCTGGATGGAATGAAACAATCAGGAAGAATGTGGTACAATCATCTGAGTGAATATTTGTTAAAGAAAGGGTACAAAAATAACCCGATTTGTCCCTGCATTTTCATTGAACGGTCGGGTCAGAATTTGTTATAATAGCTGTGTATGTTGATGATTTGAACATCATTGGCACTCGTAAAGAGCTTTTAGAAGCTGTTGAGTGTCTAAAAAAAGAATTTGAAATGAAAGATATCCGTAAGACAAAATTTGGTCTTGGCCTACAGATTTAGAATTTGTCAAATGGAATGCTTGTTCATCAATCAACTTACGCAGAAAAGATACTAAACCGTCTTTACATGGATAACTCACATCCATTGAGTACCCCAATGGTGGTAAGATCGCTTGACATCAATAAAGATCCATTTCGACCTCAAGAGAATGATGAAGAGCTTCTTGGTGATGAAAATCCTTATGTTAGTGCGATCGGGGCACTAATGTACCTTGCTAACAATACTCGACCAGATATCTGTTTTGCAGTAAGTCTACTGGCAAGATTCAGTTCCTCCCCAACAAAAAGACATTTGAATGGTGTTAAACACATACTTCGATATCTTTGAGGAACCATGGACATGGGTTTATTCAATTCCAATGAATCCAAGTCAGAACTGATTGGTTACGCAGATGCATGGTATTTATCTGATCAACATAATGTTCGATCACAAGCAGGCTATTTGTTTACATGTGGAGACACGACAATATCTTGGCGATCAATGAAGCAAACAATGGTAGCCACTTCTTCAAATCATGCAGAAATAATAGTCATCCATGAAGCAAGCCGAGAGTGCGTCTGGTTAAGATCAATGGCCCATCATATTCAGAAAATGTATGGTTTTTCTTTGAAAAAGAATATACAAACCACAATGTACAAAGATAATGTTGCATGTATAGCTCAAATGAGAGGAGGATACATTAAAGGAGACCGGACAAGGCATATCTCACCAAAGTTCTTTTTCATGCATGATCTTCAACAAAATGGTGAGATAGAAGTTCAACAAATTTGTTCAAGTGATAATCTTGCTGATTTATTCACTAAGGCATTGCCAACATCAACGTTTGAGAATTTGAGATAAAAGATTGGGATGCGCCGTATCCGAGATATCAAGCAAAGTTTTCAGCAGGAGGAGCAAAATACGCGTTGTACTCTTTTCCTTAACTATGGTTTTGTCCCAAGTTGGGTTTTCCTTGTAAGGTTTTTAACAAGTCAACATTCAAAGCGTATTATGAGATATGTGTACTAGTTTTCTTTCACTCGGCTTTTTCTCACTGGGTTTTTCCTAGTAAGGTTTTAACGAGGCACATAATCTATGGATATCCAAGGGAAAGTGTTGTAAATCCATTGTATAGTACATGTGGATTGTCCATTAAATTTATCCACTACTAAATGGGTTCATGTATCGGTGCTTCCAAGGTGATAAGAGCTTCCAAGATAACTATGTAGCTATTAATCAAATGACTTTTGAAGTGATACCTTAACACTATAAATAGAGAATCACTCACCATTTGAAAGATATACTTGAATAAGAAAATTCTCCCCTCTATCTTATATTTCTTGTCTTTTTCTTCTTATATTTTGAGCTTTCTTTAAGACATTAAAGTAATTGTAGAAATTTGATATTTTTATCTTTCAAATATTTTTTTCATTTCTTATTTACTTGATCATGTGATGTTTTGTCACAAACAGAACATTACGTGTGAAATACAACCATCGAATAAATATAATAAAATATAAAATAGAACAAACAATTAAAATAAGTCAAAATTTATATTTAATTGATATGCAGTGATGCTAAATAACTATATATAAATTATATGGTATACATACTCACGACGCGCTGCACGAATATTTTAAAATATTTAATATTATTTTAAATTTAAAAATAACTTTTGAAATTTATTCTGCAATTAGTAATATTTAAAACTAACAATATTATGTGCGGGTGAAGGTATACTATACATTCCAATATAAATATAACGTAATTATTTTCTTGAATATCATCCGTGCAACGAGCACATATACATTGATATAAGAAAATTTAATCGTTAGATTTAGATAAAATAGAACTAAGAAAAGTCCTATCATACTATAGAGAATATAACAAAAAGAAAAATTAATCACGTTGATATCATTATGTAGGAATGTTTTTCAAAATATTAATTTTTTTAATTTAAAATGATTTAAAATATGTTTAAAACAAACGATTGTCATAAAAATAGAGTAGAAATTAACACTACACTGAGTAAGTTGCATGGGCTTTTTAAACATTTTACTAATAAATATTATATTTTTAATATTTAATTGTGCATTTATTAAAACTGAAAATTAAATATTAATATATGTCTTTCAAAAACGGTGAGTTTTTTCAATTAAAAAAAACTAACAGTTTTAATTGAGTAAAGACTTTAACTATTCTTTTAAAACAGTAACCTTTTTTCTTTGATTAAAAAATTAAACTAATTCTATTTAATTAGTTGATAATTTAAAATTTAAAACTAGAGAATCATTGTGGTGTTTGGTATGTAAGCGTTATACTTAAAACTAGAGATTAATTGTGGTGTTTGATACGTAAGTGTTATCACCTCTCCTGTTATATATATTCTAGTGTATGTGCCCACGCGTTGTGCGAATAATTTATATTATAATAATTTATAATTAAAAATAACTAATAAAATTTATTGAACACTTAATAACATAATATAATTTATAAAAGTACAACACTAAAAATTAACTTATTTATTTGAGCATATTATATTAACATTATTAGTACACAATTTATTTTATTATATTAAAATATTATATTTATAGGTGTATCAGCTACGCTTTTAGTTCTATAATTTAGTATGGTGAATTTTTTTTCAGGATGCTAGTTGTCACATCCGGGTAGCACCCCCCCTAGAAGTAACATGGCGTACTTGACCTCTCGGAGGTCTTATACAAGCCCATAGTTATCATTCACCGCATTGTCATAGTAAATTTAGCAAAAAATATAAAACTTTTCAGAGCACTTCATATGCTTGAAACGTTACTTCATATATATATAAAATATCATATTAAATACTTAAACTCTAAGCCTCTTTGTCATCTTAGAATAAACGACATTAGAGTACATTAGAGACACAACCCTTACAACATAATACATCACTACATAATTCATGACACTTCACAGTAAACATAAGTAGGGATTCCTTGGAATTTAAGGACCTCTTTCGTTGAGCTTGAAAATCACATATCAAGCTCCTCAATCATATAGACATCCTTTAAGAATCCATA
The DNA here is from genome assembly GCA_027704765.1 of Solanum habrochaites. NCBI lineage: Eukaryota > Viridiplantae > Streptophyta > Magnoliopsida > Solanales > Solanaceae > Solanum > Solanum habrochaites. The sequence goes on from JAKWJA010002491.1 coordinate 22,128,508, forward strand.
ACCTACATTTTATGTAAAAAGTAGAGAAGATATGAGATTAGTACAAGAATGCACTAAGTATGGCAACGATGCAAAAACTACCATTTAAAAGAGACATTTTCTTGAAATCATACTTCACGCCTTTTTGACTAAATCTTCATAAAACCTTTAGACAATTGCATTTATATCATTCACATAATTCATATAGACATTTCAAAGGTCAAACATCATAGAAAATCATATATAGCATTTAAGTCATTTTTGAGGTCACTTTACAGTGAGCTCTTTTATGTTGTGAGTTATCTTTTCCTTTATTCACTAACTTCCCAAGTAACCCTTTAGTGATAATTGGTGCAATGCATCACCCTAGTCCAAAAAGAAAGCATACATACAACCTACATAAGCCAACACACGTCATTATATAAGCATATTACATTATAGGCACATTTAAGTCAACACTACATTGACTTTACAGTAAACTACTTCAATTTGTACTTATTTACTTCTTTTCATATACATCATTAGAAGACCTTGATCATGACCCAAATCTTTATCTACTAGTGCAATGTACATATGAAGCCCCATAACTTCACACATACTTAGTAAACTCATCATGAGACCACAAACCTTAACACTTCATACATAAACATAACAAATAAAGGCATTTCATCCCAATCTAGGTAAGACCTTCATCATGTAGTCATTAAGACCAACATTATTCATATAGGGACAAGACCTCATCATATAGACTCATACCATGCACATCTTCACGACAAATAGGCAAATGCTACCATATCATGCATAAAGACATAATCATAATCATACACATTAGAACACCTTCCTAGAACTTCCTAAGGATCTACTTGTGCAATGTCTAGATGGGTTTCATTACTTCCACTTATCCAAGTAACCTCCCTTAAGTCCTCCTAGTTAGGATCCTTGTCATTTACTTCCATTGTCCATTTTACTTTACGGAAACTATAGCCTTAACTTACACTTAGACCATGGGTGTTAAACATGGAATTTGGTTTTGTAGAGCCTTAAACCAATGGAAGGTGTTCTTACCTAGCCAAGGTAGAACATTAACACATGCTAGAATTTTAGTTGATATCACATTGCTATATCCTATGTGGCAAGCATAGTTTATGGAACTTGGGGGCATCATGGAAACATCACTCTAACACCCTTTTGGGTCATGAGGCTATCCACCCCGTGAGGTCTATGGTGACCTACCCTCCTACAATGGGAAGGGACACCCCTCATCTTCAAGTTCACTCGGTGCTAAGCTAAGTTCCCCAATGTTAAAAGCCTTCATTAACATTACTTTATAAAATATAGACTTAGTAGATTGAATCCTTATATGCTTAGCTTATAAGTCATAGATGAAAGTTCATCAACCTAAATCATGTGAGAAACCCTTTCACATGGACATAGCATATATCATTAGAACTATATAGTTTCCGATACACTTGAGCACACCTGTCAAGGCTCCTCTATTGACTAGATCATCATTCATGTATGTTTATACATATATGTGAGCAAACCTTTCACATAACACATTAAGATCACACATGTTCATATATCAATGCATGAGTCTATAGTATCACTATATGATCAATCCTTTCATATAAACCCACTAAGACATTATGAACAGTCATACTTCACCATATTTTATAAGTCATATTCATAATATTTCATACATTCATTTTCATGTACATGGAAACCAAACCTAGGAACTATCCTATCAAGGTACACATGTGCAATGTATAGCCAAGGTCCCGTACCCTTGCACACACTAGAACACCTATCAAGTCATCCTAGTTATGAAAACACATATCTTTCATAGACATAAGCTTAACATGCATTGTAGTAGATACTAGTGAATATGAGAACTACCTTTCAGTTAGACACCATGACCTATACTACTTGTAAGCATACATTTAAAGTGAGGGTGTGTGTACATTGGTCAACATGATCACATAATGTCTATCAACAACACATTGAGGCATCCAACTTCTTAGGCCATAATACTCTTTCAAGCATAGACCACACAACACACAATAGCATAGGAGACAAGTCAACTTCATATTACACTTAAGGATCCTAACTTGTTCTATTCATGTATTCACATAGGGGTACATAGGTAAGGGATTATTAACCATTTTAACTTATCAATGGAAGCATTCATACTTTACCCTAACATAGATATACACATGCTTATACAATAGTCATACAACCTAAATTACAACTAGAATAGGGAAGTGGGCATAAGCTTCACATAAGATGATTCATCACCAACACGCAATCATGATATAGTTGACTTCAAGGACATAATAAAAACATATATAATGACCATAATGTAAACACCTTCACCATAAGTTGATCTTACCACACAATGCCATAGAAGGATTCATCAACTACAATACTATAAAGAAAAGTAAATGAGATAAGCATTCTTACCAATTTCTCACCCTTTGATCATCATTGATCAATACACCTTGTTTATCAACAATTCATATATAGGTAAGTATCTATATGTACTTTAATCATAAAATAAAACATGTACAAGTCATTACAAGATCATGATACAACTAGTGCACTATATCACATACTTATGGTAGAAGGTAGACAGTTATAGATCATCAAGTAACTTCCCTAATTTTTATCATCAATCATTATGGATTAATAATATACATTTAGGGAAGTATCTAAATACAATTAACCATGATCGAGTCACAAGACAACCAACCTAACTTCAAGATCACAAGTTACCACTTGATAGACTAGAAGAACTTAGATCAACTCATAACTCCACATTGATCATACACGATTTATGCTTACAATTAAATCATGATATTAACCTAAAAAAGTATCTACAAGCAACTTTACATAATCAAATTCAACTATTATTCATTAAAAGGTTCATATTTTTTTTTAAAGGTTCATATTACATTGATCATATAAAGGCATATACTACTCATGTTCAAATCTTCATATATTTATCCACATGGATCATTCATCATTAATTCACGTAAATAGAAGTAGATATAGACAATTCAACGTAAGAGAATCGCAATTCAACCATTAACAAGTCATGATCACAATGCCCATGCAAGGGCTAAATTGATTTTGGGAAGGGACATGGGTTTATAATGCAATTGGATTTAAATCACATTAAAACCAATAGATTAACATCAATTAATCATGATTAACCTTTTAAAAAGGTTTCTAGAAAGAACTCATGGCTAGATTGAAGAAGAAGAAGTTTGATCATGAATCTTCCTTGAAAAACATCGAGATTAAATCTCCAAGTGAAAAAGGATCGTCATACCTTTATATTCATGAAAAAATTTAAAACTTGGTGAAGAACCCATGAGAATCTAATCTACAAGTTGTTCTTGAGATTCAACAACAATGGAGGTTTCTAGAGGGAATTGGTTTTGGAGGGAAGCTTTAATTGAAGTGAATAGGATCGGGAATGGGTTGTTCACATTTTAGATTGCTTATTATACACCCAAAAATAGGTAAATAAATTAGTTAGAGTCAGGTTAGGACGTGGATAAATTTCCCATTCACCCCTTAAGTGGGCAGTGCGCAGGCAGCAGTTGCACTAGCCTGCATCGACGGACCCAATCGACGGGTCGTTCTGTGCCCTCCGTCGATTAGGTATGAGGATATCATGTGGTCAAGACTTCCCCACTATAAGTGATCATCGACTCCTTCCCATCAACGAGGCTTCATTCAACCAATGGGACGCGCATTGAGCTCGTCGATTGATACTGCCAAGGTAGTGTCTCGACAGCCCTTGGATCCTTCTTGTGGGCCCTTTTGTGAGGCCCTTTAGAAGTCGTACCCGGAAGTTTCGATAGTAAATATGTACATTTACAAGTCAAGGACCTTCCATAAACGTTTCACCAAAAATTGACACATAAAACACGTCCAAACATGCTAGGCTCCACCAAGACATACTTGAACGTCAACTTTCGAACGTCTTGGATGTTCTTGGACGTTTGACTTCCAAACTTCACGAAACTTCATAAAATACCTATAAACATCGTTATAACTCATTTAAAGACTTTATAATCTCATGACATACAATATATAAACACGTATAGACACATGAGACACATAGGTAACTAGTCGTCGAACAACTTGGTCGTCCCTTAATATTTTACTTCCAAATCACCTCAAACTTTACACACTGACTTAATACCATATTATAAGTCATTTTAGGACCTTATAACCTTAAGTCGAACATGTTAGTATCTATACACCCTAACTCATTTTGGGGGTCTTACACTATTAATTTTATGATGATTTTTTCTTGATAAAATATGAAATACTTCAAATATTTTTATGTGTTTGTACTCTATTTTTTTATTTCATTCAATAAGGAATAATTTTTTAATAATTTTAATAATAACATTTTATTTAAAAATATTGGATATGATGAAATTAAATGGCATATTAATACATTTTCTATATATGTTATAGTTAAAATCAAAATATTTTCAAAATATTTTTTCTGTATTAAATTTGTTTAAATTATAATAAAAATTAATTTAAATTTAAAAATAATCTTAATTGATACAACTGCTGACACCAGTTATGACCCTCTCTGAAATAATTAATTAACGAGCTTCTTAATCCTAAGCGATTTGAAATAATAAGATTTTATAAAGTTTAAAATGTTTTCAAGTTATTTTGATATTATCGCTTTTTTATATATAATTTTTAGATAATTTATATGATTTTTACATAATTATGTATATAATTAGTATATTTATGAATATTCGAAAACTTCCCCAAAAGATTTTATTTAATTAATTATTTTGTTAATTAGTTTGGTTATGTTATAATTTATATTTTTAAATTATTTAGTTTATAATAAATCTAGAAGTTCATTAATTAATTGGTGTCAATGAAATTTATCTAAATTCAATTTGGTTATATCTTAAATTCAATTGGATATAATTGCAATTCAATAGACCAATTTCTCAATTTTTGTCTAACCCCACATTCCAGACTACTGGAGCCTAAATTCTGTCCAAATCCTCTTTTTTTCAGCCCACCCTCATTCCTTTTCATAAAATGACCCAATTCCCTCTAATTCCCAATTTTCAGAGCCCAACCCACTCAAAAGGGCCCAATTTCAATTCAAATGTAGCACCAACCTAATTCATTACCCCCAATCCATTTTATTCCCTTCCTAACCCGAACCATTCCCATTTCTTCTCAAATCGACCCAACCCAACTACTTTCCTCCTAATTGACCCAGCCCACATCCCTTCTCCCCTTCAAAAAAAATTTAGCAATGATCTTTTCCCCTTTTCACGACAACGCACAGCAAACAATAACGCGCAGCAAACAATAACGCGTAGCAAACGACAACGGCAGTAATCTGAATTTTCCAGCAAGCAAAACCAAGAAGTCAATAGCGCATGAGGCATCTTTCCCAACGTCCCACTTCATTTTCGTACAAGTTTCAGTAGCAGCAAAAAGCACCAAAAGAAGGACGTGTTTTCGTCCTTGACAATGGGAGATCATGCCACGTCAAGCCGCAAGGACGGGTGATTGATCGAGGTCATCCACGTCCTTTTCAACTTTATGGGTTTTAGCCAAAAAGTTGGGATAGTATCGAAAATGGGCAGCTTTTCCTATCCTCGATTTTTTTTTGAATCTGGAATCAATTGGAATCTCGAATCCAAAAACCTTAATTTCTTCCTATGTATAATCTCTTCCTTTTCAGCAAAAAAAGGAGGAATTATTTTTTTTGTGAAAAAATATTGTAAGCAGGGCGAAAGGGGAATGAAAAGAAAATTAGTTAGAGCTCTTGAATTGAAGTTTTATTCTTTGCAAAGAACGCAATAGAGTCTAGTAGAAAATACATTCGAATTCATGAAACACATTTCAAAAGGGACTAGATAATAGTTCGGTGATTTGGACTAAGTTTCAGTTGCATCTCTAGTCGGTCATTCCTAGTTGAGCTTTGCGTGGTGAAGGTCATCGTCACTACTCGTCTGTCCTTGTTTGTTGCTCCGGAAAAGGTAACAACTCCTCTTCTCCCATTTTATTATTTTTATCTCGGTTAGTTTATTCTTTGTTCGATAAAGTAGTGATATATCCATGTTTTGGTTACTTCTTGTTTGATTTCATAGTACTACAATGCGTGACTTGTAGAAATTTCAGGCATTTTGCTTCGCATCCTCACCTCTCAAATTAAAAAAATGAGTGTTTTTGTTTATTGGCTTTGAGTAATATTTTAACCAAACTAAGCTGATGTGAAATTGTATGTCGTGTTATCTACTATTTTGTTGGTGGGAAGGAGGGTTGCAAATGACTGACCCCCTCTATTTTACTTAATCTCGTGTTGCGTTCTATTGTTCGACATGTTATGTTGGAGTCAAGTTTATATCTCTATTTTGCCCAAATTTTAGTTGAAGAATGCTTGTTGTTCACGATTGTTCTCTTAAAAATGTGAGGTGTTTCTAAAAATGGATGTTTGTTTCTCTCTTTTACTTGTCGTTGCTCATTAACCTATAAATGAATATTATTCGACTAGCCTAGTGATTAATTAAAAGTGTCTATTACCTATTTCTTAGATTTCACAACCTAAATCAATTTTTTGTGCGCCCTCCCTGCTTGTTTGTTCTTTTATGTTTGTTGTGGTAGTGTCTGTTTTTTTATAATTGTTATTTTTACACGGTTTTGTTCTGATAACGAGAAGATAGAATCATCCTCATATTAGAAGACTGGCTGAATATGTTTGATTTGACTTAAATTGCAGAAAGTGAGATTATGATTTTTGCTTCCTTGGTCGTTCACCGTTATCACTTGCTACACCCAGAAACGTCAGATGCTTGCAATAAAATCTAAAATCTATCCAGTTTTAAAAATAGAGCGGTTATGAGCTTATTTAGCTTAATTTTACAGTCTTATATATGGGAATAACATTTGCTTAGTTAGTTTGAGCAGATGTTTACAATTGCTCTTTTGATTTTGATATAGTCGTAATAGATATACTTGAGGATCTCAATTATTATGCTTGGAGGTGAAAAATATTTCTAAATCAATTTTTTATATTTGATGCTTAGTGATTTTACGTTCTAATTTTGTTTGTATTGATTTTATTGGTTATGGGTAGTTCATTGCCTCTAGTCCATCAAATGTTATATGCATATTTTTCTCCTATTTACCTCGCTTGGTTCTTGTTATGATTATAATTGTTTATTAAAATGGTCCAATAAGTTTATCATATGTTGAATAATCGATTTGTTATTTACTTTATTCTTCTATAGTTTGCATGTGAAATGTGCTCGGGCCCTCATGGACCTTATATATACACATTCCTATCGGGCCACAAAGGCCGAAATCTCCATATCTGAGTTAACCTATTAAGTAGAAGAATAAGTTCCAAAAGGCGTACAACTCCTGAAGTGAAAGGAATTAAAGTGGAAGAAGAGGAAGAGAATGGGACATAAGGGCCCAAATTTATTATTGTTATTTTTGGGCCTAAACCCTTATTTCTTTTATCATTATTATATTGTTAGAATTTTAGTACAGGTGGAAACGGGCCAAAGGCCCAAAACAAGAAAGGGTCCAAACAACTATCTAGGTGGATAAAAATTGAATTTGGACCTAACTCTCTCTCTCTCTCTATCTCTCTCTCTCTATCTCTCTCTCTTATTTATCGCTTATTTACTTGTTAATTAATTATTGTTAGTTTTAGGGTTTGAGAATTTAAATCCCCACAAAATGCTACTTTGTTTTAATCGATTCAATTAAATCGAGCATGACTAAATGGATTTAAATAATAATAAATAAATTTGTGAGATTAATAATTCACTTAGATAATAGAAGAATATTCACTTTGATTAAATTCTAAATAAATTTTTAATTCAAATCAAGTTAAATTTATTTTAGCTATGCAAGTTAGTTGTCGAATAATCCCAAGTTATAGAATATCTTAGGTGATTCCAAAACCTTCCTAAGATGTTAATAGGAATTCTCAAACCCCTTTAAAACTATTTCAACTGATTTCCTATTTTAGTCAATTGGAAGAATAGGTATTCTTGATTTTTCTCAAAAATTAAGTGGTAACTCTAAACCTAGTCTAAAACATTATAAATATTTTTTCTTTAAATAAAATAGAATGGCGACTCTGCTGGGGAAATCAATTGTTCTAACCTTACAACTAAACTTGTTTGGCTATGTGTAATTAACTGTTTAGTTACTTTTCCTATCATATTATTAGACTGTCTCATTTCAAGGCATCAATTCCGCCAACCGGCAAAGACTTTGCATTAGGACAAAGGTGATTATGTGTCTTACCATGCCTATCCTTCAAAAACACAAAAGTCTTGTTTTTTGGAAGTAATAAACGAATAGTTCGCTTGCGGACATCCAAAAGTATTTATTAGCTTCACCCTGTTGTTTGCCCAACTTGGGTAACCGTTATTTCTAAACCAATTCTAGTCAACCCAGGATAGAGCAAAACCAAATCCAAGTCTAAGCTGTAGCGTAAGACGACTTAATAGCCTAGGTGTATTAAGTCCATAAGTGAAACCACCAAAGTCATGTCCAAGGTCCCCGACCTAATGACATACCATGTCATTTGATATTTGAAGGATGTTAATATGCTCAAACTATACTTCCCTAAAGAAGTATAAGTGTTCGTATCAAGAAAAGAACCCAAATGTCAGGTTGGGGTCAATCCAACGAGGAAAAATTATTTAGACTTAACTTTAATCTACGATTACTTCTATTTAGTCAAATCCTGTCAAGAAATAAATAATTAAAAAGGGGAATTTTGTGTAACAAAAGTAATTAATTAAGTCTAAGTAAACAATTATCTAGTTCGAATATTTGATATCTATCAAATGATGAGAGAAACTAGGGTGTAAATGTTCCCCTAGATATAACAATTATTTCCTAGTATCTTGCATGCAAAGTGGTAAGCTATGTATCTCTAATTCCTTGGACAAGAAACTAGTGAATTTCATTCCGCACCTTGGTCTGCATATGTGTGTGTACTTAACCAAACCTTACCTTTTACCTCATATTAAGCATCATAATCGATGTATGGATTAGTTATTACTTTGACCAATCGACACGAGCCTATTAGATAGTTTGTACTAAATCTATGTTGATAATTCTTTTCTTATTAACCACCTCCTTGGTCCGCCAAGTAGCAAGAAGGCGAGTTCTAAAGTTGGCCACCGTTAAAAAGACTTCTAAATGAAAAAAATATCAATACATGCAAGACACTATTTTAGAATTGTTATTTTAGCTATTTCTACTTTGTTAGTTACCCATGGTTCTCATAACCCTAGTTGTGAACTTAGTTACCCATGTTAAGAATTACACAATTCATATTGATTAGACAAGAATTCATGTACTTACTTTAACAAGTTTAAAGAAAATCCAGAAAATCACTTGAATTAACTAAAATATTATAAGAAACGATTCCAGAAAAGTGAAGTATTTTCCAAAACCCAAAGTTCAACAACCAACAATACAAATCTCAAAATTAACCAAGAGTCTAACCCCAAAAATGAGGTTTTAAGTCCTATTTATAATTAAAGATTCTTAAAAATAAAGGGAAACCTAAATAAGGAAAACTTCTATCCAAAACGCATCTTGAGTCAACGACCTCACCGACGGACCATCAACAGAACACGAATCATCGACGCCTCTGTTGGTCTATACTTCAACTCTTTTTTCAACTGCTATATTTCCATCATTCTATTACCATCGACGGACCCAAACGACGGTCCATCAATGGACCTACTGTCCGTCGATGGCCTTCGTTGCTGCATACTTAGAATTTTTCAAAATCAGGTACTAGTGCTACTTTCTGTTAACACCAACGGTTTTCGAGGACGATCCGTCGATGAGACGACGGACTGTTATCCCTTAGCAGCATAAATCTTCAAATGACGATTGCCACCTACGGACCGTCGATTAGTCGACAGACCGTCGATGGCTCCATAGGTTATCACTTCTGAAAATTTCAACATAGTCTTCTGCATTTTCGTTCTAAATAGTTTTCCTGCTAACACAGGGAAAAATACATTAAAATTACTTCAAAGAGGCCTTAGTCACAAACTATACTTAAGGAAAAAGAATTGAAAGTACCGTGAAACTACAGTACATCAACACCCTCAACTTAAATTCGTTGTTTGTTCTCAAGCGATGCATTATGACTCACCACAAAAATCCTTGTACAAAAGTATCCTTATTTTAGCTTTTGCAATCATCTGGCTATCAATCCCAATTATTTTCATTATGTTCATGCATGATATCACTATTAGGCTCGCTCATATGGATCAAACCATGACACAGACTCACCACGCACCGATACCTCTCCTCTTTTATCTCTCATCAAGGCGCCAACTTTCCAATATTGCAACTAGTGTCCTTTCTTCAAAAAGAATATCCTCCTTTTCTCACAGTGATTTCAGTTTGAGTATAAGGATTATTTTTTCAACACTCAATCTCAGAACAATTCTCCCCTCATTGGTACTTTGTCGCCATAGGCTTGCTCTTATATTCACTACTTTAAGTTCACCATATTAGACTCGCAGGATCACGACTTCTAAGCTTGTATTGTAGGCTCAGGGTCAGTTAGGGTATATTTGTATGCATTTTAGTGAGTTGTTACCCTCTTTTACATAAAGGCTAATCGTCCGACCTTTTCATCTTTTATTCCGCCCTATTCTTAATTTTCTTATATTCTTTTTTTTTTATTTTAAAATTTTTCACTTGATTTCAACTTTGCTTGAGTCACTTTTATTTTCTTCTTTCTCGCTCTTTATTCTTTAAACCCCCCTTTCCAGAGCATTCCTCGTAATAGTCACCCTCAACTCATGGCTTTGCCATGAGTCAAGGTACACAATGCCCAAGGTTGGGTCAGGAACAAAATGAAGTTGTTTTCTGCATTAGCCACCCTCAACTTATGCTTTTGGTATAAGCTGAGTTACACATGTCCAAAGAGGGACCAGGGCCAACACATTGTTCCTAGAAAAAATAAATTTGGGTAGAAAAGAAAGGTCCATTTTAGCTCAAATAATTTGGATCAAGAAGGAATTAATTTCATTTGGTTTTCTTTTATCTAGGATAAAGATTTGTTATCTTCGAACAAGGTCCTATGATCCTTTCCTAATTGGCTATCATAGATTACTTTTAGCAGGACTAACCGCGCAAGTTCTATCTTTGTATTAACGGTGGAATATTAAACTTTTGTCACACTCACTTAACACCTCAATGCCCTACCAGATTATCAGACACCTAGTTTCAGCTTTTAGATTTAGGGTCATGTAGTGGTGTATCTCTATGTAATGCTTAGAGCCACACATTCATCTTTCACTAGGACTAATCATGCAAGCATTTTCTCTAAATCAGGATATCATTTTATTTAGCCATCATGCTTTAGATGTCATATCTGCTATGTGCAAGAAATACTAACGTGTTGGTTCAACATTAACCAGTCTCTTGTGGAAAAAGAACACAGGCAAGAAAACAACAAGAGAGGATCGTGAGTTGAGATATTCATACTTCACCGTAGCACTCTCTTTCCAATACCTCACCCCCAACAAAAGAGCATGCAATTGTCCCCAATGCATAAAAAATATAAAATAAGGTGGTAGGTGAAGAAAACCCAAGGCGCATAGCGCCGATGATCAACAAGTTGGAGGGTCCAGTTTCTCGGAACCCACTCTCTCTGTAGTAGGGGAACCATAATTAGTGTCTGCAGCAATAACAGCACCCTCAGTAGTGCTCATGTCAACATTAGCAATCCTAGAGCTAGACGCCCCAGCATCGACCTCCTAAGCCCTTATCTGTCGGGACTCCTCATCAATCAGCAAGGCTCTACTCGCGACCTCCAACTCAAGACACTCTCTCTTACTAGATCGAGTCTCATCATCCTCTCTAGATCGATGCCTCTTGGTATGCTAACGTGGCTGAGGTGATGGTGCAGCAAATGTGGAGAACAGTGCAGCCATCACCATATCCTCAGCAGGATCTGCATATCAGGCCTCACACTCGGGCACTCGGGCCTCCAATATGGCATCCATATCTGCTCTTAGACTTTCCACTGCAGCCTGGAGAGTTGTCAAATCTACAGTAGGGGCTGTCCAGGCGAGAACCCTCAACTCAAATGCATCAAGGCGCTGGTTGACCTCCATAATCTGCCTCTCAGTCTGCTGGGCCATCTTCTTGTCAATGTGATCACTTCCTCAGCAATAGAATTTTGCATCCAAGGCTGGATGTGATGCAGAAGTATGGCCATTTGGTCCTCTAACTTCTGGACCTTAGTAAGTGGGACCAGTGCTGCAGATGAAGCAGAGCGGGAGGATGTCAAAACGGTGCTAGTACCTGGGATAGACTCAACTTGGGTGGTGTCATTAAGCTCTGATGTAGCTTGATCATCCCCTTGGGCTTGCTCTACCGTGGCTGCAGGGTTCTCATCGAGCGATTGCACCACAGCTCAGGGCCCTCTATTGGGAGCTAGCTCATTGGACTCATTTGGATGAGACTGATATCCATTATGCCTGTCGGGGTATTGAGCACATTAATGTACCACACGGGCACTCCAGCAGACCTGCACAACTCGAAAATCATGAAAGGGAAGGGGTAAGTAATGGTGGCCTTAAAGGCCCTCTTATGAATGATCGCTTGAAATAGCCACGCAAAATCCACCTCAAACCCAGCAACCATGGTAGCTATTAGCACTACTCTATCCTATGTAACAATATTATCAGCAACAGTGGAGGAGAGGCAATGACGGACCAATAGCCATAAGAATTTGGCCGTAAATGTGAAGTTAGCCTTCTTTATTCCTCCTTTGGTCTCCATCACCCAATCAGCACCTTCGCCATCCACAGAGATGTGCTGGACTATCCACCTCTTGGTGGTCTCTCACACCACTCTCTCATGCTAGAAATGACCGTCCTTTATCAACTTCCACTGATAGTCAAACTCGGGAGCGAGGGGGAGCCTGGAGGCATCGATGTCAGCACCATATAAAAACCTACGAATTATTGGCAAGGAGATATCCACCCGCTTGCCGTGGACACAAACAACCTTAAGTGGTGCTTGTTTGGCGGGGTTGGACCGCCTATCAAAACAAGCCCTGAGAGTCGCCACATAAATTAAGTAGAACTCTCGCACCACCTCCTCGTTGTAATGGCCCAAGCTCCTAGCCGTCCACTCTTGCAGATGGTGGGTGAAGAGTTCATGTATAATTTGTATCGTGGGAAGAATCTCGATATGAACTCGCCGCTCAATTGTCAATGTCCTAATAATGACCCCCTTGTCTTTGAGCAACTTTTCATCCTTGTATATCTTGTATTGTCCCTCGACACACCACCGCTTGGACTGATCAGTAACCAGAGCGGGGACGTTCGTCAAGGGTGCTGGAGTAAATCTGCATTGTCAACCTAATCAGACGAGACAGAGTGGACCGATGTAGCTGGAGCAGTGGCACCACTGGAATATGACGCTTCCTTAGACCCGTAAGCCTCCTCAGAGCCAGAGGCTCCCTCATAATCTGTAGAAGACCTAGACGGTGTGCCGGTCAGTATGCGCTCCTCACCAGACAAGGAGGTAGTGACTACGCCAGACGCCACCTTCTGGGGCGTTCCTCGGATGGTCCTAGCAGCACGTGTAGTGTACGGGTTCCTGGTGGAACATATTCTGGGTCATGATCATCGTCCAATCCTAACATCATCCGGCATGACGGGGCAATGGACTTGGAACGTCCTCTAGAGTAGACTAAGTCTGGCTTAGGGGCCATTGGTACCTACAAAAGATAGTTATTAGCTTCAGTGTGAACATCTGACACACCCAAGAGAAGAAAGACCAAACTTGGAAACACAAAACACAGTCCAGCTCAATACTGCAGAACTAACCGACAGGCAAAACAAACGGTCCGTCGATGGAACAACGATCCGTCAATGGGGTACGTCGGTGAACACTTGAGCAAAAATTTTGAAAGCTGCAGGATTAAAAGTTTTGTTAGAGAGGATGGACCTGCAGGACAGTCCTTCTTTCAGATGACAGACTGTCGACCACCCTCGTGGGTAGACACTTAGACTAATATCTAGGAACCCTCAGCAAACAAGGTTTTGTTACAGACGACGAAATTGAAGGATGGTCCATCATCCAGATGACGGACTGTCGACCACCTTCGTGAATAGACACTTAGAAAAAAATAGATAACCCCTCAGTAAATAAGGTTTTGTTACCGTCAATGGACCTGCAAGACGGTCCATCAATCAGAAGACGTCCCATCGACTACCGCCGTCGTTCTAAAGTTAGACAAGTTTAGGGAGTGACTGATGATGGGCCCCATCGACGGTCCATCGATCATGGTCTCATACTGCAGGTTAGAGTCAACTTGTGGAAGCCATTGTTGTCCCCCCCCCCCCCAGAGAAAATGTTTTGACCAAAACTATGCACCACAAGATCATGTAGCATAGGACACACTATTTTGTCATTCTTTGGGTTTCGGTTAGTACAATTTGAAACTTAGATTCTCAAATACCCAACAAGCACTAATTCAAAAACCGATTAAACTAACAGAACAGTAGACACTAACACCCCCAACCCAGTCTCTTTCCATCATTCTATGGTACTAAGGACACAATTTTCATAGATTAAGCATTCAGTTTTGTCCCGAAGTCAAGACCCACTTACTAAGTTAGTCAATTTTGCATGCTAAGAATCAAGTTTCCAAACAAAGAACATGGAATAAAAGTCAGTAGAGAGATACATACCTGTAGAATATACTGGTGGGAAGGAGGAGATGAATTCTTGCAAGTAAGCACACCATAGAGCAACCTCGAATACCGACAAGAAAGAAGCAACTTGGGGAGAGAAAAGCTTTGGGAAATGATGGAGATGCGGGCGAGATTGGAAATCAGATTGAAGGAAGTGGGAGTTAATGGGTGAGTGAGTGGGGAAAGTGAAGGTAAATGGGGAGGGAAACGTTTTGAGGAGGGTATTTTAAAGGGTGGGTAACTGAAAAGTTTAAATTTTTAATATATAGATGGTCGGGTTTGGTCGGGTTAGTGGGTCGGAGGAACCGATGATTCCCCATCGATGGACCGTATAAGTCAGTCAACAGTCCATCGACTGCTCCATCGAATGTGCCCTAACTTAGAATAATTAAAGAAAGAAACATGGGGATCTACGGACCCTACCGACGATTTGTCGACTTGACAGTGGTCAGTTCATTAGTCCGTCGATCAATGCACCAGACCAATTTTCTGAATTTTTTTTGGGATTTGGTCCCTGCACATTGAACACCCAATAAGCTAATTTTTTTGAATTTTCTGGACACTTTTTAGACACGGACCCTATTTTACTCTCTAGACAACACTTCTAAAAAAATAAATAAAAGAAATTTCAAACGAGACATTAAGTGAGAAAAATAGAAATAATGCGACTACGCCTATAAAATAACGAAAAACCTATTGTTGGCTAGAGGATACATATTGGGTTGCCTCCCAATCAGCGGTTTAATTAATGTCGCGGCATGATGCAGGACCCTGATTATTGAGACTTTATCAAGATGGTATGCCTCGATCACTTCATTCACCTTTTCCGCATGCCTATGGTAGATTTTGATGTGTTTCCTTTTCACCTTGAACCTTACACCCTCCTTATTTTCCAACTCAATATCTACGTGAGAGAAATCTTGGGTGATCAAGAATGGTTCAGTCCATTTGGACTTGAGTTTTCTCATAAACAAGCGCAACCTAGAGTTGAACAAAAACACCAAATCCCCAACCACAAAATCGTGCTTCTCAATCTTTTGGTTATGGTACTTCTTCATCTTTTCTTTGTAGAGGGCAGAACTTTCATATGCCTTCAAGCGAAACTCATCAACCTCATTTGACCTATTCGACCTTTGTTTCGTTGCTTCATTCCAATCCATCTTCAGTTTCTTCATTGCCCACATGGCCTTATGCTCTAACTCAACCGGCAAGTGACAAGCCTTCCCATATACTAGTTGGTACGGAGATATACCTATGGGCATTTTGTATGCTATCCGGTGTGCCCAAAGAGCATCATCAAGCCTCCTTGACCAATCCGTTCTACTTGCATTTCACCATTTTTGCCAAAATCTGCTTGATTTTCCTGTTTGACACCTCAACTTGCCCACTAGTCTAAGGATGATATGGCGTGGCCATATTTTGATGAACCCCGTATTTCTCCAGTAACCCTTTAAACAACTTGTTGCAGAAGTGGGATCCCCCATCACTAATAATGTCCCTTGGGGTGCCAAATCTGGAAAATATGTTCTTTTCAAGAACGCGGTGACACTCTTCCCTTTATTATTTGAAAATGTTGTGGCTTCCACCCATTTTGACATATAATCAACCGCCACAAGAATATAATTCATCCTATCAGAACTCACAAAGGGGCCCATAAAGTCAATACCCCACACGTCAAACAACTCAATTACAAGAATGGGATAAAAGGGAGTTCTTGCCATCTAGAAATACCTCCATCTCTTTGGCACCTATCACATGCCTTGCCGAACTAACGAGAATTTGGTGGATGGTTGGCCAATAGTAGCCACATTGCAAGATTTTATGGGTTGTCTAGATACCACTATAATGCCCACCAATAGGCGAGGAGTTGCATGCCTTCAAAACACTTAACATCTCGACTTCTGGCACACAATGCTGAATAAGCCAATCAGCACAACTCTTATATAAATATGGCTCATCCCAAAAGAACTTTTTCACATCATGCATGAACTTTCTCCTTTGATGAAAGGACAAGTCCGATGGGATGATATCACTAGACAAGTAATTCGGAAAATCAGTGAACCATGGAATCAAGTCTTAATAAGCGGCCAATACATCCTCATCAGGGAAAGTATCATCAATTTCAGACTTTTCACCCAATTTTTGCATAGCTTCATCCTCTAGTCGGGACAAGTGATTGGCAATTTGATTTTCAATTCCCTTTCTATCTTTCACTTTAAAGTCAAATTCTTACAACAACAATACCCAACGAATCAACCTCGGTTTTGCATCCTTCTTTTCCATCAAATATCTCAAGGCAGAATGATCAGTATGCATTATAACTTTTGTTCAAAGAAAATAGGAGCAAAATTTAGCAAAGACCACCGCAAGGAGCTCTTGTTCCGTCATAGTGTAGCTCTTTTGGGATTCATTAACGGCTTTACTAGCATAGTAAATGGGGTGAAGGATTTTATGCCTTCTTTGACCCAAAACTACACCAAGCGCAACCCCATTAGCATTACACATCACCTCAAATGTCTTACTCCAATCTGGGGAAATAATAATGGGCGTAGAAACTTTCTCCTTCAACTCACCAAATGCCTTAAGACAAGATTCATCAAAATAAAATTTACACTCTTTGTTAAGTAACTTGCATAGAGGATGTGCAATTTAAAAAAAAATCCTTGATGAACATCCGGTAGAAACCCGCATTCCCAAGGAAACTCCTCACATCTTTTACAGAGATGGGTGGAGATAGTCTCTCTATCACCTCGACATTAGATCGATCAACCTCTATACCCTTCTCTGGGATGTGATGGCCCAATACAATACCCTTTTTCACCATAAAGTGACATTTTCCCCAATTTAGCACAAGGTTGGAATCTTCACATCTTTTGAGAACTTCGGAAAAATAATTCAAACAATGATCAAACTAGTTACCAACAACAGAAAAATCATCCATAAATACCTCAATGGTTTGCTTCACCATATCGGAAATATGGACATCATACATCTCTGAAAAGTAGATGATGCATTACAAAACCCGAAGGGCATTCTCTTGAACGCGAAAGTTCCATAAGGACAAGTAAAAGTAGTTTTCTCTTGATCTTCTGGTGCAATAGAGATTTGGTTGTAACCCAAATAACGATCAAGAAAACAATACCACCCCTCTCCTGCAAGCCTATCCAACATCTGATCCATGAAGGGCATAGGAAAGTTGTCCTTCTATGTCCATGCATTCATTTTTTGGTAATCTATACACACTCTCCATGCGGTCATCGACCTCATTGGAACAAGCTAATTTTCCCATTAGGGACCACAGTCATTCCCCCTTTCTTGGGCACACATTGAACAGGGCAATACCCAACTATTATCGGCGATCAAATATATGACCCGACATCCAACAACTTAATAGTTTCCTTCTTCACTACCTCTTGTATAGGTGGATTTAAACATCTATGGTGTTCAATATTGGGCTTATGATCGAGTATGACTTGGATTTTATGTGGACAAATACCTAGAGGGATCCCAATAATATCCGCAATAGTCCACCCAATAGGTCTCTTGAACCTCTTCGACACTTCAACCAAACACTCTACTTGTGGCATATTAAAATCTGATGCAATAATTACCGACGAAGTGTCACCTTTCCCCAAGAATACATATCTCAGATGAGGTGGTATAGCCTTAAGCTCCAATTTGGGAGCCTCCTCAATCGATGGTTTCACGGGTGTAAACTCGGGATGCTTCATATATAAATTCAATTTCTTTTGTTTGAACCGAACATCACCTCAATCAAGTGCCGCAACCAATGACCCATACTCTTTGATACAGTCACTCACAAAATTCATGATCACTGCCGCTAGTGCCTCAACACCAAGACACTCCTCTATTTGTACCTCGAACGAACTCTCAACCTTGTAGGATATCGCAGATACCAATTAAAGCTCACGATTCTTCCTTATGGACCTAAAAATGTTGAAAGTCGCGTCTTCATTATTCAACCGAAACTTCATCTTCCCTTTATCCATATCAACTAAGGCACGACCGGTAGCAAATAATGGCCTCCCAATAATAATAGGCACCTAGAAGTCCACCTAACAATCAAGAATCACAAAATCAGTCGAAAAAAATAAATGACTCCACTTTTACTAGCACATCATGGAGTATCCCAATAGGCCTCTTCACCGTTCGATCGTCCATCAGTAGTCGCATCGCAGTAATCTTTGGGTTACCCAAACCCAACTTCTTATAAATAGAGAGAGGCATGAGATTTATGTTTGCCCCAAGATCACATAATGCTTTAGAAAATGGTAACAACCAGATTGTACATGGAATAATGAAAGCACCCGGATCTTCGTTCTTTTGTACAAGAGACATTGTAGCAATATCACTACAGTGTTGCATTCGATCATCATCCTCAAAACTAACCGATCTCTTCTTAGTGACCATATATTTCATGAACTTGGCGTAACTGGGCATTTGTTCAAGAGATTCTATCAAAGGGACATTGATGGAAAGTTGTTTCAACATAATAATAAAATGCAAGTATTTACCATCCTCTGTCTTTTTCACCAATCTTTGCGGAAATGGAGGTGGTGGTCTATGAATGGGAATCACTTTTTGGGGTGTCTCAACTTCTTTTCTCAATTTCTCTACCAACTCACCACTAACTTCCTATACCTCATCATCTCATTTCTTCTCATCTTCGATGCCAAACGGCATAGGTGGATCCATGGTCTGCTTATCCCCTCGAGTAGTGACTTCCATACAATGTCCATTTTTTTTATTCTAGACAGTATTGCTAGGAAGAGGACCCAATTGGTGTGGGCTCACAGTAAAAGACAATTGGGTCTTTTGCAATTCAAGATGTTTGATTGAGATTGCATGTGCATCCACCTTTTGCCCAATATTTGCTAAATCACCTCAACTCTTTGGCATGCTCATCACTAGCATCAAACCTCCTCCTCATCTTCTACAACATATCCTCAATTTGTGTCATACTACCTCCACCATTCCTAGGATCAATTTCCAAATTTTGAGGTGGAACATAGGGCCCACTACGATCATTTTTGTTACCATTGTTACCCCGTTTGAAGTTGTTGTCGCAGTTGTAGTTGCCATTAGTTTCCATCTCAAACATAGTGACCCTCTCGGTTGTAATTTCCATAGTTCTGACCTTGATTTCCTTCACCTTGGCTCCAATTTTCCTGCTTGGAGCCTTGGGCATTCGGCCTGAAATCCCCCGTCTGCTTATTCACTGCATAAGAATCTTCTTCATAGTAGTACTCATCAACTAGTGGTGGTTTATCCAAATAGTTCACCGTATTTACCCTTTCTACACCCCAGGTGACATGTTTTACACTAACCCAAGCTCAGTTCTCATTTGAGCCATCTCTTCACGAATCTCATTTGCGGCTGCGTTATGTGAAGCTTGCACTGCAAAAGTGTTTCTCCCAGTATCCGACTTCCTGGTGCTCCAAGATTTATTATTTCGGGAGATTTTCTCTAACTTCTCAGCGATCTCTGCGTAAGTAAATTCCCTATAAGAACCACCCGCAATCGTATCAAGCACTACTTTATTATTACCATCGTGCTCCTGATAGAAGTAATCTTTCAATGACTCATCATCAATGCGGTGGTTTGGGACACTTATCAAGAATGAGGTAAACCTATCCCAAGAATTGCTTACTAACTCCCCTGGTAATGCCACAAAGTTTCTCACCCTATCTTTGTGGTTTAGCTTTTTGGAAACAAAGCAATACCTTTCTAGGAACACATCCCTCAATTTCTCTTAAATATAGATTGAATTGTAGGGCCACTCAATAAACCAAATTACGGCCTCCCCCGTTAGTGAGAGAGGGAACACCCTTAATCAAATTACATCCATGTCTAAGTCTGTACTCCCCACACAAATCTTACACACGGACCTTAATTTGGCGATGTGAGTGTGTGGATCCTCAGATGATAGCCCCGAAAACAAACCTCTAGCGGTGAGCATCTGCATCAAGCTACTAGTTACCGAAAAATTATGCCCATGTGGTAGAGAAGGTAGGACAAGTGGCCCATCAGAGTCAGTGATGTCAACATTTCCCCTGTAGTACTCTTGAGGGCGTAGGGCGGGAGGTTGCCTCCTGGGATTACCTTCACCAGATTTATCAACAACCACTTTGATTATGAGCATCAACCGGTGGGGGAAGTTGAGGGTTGATCTCATCTCGATATAAGAAGGATTGTTTTGAATATTCATTATGCAAAGTGTGCGGTTTAGTTTTGGATCAAGTGGAAGTATTGATTCTCCTCGCTCCATGTACTTGGCATACACTAAAGCTAGACCTACGAAAGGCAAAAACAAACAAAAAGTTAAATCAGGAAATTTTTTACTAAAATTCAGAAATGTGTGGCGCCAAAATTTGATATGCTCAAACTATACTTCCCTAAAGAAGTATAGCAGTCGTTTCAACTAAAGAACCCAAATGTTAGGTTGGGGTAGATCCTAAAAGGAAAATGATTTAGACATAACTTTAATCTATGATTACTTCTATCTAGTCAAGTCCTTTTCGGAAACAAACAATTAAAGGGGGGATTTTATGTAACAAAAGTAATTAATTAAGTCTAAGTAAACAAGTAGCTAGTTCAAATATTTGATGTTTATAAAATGATGAGAGAAACTAGGGTGTAAGTGTTCCCCATAGGTTCATAACGTAGTAACCCTAGCTATAACAACTATTTCCTAGTATCTTGCATGCAAAGTGGTAAAGTATGTATCCCTGATTCCTTGGTCATGCAACTACTCAATTTCACTCTGCACCTTGTTCCGGCTCTATGTGTGTACTAAACTGAACCTTACTTTTTTACTTCATATTAAGCATCATAATCGATGTATGGCTTAGTTATTACTTTGCACCAATCGACACTAGCCTATTATATAGTGTATACTAAATCAACATTGATAAATTTTTTTCTTATTATCTACCTCCTTGGTCTGGCAAGTAGCAACAATGGGAGTTCTAATATTGATCACCATTAAAAAGACTCTTAAACGAATGAATTATCAATACATGCAAGACACTATTCTAGAATTGTTATTTTATCTAGTTCTACTTTGTTAGTTACCCATGGTACCAAAAACCCTAGTTGTGGATTTACTAACCCATGTTAAGAAATACACAATTCATATTGATTATACAAGATTTCATGTAATTACTTTAACAAGTTTGAAGAAAATCCAGAAAATCACTTGAATTAATAAAGATATTGTAAGAATCGATTCCAGAAAAGTGAAGTATTTTCCAAAACACAAAGTACAACAACCAACAATACAAATGTCAAAATTAACAAAGAGTCTAACCCCAAAAATGAGGTTTTTAGTCCTATTTATAATAATAGGGTACTAAATATAAAGGGAAACCTAAATAAGGAAAACTTTTGTCCAAAATGCATCTCGAGTCGACGACCTCACCGACGGACCGTCGAGAGAAAACAAACCATCGACGCCTCTGTCGGTCCATAATTCAAATCTTATTTCAGAAGATATCGCCTCTATCATTCTATTACCATTGATGGACCCAAACGACGGTTCGCCAATGGACTGATGGTCCATCGATGGACTTTGTTGGTCCATACTTAGAATCTTTTTAAAATCAGGTACTGGGTTACATTCTGTTAACACCAACTGTTAGCTAGGATTGACCGTCGATGAGATGACTGACCGTCATCCCTTCCATATCCCATCACTTAATCAGAATTCCTCGATCTATCTTTAGCAGCATAAGTCTTCAAACGGTGGTTGCCACCCACGGACCGTCGATGGCTCCCTAGGTTATAACTAATGCAAATTTCAGCAGAGTCTTGTTTCGTTCTGGAATGTTTTCCTACAAACACAGAGAAGAATACATTAAAACTACATCAAAGAGGCCTTAGACACACACTAAACTTAAGGAAAAGTATTGAAAGTACTGTGAAACCATGATAAATCAGATGTATATGTGGAAACCTAATTTGGAGTGGGGAAACTTAAATGGGTTTTTTTGTAGGTATGGATCATTTTCCTAAGTTTGACATGGTTGTAGAAGCCCTAAATTTACTCAAGATGTGGTATAACAACCTTTACGGGGATCACAGAAGAACCTTCAACAAATATGTCAGTGCTTTAACTAAAATACTCAACATGGTTGGTTGGACTGAACTCATTGAAGTCCTCACTGGCTATTGGCATAACAAAAAAATAGTGTTCAAATTTGGAACCATGGAAATTACCCCGACAATTGAGGAAATTCGGGACTGCATCGACATAGTAGGTACAGGGTTAGAAAAAAGAGTGAGAAAATAATAAGATATGTGAATCCCTTACAAGATTTCTGTTGAAGATATTATAAACTGCTTGGATTGGGAAGGAATTACTCTTATTGGACGCAAGATTCTAGTATTTTCGTTTATGGACCTCTATGTTAGATTTGGGAATGGAAGCTTTTATGCAAACTCTAACAAAGAATTCAGAGTTACCCACATAGAATGGAATGAGATCCGACCCTTAGCGTTCAACATCGTGCTACTGAGTACTGCGGTTTTTCCATACAATCCGAGCCTAGTATCAACACTCGAGCGATTATGCTTGTACACACTCTATTCAACGAGCTTCGAAATCAAGGCAAAGTGAAGTATTATCGCATTGATCCCTCATCTTATCGGACATGTATAGAGCTTTGGGAAAATACAAAGAGGGTCACTACAACTTTAAAGGTTGTAACATGTTCCTTCAATAAAGGATCTTAATTCATTTGTAGAAAGGGCATGGGACTCAGAAACTGCATACCTTTGATGATAGGAACACTCTTAGGGATTTGAATGATATGTTGTTCTGGGAAAATCTAGAAAACCAAAAGACTAGAGGAAGATGGGACCAGATCTTTTCCGAGTTAAGGGAAGAGGATATCCAATGGATGCTCATCTGAAGGGACATCATCAAAGGGGCTGCAGACAACTCATGATGCCACTACCAGGTATTCGGGAAATCTATTCTTACGCACCCTTCCTAGTCCTACGGCAGTTTGGGATGAGGCAAATAACACCTCAAGAGGCTTACTAACTTACTTATGTCTATGACATTGGGGACGATAGAGTGGATGACGCTGCATAAATGCTAAGAGAGTGGAAAGGGGCCAAGTGAATGAACAAAGACTTCATTGCTCCAGATCAGTTTGACGCCGGATATAAAGAAGCTTATAAGATTTGGTTTAAAATAAATATATAAAGTATCTCCTCTCTAGTTCCAAACAGTTGCCGCAACGTGGAAGATAAAGGGGCCAAAGCTGTGATCGAACTGAGAGAGGTAAAATGAGATGCCCAAGAAATGCACGCCAAATTTATTGAAAATCAATGTGCTCTCGAGAATACAACTCAGGAATTGGAAAGTTTGAGACGTATTTTTAATGAGCTTGACTTATGGGTTGAAGATAGAGGGGAGGCAATACGAGGACTGGGAACAAAAAGGACGTGAGAGCGATGTCTACCTGCTGATGTTACGGTACATATTTCAACCATACAAGACACAAGAAAGTAGCACAGAAGCAGGACCATTAGGGACGGCATAGTTGATTTCACCCTTGTGGTTTTTCTATATGTATTTTTGACTTTATCAGCTCCTGTGTGTCCTTGCCTTTCTTGTGTTCTGATACACTTTCAAATGACCCCTTTGTTTGTTCCCTATTTCCCGTGTTTAATTCCCCCCCCCCTCCCCTTTTGAACATTGTTTCTTATATGTGAAATTTGCTTTGGGGTAACTATATGGTTCAATTCCACATGTAAATCTTTCAAATGCGCTGGCCTACCCTTGGCACGAAAGGGTCCCCCTATATGTTTAAGACACGATATGTGTTGTAACTATTTATGTGATGTTTCTTCGAATGAGGGCATTTCTAACCCACTTCTTGTCAAAAATTTACAAAAAAAGTATATAAAACTCACTATTAGAAAATGTTTGACAAAATTTTCTTGAATCTTGATTTTCTCAACAAAAAAGTAAATTCCAGTACCTGAATCCTAAACACTAATTTGTCATCTCAGGAAAGGTAAAATTATCGCTATGGATAAAGGCAAGAACATCAAGACTAAACTAGCAGGAGAAGACTTACAATTGCTTGAACATGGTCTCCATGAAACTATAGTGGAGAGCTTCGAAGTAGAGGTCACTGCAGTCATGCCACTAGAGGAGGACATAGCAGTTAAGATGTTGAGATTCACAATAGTGGACGAAGAGATTATCGACATACGGAGGCTGTGCGGAAATTACCTATATGACACACTCCTTGCCCCTGATAACATTGAGTTGGAGAACATTGAAAAGGAATTTGAGAAAGCAACTGCCCACGAACAATCTTTCCAAGGACGTCTGGCAAAGGGGGACCAGAAAGTCACTCTCGAAGCATATCTTAAAGAATACCAAATAGGGATGGAATTCATTCCATGCGCCCTCATTTACGAGCACCTTTGGGATGAGGGTACGATGAAGCCCATTGAGAGATCATATTTCCAAATCGTATTAGGAGGCACCAGCAAGACCTATGAGTGTCATCCTAACCAGAAAGGGCACACGATATAGGAGTGCATGGAGTTTAAGGATGTGGTACACTACCTGCTCGATACGGAAAGCGTCATGAACAGGTGGGATGACAGTGTTATCATGGCGCGTGATGAACTAAAGCTCGACATAAAATTCACTTAGAAGAATGAGCTATATTGCTTCTCCTTTACGCCTTTCAATAAAAAAATGTAAGATGTCTATTTGCAGTTGTTCGAAATGGGGTCTTTTCCCCTCTCCATAAGGACGTTGGAGTATTATATAACTTGGGAAGAAAAATTTGAAAGTGTTTCCCATATCACCAGGAAACTAATCATAGCATTGAAAAATTCCTTGCATTTCACCACGACATGGAATACCTCGTTAAGATGGGAAAGATTCAAGTTAAGTTTGTTCCCCGTGACTAATCCAACTGCAAGAAGAAGAATGGCTGAGATGGAGTCACCTTTGTCTTTAGAAGCTTTATTGTTTGTTTTTCAATTTCCTTTTAATCGTTTGAGAATGAAATAATGAAAACAAGTATTTCCTTTTGTATACAAACTACGTAGGGCCTGAATTCTCCTTTCGAAATACGTACGCAGCCTTTCAAGGCTCGGCCCCTATCCTCAAAATTTTAATTCTTCCCTTTCATTCTACAAGAAAATGTGAGGTCCATATCAAAGGATGTCGAAACAGATACAGCAAGAAGACCTTAGCTCAATGTGATTTAACACATCTGAGATAATCCCAATTTAAAAAGAGTAAACTCCTGCTTGTTCAAAAATTAGTTCCCCCTTACTCGTGGGTTGGCATGTCCTCAAACAAAGCAACTTTTGTGTATTTACTTGCTCTCTATGTGATATTTTGCATATGTATTTTGAATTTAAACTAAAAAAAATTCCCTTGAGTTGTTTTTCATCGGCAGGTACTTAAAATTGGTCTGTGTCGATAGTTGGTTGATCATCCTTACTTCACAACATCTAAAGGCCCTGCAAATTCCTTTCACGGTCAAAGTTCAGAAAATGGAAAAGCAACAATGTGGGATAACAATGAAGAAATCAGCCTGACCAAAGTTGTGGCGGCTCAACCTACCATCACAGATCAAAATGAACTGATCATGCAGCAGATTGCCGAAATGAGGGTTGAAATGCAGGGGAGACAAGATCTGCCTCCGCCGGGTTTTACTGCCAATGCTTCGGCAGATGGAAGGCCTCCGCTGTACTTTCTCTCTTCAAACATGGAACAAGCTCAGAACCCACCTTCCACTTCTACTCAAAACCCCTCAGTCATCGACTTAACCCCACAAAATCTTCAATATGCCTCAGCCTCCTACGATACCCCACCCCCTCCTCAAAACAATAATCCTCAAATGCCACCTTCCCCTCAAAATGCCAACCACCAAACCGCTCCACCTCCACAAAACCAAAACACATTTAACCCCCAAATGCCCCTCCATCACCAAAATCAACACACCGATCCCCAAATATTCCCCCAAAACTACCAAACCACTCAGAATGCCCCAAGTTCCTCCATTTCTCCACCTCTACCCCAAAAACCCACTTTTCAAATTCCAATTCCCAATGAGCACGACGAGAATGGTTCTGAGGTTGACCATAATGAAGAACAAGAAATAGAATGGAGATCAGAAGAAGATGCCGCGAAGTTGGATATAAAAGAAGAGATCTGAAAGGCAATGAAGGAGTTGCAATGTATTCTTGAGGTTATCGGCTCGAACTATGAGGATTTATGCATTCATCCGAATTTGAACCTCCTAAAAGGGTTCAAGATGCCAAAATTTGACACTTTTGGAGGAATAGGAATGCCTTAGAGAATATAAGGACCTATTATGACCAGCTCGTAGGAGTTGGGAGAGACAAAGTTGTAATGATGCGGCTCTTTAGCCGAAGTCTGAGCGGAGAAGCTCTGGAAAGGTTCACATCCCACGAAACAAGGCAGTGGCCTAGCTAGAGTGCCCTGGCTAAAGACTTCAGTATATGGTTTGCTTAAAACATGGAGATTGTCCCTGATCATTATTCCTTAGAAAAGATGAAGCAGAAATCCGATGAAAGTTACATAAAGTTTTCGTATAGATGGTGAAAAGAAGCAGTTGGAGTTCGACCTCCTATGTCTAAAAGGAAATTGTTGAAGTTTTTGTGCGGGTTCAGTAACCTGAGTATTATGATAGAATCATGATGCTTGTTGGAGAAAAGTTTGCCGAGATAGTTGAGGTAGGTGAGACAATCGAAGATGAACTAAGAACCGGGATGATTGTCTGCGTTGCAGCCTTTCTAGATCATCGGGTTTTTTGAAATAGAAGAGAGAAGATGTGTCTGTTGTTTATTATGAGGGAAAGAAGACCCCAAGGATATCCTCATCATACCAAGGTCCTTCTCAACCTTCGGAGAGTCCATACCAGGCTTGTTACTTACAAGCCGATTATCAAAATACCACTTCCCCCAATTATCCATAATTCCCCTCCTCCCGCTTATCAAAATACTCCTCCTCCCAGTTACGAAACTCCAACTCCCATATACCAAAATTACCTTCCGTCTTACTACACTCTCCCTCATCATTATCGAGGTGTCACTCCCAACTGTGCTAACGTGCACTCCAATTATCAAATGCCTCCCAAGACATATCAATCCCCATCTCCAGTTTACAAAAATGCCCCCCGCCCCAAACTACCAATCTTCATTGCAAAATTACAAGACTAATACTTACACAAGATATTAAGCTCCTAGTCCTAACATCCAAACTTATCGTCATATGCCTTCTCATCAACAAGGCAAATACGATCCCCCTCATTCGAGAATTTAAAAAAAAAATACCAGAATTCATACTCCACTTCTCGAAAGCGAAACAAAGTTGCATGAGCGATTAGCTATTGCATGTTATATCCATCCGGTGGGTCCCAAGCTAGTGTATGCTAGCTCCAAACTTTACCGACCCGATCAGAAGTGTGCATCTCACTCCAACAGCATTGGGCATGATACTGAGGATTGTATCAACCTCAAGCATAAAATCTAGGATTTCATCGACGAAGGTGGTCTCCCTCCAGAAAATTGCGCCCAACGTCAACAGTAATTCTTTTCCAAATCATTGGGCATCAATATCAATATGATAGAGATAGATAATGATTGGTGCATGACAAACACAATAGTTCTGATCGTTCATGATGAACTTGAAAGGTTCGTAGCTTCTTTGAGAATTATAGAGAAGATGGAGTTCATGATTCTCACACCAGAGAAGGTTGTTGCCTAGGTGCAAATAGAAACTCCTGCCAGACAAGGGTTCGTGATTGAAACTGCTTCTGCTCAAAGTATGATTAGGTATGATAGAATTTATACTCCGAAAGATTTGGCTCATAAAAGAAAAAACAAGGACCAAGCAAAGAGAGTGATAAGTGAGGCTGAGGCTGAAGAGTTTTTGAGGAAGATGCAGCCAAAGGATATTCAATTGTGAAGCATTTGGATAAGACCCCGGCTCAGATTTTTGTGCGGTTCTTGTTAATGAGTTATCATTTTCATTGCAAGCCCTGATGAAGGCTTTGGATGACACGTATGTGCTCGTGGGCACCAGTAGTGAAAATGTAGCAGCTATGATCAACCAGGTCATCCGAGGGCATAGAATTAGTTTCTGCAATGAAAAGCTGCCCTTCGAAGGGAGGATTCACAACAAAGCTTTGCATGTCAAGAAAGGATTATAAACCGCGTCTTATATGATGATGGATCCATTCTCAACATATTCCCATTATCGACTTTGAGGCAGTTAAAGTTTGACTTGGGAAAGCTTCAACAGAACCATGTCAATATAAGGTCACTCGATGGGGTACAAAGAGACACACTAAGGAAGTAAATTTGATCATTTAGATGGTTCCTGCATAAGTCAACATGGAATTTTGGGTTTTGGACATTAAAACTAGCTACAACGTTCTTTTGGAAAGGTCGTTCATCCATATGATTGCAGTTGTGCCTTCTACCCTTCATCAACTACTGAAATTTGCTTGGAAGGATCAGAAGTTTTTTTTAATGGTAAGGGAAGGAATTCCAATGGGTATGCATTGATAATCGATGAAGTCTCTCGAGGTAGTGATTTCTACGAGATGGAGCTGGTAAATGCCACCGGCAAAAATTTGGCCCCATAGCCCTCAATGCCTGTCATATACAAAATGATTGCTACTGTGATGCTTCAGAATGGATTTGAGCTATGTTTCGAATTATGAAGGAATTTCCAAGGAATTGTCGAGCCTATCAAAGTTCCCAACAAAGGAGCAAAGTTTGGTTTGGGGTACATCCGCACAACTGATGAAGCAGAGATGAAAAGCCAAAATGTTGATCAAGAATCGGCTAGTCCAATTCCTCATTTATACCTGTCATTTCAAGTTTGAGAGTATGCTGATCATAATGGCCTTGGGAAAGGAGTCTGGGCCTTTTTGAAGAGATTGATGTTGTCATAGAGGATGAGGACGAGACCTCCGATATCCGCGATGCTGAGCCAGGGGAGAAACTACAGAACTGGACCTCCACACCGCTCTTGATTCCCTGAACATCTTGGTAGAAAGGATCTATGTTTATGCCTATTTTGATAATCGGTGGTAGTCCGGAAGAGGCCTGAGACCCACTATTTTGCAATTTGTTTGATTGTTTGAATTTTGAAATTCCCTCGTAATTTTTAAAAAGGCAACATGGTCCTCTGCCATGGACAAATTTTACGTTTGTTTTTCAATTTGAATGAAAGCTTCTTTTATCGAAAATTTGTTTACTTATTTATTTTCTGCATTTACTTTTTTAACTTTGTCTGTTTATGATATCAGTAATATTAATTTAAAACCTGCCAATGTCATGTCAAGTCACGTGCAAAACGAACAAAATGAGGCAGGTAAAGATGAAGGTGAAGAGTATAAAGAAGAAAATGAGGTACAAAATATGTTGTTGAGGAGTTTTACCAATTTAAGAATCAACATAAGCCAAATTTGGAAGAAACTGAGACTGAATATTAGAGATGAGGAGTGCGTCAAAGAGGTAAAAATTTGTGTCTATTTGATTGAAAACCAAAGAAGGGACCTAATCCGTTTGCTTAGAGGATATATTGATGTATTTGTCTGGGTTTAAAACAATATACTAGGGTTGAGTACGAATGTGGTGCCCCATAAATTACCAACTAATACAGGTTTCAGTCCTGAAAAACAAAAGTCTCGAAAGTTCAAGCCTGAGCTAAGTTTAAATATCAAATAAGAGATTACCAAACAAATCAAGTCTTAATTAGTGAAAGTGATGCAATACCCGACTTAGTTGGACAATGTTGTTCCGATTGCCACAAAAGGTGGGAAGATTAGAATATGTATTGATTATAGAGATATCAATAAAGCAAGACCCAAAAGATAATTTTTTGTTGCATAACATTCACATACTAATCGATAATTTCGCTAAGCACGCGATGAAGTCAATTGTGGATTGTTACGCATGTTATCACCATATCCTGATGGATCAAGAGGATGCAGAGAAGACATCCTTCATTACACCTTGGGGTTTATATCATTATAGAGTGATGTCATTCGGTCTCAAAAATGATGTTGCTACTTATATGAGGGCTATTACGGCCATCTTTCATGACATGATTCACAAATAGATTGATGTTTATGTAGATGACATCATAATCAAGTCCCGCAAGATCTTTGATCACTTAACTCAATTAAATAAGTTCTTCGATCGCCTACATCGTTACAAATTGAAGTTAAATCCCGCCAAATGTGCTTTTAGGGTTCCAGCTGGCAAGCTGTTGGGATTTATAGTCAGCAAAAGGGGTATTGAACTTGACCCTTCCAAGGTCAAGGTAATTCAAGATTTACCGCATTCGAAGATGAAGAAGGAAGTGATGAGTTTATTAGGGATGTTGAACTACATTAGTCGATTCATAGCTCAATCCACTGTGGTGTGTGAGCCTATCTTCAAGTTGTTGAAGAAAGATGCTTTGACAAAGTGGCCCGAAGAATGTCAGACTGCTTTTGATGCTATTAAAAATTATTTGTCCAATCTGCCAGTGTTGGTGCCTCCGCAAGAAGGGAGTCCATTATTGCTATATTTGTTTGTCTCGGATAACACAATCGGGTGTGTGCTTGGTCAACACGATGAGACAAAGAAAACAGAGCAAGATATTTATTATATGAGCATGAAATTCACTCCATACGAGGCTCGTTATACTCTTTTGTAGAGAACATGTTGTACTTTGACTTGGATTGCCCAGAATTTGAGACACTATTTGTCTTCTTATACCACATATCTCAATTTCAGGATGGACCCGTTGAAGTATATTTTTCAAAAAGCGATGCAGACCAGAAAGTTGGCAAAATGGCAAATGTTTTTTGAGTGAATTTCATATTGTGTATGTGACCCGGAAGGCGATAAAAGCACAAGCCTCAGATGATCTCTTGCAGAAAATCCTATCGATAAAGAGTATGAACCACTCAAGACTTATTTCCCCAATCAAGATGTATCGTTCGTGGGTGAAGATATTTCTGAAGCATACCCTGGTTGGAGGGTATTCTTTGATGGAGTGGAAAATCACCAAGGAAGAGGTACTGGGGCAGTTTTCGTGTTAGAATCTGGTCAGCACTATTCCTATGGTGGTCAAACTCTTATTTAAATGCACAAACAATAGGGCAAAATATGAAGCATGCATCCTTGGGTTGAAGATGGCCATTAACATGAATGTCCACAAATTGCTTGTTATTGGAGATTCATATTTGTTGATTCATCAGTTTCAAGGAGAATGGCCCGTGCAGAACCCAAAGATTACACCTTACGTGCAGTATATAAAGAAGTTGTGTACAAGATTTCGCAAGATTGAATTGAAACATACTCCCAAAACACATAATAAATTAGTTGATGCTCTTGCCACCATTGCCTCAATGATTAAACACCCATATAGTGATTATATTGATCCTCTGGATATAGAGGTAAAGGAGCAGCCAATACATTGTTCACATGCTGAAGAAGAACCATACGGTTTGCCATGGTATTTTGATATCAAAAATTATTTGGAGACCGATATTTATCCTGAGAATGCAACATTCAACCAGAAGTTTATACGCCGTTTGTCTCTCATTTTTTTCTTTCTAAGTGGGGAAATCCTTTATAGGAGGACTCCAGATTTAGGTCTTCTCAAATATATCGATGTCGCTGAAGCTACAAAGCTTCTAGAACAAATACATGCTGGAGTTTGCGGTACGCACATGAACAGACTCACTCTAGAAAGAAAGATCCTTCGAGCCAGTCATTTTTGGATGACCATGCAGCATGATTGTGCAAGTTTTTGCAGAAATTTCATAAATGTCAAGTGCATGGAGATTTAATTTGTGCTTGGGGCATAGATGTCATTTGTGCAATAGAGCCAGCCACCTCTAATGGACACAGATTAATTTTAGTTATCATTGACTATTTCACCAAGTGGGTGGAAGAATCTTCGTACAAGTCAGTGACCAAGAAAGTTGTTACAGATTTTATTCCAACAATATGATATGAAGGTTTGGAGTACCAGAATCCATCATTACTGATAATGGTGCAAATATCAATAGTCACTTAATGAGAGATATATGTGAGAAATTTCAGATTACACATCAAAACTCAACCGCTTATCGCCCTCAAATGAATGGAATCATGGAGGCATTCAACAAGAACATCAAGGAGATTATGAGAAAAATAATTGACAATCACCGAGGTTGGCATGAGATGTTGCCATAAGCTTTTTTGGGATACCGAACGACTGTAAGAATGTCGATTGAGGGCTCCCCATACTTGTTAGTGTACGGAACACAAGCAGTCACACCTGCTAAAGTGGATACCATCTTTCAGAATCATTCAAGAAGCGGAGTTAAGTAATGTGAATAGGTACTTAAGTGGATTGATCAGTTAACCTTTATTGATGAGAAGAGAATGGTTGTCGCTTTTCATGGATAACTATATCGACAGAGAATAATTCTTTCTTTCCACAAGAGAGTCAGAGCAAGAATTTTTTAAAGCGGTCAATTGGTCGTTAAGCGCATTTTTCTCATCAAGATGAGTACAAAGGAAAATTTTCACCGAATTGGTAAGGAACTTACATGGTTCAAAAGGTATTATCTAGTTGTGCTTTGATCCTATCATAGATGCATGGCACCGCATAGACAAAACTGATCAATTCAAATGCTATCAAGAGATATTATGTGTGAATCTTCAGTTTGTATTTCTGTCAGTTTCTTGTATTCATTCTATTTTCTTTATTTTTCATTTTTTTAAATTTTATCCCTTTTGTAATGAACTGCGTCTGAACTGAATTCTCAAGAATGAGATATATAGGCGGCCTATGTCGGCCTCAATCAGTTTTCTTTGTAAATTTCTTATTATTGTTAACCTTTGAGGGGGAACTATGTTTGACATGATTCCTGCCTCAACAGGATAGGTACGCACCACAAGGGTTCAATCATATCTCCCGTAAAATTTCTATTTCTCTTTATAATAGAAACTGAGATAGAATTTTTAAAAGGGACTCAAAATTTCTCGAGAAGAAGACTTTTCCTCAACAAATCAAGACTGAAAGTACTTTGAGATTTGCAACCAGGACAGAATTTTTGAGGGGATCTTCAAAATTTCGTGATTTACTCACCGGCATTTAAAGATAAGCCAAGACAGTTAATTAGGATAGAAATTTTGAGGATGATCTCAAAATTTCAGCATGAGTTCATCGGTAGGCTAGAGAAACTTTGAATTCTTTCCAACAAGTAATCAGATAGACTTCAAGACATCAGCCTCAGAGACGTTCAGTAAGTCTGACGTTACATGATACATGGCAGTGACCCTTTCCAAACACTACTTTTCGAAAATATATTTTCTTAAAAAAGCTTTTCATTTATATTTCATTTATTCTCGGTATAAAATATGTTGTCTTATCTATCAAGATGTAAGACAACGAAAAAATAGACCAAAGATAGAAGGACAAGGAGAAAACAACCGAAGAGATCAACACAGATCACTTCATTTAAAAGAAACTAACAATTTTTCTGTGAATACAAGTTTATAGGTTCACCTGAGAATCAATATATTTCTCCATGGGATGAATATGAAGAAGTCAAGAGGGCAATGAGCTCCAAAAAAATTTACAATTATTCTGTGGGTGCAGGAAATATTTTATGTTGCTTATATCGAAGTCGTTTGGAACATGAATAACATAATATCATTCAATTCTCAACAACACGAAGTCTATAAAGAACATCCAACTATGTTCAAAGATGAATAAAATGAAAAACCCTAGAAAGACATTTTACAGTTTTTTGTCATATTATCAGAAATGATAATGTCACTACCCCGAAGGTCATTTTTATTTGTATTTTCGATTGATATGATACACTACCCGGGGGGTCATTTTATTCATACTGTCGATTTAGATGATACATTACTCGGAGGGTCATTTTATTCATATTGTCGATTTAGATGATACATTACCCGGAGGGTCATTTTACTAAATTGTCAATTGAGATGAATCACTATCCAAAAGGCACCTAGAAGACACTATGTTGCTCTATTGAAACACTATCTTCATTTGGTACCAAGGATGGCATCAATAGAAGAAATCCATACATTGCGAGAAGATATTCATGCATCGTGAAAAAATGTCATGCATCTCAACAAGATATTCATGCATTGAGGGAAAAAGCCATGCATCACGAGAAGATATTCATGCATCACGAAAATAAATTCATGCATAGCAAGAGAAAATTCATGCATCGCAGCACAGAAGTTATGCATTGCGGAAAAGATATTTATGCATTGAAAGAAGAAAGATTTATGCATCGAGAGAAATAAATCATGCATTGCAATTGAAGGAAATCATACATCGTGGAAAAGAACTCATGCATAGCAAGAAGATATTCATGCATTGCTAGAAGAAGTCATGAGTTGCAAGAGGAAAGGAAGTCACGCATAGAGAGAGATAATTCATGCATCGCAGAACAGAAGTCATGCATTGCGGATAAGATATTTATGCATTACAAGAAGAAAAGATTAATTCATCGAGAGAACTAAATCATGCATTGCAAGAGAAGGAAATCATACATCGGGGAAAAAAACTCATGCATTGCAAGAGAAGAAATTCATGCATTGCGAAGAAGAATTCATGTGTTGCAAGAAAAAAGAAGTCATTAATAGCAAGAGAAAGAGATTCATCCATTGCGGGAAAGAGATTCATGCATCGCAGGAAATACCCATGCATAGCAGGAAAAAGATTAATGCACCAGAAGAGAAATAGTTACCTATCATAAGAAGACGATATCGACTGTGTCATTTTCTTTGCAAAAGTGACATCAAGAGAACCATAAAAATGACATGAAACAACGACATCAAAGGAACTGTCGACATATTGCATCAGCTTTTATTCATTTCGACATCAAATGAAGAGTGCGTTGAAGATTATATTGCAAATATAATACATAAACTTTATTTTCTTTACGTGAAACCCAATGGAGTTAACCTCAAATGTTAAGGAAGAGAAACTAAGTGTCAACACGATAAAAGACACTGTCTCCTATTTGAATTGCATTTTTATGCAAATGAGTTTTATCTTAGTCTATGTCAAGAGCATCCGAAAGGATGAATTCTCCAAAAGAAACCACAGATGCGGATGACATCAAAAAGGGTGCAGCACAACGTGGACTTTTTCTTAGCAACAAACGAGGACATAGTCCAAAGAGGAGTGTCAAACTCTTACGACACGAGCATAGGAATGACTTCTAGCACAATCAAACTACACCCCTATAAGAAGGCATGTGGATTTTTCTTTAAATTTCTTGGTTTCAGTTTTGCTTCCCGAAATTCTATTCTCTACCAAAAGTAGCTTTCCAATCCGAGTGACGGTGCACCAAGATCTTAGGTAATTATGTTCATTTAAGTTCTTAATTATAGGTGTGAAGTGCACCACATTCATGGATAAGAGGTTACAAGCATCTTTTTCATACTCGATTTATTTGTCACTCTTCTGAAACCAAAAGTTATCGGGCATAATAGATTTCCTTTGCAACCGATCATTGAGTCAAACTACAAACATCCAGATTTCTAAGGTTTAAGATAATGTAGGCGGGTTCAATGTTCTAAACTCGACTGTGTTCCAAACATTTGCTCTTAAACATTATTCTCGAGCATTCCGGTTCCTTCATAATTTGATATCGGGGTGGCCTTTAAATCCTTTCAGAATCAGGCATTAAATCAAGCGTATCGAACTACTAGTGGCCTGAATTCTCATATAGCCTGAGATATGTAGGAAACTCATTTCCGGGGTTCGGCCATAACTCCAAAAGTCCAAACTAAATCCCTTTCTTGAAGATGAAGATGTGCTCGGTCAAAATTGGATTAGTCAATTTCATTTTCCTTGAAATTCTTGCATCAATCCAAGTAAAATGAAGGACAGTTGTTGACACCCAATTTTGAACCTCCCTGAAATAATTAATTAACGAGCTTCTGAATTCTAAACGATTTGAAATAACTAGATTTTATAAAGCTTAAAATGTTTTTCAAGTAATTTTTTACTAATATTATCGCTTTTTTATATATAATTTTTAGATAATATATATGATTTACATAGATATGTGTATAATTAGTATATTTTATGAATATTTGAAAATTGTCCCAAAAGATTTTATTTAATTAGATATTATGTTAATTAGTTTAGTTATGTAATAATTTATATTTTAAATTATTTAATTTATAATCAAGCTAATTATTTTATTTTTTTAAGATTAAGAGGTTCGTTAATTAATTGATGTCAATTCAATTTATCTAAATTCAATTTGGTTACATCTTAAATTCATTTGGCTATAATTGCAATTGAATGGGCCAATTTCTCAATTCTTATTATCTATCCTCACATTCCAGACCAGTACGGCCTAACTTCTTTCCAAATCCTTCTATTGTTAGCCCACCCTCATTCCTTTTCATAAAACCGGCTCAACTCCCTCTAATTCCAATTTTTTAGCGCCCAGCCCACTCCAAAAGGCTCAATTTCAATTCAAATGTAGCACCAGCCTAATTTATTAACCCTAACCCATTTTATTCCCTTCCTAACCCGAACCATTTCCATTTCTCCTCAAATCGACCAAACCCAACTACTTTCCTCCTAATTGTCTAGGCCCACATCCCTTCT
This sequence comes from Solanum habrochaites, assembly GCA_027704765.1. Taxonomy (NCBI): domain Eukaryota; kingdom Viridiplantae; phylum Streptophyta; class Magnoliopsida; order Solanales; family Solanaceae; genus Solanum; species Solanum habrochaites. Next base: position 22,165,972 of record JAKWJA010002491.1, read on the forward strand.
CCCCTTCCAAAAAAAAAAGAAATCGAGCAATGATATTTTCCCCTTTTCATGACAACGCACTGCAAACAACAACACGCAACTAATGACAACGGTAGCGACCTGAATTTCCCAGCAAGCAAAACCCAAAAATCAATAGCACGTGAGGCATCTTCCTCAACGTCCCACTCCATTTTCATACAAGTTTCAGCAGCAGCAAAAAGCACTAGAAGAAGGACTCGTTTTCATCCTTGACAACGGAAGATCACGCCACGTCAAGCCTCAAGGAAGGGGGATTGATCGAGGTCATCAACGTCCTTTTCAACTTTCTGGGTTTAGGCCAAAAAATTGAGATAGTATTGAAAATGGGAAGTTTTCTCTGTACTTGGAATTTTTTTTAATCAGGAATCAATTAGAATCTCAATTTTCCGCCCCCCCCCCCCCCAAATTCAAAAACCCTAATCTCTTCCTATATATAATCGCTTCCTTTTCAGCAAAAAAATGGGGGATTGATTTTATTTGTGAAAAAAGATTATAAGCAATGAATAAAGGGGAACGGAAAGAAAAATAGTTAGAGCTCTTAAATTTAAGTTTTATTTTTTGCAAAGAATGCAAAAGAGTCGAGCAGAAAATACATTTGAATTCATGAAACACATTTCCAAAGGACTAGATAATAGCTTGGTGTTCTGGCCTAAGTTTCGACTGCGTCTCTAGTAGGTCATTCTAGTTGAGCTTTGCGTGGTGAAGGTCGTCGCCTCTACTCTTCTGTCTTTGTTTGTTGCTCCGGAAAAGGTAACAACTTCTCTTCTCCCATTTCATTGTTTCGAGTAGAAAAATACATTCGAATTCATGAAACACATTTCCAAAGGACTAGATAATAGCTTGGTGTTTTGGCCTAAGTTTCGGCTGCATCTCTAGTTGGTCATTCGTAGTTGAGCTTTGCGTGGTGAAGGTCGTCGCCTCTACTCGCCTGTCTTTGTTCGTTACTCCGGAAAAGGTAACAACTTTTCTTCTCCCATTTCATTGTTTTTATCTCAATTAGTTGGTTCTTTGCTTGGTGAAGTACTGATATATCCATGTTTTGATTTTTGTTCCTGTTTGAACTCTAATAGTACTACAATGTGTGACTTGTAGAAATTTCAGGTGTTTTGCTTAGCATCGTCACCTCTCAAATAAAAAAATGAGTGTTTTCTGTTTATTGGCTTTGAGTAATATTTTAACCAAACTAAGCTGATGTGAAATTGTATGTCGTGTTATCTACTGTTTTGTTGGGGGGAAAGAGGGTTGCAAATGACTGACCCCCTCTATTTTACTTAATCTCCTGTTGAGTTCTATTATTCGACGTGTTATGTTGGATTCAAGTTTATATCTCTATTTTTTTTAGATTTTAGTTGAAGAATGCTTGTTATTAGCGGTTGTTCTCTTAAAAATGTGAGGTGTTTTAAAAAATAGATGTGTGTTCCTCTCGTTTACTTGTCGTTGCTCATTAACCTATCAATGAATATTATTCGTCTAGCCTAGTGATTAACTGAAAGTTTCTACTACCTATTGCTTAGATTTTACAACCTAAATCAATTTCTTTCGCGCCCTCTCTGCTTGTTAGTATAACATTTGTTCTTCTATGTTTGTTGTGGTAGTGCCTGGTTCTTTTTGTTTCTTCTTATTTTTACACGGTTTAGTTCTGAAAACGAAGAAGATAACATCATCCTCATATTAGACGACTAGTTGAATATGTTTGTTTTGAATTAAATTGCAGAAAGTTAGGTTATAATTTTTTCTTCCCTGGTCGTTCACTGCTATCACTTTCTACTCCCAGAAACTTCACATGCTTACATTAAAATTTGGAATCTATCCTTTTGAAAATTAAAACGGTTATGAGCATATTTGGCGTAAGTTTACAGTTTTATATTTGGGACTAATATTTGTTTAGTTGGTATTAGCTGATGTTTTCAATTGCTCCTTTGATTTTGATGTAGCCTTAATAGATATACTTGAGGATATAAATTATTATCTATGTAGGTTTGAAAATTATTTCTAAATCAATTTATCTTTTTGATGCCTGGTCATTTTACTTTCTAGTTTTGCTTATATTGATTTTTTTGGTTATGGGTTATTCATTGCCTCTAGTGCATCAAATGTTATATGAATATTTTTCTCCTGTTTACCTTGCTTGGTTCTTGTTATAACTATAAATTGCTGATTAAAAATGGTCCAATAACACTGATCTTATTTCACTGTTTCTCATATGTTGAACAATAAGTTTGTTACTTACTTCATTATTCTTTCATTTGCATGTGAAATGTGCTCGGGTCCTCATCGACCTTATCTATGCACCTTCCTATCAGGCCACGAAGGTCCAAATCTCCATATTCAAGTTAGCCTGTTAAGTAGAAGAATAAGTTTCGAAAGGCTTACAGGTCCCAAAGTGAAAGAAATCAAAGTGGAAGAAGAGGAAGAGACTGGGCCATAAGGGCCGAAATTTATAACCTAGAATTTTGTATTTTATTATTTTTGGGCCTAAGCCCTTATTTATTTTATCATTATTGTACTGTTAGAATTTTAGGAAAGGTGGAAACAGGCCAAAGACCCAAAACGGAATGGGTAAATACCGGTCTAGACGGACAGAAACTGGATTTGTACCCATCTCTCTCTCTCTCTCTCTCTCTTATTTATCGCTTATTTACTTGTTTATTAATTGTCCTTAGTTTTAGGATTAAAGAATTCAAATCCCCACAAAATGCTACTTTGTTTTAAATGTTCAACTAAATCGAGCATGACTAAATGGATTTAAATAATAATAAATAAATTTGCGAGATTACTAATTCACTTAGATAATAGATTAATATTTCACTTTTAACAAATTCTAAATATATTTTCAATTAAATCAAGTTAAAGTTATTTTAGCCAAGCAAGTTAGTTGTCGGATAATCGCAAATAAGGGAACTTCTTAGGTGCTTTCAAAACCTTCTTCAAATGTTAATAGGAATTCCCGAACCCCTTTAAAACTCTTTCAATTGATTTCCTGTTTTAGTCAATCGGAAGAACAGTTTTTTTTATTTTTTCTCAAAAATTAAGTGGCAACTCTAAACCAAGTGTAAAACATTATAAATATTTTTTCTTTAAATAAAACAACAACCGCCATATTAGATTTATCCAAAATTTGTATTGAATATTTTGAAATTTGGATTTGAGAGGTCAAAAACAACAATACTACTAACCAATTCATTTGAATTATAAATTTTAAGCAACCCAATTAAATAAATAATTTTCAAATGTATCAGTCATCCAATAATTATATACATCCCTAACTTAAACAAAAATTGTCACTTCAAAATTTTCAACTCTTTTGCTTGCAATTGTTGAAAGGAATTTTATTTTCATTAGGCAAAGTACTCCTAAACATTATTTTGTCCAAGTAAATTGTCAAATAGTCTTATATTTTTCTTTATTTATCAAAACTAAATTATAATTAGTATGTGATTCTACTTTAATTTGTGTTTGAAATTATGATTGCAAAGAGCAATTTTAGAGCAAAATTATGACTCCATAATTGTGCTCATAATTAGGACTCCCATGAAATGTTAGACTTTTCCTAACACGAAGATCTAGGCCGATGACTTCAGGAAATGTGTAATTTACCTAGCATATGTGGCTCTATATTTCTTTGACAGTGAGTCTTCATTACCTATGCTTCATGTGATTATATTTGTAGCATGTAAATATTTCCAGATCAACACTAATTCAGAAATTTTGTTCCATATATATTTTTAAAAGGCCGAAATAAACGTGTAAGTTAGTTGTAATGTATGTATCACTGTTGTTAAAAGTTAAATGATCATTTTTATACCTACAAAGTTTGATGAATAAGTATTCTATATACCACGATGTGTAAATATACATTGATGATTTATATTCAATGAAAATGCTATTTTCATGTAAATATTTTTAATAAAGGATACTAATCATTATTCTCTTTGTTGTTGTAGGATATAATAAGAATATAAAATTTCTGATGCCTTGCAAAAGTGCTATTTTCATCTTTTCATTTTTATCAATGTTATCCTCATCATTTTTTTCATTCTGCCACATAAAATTTTCTCGACATGTATTAAAATTTAAGATAATAATTGACATTATTACTTTTAAAGTTTTAAATTAGAATTAACTTAAAATTAACTGACATGTAATTATTACGTTTCTCTCATAACATAATGTTGGTAGTGCTTATAATTTTTCAAATTTAATTTATTAATATTAAAAACAAAAATTTAGTTATTTATGTAAAAATAGTTTCTCATTTTAAAATTAAATCTTAATCGTATCAATAAGTGTTAAGTTATATACGCATAGCTGAAGAATAAATATACATCTATTTTTTAAAGAAAGATTAAACAAATAAGTATTTCATAAAATGAAAGAAGAGAGTGGTAGTAAATTAAATATAATTTCTGTTATAAAGATAATTACTCATAGATTAGTTAGTATAGAATTAAAAGGGGTGGTTTTGGTGTCCTATAATAATTTCAAATTTAAAAATAAATATTAAATATGAATCTCTAATTGTGAAGTTAGGATAGTTATTATTTTTGAAATTAAATAAAATATGATTATTGTTAATATTAAAAGGTTAAATGCTTAAAAAATATTGGTTTTGGAAATTTTTTTTAATAAAAGTTGAAAATTCATGATAAATATTTAAGATAATGCTGCTAAAATTAAGAATTTACAAAGTTATGATTATTAATTTATTTTGTTTTAAGAACACATAATATTTGATAAGCACGTATATGATTGCCTTTATTATGGGAAGTTATAATCATATATTTTTTATGTGAAATATTTTAACTATCTTTTCACAACTTCTAAATTTAATATTTTTAAAATAATATTAATAATTCACAATTGTTTTAATAAATAGATTACTGCATTTATATATAAAACATTTAAATATATCAAACGTGATGGAAATAATAATTCATTTATATGTAAAACCTTATTATTATTATTATTTTATTATTATTATTGTTATTATTATAACGAACAATTATTTCTAATTTATAAAAAGAAAACATTTAAAAAATTATAGATTGTTTAAACATTATTAAATTTTAAATTTAAATTGTTATGAAAGTATATAAATTTAGAAGAAGAATAAAGTAGGGGAAGAGAAAAAACTTCTTATTCATCTTGAGTATATTCAGGATTTATAGATCTTTCACAAATCTTATTTACAATGAAGGAAAACCCCTTTGTTTGTAGGGGAAACCTAACTTGGTCTCCAAGTAAGATTGTTAACAATATCCTAAAAGGACTCCTCATAATTAGATATTCACTATACTATAAATTGTCTATAACACTCCCACTTGAATGTCAGTTGATTATGTGCCTCGTTAAAACCTTACTAGATAAAACCTATTGGATTAAAATCTAGTGAATGAAAAAGAGTACACATATCTAATAATGTAATATGGATGCCTCATTAAAAACCTTACAAGGAAAACCCAATAGGACAACACCTTGTGAGGGAAAAAGAGTACATCACGTATTAACTCCACTTAATGAAACATCAATTCATATATTTGAATCTTCGTTTTCCAAGCTTGTGCCCTATCTTCTTGAAAGTTATAATTGGTAGAGACTTGGTGAATAGTCCAACTATAGTATTACTTGAACAAACATGTTGCATGTAGATATTACCGTTCTTGGGAGCTCATGTGTGTAGAAAAGTTTTGACAAAATATGCTTCATTCTATCTCCTTTTATGAATCTTTCCTTCATGATCAAAAATTTCTACAAGTTCCTTACTTCAACTTCTTTAAGAATATAATCTATTGCCTTTTGAAAACTCTTCAATAGTTTTAATTTATGTCATTGATATATCGTGGTTTCACGGTATAATTCATACTTTTTCCTTAAGTTTAATGTGTTCGAAAGCCTTTTTTGTGCTAATTTTGATATAAGTTTCTCTTTGTTTTGCAAGAAATCTGTCCAGAGCTGAAAGCGGAGATTTTGAGCGAAAAAATGCAGAAGAGACCACCTACGGAACTTATGACGGTCCGTCGTGCCTGTGACGGTCCGTAGGTGGCAGCGTAGTGCAGCTGCTGAAGGAAGATGGGGAAGTCTGACCAAGTGTGGGATTACGAAGCTTGTGACGGTCCGTCATGGCTATGACGGTCCGTCTTGCAGGTTCGTCGTGAAGATCAGAGAAGTGATCCCAGTACCCAGATTCCAAGAGTTGAAGTATTTTGAAACGAAGAACCTCGACGGATCGTTGTGCCTATGATGGTCCGTCACACTTGCCGTCGAGGGAAATGAAGAAAGCAGCAGAAGAAATTGCACCAAGTATGGGACGACGGAGTCCACGACGGTCCGTTGTGACCACGACGGTCCGTCGCGTGGTCCGTCGACCCAGCCGCGTTTTGGCAGATTCCAGTAATTAGAATCCTTGTTTAATTAGGTTTTTATTTTTTATAAATAGTTCGAAAAACCTCATTTTTGAGGTTAGACTCTGGGAGATTAGACATCATATTATTAGACTTTGTGTAGTAGTGTTTGATTTTTTGGAGATTCTTACAAGTGATTTTTGGTGGTTAATCAAGCAAATTTTTGGACTTTATTCTTTCTCATTGAAGTAAGTACATGAATTCTTATTTAACATATTTTAATATTGTATTTATGGCCATGAGTAACTAAACTCCATAACTAGGGTTGTGGGAACCATAGGCAAATAATGAGATAAACCCTAGCTAAAATAACAATTCTAGAATAGTGTCTTGCATGTATTAATAATTCTTTCTCTTAGAAGTCTTTTTAACGGATGATCAACGTTAGAACTCGCCTTAATGCTACTTGCCGGACCAAGGAGGTAGAGAATAGGAAAAGAATTATTAACATAGATTTAGTGTATACTATCTAATAGGCTAGTATTGATTGGTACGAGGTAATAACTTAGTCAAATATCGAATACGATGTTTAATATGAGGTAAAGATAAGGGTTAGGAAAGCAACACACGTAGCCGGACCAAGGTGCGGAGTGAGATTTTCTAGATGCCGGACCAAGGATTTAGAAATACATAACTTATCACTTTGCATGCAAGATACTAGGAAAGAATTGTTATAGTTAGAATTATCAAGTTATGAACCTGTGGGGAACACGTAAACCCTATTTACTTTGATTAATTGATTAAAACCCAAAATTTAAAGCTATTAAGTGTCTCTTTCAAGTTCGTTGTTTATTTTCACTTATTTAGAGATAGAACCCCCCTTTTTATGTTTTACTTTCTATGGAAGTCATCAACCGAACAATAGTAATAACAAGTTGAAGTTAAGTCTAGACTATTTTCCTCGTGGGAACGATTCCAACCTCACTAGTTGGGTTATTTACTTGACGCGACCGCTTTACTTCTCATTTGAGAAGTAAGTTTGAGCGTATCAAATTTTGGCGCCGCTGCCGGGGAATTTAGCTTTTAGATTAACTTGAACTTATTACTAAAGTTTAGTTGATATTTTCTTGATTTTACTTTGTTTTATTATTTTTGATTTCTTTTCAGAACTATCCTCCTTGTATGCCAAATACACGGAGAGGAAGAGAACCCTTGTTTCCCTACGATCACGAGCTAGAGCGTACACTGCGCAATATGAATCGAAACTTGGGAATAAATGATGAGGATCCAAACCAGAACATCCCAGATCCAGTGGATGTTCATGGTCAGATGTTACCCGACGCTCCGGGTGAACATCAGCAGAGGGGACAAAATCCCGTTCCACGGCCCCAAGCATACTACAGAGGATATGATAACATAGCAGACTCGGATGGACAAATTGTCTTGCCCCCTCTACCCACAGGCCACACTTTTGTGGTAACTAGTAGCTTGATGCAAATGCTCACTGCCAGAGGTTTGTTTTCAGGGCTACCTTCTGAGGATCCACATGCCCATATAGCTAAGGTAAGTAAGGGCAGTGTGTAAAAGTTGTGTGGGGAGGCCTGATTCGGATCTAGATGTAATAGGTCTCAGAGTGTTTCCTCTCTCACTGACGGGAGAGGCTGCTATGTGGTTTACTGAGCTCCCATACAACTCCATTTTCACTTGGAACCAACTACGGGATGTCTTCTTAGCACGCTACTATCCGGTCTCCAAGAAATTAAACCACAAAGACAGGGTGAATAACTTTGTGGCACTACCAGGAGAGTCAGTTAGTAGTTCTTGGGATAGATTCACCTCATTCTTGAGAAGTGTCCCAAATCACCGTATTGATGATGAGTCACTGAAGGAATACTTCTATCGGGGACAGGATGATAACAATAAAGCGGTGTTGGACACTATAGCAGGTGGATCTTATGGAGAATGCCCTTATGCTGAGATTGCTGAGAAATTAGAGAAAATCTCCCGTAACAACAAAGCTTGGAGTACTAGGAAGTCCGATACAGGGAGAAACACCTTCGCAGTGCAGTCCACTCACAACCCAGCCACAGATGATATTCGTGAAGAAATGGCTCAGATGAGAACTGAGCTTGGGTTGGTACTAAAACATGTCACTGGGGGTGCAGAAAAGATTAATGCAGTCAACTACTTGGCTAAACCACCACCTCCAATCGATGAGTGTTATTATGAGGAGGATTCCTATGCAGTAAATGAACAGATGGGGGGTTTCCGACCAAGTGTACAAGGCTCTAATCAGGATAATTGGCGCCAAGGTCAAGGGAACCAAGGTCGAAACTATGATAACTACAATCGTGAGGGTCATTATGTCTGAGATGGAAACTACAATCGCGACAACAACTTTAACAGGGGTAACTATGGTAATAAAAACGACAGGAATGGACCCTATGTTCCTCCTCAAAATCGTGAAGTTACTCCTAGGGATGGTGGAGGTAGTATGTCGCGAGTTGAGGATATGTTGCATAAAATGATGAGGAGGTTCGATGCTAGTGATGAGCACAATAAAGAGTTGAGGAATGATTTAGCGGGTATTGGGCAAAAAGTTGATACACATGCAATATCGATTAAGCAACTTGAGTTACAATTGGCCCAATTATCTGCAACTGTGAACACACGGCAACCGGGCACTCTTCCTAGCAACACTGTCCAAAATCCGAAAAATGATGGACATTGTATGGCAATTACTACTCGCGGTGGCAAGCAAACCATTGACCCACCTATGCCATCTAATGAGAATGAGGTGACAAAAGATACTGATAAAGTGGTAAATGTTGATGCTGATTTAGAGGATAACATTGCAAAAGATGCTGAAGTGCCTAAAAAGGTAACTCCCATGCCTAGGCCACCACCCCCATTTCCTCAAAGATTAGTGAAAAAGACCGAGGATGGCAAATATCGGCGTTTTATAACAATGTTGAAGCAACTTTCTATCAATGTCCCTTTGGTAGAAGCTTTAGAACAAATGCCCAGTTACGCCAAGTTTATGAAAGATATGGTCACAAAGAATAGATCGGTTACTTTTGAGGATGATGATAGAATGCAACATTGTAGTGTTATTGCTACAAGATCTCTGGTCAAAAAGAAAGAAGATCCGGGTGCGTTCACTATTCCTTGTACAATCGGGCTATTACATTTTGCGAAAGCATTATGTGATCTGGGGGCAAGCATAAATCTCATGCCCCTCTCGATTTACAAGAAGTTGGGTTTGGGTGACCCAAAGCCCACTGCGATGCGTCTACTGATGGCTGATCGAACAGTAAAATGGCCCATAGGGATACTTCATGATGTGCTAGTAAAAGTGGAGTCATTCATCTTTCCAGCCGATTTTGTTTTTCTTGATTGTAAGGTTGATTTTGAAGTGCCTATTATCCTTGGGAGGACATTCCTAGCTACGGAAAGAGCCTTAGTAGACATGGAAAAGGGGCAAATGAAATTTCGATTGAACAATGAGGAAGTGACCTTTAATATTTGTAGGTCCATGAGGCAGAGTGGTGATCTCCAATCGGCATCTGCTATATCCTACAACATGGGTGAGACATTTGAGACACAAAACGTCTAGGTGTCGAAGCATTAGCGGCAGTTATAATGAACTTTGATAGCGATTGCATTGAAGAGTATGAGTCATTAGTCGCGGCTCTTGACCGAGGTGATGTTCGGTTTAAACCGAAGAAATTTGAGCTTGATATGAAGAATCGCGAGTCCCCACCCGCTAAACCATCTATAGAGGAAGCTCCAAAATTAGAACTAAAAGGTCTCCCACCTCATCTCAGGTATGAATTCTTAGGAAAGGGTGACACTTTGCCGGTAATCATTGCATCAGACCTAGATGAACAACAGGTTCAGAGTTTGGTGAAGGTACTAAAAAGGTTCAAAAGAGCTATTGGGTGGACCATTGCGGACATTATTGGGATCCCTCCTGGTATTTGCTCTCATAAAATCCAACTCATGCCTGATCATAAGCCGAGTATTGAGCACCAGAGACGCTTGAATCCTCCTATGCAAGAGGTTGTGAAGAAGGAAATAATCAAGTGGTTGGATGCCGGAGTAATCTATCCAATCGCCGATAGTAGTTGGGTATGCCCGGTTTAGTGTGTACCTATGAAAGGGGGAATGACTGTGGTCCCCAACGAAAAGAATGAACTTATTCCAATGAGACCGGTTACTAGATGGAGGGTGTGTATGGATTACCGTCAACTGAACTCATGGACTGAAAAAGACCATTTTCCTATGCCCTTCATGGATCAGATGTTGGATAGACTTGTCGGAAAAGGGTGGTATTGTTTTCTTGATGGGTATTCGGGGTATAATCAGATTTCTATTGCACCAAAAGATCAAGAGAAAACCACTTTCACTTGTCCATATGGGACTTTTGCGTTCAGAAGAATGCCGTTTGGGTTGTGCAATGCACCCGCAACCTTTCAGAGATGTATGATGTCAATATTTTCTTACATGGTGGAGGATACTGTAGAAGTTTTTATGGATGATTTTTCTGTGGTTGGTGATTCATTCAAGCGGTGTTTGACCAATTTATCTGAGGTTCTTAAGAGATGTGAAGACTGCAATTTGGTACTAAACTGGGAAAAGTGTCATTTCATGGTGAAAGAGGGTATTGTGTTGGGTCATCGCATCTCAGAAAAGGGCATAGAGGTTGATCGAGCTAAAGTTGAGGTAATAGAGAGACTTCCCCCACCGATCTCTCTGAAAGGTGTGAGAAGCTTTCTTGGGCATGCAGGTTTTTACCGGAGATTCATCAAAGACTTTTCAAAGATTGCACACCCATTGTGCAAATTTCTGGAGAAAGAATGTAAATTTTGTTTTGATGAATCCTGTCTTAAAGCATTCGGTGAGCTAAAAGAAAAGTTAGTGTCTGCACCTATCATTATTTCTCCGGATTGGAACAGTCCATTTGAGGTAATGTGCGATGCTAGTGGGGTGGCTCTTGGTGTAGTATTGGGACAGAGAAAAAACAAAATCCTTCACCCAATTTACTATGCTAGTAAAGCCCTAAATGAAACTCAGAAGAACTACACAGTGACTGAGCAAGAACTCCTTGATGTAGTCTTTGCTTTTGAGAAATTTCGCTCCTATTTGCTAGGTACTAGAGTAATAGTGCATACTGACCATTCAGCATTGAGATATTTAATGGCGAAGAAGGATGCGAAACCAAGGCTGATTCGTTGGGTATTACTGCTGCAAGAATTTGACTTTGAAGTGCTGGATAGAAAAGGGACTGAAAATCAAGTTGCTGATCATTTTTCTCGTCTAGAGGATGAAGCTATGAGAGAGTTAGGGGATAAGACTTACATTGATGATACTTTCCCCGATGAACATGTATTGGCTGCTTCACAAGACTTGATTCCATGGTTCGCAGATTTTGCGAACTATCTGGCTAGTGATATTGTTCCATCAAACTTGTCCTTTCATCAAAGGAAAAAGTTCATGTATGATGTGAAGAAGTTCTTTTGGGATGAACCATACTTGTATAGGAGTTGTGCCGACGGGCTTATTCGGCGTTGTGTGCCAAAATGCGAAATGTTGAGTGTGTTGGAGGCATGCCATTCTTCACCTGTTGGCGGACATCACAGTGGTATCCGAACCGCTCACAAGATATTGCAATGTGGTTACTATTGGCCAACTCTTCATCAAGATGCTCATGGGTTTGCTAAAGTATGTGACAAATGTCAACGAGATGGTGGTATTTCAAGAAAGCAAGAGCTCCCTCTAAACCCCATTTTTGTGATTGAGTTATTTGATGTGTAGGGTATTGACTTTATGGGCCCTTTCGTGAGTTCTCATGGGATGAAGTACATTCTAGTAGCAGTTGATTATGTATCTAAATGGGTCGAAGCCATAGCCCTCGCAAACAATGAAGGGAAGAGTGTCACTGCATTCTTGAAAAAGAATATATTCTCCCGTTTTGGCACCCCAAGGGCCATTATTAGTGATGGGGGCTCCCACTTCTGCAACAGATTGTTCAAGGGGTTATTGAAGAAATACGGGGTTCGCCATAATGTGGCCACCCCTTACCACCCTCAAACTAGTGGGCAAGTCGAGGTATCGAATCGAGAGATCAAACAGATATTGTCCAAAACAGTGAATACTAGTAGAACGGATTGGTCAAGGAGGCTTGATGATGCTCTTTGGGCCTACCGGACAGCATATAAGACTCCCATAGGTATGTCTCCATACCAACTTGTATATGGGAAAGCTTGTCATCTTCCGGCTGAGTTAGAGCATAAAGCCATGTGGGCTATGAAGAAGTTAAAAATGGATTGGAGCAAAGCTGCAGAGCAACGGTTAAATGGGTTGAATGAACTTGATGAATTTCGCTTGAAAGCCTATGAAAGCTCAGCCCTATATAAAGAAAAGATGAAGAAGTATCATGACAACAAAATTGAAAAACGAGAGTTTATGGTCGGGGATTTGGTGCTTTTATTCAATTCCAGATTGCGCTTGTTTCCAGGAAAACTCAAGTCCAAATGGACTGGTCCTCACACGGTTACCCAACTATTCCCTCATGGAGCAGTTGAGTTGGAAACTAAGGAGGGTGTGCGGTTCAAGGTGAATGGACTGCGCATAAAAATCTATCCCGGGCATGCTGAATCGGTGAATGAAGTGATCGAGGCATACCATCTTGATGAAATCTGAGTAATCAAGTGGCCCCAGTCGTGCCGCGACATTAAATCAGGCGCTTGTTGGGAGGCAACCCAATACTTATCGTCTTTTTAATAATGGTAGCATTTTTCTATTAATGGGTTTTAAATTTGCAAGCACATCACTAGGAAATTCTGCAGAAAACTACTCCGCAGCAGCCACTGACGGATACATCGACGGACCGTTGCGCATGCAATGGACCGTCGTATGCATCCGTCACACCAGGTACGTTTTTCTATAATTTTGAAATTAGGGCACACACGACGGAACCTACTACGGGTCGTCACAACTGCGACGGACTGTCGTCGGGGAACCGTCGCGTGATTAATGAATTCTACTCGACCAGACCCGGCTGGACCCTTTTCAAAATCTGACCGTTTATACTCCCCACCCTTCCATATTTCACCCCATTACTTCCTTATTCCTCTCATCTCCCCTCTCTTTTCAACTTCCACATTTCCCCCCACTGATCATTGCCCCCAAAATCCTCCTAAGCCTTATAATTATCATCTACTAGTCGGTTCTGCTGCTGTACGTGTCTACCTTGCCAACTAAATCATTCTCCATTTGTTTTTTTTTCTCCATTTCCAAGGTATGTGTCTCTAAATTTATACTCATTTATATTGCATTTTGGTTTAGTAGTTAGTATTAGCTTAGTTCTTAGTCTTATATTGTTTCCTTTATATGATTATGTCTAAACCTAGGCTCAAAATGTTCAAATTTGCCATGTTGATAACCCTAGGCATAGGTGATTTTGCATTGGTAGCTTCCTAGGTAGTTGGGATAGACACATATAGGTCCACAACACTACAAGACCATGTGGGTTCATCGGGGATGCATAGGGTACCCCCAGTTCTATCACTGCTACTCAGAACGAGACCCCGATGACAGACCGTCGCACCCACGACGGACCGTCGTAGGGTCCATTCCAAAAGCCCTAGCACCCTGTCCCAACGACGCCTGTGACGGACCGTTGTCTTCACGACGGTCCGTCCTGTACAACCGTTCTGGTTGTCAGAGACCCTGTTTCTAAGGGTCTCTCAAAATTTTCTAAGTGTCCTACGACGGACCGTCATACCCACGAGGGTACGTCCTGCAAGACCGTCATGATTGTCAGAGACCCCTTTGCTAAGGGTCTCCCAACATTTCCAAGGGTCCTACGACGGACCGTCGTACCAACGACGGTTCGTCCTACTCGACCGTCATGATGGTCAGAGTCCCCTCCTTCAGGATTCTTTATATATACATAGACTAAGTACAACACGACGGACCTCATGACGGTCCGTCATAGCCACGACGAGCCGTCATCTGGCCCATCGTCTGATACAGTTTCAATATCACTAACACACTACTTTCAATGTTTTATGTCGTATGGGCTTGCCTGTCTTGTTTTCCACTACTCATACTAATATTGATCCTTTACAGGTACTATCTACTATGGCACCCAAGCAAGAACGAACCTACGCACGCGGGCGATCAAAGTCTGTTGCCCCGTCTGCACGCTTGATCATCGGATCTGATGATGAGCGGGACGCTGAATATGTGCCCCCCTGGCACTTCCGCACCTTCCCGTGCTGCACGTGCGCTCAGAGCCACACCCAAGACGGTGGCGTCCAACGTAGTCACTGCCTCCCAGTCTGATGAGGAGCGCACACTGACCGGCACACCCTCTGGGTCAGCCACAAATGAGAAAGGAGCGTCTGGATCCTTAGAAGTATCATGGTCCGAGGAAGCTTCAGGCTCTGCTGAGGTTCCCGCACCCGCCACTGCTGCAGCGTCGGCCTCGTCTGATGAGGCTGACAGTTCAGACTCTACATCCGGCGCACCATCCCAGGTCCCCACCCCAGCCTCTGACCAGCCAAACCGGTGGTGTGTCGATGGCCAGTTTCAAGTTTACTCCGACGCAAAATTCCTGACTGATAAAGGAGTAATGACTCAGACACTCACCTTGGAGCGGCGGGTACTTACAGGGAGTCTCCCATCGATGCCGGAGATCCACAACCTCTTCACCAGGCATCGCTTAGAGTGGACAGCCCGTCCGTTGGGACGATACAGCGAGGAAATGGTCCCAGAGTTCTACGCATCCTATGTAGCGACTCTCCGATCAAAGATCGATAGGCGAGCTGCTCCCGCTAAACAGGACCCACTGGAGCAGGTTCAAGTCCGGGGCGTGCAGGTTGACATTTCCCTGCCAGCTATCCACCAGTTCCTATACGGCGAGAGTGCAGATGCTACGCGGACCCCCATCATTGCCGAGTTTTACTACCGCTGGTAGATAGTAAAGGATGGACAGTTCTTGCGCGAGCCAGCACTGAGAGAGACCACCAAGAGGTGGATGGCCCAACACCTGTCAGTAGATGGAGAGGGTGCCGATTGGGTCACTGAGCCGAAGGGGGCCATCAAGAAGGACAACCTCACGTTCGTCGCGAAGTTCTTGTGGCTGCTCGTCCGTCACTGCCTTTCCCCCACAGCTGCTGATAACATCGTCACCTGGGATCGAGCAGTGTTGATGGCGGCGATGATAGCCGGATTCGAGGTCGACTTCGCATGGCTTCTCCAGGTAGTCATGCACGAGAGGGCATTCAAGGTCACTACTACCTACACCTTCTCGTGTGTGATCTTTGCCCTTTGCAGGACCACAGGTGTGCCCATATGGCACATAGATCAGTTGAAGACCCCGCAGGGCACCGTTGTCATCGGCCTCATCAGAGACGAGGCCAATGATTTGGCCCCACGTCGAGGGCCCCGTACAGAGCTGCCACCACTTGCTGATGATCTTGAGGATACGATGGCCCAGGCCTGCGCAGCTACACAGGCGTCCACTGACACTACCCCGGTCGAGTATATCCCGGGTAATAGCCCAGCCCCGAGCTCCTCTCGCACAGCCCCTCTACCGTTACTGGTCCCGCTTTCTAGGGTCCAAAAACTGGAGGAACAAATGGCCACTCTTTTGCATCATATCCAGCCATGGATGCAGAAGTCGATCACTGAGTCTGAAGCGCGTCTAGAGAGGAAGATGCAACAGTTTACCTAGCGGAATATTGTTGAGGTTAACCAGCGCCTAGATGCCTTTGAGTTGAAAGTGTTTGCTCGACCATCCCCTCCGGTAGATGTGTCGGCTCTTCAAACTGCAGTTGACAGTCTTCGTGCAGACATCGACACGATACTAGAGGCGAGGGTGCCGGATTCTGAGGCCCCTTCTGTCGAGCCTGCTGAGGACACAGTATTGGCGGCCCTGTTTACTACTGAAATTCCACCACCTCCCCCTCGAGAGAGTGCCAAGAGGCGTAGGGTTCGAGCAGAGGATGAGGCGCGAGCAAGGAACAAGGAGCGCCGAGAGATGGAGGCTGGAAGAAGAGCCTCACTTGCTGAGGCGGAGGCACACCAAATCAGAGCATCGCAGATAGCGGCTGGGGCGTCTAGCTCCCGCACTGTAGAGACAGCAGGAGGCACTACTGATGGTGCTGGTGTTGCTGAGGACACCACTGAGGGTGTCCAGATTACAGAGGATGTGGGTTCCGGGGAACCGGATCCACCAGCTTGTTAAATCGACGGCGCTTTGCGCCACAGGTTTGCTTCACCTACCACTCTAATATTTAGATTTTTTTTATGCATTGGGGACAATTGCATGCTTTTTGTTGGGGGTGGGGTAAATGGAAAATGAGTGTTAGGGTGAAGTTTGAGTAGCCCAACTCACTATCCTCTTTTGGGGTTTTCTTGCCTGTGTTCTTTTCCCCCAAAAGACTGATTACTTTTTCTGTTGAACCGGCACGTTATATCTTTTGTACATAGTTTAACTTTGAAGCATGATGGCTAAAATGATATCCAGATAAAATTGGAAAATGTTGCATGACTAGGCGTAGTAACTGATAATTGTGTGGCTCTAAACATGAAATAGAGTTACACCATTGCATTACCCTAAATCTTCAAGTCGAACTAGGTGTCTGATAATCTGGTATAGTGATGAGATGTCAAGTGAGTGTGAGGAAATTTGAATAGTCCACTACTGGTACTGAGCTAGAACTTGCCTTGTTAGTCCTGCTAAAAGTAAGTTGTAACAGACAATTAGGAAAGGATCCTAGTCCCTTATTTAAGATAGCCCATTTCTAGCCTAAATAAAAGAAACCAAATGAAAGTTATCCTTCTTTGATCCAAATAATTTGAGCTTAAAATTAGACCTTTCTTTTTCACCCCAACTGATCTTTTCTGGGAACAATATGTTGGCCCTGGTCCCTCCTTGGACATGTGCACCTCAGCTTATGCCAAAATCATAAGTTGAGGGTGGCTAATGCATCAACAACCTTTGTTACGGCCCTGGCCCGACTTTGGGTATTATGTACCTTGACTCATGGCAAAGCCATGAGTTGAGGGTGGCTGTTTTGAGGAATGCTCTGGAAAGTGGGGTTGAAAGAACAAAGAGAGAGAAAGAATAAAAGGAAAGTGACTCAAGAACTCGTTGAAAAAAAAAGGGAAAAGAGTCACTTATACAAATGAAGAAAGAAGGGAAAATAGCAAGGTGAAAGAATGGGAGAAACTGGGCGAGTTAAAGTGATAGAAAGTGGAAGGTTTAGCCGATATGTCAAGGAGGGCAAAAAGTCACTAAAGTATACCTAAATATACCCTACCTGACTCTGAGCCTATGTTACAAGCTAAGAAAGTCCTATCGTGATCCTAAGGGTTGTATAGCGAACTTAAGGCAGTGAAAATAAGGGCAAGCTTATGGCAATAGGTATGAATGAGTGTGACTTTGTTCTGAGAGCGAGTGTTGAAAAGTAATCCTTATACTCAAACTGAAATCATTGTGTGAAAAATGAGGATTTTGATCTAAAGTGAGGACACTAGTTGCAATACCAGAATTGTTAGCACCTCGGTGAGAAATTGAAGAGGATAGGTGTTAGAGCATGGTGAGTCTTTGTCATGTTCGAATTCCATAAAATTCAAGCCTAATAGTGATAGCATGCATAGATTTGATGAGATTAATCAGGATTGATAGCCAAATGATTGCAAAGGATAAAACATGAATACTATTGTACAAAGATTGTGTAGTTAGTCATAGTGCGTCGCTTGAGGACAAACAACGAATTTAAGTTGAGGGTGTTGATATACTGTGGTTTCAAGGTATAATTAATATTTTTTCCTTAAGTTTAATGTGTTCGTAAGACTTTTTTGTGCTAATTTTGATATAAGTTTCTCTTTGTTTTGCAGGAAATCTGTCCAGAGCTGAAAGCGGAGATTTTGAGCGAAAAAATGCAGAAGAGACCACCTAAGGAGCATATGACGGTCCGTCGTGCCTGTGACGGTCCGTAGGTGGCAGCGTAGTGCAGCTGTTGAAGGAAGATGGGGAAGTCTGAACAAGTGTGGGATTACAAAGCTTGTGACGGTCCGTCATGGCTATGACAGTCCGTCCTGCAGGTTCGTCGTGAAGATCATAGAAGTGATCCCTGTACCAAGATTCCAAGAGTTGAAGTATTTTGAAACAAAGACCCTCGACGGACCGTTGTGCCTATGACGGTCTGTCACACTTGCCGTCGAGGGGAATGCAGAAAGCAGCAGAAGAAATTGCACCAAGTATGGGACGACAGAGTCCACGACGGTCCGTTGTGACCACAATGGTCAGTCACGTGGTCCGTCGACCCAGCCGCGTTTTGGTAGATTTCCAGTAATTAGAATCCTTGTTTAATTAGGTTTTTATTTTTTATAAATAGTTTGAAAAACCTCGTTTTTGAGGTTAGACTCTGGGAGATTAGACATCATATTATTAGACTTTGTGTAGTAGTGTTTGATTTTTTGGAGATTCTTACAAGTGATTTTTGGTGATTAATCAAGCAAATTTTTGGACTTTATTCTTTCTCATTGAAGTAAGTACATGAATTCTTATTTAACATATTTGAATATTGTGTTTATGGCCATGAGTAACTAAACTCCATAACTAGGGTTGTGGGAACCATAGGCAAATAATGAGATAAACCCTAGCTAAAATAACAATTCTAGAATAGTGTCTTGCATGTATTAATAATTCTTTCGCTTAGAAGTCTTTTTAACGGATGATCAACGTTAAAACTCGCCTTAATGCTACTTGCCGGACCAAGGAGGTAGATAATAGGAAAAGAATTATTAACATAGATTTAGTGTATACTATCTAATAGGCTAGTATTGATTGGTACGAGGTAATAACTTAGTCAAATATCGAATACAATGCTTAATATGAGGTAAAGATAAGGGTTAGAAAAGTAACACACGTAGCCGGACCAAGGTGTGGAGTGAGATTTTCTAGATGCCGGACCAAGGATTTAGAAATACATAACTTATCACTTTGCATGCAAGATACTAGGAAAGAATTGTTATAGTTAGAATTATCAAGTTATGAACCTGTGGGGAACACGTAAACCCTAGTTACTTTGATTAATTGATTAAAACCCAAAATTAAAAGCTGTTAAGTGTTTCTTTCAAGTTCGTTGTTTATTTTCACTTATTTAGAGATAGAACCCCCCTTTTTATGTTTTTACTTTCTAAGGAAGTCATCAACCGAACAATAGTAATAACAAGTTGAAGTTAAATCTAGACTATTTTCCTCGTGGGAACGATCCCAACCTCACTAGTTGGGTTATTTACTTGACGCGACCGATTTACTTCTCATTTGAGAAGTAAGTTTGAGCGTATCAGTCATCAACTTGCTTAACAAAACAAAAGATTCTTGATTGCTTTAATTTATATATGAGGATAATAAACAAGTTCTCCAAAAACTTGTATATGCTTTAGATATTGAACCCATTGAATGTTTTCCTATCAATTTGTCAAGTGACAACATCCAATATTAGATGTATAACATATTCTTCTAGTGCCTAGATTGCAAGTCAAATAAGTTTTACGCTTACAAAGATGCATCCTTTCACTTTTCACTTGATAATTATTTATACACCAGCATACTTTAATAGACGTAGAATTCATATCCTCATAATCTTTTACAATATTGGGCTACATTGTATCAAAGATATCGTCGACAAACTATCACTTTCTATTGGTTCACAATATAACATAACTTATTGAGATCCCATTACTTCATTATTTTCAGGTACGTACTCATCTCATGAGGTTTCATGAAGTGTTATGTCGTAAGATCATCAAGATCACATTGTCTCCTTATTATGATCGTTTTGAATCTTTTATCCTCCCCCTTTATCAAAAATTATTTTATTTAGAATCAATTAGTCTATCATGCTTGATGCATGTCGTAGACTCTATCCTTAAAGGACATCTAATAAAAGTATTACAACTCTTGTGTTGCTTCTAATCTCCCCCTTATGTTATATAAATTAACATATTTCTCAATCTTTTGGAGAATCTATATTTGTGCATAATTGTATATTCATTGATTATATGTTGTATATCAAAATAATTAGACGAAAATATATGATCCCTGACCATAAATCAATTGAAATAAAATTTGATCATAATTTATTGATCGGATGCATACAACTACATTATATTTCAGACCGTAAAACTTTATTCTCATAAGCAATGATTGACTATTTATTTGAGGAATTTAATGTCACGTCAGCTTGAATATTTATCAAATTATCAAGATGAATTATCTTGATTTCATATTCTAAAAGTTGTTCTCTTAACTTAATTATCTTGCACAAATTTTGTCAAACTATAGGTTGACAAAAATGCACATATGTTTATCTTATAGATACATCTCTTTATCATATCACATGATAGGTGAACGGGCCCATATTCACCTTTAACACTTTTCAAAAATTTAGGAATTTAGTCTCAACATTAGTTGATCCAATCAACTTATCACGAGAAGAAGCAGCGTAAAGAATTCTTGAAGATCTTTTATGTTTCAATGTATGTCCGTTACTCAGTATCCACCTCTTTGGGATGATAAAATTATTCATGCCAACTAATCATGTGCCTTTTTGCTTTAGTAAATTCCCAATCTATGACTATTATATGAGAAAAGTTCAACTTTAATAATCCGAGAGTAAATTTTAAGTTTATTTTTTCTCAATTACTCTACCTGTTCTAAAGGTGAGTCATGATCCCATCACTGAATAGACTAATCTGATTATCAGAAAATTGTGTCTGTAATCATATATTTTATGTCAATACCTTGACAAACATCAAGTTGCAAGATAACAATATGAACACTTGAGAACATCTAAAAGAAACATCTATTATGTAAATTCAGTATCTAAACAATTCACTATGTGGATGAATAGGTCCACAATACGTTTATAGAACGCAGGGAATCAAATCTTAACTTTTATTTATTATGGTCTTACAATTAACTTGCCTTGCTAGTAAGCATTACAAGAAAATTCACCATTTAAAACATTTTGTAGGTTCTTCTATGGATGTCCATTTTAATTTTTCATAATTCATCTAAACATTATAGACTAACGATGTACCAGACAATCGTGTCAAACTAAGAAAGTATTGGAATCAGTAAACTTCTTATTTACCATAGAATCTGCCTCAATCGAACTAATTCTTTTCAATACAAGCCTGGAGATAAAACATGAAATTTTTCTATAATACATGTCTTCTTAGAGAAATTCTTGGTGATACCACATCATTGACCAAAGGTCGCAATCTTTCTCATGCCTAGCATGGTGTCTTACACCCCATTCCCTTTAGAGAATGAACTTATATTTTTAGCATTTATCAAAAGTTCTCATTCTTTGTAAATGGATCACAAACATGTGAGCATAACAAATTATGATAGTTTTATAGCTTTATTACCTCATTTCATATTTATGTGTATTATTAAATCACTTGTCTTCTTTCAGACATATTATGCACAACTACCCCATTCACTTTACATAATGAAGCAAATACAGTAAATTTCATGACTTTTCATAAAAAACACATTATTTTTCTTTATTCATTATTATATCATCAATATAGTGCATTAAAACTAAAATTCAATGTCTTATCCATATAAGAGTGTCTTAGGCCATAAGTCAATGAAACTTGAACCCAAATATCTTGGTGCACCAGAACACTAACCCAATGGCTTACTCTCTTGGTGCGATTGAACGTAAATTCATCTTCTTATTCTTTTGGTGCGATAAAACTTAAATATACCGTCTTACCCACAATGAGGCTCAACCTCAAGCCTTCAAAATAATTATAATTTTATCACTTTTGATGATCATTACTATGATCGTATATATAATTACACAAAAAAAATGAGATTTTTTGATTTATTATAATCAATATGAGTAGTTAATAAGTACAACTTAATAGATGACATATCTTATATAAAGGTTGAAAACATACCTTTCATTAAATTGTGCTCATTTAATTATTAAAATAAACTAAAAAATTCTCTTCTCAATCGATTAAACATAAACGTATAAAAAGTCGACACATCTCTTTAAATACTTACTCTAGATGGTAACTCAAGATTTGTCACAGAAATAATTAAAACATAAAGATAAATCATATCTTGAAGATATAGCAACCTTATTGCAACCTTCTTGCATAATGCAAGATCCCTTTTGCACTTTGCTCGTCTTCTATCACAATTCTTTAACAAAAGAAAAATCGTGTTGATATCGTGTTATTAAACTATATAAATTTATAAAAAGAACAAAGTAGGTGAAGAGAAAAAACTTCTTATTCGTTGAAGTATATTCAAGATTTATAGATCTTTCACAAATATTATTTATAATGAAGGAAAACCCCTTTATTAATTTATAGGGAAAACCTAACTTGGTCCCCAAATAAGATTTCTAACCATGTCATAAAAGGACTCCACATAATTAGACATTCACTATAATATAAATTGTTTATAACAAAAATTAAATTATTCAAACATGTTTTTGAATTTGAATTCAAATTTTAAATTTTAAACATATTTTTAAATTTAAATTCGACGTTTATTTGTGAAAATTAACCATGAATACAATTCATTGTTATCCAATAATTTGGTGATTACTCTTTTTATTTCTTTTAAATTATTTTTTAAATTGTAAAATTGTTGAATTTTTGTTGTACTATCATTTGTTACTTTTTACTTTCTCCTTTTATATCTAGATAAAATATAGATAGATAAGATATAAATTCTTTTTTCTAATTTTCTTCACAGGTATTTGTCTACAAAATATTTTTTTTAAAAAAAGAGAATTATTATATATATATATATATATATATATATATATATATATATATATATATATATATATATATATATATATATATTGAGAGAGAGAGATTATTATTATTATTATTATGTATTTTGCTATAAATAAGGAGGTTGTGGAAAGATAAGAACAACCCACACTACATAATCCTATTTTTTAAAATTATTTCTAAATTATTTTATGTTTCCAAAGAAAATTTAGGAAGATGTCTAAATTATGTAATTTTAAGATATTACATATTTTTATAAACAATTAAATAATTTCAATTAATAAAGATAAGTATTTAAGATAGTATTAAAAAAAGTCCAAAAATACTTAAATATTAACCACATGTTCTATTATTTATTTTCAAAAATTTAAAAAAAAAAGTTCTATCAAATATAGTAACTTTCTACTTATTAAAAGATCACATTTAGCAAATATATAGATTTTTTTGAAAAATTTATATTTGAAATTGTAAATTACTAAGTAATATAAATTTATATTGTCTAACATTTAGTTTTGAATAATTTAACAAAAATTTAAATTTCTGGATACTGATTTGGATAACTACTTTTTTTTAATATATATTAATAAAGCCAAAAAGAAGGATCTAAATGGTATAAAAACAATAATTCTTATTACCTTTACTTAAAAAGTTAATTTAGAGAACTATTTGATTTCGCTGCAAATTTATAATCCACATTAGATAGAACATGTGACTACTGTTAAAGTGTTTTTAGATTCTTGTTTTTTTTCTAATAAGAATACTCAATTTAATCATCTAAAAAATATAATTTTTTTTCAAAATTACATTATTAAGACCTTTTCCTAATTTTCACTGCAAATTACATTTACTTTTTAATGTGGCTTCAACCATTTACTTTTCTTTTTTATTAGCTATTCGTTTCAAATGTATATATATATATGTGTGCAAGAAAAAAATCACTCATGTTTTTTTTTTACTTTTATTGTGTTATTATGATTGTAACTTTTAAAGACACATAATTTGAAGAGAGGAAGAAAATGGTACATTATTTAAGAATTATTAAGAGTAATTTAAAATCTGAAAATAAATATTAAAAGAGACTTAAAGAAAAATATGGTTTTACAAAAATTAAATAAGAAAATAACTTAACTCTTTTTTTTAGAATTTCATTTTTGAAATCATTATTTTAAACTACATCCTTATTCATAATAGAAATCTAATCAATTACAATTAAACCTCAGACATGATTTGGCTCTTTAGCTACAAATCTTAAGGAAACTTGAATTCTTTCTTCGTCTTCTTGTACTAAAATTGTTGTTTGTAAAGTGTTACATCACTTCATATTTCTTGAATCGTCAATCTAATTTGAGATACATTTGGTATTTAATATATTTCATGATGTTAGTAATCATGATTCACCGTTGGATATCCTTTCAATGGACAAAACATCCCTATCCAAAAAAATCAATTAAAATATCAATAAAATGAATTATTAATAGAATATGACATATCAACATTTTGCATAGTTTAGGTTGCAACTTTGACAGTAAAATAAGTAAATTATTTAACAATTATACATAAAGTATAAACATCAACCTATTTTTCTTTCAAGCAGGGAGAACAAAAATAGTGTCACATGTTTCGTATAAATTTAGCATTACTTCTCTAGATTGTAAATTTGTAACAAGCCACTTGACTATATAACATTAATTCAAAATGAAGCACACTAACTGAAAATTTTCAAGCAGAAACATTATACACTCTATTAATATCACTGATAATGTAGATAGAATCATCTACAACTACTTCTTGATATTTAAAGTTAACTGTAAAAGAGCAACTTTAAATTACTTATTTATATTGCACATCTTTAGAGACTTGTGACCATGGAGATTCTTCAATAGATCTACTATAGAAGAAAAATCATGAAATTCATCGAAAATATCTATGTTATTTCTTTGATGATCATTACATACATGTTCAAACACTTGAGCAATCACTAACAAACAAAAAAAAAAAAAAGTGAAGTAGTACCAAAACAATAAATTTTGTCAAGAATTCAATAAATTATGATTTAATTTGTAAATTCGATGTTTTGGACATGATAATTGCTATAGCAATCTGGAAAATATTGTTTTGTCCAGGAAAACTGAGATGGTTCAATTTAAATTGACATATTTGTAGTGAAAAATACAGTTATCATATTTTTAGTGAAAAGTACAGTTATATTGATAGTTGATAACAATTCAATTCAAAAGAATTTAAATAAAATAACAAAAAGTATTTAAAATTTTAAATACTAAAAAACGTAAAAAAAAAATAAAAAAAGTAGTTGAGTTATATTGGGAGTAGATAACTCTCAATTTTTTTTAAAAAAAATAGAATAATAAAAAGTAATTAAAAAAATACTAAACTACGTGAAAGAAATACGTAAAAAGAAAAAAAGAGAGTTGTTTAACTTTTTTTTTTTTAATTATTAAAATATAAAACAATAACCATTTTTTGTTTTAGGAAGTTACTCTTTTTTTCTTGTTTTTTTGGGTTAATTTCTGACAAAAATTTAAAAAATGGGTTAATTCTTCATATTATTGACATGTATTTTGTTTTTTAAACATATTTATTTTTTAAATAATTTTTTAAATGCTAACACTTATATATATATATATATATATATATATATATATATATATATATAGAAAGGTTAGCTTCAACATGTGTGCTTCATGTCTATTTATTCAAATTTGAGGATATTTTGGTCCTTTCAATGCTTCATTATAGATTACGTGTCTTCTACAGAGGTATTTTCAATGACACATCATTAGCTTCATCTTTCAACTTTCTCCCTTTATTGCTCTCTACTATGGTTGCTGAAAATTTGTTCTATGTTTTTCCCATTCATCCTAGGTAAGGATCCATCAAATTGTTTGTTTGATTTTTCGAATGTTTTATTTTTCCCTAAACTTTGATGGTTGTTTTTTCCTTCTTCTACCTGTAATCGTTATTCTTTATTGGTTCCCTCTTCTCAGTGTTGCCTTTTAGTTGAAACCCTAACTCATATTGCCATGGGTTATTTTGCTCTGAAACTCAATTTTCTGGCTCAATTTGAAATTGACATCTTTAAAGTTTTTTTTGAATTATTGTTTGGATTTGTTGTTGATGTTCAGTTTTACTTTTGCTTAGGAGACCATAAGAAATTGGGAATGGATAATCTGCTTACTATTTTGACTCCCGCGGTTTCAGCTCAACTATGAATTGTATATGTCAAGGTTCGGATAAAAGAAAGGATCATGATGAAGTTTCTCCAATAAATGATGGATTTTTGGGTTTTGGATTCTTTCGGACAAAACGTTATAGAACTGCAGTATATGGTTATCTAAATAGAAGAGTTGATGTTGTGCCTTTAACTGGCATGAGTTTGTGGCTGTAGCAGTACTTAATCCTAAGAAAAGTGAAGCTTCTCCAGAGGAATGTGATCAAGTTGTCGTAGGATTAAGTATTGCAACGGCCAAGGCAAAAGCTAAACACTTGTAAGGATCTCAGGAAGTTGCTAAATCTGTCATACAGAGAGTATGGGCAACATTTTTGAGCTTTAGAATTTCAGCTATAGGTATGTCCATCGAACTGTGCATTAGCTTTATCTACATATATTGAGTTATGTGGAGAATAACTTGATTAATTGAAGTTGATGCAAATTTGTTTTACTCTGTGTACTGAATATGGAACAAACAATTTCTCCGGTCTTAGAGATGTCTCTTGAGTCTTAACTCTGTTTAAGTGCTGAAGATTAAAATCGTGGAGTAAAATGTCATTTCTATTCGTGCCTTTTGGTAGTCCACCCTCTAAAGCTGCAAATACTACCTTCAGTTTCATTTTGGCTAATTTTGATCATTTGGGTTAAAAATAATAAAGTTAATGTTATGCCTTGAATTGCAGTGGAGTATCATGGTTCTCAGTCAACAGGTTACAGCCTCTCGATTTGTGGATGAGTCACAGTTTCAATTGTTTTAGTACTATTTTGCAGCTAATCGAATCTCTCTTATGGAATTAGTAATCTTGGTCTCATTTATTTTCCTTTCAATCATATTTACCTCAACTTTCAGATTCCTGAAAGAGGAATATTGATCTTTATGAGAAGTGCCAAATGTTGAAGGCAATTTATGTTTAAAATGAATTGCAAAAATATTTATAGTAAAGAAGAGTGGCGCCAGAAAGCAACATAAATTCCGTTAATAGAAAAACAGCTTCTATTAATAGAATATGGACAGACAATGACCTTGGCATATTTGGTTATGAGAAGAAATGAAACAGGACAAAAGATAATTCTTTATTATTCTCTACTAGAGAGCTTGTAAATAGATATTCAAGAAGTATTTTTTCTCTAACATTTTGTCATGGCGATGTACACAAGAAATAATTATTCAATAGCTAGCTTCTAGCTTGTTCAGAAAATTGTGTATGGACTCTAGAGTAACATAGTTTCCTTAATTTGAAGTTTGTATTTTATAAAAATAAGTGAGATGAAAATAGATAGTAATTTTCCAAAGGATTAAGACGACTCCATTTACCTGAAGTCTGTTAGGATCTTTCTTGTCGTTTGCTTGAATACATTATTCGTTACTCATGTGGTGAATGTTCGTCGAATTCACTACAATTAGTTCAATTTTATTTTTTGAATAGTATTTGTTTCTCTACATACCAATAAATAAAATTAAATGTTACCATTTTCAGGCATCACTTTATTCATCACACATGTAGTGCCTTTCATTATTCATACACTTCCTCAAAATCCACTCCACATTAATTCCATCGTCATAGCTCTTGAATTTTTCCAATGTCTCTTATGTTTGTTGACTTCTTTGTTCTTAATCGTGAGTTTTCTATTATTCTTTCTCTATTAACATTCACCTTGCTGGATCTCTGTTAGTTCTTGTACATTAGCAGGTTTGTTACACCTATTGAGTATTCAATTTGAAAGAGAGAGAAGGAGGGCAAATTGAAGAGAAATTAGAGAAGAATGGTTCAAGTTTTAAGTTGGTGAAGTAATTTGGTGATTAAATTTCACTTTTGGCTATTGACATTGAAGGTAATTTTTTATTTCAACCGTAAATTTCTGGAAATTCTCTTTTTCGTTTCTAAGTAATTTATTTTTTTCACCAAAGATATGGATGTTGTTCGTTGGAACTATTTTTGTTTACCTTAATTTGGATGTAAATTACACAGAAAAAATTAATGTATGAAAGTTGAATGAAATAACAACACCGCAGGCTAATTGGTGAGTATTCATTACATATAAATTAGAATTATACATGGTGACAAGTAAAACATTTTTTTACGTTCGTGACACTCTAATTACATTAGAGACTCCATTAGATTAAATATAGGAGAACCATTAATGTATTAGGAAACAATTATGGGTCTTTCATGTGGTTTAGTTTTCTCCTTAGCAGCTTTTGCCAAGAAAATAGTAAAGGTTTGAAGTATGGAACAATTGTCAATGGCTTGATGCTCACAATCTCAAAGTCACTTGATGTAATTCAATGTCCCTGAATCATTTTTGTATTTATCGATGACTATTTCTTATACATATGACTTAAAGCTAACATAATTATTGGTTCCTTCTTTGTCAAATGCTTCTAAGATGTGCTTAAACTCTTTAAATCTTTAATTTATAGTTATTCTAGCATCAATTATTGCGAGAAATAAACTTGAGGTTCACAACATTAGCATGGGAATTGCCCGAGTTGTTTGAACAAGTTGTTGGCAGCTTGCTTAATGTGCTCTATGCGCGCGCACATCTAGATTGATCGGGTCGAGATATTTGAAATACCAGATGGTTGTGACGAGAAAAAGAATCTATGAGCTTCTTGATTGGGATGAAAATTCTTTTAGGGGTGTTTCTATCTTAATATGTTTTATGCGGTTGCAGAGATATTTTTCTTGTTGCGTTTTAATTACAGGAGCTTTAGGACTTTCCGAGGATATCACTAACATTGAAGATTTCTTTGAAGTTGTTGACTTGGGGTGAACACACTGTCAAGAAAGGTGCCTGAAGGCTGAAATGATGCGAAGGGTTACGAATAAAAAAAAAATTGTGGCGTAGTAATTTCTATGTTCTATTAATTATTTTAGAATTGTATCTATATCTCATGATCCATGATAAAGAGAGAACATTAAAACATAGCATTTGACCCTACCAAGTAAAAGTTTTCACTTGGAATATTATTTTAGAACTGGTAAGAAGAAAAAGTTAATTTAGTAGTGTACAAATCCTCCGAGTTCAGTAAATGTGAAGCTTTAGCCAAATTGTCCTCTCGTTTATGTAAGACATCATTTTTCTTCCCCATTTTAAAGGAACAAACTTGCAAAAGAAAAGATATTTGATGTTATTTTTCAGTTCTAGAGATTTGTGTAATGTACAAAGCGGAAGCTTTTGCTTTCTGACATATATGTAAAATATTATCGACTTTTTTATTGCAATGATATTATACCACTTATAATTCACTAATGTAATAATCAGATCTTTTATATAATGTATCAATTTTTCTGAAATAATGATTCTTTAATGTTGGGCCGTGCTTGGCACGGTCATGCTCTATCTAGTATATATATATATAAATGACTTGTTCCTGTGGAGCATCTAAACATATGATATAGTATTTCTATATGAAATTTATGTGCATGATTACAAATTCCTATTAGATATTTATAATAATCAGATAAAACATGTCATTTCATTTACTTATCTATCTCTACCCAATTGGAACATGCTTTCGATTTACCACTTTTGAATATGAGTCAGATAGTTATATTTAAAGGATATAGCATATTTTGTATCCAAGTTATGCTTTTTATTTAATTCAATGTTAGTATATGACATAATGCTAAATTGACTATTAGATTATGTAAGCTTTAATGTTAGTTGTGATAGCTTCTGTAAGTTCTAAGTTATTTTTTATTTTGATAGAAAAAAAATATTCGAAGGGTAATGCTCATTATTACCCTTTATTGTTTATACGTGAAAATATTGAAAATCAATTTATTATTTAGAAATATATTTTTTTATGTAAAAATATAATTTATGACTTTAGTGTTGAGCCTGTAACGGATTTTTTTATATCTAGTTTCAATTATATAGAATGATCATTAGAAGGACAATCAATGACATTTTAGTAATTTTAACATCATTTCATAATGAAAATCTAGAAGAATCTATACATGTTTTTACTTTTTGTTATGGGCCCATAAAGATATTTTGTAACTATGTTACAATGAAAAGTGTCTATTGATTAATTCTTACGGACAATAATAAATACTAAACTTATTTTGACATGATTTACAACGGAAATTTTGAACTAATTTAAAATAAAATATGCTTGAATAGTTAATATATTGTTCCTGAAAATACTTTTTAGGTTTATTGCATAAATATGTTTGATATTATTTTACATTAATATGACCACTACTAAAATTATATCTTGATTATTTAAAATAATTTTTAAAATGATGTATTAATATATATTTTTTAATTAATTTGAAGAAATATCAAATTTCGTGACTAAAAAGATGATTAATGTGTGACTATCAAGAAATTAATAATTTGTTAATGTATTCATCGAAAAATTAAAAACTATTAATTTTTTATTTCTATATAAGATATTTTCTTAGTATCAAATATGATAAACCATTTAAGAGAGAAATTTTGAAAAAAAAAATTATTATTTAAATTCTAAGGAATATTAAAATATAAATTAAAAAAAATATTAGGAGTTTAAAAATAAAGAAGGTCCATATGATTCAAGGTAGAGTGTTGACAACCTAGAGTTTATAAAAGAGTTGTGCAAACCAGAGAGTTTGAGCCTTGGTATTTATGGAGGGTGATCATATTTTGCTCTGAGTGTCACCCACGAGGGGTGTGATGAGGTTGAGGTATAAGGGAGTTGTCAAGTTCAGATTCAAAGTCTTTTTTTGTGGCAACAAGGTCTTAAGTTGGAAATTTATGAAAATTTCGACTTTGGGTTGACTTTGGTCAACATTCTGGGTTTAAATACTTAGAACGATTTTCCATAGTTCTTTTATATTTAGGGGATCATTTTAGGCTTAGAGGAGATCTTGGTTGAATTTTTAGAGGTCCCGATCCTTATTTGGCCTTTTGAAGTGTTATGTTGCTTTTAGTGACTTTCACAAGTTTTAAGTTAAGGATACCCCATATTCATGTTTCGATTGTCACATTGAGTCTAGAATGTCAATTTAGTTGGGTTGAATTTTTGGTTTGTATTTATAGAACTCTGAATAAATTCTGAGAGTTGAGTTGATTGCGTTTGTTGGATTCTACTAGCGCCCTCTTTCACAAAGACTCATTTCATTCGCAACCTTCATGTTAGCAAGAGAAGGCTTGTGTTTGTGAGGGGTTAGTGAAGGTTGGCTCATGAAAGGGAGAGGAATTTTTTTTGTAGGGTTTGCTTAAGCGTACCATCGGTCGCGATCGCGATAATCGTATAACGAAAATGAGACTTGAGAGGGTTTTGACATGCTATTTGTGGTTTTACCACATTTTCTCCCATATTGATTTTTGAAAAATTATTAGAGGCGATTTTAAAGAGATCTTTCATGGTGAATCACTTGAGTACGTAAGTTCATGTAACCATATATCTTCAATTCCTTATCATCTAATGTGGATTTAACACCAAAATTTGATTAACAAAGTGAGAGATTTTTCATGAACATGAGTGTTCTCATGTTAAAAGAAATAAGCGATTTTCGAGATTGATTCAACTTTAAGAGAAAAATCAATTTTTGAAAAAGTCGTCACTTATTTTTTAAAAAGAAATTATGAAAAGTTAAAAGTTTCAAGACTTCACAGTTTAAGCCTAAAAGTTAGAGAATAGGGTGTCGATTTCTTATTAACATTTTTCAAAGGAAAAAATTAGGGCGTTTGAAGTGTACGCTGATACGAGGTTATCCTAGAACTTGAAAATTGATTTATTGACTAACTTATAAAATAGTATTTAAATATAAAAAAATAGTCAAAGTCATTACTCATTTTGAACTATGGAAAAGGGTCATAATTGCTCATGAACAATGTGAAATGGATCAGATCATCTCCAACCCACCTCTATTTTACTCTCCATCCTCTATATTCGGAGAGTAACATAGAGAATGGACACTCCAACCCACCTCCAAATCACTCTCTATTCTTCAAATAGAGAGTTGAATAGTAGTTCTCCAAAATTGGAGAACTACTATTCACACTCTCTATTTTACGTTTACAATATCTTATTATTGTTTTCATTACTTTACCATTAACATATTATTTTACATATAATTTCATTAATTAAATATCTAATATTCATATTCTTATTAAAGAAAATATGATATTTTTATAAATTATTTACTATATACTACATTAATTTCAAATTAATATATTTTTTAGATATTTCATTAATAATAAAAATATTCTTTTGTATTAATTTTTATTGTAAAGAATACACAAAATTAAATGTTAAGATGAAGAATTTAATTTAAATACAAGATAATAATACAATACATAACATAATAATTTGAATACAAAATAAAATACAATGCATAACATAATAATTAATTCGCGATGAAACAAAATCATGTTGAAAAGATGTGGAACGTGTATTCGGAGTTCTGCAATTATTGCAAGACTGTCACGTTTTTGGAGAAAGGAAGTGTTACATGATATAATCTACATGTATTATACTACACAACATGATAATTGAGGATGAACGTGATCTTGATGCACCAATTTAAGATGTCGTGTCACGACCCAAATCAGGGACGCGACTGGCACCCACATTTACCCTCCTATGTGAGCGAACCAACCCATCTAAACCTTAACATTTCAAGATATATCAACAGAAAATAATGCGGAAGACTTAAACTCATTAATAAAAACAATTCAATACTATTATTATTATCCCAAAATCTGGAAGTCATCATCACAAGAACATCTATCTCAAATTACTTAACTAAGAATGTCTAAGAACAAAATAACTAAAAAGCTAGTCCATGCCGGAAGTTCAAGGCATCAAGACTTGAAGAAGAAGACCCAGTCCAAGCTAGACGCATTAGCTCACCCTGAATTCCGATGAAGTGAAGACTGGCTAGATCTACGTTGAGTTGAAGTTGACGGAACGTTTGCTGCATTACACAAATAGCAAAGGGAAAACTAAAAGTAGGGGGTCAGTACAACCACACGTACTGAGTAGATATCATAGGCTAACTCAAAATAGGGAACAGTATATATCAATAATAAGGTAAATCAACTACAATACTCAACATGTAGCAATAACAACATGAATTCTCAATACTACAAAGAGTTCACACATGAGGACTCAAGCCTCAATACCATACTCATTTGGGATTAAGTTCATTAGATTGAGTATATTCATTATCTTTCAAGATTCATTATCTTTCTTCCTCTTGTGTCGGTACGTGACAATCCGATCCTCTATTTCTATCCTGGTGCCGGAACGTGACACCCGACCTCATATTCTATCCTGGGGTACCGGAATGTGGCACCCGATCCATATACTATCCTGGTGTCGGAACGTGACACTCCCGATCCTCATATTCTTATCCTGGTACCGAACGTGGGCACCCGATCCATATACTATCCTGGGTCGGAACGTGAAACTCCGATCCTCATATTCTATCCTGGTACCGGAACGTGGCACCCGATCCCCTAATTCATCAAGCCTTCTTTCACACTAAGGCATCATCATTCTCATTATATAATATATCAAGCCTTCTTGCATACTAAGGCATCATCTTCTTTATTATATAATATATCAAGCGAATTAGGCGTTTCTTCAACATTTGTGATTCAATAACTTCATCATGTTTGTTAATTCATCACAATTTATAATAATAATAATGCAAGCAACAAACTTAAGCACATAGCAGGGTTACAATATATCAACACATAATATTCACTATTAGAGTTCAATAAGAAATACGCAACATAAACATAACCTACCTCCACCGAAGAATTGAATCACAAGCTATCTTCTCAAAAATCCTTGCTATCCTCTTCGTCTTCTCTCTTGATCGATTCTCCCTCTCTCTTCTGTTCTTTCTATTTTTCTTTATCCAAACCCTCTTTCTTTTACCCTAATTAATATATAATTAGAATAAGATGGCAATAATAACCCACTAATTAACTTAAGGTTACCTCTTTTTAACCACTAAGTAATTAGACTTATTAACATTAACCCTCTAACTTTATATAAAGCAGGAATAGTCAAAAACGTCCCTTAAAAAGTGTAAAGAAAATCCGACCCGAACTGGGATTGCGTATCCGTGACGGGCCGTCGCGCCTGCGACGGTCCGTCCTGCTGTCCGTCGTGCGCCACAGTGACTTGTTTTAAGTGGATGGCCTGTGACGGGCCGTCGCGCCTGCGACGGTCGTCCTGCCACTCCGTCACGACGTTCAGAGAGTCGATTTCAGTACCCAATTCCAGATTTTCTAAGTGTTTTGAAAAGACACATCCACGACGGTCCGTGTGCCCGTGACGGTCCGTCGTGGCCTCCTTCACCCTCTGTCAGTTTTTTTCCAGAAAAAAATCTGTTGCTCAAAAACGACTAGACAGGTCGTTACAATAGATACCCAATTTACCATCGTTCGTCCCCGAACGATCAAAAGAAGGAAAACAATGGCGAAAAGGAGCACCTGAATCTGTAAAACAGTGTGTGGGTATTTTCTTGCATATCCGCCTCCTCCTTCCCAAGTAGCTTCTTCAACGGTCGATTCTTCCATTGAAAATTGATGGATGCAATCTCTCTCGATCTCAACTTGCGAACTTCTCTATCTAATATAGCAACTGGTTCTCTCAAGTCAAGTTCTCATCCAACAACACTGAGTCCCAACGGATAATGTAGTTTTCCATCTCCATGGTATATTTTCAACATGGACACATGAAATAAGGATGCACTCCGGACAGCCTGGGGGCAAGGCTAATTCATAAGCCACCTCCCCTATTCGCTTTAGTACCTCAAATGTCCAATATACCTTGGACTTAGCTTACCTCTTACCAAACCGCATCACCCCTTTCATGGGTGAAACCTTCAACAAGACTTGTTCACCTTCCATGAACCCAAGTCTCTAACCTTCGGTCTGCATACTCCTTTTGTCTACTTTGCGCCGCTAGAAGCTTTTCTTGAATGCCCTTCACCTTTTCTAACGAATCCCTCAAAAGATCGGTACCCCAAGGTTAACCTCGAAGCGATCAAAACAACCAATGGGAGATCTACACCTCTCCCACAATGCTTCAAATGGAGCACATTCAATACTGGAGTGGTAGCTCTATTGTACGAAAACTCTTGCCCAAAGGTAGAAGCTATCCCAATGGCCACCAAACTCTATCACGCATGCGCTAAGCATGTCCTCCAACACTTGAATCGTTCGCTCAGACTGACCATCGGTCGAGGATGAACGCGGGGTACTAAGGTCCAACCTAGTACCCAATTCTGCATGCAAATGTTTTCCAAAACTTAGAAGTAAACTGCACCTCTATCTGATATAATGGATAGTGGAACCCCATGCAATCGAACGATTCTGAGATGTGATTTTGGCTAACTTCTCTGCAGTGTAAGTCACCTAACAGGAATGAAATGAGCAGACTTAGTTAATCTGTCCACAATCACCCAAATGGAGTCGAAACTTGCCCAATGTCTTTGGAAGACTCAACACAAAGTCAATATTGCAATTCTCTCCACTTCCACTCCGGAATGGGATTTCTTGAAGTGTTCCTACGGGCCTTTGGTGTTCATATTTCACTTGTTGACAGTTTGGACACTGGCATTAAAGTCAACATATTGCGCTTCATTCTACTCACCAAAAAGTGTGTTTTAGTCGCGATACATCTTGGTTGCATCCCGGGATGATGTATAGAATACCTTGAAATATGAGCTTTGCGCAGAATAGTGGTTGATCAAATCATCAATGCGGGGTAACAGACCCTTCCCTTAATCCTCAACACACCTCCTCGTCGATGTTGCTTTCTTTAGCCTCACCTCGCAAAACACTTTATCTCGGATTCGCCTTAGGTGTTTCATCATCAAACTGTCTTTCCCTCATCTTGTCAAGAAAAGAAGATTCGTGACTCACACATAAGCCAAAACCCATTCCTCCATTCTCATTTATTTCCAAACTCATCAAGTTGTTAGCCACGAGTCTGAACCTCTCTAGCAATGGGCGTATAAGAGGCTTGAACATGAGCTAGACTTTCCCATGCTTCCGCCCTTTTTATACTTCAAGGCATCTTCCACCAACATTCGCTTCCCGGATTGATACAAAATGTTGAGGCATGTCCTTCATAGTTCCATCCATTCCTCTGTCTCAGATTCAAATCTCTCTGAGTGAAGACATACTGTAGACTACGGAATGATACCGTATAGACCTCACACGTAAACCCCTATATAAATAGTGCTCCATGCTCAAGCCAACACTACCAGCGGCCAATTCAAGTCATGGGTTGGATAGTTACGTTCATGCACTTTTAAATTGCTCGAAGGCATAAGCAACACTTGCTTCTCTGCATTAGCACTGCACCCAAACCCGAATTAGGATTCATACAAAAACAAATGAAGTTTCTTACCCTCCTAACGCGCAAAGGTGAGATAGGTGCGGTAGTCAACAAGTCTTAAGCTTCTGAAGCTGTCTAACATTCATCTGACCATCAAATGGAACATTTGCTTAGTCAAGTTCGTAATTGGGAAGGCAAAGAAGAGAATCCCTTTGACAAAGCGGAGGTAGTAGCTAGTAACCAACAAAACTCCGTATTTCTGACAACATTTAGTAGGTCTACCCAATCTTCACTACTTCGATCTTAGAGGATCCACCATCCACTCCATCCTTTAGAAAAAACACGTGTCCCAAGAAGGGACACTGCATTAGCATTAAACTCGCACTTTAGAGAAAATTGGCATAAAGCTTTTTATCCCTAACATTCCAACACCAATTCCTCAAATGTCCTCATGTTCCTCTTACTTTTCGAGATATCAGATATTCATCATCAAAACACGATCCAAAAAAGAGGTCCCAAAAACGGCTACAATATCCGTCATCAAGCTCATGAACGCAGCAGGGGCGTTCGTAAGGACCAAAAGACATCACCACAAATTCGTAATGTCATACCCTCGTTCGAAAAGAAAGTCTTTGGCCACATCGTTGCCCGTATTTCAATTGATGATAACCGATCTCAAGTCATCGTAGAGAAGACACCAAGCACACCTTGTAATTGATCGAATAAGTCCTCAATGCGAGACGGAAGAGGAAGAGGATACGGTGCTTAATAGTTACCTTGTCAAACTGCCGGGTATCTATGCACATCCGAAACTCCCATCTTTTCTTCCTTTACACAAAAAACCGGAGACCCCAGGCGAGGCCACTTGGTCTAATAAAGCCTTTGCTCAAACAATTCTGAACGTTGAGGCTTTTAACTTCTTAACTCCGCGGGGGCCTTCTATAAGGGGGTATAGAAAATGGGGCGTGTACCCGGGTCAAGATCATGACAGAAAGTCAATTATCCCTATCTGGGGCGCATACCCGGAAAAGATCTGCAGGGGGAATACATCAAGAAACTCACGGACCACCGAAACCGACTCAATCGAAGGTTACTTGGGTAGTGTCATCCGTGAGATGTGCCAAGCAAGCTAAACACCCTTTACCTAACCATTTTCTTAGCACGGAACGGAATGGAGGATGATTGACCGCACCGGATTGGACATGTAGTCACCCTTCCAACACTAACGGACGCTGTCCCAGGCTTGGCAATGTTCAAGTATTTAGCATTACAATCAAAGATCGAAAAATTTGGAGGAAAGCCAAGTCATACCCAGAAATTACCATCAAAGTCACCCATTTCTAAAATAACCAAACTCTAACAATAGGGTTGTTCCCCACAAAGTTCACCAAAACTAAGACCTATGTACCTTTTTCATAAACTACCACAGGGACTCACCCCCGGTTGTAGAAAACACGGAATTAGGCATGTCAAGTAATTTCACAATGCAATTTTAGAACCATTAGCAAAATGATGAAAGATACATATGAAAACGTGGAGCCAGGGTCAAATAATTACACGATACGCCATGAAATCCACCAAACCAAAGATTACCTGTGATAACAGATCCGACGCCTCCGATTCGCAACTCCAGGAAAGCGTAACAATGGGCCCCTATCGTTTGTCTGTCCATTGCCTACCTGTTGCGTAGTAGTGGCTCCATTTTGCCCATACTATGCCTGTTGTGATGACCACCATTTACCTCGACCATCCACGTCCTCCAGAAAAGAGCGGGCCCTCTACCATGACCACCTCTACCTCTAGTAAGTGGGGTTCTGTACACTCTGGTTTGGACAATACCTCTTAATGTGTCCAACCTCCCCACATCTAATAAACACTCTCGGGGTTCATGCATAGGTCTCTCGGAGTAGTGTTTGACCGTTCTGTGGTGGACCCCAATACAGTCCTGTAGTGAAGATGAATTGGTCGTCGATTTGAGTAACCTCCGGAGCTTGTCCTCTAGAGTGAGAACCATTAAACTTTCCTCCCTTTCGAACCTTTTTGATATGTCGATGTCGTGGTGAAGTCGTCTGCTGCACTCTTCCACTCTATCCAAAGTCTACCACCTCTGTGGAAGGATGTTGCGTAGCCGCTACCCGTAAAGGCTGAAATCCGCAATCTCTGACCTCAACCCCTTCACAAAATGCGATGACCGTTCTTGTGGACTGAAACAAAGGTGGGTGGCGTATCTGGAATTAGTGCGCGAAAATTTAGCCTCATACGCGTTAACCTGTCATCCTCCCTTGTTCTAGGACTCAAGAAAACTCGTTCCCTTTTTTATCTTCTCAAAGTCCTTGGGATATACTTCTCATAAACAGGGTAAGTAGAGAATGATTCCCAAGTAATAGGTGGTGCCCTTGTGGTTGACACTCAACATGTGACCGACCACCACCATTTTGGGTTCCCTTGAAACGATTTAATCACGAATTCAATCAAAACGTTTCTACTTACACATTTGTGTAGTATTAAGCTCATGACAAGCAACAGAAAAATCGTAGGCACCTCTGATTTCTGCGCACTAAAGACTGGGAGGTTTGTTTTAATTTAAAGGAAAGTAATGAAAAGTTTCATCTGTGATCATTTAGTTAATAGGCCAAGTAGTCAGGACGTGGAATGTGCCTATCCCCAATGATGAATCACATGCGGTGGGAGCCATAGTAGTCGGCATGTCGACCTCTGAAACAGAGGTGTTGGTGCAGAAACACTGGATAGGTGACTGACCTGGATGGATAAAATCCACTAAGATAAGCGAGTACTTGGTGGATCATCTCTGGGGTAGGGTGGGGGGTGGCATTTCATAATTTGCCAGTGTCATTCTCCCCTTCCTCCCCCTCTCTTATCACCTAATCGGTCGGTGGGGAGTCACCGCCCTAGTATCAAGATGGTAGGTGCTATTGTCCTCTTTCCTCTAGAGGACGTCCTCCCACGACCTCTCCCACGGGCCTAATTGCCGTTGTCTTCCTCGAGTACAGCCCCAGTGCTGGCTAAGTCGTTTATTTGTTCTTTAAGTTGTTGTGTGGTTTACGGTCGTTGCTATAGTTCTAACCATCTGCGAAATAGAAGTGAAGATGGTCAGATTACCAAATTTCGTATCGCCCAGCTACCAATTGGGGACTCAAGTAGTAGACGACAGAAGAATTGAAAGAGTGAAATTTTCTAAAAGTCTTATAGCCTCTCAAGGATAAAAGTAAAAGGCTTCCCTACCGTTCCTTAAAGACTCTACTAGACCGGTTCTTGTGGCATTGAGACCTGAAAAATGCTCTGATACCAAGTTTGTCACGACCCAAATCAGGGACGCGACTTGCACCCACATTTCCCCTCTATGTGAGGCGAACCAACCCATCTAAACCTTAACATTTCAAGATATCTCAAACAGAAAAATAATGCGGAAAGGACTTAAAACGCATTAATAAAAACAATTCAATTACTATTATTATTAATCCCAAAATCTGGAAGTTCCTCATCACCAAGAACATCTATCTCAAATTAATTAATAAGAATGTCTAAGAACCAAAATAAATAAAAAAAGCTAGTCACTGCCGGAAAGTTTCAAGGCACATCAAGACTGAAAGGAAGACGAAGAATGACCCAGTTCCAAGCTAGACGCATAAGCTCCACCCCCTGAATTTCGGATGAAGTGAAGAATGTTTAGATCTATGTTGAGTTGAAAGTTGACGGAAAGTTTGACTGCAGGACACACATAGCAAAGAGGAAAAACATAAAAGTAGGGGGTAAGTACCAACCACACGTTAATGGAGGTAGATATCATCGGCTAAATCAAATAGGGAACAGATATATCAATAATAAGGTAAAATTCAACTACAATACCACCATGTAGCAATAACAACATGAATTCATCAATACTACCACCGCGTTCACACAGAGGACTCAAGCCTCAATAACCATACCTTCATGTGGGAATTAAGTTCATTAGATTGAGTATATTTCATTATCTCTTCAAGCTTCATTATCTTTCTCCTCTATGTGACGGTACGTGACACTCCCGATCTCTATTTCTATCCTGTGCCGGAAACGTGACCACTCCGATCCTCATATTCTATCCCTGGTACCCGGAACGTGGCACCCGATTCCATATACTATCTGGTGTCGGAACGTGACACGCCGATCCTCATACTTCGATACTGAACCGGAACGTGGAAACCGATACTATCTATCTGGTGGCGGAACGTGACACTCCGATTTCCTCATAGTCTATACTGGTACCGGAACGTGGCACCCGGATCCACTAATTTAACAAGCCTTTCTGTTCACACTAAGGGCATAAATTTCATTCTCATTATTATAATATATCAAGCCTCTTTCATACTAAGGCATCATCCTGATTATTATTATCTAATATTATCAAGCGAATTAGGTTTCTTTCAAGATTTGGGATTCAATAACTTATCCTGCTTTGTTAATTCATCACAATTTTATAATCATAACATGCAAGCATACAAACTAAGCACATACAGGGTTTACCAATATATCAAACAATATAGTCACATTAAGATGTTTCGCTACGAATATCGCAACATAAACCCAATAAACATTACCTCCACGCGAAGAATTGATAAATCAAACAAGCTATCTTCTCAAAATCCTTGCCTATCCTTCTCGTCTCGCTATCTGATCGATTTCCCTTCTCTTTATGTTGTTCTAATTTCTTTATCCAACCTCTTTTCTTTTAACCCTAATTAATATATAATAAGATAAACGATGGCAATAATAAACCCACTAATCAACTTAAGGGTGACCTCTTTTAACCCCTAAGTAATTAGACTTAATTAAACATTAACCCTCTACTTTATAATTAAAGCAGGGAATAGGCAAAAACGTCCTTAAAACGTGAAAGAAATCCGACGAACTGGGATTGGGATCCCGTGACGGGCCGTCGCGCTCGACGGTCCCGTCCTGCGGTCCGTCGTGCGCACAGGTGGACCTGTTTTAAGTGGATGGCTGTGGACGGGCCGTCGCGCCTGCGACGAGGTCGTCATGCCCACTCCGACACGACGTTCAGAGAGTCGATTTCGGTACCCAATTCCCAGAGATTTTCTAAGTGTTTTGAAAAGACACATCCACGACGCCGTCGTGCCGCGTTGACGGTCCGTCGTGCCTCCTTCACCTCTGTCAGTTTTTCCAGAATAAAATCTGTTGCTCAAAACGACTAGACAGGTCGTTACATGTCGTAGGGCTTTAACTCCAACGAAAGAAATGGTGGTACATGAAAATCTCCGGTTTGAACAATTCTTAGCTAGACATAATAAAATTAAGGACAAAACTGCTCATTTTGAACTCCGTAATACATTAATAGATCATTTAAGGGAGCAACGTAATAATTTCAAAAAGTGAATGTTTATGTAATATTTGTGTAATCATATTTCACTTTTATTTGAATTTATTCATTAATTTATATATCATATAATATTTTTCGTGCAATTTATGGTATTTAAAAATTTAGAATAAAATATAATTTATATTAAATAAAAAATTTGAAAAAATAAAATTGTGTATCACATGAGAATTATATAAAGTAATTATTGGGAAAAATAAATAAATGATTTATATTAGAAATAAGAAAATTAGAATGAACTAGAAATAATAATATTAAGAAGAGAAGAAAATATTCTTTTTAAGAGAGTAAAATAGAGAATTGGGTTGGAGTTAGTTATATGACAAAATAGAGAATTCTATATTTGAAGAGTAAAATAGGGTGTAGGGTTGAAAATGCTCGCTTACCCTTCAATACATTTTAGGATAAAAAATGCCCTCGACGTTATACTAAGAGGCCACATTTACCATTAAGACTTAACATAAATGATGTGGCAAGCCATATAAAACTAAATCCACCACCTAGGCTTGCCAACTAGGATACCCACTAAAAAATTTGACCCAATTAATAATTCAACCCTAACCCATTTTTGTTGGATCAACCCACTAATATTAAGCGGGAAACATTATATATTTTCACCTCATCGTTTTACTATTCAGTTCAGAGATTATTTGAAGAACATATTTTCCTTGAAGAATCTAAATTTAGAAGAATTTGCTAATCTTTCTTCTGGAATCTCGATTTAGAAGGTAAATTTTCTTTTATATTATGATGAAAATAATTTTCTGTTTACTTTCTGTAGGATTTTAAAGGTTTTTTTTATAGTTGTATTTTGATATTTGGGTTTATATACAATATTGATTTATGAATACTTTAGTAAATATTGTTGTAAATTTTGATGATTCCTTATATTTGAGATAAAATATTACTCTTCCTTCAAGTTTACATGTGTGTTGGGATTTGATCTATTGGGAGGAGTTAAAAGTCTTGCATGTCTTTATTTAGTTTTGAGGTCCCTTCTTGTTGTTTTTATGTTGGTATGTAACGACCTGTTTAGTCGTTTTGAGCAGGCAGATTTATTTCTGGCAAAACTGGCAAGTAGACGGACCCCCACGACGAACCGTCATTGGGCACGGACAGGACCGTCGAGGTGGTCTCGTTCCAAAACACTTGGAATCTGGAAAATTGGGTATGAAAATCGACTCTCTTAACTTGTGACGGGAATGGCAGCCGGACCGTTCACAGGCGTGAGGGCCGGGCACGACCTTCAGTGAATTTCAGTCTCGAACTCTGTGAACGGAGAAGCCAGGACGGACCGCGCAGGCACGACGGCCCGTCACAAGACTGCGTAATCCCAGGCTGAGTAGGATTTCTTTACATGTTTTAAGGGACATTTTGGACTATTTCCTGCTTGAATCATAAAGTAGTGGTTAAGTTAATAAGTCTAATTACTTTGGGGGTTAAAGGAGTAACCTAAAATATAGTGGGGTATTTTGTTCATCTTTTATAGTAATTTATATAGTTAATTAGGGTAACAGAACGAGGGTTGAATAAGAAAAATATAAGAAAGAGAAGAAGATGACGAGAAAAGATCGAGAGGGAGAAAAATGACGAGGAAAGGCAAAAGCTTTGAAGATTAGCTTGTTGCTTGATTCACGAATCTCGGTGGAGGTAGGTATATGGTTTTATGCTATTCGAGTAAAACTCTTAATAGTGAATGATTGTATTGAGTCGTGTTGTTAAACCATTCTATATGCATTAATTGTTATGCTTGTGTGAAGATGATTTACCATAATTGTGATAAAGTAAGCATGATGAAGCTATTGAATCTTGTAATCTTGAAAGAAATCCTATCTACCTTGATAATTGAGATTGATGATGCTTGGTATTAAAAGAAGCTTGATGAACTAAAGGATGAGATTAGGGATCGGTGTCCACGAACGACACATAGAATTAGTGGATCGGGTTGTCACCCAAAACCGACACATAGCATTAGGGGGACGGGTGTCACGAAACGGACACATGAATTAGTGGATAGGGTGTCACGAACCGACACATAGGGGAATTGTGGATCGGTGTAACGAACCGACACATAGAATGAGTGGGACGGGGTCCCGCAAACCGGACACATAGGATAGAAATTAGTGGACGGGTTTGTCACTGGAACCGAACCACATAGAATTAGTTGTCGGGTGTCCACGAAACCGACACATCGAATTAGTGGGACGGGTGTCACGAACCAAACAAATAGGAATTAGTGGGACGGGTGTCACGAACCGACACATAGAATTCGGGTCGGGGGGGGTGTTCACGAACCGACACGTAGAATAGAATTAGGGGACGG
The DNA here is from genome assembly GCA_027704765.1 of Solanum habrochaites. Classification (NCBI taxonomy): domain Eukaryota; kingdom Viridiplantae; phylum Streptophyta; class Magnoliopsida; order Solanales; family Solanaceae; genus Solanum; species Solanum habrochaites. The sequence goes on from JAKWJA010002491.1 coordinate 22,210,432, forward strand.
GTGTCACGAAACCGGACACATAGAATTAGTGGATTCGGTTGTCACGAAAACGACACATTTAGAATTAGTGGATCGGGTGTCACGACCGACACGTAGAATTAGGGGGATCGGGTGTCACGTCCGACACAAGAGAAAGAAAATAACCTAATTGAATCTGCAGACGTTGATAATATGCTCAATCTAATGAAATCCTAATTCCAAAATGGGTATGGCCATTGAGGACTTGAGTCCTAATGGTGAACTTGTCGCTGCTTTTTAATGATTACAGAAACCTTTGGGGGGGGGTTGTTGCTACATGGTTGAGCATTGTAGTTGATTTATGATATAATTTGATATATGACTGTTTTCTATTTTGAGTTGGACCGCGAGATTACCTACGCAGTACTGTGTTTGTACTACCCCTACTGGTAGGTTTCTTTCTTTGTTATAGGTGGAGTGCACGAAAACATTACCGGTCGCTTCAACTCAACCGCAACTTATAGCCAGCTTCATACACACAGGATTTCAGGGTGAGCTATGCTTCTAGCTTGGTTGGACGTATCTTCATTTCTCATGTCTTGATGCCTTGAAGTTCGCCATGGATAGCTTTTGTATTTTAGCTTATTAGATACTCTGTAGTTAGTAATTTTGATTATAGATGTTTTATGTGGTTGATGAACTTCCAGGTGTTGGGGAATCATAGATGTTGAAATTTTAGAAGTTACTTAATTGATTTTATTATATGAGTTTAAGTGTCTTCCGCATTTATTTTCTTGTTATTATTGGTAACGTTTCGTAATTGGATGGGTTGGTGCGCTTCACCCATAGGTTAGGATAAGTGTGGGTGTCAGTCGCGGCACCCGTTTGGATCGTGACAAATTGGTATCAGAGTCATAGGTTCGTTGGTTCTCATCACACAAGAACAGGGTATAATAGAGTCTTAAGGAACGGTTTTGGTAGGGGACGCAATTTACTTTTTTGAGAGCTATAAGGGACTTTAGGAAAATTCCATTCTTTCTTTCTTTCTTTCGTCTATTCCTTGGGGTCCAATGGTATCTAGGTGATACAAATTGGGGGTATCTGAAAATCTTCACTCTATTTCGCAGATGGTTAGAAATAGAGCAACGACCTGCGCCAACACCAACATCGGCAAGACAAGAAGCGTGCCGAAAACAGCCACTGGGGGCTGTTGTAGCTCGAGGAGAAATAGACGGCAAGAGGCCGTGGTAGAGGTCGTGGGGAAAGGACGTCCTCTAAGAGGAAGAAAGACGAGCACCTTAGGCCCATCGGGTAGTGGGGCCCGGGTGACTCCTCCACCGACTGAGGAAGTGGTAAGAAGGGGGGGGAAGGGGAACTGAGCAAGTGCAGAATGATGAAACTACACCCCCAACCTACCCAAGAGATGATAAAATCAGGTTCTTGATTATCTGTAGTGGGTTATCTGATCAGGTCAAACACCTCTAGTGTTTTCTTGCACAGCACCTAAGGTTCCAGAAGAAACAGCACTGCGCGGCTACCTGCATGCATGTTCTATTGGAAATGGGCATGTTTCCTCGTTTGACCACAGGGCCTTTAATGACAAATGATCAGCATAATCTTTTCCACTAAGTTCTTGAAATTGGAAAACCTCCAGTCTTTCCAAAGGGCGGAAAATATGAGGAATGCCTTGATTTTCTGTTTGGTTGACTGTCATGATTACTGACAACAAAGATGGGTAGTTATGTAGAACGGTTTTGTGTTGAGTTGTTGACTTATCAGTTCAAGGAACACCAAAAATGTGGTGGCGGGTCGGTCACCTGTTGAGTGTCAACCAACAGAGCCACCACTATGACTTGGGCTCATTCTTAGCTGGTTTATGGAGGAAGTATATCCCCCGGCCACTGAGGAATAGGACAGGAAAAGAGATGATCTCTATAAGCCTAGAGCAAGGTAGGGGTTTAGGGATGTCGGTTACTGCATATGAAGTAAGTGCGCGGGCATTTATACAGGTATGCCACACAACTATGTTTCAGTCCCACAAGAAAGGATTCGCCGTTTTGTGAAGGGTTGGTTTGAGGTCAGAATTGCGGATTAGCCTTACAGGTAGCGGCTACGGCCAAAATCCTTTCACGAAGTGGTAGATTCGTGATTAGAGGTAGAAGGAGTGAACCCAGATGACTCTCACATGCAGTCGACATCAAAAAGGTTTAGAATGGAGGTGAGTTTAATGATTCCTACTCTAGAGGACAAGGTTAGGAGGGTTCCCATTTACTCAGGTTCGACCATCCGTCTCACTAAAGGAATGTATGTGTTGGGGGGGGTCCACCTCAGAGCGGTGTGAAACTTCCTGGGAGCCTATGCTTGATGGAATCCAGAGAGTTTTATGGGTGGGAAAAACTGGACATATTAGGAGGAATTGTCCAAAAAGAGTTAAAGACCCCAATAGCTAGTGAGGTAGAGTGTGGTGGGCATGGGTAGAGGCCGTTATTCTGGAGGCGTGGTGGGTGTGGTGGTGGGCGAGATGGAGGAGGTAATGGTGGTTAACCAAAACGTCGGGGTGATGACAAATGGGAAACTACGGAGCGCAGCCTGGTTTGTAGAGGGGGGCATCCTGGAGACAAGTGGATAGGACCCCATGTTAAGCTTTCCCGGGCGGTCTGAAGCTGAGGCAAATCAGTGCTGTTATCACAGGAAATCTTTTCGGTTGTGATTTGCATGGCTTACCGTATTATTTGATCATGATCACATTTTAATCATGTATCTCTCATTTGCTAATGGTCTTAATTTACATGTGAAATTGCTTGACAGCCTATTCGGGTTTTACTCCGGTGGGTGGTTGTGAGAGTTGAAAAGTTGTTAGAGGTCTGTGGGTGACTTTGTGGGGAGAAAAGAGAAGAAAACACTTATGTAGACTTGGTTATCTTAGAAATGTTGTTGATTTTGATGTAATTTCTAGGTATGACTGGCTTTCTCCAAAGTTTTTCAATCTTGGATTGTAGTGCTTAATGCTAAAACTGTGGACGTTAGAAGCAAAGGCCTGGGACAGATCCGTAGTGTGGGAGGGTGTGATACACTTCAAATCCGGGTCCGTACCGTCTTCCTGTGTTAGTGCTAAGTGGAAATGGTTAGTTAAAGGGTGTTTCGCGTTATTGGCAACCTCAGGGATTGTGTACTACCCAAGTACTTACTGGAGTCGGTTTCGATAGTCCGCGAGTTTTAACGTGTTCCTCCAGACCGTCCTGGGTTATATATTGCCACCGGATAAGAGATATGTGACTTCTGCATCCAATCTTTTGAACCGGGTACGCCCATTTTCTATTACCCCATTATAGAATGGACTCCCGCTGAGTGAGGAGTTAAAGGCTCAACTCAAGGTTGTTAAGTAAAGGTTTTCATTAGACAAGTGCCTCCCCTTGGGGTGCTCGGTGTTATTTGGAAGAAGAAAGAAGAGGGGAGTCTTAGATGTACATAGATCAATGGCAACTAAATAAAGTAATGTTAAGAACAGTATCTCTTCCTCGTAGTGAGATTTTTTGTTTCGAGCAGTTACAAGGTGCTTGTGCTTCTAAGTTGACTTGAGGTCTGGTATCATCAATTGAAAATACGGGCAGCAGATGCTTGCCAAAGATGCTTTTTCGAACCAGGTATGGGCAATTAGGAATGTCTCGTAATGTCCTTTGGATAACGAATGCCCTGCTGCTTTCATGAGCTTGATGAACGGAATTTTCTCCGCCATTATTGGGATTCTCTTTGTGACGTATTTATTGATGATATACTGATATTACTCCAAAAGTAAGAAGGAACGTGAGGAGATTTGAGAATTGTGTTGGAAAATGTTGAGGGAGAAAAAGCTTTATGCCAAATTCTCCAAGGTGAGTTTTGGCTAGATTCAGTGTCCTTTCTTGGGGCCCGTGGTTTCTAAGGATGGAGTTGATGGTGTTATCCTTCTAAGATTCGAAGTAAGTGAAAAATTGGGTAAGAACATACTAATGTGTCAGAAAAAGAGCTTTGTTGGTTTTTTTTTTAGCCAGTTCTACGTCAATTGTCAAGGGATTCTCTTTATTGCTTCCCAATTGACGAGCTTGACTAAAACAGAATGTTCCATTCGTATGGTCGACGAGGCGGGAAGAAAAGATTCAAGAAACTCAAAAATTTGTGTGAATAAGGCCCTTATCCTTACCTGCCAGTAGAGGGTAAAACTTCAGTGTTTATTGTGATTGCATTCTATTCTGGTTTGGGCGCTCAGAGGCTAATGCAAGAGAAGAAAAAATTGTAATTGGCTTAGGCTTCGAGGCAATTAAAGGTGCTGAAGTTAATCCAACCACGATTTTTGGGAGTAGTTGGCTGCGGTTGCGGTAAGTGTGGCCTCTTAAAGCAATGGGAAGACATCTCTATATGGGTTTAAGTGTGAAGTCTAATACGGATACTCGTAGCTACAATATGTCTTCTGCAGAAAGATTTGAATTTGAGGACAGAGGGAGATGGATGGAAACGACTGAGAAGGACACGATATCACCATCTTGATCATCGACCGGGAAAGGCTAATGTTGTGGCAGACGCCCTGAAGAGGAAAGGCCAGGGAGCATGGAAAGTCTTAGCTCACTTACACGTTTCTAAGGACGTCATTGGTTAGAGAGGTTCAGCTCTGGCTAATGACGTCTGAGGTTAGAAGTAAATGAGAAGGGGAGGATTGTGGGCTTGTGTGGAGGCGAGATCTTCTTTTTTGACAGATTCAAGGGAAGGAAAACAGTTTGCTGGATGAGGAAACTAGCCGAATTCGGGATTGTGTTGAGAGGAGAGACTAAGAAGGATATAGACGAGGGGAAGGTGTTTTGAAGAAATTAAGGGAAGGGTATGTGCCCCGTGTCGATGATTGATCCACACTCTTCTTAAGAGGCTCATAGTTCCGGATATTCTTTACATCTGGTGTAAACCAAGATGTATCGGACCAAAGCAACACTTTTGGTGGAGTAGATTAAGCGCGACATTTGTGATTTTGTGGTGCCCAAATGTCCAAAACTGTCAGCAAGTAAAGTATGAACCACCAGAGGGCCCGGCGGAAAACAATTCACGAGAATGGCACATTCCTGAATGGAAGTGGGAAAGGAGTTGCATGGACTTCTGGTGGTCTTCCGAAAGACATTGGGGAAAGTTTTGAGTCTATTTGGGTAATTGGGACGATTAAACTAAGTCTGCTTCATTCTCGGTTAAGTGATCTTACAATGACAGAGAAGGTTAGCCCCCCCCCCAAAATCTACATGTCAGGAAAGAAATTGTTCGGTTGCTGGTGTAATGACCCTTAATTGTTCATTTTAGTGTTTTACTTCTGTACATCGTTTGAGAGCGTTACTATAGCGATTCCAAGGCATTTATGAATTGCTGGACTGAAGATCGGTACACCTGGTCATTCGTTGGGGATTGTGTGAGTTTTAGTTTTTGGGAGCTTACTAAAAAAAATCACCAAAGAACCAAAGAATGACCAAGGGGACCGATCTGTCAGTCCAGCAAGTTTCTAAATGACTTGGAATCGCTTATAGGCAACGCTCTTTAAACGATGTACAGAAGATAAAAAACACTAAACATGACAATAAGGGTCATTAACATGGAGTCCCAACGTTCCATTCATATCAGATAGAGGTACGCAGTTTAGTTTAGTCTAAGTTTTGCGAGAACATTGCATGCTGAATTAGGTACTAGGTGGGCTTTAGTATGCATTTCACCTAAGGACCGATCGGTCAGCTGAGTGCGAACGATAACGGTGGTGGAGATATGCTTCGGGGCAGGTGTGATAGCATTTGGGCGATGGGTCATTGGTCAGGATCACTTTTACCTTAGCAGAGTTTTCGTACAATAATAGATATCCCTCGATCTTGATTATGGCTCCATTTGAAGCATTGTATGGTGAGGAGATATGTAGGATCCCATTGGTTGGTTTGATGCTTCGAGGTAGGACCTTGGGGTAACTGACCTTTGTGGGAATTCGTTAAGAAGGTGAAAAATCTATTCAAGAAAAGCTTTTAGCGGCTCAAGTAGGCAAAAGGCGTTATGCAGACCGAAAATAAAATGATATATTTGTTTATTTTTTACTCTTTTTTCCCTATTCTGTTGCCACCAGGTGTAGTAAACCACAATGTGTTTTTGTTATTATATGTGCGGTACCATTTTTGTCTTAAAAATGGCATTCCTAATAACATATCTTTTGTTGTTGTAAGTCGAAATTATATGGATTTCTTCTATGGTTTAACTAGGTTGTATCCCATATTTGTGGTCTTAATTTTTGCTTTATATTTTATCATACTTTCTTCATTTAATGACTGTTACTACCATGCGTGTTTTTAAATTTGTTCACCATTGATCTCGGGTAAACATAATTATTAATTTACATATGTTTGCTTCTGCTCCTGTATCTATCATGGGGTATTTAGTAATCTGTTGTGATATCCTTCTATGATAATTTTTTGCAAGTAATTATGATATTTTATTTAGTTCATCTTGTTCTCTTTTCATTATCTTTTGTTTGACAGGTTATTGTCAATGTTCGTTTTTATATTAGATGGTTTAACTTTCTCTACCATTTTTCCTAAACATAAAAGGAGAGTTTCCTTGGCTATATTTTAAATTGTATTTTTAATGGTATTCCACCGATAATTATTTCTTCTTTGTTGTTCTCACTGTAGTTATTATTTTCACAGGTAATCAGGGCATGTGTGTCCTGTTTTTATTATTTATTCGTCTCTAATACTAGTCTCTTGTTATATGATTTCTTATTGTCCTTGTATTTATTAAAATTTTATATCTTCTTTGGATTCCAATTATTCCTGTTATAAAAAAATAATGATTGATGTATTTCTCCTAATAATATTGTCGGTATTCATATTTTCTTTTAGATGTAACATTCTTGATGATGTAGCTCTTGTTATTGATATGGTGTGCTGTACTTGGGTATACTAGAGGTACTTAATTCTTTCTTTTACTATTCTAAATCTTCTTCATTGTCAATTTCCTGTAAATAATCATTATTATCTATTACTGGAATTATTCTTTCAAAGGATTTTCTCTTTTTATTTATCCATTTGTTTTTGCCTTATTTATGTTTTGGTTTTCAGTATATATAAATTTACATCTGGTGTTAAATATTTTTTTTTTACTCTCGCTACTTCCTCAACGGTGATAGTTTTTATTCCTGATATTTTCCAATATAATGCTAGTGATTTATCTATATTTGATCGTTAATGCTTACTGTATAGTTAGACCTTATTATTAAATATTTAAATTTTTGGTATATAGGTTTCCTTTAACTGACTAATACGCTTATTCTCTATTAGGATGTATATTCGATGTCCTTCTCAAGATATTTTAATGGTTGTAGTATCTATTCCTTCTCTGAAACCACGCTTTTATTTAATATTTCTATGGCCCTCCTAGATGTAACATATTGTAGCTGCTTAATATTGTGTTTTTTATGCTTTGTATTCTTATTTATTGTCGTTTGCTTATATGAGTGTCTGCTTTTCCACTTGTATATTTACAATCAATAAGATGTTCTTTTTGTTAATACTAATATTCTCTTCTTTTGTCTTTTAAAACCCAACTTTTTCATGTAGGATTCAAGTGATTTTTTCAACACTTAAATCTAATTTTTTTCCTTTTATTGTCAAAAATTGTATTGTCAAATATATTTTTTGTGTGATAATCTTCATTTCATTGATTCTCTCAGTTATTATCTTTATTTTCCTTTCAGTCATTGTATTTCCTCATCCTGTTTCATCACTGTCTGGGTTAATATTGTTCTTCCTCATTTTCTATATCTGATCCTTCATAGATGGCTATCATTTCATTTAATTCAATTCATAATCTAATATATTCCCCCCATTTGCAGTATTTTTCGTCATCTATTATTAATTCTGCGATTTGTTTTCTTTAATTTTTGTAATGTAAGGTCCTTTAGCTCCTATGTGCCCTATTTTCCGCAATTGTAACATGTACATTGGGATATGTTTCTTTTTGGTCTATATGGTTCTTTGTTTTATAATTTTTTTATGTAAACTTCTTCTTGGTGTTTATTATATCACTTAGTTCTATTTTCTGTGTAATTTTTATATCTTTAGGGTTTCTGTTTCGTTTTGCATCCGAATTGTGGTGCCATCTTATTTTGTAACATGATAAATTTTTATTTGTACTTCTTTTTCCATTTGAATTTTTCCTTTTGGTTTCACATAATTGTGTGAACCAGGGGATAAAATTTTTATTCTAGATCATAAAGTACTATAAGCCTGTCATTTTCCCCAATCTTTAATTACTTTTTGTACTAAATGGTTCTGGATTAATTTTGTAAAGTATTGTGATTCGTACTTCCTTTGCTTCACTCAAGATATATTTTGGCTTTGTAATAAATTCGTTGAATGCACAAGTATATTGTTCTATATAAAACATTTCATATAGTTAAATTTGTCATTTAATGTTGTTTATATATTTCTTTATTTTGTCTCTCTTAGATCTGTGGTCATGACATCCAAACTTCATTCTTATCGGCGATTTCGTATTTATCTAATATTTTCTATTATGTGTTGATGATGGAGATCAATCATTTTTTTTTTTATCATTTTCTAAGTACTTCTAGACTTTGGGGTGTAAGTTGTCTATTCCCATTAATTTAAACGTTCCTACAAATGTTCTTTCCATAGATCTTGTGTTTCTGTGTTCTTTATTTTTTGTTATCTATCACTTGTTTAGATATATTTCCTGTCCATTATAAATTGGTTTATTTATATCGGTTACACAATCTAAATCTAAGAAATTATATGTTCGCTTGTTGGTTTTGGTATCGTTTTTATTTAATCTGTGTTCCATATTGCATTTAGATCTATCTGATTGTTGATAAACTTTATGTGTAATAAGTTGGTGGTGTTTGTCGTGGATTCGCTCTTAGGGATATTCTGGAGACTATTTGTTTGTTTTAAACTCCTGATGTATAGGTCTATTATGTATCTCCTGTGTTTAGTTCTAATCTTTGTTATTTATTTGTTCTAACATTTTCGTGGTTGTTATGTTTCACTATGTCACTTATTTTGATTTTTGGGCATTTTATTTCATTATTTCATTTCTTTCATTTAATTGAGTAGCTTTTAATTTTGTTCCATTTTAATTATTCATGTTTAGCTCATTGTCTTTTCTTAGTTCTTTTTCTTTTTCTATCTGTTTTGCTTTTTGTTTTTTATTTTCGTATTCTAGTCATTTTAATCTTGTTAATTCGTTTTTAAGTTTAGATATTCTTGTGTTTTTTAGTTCTTCTATATGTTGTACTTCGTTGTGTGCTTCTATTTTTATTTTTTTAGTTTCTTTTAATTTGTCTATTTCTTCATTTTCTTTTGTTATTCTTACCATAGCTATGTAGCGTATCTTCTAATTTGCTGTTTCTTTTCCTAACCATTAAATATAGGTAGACCCAATTTAAATACTCCCCAACCCTTCTTATCTAAAATCAAAACGCATAGATGGAAAAGCTCTTCTGTATTCTTATTTCTCTCGTACTGAGAAATCTCACCACTAAAAGACTAGCAACGATTAGGGTTTGGGGGCTGGAAAGGGACAAATCACCAATCAATTGTTGGCACAAACTTTAAGTATGGTTCTATTCACCTTGAGATATTTCCTCAAAGGGTTCCTTCAAACTCAAAATCGATATCAAATCATTTGAGTTTTCTTATGGGTTTTCATTCAAATTACGATTTTAAGTTTGAATTGAGTGTTCTGATTCTTTAGGTTATATTGAGGGGATGAACATGTAATGTTAACTTGTTTATAGTAATTTTTGACGGTTTGGTCTAAATTGAAGAATATGATCCTAGATCTCTAACCCTAGATTGTGATCTAAACCTATATTGTATTGTGATCAGTCAATGAGTTTGTTCTTGATTAGATTACGATAATATGAAGTTATTATGATTAAATTAAGATGAATTATATGACTATCATGCTAGTTCTTGAGATATGATAAAGGTTATAGAAAGTAATGTTAAATTAGCCTATGTATCTTGTCTTAAGTTGTGAGCTAGTGTTGAGTTATGTTATAGAAATGAAATTGACCTTACTATTTTATTGGTTATCATTGTGTGATGATGTTACTCCCCAAATTGGATTGAGTTATGGGTTTATGGTAAGACCTTGATGATAGACTATGAGGAGGACTGGTAGTCTTTAGACTCTCTATTTTATTCCAATTGTGATTAATTGTTGTTAAAGTCATGATATTACATTGAAGTATGCCTTATAGAAGGATTTTAAGGGTGGTTTTGATGTTGGAAGTGAATGTCTTGACTATGTTGTGAGTTTGATTAAGGTGTATGTGATACAAGGTGGTGTGAATGCTCAAAAACTATTCAATGTGTCTTGATATGATATGAAATGCTTAATGGTACCTCACTTATATGAAATTGTGATGAAAGGACTTATACACATAAAAAAATTCTTTATTGAGCTATTGAGGATGCTGATAACAAGGTGGTGGGACCCTATGACCTAAACTAAGCTATGATAGATAATTAAAGGCTTAAAGACATTTTAATAAATGGACTTAGCTTAGCGCCGAGTGAACTTGACAATGGGAGGTGATGACTTCCCAAAGAGGAAGATTCGCTCTATAGTTCTATATGAGATGTTGACTTCCCAAAGAGGAATACTCATCCAATGGATTTCCATGAGAGGATGCCCCAACTATCAAGTGGTATCAAGAGGGAATATACTATCTCTTAGTTCTTGAACTATGTTTCCCCCATAGGAAGACTAGCTAGTGGATCCACCTAGAAAGATACGTTTGTGTTTGGTTCTACTTTGGCTGGTAGACCACCTTCCATCGGCGTAAGGGTTTACAACACCCAATTCCACACTAAGCTCATGTGGTCTATGTCGGTTAGGGCAAGTGTTCCCTAAGTAAAATAAAGTAATGAAGTATAAACTAAGGTGACTTGAGAGGTTTAACTAAGCCTAGGTAAGGGTATGGAACTCTACGTATGCATTGCACTAGTTGATTTTGATGGAAGCTTTAGGAGGTTGATATTATGTAAGCATATTATTATGATGTATATGATGATAATATGTTGATGGTACAATGTAAATGTCTATAAATGATGATGATTATCCTCTTGATATATGTAGTTGGACTATATCTTTGAAGTTGGACATTGGTTATGTTTTCTTGTTGAGTTTACTTGGTTGGGGAAGGTTATGCGACTTTGCTTGGTCATTGCACTTGTTGACTTGATAAGGATTCATGAGTAATTGTCTTGCTTATTATGATGTTATTGACTCTTATTCATTCTTGTGATATTATTCCTTGATGACAGGGTTGTAGTGAATCATGTTCCAAGTATGTTCGATAAGTATTACTTGTGAGATGGTAAGCATGTTTGGTTGGTTGGAAGCTTGGGGTTGACTTTGCACTTAACTTTCTTAAAAGGGTATAGGTGTAAAAATGATGTTTTAACACAAGTCCCTCTTTAGAATATTTTTCTTTGTAAAGGGCATAAAGGTCTCATAACTAGTCATGTGGAGTACTAACCCCATTTATTTCCCTTTTCCCAAAATTTTAGGTTCGGTCGTTGAAGAGTTTGGTAGGAGACATTGTTGAAGGTGGGAATTCTTCCTTCATCTAAGCGGGGTAGGTCCCACAAACTTTCGAGGGCAATGCATCATTCCTAGCTTAAGTACTTCTTATGAGCTTAATGGACTTTTTCATACGTTACTTTTCAATTGAGTACTAACTTTAGTAGACCTGTACCGATGGTCTTGTTGATTGATTGTAAGGGCTATGCCAATATTGGAGAATCATTTTGTTTTGATGGTAATGGATGAGACATAGTTGAGACTATTTCTATATCTATTATATGTATGTGGAATAAAAGTCGAAGGCTATGTTTAAACCTTCCTATACGAAGGGTCTATGTATAATCGATATGAATATATATTATGTGTATGTAGAGGTCTATGTAAACCTCAAACTAGTTATTATGAAAGTTTAAATTTTTTCCGCATTTTCACCTATGAATGGAATGGCATGAGACTAAGAGGCTAGTCTTAGTCCTTGAAAAGGACGACAACACCGGTTACATCTAGGAGGTAAACCCGGATGTAACAATTCTAATTGAGAAATAAATTTTTAATCTTGTTTATTTGGAGTCTATTTGTTGTATGGTGATATTATTGATTAATTTGCAGGTTGACAAAATGAACGACCATGCAAGTGACAAGGATAGTCACTATGGTCAAAACGACAATACGGGTGATTTAAATAACATGCCCTTTAATGTCATTAAGACCACTTTATCAAACTCGATACCCATTACAATTGGGAAGAGTGTGCTTCACTTAACTGAAACCATGATAGAATTATTCGAGATAAAAGGAATTTTTAGGTGTCTACCTAATGCGGATCACATTAACACCTTAGGAAATTCAAGGAGGTAGGTGGATAATTTATTTCCAAGAATATCTCCCAAGAATCCATAAGTTTAAGGTTAATCTCATTCTTCTTAAGGGGAGAGTCTACAACATGGTTGATAGAGTTGCCAAATGTATCTATCATTTTGTGGGAGGAGCTAAATGATGCCTTATTGGAGAGATTCTTTCCATGCTCAAAGATAGTTAAATTTGTATCCAAATCCAAAATTTCAAGCGGATTGGAGGTGAGCCTTCATATGATGCATGACTGAGGTTCAAGAAGTTGATCTTTTAATATCCAACACATGGCATTACGAATAATTTGTTGATGCAGTACTTCTATTACAACCTTGATTTAGTCAATATAGGTGTGGCTAATCAATTAGTCCATGGTGGGTTATGAATAAAATCGCATGATTTAGCTGTTTTGTTGCTTGATGATATGACTTAGGTTAACCGATCAGAACATATTAGAGAGGACCAAGTGCCTAATACAAAAGTGGGTTAACCAAATGACAAGTCGATATGGACCATGAAAGAGAGAGAAACATGGACAAAATGGTAGCCTAAATTGATTTGTTTTCTAAACATGTCATGGGAAGTGGAATTAAGTTGGTAAATGCGGTTGTAACCAATAGTGGGCAGTGTCCAATTTGAAGCCAAATTTGAGGCATTATACAATAAAAGAGTTCAACACTTAGGAAATCAAGTTAGGGGAGGGGGGGGGTTCTCAAACCAATTATCAACGACAAGGTGGGAACCAAGGTTGGAACGAAGATAAAGATGATGGTTGGGAAAATGTCTAATTGAAATTAGAGAGATGGGGTGTAACGACCTGTTTAGTCGTTTTGAGCAACAGATTTTATTCTGGAAAAACTGGCGGACGAGGATTTGTTTTTTTTATGGTTGTGATTTTTTTTGTAAACGACGGACCGTCATAGTCAACGACGGCCCGCGAGGACGGTGTCGTCCCAGGACACTTGTAATTTTGAAAATTGGGTACTGAAAATCGACTCGCTGTAAAATTGTGACGGACCTGCCGGACGTGCCGTCACATCCACGACGAACCGTCGTGAGTTTCGTTGCAAAACCTTCAACTTGAGGACTTTGGTACCAAGAAACGAGTTTCTGACCGTCATGACGGAGGAAAACAGGACGGACCGTCAAAAGCTGTGACGGGCCGTCACAGGCTACGTGAGTTCTGAGGGAGCTGCGACGACCTTGTGACGGACCGTCGCAGGCCACGACGGCCCGTCACAGTTGCGTAGTCCCCAGGCAAAATAAGATTCTACACGTTTTAGGGGTCGTTTGGACTATTCTTTCCTTAATTATAAAGATGGAGGGTTAATATTAATTTAAGGTCTAAGTACTTGGGGGTTGTTAAAAGAGGTAAACCTAAGTTAATTGTGGGTTATTATTGCCATCTTTTATTCTTAATTAGATATTAAATTAGGGTACAAAGACGAGGGGGTTTGGAATAAAGAAAAATAGAAAGAACAGAAGAGGAGAGAGAGAAGAAGCGATCAAGAGAGAGAGACGAAGAGGATAGCAGAGGATTTTGAGGACGATAGGTTTGTTGATTCAATTCTTCCGGTGAGGTAGGTTAGGTTTTTAGTTACGATATTCGTAGTATGAACTCTTAATAGTGAAGATTATGTGTTGATACTATTGTAAACCTGCTATGTGCTGAAAGTTGGATTGCTTGCATGATTATGTGATATAAAAAATTGTGATGTGAATACTAACCAAAGACATTAGATGAAGTTATTGAATCCCAATCTTGCAAAGACCCTAATTCACTTGATATATTTATATAATGAGATGATGATATGCCTGAATATGAAAGAAGGCTTGATAAAATTATATAATGAGAATGATGATGCATTCGTGTCAAGAAGGCTTGATGGATTAGGGGGAGGGTGCCACGTTCCTTGGTAACCAGGATAGAATATGAGGATAGAGAGTGTCCACGTTCGACACCAGGATAGAATATGAATCGGGTGGTGCCCACGTTCCGGTACCAGGATAGAATATAGGATCGGAGTGTCACGTTTCCGACACAACAGGATAGATAAATGGATGGGGCCACGTTCCGGTAACAGGATAGAATATGAGGATCGAGTGTCACGTTCGCACCAGATTAGAATATGGATCGGTTGCCACGTTCCGGTACCCGGATAGAATATTGAGGATCGGAGTGTCAACGTTACGACACCAGGATAGATAAATGGATCGGGTTGGTGCCACGTTCCGGTTAACCAGGATAGAATGAGGACTCGGAGTGCCACGTTACGGCACCAGGATAGAAATAGAGGATCGGAGTGTCACGTTACCGACACAAGGAGGAATGAGAAAGATAATGAATCTGAAAGATTAATGAATATATCAATCTAAGGAACTGAATCCCAAATTGCAGTATGGTATTGAGGCGGAGTCCTCATGTGTGAAACGGTTGAGTTATTGCTAATTCATGGTGTATTGCTACATGTTGAGTAGTGGAGTTGATTTTTACAAGTTTATGATATATACTGTTCCCTATTTTGAGTGGCGATGATATCTATCAGTACGTGTGGTTGTGCTGACCACTACTTTTATGTTTTCCCTTTTTGTTATTTGTGTAATGCAGGCAAGCAAAAACGCAACATGTTCTGTCACTTCAACTCACAGAGATCTAGCCAGTCTCAATTCATCGGAAATTCAGGGTGAGCATAATGCGTCTAGCTTGGACTGGGTCTTCTTCTCACGTTCTTTGATGCCTGAACTTCCGGCATGGACAGCTTAAGCTTTTATTTATTTTGTTCTTAGACATTTCCGAGTTAGTAATTTGAGATAGATGTTTCTTGTGTGAGACTTCAAGATTTGGGATTAATAATCAATAGTATTGAATTTGTTTTTATTAATGAGTTTAAGTCTCAGCATTATTTAGTTGATATAATCTGAAAGGTTAAGGTGTAGAGGGTTGTTCGCTCACAGAGGAGGGTAAATGTTGGGGTTGCCCAGTCGCGTCCTGATTTGGGCTCGTGAACAACTTTGGTATCAAAGCAGTACGTCGTCGTTCCTCTCACACAAGAACAGGTCTAGTAGAGTCTTAAAGAACGGTTAGGGGGGACGCCTTTTTTTTTTTTACTTTTCTTTGACGAGGGCGATAAGGGATTTTAGGAAAAAATTTACCACTCTTTCATTTCTTCTTCGTGTACTACTGGAGCAATTGGATTGGGCGATACGAATTCGGTATCTGACCATCTTCACTTCTATTTCGCAGCATGGTTAGAAAATAGCGCAACGAACGCACCCAGCAGCAACAACGGAAAGGACAGAAACGACTGAGCAGCACTGGGGGCTGTAGCTCGAGGGAAAGAAGAACCGGCAAGAGGCCGTGGGACGCGAGGCCGGGCGTGGGAGACGTCTCTAGTGAAGAGGACACGAGCACCTAGCCCATCTGATACTAGGCGGTTGGGACTCCTCACGACCGAGGAGGTTGGTGATAAGAGGAGGGGGAGGAAGGGAGATAGAGAAGGAACAAGGGCAGAATGAGGAAAGCCACCCCAAGCCTACCCCAGAGATGATCAACCGTACGTGCTTATCTTCGTGGTATACGATCAGGGTCAGGCACATCCAGTCGTTTCTACACCAAAACACCTCCGGTTTCAGAGGGCGACATGCGGTACTATGGCTTCCCGCATGGATGCATCATTGGGATAGGCACATTTCCACGTTGACTACTGGCCTATTATGACCCAAATGATCGCATGAACTTTTCAGTAAGTTCCTTGAAATGAAACCTCCAGTCGTTACGGGCCACAGAATCAGAGGATGCCTACATTTTTGGTTGAATTGTCATGAGGCTACTCACAAGAGGGTATAAGTAGAAACGGTTGGCGTTTGAGGTTGGTGAGCTATCAGTTCAAGGAACGCCAAAAAACGTGGTGGCGGGTTCAGATGTTGAGTGTCACCCAACAGAGGCACACTATGACTGGGAACATTTCTACCCTTGTTTTATGGAATGAAGGTATATCCCAAGGGACTTGAGAGATAGAAAAAGGGGACGAGTTCTTGAGTCCTAGACAAGGGAGGATGACCGTTAGTTAAACGCGTATTGAGGCTAAATTTCGGCCGCACTATCCAGATACGCCACCCAACTTTGTTTCAGTCCACAAGAACGGATTTGCCGTTGGTGAAGGGTTGACGGCAGAGTTGTGGGAAGTTCAGCCTTACAGGTAGCGGATACGGCAACCATCCTTCAAAGAGGTGGGAGACTTTGTGATGAGGTGAAGAGTGAAGCCAGATGACTTCACACGACATCGACATCCAAAAAGGTTTCGAATGGGGAGGGCGAGTTAATGGTTCTCACTCTAGGGACAGAGCTCCGGGGTTTACTTCAAGTCGAAAACCAATTCAGTCTTCACTACAGACTGTAGTTGTGGGCCACTCAGAACGGTCCAACACGACTCGACGAGAAGAGACCTATGCATGAAACCGAGAGTGTTATGGATGTGGGGAGGTTGGAACATTCAAGAGGTATGTCCAAACCAGAGTTACAGGAACCCCCACTAGATAGAGGTAGAGTGGTCCATGGTATAGAGGCCGCTTTCTGGAGGAGTGGTGGTCGAGGTAATGGTGGTCATTCATAAAACCGGCAGATAGTGATGGCAAAATGAGCCACTTACTAACGCAAACATGGGTCAGGGGCAATGGACAGACAAACGATAGGGGCCCATGTTACGCTTTCCCTGGGAGATTGAAGCGGAGGGAGGCGTATGATTCGCTGTTATCACAGGAAATATTTGGTTTGTGAGGCATGCGCATCTGTATTATTTGACCTGGATCCACATTTCATATGTAACTTCATCATTGCTAATGGTCTAAAATGCATTGTGAATTACTTGACATGCTATCGTGTTTCTACACCGTGTGGGTGAGTCGTGGTAGGTGAAAAAATGGTACATAGGTCTTGTTGGTGAATTGTGGGAGGCAACACTTATTAGGATTTGGTTATTTTAGAAAGGGTGTCGCTTTGGATGTAATTCTGGGTAGACTTGGCTTTCTCCAAATTTTGAGATTTTGGATGGTAATGCTAAAACTGTGACATTGGAAAAGCCCTGGGACGGATATGTTTAGTGTGGAGAGGGTGACTACAAGTCCAATCGGTGCGTATCATCTCATTTTTCGTGCTAAGAAAAATGGTTAGTAAAGGGTGTTTAGCGTTCTTGGCACATATCAAGGATGACACTACCCAAGTACCTTCGAATTGTGGGCGGTTTTCGGTGGTCCGTGGTTTCTTGGAGTATTCCCTGCCAGATCTTCCGGGTATGCCCCCAGACAGGGATATTGGAATTCTGTATCGATCTGGAACGGGCACCACGCCCCATTTCTATACCCCCGATTATAGAATGCTCCCGCGAGTTAAGAGAGTTAAAGGCTCAACTTCAAGAGTTGTTGAGGCCAAGGCTTCATTAGACCAAGTGCATCTCCTTTGGGGTGCTCGGTTTTGTTTGGGAAGGGAAGAAGGATGGGAGTTTCGGATGTGATTAGATACCGACAGTTGAACAGGTTAAACTATTAAGAACAAGTATCCTCTTCCTCGAATTGATGACTTATTCGATCAATTCCAAAGTGCTTGTGTTCTTCTCTAAGATTGACTGAAGATCCGGTTATCATCAATATGAACAAATACGGGCAACGATGTGCCAAAGACTGCTTTTCGAGACGAGGTATTGGACATTCCGGAATTTTTGGTGATGTCTTTTGGTCTACGAAAGCCCATGTGCGTTCATGAGCTTGATGAAAACGGGAATTTAAGCGTATTTGGATCTCTTGTGATCGTTTTATTGATGTATACTGTATACCCAAGAGTAAGAAGGAACATTGAGGAGCATTTGAGAATGGTATTGGAAATGTTGAGGGAGAAAAAAGCTTTTATTGCCAAGTTCTCTTAAGTGTGAGTTTGGCTAGATTTGCAGAGTGTCCTCTTGGGGCACGTTGGTTTAAGGATGGGGTGAGCGGTTGATGTGGATCCCTCTAAGATCGAAGTTTAGTGAAAATGGGTAAGACCTACTAATGCGTTGTCCAGAAATAAAGGAGCTTGTTGGGTTAGCTAGCTACTACCGCCGATTTGTCAAGGATTCTCTTCTATTGCTTCCCACTGACGAACTTGACTAAGCAAAATGTTCCATTTGTATGGTCGGATGAGTGTGAGGAAAGCTTTCAGAAGCTCAGGACTCTGTTGACTACTGCACCAGTTCTCAACTTGCCAGTGGAAGGCAAGATTTCATTGTGTATTGTGTATGCATCTTATTAGGGCTGGGTTGCAGTGTAATGCAAGAGAAGAATGTGATTGCTTAGCTTCAAGACAATAAACATTGCATGACGTAACTATCCAACCATTATTTGGAATTGGCCGCGTTGGTTAGTGGTTGCACTAACGCAATGGCACTTATTATATGGGGTTTGTTAAGTGGGAAGTCTATAGGATCATCGTGTCTACAGGATCTTCACTCAGAGAGATTTGAATTTGAGACAGAGGAGATGGATGGAACTACTGAAGGACTACGACATCACTATTGTTCATCCGAGGAAGGCGAATTTTGGTTATAGCGGATGCTTTTAAGTAGAAAGGGGGAAAGCATGGAAGTTCTAGCTCACTGCAGCTTCTAGAAGCCCATTAGCTAGAGAAGTTCAGATTCTGGGTAAGACCTATGAGATTAGAAGTAAATGAGAAGGGAGGATTTCTAGATTGTGTGGAGAGGGCAAGATCTTCCTTCCTGACAGATAAGGGAAAGCTTTTATGATGAAAAATTGCTCCGGATCCGAGATTAAAAGTGTTTTGCAAGGAGAGGCTCTCTAAAGAAGCAAAAAAATCGGCGAGGGAAGGTGTTTGGAGGATTAAGCGGAAGGGGATGTGTACCCCGCGTCGTATGATTTGATCAACACCCATTCTGACAGAAAGCTCATAGTTACAAGGTTATTCTATCACGGGTTGCACCAAGATGTATCCGACCTAAAAACAACACTTTTGGTGTGTGAGTAGCAGGAGCACAATATGTTGACTTTATTGCCCAAGTCCAAACTGTCAACAAGTGAATATAAACACCAAAGGCCCGGAGGAACAATTAAAAGAATGCCCATTCCTGAAAATCGAACGTGGGAGGGGAAATTGCAATGGACTTTGTGTTGTCTTCCAAGACACGGGGGAAGTTTGATTCAATTGGGTAATTGTGGACAGATTGACTAGTTGCTCATTTCATTCCAGGTCAAGGTGACTTACAATGCAGAGAAGTTAGCCAAATCTTTACATCTCAGAAGTTGTGCGATTGCATGGAGTTCCACTATCCATCATATCAGATAGAGGTAAGCCAGTTACTTCTAAGTTTTGGAAAAATGGCATGCAGAATTGGGTACTAGGTTCGACCTTAGTACGCGTTCCATCCTCAGGCCGATGGTCCGTCTGAGCGAACGATTCAAGTTGATTGGAGGATATGCTTCGCGCATTGCGTGATAGAGTTTGGTGCCATGGGATAGCTTCTTACCTTTGGCCGGTCTTTCGTCAATAATTAGCTATCACTTCCGTATTGATATGGAGCAATTTGAAGCATTGTATGGATTGGGGAGGTGTAGTCTCCCATTGGTTGTTTGATGCATTCGAGGTTAGACCTTGGGGTGGTACCGATCTCTAGGATTCGTTAGAAAAGGTTTGAAGGGCATTCAAAGAAAAGCTTCTAGCGGCGCAAAGTAGACAAAAGGAGTATGCAGACCGGATAAGGTTAGAGACTTGGAGCTCATGGAAGGTGAACAAGTCTTGTTGAAGGTTTCACCATGAAAGGGGTGAGGGTGAGGTGATGCGGTTTGGCCAGAAGGAGGTAAGCTAAGCCAAGGTATATTGGACCATTTGAGGTACTAAAGCGAGTAGGGGAGGGGGTGGCTTATGGAATTCGCCTTGCCCCCAGGGCTGTCCGGAGTGATCCGGTATTTCCTGTGTCCATGTTGAAAAAGATTACCATGGAGATGGAAAACTACTATTATCCGCTTGGGACTCAGTGTTGTTGATGAGAATTGTCTTATGAGGAGGAACCTGTGGATATTTTATATAGGGAAGTTCGCAATTGAGGGCAAGAGAGGATTGCATCCATCAAGTGCATGGCAGAATCGGACCGTTTTTGAAAGAAGCCACTTGGGAGAAGGAGGCAGATTGCGGGAAAGATACCCCATATGTTTACGGATTCAGGTATTCCTTTTCACACTGTTTTCCTTCTTGTGATAGTTCGGGACGAACCGATGGGTAAATTGGGTATCTATGGAACGACCTGGTTTAGTCGTTTTTGAGCAACAGATTTATTCTGGAAAAACTGGATGGGACGACGGATTTGTAACGGACGGACCGTATAGTCACGAGGCCGTCGAGGAGAGGTGTCGTCCAAGACACTTAGAAAATTTTGAAATTGGGGTTACTGAAAATCGACTGGGCTGTAAATTGTGACGGGACCTGCAGGACGTGCCGTCAATCCACGACGAAACCGTAGTGAGTTCGTTGCAAACACTTCAACTTTTGAGAAATTGGTACAAGAAACGAGTTTTCTGACAGTCATGACGGAGGAACCAGGACGGAACCGCACAGCTGTGACGGGCTCACAGGGTACGTGCGTTCGAGGGGAGGGAGCTTGCGACGGGACTGTGTGACGGACCGTACGCAGGCAGAAGGCCGTCACAGGTTTGCCGCAATAAGCACAAGTGCCCAGGCAAAATAGGATTCCTCTACCACGTTTAGGGGTCTCGTTTTGGACTATTCTTTCCTTATTATAAGATTGAGGGTTAAATTAATAGGTCTAATGACTTGGGGGTTAAAAGAGTGGTAACCTTAAGTTAATTAGTGGGGTTAGTATTCCACTTTTATTCTTAATTAAATAATTAGGTAAAAGAAAAGAGGGTTTGAATAAAGAAAAAACTAGAAAGAACAGCAGAGAGAGAGAGAGAATCGATCAAGAGAGAGAGAGAGAGACGAAGAGGATAGCAAGGATTTGAGGAAGATTAGTTGTTGATTCAATTATTCGGTGGAGGTAGTGTAGGTTAGTGGTTTTTTATGTTACGATTGCGTAGTGAAATCTTAAGAGTGTATATTATGGGTGATAATATTGTAAACCATGCTATGTGCTTTAACTTAAGTTGTTATGCTTGCATGATATGATTATAAAAATTGGGAGAAATAACAAACGCATGATGAAGTTATGAATCCCAAATCTTGAATGGAAAGAACCCTAATTAACTTGATAATATATAAGAGAATGATGATGCCTTAGTATGAAAGAAGCTGATAAATTATATAATGAGAAGGATGATCTCTGAATGGAGCGGGGTAAACAGAAGGATTGATGAGTAGTAGGTCGTAGGGCGTTCGTTTCTTCTGTTGTGCCACGGTCGGGGTGACTAGGATAGAATATGAGGATCGGAGGTACCGGTTCCGGACACCCAGGATAGAATATGGATCGGGGGGTGCCAAAGTGACGGTACCAGAAGGATAGAAGGATAGGAACATGGATGAATGAGATCGGAAGTGTGGGTTTATGATTATTACGGGTGGGTTTCACGTCTTTTTTTTTCACGCTGCAGACACACAGGGTCAGGATCAGGGCAGGATAGATTAAAATGGAATCGGGTGCCCCCCACGGTCTACTGGTTACCAGGGATAGAATATGAGGACGGAGTGTCACGTTCCGGCACCAGGAGTTAGAATATGACGGGGCCACGTTCGGTTACCAGGATAGAATTAGGAGGACGGAGTGTCACGTTCCAACCACAGGATAGATAGGATCGGGTGCCACGTTCCGGTAACAGGATAGAATGAGGATCGGAGTGCCAAGTTCCAGCCCAGGATAGGAAATAGAGGATCGGAGTGTCACGTCTTACAGACACAAGAGGAAGAAGAAAGATACATGAATCTTGAAAGATAATGAATATTACTCATATAATGAAAACTTTAATTCCCAAATGAGTATGGTATGAGGCTTGAGTCCTCATGTGTGAACTCGGTTGTAGTTATTGATGAATTCTGTTGTTATTGCCTACATGTTGAGTATTGTAGTTGATTTACATTTTATTATTGATATATTATGTTCCCGATTTGAGTTGGCGAGAAGTTGGATGATATTACTCAGTACGTTGGTGGTTGTACTGACCCCCTACTTTTATGTTTCCTCTTTGTTATTTGTGTAATGAGCCAAACGTCGTCTGCAACTTCAACTCAACAGCAGGATCTAGCCAGGTCTTCACTTCATCGGAATTCGGGGTGGGTGCGCTAATGCTCTAGCTTGGACTGGGTCTTTTTTCAAGTCTTGGGCCCTTACTTCCCGGCTGGACTAGCTTAGCTTTTAGTTATTTTGTCTTAGACATTCCTAGTTAAGATGTGAGAAGATGTTCTTGTGATGATGGTCCAGATTTTGGGGATAATAAAAATAGTATTGAATTGTTTTTATTCATGAGTACGTCTTCCGCATTATTTTCTGTTGAATATATCTGAAATGTTAAGGGTTTAGATGGGTGGTTGTCACATAGGAGGTAAATGTGGGTTCCGTCTTTCTTTTTTGTGACTCTCGGTCCGTTTGGGTCGCGAATTGGGGAGATGGAAAAAGATAGGTATTGTGCCTCCCCATGATCGTCCATTCCTAAAGAACTGTTCCAGAAGGGAGAAGGAATGAAGACATACTTGCAAAGATCAACTACAAAGTCAAAGATATGATAAGGTTTTGAAGGAATTGAGAAATGACTCTCCACTCTACCATAGACACTGACTTCTCACTCAGTTTCCATTAAGCAGTTGGAGTCCCAACTGGGTCGAATTATCACTCATCTCAATCCAAGGAAAAAGGGAACATTACCTAGTGACACCATTCTAAACCCTAAAAATGATTGTTGAGTTTGAGAAGTTTGTAGTACCACGACATTAAATAAGGCACTTTTTGGGAGGAAACCAAGTCTTTTTTTTCGATTTTAAGTTCTTTCAAACAATGTGTGTTATGAGTGTAGGTTGAGAAGACGTTGAAACATAAGCAAAGGAAGAATAAGTGATACCAAGACCTAAATGGTGATGCACCGAAGGCCGTGTGCGGACTTATTCTTGTCTGCATTTTAAGCTTGAGTAGATGAAAAATTGTATTGTCAAAATCGGCAATCTAAACACTAAAGGGAGATTCGCCAAAGTTCACTATGCGGACTTTATTAGGTCTAGTGAATCAACCTTTCAAGTTTGGTGTTTCTTCATGTATGTTTTGCGATCTTAAAATCCAATTAGCGATTCCCAAAACATGTTTCTCCACATTAGTCGAGATCGCCGAACGGCTCGAATATAAAAAGGCCAAGCGTCTTTTCAAAATTCAAAAATCAAAGCCTTAGAAATTTTAGAGCTTTTCTAGATCTCTCTCTTTCTTTGCATATATTGAGTGTTTGTGAGTCTCCTGTGAGTATTTACAAAGTTTTAGGTGTGTATTTACTTGGAGTTTCTGTCAACCCAACCCCGATTCTATTTTCTCAATTATTTTCAACATTTAGGTTGGTTTTTGTGGATTGTGTGTTACCTTGTATACTAATGGACATACATGTACCATAATCTTATCCACCGACCCGACATTAATTAAATATCAGATTAATAGATAAGTGCACCATGTTCCCCTATTTATTCTTTCGTTATAGTAAATGGTTGGGGCGGAGCTAAGGGTATGGAAGGGTGGTAAGCCAAATACCCTTTTCCGGAAAATTATATCGTGTATATAGGTAAAATATTGTGTAATATTAGGATATATAATTAATTGAACACCCTAAGGTATTAAAAAGTCTAGTGGTCTGGTGGTAAGCATGTTCATTTGTGTGTGATAGGTCTGCGGTTCAATCCTCAAATAACTGCCCCGTATCTTCTTTATGTTTCTGCCTTAAATTGATTAACCTAATAATTAAGATTTTATTGTTTTCTACATATTTTTGATTTGTATTAAGTGCATTATTAGGTATACACATTCTCAAGAATTTTTTTAAAGATAAAATTAATTTTTAATTATTTCTAAACTATCTTTTTAGAAAATGCAAATTAATTAAGAATCTTACTAAAAAAAAGGTAAATATGGAAAGTTTTTTCGATAATTCTCTCAAAGTTCGAAATATTCAGTTATTTGAATCATAAAAAAAGTCTGAACAATTAATTTAATTTGAACTAAGCAAAAATTGTTTTCGTGGCTTTTGTCCATTAGTTTTGATTTATACCATCGATAGTTTTATTATTTAAAGTTTTCGTATGACTTAGTTACTAAGTGATATGCAATTTAATTTTTTTCTCATCAGTAAAAAAAATAAAATTGTTCACCCACTCCGCTAAAATAAATTATAGACTCTTTTAAATTTTGAACACCCTTGGCGAAGTTTCTGGCTCTGCCACTGGTAAAAGGCATATATGTTCTAGTTTTTTTTTACGACAAGGACACTAATGTCCAAAAGCATGACAGAGGGTATCTACATACAATAGTTTGGGGATATATTTTTCCCTTAAATATTTAATAAATAATAACTTTTTATTTAAAGAGATGGACGACATCACTACTGATAAAACAATGAAATATTAATTATGTATATATTTCACAAAAATATGCACCAGAAAATGACGAACATAGAGTCATTGTCTATCATTTCTTCCAAAAAAAATTAAAAAATTAAAATTATGAAAGTCACTTTTTCGGAGTGATGTTGTCCATCTCTTTTGACTTCATAGTTTTTAAGCTCTTTTTAGTAGTGGTAACTTCTTGTTGGGTTCATGCGTGTTTTAAGGTTGTTTGATGCGTGAGGAAGTCAAATATTCATTATCGATTTCTAGCTAATCTTTCTTTGAAAGAAAGTTATATCTTTTATTTCTTTAATTTGTGTAAAATCGAATAAACGATGTGATGAATGTACAGAAGGGTAAATGTCCAGATGCCTACTTTAATTATGGTAAGACAAACAATATAAATCACTTGAATGTTACATTAAGCTTATACATGATAAAAATATCATACAATTCCCACTTCTCATAATTGTTCATGATAAAATGATATATTTGATACTTGTTTTGACAAAACTAATTTTTCTTTTAATTATTCTTTTTTAAAAAGATGTTTATTTGTTTCAAATATTTCACTTATAAAGTTAAATTATTTGGCATTTCAAACAGTATAAGTTGCTCCAAATATAAAAGATAAAGTATGACGTCGAACTTGGCAAAATCTTATTATATTTCATGCAAATCCGTTTATGCAATTCTAATCAATGGGAGTTCTTTTTTCTTTTAATCTTGTGTTAGTTAAAACAATGCGACATAAATTAAAAATGAGAATTTACTATATTATCACATTTAATTATCATAATCCATCTCATTCATTTTAAATTGAATAATAATATTGTCACAACCAAAGGGTACTCCCTAGACGTAACAAGGAACATAGAATCCCGTAGGCCCCATGAAAGCGCTTAGAATATCATAACATTAAAAACATTAGAACAATAAGAGTAAGACACATTTCAAGTCTTAATTTTTTTTATAAAAGCAAAGTGAAAGTCTAGACTTGTGTCAATTAGCCATCTATTCCAAAATTTTAATCAAATTAGGACAACCCATATAACATAATCCGAAAGTCAAATACAAGAATGAAACTACTAAATGGAAACATCCTTCCTCGAATCATGAGGACTCACTAACAAGCAAGGAGAAATGAGTAAACCAAGCTCTGGAGACAACTAGAACCACCTTGAGAACCGGACCCTAAACTTGGGGGAAAATATATGAAAATATGGGTTAGTACAACAATGCATTACATATGATAGTCATGCATACAATCATGAAAATGTGCTAAAAGGGACATTTTAGTTGAATACACACAATTCACTAAGTTAAAGCACCATTTTGAAGTTAATGGAAAAACATAAGTTATAAACATACTTAACTCATATATCATCATATCTTATGACAAATCACACATATCCTCAAAACATACTTGTGCAATGGATGAATAAGATCCCATATCTAACCCATACTAAGTATAGCCTCTTGAGTAACTATATCTCATCATTCATACTCTTGTTCATACTATTATGATAATGGGGAATAAGACTTAACTGATATTTTCCATGTGAGCTTAACATGGAATCTGGTGTCTACCCTACACTAAAAAGAGGTTTCCTACTTGCCTAAGGTAGAGCTATACTCTTTGTTCAGGTGGATCCACTAGCTAAATACCTATGAAGGCGCATAATTTATGGGATAATGAGATTGTTTCTAGAAATTCGAACCTAACTAAGTTAGAAGGTTGCTATTTCATGATATACATACTTTGGAAACCCAAAATTATATAAGGTAGAAAGAACCCATATCGAAAGCCGGACTCAACTAGTGTAAAAACTTTAATTGAGAAGCGAGACTCAACTAGCGTATAAGGTTCAATCTCATATTCATATGCACTTGGTGTTAAGCATTCATTCACATGGATTGCATATTAAGTCTTGATTTAAGTTCATATTGATGGAAGAATGTCTTGACACTCAATCCAACATAATTCATATAACAGTTCATAGATTCAATAGGTGAGAATAGACTTTCATCCTTAGAATCATCATATCGTAAAAGAAAACCAACTATCACAAGTAATTAGTACATTATAAAGGGACAATAGCATTATTCCAGTAAACCAACTATCACAAGTATAATCTCATAATATTCTTATTTATCAACAAACTCACATCACAGGATCATAATTGAGTAATTTGGGGTTTTTATGAGTTCTTGGAGATTTCAACCTTAAAACCATAACAAATCATCTATTCATCATAATATAAACTAAATCAAACATTAGATCATTTTTGAAAGGAACTCATGACTTGTAGACAAACCCTAAATTTTCGAGAATTTCTATCTTTGATATTGGGGTTTTGAATGGACTCCACAGACGAAGGCTATCCATCGATGAAGGACTAACATACCTTAATGATGGAATCCAATGAATTCGATGAGAATATTTGTTCCTTGAACCCTAGGTTCAACTTCTTCCTTCTTCTTCTTCCTTGAAGTTCTAGAGAAGGAATTTTTGGTGAGGAGACGAACTTTATGGAAATATTTTGATGTTGTAAAAAAATGATTTAGTTTAGGCGAATTTAACTTAAAATAACTTGTATAGTGACCTTAAAATTACCCAAAAAGACTTCACAGTCATAGGACATAAACCTAAATACCCACAATAACCCTCACTTAAAGTGAGCTACCAGGTACCACGTAGGCGCTATGAGCCGTAGTCATAACCACGAGTTGTGGTCCCCTTTATGTATTTAGGCAGTGAATTGGAATAAGTTCCCTATCTCACAAGTCGAACATATTTTCACGAGGGGTTTCACGAGCCATGGTGCAATCCACGAGGCATGGTCCTTCCCGTGAGCCTTGAGGTAGTGGCTAAGCCACCCTCTATCAACCCTCAACCACTAAGACATGTTCAAGGCAACTCCCACGACCCGTCTAAGGATATATGATTTGTGAAGTGGCTCGTCTAGTGGAGACAATTTGAGGCAGCCTTAAGGAGGCTACTGCCTCCACCTCCACAAGTGACACCACGACTCATTGTGACTACCACTATATGTAAAAGCCCTCATCGTCTAAGGGCAGTGGCCCCTTCCCCTTTGCCCTAGGAACTATGCCACCTCCATGCATCTAACCCTCAAATGTATATATAGTTTAACCTTCTAGTTTTTGAGGTGTTACAATATCTCCCCATAGGAACATTAGTGTTTGAATGACGATATAGACACCTTACGGAAGTAAAGACTTAATACTAGCATCCCATCATGCATACAACATCAAATAATGCACATCTGAAAGGAGGAAACTTCAATTCCATCCCAAACATAATTAATGCAACACAAGGAAGTAAGAGCTACATCTAACAACCCATTATTCATGAAGCTCAATATTTCTTATGTTTATAGGAGGAACTACCTTCTCAAACTAGAAGTATGCTCAACAAGATATTATGGAGCCAAAAAATAATTACTCTCGCAATCAAAGCATGTTCATCAACTTATCTCATGAAGTCAAATAGGCAACTCATACAAAATTCACAACGAGATGAGGAGCATAGATCATGAAAACTCATTTTCTTACCAAATGTGAATTCCTCAAGAATATGCATATTATAAGTAAATCATGGAAAAATTCTTATAACACACATGACTCAGAACATACTTAAATTTAAGAGGAACTATTTACCTCAAGCTTGAATAAGAGTAGAGGGAAAGAAATAAGAATATCAAGACTTCATACCGGCTTCTGCCTCCCAAGTATCACCCTCTACCTAAAATTTTCTCCATAAAACCTTTACGGAAGCTAATTCCTAGTTTGTCAATCTCTTGATTTGTCGGTGTAGGATCTCTACTGGAACCTCATCATAGGAAAGTCTTTAATTAACTCCCAACCCTTCTAGGGCAATAATGGATGATAGGTCTCTAATACATTTCTTAAGCATAGAAATGTGAAATACCGGATGAACCGAGGCCAAATCATTTTGAAAATCCAACTAATAGGCAACATTCCCAAAATAATAATTCTTTATGGGACTGTATACAAGGGACTAAGTTTCTCTTTGTTGCCAATTCTCATCACACCTTCATGGGTGAGATTTTAAAATAAACCCAATCATTAACCTCAAATTCTGGATTCCTTCTTCTCATATCGGCATAAGACTTTCGTCTACTATGAGCCGCTCTCAACCTCTCTCTAATAAGCCAGACCTTTTTAATGGATTTATAAACTAGCTCGAGACCTATCAATGAAATTTTACCCACCTCAAACCAACCAACTAGTGACCTTCATCTCGTACCATACAAGGCTTCAAAAGGAGCCATAACGATACTTGAGTATATTATTGTAGGTAAACTCCATTAAATATAAATGGTCATCCCAATTACCCTTGAAATCTATAACATATGCCCTCAACATATCTTCTAATGTTTGGATGGTACACTCTACTTGCCCATCAGGATGAAAATCCTCGCTAAGCTTAACCTTGGTACCAAGTCATTTTTGGAATGATTTCCAAAAGTTTGAAGTAAATTGAGTACCTCGATCCAAAATGATAGATAAAGGGATCCCATCCAACTTTACTATCTCTCTTGTATTCAACTTGGCATAGTCTTCCGACGAAAAAGAAACATTGACGAGAATAAAATGGGCTAATTTTGTCATCCGATATATAATGACCTAAATAGAATCATGTTGCCTTAGGGTGCGAGGCAAACCCACAATATAGCCCATATTTACATATTCCCATTTCTAAGTGGGAATACTTATGTTTTGCTACAAGACTCCTGGCCTGTGATGCTCAACCTTAACTTGTTGCAAATTAGGATATTTGTCTACAAATCCCACAATATCTCTTTTCATACTATTCCCTCAATAGATTTTCCGTATGTCACAATACGTCTTGTGGCTCCCAGATGAATATAATGTTTATAACTATGAGATTCCTCTAAAGAATTTTCCTCAAACCATTAACTTACGGAACACATAATTGATCTTGGAACCTAAGCACCCCATCTCCCCTTCGAGAGAATGACTCAACAAACTTCTTGAGTACCGACTTTTTCAAGTCAACTAGTAAAGGATCAAGATCTTGAAATTAGACTTCACATCCATAACAAAGGATGATTCATAGACTTTATGAACCATGATACCATCCTTGGTGGAATCCACTAGTTGGACATCTAGTCTAGTCGGTCCAATCTATGCACCTCACAGACTAATTCTTTCTTCTCATCCTTTACAAGAGCCACACTACCCATGAACAATCTACTAAGTGCAATTGCAACAACATTAGCTTTATCGAGGTGATAAAAGACACTTATATCACAATACTTCAAAAGTTTTAACCACCTTTGTTGTCAAAGACTCAAGTCTTTTTTGCTAAATACATATTGAAGACTTTTGTTATCGGTGAATATATGCAAATGTACCCATATAAGTAATGTCTACATATTTTCAAGGCAAAATACCATTGCCGCTAATTCAAGATCCTGTGTAGGATAATTCTTCTCATGGGCTTTAAGTTTCCTTAAAGTATAGACAATCACTTTACCAGTTTGCATGAGGACACATCACAACCCCACTCTAGAGGTGTCACAATATACCACAAAACCATATCTACCCTCTGGTAAGGTTAACACCGGAGTGGAAGTAAGTCTATGTTTCAACTCTTGGAATCTTCTCTCACAAGCCTCCAACCACTCAAACTTAGTCTTCTTTTGAATCAAATTCTTCAAGGGAGAAGAAATGAAGGAAAACCCCTCAACAAACCTAGTAACTTGCAAAACCTAAAAAATTTCTTATGTTTGAAGGAATTAGAGGTCTAGATCAACTCTTGACTGCATTCGTCTTCTTAGTATCTAACTCAATACCCTCTCGTGACACGATATGATAAAGGAAAGCTACGGACCTTAACAAAAAGTCATACTTCCTAAACCTTAGAAAAAGTTGTTGGTCCTTAAGAACTTCCAACAACTCGGCCGGAGCCATTCTATAAGGAGGAATAGAGATACGTTATGTATTCGATAAAAGTTCAATACTAAAATTTATTTCTTCTATGTAGGAATACCAGGAAAATCATGGAGAAAAACTTCTGGAAACTCATTCATTACCAGAACCAACTTTAGAGATTGGGTTTCAGACTCAACATCCATCACCCTAACAAGATGGTAAATACATCCTTTGGA
The DNA here is from genome assembly GCA_027704765.1 of Solanum habrochaites. Taxonomy (NCBI): domain Eukaryota; kingdom Viridiplantae; phylum Streptophyta; class Magnoliopsida; order Solanales; family Solanaceae; genus Solanum; species Solanum habrochaites. Next base: position 22,241,578 of record JAKWJA010002491.1, read on the forward strand.
GATTATTTTTCTAGATTTAAGGCAATAAAAAAATAGACCTCTAGGCATAGAATTTCCCCCTTCCACTCTAAGATAAGCTCATTTGGGAATTAAAATATAACCACCTAGGTCCTATAACGATAGAGGCATAACATGCATTCAACCAATCCATATCCAAAATCACATCAAAGTCTAACATGCTTAACTTCACCAAATCCACCCAAGTAACTCTATGGTATAAGAAAATGGGACAATTTCTATAAACCCTCTTAGCCACTGCTGAGTCACCAACGGGGGTAGAGATAAAAAAAGTTTCTACTAAAACTTTGGGGAGTATTTCAAACTTCATGTCCACAAAAGGTGTCACAAGGACAAAGTAGTACTAGGATCTAACAAGGCATATGGATAAATAGAAATGACATTTAAATACAGGTCACCACATCCGGGGAGCTCTCTTGGTCACCCCTGGATTGAAGAGTATAAAAGTGGTTTTGCTTTTGGGAACTAGAGTTTGAACCACTTATGGGAGATTGTTATATTCCATTTCCTTAACCTTGTGCACCGGACAATCTCTCATCTTGTGTCCAATATTTCTACAACTAGAATACCCATCGGTTCAAACTAGGAACTTACCATCATGCTTTCTACAACATTTTACACAATTAGTCCTATCAATAGAAGAACCTCCACTATTACCTCCTTGAGGTTTTGGGTTGGAAACCCTATCCTTGTTTTCTCTTGGAAAACTAGAGGATCCTTGGTTGGAAAGACTTTGTTAAAACCTCGGTTGACTTTGCCCATCGAACCTAGCGTTGGAGAAGTTCCAATCACCAGTTCTAGCTCTTTTCACCTCTCTATTCTTTTTCTTGAATTTTGACTCCTCAATTTGTTGAGGGTACGCCATAATCCTTGAAATATCCATGTCATGATGGAGAATTGTTGTACGACATTCTTGTTTAACCAAGTTGGAAACACCAGCCAAAAACATACTCATCTTATATGTTAAATCTACCACCATAGTCAGAGCATACTTGGACATTGGAGTAAATTTTAGGAAATACTCTTTCAAGCTCATGCTTCCTTGATGAAGGTTAATGAATTACTCCTCCTCAGCTTCAGTCAACTCTCGGGGGGAAAATCTTTCAAGAAATTTTGATTTGAATGTTTCCCATTCAATCGTTCACGCTCCTACGGGTCTTCCCCTTTTCCATAGATCATACAATACTTGGGAAACATCCGTTAGTTAGTAGGCGGCCAAATCCTTTTTTTCTTATGAATACAGCCTCATAATAACAAGAACTTTATAAACTTCATCGATATATCTTTGGGGATCCTCTTCTAGTTTAGATCCATGAATTTGGGCGGGTTCATTCTAGCAAAATCCCTAACCCTTGAAGAAGCGGAATTCACATTACGGTTCACCGGAGCTACAACTTGTTTATTGGCTGGAGCCATCACGACTTTTCCAATATTTGGGTAGTAGACCTAAACACCGTATGGGTCATATATTCAACCAAAGGATCAACTAGAGCTTGATTATTTTCAGGAGGAGCTCCTTAATTCACATTTTACTATTCCACCCTTCTAGCGTTAGCCTTTTGTGTATTCATATCCTTAAGACTTAAGAAAAATATTAGGAGAGGAACTTTATAGAGTTAAACTCTAATGCAGGACTTTAGAGTAATGAAATAAGTGTAGTTTCCTGATCATCTTATAGTCTCTCATTCATAAGTGTGGCACGCTTCATACCAATGAAAAGACTACTAGACATGGCTTATAAGACATCATCCTAAAATCATTCTAAACCTTGTGCTCTGATTAACTAATTTGTCACGACTCAAGTCTACCCCTTGATACGATCCAATTTCAAAAACTAAGGTTTCGAAACCATTTCATAACTTTGGCAATTTATTAATTTTTTGGAAAAATAACAATTTTAGGAGTCACCACTTACTTTTTTTACGAAAAATTCAGAAAAAACATTTAAAAGGGTAATTTTTGAAAGAAAACATTTAAATAAACCAGAGTCAGGTAAGGGTTCCTATAATATTCAGGGTTCCTATAATTTTCTAAGAAAGGGTTTAGGCATCTCTGTTAGTATATCCGCTAATATGCGCTTGACCAACAAATTGAAAAAATTAGTTATTTTTTAAGGAAAAAACATAAATTTACTTGTGAAGAATCTTGTATGAAAATGATAAAAGTATTTTGATACTCATACACTCATCTTATTCCAAGTAATGAAATAAGTCAAATGTGAAAGTTCCAAAACAATAATTTTAATTTAACATTTTATCCGAGTTAAGGCTTTTTAGTCGAAAATTCAACACAATAACTTAAACATAGATTTAAAAGCTAAATTATAACTATGAAATAATAGGAATAATTCTCAAGTTAGTCTGAAAGCTTAAGATCCCCAACTTAAAAGTGGGGTTCAAAAATTTGCAATGTTAAATGAACTATCTCGTAATGAATTCATATAAATTAATTAAAAAAATAAGTTAAAATCAATGATAATAATAATAAGAAAATATAGAGAAAACAATAAATAAACCAACTGGACTTTCAGCCCATATCAAGTCCTTTTTGGGGCTATATTCCCAATTTGTTCCTTCGTCAATTTTGGGTTTTAGCCCAATTTTTTCTTCTTACTTAGTTGTTGTTGGTGTTATTGTATAAATTGGACTTGTTAGAGTCCAAGAGTTCTCAATTTTAGTCCCTTTGGAGACTGCTGCTACTACTTCGGTTAAATTGGACTCTTTTAAGTACAACATTTCCGATTTTCATCTCCTTGGGAGTGTTGTAACACTGTTGTTAAGCTGCTGGTTCTGGGCAGCGACTAGAAATCGATCTTTGGATCCAATACACTTCACCACCAAAATGTAATTTTGACAGTCGAGAGGAGACAAAATCTTAAACTACGAACTAAGAGCTCCCAAAAATCTTTCCCGGGGTGCTCTCAATTCTTGAGCTCTCAAAAACTCGTCCTCTTGAACAATGAGAAAAGGAGGCTATTTGAAGGGATTGAGAAATCTGAAAATGATAGCCCAAAATCATTGTGGGACTGTGGGTAATTTGAAACTCTTTAGAGGACAAAGCGTGAGCTAGAATTCTGTACGAAGTTGTACGATTTTGAACGAATTCGAATTGAGAGGATAATGAACATTATGGAACCTTATGAGAATATTCCACCAAATCGAGCTCTTGCCTAGAGCTCTTGAATGTCGATTCGAAGGAACTAGGATGACGTCGTCCAGAGAGAAACGTTTCAGAGCTAGTTGGTTTTGGTTTGTGAGATCGTGTTGTCTGGTTTAGCATTTCTGGAGTGAGGTACTATTGAGAGGAACAAAAAGAGTATAGGGGTTAATTGGTCCAGGTCAGGTGATTTTTGGTCTGTAGAATTTGGGTCTTCTCTTTTATTTGGATTGACACATATAGGGTCAAATTCAACTTCAAAGGAAGAAGGCCCCTTAGATCACATTTTCACCAAATTCGAATTGTTCGTTCAAATTCGATAAAATAAAAACAATATAAGTTATGAATCTAATTAATTATTTAATCTTCTTAACTTCGACAACACAAAATAATTATTTTGAAAAGAAAAATCTTTAGAAAACTGTGATCAGTTTTAAAGGAAATAAGATGTGTACTTGATTAAAACTCTATTGTTGGTAATAGGATTAACTAACTATTTATTCATATTGAAAAAAAAAATATAAATCTATATATTTTAGGGATAATGCACAAGTACCCCCTCAACCTATGCCCGAAATCCCACAGACACACTTATACTATACTAAGGTCCTATTACCCCCTGAACTTATTTTATAAATAATTTTCTACCCCCTTTTAGCCTACGTGGCACTGGTTTGGAAAAAAAAGTCAACCATCATTGGGCCCACAAGATAGTTCCACATAGTTCGAAAAGGGGTAAAAGTTATTAATAAAATAAGTTCAGGGGGGTAATAGGACCTTAGTATAGTATAAGTGTGTTTCTGAGATTTCGGACTTAGGTGGAAGGGGTACTTGGGAATTATCCCTATATTTTATGTATATATAGATATATTTTATAGTAAAATGAAAAATTACCTTAAAAACGATTTCAAAAGCATTTTTTATTTTTTTACAAAACAATTACTTCAATTTGTTTGAAATTTAAGAATCTTGGAAACTAATTTAGTAGTTGAGGGTCAATATTGGGTGTCAACTCCCCCTAGACGTAATAAGGAACATAGAACCCCATAAGGCACCACGTAAGCCACTAGAACAATAACAATAAAACGCATTTCAACTCTTCAAACGTTTTTCATAAAAGCAAAGCAAAAGTCTAGACTTGTATCAATTATCAATCTATTACAATACTGAGTCAAATATGGACACAGCTCATACAACATAATGCGAAAGTCAAATAAAAGAATGAAACTACTAAACAGAAGCATCCATCCTCGAATCACGAGGACTCACCAAAAAGCAAGAAGAAATGAGTAAATCAAAGCTCTAGCCACAACGAGAACCACCTTAACAACCATACCCTACAATTGGGAAATGTATGAAAATACGATTTAATACAAAAATGCACGAAATATGGTACCCATGCATAAAATCATGTAAACATGCTAAAAGGGACATTTTAGTTGAATACATGCAATTTGATAAGTTAAATCACCATTTTGAAGAAAATTGAAAAGCATACGTCATAAACATACTTAATTCATGGATCATCATATGTTATGACACATCATACATACCCTCAAAACATACTTGTGCAATGCATAAATGAGATCCCATAATCTCACCCATACTAAGTATAGCCTCTTGAATGACTATATCTCATCATTCATACTCTTGTTCATACTATTGTAATAATGGGGAATAATAGTTAAGTGATATTTTCCATGTGAGCTTAACATGGAATCTGGTGTCTAGCCCACACCAAAAAGGGGTTTCCTACTTGCCTAAGGTAGAATCATACTCTTAATTTAGGTGGATCGACTAGCTAAATACCTATGAGGGTACATAGGTTAAGGGATAATCAGATTGTTTCTAGAAACCCAGAACCAACTAAGTTAGAAGGTTTCCATTTCATGAGATACATACTATGGGAACCCGAACTTAACTAAGGTAGAAAGAACCTATATGGAAAGTCGGACTCGACTAGTGTAAAAGCTTTTGTTGAGAACCAGGACTCAACTAGCGTATAAGCTTCCATCTCATATCCACTTGGTTTTAAGCATTCATTCCCATGGATTACGTATTAAGTCTTTATTTAAGTTCATATTCATGGAAGAATGTATTGACACTAAATCAAACATAATTGATACTATAACTCATAGATTCAATAGGCGAGAATAGCCTTTTAACCTTAGAATCATCATATTGTGAGAAAACCTTTCACATAACATCATAATCATACATAATTATATATAAGTATAACCTTCCAACAACACAACAACTAGATAATCATAATTACTTTACCCTCAAACTGTTCATAAATCATATACATAAATCTCGTAATTATGAATAATTCTCATACTTTGACCTTCAAGGACCATATATCATATATCCATCAACATATATATAATTACTACATTATACATGGATAATAACATAATTCAAATAACACATCTATCAAAAGCATAATCTCATAATATTCTTTATTAATCAACAAACTATCATCAAAAGATCATAATTGAGTAATTTGGGGGTTTCATGGGTTCTTGGGGATTTCAACTTAAAAACCATAAAAAATCATCAATTCAATCATAATATAAACTAAATCAAACATTAGAATCTTTTTTGGAAGGAACTCATGACTTGTAGACTGACCCTAATTTTTGGGGGATTTGTCTCTTTGAAAATGGGGTTTTGAATGGACTCCATAGATGAAGGCTATCCATGTATGAAGGACTAACATACGTTGATGATGGAATCCAATGAATTTGATGAGAATATTTTTTCCTTGAACCCTAGATTCACCTTCTTCCTTCTTCTTCTTCCTTGAAGTTCTAGAGAAGAAATTTTTTGTGAGGAGATGAACTTTACAGAAGTATTCTGATGTTGTAAAAATATGACTTAGTTTAGGCGAATTTGAATAACATATATAGTGACCCTAAAATTACCCAAAATGACTTCACTTTTATTGGACTTAAACCTAAATACCCACAATAACCCTCACTTAAAGTGAGAGCTGCTATGGACCACATAGGGCTCTACGAGCCATGGTCATTACCAGGAGTTTTGGTTCCCTCAGTGATTGAGGCAGTTCCTAGGAATAAGTTCCCTTAGCTTACAAGCCCAACGCATCTTCACGAGGGGTTCCACAAGTCGTGGTGCAAGCAACGAGCCATAGTCCTTCTCATGCGCCTTGCAGCAGTGGCTAAGCCACCCTCCATCAACCCTAAACCAGTAATACATGTTCAAGGACACTCCCATGAGCCGTCTAAGGATATAAAATTTGTGAAATGTTTCTTCGAAGGAGACAATTTGAGGCAGCCTTAAGGAGGATACTGCCCCCACTGTCACGAGTGATACCACGACTCGTTATGACCACCACTGTACGTGAAAGCCCTCGTGGTATTGGGGCAGTGCCTTTGCCCCTTTGCCTTTGCCCATGGGACAAGGACACCTCCATGACTCTAACCCTCAAACGTATCTCTAGTTTAACCTACTATTTTCTTAGGTGTTACAGTATCTCCCTCTTAATAACATTTGTCTTTGAATGATGATCTAAAAACCTTACGGAAGCAAAGACTTAAGACTAGCATACCATCATGCATACAACATCAAATAATGCACATTTCATAGGAGGAAACTCTAATTCTATCACAAACATAATAAATTCAACACAAGGAAGTAAGAACTACATCTAACAACCCATTATGCATGAAACTCAACATTTCTCATATTTATAGGATGAACTACCTTCTATAATTGGAAGTATGCCGAACAAGTTATTATGGAGATAAAATGAAATTACTCTTGAAAGCAAAGCATGTTCATCAAATCGTCTCATGAAGTCAAATAGGAAACTCATACTAAATTCACAATGAGATGAAGAACATGGATCTTGAAAACCCATTTTCTTACTAAATCTGAATTTTCAAGAACATGCGTAACATAAGTAAATCATTGAAAAATTCTTATAGCACACATGACAACGAACGTACTTAAACTCAACAGGAACTATTTACCTCAAGCTTTAATAGGAGCAGAGGGAAAGAAATAAGAGTATCGGGACTTCATACCGGCTTCTGCCTCCCATGTATCATCCTCTACCTAATATTTTCTCCATAAGACCTTTATGGAAGCTAATTCCTTGTTTCTCAATCTCTTGATTTTCCGGTATAGGATCTCTACCGGAACCTCTTCATAGAAAAGTCTTTCGTTAAATCCCAACCCTTCTAGGGCAATAATAGATGATGGATCTCCAATAAACTTCTTAAGCATAGAAATGTGAAATACCGGATGAGCGGGGAGAACTCATTTTGCGAATTCAACTAATAGGTAACCTTCCCAATATAATAAATAATTTTATATGGGACTATATACCGGGACTAAGTTTCCTTTTGTTGACAAATCTCATTACACCCTTCATGGGTGAGATTTTAAAATAAATCCAATCATTAACCTCAAATTCTAGATCCCTTCTTCTCATATCGGCATAAGATTTTCGTCTATTATGAGCTGTTCTCAATGAGGCTACTGCCTCCACCTCTGGAGGAGACAATTTTAGGCAGCCATAAGGAGGCTACTTCCTCCACCATCACAAGTGACACCAGGACTAGTTGTGATTACCATTGTATATGAAAGCCCTTGTGGTCTTGGGGCAGTGCCTTGGCCCCTTCCCCTTGTCCCTTCGAACTAGGCCACATTCATGACTCTTTCCTCAAACATATCTCTAATTTACCGTACTAGTTTCCGAGGTTTTACAATATCTCCCCCTTAGGAACATTTGTCTTTGAATGATGATCTAGAAATCTTACGGAAGTAAATACTTAAGACTAGCATCCCGTCATGCATACAACATCAAATAATGCACATTTCAAAGGAGGAAACTTCAATTCCATCACAAACATAATCAATGAAACACTACATATAACAACCCATTATACATGAAACTAAAAATTTCTCATGTTTATAGGCCAATAACAAGTTCCAAAGTATAAGCTCAGCATAAATAGGACAATGAAAGAAAGCATAAGTAAACATCAGACTCCAATATAGGAAACTCCAAGCGATGTGATGGTTCTAATTGTTGTTGTCCTAATATTTTAGTCCAATATTGAGTTTCAAAGTAGACACTCCATATCATGACACCAGCCATCGTGATTGGAATCCACACTAACTCTGCGCTGGGAAATCACTACTATAAACCAATCCAAACAATGAAAATAATATTAAGGCATTTAATTTACGGAAGCAAGTTAATACTAAGGAAAGAAATAGAAGTCCCATAAAATCCAAAAAAAGTATAACAATAAAACTAACATTGCTGAAGTAATGCCAAAAACCTGAAAGTCAATGTACCAAAACATCTAAAGTTCAACAAGTCAAAACAAGAATGGATGCAACCCAATCTAACGAACTACTAACTAACTAAAAAATGTCTAAATTCGTAAATGGTGGACATAAACGAAATATAATTCCATGGCAGCCCAAAAAAAATGGTTCACCCTTGAATTTGAAAAGATGACCCTTGATATTCTAAGCAAGGTCTGTCAATAGCCGCTTGAAGATGTCGTATATTCAACAAAAATATAACCAAGTGCAGAATCAGTTCACAACCAAAGTGTAACTGGTATGATCATGCGGCTATCCCATTAAGTGCAACATAATCAAGTCAAACAACATTATAATCACATGAAGATATATCAACATATACAATGTTATCAACATTTATGAATACTGATCTACTTCAAATTTCTCAACGTACACAAATATGTCAAGTAGTTGGTCATCTCATATAACCCTAACCCAAATCCAAACTGATAGCATACCAGAATATGATACCCAATCACATAGTTATGACGGAAAGTGACAATTCGATCCCATTTTTATGTCGGAACGTGGCAATCTGATTCTAGTTAGTTATTCCGGAACGTGGCAATTTGATCTATTAACACACCACAATCAAGTCATAAAATCAAGAAATGATTCATGGCGTATAGTCATTCGTCTAGCTTATGTGCAACAAGTGTGATCAATAATGCAACATTCATGTACATAAAAGTATGATAATGAAACAAGAACATACATATATCACACAATCATAAAATCATAATCATCACCTACCTAGAAACACACTTGAAACCCTAAATCTTTCCCTTTTCGAATATGCTTCTCTTTTTCTTGGTCTACAAACAATAATAATAACACGTGAATCAATAAAAAATCACTAATTACCTAAAACTATAACAATTCTATGAATCCTATATCATACCCATGATCTCAATTTATCAAAATTAGGGTTGTTTCCACCATGTAATTTATATCAAAACCCTACGCCATTAATATTTACCCATTCTATTACATTCTATGGATCGAAAAATGGATTCGAGGACTTAAAATCTTACCTTTAGTCTCAAGAATGGTGAACAACGAGTAGGAGTTGCCTACGGTTTGTTCCTTAGCTAAAAAATCAAAAAGTGCAAAATAATATCGTTTAGAGGTTTACTAACGACCTTAAGTCGCATCGAGCCCGCTACAATGACCCTAACCCCGCTGTAGCGACCCCGCCAAAGCGACCAAAAATCTGCCAGGGAAGTTTGCACATAACAATAAGATATTTTAATAATACCAAGACCCCCATTTCCCAAAACGCCTCGAACCAACAACACTTCAAAATTACTTTTAACTCTCAGATCAATTATGGGAGTTCTACTCACCCAAATTCAATTTTGTAAAGTTGTATGGGTTCCTCGGTGAATTATCTAACTACTCTTGTACTAAAAAAACATAAATAATTCACCCAATTTTTACCAAATTTCCCTACACCTTATTACTATGATTTTATCCAAATCTGTACTAGGTTAGGAAATTTCAAACTACTACCAAAAAGTTTTCCGACCCAAAAGTCTTCTCGTTGGCTTTTTTATAAGGACGAAACCCTATCATTACAATAGATACTAATTTACCCATCTCTCATTTCAGAGTCACAAATTTAGGAAAAATAGGATTAGGAAGGAATGGAGTAGTACCTAAATCGACAAACAATTGGGGATACTTGTCTCGAATGTCTCTCTCGGTTTCCTAAGTGTCTCCTCAAGTGGATGATGTTTTCATTGAAATTTCACAGACTTAATCTCCTCGGTCCTAAACTTGCATAAATCACGATCGAGAATTGGAATAGGTTTCTCATCATATTGGTGGTCCTTGTCTAACACAATTTAGTTCCACTTAATGATATAATCTTCGTCACCATGATAACTCTTAAACATGGACACATGAAATATCGTATGAACACTCGATAGATTAGTAGGTAAACCTAATCTATACACTACCGGTATGACACACTCAAGAAATATCAAAGGGACCAATGTTCCTAGGACTTAGCTTAGCTTTCATACCAAATCTCATAACCCCTTTGATGTGTGATACTTTAAGAAGAACATTTTCATCGGATCGAAACGCCATGTCTCTTACCTTATGATCCATATGCTTCTTTTTTCTACTCTAAGATGCTAGAATCTTATCTTAAATACTCCTAACCTTATCTTGATCATCCATCACTAAATAAACTCAAACGTTTCTGAGGCTTATTGTGACCAACGGCACTAACCTATGGTATGAGTGTCTATGATAATCGATAGTTTAGTAACCCAACCAAGGGTTGGGTCGTGAGGGAGCGGTTTTGGGAATATGTATATAAACTAGAATTCCTTTACTAATTAGTCATAGGTAAAAAAAAATTCAAATAAAAACATGTCAAATAAAAGAGTCGACACAAAAGTTTCTAGTATCAAAGGGTGGGTTTTCACAAGTAAAGTAAAAACGATAAAAATGAAAAAGGGGAATCAAGTATGGGGAAAAGTTCATGGGGTTTGACCGCAATACATGATGAGATAAATAGTTGGGTACATGTTTTTAATAATAAATGTTCAATATAATAGTTACTAGGCTAAGCTTTAGATGGAAATAAGTTCCCTTTCGCGCAACTTACCTCGTTTCAAATGTGTTCCTCTCGGACACCTATTTGTCGAATGAAGGCCAGCCTATGACTTAACCTACTCACTCTCTCAAGCTGAGTGTCATGATATGTAACTAGGGCTTACCCTCTCAGAATTAACCTCATGTCGACCCACTTCTTAAGCTATCAGTCTAGCATTCTCAGTTTTGTGACCTCCCTCTCGGGCAAGTCGAAAACACATGGGTGTTTTTGTATTTTCAAATACAAATACATCAATTAAGAAACAATCACTAGGTTAAATAAACATTAAAATACATCTAACCTATCAGCAAGCAAGACCTTACAATAATATCAACACATATTTGCTAAATCACACCCAAAGAATGGGGGTTTTTAACCACACATCAAGAAAAAACAAATTACACCTAAAATGATAATGAAATCACATGGGTATAATAGATTAAACATTAATATGAACATATGAATAAGCATAGAGAAGACCCACTTCCATCTTGGGGAAGCTTAAACCCTTCCTTCTTCATGTCTCCCACAAAACCCTCTCCAAACTTGAGAGAAAATACAAAACGCAGAGTTCTAAAAAGTAAAACTTAATGATAATGTTTAAACTCTTAAAAATAATGACTAAGACTAATATTTATAGTTTTTAGATTTAGTGTTGTGGTAGACCAGTCGGCGAGGTTAGTCGCGATCGCCGAATAACTCGGTGAATCACCCTTATTCTAGTTCATCGTTGTTTTATGCTTGCCTTCAACATTTTTGTGTTAGGACTATTGGGCGGTATAGCCTTGCTACTCGAACGTATTCGTCGACTGCTCCTTTCATCGCCTTTTGATCCACTTCCTTCAGGGCTTTGCATGTCGTAACAAAGAGCGGAGTACGTCCACTTGCCAACTCACCAAGTGTACTTGGCGATGCTTAGACTTCAATTTCTACTTTCTCTTCAGCCTCTTTGTTCCTTTTTGCGTGTAAGTGTCCATGCTTGCACTAAAACTTCAATACCTAAAACTTAAGAGTTTTCAACAGATATTGAGACAAAATAAGCATTTCAGGACACTATTTCTATCAAAATTAATCCCTAAATGAGTCCAATTTGTGGACTCATATGTTTCACATCTCCAGCCACAAACCATTCTATGGGTGATCTACATCCCTTCCCATAGAGTGACTCAAATGGTGTCAGATTTATGCTGGAGTGATCACTATTATTATAAGAGAAATCACATAAGGGTAGGAACTTATCCTAATTCCCTCCAAGATCAATCACACATGCCCTCAACATGTCTTCTAATACTTTTGAATAGTCATCTCTGACTGCCCGTATGTCTATGGATGGAAGATTATAGTAAAAGTGAGTGTTTCCAAATTCATCGTGGAATTTCCTCCAAAACTGGGAAGTGAATTGGGTATCACGATCTAAGATAATAGAAAGGAGAAGCCCACACAACCTCACTATCGCTTTCATATACACCTTAGCCAATTGTTCAACATTATAATCTATTGTTACCATAATAAAATGGGGACTAGCTTAGTCAACATATCAACCACTAATCAAATAGAATCAAACTTTTGCAAAGTCTCCGGAAGACCAACCACAAAGTCCATGGATATCCTTTCCCATTTCTACTCCAGAATTGAAATTGTTTGAAGCAAACCCACATATCTTTGATGTTTATACTTCACTTGTTGACAATATTGACACTTCGACCCAAAATCTGCTATTATCTTCTTCATGTACGTCCATCAATTAATTCGCTTCAAATCTCTATACATCTTGGTCACACTGGATGAATAGGATATCGTAAACTATGAGAATCTACTAACAATTTCTCAATCAAGTCATCTACTCTAGGAATACATATTCTCCCTTTAAAATTGAGTACACCATTCACATCTATAGTGGTCTCTTGTGCCTTACCTATTGTAGTCTTCTTTCTAACCTCATCCAAATTTTCATCTTTAAAATGTTTTGCCTTAATCTCTTCAATGAATGTGGCTCTAACTTCAATGCTAACTAATACTCCTCCTTTTTATCCGATGCCCAACTTCATGATTTTATAGTCCAAGGTTTGAATTCCTTAGACAAAGTTCAATTGGATACACTCAAGCAAGCTAAACTATCCATACTCACCACTTATTTTCTCAAAGAGTCTGTCACCACATTAGCCTTGCCCGGATTGTATTGGATGGTGACATCATAATTTTTGAGTAACTCCATCCATCTTTGTTGTATTAAATTCAGATTCTTCTGAGTGAACACATGCTGCAAACTACGATGATCAGTTAACATGTCACACTTAACCCTATAAAAGTAATGCGGCCATATTTTAAGAGCAAACACTACTGCTGCCAAGTCTAAGTCATGTGTTGGATAATTCCTCTCATGCACCTTCAATTAATGCGAGGCATAAGTTATAGCATTCTTATTCTACATCAACACAGAATCCAAACAGAATGTGATGCACCACAATAAATAATAAAATCCTTACCTTCCACCGATAATGCTATGATAGGGCGGTGTTCAAGAGAGTCCTAAGCCTTTGGAAGATCTCCTCACATTTTTCGATCCATACAAATGGTATCTCCTTTTTGGTAATACTGGTCAAGTGAGTGGCAATGGAAGAAAAATTCTTAACAAATTTATGATAATAGCTAGCGAGTCATATAAAACTCCTAACTTCCGTAACAGAGCTAGAACGAACCAAGTTCTTAACCGCCTCAATCTTTTGAGGATATACCATTACCCCTTCTTTTGAAACTACATGCCCCAAAAATGTGACCTAATTCAAACAAGAACCACACTTAGAAAATTTTGCATCCAACCTTTGTTTCTCAAGAATACCCCAAAAAAATACAAAGATGTTCGGCATGCTCTTCCTCACTTTACAAATAAACAAAGATATCATCAGTAAAGACTATTACGAAAGCATCAAGAAATGGCTTTAACACCCCATTCATTAAACTCATGAAAGTTGCAGGCGCATTAATCAATCCAAATGACATGACTAAAACTCATAGTGCCCATAGCGAGTTCTAAATGCCATCTTGGGCACATGCATCTTATATCAATCTAAGAGAAAATTGGTCAAAGAGATAATATATTCGAGGCAAAGGATACTTGTTTCGAATAGTGACTCTATTTAATTGCCAGTAGTCAATGCACATTCTCATACTTCTATATTTTTTCTTAAAAAACAAAACTTGAGCGACCAATGGGGAAGAACTGGGATGAATAAATCCCTTATCAAGAAGTTCTTGGGTTTGAGCCTTAAGCGCTCTAAGTTCTGCTGGAGCCATGCAATATCGAGGGGTGGAATGTGGTGCGTACCATGTACTTTGCTAATGCAAAAATGTATATCTCTAAGCATACCAGAAAAGTCATTAGGAAACACTTCACTAAATTAATAAAACACCGGAATAGACTCAATATAGAAGCCTCAATCTCAACATCCCTAATATGAGCCAAATTAAGCCAAACAAACCTTCTCTACTAATTTACTAGCCCCAATGGATGATATAATCTTAGCTTTTTTAGGATTGCACACCCTTCCCACTCTAATTTTTCCCGTATTACAATTAAGCACAACATAATGAGGGGACAACCATGTCATGCCTAAAATTAAGTCAAAGTCAATCATATCCAAAATTACTAAATCAGCCCAAGTACGGAATCCCATAAACAAAATAGGAAAACCACAATAGACAGGGGTAACTATGACTGACTCTCCAACTAGGGTAGAAACATGGAAGGGTCATTAAGTACATCATTAATCATTAAAAACATGGAGACAAATCTTTTCGGATACATAAAAATAAGCAAAACCCGGATCAAATAACATTTAGCCATTTGGTCACAAATATAAATAGTACTTGTGATAACCGCGTCAGATGCTTCGGCCGCATTCTTGCCTTGAAAAGCATAACATTACGTCCAATCATCTTCACGAGCTACTTATCTAACTAGTTGCACATTACACCAACCTTTGTTATCATTTTTTCTACCTTTAAGACCTCGCTGATTACTTCCTGTTCCACCTTGTGGATGTCCTCTCCCATTATTACCATTCCCCGTGGGTACCACTGCTCTAGATGACTATTGTACGGAATAAAACACACGTGGATGGGGGAATTATCTCCTTATATGGCCAGGTTCTCCATAGTTGTAGAATATACAATCAAAAGATGGTTTGTTGCCGTCGAAGGCGCGACCCCTCGGCACTCCTGAAAATTATGAGATGGAGCTCCTGAGTAATTACCTGTAAAGTCAGGTATATCAGACTAAATTAGATTGGCTCCAAGTGTTGGCCTTCCTGAACCTATGGAATAAGAAGCTTGAAAGTTACATGAAGTATTGGCCCTTTTTGCCAATGCCTTAGCCTGACCGTCTCGCCTCACCCCATCCGCTTTCTTAACATAATTTGTCACCTTATTAAAGCTCCTCCCTGCAAAAGTCATATGGACCGATAATACTTGCAACTCTGAATACAATACCCTAATAAAGAAGTGGTTCCTCTCCTCCTCAGTAGTCACCAGTTGAGTATCATATCTATACAAATCATGAAACTCGGCCTCATCGGCAGCCATAGACATACCACCTTGTTTCAAAGACATAAATTCATCTTTCTTACGATCCCTCAAAGTTCTAGGCACATATTTATCTAGAAATAGAGCATGAAATTAGGTCCATGTAATTGTAGGTAAAGTAGAAGATATGCACTCCATATAATCTTCCCACCACTGCTTGGCCTCACCTTGATGTTGGAAGGACATAAACTCAACCACATGTTAATGAATAATACCCAATTTATGAAGCATCTCATAGTAATCTAAGATAAACTCATAAGCATCCTCATTTTCAGAACAATAAAATACCAGAGGCTTTAACTTCAAAATTTTGGTTAAACATGTCGTGCTCATTACCAATCATCACTGAACTACGTCTCTACCCACCTTAGGAGTAATGATAACAATAGGGGGATTACCATAAGCTTGATTTGCTTAAATAAATAGAAGCACTTTAGGACCACCCAACCCCTTCAAGAATGATATAATCCGTTGAGCTAACACCAGATCGATGTGAGGAACAATTGTAGTCTCTGCTGGAACCTCTTTCTCTTGTCCAACTTTCTCAACATCCCCAAGCTTAATATCCTCTTCTATCTTCGAATTATGCACGGGAGGCGCCTCATTTTGGGGAACATTTTCAGTCTCCACCTCATTCTCAATAGGCGCTACTCTTCCGCAACCTCTACCCCTAGGTTTTCATGTACCCCTGCCTCGACTGCGACCTCTTACTGCAGGTTCCTTGGTGGTACATTGATAGGAGCTACGAGCCTGACGTTGTTATATCTAGTGTTAACCATTTAGACAAAAAGGTGAAGGAGATTAGATACCAATATGAATCGATAGCTACCAATTTGAATCAAGTTATAGCACAAAGGAGACAAGAGAATACAGAGAGATTTCCAAAAGTCCTATAGCCTCTCAAAGAAAAGTAAAGGTGTACCCGTACCATTTTGCGAGATTATACTAGACTCACTTTGGTACATCAGGATAAATGAACCTACGGATTGATAAATGAATTATGGGATTCAAAAACTTAATTTTAGCCTCAAGAATGGTGGAAAAAAAAGCAGGATTCGCCTGGGGTTCGTTCCTTAGAAAAAAAATCAAAATTGCAAAATAAAGTTATTTAGGGTTTATTAACGATCTTAAGTAGCATCGAGCCCGCTAAGCGACCCTTGCCCCGCTATAGCGACCCTGCCAGAGTGACCAAAATTTCTCCAGAAGGTTTGCACAGAAATAGTGAGCTATTTTAATAATTCCAAGAGCCCCATTTCACAACACACCTATGACTAACAATGCTTCAAAAATACTATTGACGCTAATATAGATTTTGGGAGTTCTACTTGCCCCAAATTCTATTCCGTAAAATCGTACGAGTTCTTTGATGACTTATCTAACTACTAACGCAATCAAAATCATAAATAAGTCACCGGATTGCTACAAGATTTCTCTAAATAATAATGGCTCCGATTTCATCCAAATATGGACTAGGTTGGGAAATTTCAAACTACTACAATAAATTTACCGACTCAAATGTTTTTTCCATATTCTTTTCTATAACGATGGAACCCGGTCGTTACACTTCAGACCTCCAATTGTATGCAAAAAATATGAGAAAGAAAAAAATTATAATCATGTTCCAAATAATAGCATGTTTAAATAGTGAACATATGCATTTTTTATAGTAGGACAATAAAACTTCAATGGATTTCTATTTAATATATTTATATGTTAAACACGGGAGCATAAACCTCAAGTATGTTTTTAAAAATTTAGGAGATACATGACCTATTAATAAAGCTTGCTCATGCTAATAATAAATATACAAAAAATAAACATTCAAAATCTCCATGAAAAGTTCTTACACATACAACAAGTCACAACAACAGCTCATACTCTTTGATAGAATTAGGATTAATTAGAGCAAGAAATTACCATTTATGGTCGCTATCTTTAAAGTGAAAAAATAGTCAATTTTCGACACATGAAACGTGGATTTATTTTTTTTAATATATAACAACAAGCAAACAGCAAGGGTACAACGAGAAACAACAATGTCACTTTGAGCAGAAAACAAAAGAGAATGCTAACAAGAAACTAAGGCAAACTTTAAATACCAATCACATATTCAACTAATTGAGTTCGTAGTTAATTTTTTAACACTAAGAGCTTCTTTAAACATGTTGTAAATTATTTCTTTTAACTAAACTATAATGAGACAGATTTCAGTACCCATTTTATTAGGACGATTAAACAAAAATGAATGTTCCCTATTACAATAACAGCAAAAACAATCAGTCGACCAAGTCAAAGATTTTGACCATTATATAAGCCAGAGCATCCTTTCCTACATGAAAGGAAATTATAATTTTACTTTTAAGTTAATATGACATCGTAATGAACTTGGCTTGGACTTCCAAAATTATATACTATATATCAAATATAAATCTGGTTGCAAAAACAACTATAGGTTCAAACAATGACGAGATGAAATCATACTATTCCTCATTTTCGATTGTTGGAGAAACAAAGAGGCGAATAATAACACATATGTGAAAAAAAAAACAGAATAGAGTACACACAACATAACATCCCTTCACGTGACCATATTAAATGACAATAAAAGAAGATGAAAATAAATGAGAGAAAGAATTTCACCTTGTGTTAAGAAACAAACTAAGTGCTTTCATGTCAAGTTTCAAACATCGAAATTACTCAAACTGAAGTTCAAAACAAAAAGGGATGGAGATGAAATAATCTTCTGAACTCTTTGAAATATGTATTGCATTTTTCTATTTTTGTTTGATCCCTCTCTGATTTAAGGATTATGTCTGAGATTTTCTCTGATCATTTTTAATGGGAATCAAATGGATATTTATAGTCGATTTAGGGATACACTCACAATCAAAAACTCATTAGATTAAGCAATAACTAACCAAAATCAAATGATTCTTTGCATCCCTCAACTTTTTAGGTCTTGCAATGATGTTAGTAAAGATTTTTAGTCCTTCTTTGGGTCAGAAAATTAATTAGAAAAGATATAAAGTTAATAGAAAGGGGGGTTGTGATTGACGGACAACAGAAGGGGAAGAGGTGATGCTGGAGACCTCCAGATATTTTTGTTTTTCGACAGTTCATTGCTGAACTTGATAGGAGAGGTCAAAAGTGGCATGGATAAGGTGAGCATGCAGACATCTGAGGAAGGAGAAGAAAAAGTAGGGCGTCGTCCTTTTTTTGAAAAAAGTGGAGAAATACGGTGGAACGAGGAGAAGTTCTGAGGAGTATCATCCTTTTTCTAAAAAGGTAAGAAAAATGACGTTGGGGTCTTGAGAAGTTGAAAGATTAGGGGCGGTAGAGGTTGTACTATTTTTGGGAAAAGATGAAAAGGGTCTTATTAATTAAGGTTGTCTGATCATTTAATTGAACTTAAGACAAATCAGGAATTAAAAGGGGTTTTCCCAGCAAAGTCGCCAAACTGCCGCACCCTATTTTGAACTAGCCAAAACAGTACGCAACATAATATGACTGTCACTCTGATTTTTGGAAAAATTGTTGTGTTTGATTTAAAGGCTCCCCTAAATTGTATGAAAAATATTAGGAATATTATTTTTTAATGTAAATGTAAACTCTTTTTATATTTGTGAAATAATGAGATTTTGAGTAGAGGGTTTGGTTACTCGAGAGTAAGGTGTTAAGCATCTCTCAGAGCCTATTCCTATGATAGTCGTTAAACTCAATTTAGGAAAATATGATTAGAAAAACTTTTTTATTTATTTGCTTTAAAAATCAATGATATGTTAATTAGCTTAAGAAAAAGAATTATATAAGATACGACATATATATGTCTATTAAATAAAATTAATAGTAGTATGATTGAAATATAGTAAAATGAATAAGTAAAATACATATATGCAATTAAAAGGTATGCCAATTTTTACATGTTGGAAAATATAGATGTGTCCTAGTCAACTTATCCTATATATGTTAAATTTGCAAAAAGTTATTGTTTTATTAAGACGTGAAATAAAAATGAGATAGTAGATAAAGATAATAAATTATGTAGAGAAAATATAGAACTTAAACTTTTATGTGTATGACATATATATGTATATACCTTGTATTTTTTGAACATGTTTGCATATATAAAATCTTGAAATAACATGTTTTAAGAAATTAAAATATTTCAACAATATTTGATTTTTAGAAATAGAGATAATAATAATAGTAAATATAATTTCTTTATAGAGAGGTTGATCAAAAGATTATAGAATATGCTTCTAACTATTGAGACTTGTTATCTAGTTATATTTATTTTGTTAAATATATAAGCCTAATTTCCTACTTATTTTTTAAAAAACCATATGTATGTCTAAAGTTAAATAACTTAGCCTAAGTAATTTCTATTATTCTAGCCTTTAAACTAGTTTCAAATTTATTTGGGGGTCCTAAGCGGTGAGTGGACTTATACGAATAGTAATTTAGCCCCTTTGAAGCTTCATTTGGAAAAATTTTTAAATCATAAGCCCCCACTATTCAACATAAAATGCCCAAAAGAATGTTATAAACAAAAATGCTAACCCATTTCTTAAGGAAATATTTTTGTATCATTTGTGCTAAAAGTGTTTCATCTAAAATTATACACAAATAATTTTAGTTCACGTAAATAAACTTCAAAAATAAAAGACAAGCAATATATCAAAAACTTGTAAGTAAAAGTTAGCCAACATATCGAAACAACATAAATAGGATAACGAAAGAAAGGCTAAGAAAACACTGGACTCCTAATTTGCAATACTCCAAGAATTGCGATTGTCCTAATTGTTGATGGCTTAATATTTTAGGACAATAACGAGTTTCAAAGTAGAAATTACAGCTCTTCGATTATACATGAAAAATATGAGTAAGAAATAGACTAGAATCATGTGTCAAACAATAGCAAGACTAAATACTGAACCTAACATTTTTTCTAGTTAGGCAGTAAAACTTCAATGAATTTCCATAAATTTATTCATATGTTGAACACTCACATGTGGAACACTGTAGCATAAACCTCACATATGTTTTCGAGAATTTAGGAAATACATGACGTATTTATAAAGCACACCAATTAGAGAATTTTGTTTTAAAATACAGGCCAAAACATTCACTTTCATACTAATTGCTCTTGCTAATAAAAAATATACAAAAATAAACATTCAAGATCTCCATGAAACTTTCTTACACATAGAGCAGTGCACAGTAGTTCATATTCTTTGATAGAATTAGGATTAAATAGAAAAAGAATAACCTTTACAGTTGCTATCTCTAAGGTGAAAAAATAGTCAATTTTCGACAAATGTAACATAGAATAATTTTTTTGATATATCACAATAAAAAAGGACAATAGTTCAAGAGAAACAACAATGACACTTTGAGCAGAAAACTAAAGAGAAAGCTAACATGAAACTAAGGCAAACTTTAAATATCAATCACATTCAACTAATTCAGTTTGTAGTTGATTTTGTAACACTAATAAATTTCTTTTAAAATGCTAAAAATTTTATTTTTAACTAAAATATAATTAGACGGATATCAATACCCATTTAATTTGGAGGATTAAACAAAAAAGAGTGTTCAATATTACAATAGAAACAAAACCAATTAGTTGAGAAGGTGAAAGATTTTGACATTTTTATTACATAATCCAGAGCATCCTTTCCCACATGAAAGTAAATTATAATTTTACTTAAAGTTTTATACGTCATGGCAGTGAACTTGGCCTGGATTTCAAAAAGTGTATACTATATATTAAATGTATCTCAGGATGCAAGACAACTATAGGTTCAAATTAAACAAAGACGGGATGAAATCATATTATTCCTCATTTTTTATTCTTGGAGAATCCAAGAGGTGAATATCAACACATACATAAATAAAAATTGAACAGATCACACACAACATAATATCCCTTAACATGACAAAATTTGATGACAATAAAGGAAGAAAAAAATAAATGAGAGAAAGGATTTCACCTTGTGTTGAGCAGCATACTAAGTGCTTTCACGTCAAGATTCAAACTTTAAACATAATCAAACTCGAGTTCAAAAGGGAAGGAGAATGAGTTGAGATAATCTTTTGAACTCTTTGAAATATGTATTGTGTTTTTGTCTTTTTGCTCTATCTCTGTCTAATTTCTCGATGATATCCGAGATTTTTTTCCGATCTTTTTCAATGGGAATCAAATGGAGTTTTATAGTCAATTTTGGGATAGACTCACACTTTAAAACTTATTAGATTAAGGCATAACCAACCAAAATCAAATAGTTCTTTGCGTATCTTGCTTTTAAAGGCAAGCAATAGTGGAAGTAGAGATTTATATGTCTGCATTGGATAAGAAAATTAATTAAAAAAGGTATAAAGTTGATAGAAAGGAGGTTGTGATTGATGGACGGTGGATGGGGGAAGAGGTGATGTTGGAGACTGCCGGATATTGGTATTTTCGGCGGTGCATGGCCGAACTTGATGGGACAGGTTGAAAGAGGCATGGGGTTATGGGGAAGGTAAGCATGCAGATGCCTGGGGAAGGAGAGGAAAGAGTGAGGTGTCAACCTTTTTTTGAAAAAGTGGAGAAAAACTTTGGGAAGGAGGAGAAGTTTTGAGGAGCATCGTTCTTTTTTTTTCTTCTAGAAAAGGCGAGGAAGACGACGTTGGGGTCTTGCCAAGTTGAAAGTGTTGGGAAAACGCGGACAAACACAAAAATATATATGGTAAAAGTAATGGAAATAAAATGGGAAAATAATGACACCAAGAGTTTTACGTGGAAACCCTTCTGAATAAGGGAAAAAACCACGGACTAAGAGGAGCAATTGATATTACTATAGTAAGGAATTTTACACTGTGTAGTCACGAATACAATACTCAAAGTGACTACTACACACTCAAAAGGAACAACACTCTTTTGGTTTCCGTCTTACTAAAATATCGCTCATACTCTATTTTTCTTCACAGACTATTTTCTTGTATAGTCTATGGAATACCTCACTTTGCTCTCAAAATGGTTTTTCTCTCTAACTTGGTGTGTTCTACAAATGAGCAAGAGTGCTCTATTTATAGAAGGATAAAACCATACCTATGTCACTAATGACATATGTAAACATAGCAAAGTCAAAAATGGTTGCAAATCTTACCAATTTGCCAACTACCAAATCTTTTCTTTTCAACTCCAATTACTATTCCTTTTTAACAATTGCTTGTACCAATTGAGTAGCTAAAGTTGACTAAAACATGGGATGGATTCAACAGAAAGATGGGGGGGGGGGGGGGGTAGGGGTTGTACTATTTTTGGAAAAAGATGAAAAACATCTTATTTGATTTAGGCCGTCCTATCGTTTGATTGGACGGTTAAGATATATATATATATATATATATATATAATAAAGGTAAAAACTTAATTAACTAGGAGCGTTAAATTTAATCGTATGGTTAAGATTTAAGCTAAAGAAGCACAATCCTTGTGCTCACATACGTGGCATACATGGATTAATGCGTTTAAGAGGACTTGAATTCCCAAAATTTCTCAAATTCAAATAATTTAAATTTTAACTACTTCTTTATTAAATAATCATAATTTATAAAAAATTAAAATAATTCCTTTGCAAGATTAACTTATTTTATAAAATTAGTCACTCTTTAAATTTAATTAATATAAATTAGTAACTTATTAATTAATTAAGCTTTCTACTTTGTAAAACATGTATTAAAATTATCTATTGCAACAAAAGAATTTAGTTAAATGTTGAGAGTCAAAATTGGGACTCAACAACTTACCCATTTCTTTGTCCATGGAAGAGAGTAAAGAAGACATGAACAAAGAAATATTGACACAATCTAATATGAGGCGGCCCATAAAAATACGCTTTGAGCAAAAACATAACAAGAATGTTTATGGAGTTATTGTTGAACTCTGGCTTTTGAATTACCTACATATCTCGGGTTTCATTTGAAATCAGGTCATATGTAGTTCGAACATAGCAAATTTTATCAAAAAATTTCCCAGTATCGAATTATGGTAATATTGAAATCTTTTGGTGGTGAGGTATGAAAATATTAACACGAATAGAGGGACGAGATATAGTTCAAAAGAAACTTGAATAAGAAATATTCTGTATTTATTTCTACTAAAGACTTACCGTAGATAGATGAATTTTCAAAATAATGATCCAGTGTTGAGTTATAATGAGCTGAGACATGAAAGAGTTATAAGTACGATTTAAGTCAGAACTTTTGAAAATCAAGTCGAGTTGAGTTTTGAAAATGAATCGTTGACGTAGCTAGTGATGCTTGACATTGCACTAACTTGCCCTAGTTTGCTGCTTAGAGGGAGTTCCTCGTTGTAATGTGTTGTTATACAAAACATACAAATGGGTGAAAAGTCCCTGTTGTGGTTGAAAAAATTATAAATCAAAATAGTTATATAAAGAGTAGAGTGTAGATGTCCAAATGATTCTTTATGTCTTTTTTTTTGTGTTGTGAATGTGATGTAGGTAAAGAAAACTTGTAATATAGGGGACCTCGACTTGCGGGGTTGTTGTAATGTAAAAACCAGGTTGTGTAAAGCTTGTAATGTTAGATTTGATTAATGACGTATAACAGTGTCACTATGCTTGCATGCCCCCAATTGGTTGAGCATTGGTGATGTCCCTACGATATTACTCTTTGATTGACAGAATGTTGCTTCTTTTGGTTATACATAGGCTCTAATTGGCGGAGTTCAGTAGACGTTGTGCTTGCATGCCTCTCGGTCGGTGGAGCTTTGGTGAGGTCGCTACGATCTTAGTCTCTAATTAGTGGAGTGTTGCTTTGTTTGCTTATATATAGGATCCCATTGGCAGTGTTCGGTCGATGTTATGCTTGCATGCCACCGGTCGGTGGATCTTCAGTGACGTCGCTATGATGTTAGTTTTCGATTGGCAGAGTCTTGTTTCTTTTGCATATATATAGGGTTTGATTGGCGGAGTTTGGTCGACACTATGCTTGCATTCCCCCAGTTGGTGGAAATTTGGTGATGTCTCTACGATGTTAGTCTTTGATTGGCGGAGTTTTGCTTCTTTTGCTTATATAGAAGCTCCGATTAGTGGAGTTCGATTGACATTTGATACGTACTTCCTCCGGTTGGCGGAGTTTGGCGAAGTTTGCTATGTACAACCTCCAGTTGGCGGAGTTTGACGATTTTTGCTATGTGCTGTTTTATTTGAAAAGAGAAAACTAAGATTTTAGAGTCGCCACTTAATTTAAGGTAAAATTAAGAAAACTATATTTTACAAAAGATTAAAACAAAAATCTAATGAAAATAAGAAAGTGGGGTTCGAGGTTCCTATTAGCATTTTGTGAAGGATTTCAAATCATCCAAAATGCTCAATAACATGTCGTTATCCTACAATTAACTATTTGGCTAAAATATAGGCATGCTTGACTAGTTATGAAATAACCAAATTTATAACTTAAATCATTTAGAGAGGAATGAAATATATTATCTTAAATGACTAAGTAGAGAAAAATTTCTAAAATTTTTAGGAATCAATTTGGAAAAGACAAAGTACACTTAGTTATTTTAAGATAAAGTAATATAAGTTAACTAACTCAAATGAGTGTCTTTTATGGAATTATGAGTTAAGAACCTTAAAATTAATTTAGCAAATAAGCATGTACTAACAATAAAATTAACACTAAATATATAATAAAGAGAGGGAGATTTGGGCACATTTCTGCTGCTTTTGTACCGCGTATACAACTGATGTATATCAGCTGTATCGCCCAGTATATTCTTGTAAACCGGCGTCCAAAACCTGCAAATCAGTGTATAGAGAAGTATATAATTCATATTTTGGACTCCTTTAAACCTTCATAACCGTTTCCAACATGTATTTCAATACTTGAATTTGTATATCAGTTTATACTGTGGTATACAACATATATACAACCTATTTTGAGACGTTTTGGAGACTTATGTTTCAATTTTCAGCCAGCATTTGCTTCCAAGGACCCTCTCAATAAAGGGAATCATTTGGGTTTTGAACCAGCTCAAGCTGCAAGAAGAAAGGAGGAGTCCATTGGAGTTCATGCAAAACAAAAAATGATAAGAATTAGAATGGCTAATTAATGAAATTGATTAAATGACTAAGAACCACTGAAATGCAATGATTGACAATGAATTTAAAGCAATTTGAAGTGACAATATTGCAAGAAGTCACATGTTAGCAACACATAAACAAGGAAACAAACACACTACCACTCAAATTTGTGAAAATTGAATCACTCCCAGAAGACAAAGCTTAGCACAATAACTTCAATTATCATAGATTAACTGACACATCCATAACAAGACATTAAAATTTCCAAGAGGGGAAGTTGGAAGTGATGAAGCAATTGGGAGCAATTTTCCAAAAGAAAATCGAAGATCAAGCATGTACTGATTTAAAGGAAGGAAGAAAAAAAAGATAAACATGAATAAGAAATTTGACTAAGGAACCGACCGAGGCCGACATAGGTCGCCTACGTATCTCATTCTTGAGAATTCAGGTCGAGCATAGTTAGATTACAAGAAATGTGCGAAAAAATGGAAATAATAAGATTGAATAGTTCTTTTCAACCTTTGATGATGAATAGTTCAAATGATTCTATTCAGAAATGTCTCTCAACTACTCTTAAACATTCAAGATGTTATCATTTGATAAAGTTTCCACAATATTGGCTAAATTGTTGTTGATTATGTTTTAAATCGTGTGTTTAAGGGTTGAACAATTCTCTGCGTCGTGTCCCACAACTCCTGAATGATAAGCACATTTGTGGTAAGCCTTGTAAATTTTTTTCAAAAGATCAGATGGTCTTCCTTCTATAGGATGGAGCAAACCCATTGATTTCATCCTTTCATAAAGTTGAGTTTGATATTCCCTTCTTAAAGTTGGGACGAGGGAATCGTATCTGATTGACATTGTGATTTCAGAATTTCCTTTGTGGAGCTGATCGCAGACCATGAATATATGTTCTTCTTTTCCTTTTATCCATATGACTAATTCTAATAGCTTTTCAATTAGCTCGCTATGCGGTAAGGTTTGTGACCTTTCCAGTCTTGAAACCATCTTCCAAAGTTTCTCCCACTTTGATGATCTCGGTAAATTTTTATCCCATTATACATAATGTTCTTTCATAGTATTAGGCATTTGAATTTTGATAAATATTCCAGTGATCTCACGTTTCGACAAGGGAGGTTGAACCAGTCTTTTTTCTGCAATGAAAAACGTACTCTCGTTATTTTTCTGTAGTCTTTTGTTTGATCTTCTCCAAATTACATTATGTCTAAATCTTTAATTTAAATCCTTAGCGAGTGCTTTCCAACTCGTTCATTGTTTTAATTCTTGCGATGTAAACCACTCAAGAGTTTCTCCGTTTAGACTTCGACTGAAGAGGTGCATCAGTAATGTATCATTTTTTCCAACTCCCACGAGTTGATCACAATAAACTTTCAAATGTGCTAGAGGATTTCCAGTTCCATTAAAAGTGCAAAACTTTGACACTATGAAGCCCTCCAGAAGGTTCGAATCTGGATGAATGCATAAATTTTATAGTTTCAGCCCTACAACTTCTGAAGAGTAATCAAGTTACTTTATCAAGTTCGAAATCTCTTCCTTCTTGATCTTCTTACTTTTTACCTCTTTGGCTCTCTACTCATTCTCCTTCTCTTCGTAGTCGTCAAGTTTGGAATAACCAGTATAGTGAAGGTGTGGTTCGGTATGTCCTGGAATATCAAAAGTTACTTTTGGATGTAGGATTGAGCGTTGCGTGGATTTTGAGGGATGTTTGAAGAATGTTGACATTTAAACTTTGAAATGGAGGAAACATTTGAGAGTTATCTGCGTTTAGGTTTTCAAGGGGAGTGAAATATTGAGGGTTCGAATTCAAACTTTGAAGGGGAGACGGTGGTTGGTATGAAGTGTTGGTCTGATTAAGATTAGAGGTAGTTAAATTGATAGTTGAGGGATTTTTAGTAAGGTTAGAGGGTGGGTTATTCAATACATGTTCTGAGTTTGATTTCATAGGAGAAAAAATGGAGTGGAAGCTTTCCATCAGCTAGAGTGTTGATATCAACAATCGAAATTGAAAAATATTGCTTTATTTGGAGCTCAAACGTCAACTCAACAATTTGTTGCATCAAATGTGCAATTAAGTCATTTTGTTCAGAGATAGAGGGCTGGACTATCGCAACCTCGGTCGTACCAGTATCTTCATTGTTATCAACCATTATCATTTTGCTTTTCTTCATATCTCGACTAGGAAGGAATCTGTGGGAGCATTGAATGTTCAACCAATTTCTCAACACAAATAAGTTTTGAGTACCTGACAAAAGAAAAATAACTCAAAGGTAAACATGTTACTTCCCGAAGGTGATAAAGAGTACAAAATATCACATATTGGTGCAAACACATAAGATTTGATTCATTCGAGAATAAACTAGCCCACTGATATAAAAAAATGACTAAATGTACAAGAATTTGTTTATTTGATTTTGGAATTAGTGAATCAGTAACATTGACTTGCGTTGAGATAAGGCTTTCTTGTATCTTTTATTGTTTTACTTCTGATTTTTGATGTAACTCTAATTCTTTGCAAGGGTTGGAAAAGATAGAGCTTCTCAAAAATGGGGATGGAACCTTGAAAGTCTGCCTACATGTTTTCTGGAAGATAATTTAGGTCCTACATAGTTCAACTTTCCTTTTTGACTAGAGACAAAATAAGCGACCTTTTCTGAGATGGGAGAGTAAGGATTTGAAAGTGAGGTTCGAATTATGTCGAGAAATTAAAGACTCGAAGTGTATTTGGACGCAACTATTGATAATGACTTAATGTTTATTCTTAGGGGTTTCTAGTAAATTCTCAAAAGAGTACGGTAGAACATCTCTAAATAAAGCAACATAATCATACAAGCAATTATAACAAATAAATAGTCATTGTGCGTTTTAAATAGGTACGTGACCCTTTTGTGCCAAGGGTTACGCCTAAGAATTTGAAGGATGTATAATGTCATTTGAAACGTTCCATTAACCCCAAAACCAAATTATATAAATTTTAAGAATAATATGAATGGAAATACAAAACAGGAAAAATGGGATACAAATAATCAATCCCACGTAAAAGGTCCTTTGCCCTTGATCTTTTGTCATATCCCGATGTCCACACTTTTGAATGGAATAACACCTTATACAATTCTTTATTCGATTAGAGCAAACTATTAAACTCCTAAACCCCAAGCAATAATGGAATGCCACATGACGTACACATTTTTCAAATTGAAGCACTTAAGTATGATCATCCATTTAGGTCGTTGGCCATTTTTTACTTATGGTTGTCTTTGTAATGGGCCCAACACGCCTTGGGTGTTGGGTCATCTTAGGTCAATACACTAACTTTTGGGATTAAGTATTGCTCTACACTAGTTTGACTAAGAGTGAACTTTATATTTAGTGGATTGATAAATCAAGCGGACTACTTGGACTGGGACATTTAACGATCATTGACTATCTAGTATCCAAGTAAATTCATCAGGGTGCCCCTAGAGAAATTTGGTTAACGAACGACTGCAACCCGCATAATAATCCTTTAAGTTAAAATCAAAGAAGTGTCGTTCAACGGAATATGTCATGCCATGAATTCAACAGTTAAATACTGTAAGAATTTAAACAAATCTACATATATACAAACATACATTAGCGAAACAGTTTAATTTTAAGGTTGAAACCCAATTCAAGTCCCAAGCAGAGTCGTCATTCTATTTTATTTAAAAAGACAAAATGATGATTTTAGAGTCTCCACTAAATTTTTAAGGTAAAGCTAAGAAGACTAATTTTTTTACAAAAGATTAAAATAGAAATCTAACGAAAATAAGAAAAAGGGGTTCAAGTTTCATATTAGCATTTTGGAAAGGATTTGAAAGCACCAGAAATACCTGCTAACATGTGGTTCTCCGACAATTAACTATTTGACTAAAATATAGGCATGCTTTACTAGTTATGGAATAAAAAAATTATTTGGTTAGGAAAGGGTATATATTATCTTAAATGAATAAGTAAAGAAAAACTTCTAAAATTTTTAGGAATCAATTTGGAAAAGACAAGTACGCTTAGTTATTTTATGATAAAGTAATATAAGTTAACTAACTCAATGGGTGTCTTTTGGGGAATTATGAGTTAAAACCTTAAAATTAAGTAGAATATAAGCATGTACTAACAATAAAAGTTAGATGAAGTATATAATATAGAGGGGGAAATTTGGACACATTTTTGCTGCTTTTGTACTGCGTATACATCTGATATATATTTGCTGTATCACGTTGTATATTCTTGTATAGCAGCACCTTGAACCTGCAAATCAGTGTATACAGACGTAGACGTCAATTTGTAGACTCGTGTACACATGCATAACCGTTTTCCGCCTGTATTTCTATACTTTGATCCATATATCAATGTATACTCTTTATACAACATGAATACAACCTATATTGGGACGTGAATTTTGTTTCAATTTTCAGCCAGCATTTGCTTCCAAGGACCCGCTCATCGATTCTTGTTGTTGGCTGACTCAATACAAGGATTCATTTGGGTTTTGAACCAACTTGAGATGCAGGAGAAAAGGAGGAGTCCAATGGACTCGAATTGAGGGAATTCATGCAAAACAACAAATGATAAGAATTAGAATGCCTAATTGATGAACTTGATTAAATAACCTAGAACCATTGAAACGCAATGGATGAATATAAATTTAAAGCAAGTTGTTGTGACAATATTGCAAGAAGTCACATGTTAGCAACACATAAACACGGAAACAAACACACTACCACTCAAATTTGTGAAAACAGAATCTCTACGAGAAGACAAAATTTAGCACAATAACTTCAATTATCCTAGATTAGCTGACACATCCATAACTAGACATTACAATTTCAAAGAGGGGAAGTTGGCAAGTGATGAAGTAACTGGGAGCAATTTCAGGAAAGAAAATCAAAGATCAAGCATGTACAGATTTAAAGGAAACAAGAAAAAAAACAAATAATACCAAACTTAAAATCTCATGAAATTCAGTATTGTATCATACAATCACTTGTAAGAAAAATGCAACTACTTATTATTAAATCATAAAACTACACCCTAGTGAGTTCAACCAATGCTTGACTTCACAAGGTCTTCTAGGAGATATCACAAAAGATAAGTAAATTCAAAGATTAAACTCAAGAGATCATAACTTCCATTTTCTTCATAGCAAGCTTTAATATAACTAACCGACTCAACTTCAAATTAAAATCTCTCCAATCGAATCAAATACAAAATACAAGTGTGTTGAAATTATGACCTCCTTAATTCTACAAAGAACACGTACTAATTGCTTGTTCCTCACTGCTTGAAGGTTAGCAATATATAAATCAATAAGAATAACTTGTTCACAATCTCATATTTTTATAGCCCCTTCAAATAACATAGTGATTACATAGTCAAGTAAACTACATAATTATAAACTCTATTTCCTAGCAACCCAAGACAAAAACCCCTAGCTTTAAGTCTTTTATCGTTCTCCAAGATCTTCAAACTTGTTAAACTAAACCTAATCACAACACTTGATCGTAAAAAAAACTCTTCACTACAATCTTAAAACTTTTCTCTCAACTCACAACACTCCCCAAGTTAATATAAAAACTCTCTCAAACCTCTTGATCGTGTTTTGATTTTTCTCTCAATATAAGTGCGAAACTTTTTCTAATGAAAATAACGCTCTATTTATAGATCAGAAACTCCGCAACTTCCTAGTTCAACTCAACCATGTCTTTGCCGCCTCAAAGCCTTGTTGAGCTCCAGTTGGACTCCTATTTTCCCTTGGCTTGGAAAGAAAAAACTTACGCATGGTTTTCCTTAAATAAACATGAAGTAGGTTTCCTTAATTACATAAGAAAGCTTTATACATCAAGAACTTCTTTCTCTACTCGTGTTAGATAAAACACTTTGTATCACGATAGCACGACCTATTCTATGCACTTTGACATTCTTCAATACTCAGAAGCTTCTAACAAATTCCCCTTTTTACTATGGAATTTTTTTCAAGCTTGGGACTGAAATCTGTTTGCATTGAACAGGAAGTACTGAACAGGTGAACAAGAAAACATTTGAATCAATTATGCACGCATCTTCCCCCTTTTGACATTAGAAAAAAAATTGGAAAGGAAGTCCCATACACGTTATAGCAGGCAATAATATCATAATAACCCATAACCAAGAAAACTAGCTTCTTAATCATTAGTTACATAACAACTTAAGCATCAAAAGAAAACATTATCTACCAAAATGTCAGAGATGCATACTATAGGCTTACAAAAAAATAAAACACATCACACTTTACAATTAGGTTGGTGTGGAATAAGAGGGAGGAACAAAGGAGAATGAAGATGAGGGATCTTTAGATAACAACTCAAAGATACTCTTCAGATGCCCTGAATTAATATTTCTTTCATTTTGCAAAGCAAGCTGAGTCTGAGCTTGTTCTTCCTTCACTTTACAGTTCTTAGCAAGCCACTTTTCACATTCCATCTCATGTGCAAGACAAAGCTGAACCACCTCTGCAGACTGAGCCATGCGTAAGGCATTCATCTCCTTATCCTTAGCAGTCAGAGAGGCTTTCAATCGTTGCACTAGTGCATCTGCCCCCCTCTTTGTAGCACTACAATTACATGATCCACCCTTCTATGACATCCTTGATGGCCTGAATCTACCACTCTTTAACAAGAATACCAAAATGCTCAAACACCATATCCAGCAAGAACCCATACGCCAATCCATGATCCTTGTTATCAAGCACACATAGACCATGTATATGATTAAGAATCAGCACAGGAAAGTTAATTTGAATCTTAGACAACAATAACTCCATAAGAGTGAGATCCAAATAATTTGCTTCCATCCTTTTTTGCTTGCTCGGTAGAACTATTTTATGTACTACGTCAAACAACAACTAATGCAAAGGTATCATGGCCCCCTCAACTACTCTGGTATACTTAGCCATTGTAGGATCATTTGAGAAATAGTGACATATGTCAATAGTAGAGGCATTTCATTCCAGGGGTGGCCAATTTCGCTTAATGTCACGACCCGGATTCTGGAATCCGGATCGCAACCGGCGTCGTTGACCTCTCAGAGGTCGCAGACATGCCACATCTTGCATTCATCACATTCATCAAGTTAAATTTGCAAAAAAATTAAAACTTTTTATATGTATGAAGTATACGTAGACTTCATATAATTATTAACTAGATACATCATATACTAAGCTCAACATAAGAGACCAACCATCTAACATAAAAAAATCAATTTGAAACTGAAGATGAATATATCATAAATAGTTTCCCAAACACGGACTTATTAAAAAGCTTCGAAATGAAAGTACAAAAGAAACGCTAGGGACAACATCCACTAGCTTTGTCTAAAACTATGGATAGACTAAAACTGTAGCATCCTCAAAATTAAGAGGACCTACTAACTGGTCTGGAGAAACGCTGATGTCCAAACCGTTGCAAGAGTCGTCAATATGTACCTTAACCTGCATCTATAAAATAGTAAATAGTAGGAGTTAGTACACCACTTGTACTAAGTATGGGTGCATGCACACATATACATAAGGCTATGAATGATTAAAGAAAGCTCTTCCTAAACAACATGCTATTTCTAGAAAGCCTAGTGACAAGACTTTCTCAAATCTTTAGATGTGAATTGTGGTATGAATATGATATTTAATGCATTAAAAGAACACAACTCATTTTCTATATGATTACAAAACATTAGTATCATCGACATAATTTTAGAACAACTCGAGCGAAGATTTAAAAATTTGATAGTCCGAACCCGAGAGCCCTATTTTTGACACCTAGATTATTTTCCAGTCTGTTTCTCCTTCTTGTTATGTAGTACAATGATCTCCTTTACTTTTATGTTTCACTTATAAGTGCAATGATTTATTATAGTCCCATACCTACAATGATCGAGTAAGCAATTAACATGATGAAGGAGATGATTTGTCTACTCTACATCAGATTTTTCATTCTTATTTCCTTTGGGTATGATTATATATATATGCCAATATTTATTGGCTATGACCATTCTTTATTTGATTTATAATCCATGCTCCATTATTGGCTACCTTACTTACAAGATAAATATTTCATTCTTAAATTGGGTATTAATGTATTATAAGCCAATCTTTATTGGCTATACCCATTAATTGGTTATTAACCCTGTTTATATACTTTGAGGCATCTATTCATTCTCCAATATTGGCACAAGACTTAGTTTATTTATCTATTCATACTCCAATATTGGCACAAGCCTTAGTTTATTTTTCATTCTTTTTCTTCTTGGTGTTGTGTAGTTCAATAATTCTTTTGACCCTATGTTTTACTTACAAGTGCAATGATTTATTATAGTCCCATACCCACAATGAATCAATATAATTAATCCAAGGACTAAGGAATGATTTCCTTACCTTATAGTGAGTCATTCTTTACACTATATATTCATTACCTTTCATAAGAAATTCTCGATTAATCATGCCATTAATTTTAGTACTTTCATGTTTTATATATTATATATTTCATATAGACGAGACTTTGGAATCCTTGATGTAACATAAGACATCTCAAGTGAAGGCCCAACATATGGGACCTCAACCTTAGGGCCTTCTTTTGCAAACATAGAGTCTCTTTCATTCATTCATTCATTCATACTTCACCTTACTCATTTCATTCATTCGTAGGCTGATGTAAATACAAGCTATACCTAGGATGAAGTGTAAGACTCTCATTGGGATCATGAAGTGCAATGACAAAGAATGACCTAATGTCATTACTTGAATCTGATTTCACCTCCAGATTGTCTTGCACAAACACCTTCAGTATCGTTCATTTCATTATATTTCATACATATAGGAAATCCAACCTTAACCGATATAGATCATGTGAGCGTCATGAAATCCTACTCCACACCAAAAAGAGGTGGAATCACCGGCCAAAGTGACCCAAAACATGCTAGAGTACATGGGAATTAGACCCCGCCATATCCCTATGTTGGCAATAAAGGTTTGAAGACTAGGAGATATAAGGAGACCCATACCGTCATGCCGGACAGTCTCATCTCATGAGAGTTACGTGAACCTCAGCCCTTCCAAAAAAAAAAGGCATCACCGCTCATAGCTAGATTATCGGTGCTCAGTATAAAGTTCAATTTCATTCAACTCATATGTCATGAAAGCTGGTTTCTAGTATGAGGAAATCATAGATTAATAGATGATTTATCATCTCATCATTAGTATTAAGTATACATCAGTCTCAATACTTTCATTTGAGTGTATATAGAGACAGTCTCTTCATTAGCTTTACACTCTCATAGGTGAGTACGTTTTGGTAACATTTACTTACACTATTGATGACTTGTCATCCTTTTCTTTACATTGATGAAATGTGAATTGTCCTTACAAAAAATCTTTGGTGTTAATGAGACTTGTCTCGCACATTCTAACAACTTCATTTGTGAGTATTTTTAACATAATATCCAGGTGTAAGTGAGGATTTTCTCACTTCTTTTAACACCTCATTATGGTCACTTTATTAACTTAGACATCTTTAGTTATGTTATTACTCACGTTACTTGCTTACTTTCGTTTGATAGCTTTATATCATCATTTATGGACAATGAGAACTTCACTCAATGAATTACATATGTTCATAGTTCATTTGGTTAGGTCATGTTGGGACTTGTCTCAATGATTGGCATGCCTTTGGATATGGATTCATTGAATTACCTTAGATGTTCTTATATTGTCATTTCAATACTTTAGCTATATATGATTGACACAAAATTAAAATTGTCCTAGAAAATTTGAAAACTGACTTCATAGCATACTTATTGACACAAGCCAAAGTTACACTCATTCATGTTTAGTTTGGTATACCTTAGCCATTCGATAATATTTTAATTATTTAAAGATAACATTATATCCAATTTTATTCATCACTCTTAGACGATGTATTGTTATCCATTTTATTGGCATAAGCAGGCAATTCACTCAAGTATAATTTCATGAAATCATTATCCAATTTTATTACATTTTTTGAAAATAATATTGTAGACAAATTTATTGGCATAAGCCAAATTTTCTCTACACTTGAACTTTTAATCTTTGATTAACTTACAAGAACATTTCAATGCTTTGTTTGGCAAAGCTATGAAGTTATTTTGGCATTATAGATTCATGAACTAGCTTTGATTCTTTATGAAAGTTATAACTACTTATTCAATGCTATTGCGTTCACAAGTTCTATGGATAGGGTATGTTGGGACTTAACCAATTGATTGGCATACCCTACGTTATGAGTTCATTGATGTAGAGATTGGTATCACTTTGTTAGTATAACTTCACACATTTTGGGAGATAATATTTTGGACATGGTTTTGCTAACCAATTTGTTGATATAATCCAAACTTTCACATATGGTGGTCATTTAAACTTCATTTGTTGTAAGCCAACATTTGTACATTCAATTAAATTATAATTATCATTCAATGAAAATCCTATAACAGTATACTCAACTTCATAAACAACTCATAACAACTTCATCTTTCTCGAACACAAAACTAAGCATTATGTCATTCCTTAATCTGTGTAACTAATCACTCAACCATCCGAATCCCATCTATAGACCTCATTAATCATTAATAAATCAAGAACTTATAAAATCAGTTAGAACCACATACCAACAACATGTTCAAGATTACATCTATATACTTAAAGAATCGAAAACAAGGATAAGTAGAGAGATGGACATTCAACAATAATGACGGGAAACAACCCTAGTTTTCTAGATCTTTGAATCATTCGAATGAAAGTTCTCTTGGATAAAGAAGTACAGGAGAGAAACTCATACCTTATATAGAACTTAATCTAAGAAGACCACCTTGAAAAAAACCTTGAAGAAACCGTGAAATCGCCCTAGAGAAATCGATAAATTTTTCTGTTTTTCTTTCGTTAGTTGCTTGCTGTTTTTGTCGCCTTTTCTATGAGCTTGAACGAGATTTTTAGGTTTAAAAACTGATATTGAATTAGAAAATTAGGTAATAATTTAATTTAATAAACTAATTAACCAATTACCAAAAAGCCCCCCCCCCCAAGTTGATTAAACTTAGGAACATAACACTTAGTCAAATCTGGAAATTGGTGTTTACTATTGTTTTGGTCAACATTTTGACTTTATATTAATTAATAAAATCCTTAATTTAATTAATTTAGTTAACTAAAGTAAGTACTAAAGTAGCCCTAAGTCATTGGAACAAAAATTAACCCTTTTGGACCATCCTAGGTTAAGTACTAGGATGTTTCTTGAGTTGTACTAGGTTAGTGTAAGAATTTCGTTTTGATCATTTAAAATAATTAATTAAATTATTAATTTAATTAATTAGGTGACCTAATGTAATTACTAAAGTACTCTTAAGTCGTTAGGACCATAACAAATCCTTTGAACCATCTTAGGTTAGGTACTAGGTTGTCTTTTTCTTGTTTTAACCGAAATCTGGATATTGCTTTGTGATTTCGGTTTTTTCCCTTAAATTAATTAATTAAGTTGATAAATTAATTAATTAATTAGCCTAGAATAATTTATAAAGTACCCTTAAGTCGTTAGGATCTTAACTAACTCTTTGGACTATCGTAGGTTAGGTACTAGGTTGTCCCTTTCTTGTCTGAACCAAAATTTGAAAATTTCCTTTTTATTTTCAGCTTTAGCCCTTTTAAATTAATTAATTAATTTTCAAAATTAATTAATTAGGAAACCTAAGAGAACTAAAGTACCCTTAAGTTGTTAGGACCATAACTAATCTTTTGGACCATCCTAGGTTAGGTACTAGGTTGACTCTTTAACTAGTACTAGGTAGTGTGAACCCGGTTTTGGTCCTAGGTTGTCGGGTGCACTAATGGGTCCAATTCAGTTAATCCTAGGTTATTTAGTTATTTAGGGAAATAGGTTAGAGTCTAGAATTTGTAGGGAGGTTAGGCTCCACATGGAGTGGTCTCTTGTGCACGTTTTCCCCCTAACTATCCTAACCGAATTCGGTTAGGGTGGTCCCCTCTTCACATGTCTTGCACATGTTCTTACACATGGGTTGGTTTCACTTTACTAACTAACTATTATTTATGGATCATTTGGAATGTTTACTTATTGTGCTAAGAATCATCATTATGTCCTTGGGCTCTGTTTAATCTACATGATCATTTTAAATGATCATGTGCTATATATGGTACTACGCTTGATACTTGGATACCTAGTACTTTGTGTGCAAATACTAGAAAATATATGTTTTTAACTTAGGGTATTTATTGCAGGTACATTTATTAAATAAGTTTATTAATATTAGAAAATAGGCTAACACCCTTTAAGCCAATATTTTCTAATATGCTCAATATTTTGCTTATTTTGGTTTTATATAGAAATTGGCAAATACCCCTTAGCCAATTTTCTATACTATGCCCAATATTTCTCAATATTGGTCATTGGGATGACTATGTACCCTAATACGCATTCTTAAAGACCTACTGGTCTCTTCACTAGACATGCAATCTTCCAGAATGTTACATTATCCCCCCCTTAGGAACATTCGTCCCCGAATGACACTTATACGTCATTTAAACAAAGAGAGTTACTTACCTTATCTTACTTAAATATTTCTCTTTTGTGAATATCTGATTCACACTTATTTGGATGTTTCAAGCTTGTCTGAATCTTCATATTTGAGATTGAGGAATTTTCTTATCAATCACACTTAACTTAATGCACATCACAAATCATGCAACACATAAAACATGTCTATGCTACACAAAAAAAAGCAACATAACTTCGTTTTAACATTTATGGTGCTATTATAAGACATATGATTAAGGACTTACCACACCAAATCTACTAAATCACTTAAACTTAGAGTTTCTTAAACATAAACCAGACTTAAGAAGAGTTTAACCTCTTAGATAACATCTTGTTGACCTTAAGATTTGAACCTAAGACGCCAAACTTAATTTCAAAGGACTTGACACTATGCCATCTACTTCTCTGCATACCCTTCGGCCTTAACACTGTCTCCTATGGGAGTACTAACAAGAAACGGTTCATGTAAGATCTTACAAAGTAAGTCAAATTGATTAGCCAAAAATGGAGTTACCATAGAAAAGGTACATCTTGGATCTAATAATGCATAAATAGGAAAGGAGAAAACAAGCAAGTTACCATTATCTACATCTGTGGACTTCTCTTGTTCCTCTCTTCCTTTCAAAGCATAGAACCGGTTTCTTTTTGGGGGTTCGGCTACAACATTTGGCCGAGGATGAGCTTCTGTCTTGAATTGTTGGATTTTAACCATG
Source organism: Solanum habrochaites (assembly GCA_027704765.1). Classification (NCBI taxonomy): domain Eukaryota; kingdom Viridiplantae; phylum Streptophyta; class Magnoliopsida; order Solanales; family Solanaceae; genus Solanum; species Solanum habrochaites. The sequence continues at coordinate 22,280,732 of JAKWJA010002491.1, forward strand.
CCCTTCTCATTTTCGCTTAACTTTTATTTGGAAACTGAAGCCTTACTACCCTGTTTCTATAGTCTATTATAACATAATACTTATGAAGCAAATCCATGTCTAAGACATAATCTTGAGTTCGTATGTAGCGAACTTATCCTTCTCCTCCTCATCAATACTCATAATAAGCTTTTAGACATTATCATGCATTCAAATCCATGTGAACAACCACACTGACCACACGTCTTTCGTCCATGTTAGGCATTTCCATTATGGCCCCTTCTTGTGGAGGCCAGATCTGGAGCCTGGCGCCTAAGACAACTTGAACATCCTAATTCTTGTGTGTATTCTTCTACGTGTTCACACAAGAAGGAAGTTAGATACTTATAACGACAAAAAGTGTCAAAGCTCTAGATAGCACGATAAAGAGAAGAAGAAGGGAGAATTTCCTATCATCGCATAGTATTTAAGTCATGATTGTGGCGCGCTTCACAACCAAACATTAGAAACTACGTAATGTGGTTGTGTTAAGATTTATATCCTAGGTAATTTAACCTCATGCTCTGATACCAAGTTTGTCATGACCCACATTCTTGAATCCATATTGCAACCGACGTCGTTGACCTCTCAGTGGTTGCAGACAAGCCTCATCTTGCATTCACCAAATTTATCTAGTTAAATTTGCAGAAAATTTAAAACTTTTTATATGTATGAAGTATAAATATACTTAATATAATTATTAACTAGATATATCATATACTAAGCTCAACATAAGAGAAAAACCATCTAACATAAAAAAAATCAATTCGAAACTGATGATGAATATATAACAAATACTTTGCCAAAACACGGCCTTTTTACAAAGCTTCGAAATGAAAGTACGAAAGAAACTATAGGGATAACATCCACTAGATCTGTCTAAAAATAAGACTAGACTAAAACTGTAGCATCCTCGAAATTAAGAGGACCTACCAAATGGTCTGGAGAAACGTTGATGTCCAAACCGTTGCAAGAGTCGTCAATCTATCCCTTAACCTGCATTTATAAAATAGTAAATAGTAGGGGTTAGTACATCACCTGTACTATGTATCGGTGTATGCATACATACACATAAGGCTATGCATGATCAAAGAAAGTTGTTCCTAAACAATGTGTTATTTCTGGACAGCCTAGTGACTAGACTTTCCTAAATTGTTAGATGTGAATTGTGGTATGAATATGACGTATTTTTATGCATTCAAAGAACACAACTCATTTTCTGTATGATTAAAAAACATTAGTACCATCCACATAATTTTAGAACAACTCGAGCGAAGATTTAAAAATTTGATAGTCCAAACCCGAGAGCCCTATTTTTGACACTTAAAAGTGCAATGGTTCATTATAGTCTCACACCTAAAATGAATCGAGTAAGCAATTCACATGACGAAGGAGATGATTTTGCTACTCTACTTTAGATTCTTCGTTCTTATTTCCTTTGGGAATGATAATATATATCTGCCAATATTTATTGGCTATGACCATTCTTTAGTTGATTTATAATCCATGCTCCATTATTGGCTACCTTACTTACAAGATAAATATTTCATTCTTAAATTGGGTATGAATGTATTTATAAGCCAATGTTTATTGTCTATTCCCGTTAATTGGTTATTAACCCTGTTTATATACCTTGAGGCATCTATTCATACTCCAATATTTGCACAAGCCTTAGTTTATTTTTCATTCTTACCTTAGTTTATTTTTCATTCTTTTCCTTCTTGTTGTTGTGTAGTCAATAATTCTTTTGATCCTATGTTTTACTTACAAGTACAATGATTCATTATAGTCCCATATCCACAATGAATCAGTGTAATCAATCCATGGACTAAGGAATGATCTCCCTACCTTATAGTGAGTCATTCTTTACACTATATATTCATTACCTTTCATAAGAAATTCTTGATTGATCATGCCATTGATTTCATTACTTTCATGTTTTATACATTATACATTTCATATAGACGAGACATTGGAATTAGCATATGACATTTCAAGTGAGGGCCCAACATATGAGACCTCAACCCAAGGGCCTTCTTTAGCAAACACAGAGTCTGCTTCATTCGTTCATTCGTACTTCACCTTATTCATTTCATTCATTCATAGGCTGATGTAAACACCAGCTATACCTAGGTTGAAGTTTAAGACACTCATCGGGATCATGAAGTGCAATGACCATGAATGACCTAATGTCATTACTTGAATCTGATTTCACCTCATGATTGTCTTGCACAAACACCTTGGGTATCATTCATTTCATTATCTTTCATACATTGAGAAACTCTAACCTTAGACAACATAGATCATGTGAGCATAATGAAATCCAATGTATACCCCACACCGAGAAGAGGTGGAATCACCGGCTAAAGTGACCCAAAACATGATAGCGTACATGGGAATTAAACCCCGCCAGATCCCTATGTTGGTAGTATAGGTTCGAAGACTAGGATATATAAGGAGACCCATACCCGTCATGCCGGATAGTCTCATCTCATGAGAGTTGCGTGAACCTCCACCCTTCCAGAAAAAAGGCATCATCGCTCATAGCTAGCCTATTGGTGCTCAGTATAAAGTTCCATTTCATTCAACTCATACGCCATGGAAGCTGGCTACTAGTATCAGTGCTCAGTATAAAGTTCCATTTCGTTGGATAGCTTCATCATAGTTTATGGCAATGAGAACTTCACTCAATGAATTACATAAGTTCATAGTTCATTTGGTTAGTTCATGTTGGGACTTGTCCCAATGATTGGCATGCCTTTGGATATGGATTCATTGAATTACCATAGATGTTCTTATATTGTCATTTCAATACTTTAGCTATATATGATTGGCACAAAATTAAAATTGGACTAGAAAATTTGAAAACTAACTTTATAGCCAATTTATTGACACATGCCAAAGTTACACTTATTCAGGTTTAGTTTGGTATACCTTAGCCATTAGCTAATATTTTAATTATTTAAAGATAATATTATATCCAATTTCATTCATCACTCTTAGACGATGTATTGTTAGCCATCTTATTGGCATAAAGCAGGCAATTCATTCAAGTATAATTTCATGAAATCATTATCCAATTCTATAACATATTTTGAAAATAATATTGTAGACAAATTTGTCGGCATAAGCCAAATTTTCTCTACACTTGAACTTTTAATCTTTGATTAACTTATAAGAACAATTCAATGCTTGTTTTGGCCAAGCTATGAAGTTATTTTGGCATTACAGATTCATTAACTAGCTTTGATTCTTTATATAAGTTATAACTACTTATTCAATGCTATTGCGTTCACAAGTTCGTGTGGATAGGGTATGTTGGGACTTGTCCCATTGATTGGCATACCCTTCATTATGATTTCATTGATGTAGAGATTGGTATCACTTTCTTAGTATAACTTCACACATTTTGGGAGATAATATGTTGGATAGAGTTTTGCTAGCCAATTTGTTGACATAGACCAAACTTTCACATATGGTGATCATTTAAACTTCATGCCAACATTTTTTCATTCAATTAACTTATAAGTATTATTCAATGAACAGACTATAACAGTATACTCAACTTCATAAACAAATCATAACAACTTCATCGTTCTCGAACACCAAACTAAGAATTATGTCATTCCTTAATCTGTGTAACTAATCACTCAACCATCTGAATCCAATCTATAGAACTCATTAATCATAAACAAATAAAGAACTTATAAAATCAGTTAGAACCACATACCAACAACATGTTCAAGATTACATCTATATACTTAGAGGATCGAAAACAAGGATAACTAGGGAGATGGACATTCAACAATAATAACGGGAAGCAGCCCTAGTTTCCAAGATCTTTGAATCATGCGAAAAAAGTTCTCTTGGAGAAATAATTACAGGAGATAAACCCATACCTTATGTAGAACTTAATCTACAAAAACCACCTTGAACAAAACCTTGAAATAGCCCTAAAGAAATAGATAATTTTTTTTTGTTTTTCTTTCGTTCGTTGCTTCCTTTTTTTGCATCGCCTTTCCTATGAGTTTGAACGTGATTTTTAGGTTTAAAAACAGATATTGAATCATAAAACTTAGGTTTCATAATTTAATTTAATAAACTAATTAACGAATTACAAAAAATCCCCTTCTAATTTGATTAAACATAAGAACATTACACCTAGTCAAATATTGAAATTAGTGTTGACTATGGTTTTGTTCAATATTTTGACTTTATATTAATTAAATAAATCCTTATTTTAATTAATTTCGGTACCTAGGGTAAGTACTAAACTACCCCTAAGTCATTGGAACCAAAATTAACCCTTCTGGACCATCCTAGTTTAAGTACTAGGACGTTTCATGAGTTATACTAGGTTAGTGTGAGAATTACATTTTGATCATTTAAATAATTAATTAAATTGATAATTCAATTAATTATATGACCTAATGTAATTACTAAAGTACCCTTAAGTCGTTAGGACCATAACCAACCCTTTGAACCATCCTAGGTTAGGTACTAGGTTGTCTTTTTCTTGTTTTAACCGAAATCTGGATATTGTTTTGTGATTTCGGTTTTGCCCCTTTAAATTAATTAATTAAGTTATTAAATTTATTAATTATGTATCCTAGGATAATTACTAAATTACCCTTAAGTCGTTAGGATCTTAACTAACTCTTTGGACAATCCTAGGTTAGAATCTAGGTTGTCCCTTTCTTATCTTAACCAAAATCTGAAATTTTTTATTTTATTTTAGGTTTTAGCCCTTTTAAATTTATTAATTAATTTTATAAATTAATTAGGAAACCAAGGAGAATTACTAAAGTACCCCTAAGTTGTTAGGACCATAACTAACCTTTTGGACCATCCTAGGTTATGTACTAGGTTGTCTCTTTAATTAGTACTAGGTTCGTATCAGCCTGGTTTTGGTCCTAAGTTGTCCGGTGCACTAAGGGGTCCAATTCGGTTAGTCCTAGGTTATTTATTTATTTTGGGCAGTAGGTTAGAGTCTAAAATTTGTAGGGATGTTAGGCCCCACATGGAGTGGTCCCTTGTTAACGTTTTCCCCCTAACTACCCTAACCGAATTCGGTTAGGGTGGTCCCATCTTCAGATGTCTTGCACATAGGTTTGTATCACTTTCCTAACTAACTATTATTTATGGATAATTTGGTAATTTTGAGTAATTGTCCCAGGGATCCTCACTATGTCCTTGGGCTCTGTTTAATCTACATGATCATTTTAAATGATCATGTATTATGGTACTACGCTTGACGCTTGGATGCCTAGTACTTTGTGTGCAAATATTAGAAAATATATGTTTTTAGATTAGGGTCTTCATTGCAGATACATTTATTAAACAACCTCATTAATGTTAGAAAATTGGCTAACACCTTTTAAGCCAATATTTTCTAATATGCCCAATATTTTGCTTATTTGGGTATTATATAGAAATTGTCCAATACCCCTTAGCCAATTTTCCATAGTATGCCCAATATTTCTCAATATTAGGCATTGGGATGTCTAGGTACCCTAATACGCATTCTTAAAGACCTATTGGGCTCTTCAATAGACATGCAATTTTCCTGAATTTTACATTTAACATAGTGACCCATCCCTTGTTTGTAACTTCGAGTATATAAGATAAAATCTCAGCATTGAGGGTGAACGAAACACCACAAACAATATTTGTAATGGAGGTGGCAGAATCTGTTGCATTAATGTATAACTCCCTGGTTTCTTCCGTACCAATTCTTCGCCTATGATTTCCTTGAATAAGTAATTCAATCCATCCCCGGGCTTGCAAAAGAACTAGTAATTAACTCATATCATCACCCCAAACCCAATAACCACTCTTCCCCTAATTACACTTCTTCTGCTGAATGATATAACTCTAGAAGATGTGAGGAGTAGTTTCTTTGGAATCTGACTCTTTTGTTTTCGAAGTATTTGTTTTGCTACTCTTCTAGTACTCCACTATGTCATCATCAATGTCAATAGGATTGGGGGGGGGGATCAAACATATGTTGCAGAGGAGAATCTTCTTAGTCGACTTAGCCAGAAGCAATTCATCTTGAGTATGCTATACAGATCGAGTCACTCTAATCGGTGCCCTTACAAACTTATGTTGCACAGGGAGAATCTTCTTAGTCGACCTATGATATACCGTGGTTTCATAGTACTTTTAATGTTTTTTCCTTTAGTTTAATGTGTGTCCAAAAGCCTTTTGGTATTGATTTTTATGTAAGTTTCCCTTCATTTGCAGTAAATCTGTCTAAAGATGAACACATAAGTTTTTGAGCAAGAAATGCAGAAAAGTTACCACCTACAGAGCTTGTGACGGTCCATCGTTCCTGTGACGGTCCGTAGGTGGCATCATAATGAAGCTGCTGAAGGAAGATGGGGAATTCTGACCAAGTGTGGGGTTACGAAGTGCATGACGGACTGTCGTAGCCATGACGGTCCGTCCTGCCTGTTCGTCGTGATAATCAGAGAAGTAGTCCCAGTACCCAAATTCACACAAGTTTTAGTGTTATGGAATGGAGACCCTTGACGGACCGTCGTTCTTGAAATGGTCCGTCATACCTGTTCGTCGAGGGTAATGAAGAAAGAAGCAGAAGGATTTGTAAAGTATAGGATGACGAAGGCCATGACGGCTTGTCGTGACCACGACGGCCCGTCATAAGGTCCGTTGACCCAGCCGCATTTTGACAGATTTTCAGCAATTAGAGTCCTTCTTTTATTAGGTTTTTGTTTTTTATAAATAGATCAAAAAACCTCATTTTTGGGGTTAGACTCTCGTATAGTAAGACTCTTAGATAATTAGATTCTCTTATGTTAGACTCTTTGTTAGTAGACATTGTGATTGTGTTATACTTTTGAAGAATCTTTAGTCCTCTATTAATTTCAGTAATTGAGACACTTTTTCTAGAATTGATTGTTGGTGCGTTTGTTGATTAATCAAGTGAACTTCTTGATTTATTCTTTCTCATTGAAGTAAGTGCATGAATTCTTTTATTACATATATGAATATTGTGATTATGACTATGGGTAACTAAACTCCATAACTAGGGTTGTAGGAATAATGGGTGAAAATAAGGTAAAATCTAACTAAAATAACAATTCTAGAATAGTATCTTGCATGTATTGATAATTCTTTCGCTTAGAAGTCTTTTTAACGGATGGCCAACGTTAGAAATCGCCTTAATGATACTTGCCGAAACAAGGCGGTAGATAATAGGAAAAAAATTATCAACATAGAATAAGTATATACTATTTAATAGGCTAGTATTGATAGGTACGAGGTAATAACTTAGTCAAATATTGAATACAATGCTTAACATGAGGTAAATGTAAGGGTTAGTATAGCAACACATGTAGCCGAACCAAGGTGCGTAGTGAAATTTTTTAGATGCCGAACCAAGGATTTAGAAATACATAACTTATCAAGCTAGGAAAGAATTATTATAGTTAGAATTATCAAGTTAGGAACCTATGGGGAACACTTAAACCCTAGTTACTTTTATTAATTGATTAAACTCCAATATTTGAATCTGTTAGTTAGTTACTTTAATTTAGTTAGTTATCTTTATTAATTTAGAAATAACAACTCCCCTTTTATTGTCTTCTGTTTTTTAAGGAGATAATTGACTAAATAATAGTAATAATAGATTGAAGTTAAGTCTGAACTATTTCCTCGTGGTAACGATCCCAACCTCATTAGTTAGGTTCTTTACTTGATACGACCGCTTAACTTATTATTTGAGAAGTAAGTTTGAGCGTATCAAATTTTGGTGCCGCTGCCGGGGAAAGTAGCTTTTAGATTAAGTTAAACTTATTACTAAAGTTTAATGAATATTTTCTTGATTTACTTTTCTATTGTTTTTAATTCTTGCAGAACTATCTTCCTTGTATGCCGAATACACGGAGAGGAAGAGAACCCTTGTTTCCCTACAATCACGAATTAGAGCGTACACTACGCAATATGAATTGAAACTTGGGAATTCATGATGATGATCCAAACCAAAACATCCCAGCTCCGGTTGATATTCATGGTCAATTATTACCCGATGATCCGGCTTAAAATCAACAAAGGGGACAGAATCCCGCTCCACACCCTCAAGAATACTACATAGTCTATGATAATATAGCAAACTCTGATGGGGCACTTGTCTTGCCCCCTCTACCACCAGGACACACCTTTGTTGTAACTAGTAGTCTGACGCAAATGCTCACATCCAGAGGTTTGTTTTCAGGGCTACCTTTTGAGGACCCACATGCCCATACAGTTAAGGTAAGGGCAGTGTGTAAAAGTTGTGTAGGGAGGCCTGATTTGGATTTGGATCTAATAGGGCTAAGAGTCTTTCCTTTCTCACTGACGGGAGAGGCTGCTATTTGGTTTACTGAGCTCCCTTATAATTCAATTTTCACTTGGAACCAACTAAGGGATGTTTTCTTAGCACGCTACTACCCGGTCTCCAAGAAACTATACCACAAAGACATAGTGAACAACTTTGTGGCACTACCAGGAGAGTTAGATAGTAGTTCTTGGGATAGATTCACCTCATTTTCAAGAAGCGTCCCCAATCACCGCATAGATGATGAGTCACTAAAGGAATACTTTTATCAGGGACATGATGATAATAATAAAGCGATGTTGGATACTATAGCGGGTAGTTCTTATGGGAAGTGTCCTTATGCCGAGATTGCTGAAAAGTTAGAGAAAATCTCCCGAAATAATAAAGCTTGGAGTACTAGAAAGTCAGATACTGGAAGAAATGCCTTCACAATGCAATCCACACATAAAACACAGCCACAGATGAGATTCATGAAGAGATGGCTCAGATGAGAACTGAGCTAGGGTTGGTATTAAAACATGTCACTAAGGGTTGCAGAAAAGATAAATGCAGTGTCCTTATGCTGGTATTGCTTAAAAGTTAAAGAAAATATCCCGGAACAATAAAGCTTGGAGTACTAGGATGTCAGATAGTGGGAGAAATACCTTCGCAGTGCAATCCACTCTCAACCCAGCCACAGATGAGATTCGTGAAGAGATGGCCAAGATGAGAACTGAGCTTGGGTTGGTATTAAAACATATCACTGGGGGTGCAGAAAATATAAATGCAGTCAACTACTTGTCTAAACCACCACCACCAAATGATGGATGCGATTATGAGGAGAATTCCTATGCTGTAAATGAACAGCCGAGGGGTTTCCGACCGAGTGCCCAAGGCACAAATCAGGAGAATTGGAGCCAAGGTCAAGCAAACCAAGGTCGGATCTATGGTAACTATAACTGGGAGGGTCATTATGTCTTAGATGGAAACTACAACCGCGACAACAACTTCAACAGGGGTAACTATGATAACAGAAATTATATGAATGTGCCCTATGTCCTTCCTCAAAATTATGAAGTTACTCCTCGGGATGGTGGAGATAGTATGGCATGAGTTGAGGATATGTTTCACAAAATGATGAGGAGATTCGATGCTAGTGATGAGCACATTAAAGAGTTAAGGAGTGATATAGCAAGTATTGGGGAGAAAGTCGATACACATGAAATATCGATTAAGCAGATTGAGTTGCAAATGGCCCAATTATCTGCGACTGTGAACGCACGGTAACCGGGCACTCTTCCTAGCAACACTTTCCGAAATCCAAAAAATGATGGACATTGTATGGAAATCACTACTTGCGGTGGTAACCAAACCATTGACCCACCCATGTCGTCTAATGAGAAAAAGGTGACAAAAGATAATTATTAAGTGATAGAGGTTAATGGTGAAGTAGAACATAACACTGGAAAATATGTTGAAGTGCCTACAAATGTAATTCCCATGCCTAGACCACCACCCCCTTTCCTCAAAGATTAGTGAAAAAGACCGAGGATGGTAAATATTGGTGTTTTATAACAATGTTGAAGAAGCTTTCTAGTAATGTACCTTTGGTAGAATCTCTAGAACAAATGCCCAGTTATGCCAAGTTTATGAAAGATATGGTTACAAAGAAAAGATCGGTCACTTTCGAGGATGATGATAGAATGCAGCATTGTAGTGCTATTGCTACAAGATCTCTCGTACAAAAAAAAAGATCTGGGTGCGTTCTCTATTCCTTGTATAGTCGGATCATTACATTTTGCGAAAGAATTATGTGATCTGGGGGCAAGAAAAAATCTCATGCCCCTCTCGATTTAAAAGAAGTTGGGTTTTGGTGACCCAAAGCCCACTGCGATGCGGCTACTGATGGCTGATCGAACAGTGAAAAGGCCTATAGGATACTCCATGATGTGCTAGTAAAAGTGGAGTCTTTCATATTTCTGGCAAATTTTGTTATTCTAGATTGTGAAGTTGATTTGTGCCTATTATTCTTGGGAGGCCATTCCTTTCTACGGGTAGAGCCTTAGTTGATATGTAAAAGGGGCAGATGAAATTTCTGTTGAACAATTAAGAAGCGACCTTCAACATTTGTTGGTCCATGTGGTAGAGTGGTGAGCTCCAATCTATATATGTTATATCCTACAAAGAGAAGATGAAGAAGCACCATGACCTAAAAATTGAAAAACGAGAGTTTATGGTCAGGGATTTGGTGCTTTATACATTTCTAGGTTGCGTTGGTTTCCGGGCAAGCTCAAGTCGAAATGGACTGGCCCTTACTTTATTACCCAACTATTCCCTCATGGAGCAGTTGAGTTAGAAACCAAGGAGGGTGTGTGGTTTAAGGTGAATGGACAAAAAATAAAACTCTATTCTGGGAATGCTCAATAAACGAATGAAATGATCGAGGCACTCAATCTTGATGAAGGTTGAGTAATCAAGTGTCCTCAGTCATGCCGCAACATTAAATCAGGCGCTGGTTGGGAGGAAACCCAATACTTATAGTTTTTCTTTCTAGAAATGGTAGCATTTTCTACTAATGGGTTTTAAATTCGCAGGCACATCACCAGGAAATTTTGCAGAAAATCACTCTGCAACAGGCACTAACGGACGCATAAACGACCGTCACGCATGTGACGAACCGTCGCATGTATCCGTCGTGCCAGGTACTTCTTTAAGTTATTATCAAAACTAGGGATCACGTGACGGAACCCATGACGGACAGTCGCATCTGCTATGGGCCATCATTGGAGACTCGTTGCGTCATTAATGAGCGTGCCCAACCCAACCCGGCTGGGGGTATTTTAAAAGTTCTTAACGTTTAAAAACCCCACCCCTTCACTTCACCCATTTCCTTCCCTCTTTCTCCCATTTCCCTCCCTTTTCAACTTCAAACTTCCTACCTCTCTTCTCTATCAACTGATCACTTCCCCAATTCCCCGAATTCCTAAAATCTACTATCTACTAGTCAGAGTCTACTGGTGTGGTTCTGTTCTTGCTAACCAAGTGCCTCACTTGCTTGTCTTTCTCCTGTTCTTAGGTATGTGTATCTGATTTCTACCCATTTACATTGCATTTTTGTTTATCAATTAGTATTAACCTGTTTCTTATTGATGGCTCTTCATTCTTTTATCCAATTTGGTCTGACATAGGTTGAGAATCCTCAAATTGCCTTATTAAAACTATAGAATAGGTGCTTTAAAATTGCTAGTTTACTAGGTATTTAGGTTAGAAATATATGGGTTATCACTAAGTATTCAATGTGAGTCACAGAGGATGAATGTGGAATCCTCAGTTCTGTCACTAAATGACAGAACGAGACCCCGATGACGGACCATAGTACCCACGACGGATCGTTATAGGGTCCGTTCCAACACCCCCAACACCTCGCTGTCCAATTTTCTTCAAGTGTCCACCAACAGATACATGCGACGGACCGTCGTTCCCATGAAGGTCCATCCTACACAACCGTTCTGGTTGTCAGAGACCCTATTACTAAGGGTCTCCCACCTTTTTCTAAGTGTCCTCTTACGGATATGTACGACAGACTGTCGTACTCTCGACGGAACAACCTGCACAACCGTCATGACGGTCAGAGACCCCTCTCCTAAGGGTCTCCTTAGTTTTTCTAAGTACCCCACGACGGACATCAACGATGAAGCGTCATCTTCACAACGTTCCGTCCTGCTTAGCCGTCACACTTGTCAGAGACTTTCCTTAAGGGGTCTCCACATCAACATAGTTGAAGTAAGACATGACGGACCCCATAACGGTCCATTGTAATCACGACGAGCCGTCACCTAGTCCATCGTGTTTCACTGTCATTGCAGAAAAGTCATCACAACTTAGCTCTTATATTTATTTTGTGTCATTTTTGCTCGTCTTGTTTTCTCCTTCTCGTACTAATATTGATTCTTTATAGGTACTATCTCTAATGGCACCATAACATAATCGAGTTTACGCATATGGGCGTTCAAAGTTTGTCGCCCCATCTGCCTACCTAGTCATATAATCTGATGATGAGCATGATCCCGAGTACATGCCCCCTGGCACTGTCCCTCCATCACGAGCTGCAAGGGATACCAGAGCTACACCAAAAAAGGTGGCGTCCGGCATAGTCACTGCCTCCCAGTCTGATGAGGAGCACACACTGACCGGCACACCTTCTGGGTCAGCTACACATGAAGAAGGAGCGTTTGGATCCTCAGGAATTTCGTGGTCGGAGGAAGACTCCGGGTTTGCCGATGTCCCTTCCCCCGCCACATCTGCACAGTCTGCCTCGTCTGATAAGGCTGACAGCTTTGATTCTACTCTAGGCTCACCAACTCGTGCTCTCACCCCGGTTACCGACCATCCCAACCGGTGGTGCATCGATGGGCAATATCATGTTTATTCAGATGCCAAGGTTCTGAATGATAAAGGAATCATGACACGGACCCTTACACTGGAGAGTCGGGTCCTTACGGGAAGTCTCACCATTATGCCAGATATTCACTACCTTTTCATTAAACACTGACTAGAGTGGACAACTCGTTCTTTAGACTGTTATAGTGAGGAGTTGGTCTGAGAGTTTATGCCTCTTACGTGTCTACTCTCACATCACAGATAGATAGGCAGGCTGCCCCTGCCAAACAGGCCCCATTTGAGCATGTCCGAGTACGTGGCATTCAGGTCTATATCTCCCTGCCCACCATTCACCGATATCTATACGGCGAGGATGTTTATGCCAACAGAACCCCTCTCACCGCCGAGTTCGACTACCGGTGGAAAATTGTAAAAGATGGATAATTCTTGCGTGAGCCATCGCTGAGAGAGACCACCAAGAGGTGGATGGCCTTGCACTTCTCTGTTGATGGAGAAGGTGCCGACTGGGCAACAGAGCCGAACGGAGCCATCAAGAAGGCAAACTTGACCTTCACGGCTAAGTTCATATGGTTGATTGTCCGCTACTTCCACGACCGTTGATAATATAGTCACATGGGATCGTGCAGTTCTGATGGCGGCGATGATAGCCGGGTTTGAGGTGGACTTCACCTGGCTTCTATAGGCGGTTATGCATGAAGGGGCTTTCAAGGTCACAACTACATACCCTTTTCTGTGCATGATATTTTCCCTATGCAGGTTCGTAGGTGTGCCTATATGACATATTGATCAGATCAAGACTCCATTGGGCACTATTGATATCGGCCTCATCAGGGACGAGGACAATGATTTGGCTCCACTAGAGGGCCCCGTCCAGAGTGTCCTCCATTTGGTGAAAATCTAGCTGAGTATGGTAGCACATTCTCGCACGGCTACGCAGGCTGCTTCTGAAACCACTGACACTACCCTGATTAAGTCTATCCCGGGTAGTAGCACTGTCCCGAGCACCTCTCGCTCAGCCCATTTCCCCCACTCTGGTCTCGCTTACTAGGGTCCAGAAACTAGATGCACAAATGGCTACACTTCTGCATCACATCCAGCCTTGGATGCAGAGGTCTATTGCAGAGGCAGAAGAGCGCTTCGAGCGTAAAATGGTCCAGCACATAGAGCGGAAGATCGAAGAGCGCTTGGATGCTTTTGAGTTGCGGGTGCTAGCGTTGACATCTTCTCAAGTCGACATGTCGACCCTTCAGGCTGTGGTGGAGAGTCTGCGAGCGGACATTGATATGATCCTAGAGGGTAGGGTGCCTGAGTCTGAGGCCCCTTCTGCAGAGCCTGCTGAGGACACAGTGATGGCGGCCTTATTCGCCACTTCTGAGATTCCACCACCTCCCCCTCGAGAGCATGCCAAGAGGTGCAAGGGTCGAGATAAGGATGAGGCTACAGCAAGAAAGAAGGAGCACCGTGAGATGGAGGCTATGAGGAGAGCCTCGCTTGCTGATGAGGAGGTGTGTAAGATCAGGATTGTAGAGTCAACTACTGGGGCATCTAGCTCCAGAGATGTGGTGATAGCAGGAGGCACTGGTGATAGTTTTGTTGCTGATGAAGACACTACTGAGGGTGTCCAGACTACAAAGGTAGTGGGTTCCAGGAAACCGGACCCACCAGCTTGCTGATTGTCGGCGCTTTGTGCCCCAGGTTTGCTTCATTTACCACTCTTGTATTTTATTTTTTATGCATTGGGGACAATTGCATGTCTTTTTGTTGTGGTTGGGGTAAATGGAAAGTGAGTGCTAGGGTGAAGTTTGAGTAGCCCAATTTACTATCCTCTTTTGGGGTTTTCTTGCCTGTGTTCTTTTTCCCCAAGAGACTGATTATTTTAATTGTTGAACCGGCATGTCTATATCATTTGTACATAGTTTAAATATGAAGCATTATAGCTAAAATGATATCCTAATGAAATGAAAATGATGCATGACTAGGCATAGTAATTGATAAATGTGTGGCTCTAAGCATGACATAGAGATAGACCATTGCATGACCCTAAGTTAAAATTTCGAACTAGGTGTCTGATAATCTGGTAGAGTAATGACATGTCAAGTGAGTGTGAGGAAAATTTGAATAGTCCACTATTTGTACTGAGCTAGAACTTGCCTGGTTAGTCCTGCTAAAAGTAAGTTGTAATAGACAATTAGGAAAGGATCATAGGCCCTTGTTCAATATAGCCAATTTTTAGCCTAGATAAAAAAATGAATGAAATTAATCCCTCTTTGATCCAAATGATTTGAGCTTAAAATAGACCTTTCTTTTTCACCCCAACTGATCTTTTCTGGAAATAATGTGTTGGACCTGGTCCCTCCTTGGACATGTGCACCTCAGCTTATGCCAAAAGCATAAGTTGAGGGTCGCTAATGCAGTAAACAACCTTTTCATGGACCTGACCCAACTTTGGGTATTCTGTACTTCGACTTATGGCAAATCCATGAGTTGAGGGTGGCTATTATGAGGAATGCTCTGGAAAGTGGGGAAGAAAGAACAAAGAGAGAGAGAGAAAAGAAAAGTAAAGTGACTCAAGAACCAGTTGAAATAAAAAAAATACAATAAATACAAGCAAGAAAAGAAGAGAGTCACTTACACAAATGAAGAAAGAAGGGAAAATAGCAAGGTGAAAGAATATTAGAAATTGGGAGAAATAAAATGATAAAAAGTGGTATGTTTAGCCATTATGTCAAAGTGGGCAAAAATTCATTAAAGTTAACATGAATATACCTTACCTGACCCTGAGCCTATGTTACAAGCTAAGAAAGTCCTATTGTGATCCTAAGAGTTGTATAGCAAACTTAAAGAAGTGAAAATAAGGGCAAGCTTATGGCAATATGTATGAACGACTTGTGGATTTGTTCTGAGAGTAAGTGTTGAAAAGTAATCCTCATACTCAAACTGAAGTCATTGTGTGACAAATGAGGATGTTGTTTTGAAGTAAGGACACTAGTTGCAATACCGGAAATAGTAGCACCTCAGTGAGAAATTGAAGAGGGTAGGTGTCAGTGTGTGGTGAGTCTGTTTCATGGTCCGATTCCACATAATTCAAGCCCAATAGTGACAACATGCATAAACATGATGAGACTGATCGGGATTGATAGCCAAATGAATGCGAAAGCTAAAACATGGATACTATTGTACAAAGATTTTGTAGTGAGTCATAGTTCATCGCTTGAGGACAAACAACGAATTTATGTTGAGGGTGTTGATATACCGTGGTTTCACGGTATTTTTTATGTTTTATCCTTAAAATTAGTGTGTGTCCAAAAACCTTTTTGTATTGATTTTTATGTAAGTTTCCCTTTATTTGCAGGAAATCTGTCTAAAGATGAAAGCGGAAGTTTTTGAGAAAGAAATGCATAAAATTTACCACCTACAGAGCTTGTGACGGTCCGTTGTTCCTATGACGGTTCGTAGGTTGCATCGTAGTGAAGTTGCTGAAGGAAGATGGGGAAGTGTGACCAAGTGTGGGGTTATGAAGTGCATGACGGACCATCGTAGCCATGACGGTCCGTCCTTCTGGTTCGTCGTGATGATCCGAGAAGTAGTCCCAGTACCCAATAAGTGTTATGGAATGGAGACCCTCAACGGACCGTCGTGCTTGAAGCGGTCCTTCATACCTATTCGTTAAGGGTAATGAAGAATGCAGCAGAAGGATTTGTAAAGTATAGGATGACGGAAGCCATGATGGCCCATCGTGACCACGACGGCCCGTCACGAGGTCCTTCAACGTAGCCGCGTTTTGACAGATTTTCAGCAATTAGAGTCCTTCTTTTATTAGGTTTTTGTTTTTTATAAATAGTTCAAAAAACCTCATTTTTGGGGTTATACTCTCTTATAGTGAGACTCTCAGATAGTTAGATTCTCTTATGTTAGACTCTTTGTTAGTAGACTTTATGATTGTGTTATACTTTTGAAGAATCTTTAGTCCTCGATTAATTTCAGTAATTGAGACACTTTTTCTGGAATTGATTGTTGGTGCGTTTGTTGATTAATCAAGTGAACTTCTGGATTTTAATTATTTCTCATTGAAATAAGTGCATGAATTCTTATATTACATATATGACTATTGTGATTATGACTATGGGTAAGTAAACTCCCTAACTAGGGTGTTGGGAACCATGGGTGAATAATAAAGTAAAATCTAACTAAAATAACAATTCTAGAATAGTATCTTGCATTTATTGATAATTCTTTTGCTTAGAAGTCTTTTTAACGGATGGCCAACGTTAGAACTCGCCTTAATACTACTTACCAGAACGAGGTAGATAATAGGAAAAGAATTATCAACATAGATTTAATATATACTATTTAATAGGCTAGTATTGATACGTACAAGGTAATAACTTAGTAAAATATCAAATACAATGCTTAATATGATGTAAAGGTAAGGGTTAGTATATCAACACACATAGACGGACCAAGGTGCGGAGTGAAATTTTCTATATGCCAGACCAAGGATTTAGAAATACATAACTTATCACTTTGCATGCAAGATACAAGGAAAGAATTGTTATAGTTAAAATTAAAAAGTTAGGAACCTGTGGGGAACACTTAAACCCTAGTTACTTTTATTAATTGATTAAACTCCAATATTTGAATCTGTTAGTTAGATACTTTAATATTTTAGTTATTTTTATTAATTTAGAAATAAAACCCCCCCTTTTATTGTCTTTTTTTTTCTAAGGAAATAATTGACTAAATAATACTAATAATCGATTGAAGTTAAGTCTGAACTATTTTCCTCGTGGGAATGATCCCAACCTTATTAGTTGGGTTCTTCTAGTACTCCACTATGTCATCATCAATGTCAATAGGATTGGGGGGGGGGGGATAAACTTATTTTGCACAGGCAGAATTTACTTAGTCGACCTAGCCAGAAGCAATTCATCTTGACTATGCTATATAGATCAAGTCACTATAATCGGTGCCCTTACAAACTTATGTTGCATAGGGAGAATCTTCTTAGTCGACCTAGCTAGAAGCAATTTTTATTGACTGTTCTATACAGATCGAGTCACTCGAACCGGTGCCTTCACTGATGGATCAGAAATAGGACTTTCTTGTTCCTCAGGAAGAATCATTACAATGGGTTGACATGAGATTACACAGAGTCGTGACCTAAGTCTTCTAGAAAGAAATTGGATCAATGGAATATCATTTTCCTTATCATGAGAGGGATGAACTTGATCCTTCAAGTATAAAAGTTCCCCCCTCACTACGTTCAATGGTTTCTTCTCCAAAATCAGACCCCAAATTTTTGTTTCTTCTTTCCCCCAGAGTTGATGCTTTTTCCTTGAAAGGGTATGCATTATGGGTTATTCCATAAGAGTCGATGGACATGACATCACGTAAGACAAGCGAGATTTCTGGATTATTGAAAGGGATGATAACCTGGTTAAGATTTGACGAGAAAACCATGATAGGGGAGGGAATTGGTACAATGATGGAGTTGTTTAGTGGAGATGGAGTGTTTTGATGGATGAAAAAGAATGAAATGGAGCTTAGAGTGAGATTTCTTGGGATGTGAAAGGGTTTTTGGAGAAGTGAGAGAGATGGATTTGAGGTTTCATAAGTGTCAATGGATTTTTTTTGGAGGTTTTACATCATGATTTCTCACAATAATCTCAACGGAAAAGAGTCTAAAATATCGTCGAAGTATTGAAAATGGTACAAAATTACCTTCTAATCCATCTATTGACTCCGTAATGCCTTTCTCATACACCTTTGAGTTCAAAATTGACCGCTTATCTACCGGTTTAAATAAAAATTGCTTAAATGTTTTTTTTTAAAATATTTGACGTTCAACTATTGGTTATAATTTAATTTATTAATATTATTTATAAACCAACCACTACCCACTCATTACTAATTAAATCTCACCCAGTTAATAAATCAACTCTAATATTAAAATAGCCTTGAACACTAATAAAATAATGACAAAATTATTCGAGTCCAAATCGAAACCACAATTTCAAACTTGAATTTGAAATTTACGATTAAAGGTAAAGAAGTAGTGCATCTCGAATTAATTCATTCCTTTTTAAAATATAATTGTATAAATATTTATGGTTTTTTTTTTAAATATTAACATTTTAATATATTATTTTTATAAAAATTATCATCACATAATTGAGACGAAGGAATAATTAAGATAAACATGGTCAGACTTTTATGTTTATCGATAATTTTATTTAGAAACTTGAGTTATAATATGTTTTTATTGGGGACTTGAATGCATGATAATGTACTTCAATAGATATTTTTGCCTCAAATTTTTAGAAACACTCATTGGCAATAAATTTTCTGTTGTGGCATTAGTAATGGGGTAAATTTATTAATTGGACGGGGTTTGATTAGTATTGAGTGGATAGTGAATTTATTTATAAATTATATTATTAAGTTAAATTATAACAAATATTTGAGCGCAATGTATTTTAAAAATATTTAAATAATTTAAATTTAAACCGTTAAAGAAGTAGTCAATTTTGAACCCAATGATGGATGACAAGGGTATTTTGGAGCCAATAGGTGGGTGTGAAGGATATTTTGGAGTCAATAGGTGGATGGAAGTAGTTTTATACCATTTATAATAATTTAAGGGTATTTTAGACCCTTTTTCACAATTTCAAAGAGGAAACGGGTAATGTGCACTACAAAGTATGTTAGTAATGTTCTAATAAGTAGTATACATACCTTCCTTTGTAGAATAGTTTTCCTTAAAGTCCTAATTCCTTGAGTCTCTAATTTCTTGATAATAATAGAATTTTTAATCACAAGTCATTATGAGTACTGGTACAACAACAAAAGAACATGTAAATTTGGGACCAATCTATTTTATGAGCAGAGATGCTTAGGCAATGTTTAAAATCCCTAATTCCAGTTGGTTCCTTTCAAATTGATCCCTTGCTAATGCCTTAGTAAGGATGTCAGCAATTTGTTGTTAAGAGGCGCAAAAATTCATCGAGATTAGCCCTTTCTCAACATTGTCCCTAAGGAAGTGATGATGGATGTCTATATGCTTTGTTTTCTTGTATGATTTTTTGCAATTTTTTTGCACTTGTGTTATCACAGAAGATGGGAACACAATCAATACTAAGACTGAAATCACTGAGTTTTTGTTTCATCCATAGTAGTTGAGCAAAACATGAGGCTTCTGCTACACATTCAACTTTTGTTGTAGATAATGCAACCGACTTTTGTTTCTTTGATCCTCAAGAGATTAAGCATGATCCTAGAATTTTAGCCACACCTGTGGTACTCTTTTGATCTTCAAGATAACAATCATATTTCTCATTTGCATACCCTGCTTATTCAAAATTACTCCCCTTAGGATATCATAGTCCTAAATATGGTTCCTTTGAAATACCTAAGAATTCTTTTAGCATCTTGAAGATGAGATTCTTTGTGTTGGTTTGAAACCGCACATATTCCTACGTTGAACACAATATCAGCCCTGCTGTCAGTAATATTCAGAAGTGACCCTATCATGCCTCTATATAATTTTTGTTCCACAACAGTATTTGTTCCTTCCAGGTCAAATTTTCTAGCCCTAGCTATTCGAGTATCAATTTCTTTAGTGTCTTCCATTTTGAATCTTTTGAATAATTCCTTGACATACTTTTGCTGATGAATGGAAGTACCTACATGTGTTTGCCCTAGTTGAAGTCCTATAAAGTAGTTTAACTCACCAATCATCATCATCTCAAACTTATTGCTCACAAGATTGAAAAATTTGTTTATGAGAGCCTTATTTGTTGCTCCAAAGATTATTTCGTACAATCAATAGGTCCTTTCCTTTGTTTCTAAGAAAATGTGCGTTGTGAATTTTATCTCTTGAATATTCATGGATTATGAGAATCCTTGACAATCTATCATACCATGTCCTTGGAGCTTGATTTAACCCATAAAGAGCCTTATCAATTTTATAGACATAGTCAGGATAGTTATTGTTCTCAAAGCCAGGGGTTGTTTAACAAATACTTCTTCTTTTAGTATCCCATTAAGGAATGAACTTTTTACATCCATTTGTTCGAGGTAGAACTCCACATGATATGCAAATTCTATGAGTAATCTAATTGCCTCCAACGTTGCCACAGGTGCAAATATTTCATCATAATCTATTCTTTTTTCTTGATTGTACCCCTAGACTACCAGCCTACCTTTGTTTCTTGTTATAGTACCATGTTCATCTAACCTTTTTTTTAAAATACCCAATTTGTACCAATTATAATTCTGTTTAGGTACTAGATGCAAAACTTTACTCCTTTCAAACTGATTTAATTCCTCTTCCATGGTTGTAATCTCGTCTTCATCATGGATAAGAATGCATTATGGGCACAATGATTTTTTATCCCTTATCTGGTTGTTATTCCAAAAGTGAGATCAGCAAGTCAAAATTGTCCAACGGATGTGATCCTTAGTATTTGTAATCTTTCAGAACCAGATTTTATTGTCTTGTATCCTTACCATCATTCAGATCGATTTGGTTTTCTTCAAACATCTTTTTAGAAACATCATCATTATCATGTGTTTCAATATTGTCTCTGTATTAGATTGACCTATTTATTGTATCTATTCCTATATAGAGTCAGTGTACTCTTTTGATGGCACTTCATTTTCATGAAAGTCTTGGTTAGACATATTGTTGCTTTCATCAAATATAATATGCACACTCTCTGCTACATACATTATTCTTTTGTTTAGTACCCTATAGGCTTTACTATGTGTGGTGTATCCTAAAAAAATCCTTTGTCACTTCTAGCATCAATTTACCTAGTAGAATTTTTCCATTGTTGTGAATAAAGCACTTACATCCAAACACTCTTAGATGGGAGGTTTTGGGTTTTCTGCCTTTTAGCAGTTGAAAGGCAGTTTTATGTAACACTGGTATGGACATCCATCTATTTATAATATAGCAAAAAGTATTTATAGATTCTTCCCAGTTTTAGTTGGAAATTTTATTTGCAATCATCATGGTTCTAGCCATTTTTGCAAGGTTCTATTCTTTCTTTCGACTACACCATTTTATTGAGGGTTCTAGGGGGCAGAGAAATTATGGTCAACTCCATCGACATCACAATAATGGGAAAATATTGTGTTTTCAAATTCAGTTCCATTATCAAATCTGATTGCCATTAATATATTATTTTTTATTCAAATTTCCTTAAAGATTTCTTGTTAATAAGTAGAATGCTTTGAATGGGTCATCTTTCGATGTAAAGAATAGTGCCCAAGTGAACCTAGTATAGTCATCAACTAATACAAACACGTATCTTTTCCCTCCCCCGCTTTTGACTCTCATTGGTCCCCATAAATCCATGTGTACCGATTCTAAGAACCTGGTTGAGCTTATCACATGTTTTGATTAAAGGATGATTTTATTTGTCTCCCTAGAGGCAGGTTTCACACACCTTTTCTTCTTTGAATTTTGTTTTAGGTAGTCCTATTACTAAGCCTTCGTGATAAGTTTAAAAAGTTGTACTTGGCTAGAGTGACCTAATCGGTTATGACACAGTAAAGGATCTTTATCCAACACGGTTAGACATATTAGATTCACATCTGATGTGATTGACGTGCCTATAGTGTAGACCTATTTGTCTATTTTTCCAATTGAGACTACATTTTTGTAATTAGATTAATTACTACAACACCAATGGTTAGGTAGGTTACCTTATTTCCCTTGTTGCATAGTTGGGTATCCTAAGCAAATTGTGTGTCAGTCCTTCCACGTAGTACACCTTTTCAATTGAATGTTCATCAGATATTCCAATCTTACTAATGCCTCTGATTTGTCCCTTTTTTCCACCACCAAAAGCTACCATTCTACCTTTTCGTTTTCACATGAGAGAAACATTGTGTTGTCCAGTCATTTGTCTTAAGCAAGTACTATCCATATACCAATGTTGCTTGCATTCTGTCACTTCTTCCTCCATTCGTTCAAAGTGTGATTTAGATTCAGGTTCAGATTCTTCTATTGCCATCAAGGCAATGTCATCAACATCTTCTTCATACATGTTTGAACCTATTCCCAAGGCGTATTAATTGCTTGTTCCTTCTCTTTATTTTTATTTTTCTAAAAAGTTCCCTCTTCTCTTTTTCAGCCCTTTCTTTCTCCATTATACTTCCCACATAGGTAAGTCTTTAATCGAATGATCAATTTTACCACAATTGAAGCATCCTCCACTTTGTGGTTTCTCTATAGTCTTTCCCTTAATGGGTGGTGACTTTTTACCAGAGTTTATTCCCCTTTTGAAGAGTTTCATGAAGTTGCCTCTTATCAGTGTTAAATCCTCATCATCTATTTTTTGATTCATCACTTTCAGTTACTTTGAGTCCAAGATTTTTCTCTTTGTTTCCTTCACTTCTTTTTTCAACATTCATCTCCTACATTTTGATATTTCCTACCATTTAATCCGAAGTTATATTAGTTACATCCTTGTCTTCTCCGATTGTAGTGACTTTTATTTCACATGATCTAGGCAAGGTCCTAAGCACTTTGTCTACTTGTTCCTTAGTGGTATATACCTTCCCCAAGGAGATTAAGTCGTTTACCACAATAGTAAATCTGGTGAAAATGTGTTGAAGTGATTCTTTGAATTTCATCTTGAAGGCTTCATATTCAGATCATAGTCTTGGCAATACTGAATTTTCAAACTTGAGTTGTACCTTCGTGAGTGGTCTGCAAATTGTCCCATATTTGTTTTTCAGAGGTACAACTTAAGATGCAATTAAACACATCAGGTCCTAGACTACATACATGAATGCATTTGACTTTTGCATCGTTTTACAACATCTTGTAGTCAACTTCTCCATATTTTTCTTTAGGATTTGGAACAGTGTTTCCTTCACTATCCGTAAAAGTAGGAGTTAATAGTCCATCATTGATTCAAACCCATAATACTTAGTCTTCATTTTGAACTAAGTCTTCCATCCTCATCTTCCACTATAAGTAGTATTGTCCAGTGAATAATGGTGGATTGTTGATGTGCCATCCCTGACCATGTCAAAGAGGAGGTGATGAATGCTTGATTATCTTATATTGAGTTATTAGACTTTTTTAAGATAACCTTGCTCTGATACCACTTGTTGGAATTCTGACTACCTTAATTATATAAGGAACAAGTACTAATGACTTGTTTATCACTGTTTGAAGTTAGAAATAAATAACTTGATAAAAGTAACTTGTTCACAATCTCGTATATTTATATCCCCTTGAAATAACACATCGAATACACAGTCAAGTAACCTACGGAATCATAAACTACAATTCCTAGATACCCAAGACAAAAACCCCAAATTTAAGTCATCTATATTACTCCAACTTCTTGAAAATGAAACATATTTACGACACTTGATTGTAAATAAAACTCCTAAATACAATATTACATCCTTTATCTCAACTCGCAACTCTCCCCAATTTTTATATCAAAACTCTCTCATACCTCTTAACCGTGTTCTATATTTTTTTCTCAATGTAAGTGTGCAAATTTTTCTTATAAAAATATCGCTTATTTATAGATCTGAAACTCCACAAAGTCCTTGTTCAACTCAACCTTGTCTTTGCCGCCTCAAATCCTTGTTGAGCTCGATTTGGGCTATTATTTTTCCTCGGCTTGGAAAGAAAAATTTACTCATGGTTTTTTGTCAAATAAATAGGAAGTAGGTTTCCTTAATTAGATAAGAAAACTTTATTCATCAAGAAATCCTTCTTCTACTCATTTTAGATAAAAACACTTTGTATCACATTAGCACGACATGTTCTATGAACTTTGACATTCTTCGAAATCAGAAGCTTCTAACAAAAAGGTGTCTCAGTATCGAATCACTTGAATTATGCCACAGGATATCATAAAATATTTTTGATGCAACACTACGAATAAATTGATAAAGGATCCCTATAATATTTGAGAACACAAATACAGTGATTTGAGCATGATAGAGAAACGTAATGGCAACATATGCATAGAGAATACTAAAAGAACGAACCAAATATTAAAAACATCATTACAGTATTCAAAGAGAAAATAATCACAAATCTAAGATGAAATAGAAAGCAAAAGAACAATTTTAGTATATAACAAGAATGGGCGGCAGGAATAACCCATTTATGAGCAGCGTTGTAGGATGACAAGATTGAAAGGATGCTTTAACCACCAATCCCAAATAACTCAATTCCAAAATAGGTGACCAAAACCCTTTGAAATATGAACACTATTGACCTAAAAATCTATCTTTGTTACGTATATATGTTTTGTAAATTTCAGACCATTTTCCTTTTTTTTTTCCTTTTTTCTAGTCCCTAATTTGTTCATCCCCAAAACCTAACAACAAGATGAACACAATATTTTATAGGTGAAATTAGGACTCCGAAAAAAGGGTGGATTGGGAGGATTCATATTCAAAATATTGAAGTTCCCAAGTATAAGCTGGAATTGAGTACGATTCTAGTAAAATTCTCAAATGGAAAAATGAAGGGAGTTATCGGATTCAAGGAGAAAGAATGATCCAGCATCGAGATTGAAATACCTGGAATCTGTATGAGAAAACAAAGGAGAGAAGAGGGTCACGCGACTTGGATTTTGGGCTCGCAATTTTGGGCTTGGTCCCTGGACTAGGATTTGATTTTTTTTTCTAATAGGTTTGCATTGTTACGAAGAATATGTGAGAACAGTGGTGGGTTTTCTGCTTTCATGTATATAGTTATAGTATTTGATTTATTTTTATTGAATTATTCGGTGGGTCTTTTATGAACAATTGAAAATGGGCCTAGGATGATAATTGATTCAATTTGGGGGGGGGGGGAGGGGAGGGGGCTATAAGTGTAACTCAAAAGATGACCAAATGGATTGCAAACTTGGCTATGTAAATTAAGAGTTTCAACTAAAATTGAATTATGTTGGTGAATTCGGCTAAATATTAAATAAGACACATTTATAATTAATGAGCTTTTAACCTTAACAAAATAAAGTAATTAACTTAATTATAAACTAATTAACTCAAAATACAAAACATTAATTAAGTAAATAAATATTTGAATAAAACTAAAATCTTTTTGAGACCATTTTTGAACATTTATAAAATATACTAATTAGACACATAATTATATAAATATCATATTTATTATTTTAAAGTTTACAAAAATGGAAAAATTACTTAAAATGACTTGAAAAATATTTTGAATTTTATAAAGTCAATTATTTTAAATCATTTGTAATTTAGGAAGCTCTATGATTAATTTATATTATGGAGGTCTTAAAATTGGGTGTCAACAATCGTCCCTCGTTTGACCTTGATTGACGAAAGAAATTCAAGACAAATAAAATTGACGAATCCAATTTTAATAGGCCACATCTTCATCTTTAACAAAGGGATTTTGGTATGGATTTTAGGAATATGGCTAAACCATAAAATTAGATTTCCTACATATCTCAGGCTTTATGAGAATTCATACCACTTGTAGTACGATATGCTTGACTAACGCATGATTATGAAAGGATTTAAAGCTATCCTGATATCAAATTATGAGGAGATCACAAAGCTCGAAAATAAAATTTAAGACAGAATGTTGGAGTACAACAGAGTATTAAACATTGATCCCAACAACATATCTTTAGGCCTTAGGTTTCATGTTGTTTGTAGTTTGACTTAATCGATTGAAAAGGAAATCCTTATGCAACATAACCTTATGTTTTAGAAAAGTGACAAAAGAATCAAGTTTGAAAAAGAGGCTTGCAACCTCTTATCCATGAATGTGGTGCAATTCACACCCATAAGTAAGAACTTACACGTACATAATTTCCAATGTTTTGGTATATTTTCACTCAAATTAGAAAGTTTCTTCCAACGAAATCGAAATTGATAAACCTAAAGAAAAACCTACGTGCCTTGGGACACGAGTGTGGTTTAATTGTGGTGGAAGTCCCTCCTTAGCTCGCTTGAAGAGTTTAATACTCCTCTTCGGACTATGTCCTAGTTCGCTGCTAACAAAAAGATTCACGTTGTGTTGTATCCTTGTTGATTTCATGCGCACCTGTGGTCTGATTTGTGAATTTATCCTCTTTGATGCTCTCGATTAAGATTGAAATAAACTTGTATGTATAAACTGTGATTGAAAAAAGTGATAGCATCTGTTACGATGCTTTTTGGTTATCCTTTTGGCACGTTTCTGTGGTTACGTCATTGTCTTAGTTTTTTAAAGCCACTTTTTTTTTTCAAAGATGCTATATATGTATGTTTTGTATATTTCTGCACACTCAAAGTAAATAATTAGCAGGCATAGCACCACTTTAGCTTGTGGGTTGAAGCAAAAAATAAAGAAAGATGATTCATATAATAAATGAGTATATCTTTATGGATAAACATAAACATATTTTTCAACTAGATGTGAAAATAAAGAAGTATTGATAATGAAAAATCATGGATATAACTTTAGAACACACATGTCCATTAACTCATGATTTGTTCAGAACTTGGAGATGCCATTGCTTGTTTTGTGCAGGAAAAACTCCGATGATCTCTATAGCGAGCTAGATTTCTTGACAATAATTCAATTGTAACAAGGTGGATGCTTGATAATAGTCCTATTTAACAAGGTGGAAACTCGTATATTCCAACTGTAATGACGTGCAAAATTGATAATCCAATTGTAATTAGGTGGATGACTCAATATTATTCCAACTGTAACAAGGTGCAAGACTTGATAATATTCCAACTGTAATAAGGAGAATGACTTGATAATATTCCAATTCTAATGAGGTGGATGAATCGATAATAGTTCCACAGTAATGAAGTGGATGGCTCGATATATTTCAACTCTAACGAGGTGGTTGACCTAATAATATTTGAACTGTAATAAGGTGGATGACTCAATAATATTCCACTTCTAACAAGATGTGTGTTTCAATATATTCAACCTATAATGAGGTGGATGTTCAATAATCTTTCGACTTGAATGAGGTGGATGACTCAATACAATTTCAACTGTAACAGGGTGGATTGCTCGATAATATTCCAAATGTAAAAAGGTGGATGCACGATAGTATTCCGACTGTAATGAGGTGGATGACTCGACAATATTCCAACTTTAACTAGGTGGATGAATCGATAATATTTCAATTGTAAAGAGGTGGATGACTCGATAATATTTAAACTCTAATGAGGTGGATGATCGACAATATTCCAACTGTAACGAGGCAGATGGCTTGATAATAGTCCAATGTAGTTCAAAATAGGAACCTAAAATGGATAAATAAATATATGAACCACTAATGGGGTAGATCGCCAACAAAACTATATACTAAAGTCTTTGATAAACCAATCAAATCATATAATCCGTTTATGGGATGGATACCCAACAATTTTAAGAAATCTTAACCCTCACATTGTCAAGATATGCATATGCATAAATCGCTCTGTGACAATTATGCTACAAAAAAATTTGTCGACGTATATGCATGTCGCAACTATGATTATCTTTTTAAAAGACAGAATTATCGAGGTGCATGACTTAATCCTTTCACACAATGACTAAAATTACTCTTGTCTTCCTTAACAAACTCACAAAATATGAGTTTGTTGATAACATATTCAATCATTATCAAAAACTTGTGACTATTCGATAACATTGACTGTCATGAGGATATTGTGAGTTTTAACATCTTTCATGATCTGATGGACTCGGTGATTTTCCCTTGCAACACTTCTAAGATAGTGTAACTTTGATCATCTATAAATTTGATGTTGCTTTTACATATGATCATGACTTTACCAATATTATCACCTATAAATCTTGACACCAAACATTAGTATCAATGATAAAATAAAGAATATAAGTAAAATAAAGCGCTAGATTAAGTCATTTTGCTTATCAAGATTAGTAATGATGAGCCTAATTGTGACTTAAATCGTGAGTCCTCACTAGCGATCCTCCAATGCGTTGTTTACTTAAAACATTGAAAGAATCTATTAGTGTTTGTCTTCAAATTCCTTCAAAGTAAAAAGAAACTATTTATAAATCACTCGAGGCAACATAATAAAATGAAGGTAAATTGAGATGGAAATTTTTATAAATTCTATTGATGAGGCCATGATGGGTGTAAATGAAGCCTTTTGTCACACTTGGCAACTTTACATTGCAACTTTTTAACTTCCGTGTTCCTGCATCCAAAGAAAAACTCTTAGATTAAAAGACTGATTTGTGTTGGTCTTGTATCCATGCTCCTTCATGAATGCGGTTGACTTGCACACTCATATGCTCTCCAAAATGTAGTCTTGGTGGAACTTTTGAGGACCTTCCGCAAAAATTATGTCTCGATCTAAATTATTGAAGAACTCTTGTAAATTTCTTTGTTAACCTTGAGGTGTCTAATTTTGGAATTTTGAGGTCCCTCCACAAAATTATGTCAAAATTTGTCTCAATGACCATAAGTATAAATCCTTTAGCAAATGACATTTTTGTGGAGTTTTTGAGATAATCTCAAAAATTCTGTATAAGTTGCATATTTTAACATGATTTCCAACTTACTTCTCTAGAAATTGTTATCTCATGAAATTTTGAGATTCTCTCAAAAGCTTATCGGTGGCTTGTTGAATAAGTTCATCTTCGAATTTTGAGATCCTCTAAAAAAATTTGTTCAAGTTTCCATTATAAAAGAAATGAAAATCTTACACGAAATATTACCAAGCCATTGTGGAGCCTATGTATCTCATGGAGGCAAGAATCATATCAACCGTAGTTTCTTCTCAAAGGTTAATAGGAATAACAAATTTAACTAAAGATTCGATGGAGGCCGACATAGGCCACCTACATATTCCATTCTTGAGAATTTAGGCAGAACGTAATTCAAGTACAATAAATGTTCGATAAAATGGGAATCAAGAGATTAAATAAGTATTTACAAAAGAAAGATTACTTCTATTTCATATGCATAAATCTTACTTCTATTTCATATGCATAAATCTGGCCAATACTTGGAATACTTCTCTTTCAGCCTTTGATAATGAATATCTACAAACAATTCTGTTTAGAAATGTCTTGCACTTACTCTTAAGCATCCAAAATGTTATTATTTGAAAATGTTTCTCAATATTGATAAAATTATTGTTGATCATGTTTTAAATCATATGTTAAAGGGTAGAACAATTCTCTATGTTGTGTCAAAAATCTCCTGAATGATAAGCACATTTGTGTTTACCCCTATAAACTTTTTTCAAAGGAATGGCTGGTCTTCATTTTATAGGTTGGAGAATATTAATTACTTTCAGCCATTTATAAAGTTGAGTTTGATATTCCCTTAGTGGTGTAAATACTTTATGAGCCTTCCTAAAGTTTGGACAAGGAATTGTATCTAATTGATATTGTGATTTCAATATTTCCTATGTGGAGCTGATCGCATAAGGGTAGCCATGACAATGGATATCTCTTCTTCTTTTCCTTTTGATATATAAATATCACTAATTCTGATAGCTTTTCCATTATGTCTAAGGTTTGTAACATGTCCGGCTTGAAACCATCTTACAAAACTTCTCCCACTTTGATAATCTCGACAAAATTTTGTCCCATCATACACAATATTCTTTCATAGTACTCAGTATGTTGAGTTCAAATAAAAATTTCCATGATCTCACGTTCTGACATGTGAAGTTGAACTCTTTCAACCTATTTTATCCAACGAAGAGCGTACTCTTGATAGTTTTCTGTAGACTTCTGTTTGATCTTCTCCAAATAGTAGCGATTGGGGGCAGCATCTACGTTATGTCCAAATATTACATTGAAATTCTTAGATAGTGCATTCCAACTAGTCATGATTGTGACTTTAGGAAATAAAGCAGGACAATAGTACTTTGGCTTATGATTCTGAGACGTTGAGTGGAGTTTTTGGTCATAATCTAACACTTCATGTTGTTTTCCTTGATTCATGTGTTCATGCAGTCAAAGAAATTTTAGTTCGGGAGGGGGTGTTGATTAGTGTCGACTCGCGTACTGAAGCCTCGTTACTAGAATCCTTCAATATTTTGTCAGTCCTGTATGTAGTTTCTTGACCTAGAGACTAGGTTGAGCTTTCCATTTTGTTAACTACATCCAACATAGTCTTCTTGCTTTTGCCCTTCGATTGAAGCTTTCACATCTCTTTTGTAGACATTACGATGATCAAGATTATTCATATTCTGAGGTTATGCTAACTATGAGGAAGTGTTCCTAAGGGTAAGAAAAACTTGGAAATTATGCAGTGCATTGATCAAGCTCGTCTATGGTTGCATGTGTATCCCCAAGTAGTAATTAGATCGTAATGTAGTTCGAATACAATTGGAAGAAATGAAACATGTAATGCAATGACCGATCTTGACTCAAAATGCATACGTATCTGTCATTCCCCGAGCTACCCCCGAAACGCAGACACGGAAACTAGAACCACAAGTGATCCCAAGCTAACCCTACTAATCATGAGCATACTAAAGATAATAAATTGATTGCAGAAGCTAAATCATACTTAAAATGAAAAGATGGGAATACCCATATTCTTTAACTGAGATAAATTAAATACAAATGATTTTAATACAAAGAAGTTATTGACTCAACACTAACTGACTAGAAATACTGGGACAGGTCCCAACTAAGTCTAGCAAAAACTAAAACTAAATGACTAGGAGAATGAAAAGAAACTCATGACTATTGTCCTCGGAGAATGAAGACTCACTACTGAATCTGCTAAATTAGAGATCAGGATCGATATAAGCATAATCTAGATGCTGAGAATTTTAACCTACATCACAAAAAGATGTAGCACACGTATGTGTTACTACTTGAAGGTATTGGGCATGCATAATAGAATAAAGCTGAAATAAAACATAACTGAACAAGCATAAAAGCAAGTATAATAATTGGAACATGATATACTAAATTCTGAACTAACTAGATGCAATGACAAAATTTATAATATGCTGAGATTGAATACATACTGAACTATAAATATTATCAAAACAAGCGAGTCAAAATAAACTGTGGGAGCTACTAATAACCGACAATAAAACCACATGAGCTAAACGTGGAGTCCGATGTATACGCCCCATCGAGAGGACCCAATATACCCTGCCATAGGTATAAAGGCATGCTGGCATGATCACTAAAATGATTGCCCACAGACGAGACTTACAACCTACTTGACTAGTAGTTTTGGGGCTTTTGGGTACGCTGAACCCTAGTCCAGCTAGGTATAGATGCTACTCCCAATGAATTATGTAATTAACTGATTATGACTGAGTTTCTGTAAATACTGGATAGCTCAAAATTGAATATGCAAACTGAGAATGCAAAAATTAATCTGGTAATTATGCATTTATAACTAAGACATTTATATTTGAAGTCACTAAAATATCTGACATAGCATGTGTAATTCAAGAACTAAAGAAACACATAGCTAGGGTTCTGAAATTCATGCGATAAACTGAATAATCATATGTAAATTTGATTTGGAACATATAGCTAATGAATTCATGAAGTTCTATTGAAGTTCTAGAAATCCTAGGTCTAATCATGATATGGGAATCAAGAATCTAACTGAAAACTAGGGACCCAATGGGTGAAAGGAACCCACTAGTGAAATCCCACATACCTGGTGATGAATTTCACAGAGAAATATTTAGATTTCAGGGCTGGAACTGTTGGAACCTTGTAGCGTTCTTCAACTAGGGTTCTTGACCTTTTTCTCCTTTATTGCTTCTAATTTTCTATGTTTTTGATTAATAATTTGACATAGATAAGTTTTAGTTATGTTTCTAGGCTTAAACTGACTAAAATCTGATGATTTATGGTCAAAACGATGTATCTTAGGTCTTAAACAAAGTGAGAAAAGACCAAAATACCCCTTAGTTAATTTTTGTCGGACCAAACGACGACATGGACTGACGAACCGTCGTCCAATCGACTATTTGTCGTTTGGGTCCATAAGTTGGGTCTGTTCGGTAGGCCTTTACTAAAACGGGCATAACTTTTTACTCGGAGGCCTGATTTTATCAAGGTCAGTGGGTATGGAAATCTAATTCAATTATATATCTTTTGGTATGTCATATGACACCTAATTCATTTTGTTCTAAGAGTTATGATCATTTGAAATTTACCCAACTGCATTATTCCTAACTATTTGCTAATTTCCACATACGAACCATCACTCGAATGACGGTCAGTGTTGGTCAATCGTGGTTTATGTTAGAGAGTGGGTAAATAGGGTGTTGATCGGCAGACACAAACTATGGACCGTATTCTGACTTACTGATCGTAGGTCCGTCCGTCATTCGAAACTTAGTCAAATTTTTCTGGGCTAAGTTTTTGGGGGTTTCATACTCAATTTACGGATGTGCATCATGGGCCAAGGGTAGCTACGGTCCATCGATGGTATTTGTCGATTGCACCTACAGATTTCTGAAAAGCTGATTTTTGGTCTACTTTAGGTACGGGGTGTGAAATTTCCTCCTTGGGAACATTCGTTCTCGAATGAAGACTAAACTATCTTAAGTAGAGGGACAGAGTTGTAATCCCTACGACTAATCACTGAGAACTACTTTCTGACTGAATTGAGTTCTAAGAACATGCAATTATGCTGAAAATTCAAGAAAAAAATTAGGGAACATGATTCTAATATGAATTCACGCATGGATGACTGAAATACTGAACATGAACTATTACCTCATAATGTAATGAAATCGGAAGGAAAAAGGTGAGGATACTTGGATTTCATGGCTGCTTCTGCTTCCCAAGTAGCTCCCTCTACGGAATGACTCCTCCACCAAACCTTGAATGAAGCGACTTCTGTATTTTTCAACCTACTAACATGATGATCAAGTATCTCAACTTGTACATCCTCATAATAAAGACTATCTTTCACCGCCACACTCTCTAATGGAACTATAGAGGCTGGATCACCCACGCACTTCTTCAAGAGTGAGATGTGGAAGACCGGATGAACTGCTACTAATTCTTCTTGTAACTCTAACTCATATTCCACTTTGCCAACACTTGTCAAGATCTTGTAAGGTCGTACATATCTAGGACTGATCTTCCCTTGCTTACCAAATCTCATCACTCCTTTTATAGTTGACACTTTCATGAAAACCCATTCATTAACTTGAAACTCTAGTTACCTTCTCCTTACATTTGCATAAAATTTTTGATGACTCTGGGCTGTCTTTAGTCTATCTCTACTGAGTTGAACTTTCCTTGTTTTTCCTCAATTGATTGTAGAACAAGGGTAGTTAAATTTCAATTTCCTAATGAAACCATTTTTTAGTAAAAGAAAGGAAACTCAAACCCAGGGGTAAGATAATTTCATGTCAAAAAGCTTGTAAGTTGATTGTGAAGGGTTGTCTCTATCATATAGTGAAGGTCAAGGATCTTGAATCTAAAATCGTTACTTTAGAGTTGGTCCCCGTAGTGAAGGAATTTCCAGAAGTGTTTCCTGATGACTTGCCTAGAATTCCTCCCGAATGGGAAACTGACTTCAACATATATTTATTGCCAGATGCACAAACTATTTCAGTTCCTCCTTATCGGATGGACCCGACCAAGTTGAAGGAATTAAAGGCTCAACTCAAGCACTTGCTAGATAAGGGTTTTATTCAACCAAGCATATCTCAATGGGGTGCTCCGGTGTTATTTGTGAAAAATATGATGGGTCTCTTGGGATGTGTACTCACTACAGACAATTGAACAAGGTCACCACAAATAATAAGTATCTGCCCCCTAAGATTAACAATTTATTTAACCAACTCCACAAAGCGAGTTACTTATCGAAAATTGACTTGAGGTCAGGTTATCACCAACTTAGGGTGAGGGGTGTTGATATTCTAAAAGTGGCATTTGGAACTAGATATGGACACTTCGATTTCTTAATGATGTCCTTTGGTCAAAAAGAATCTCCGACGGCTTTGATGGACCTTATGAATCGAGTTTTAGAACCTATCTTGATTTGTTTGTGATTATACTCTAAGAGTGAGAATGATCATATGAACCACTTGAGCATAGTTTTGCAAGTCCTCAATCATAACCAACTCTTTGCTAAATTTAATAAATGTGAATTTTGGTTAGGGTCGGTTCCTTTCCTTGTTCACGTTATCTCTAGTGAAGGGGTAGAGGTTTATTCGAGAAAGACGGATGTACTCAAAAGTTTTCCAAGACCTTTCCTCCCTACTAACATCAGAAGCTTTTTGGATTTTGTTTACTTTAGGAGTTCTGTTGAGGGATTTTCATCCATTGCATCTCCATTAATGACCTTGACCCAAAAGAAGTCCAAGTTCTACTGTTCAGGATCATGTGAAAGGAGTTTCCAATTATTGAAAGACAAAATCACCTCCAATACATTGTTGACCTTACCGGAGGGTACGAAAGGGTTTGTGATTCATTGTGACACTTCTCGAGTAGGTTTTGGTTGTGTCCTCGTGCAACATGGTAAGTTTATAGCATATGCCTCTAGGAAACTCAAGGCGCATGAGAAGAACTACCGAACTCATTACCTTAAACTGGCGGTTGTAGTGTTTGCCTTAAATATTTGGAGACACTAACTCTATGAGGTTCATGTTGATGTGTTTAACGATCACAAGAGTCTACAATATGTGTTTACTCAAAAAGACATAAACCTTAGCAAAAGAAGTTGGTTATACCTTTTAAAGTATTATGATATGAGTGTCCTGTACCACCCCAGGAAAGTTAATGTGGTTATAGATGCTTTGATTTGGGTGACTATGGGTAGTGTGAAGGTAATTTCATGGTTCATCATAACTCTGAATCATCTTTAGTGGTGGAGGTGAAGTTTAAGCAATATCTTGATCCTCTATTGATGGAGTTGAAGGAATCATTCCTTAGTACGTCTAATGAGTCTTTATCTCAGGGGGTATGAGGTGCTTAGGTACCAAGGCAAATTGTGTGTGTGGACATGGATGACTTAAGGTACCAAATTATAGAAGAAGCTCATCGTTCCCGATATTCCATTCATTTGGGTGCCATCAAAATGTATCGTGACTTGTGCAATATTTATTGGTGGAATGGGATTAAAATAAGAGATATCAAACTTTGAGGCTAGGTGCTCAAATTGACAACAAGTCAAACTCAAGCATCAAGGACCGGGAGGTCTAACTCAAGATATTGATGTCCTTACTTGAAGTGGGACGATGTCTACATGGAGTTTATGGTAGGTTTGCCTTGTACACGTAGGCAACATGACTCAATTTGGTTCACAGTGAATAGGCTAACTAAGTCAACCCATTTTCTTCATGTAAATGTCTCTTATGCGGCGGAGGAATATGCTAGATTGTACATTAAGGAGATCGTAAAGTTAAATGGGGCCCCTTTATAGATCATTTTGTATAGAGAAGCCCAATTTACTTCCCACTCTTGGAAGTCTTTCCAAAGTGTGCTTCGTACTCAACTGAAACTTAGTACCGCTTTCCACCCTCTAACAGAAGGTAAAGCGGAGTGCACCATCAAAACCTTAGAAGAAATGTTGATGGCTCGTGTTATTTATTGCAAGGGTAATTGGGATGACCACCTACCTTTGATAGAATTTTCCTACAACAATAGATACCATTCGAGTATTGTCGTGTCACCATTCGAAGCACTCTATGGAAACATGTGTCGGCCTCCAGTTGGATGGTTTGAAGTGGTTGAGTTTTCTCTTCTAGGTCCTGCGGTAGTTTATGAGGCCACGGATAAAGTTTTTCTTATATGGGAGAGGTTGAAGACGACCTATAGTCGGCAAAAGTCTTACGGCGACAATAAAAAAAGAGACCTTGAATTTGAAATAGGAGATTGGGTATACTTGAAAAGTTTACCCATGAAAGGGGTGAAGAGGTTTAGCAAGAATGGGAAATTTAGTTCCAAGTATAGGGGTGATGAGGTTTAGCAAGAATGGGAAATTTAGTTCCAAGTATGTGGGCCCTTATGAAATTTTGAAGCGAGTCGAAAAAATGGCATATGACTTAAAATTTCCAATTGAATTGGCCCACGGTTCATCCGGTTTTCCATGTGTTTATGCTCAAGAAATGTATAGGTGATCGGGTGTCTATTCTCCCTCTAGAAGGTTTAGGGGTAAATGAGTACCTTTCTTATGAAGGGATTCCTGTAAAATTATTCTTATTGCTTGATTTCTCCTTGACGTTCTCTCATGCCTATAGACAACTGCTTGTTATCATGAATAGCAACAATATTGTTAACTCTATTAATTGTACTATATCTAAAGAAGATATGCGTTTACAAAATTGGTGCATTCCTAAAGAACCGATTAGTAAGATTTACGAAATAGGTAATTTTAGTTTGTTTAAAAGTTTTAATATAAAAACTTGTGAATCTACTTATGCAATTAATAACTATTTAGAGACTATTAAATTGTTGATTGCTGCTGATATTGACAGGTATAGGAAGGAATTTAAATTTCTTCATATTGGTCTTGTACAGGTTTCTGTTAAACCCCTTTTCCGTAAAGGCTTAAATATTCCTATTTGTTTAATGCTTAGAGATGCTACACTCCTCTATGTTGATGATTCTTTATTAGGAATCTTAGAAAGTTATCTAGCTCAGCGGCCAGTTTACTTCAATTGTTATCCTAATTTCTCTGTAGAGATAGAAGACCCTGATACTCTTGATACCTTGACACTTAATGTCAAAACCAAGAATATAAATAGCAAATTAGGAACCAGAGATTTAGCTGTAATATATCGGGTATATTACAAACTAAAGAAAACCACTATTTCCCCTAAAGCTATTAACTCTGGTCCCAAAGGTGTTACTATGATTATGGAATCAAACCAAGAGCATAGAACTACTTTTGTGCCCAGAATGTTAAAGTGGAATGAGATTCTTTCCAATGAAAGTTTGAAGTTTGAATCTATCAGCGAACCCCTTCCTGTTCAGCCTTCTAGGTCTTCCCTTAAAAGTATTCTTCAATATGCAGACGGATTTGTTAAACTTAGGTTTCTTAGATCCAATTTTTTCGTCCATGAGTGATCCAGTAGAAGAATGTCTATGGCTAGACATTCTTCCTCAAAGACCCGTGAGGGAGAGGAAGATTTGTATGGAACCACTGAGGTTTCTGAAAAACAGGGATGTTCCGCGGGGTAGATTTCACCCAAACCATCCCCAAGGTTTATTATGACTCTTCTTTTGTAGGAATTCCTACTCCTAGTGAAATTACAGCTCCTTCTCATAATAAAAAGGATTCTATATGAGTTATTAAGTCAGTCGACAAATTTACTCCTGACACAAAAAAGATTAATAAGTGGTGGATGAGCCCTAAGCATGATTTAAAGAAAGCCTGGTATGTTGATACATACACAAAAGATCAGAGAGTCTTGTTCAAGGACAAATGGTTTAAGTATATAAAGAGATTCAAAATAGAAATTGAGTTCTTCAAATGGTTTGAATCTACGGGCCAAATCGGTGAATGTAATTCATCGCTTCAGGTTTTGGTTAACAGATGGCATACCAAAGACAAGGTTGTCGAAAGTATTACTCCTCCTCTTGAAGGTATAAGTATCCTTTATAGAAAAGATGTTTTGAAAGCAACGCCCTTCAATAACCTTCAGAACATAAAGAAAATAACTTTGTTACTATTGAAGAAATAAACAAAGTCTTTGAACAAAATAATTATACTAACCAGGTCCTTCATGTTGTTTCTAAACAAATTGAGGACTCAAAGTATAATTATAGTGGTACCATCCAGATTGGTAACAAACCCAGTTCCTCCAAATCAGGTTTCAACCTTGAAACTAATCCTCTCTTTAAAATCCATAAATTTTCCCCAGAAGATTTCCCCAAGCCAGCTAATGACTTCAACAACTCTCTAGAAATCCTAGAAAGGATTAGTGAGAAACTTAAAAGGATTAAGATTTCTCAGGGTGATAAGGTTGGAGCTATTAAAGATAGACTTCCTCACTCCAAAAACTTTTATCCCAGACCTTCTTGTCCTGATATCTAGTTCGAAGAGAACAATATGCATCCTCAGAGTGTTGTAGATGGTACATGTATAACAGAATAGAATATGGATGGTATGGCTGATGGTCAAATCTCTAATAAAATTCAAGAGATGGGCATGAATATCACAGCCTATAAATGGAAGAGTGCCACCGATAAACAAGCAACTAATAGGATAGTTGCAGGATTTACAGGTGGGACAATTATCTCACAGAACAAAATAAAAATGAGATCCTTGATGCTGTTGCAAGCAAGAATGTTGTTAAGACTCAAGTAGGACAAACTACTACTTCTTTAGAAGTAGTTAAAGATGCAACTGCAACGATTCTTCACAACATAGCCAAACATTTCGTGGGAGAACCACGATTATTTCAAGACAGAAGTTTGGAAATATTAAACAATCTTTACTGCAAGAAAATTGACAGATTTCAGATTGTATAAAGATATGTTTACCAGCTTGATTCATTTCGTAGCAATGGAGCTATGTACTGATTTAAAGCTAAAGGAACAGCTTAAGAAAGATAAAAAAATTTCAAGTAATGAACTTGGTAGTTTCTGTCAAGACTTTGGTTTCCCAAGTCTAAAACCCCCTTCTGCAAATAAGGATCTCAAAGAAAAAATGATCTGGAAAATCAACGCCTAAGAGAAGATCCTCAAAAGAAAAAGGATATTCTAAAGGATAGAGAAGTAAGAAAACTTCTCGCAACACTTCCAGCGAAGACAAATGTTGGACATGTGGAAAGTCCGGACACAAGTTTCCTAATTGTCCTAGAAACAACAAAAAGGGGAAGAAGATAAATCTTTTTCAAATAGATGAAGAAACAAAAGAAAAGTTTCTATCTATATTAAATGAAGAAGAATCAGATTCGTCTTCCTCTTCAAAAGAAGAAGAAATTTTCTTGAATGCTCTCTCTCTCTCTGTAAACATTATGCAAAATATCATGGAATAAAGTTTTTTAATTTTGTAAGTTCATTTCTTCTTCTTTTATTTTGTCCTTTTATACTTCCCGCAACAAGATCCTTTTTATGGTATCAGAGCCATGTTAATGGCATTATTTGTTAGCATGAGTAGCTAAATCTTTTGGTTGTCTAGGTTGTTAGAAGTCATGTGATTTTTAAGTTAATTTAATAATCTTAACTTAGTAATTATCCATGTTATGTTATGTTATACTTGATTCTTTGAGTAATCTTAAGAGTTTATAGCGATGATATTATCCTGTATAATATTTTAAATTAACTTCTATTAAAACAAGTTAAAGGCTATGGTTTCCTTATTATCATGTTGAGGTTTTGTCTCTGCATAAGTCTGAGTGTGCCAATTAATCTCCGGCTTAAGGACTTGGTTAGCCTGAAACTAGATCATTGTAAGTCCAATAAGACCCATTGGGGCAGGCAGCCGATCTTTTGATGATCCGTCCTACAATATCACTTGTGTAATGAAAGGTATACCCAAAATAATCTTCTCATTAATGTTTTTAGTTATGACAAAATCATTAGCAAGTAAAATACCGTCATTGCAGATATGAGCTTTTGAAAGTTTATAATTTATACAGATACGCTCACCAGTCGCGTTGTATAACTTTGTAGTTCCCTTCTGGAGGTACTTGGTTGGGATAAGACCTTCAACGATGCAATTACGATCTGCACCACTGTCTAACAAAGCAATTTTGTTAAGTACAAAATTAGAATTAACTAGCAACTTAATCATAATGTGAGAACTCTGAGGTCTCACCTTAGTGATCATACTAATACCTGCATCATCAATACCTTTAGGTGAGGAAGGGACTGGTTGATTAGAAGAGTTGTTATCTTCATCTTCGTTATCAGAAGTAGCAATATCTTTTCCTTTAAGAGATACTTCAGCATCCTTAAGAAATTGTTTTGCTAAAGCATCAATTTCGATTTTTTTAAGTCTTGACTTAAATTCTCGAACTTCTTCTTTGAGGGAGTTAACTTTTGCTTGAAGATCATTAATAGAAGGTTCTTCCTTCTTATCTGCATATATTTGCATGATTTATTTCATGCTGAAAGGAATTACATCCCTTGTAACTTCCTTTTCTTTCTGTTTAGTGACAAGCTTTTGAATCTCCAAAAGATAGGTTCTTAGGGCATCATTATCTTTGATGTGCTCAATAGTTGCAAATAAGATTTCTGCAGAGTCTTCACAGAGAAATCTAACAGATTGGCTATCACAATGACAAAATGCTCATTGGCAATTGCATTCATG
This sequence comes from Solanum habrochaites, assembly GCA_027704765.1. Classification (NCBI taxonomy): domain Eukaryota; kingdom Viridiplantae; phylum Streptophyta; class Magnoliopsida; order Solanales; family Solanaceae; genus Solanum; species Solanum habrochaites. Next base: position 22,321,691 of record JAKWJA010002491.1, read on the forward strand.
TCCACTATCTTAAGACTATCTTGAGCAACATTGAGGAACTCCTCGTCTTCAGTTTCTTCTTCTTCTGTTTCATTCTCTAATTCAGACAAGGCCTTTTCTAACCTTTTCATTAGTTCACTCTTAGAGGGTGAAGGACTTGATAAACTCTTATTCTTAGAATGAGAAGGACTAACTTTCTTGGCTGGCGACCAACCTTTAATCCTGATTTCTTTTGATAAGAATTTAATCCTATCAAAATCTGCAATAACAAACGTCCAACTTATAATGTAAGATAAACGTTTCTTAAAAATATACTTACAAAGTTTTATATTCTCTGGCAATGTTGATATGCCTTCATCTATTTGGAACTGAGTATACTTCTCAGCAAAGCTTCGAGGCATAACTTGTTTATATCCGCCAAACCAGCTCCACCATTCGTGAAACCACCTGGGGATAATAGAAGCTGCAACTTCTAGACAATATTTGACAAACCATTTATGGGTTGTTGGTCTAACATACAAGAAGTTTATCCAGGCATCTTTGTAGTCATACCAATTATAGGTTTGAGGATTAAACCTTTTAGAAAGATTTATAGGGGTTTTAAGATGGTCAGCAGGACAAGAAAAAGGTGATAAAGTAAACTTAGAGTAAGCTATATTGTCTGGGTCAGACTTATTAGCTAACTCATGTTCAATATCTACTGATCCTGTGTCCACCAGGATAAATTCATAATATTGTTTCTAAACAATTTTTTGCTAGGTGGCAAGCCTTATTATCCAGTTTCAGTTTTCAAATTCAATTTGTTAAAGGCGAGAATAATTCATTGCCAGATTTCCTAACTCGTGAATTTTGCAGGGAAAACATGAGCAGACCGCAAGTTAGGCCCATAGCGGGAAGACAACCCTCCAGGTCCATTCCAAGTGGAAAAATAAGAGAGTCAGGGCCATTTTCCATAAGACCTGAGATAAATAATGTTAGGCAAGGATCTTGTTACGGGAAGTATAAAAGGACAAAATAAAAGAACTTACAAAATTAAAAAACTTTATTTCATGTTATTTTGCATAATGTTTACAAAGAGAGAGAGCATTCAAGAAAATTTTCTCTTCTTAAGTTTTTCCGATGCTCTTAATGTAAAAATACAAAGTCTTATATAGACTTGAAAAGATAAAAGGAATCTCAAAGCCTTCTTCTGATTGATTGTAGAGGATTGCCTTATCTATTCCTTATCTTTGCTTTTGAGAAAGCATTTACTTTTACAACTGTATTTTACTTTATCGTTGTCAACTGCTGCTCCCTTTTTTTAAAACATCTTTATCTTTAAGGACCTTTTCTTTGTCGGTCACTGCTGATAAAGCTTTAGCCAATCTTGTTGGTCATCTGGGTCCATCTGATTAATATGATAAACATTCCTTCTCTTTGAGACTCCTTTACCTCTTTCTAGATAATTTTGATCTTTGATGCTCTCTATCTGAAAGACTAATTATTCGAATTTTTGTATCTCAATTAGACATTAATCAAATGGATTTAGATAGTACCTTTCCAAGGCTTTAGGTTTTAACATGTCGCCATTATCATCACTTTGTGATGATGCTTCGTCAAAAAGCCTGGTAATGGCTTCTTCATCTGGTTCATTCTCTAATTCACACAAGGCCTTTTCTAACCTTTTCTTTAGTTCACTCTTAGAGGGTGAAGGACTTGATAAACTCTTCTTCTTAGAAGGAGAAGGACTATCTTTCTTGGCTAGCGACCAACCTTTAATCCTGATTTCATTTGATAAGAATTTAATCCTATCGAAATCTGCAATAACAAACGTCCAACTTATAATGTAAGATAGACTTTTCTTAACAAAATACTTACAGAGTTTTATTTTCTCTGGCAATTTTGATATTCCTTCATATATTTGGAACTGAATATACTTCTCAGCAAAGCTTCGAGGCATAACTTGTTTATTTCCGCCAAACTAGCTCCACCATTCGTAGAACCACCTGGGGATAGTAGAAGCTGCAACTTCTGGACAATATTTGACAAACCATGTATGGGTTGTTGGTCTAACATACAAAAAGTTTACCCAGGCAACTTTGTAGTCATACCAATTATAGGTTTGAGGATTAAACCTTTTAGAAATATTTATAAGGGTTTGAAGATGGTAAACAGGCCAAGAAAAAGGTGATAAAATCTTTCTAGTAGTGAACTTAGAGTAAGCTATACTGTCTGGGTCAGACTTATCAGCTAACTCATGTTCAATATCTACTGATCCTGTGTCCACCAGGATAAATTCATAATATTTTCTCGTTTTTAAGGAATTACCTGAATTTACATACTTCCTTTTAGTATAGACAGGTTTTAAAAGATGTTTAATCTCATAACCTTCATATATTTTATCTAGAGCAAGAATTGGGAAAACCTGCAAAGGAATCATTTCAAATTTTCCCTTCTCTTTAGAAGGAGACTTTGTTCATGCTGGGGATACTGCTTCAGCAAAATTGGCTGGCTGTTTCATCGTGTAACTTTCACCCGTTTGTTTTTGGGAAAATCTAAGTTCTCCACTTGGGGATGAAGAAGAACTAGGTTCTTGCTCCTTTAGGAAGGGCTTTTTTAAGACTAACATCTTTGATGAAATATTTTGCAGCAGCTCAGGAGCAATAATTGGCGGCAATTGGGCCAATGCCGAATACCTGTTTATATCAGGCCTAACATGATTTATCTCAGGCCTTATGGCAAATGGCCCTAACTCTGTTATTTTTCCACTTGGATTGGACCTGGAGGGTTGTCTTCCCGCTATGGGCCTAACTTGCGGTCTGCTCATTTTTCCCTGCAAAAATGCAAGAGTTAGGAAATCTGGCAATGAATTATTCTCGCCTTTAATAAATTAGATTTGAAAATCAAAACTAGATAATAAGGCTTGCTACCTAGCAAAAATTTGTTTAAAAACAATATTCTTAACATCCTTTTGGAGGATTTCTTTAGCAGATTTACAATCTACTCTAAGCAAGAATTCTTTATTGATCAGGTCATCTTGAAACTTAGTTATACAAAGAACAATAGCAAGGATTTCCTTTTTGACCGTGCTATAATTTTTTTGAGCAGAATCCAGATTCCAGAAGTATAACAGACTAAATGTTCTGAAGAATTAGGGTCTTTTCTTTGTTTAAGAATACCACCGTAACGAATGTCAGAAGCATCAGTCTCAACAATCATGAAAAAGTCAGGGTTAGAAATACCAATGCAAGGGAGATTTTTAACCATACTTTTTAGAAGAATAACTGCATTGGTTTGTTCATCACTCCAAGGTGAAGGATTTTTCTTTAACCTATCGAAGAGAGGTTTGCAAATATGCCTTACTTTGGGAATAAAATCAGCTACATAGTTGAGACTCCCTAAAAATCTTTGCAACTCAGTTTTATCCAAAATGACATTGGGAACTTATCAGAAAACTCAATTGATCTGCAAATGGGTTTATAAGTATCTTGATAAAGATCATGCCCTAAAAATCTGATTTTTGGTTGAAATAATTTAATATTTTTAGCCGTAATGACTAATCCATTGTGCTTAACAATTTTTAAAAAACATTGAAATTTTTAAAATGAGAATCAATGTCCTCGGAAAAGATTAATACATCATCAATATAAACAATTGAAATATGACTAATATAATTGAATATAGAATTCATAATATTTTTAAATTCTGATGGGGCATTTTTAAGCCCAAAAGGCATGACGTTCCATTCATATTGTCCAAACGGGACATTGAAAGCTATTTTATATTTATCTTGTTCAGCAATTTGAATTTGCAAAAATACAGATTTTAAATCAAATTTACTATAAACATTAGCTTTAAAATTTCATTTTAAAAGATCTCTTTTGTTAGGAATCTGATAACGAATCCACTTTAAAACTTAGTTTAAGGGTTTGTAATTAATAACAAGTCTAGGGGAACCTCGTTCTTGTTCAGCTGCGTTGTTAACATAAAATGTTGAACAACTCCAAGGTGATTTTGAGGGACGAATAATTTTATTATTCAAAAGAGGATGAATTTCTTTCTTACAGATTTCTATTAAATCATGATTCATTTGAATGGGCCTAGCTTTTGTAGAGATGGCCTTTTCATTAAATCCATCAATATATGGTAAAGCAATAATATGGGATTTTCGATCCCATAAAGCGTTTGGAAATTCTGAGAGAATTTCACTTTCAAAATTCTTTTAAAGATTGGAAATTTTAGCAACCATTCTCGGGGTTTTTAAAATTTTCTCAATTTTCTTAATTTTGATATCCTCTTTTAAAAAACAAATCTGATTGATTTTAAATGCAGTTTGTTTATGCAAAAATTTACATTCTTGAAGAGAAAGTGTCTTGATAAAAGGAAAGGAAATTTCTTTTCCTAAAATTTTTGTTTTGATAGATTCAAAATCTGAAATATAAGGTTTGATTTGTGTAATGAAAGGTATACCCAAAATAATCTCCTCATTAATGTTCTTAGTTATGACAAAATCATTAGCAAGGTAAATACCGTCATTGCATATATGATCATTTGAAAGTTTATAATTTTTAAAGATACGCTCACCAGTCGCGTTGTATAACTTGGTAGTTCCCTTCTGGAGGTACTTCCTTCTTATCTGTATATCTTTGCATGATTTGTTTCATGCTGAAAGGAATTACATTCCTTGTAACTTCCTTTTCTTTCTGTTTAGTGACAAGCTTTTGAAGCTCCAAAAGATAGATTCTTCGGTCATCATTATCTTTGATGTGCTCAATAGTTGCAAATAATTCTGCAGAGTCTTCAAAAAGAACTCTAATTGATTGGCTATCACAATGACAAAATGCTCCTTGGAAATTGCATTCATGTCCACTATCTTGAGCACAATCCTGAGTAACATTGAGGAACTCCTCGTCTTCAGTTTCTTCTTCTTTTGAAGAGGAAGACGAATCTGATTCTTCTTCGTTTAATATAGACAGAAACTTTTCTTTAGTTTCTTCATCTATTTGAAGAAGATTTATCTTCTTCCCCTTTTTCTTGTTTCTAGGACAATCAGGAGACTTGTGTCCGGACTTTCCACAAGTCCAACATTTGTATTCGCTGGAAGTGTTGCGAGAAGTCTTCTTACTTCTCTTTCCTTTACAATATCCTTTTTCTTTTGAGGATCTTCTCTTAGGTGTTGATTTTCCAGATCGTTCTTTCTTTGAGATCTTTTTTGCAGAAGGGGGTTTTAGACTTGGGAAACCAAAGTCTTGACAGAAACTACCAAGTTCATTACTTGAAATTTTTTATCTTTCTTAAGTTGTTCCTTTAGCTTTAAATCAGTACATAGCTCCATTGCTACAAAATGAATCAAGATGGTAAGATCTCCATAAGTCATTTCTGAATATGGAATTGTACCTTCACATCGATCTCTTATTTTGGATCGCACCTTTTCTGCAAAATGGGGAGGTAATCCACTAAGCAATCTCTCCTTCCAATAATCATAGTTGCAGTCATCTCTTAGCTAAATCTTTTGGTTATACTTGATTCTTTGAGTAATCATAAGAGTTTACAGCAATGATATTATATTGTATAATATATTAAATTAACTTCGATTAAAACAAGTTAAAGGCTATGGTTTCCTTATTATCATGTTGAGGTTTTGTCTCGGCATAAGTCTTAGTGTGCCAATTATTAACTAGCTTAAGGACTTGGTTAGCCTGAAACTAGATCATTGTAAGTCCAATAAGACCAATGAGGGCAGGCAGCCGATCTTTTGGTGATTTATCCTACAATATGACTTGCCAAAGACTTGTAATATCCAACATGCGTGATATAAGTTGAGTAATATCCAAAGCCGATTTAATTGTAAAATCATTGTTAATCTTTAAAATATCTAGATAATTCCTGCTTTAATATCTTTATTGTTACAAGAATCAAAGTTAAATCTTCATAAGTTTGATAAGCTCCGTTAAAATTATTCTTATTGCTTAATTTATCCTTGACGTTCTCTCATGCCTATAGACAACTGCTTGTTCTCATGAATAGCAACAATATTGTTAATTTTGTTAATTGTACTATATCTAAAGAAGATATGCATTTATAAAATTGGTCCATTCCAAAAAGAACCGATTAATAAGATCCTTTTTATGGTATCAGAGCCATGTTAATGGCATTAATTGTTAGCATGAGTAGCTAAATCTTTTAGTTGTCTAGGCTGTTAGAAGTCATGTGATTTTTAAGTTAATTTTATTATCTTAACTTAGTAATAATCAATTTTATGTTATGTTATACTTGATTAACTTAAAAATCACATGACTTCTAACAGCCTAGACAACCAAAAGATTTAGCTACTCATGGTATCAGAGCCATGTTAGTGGCATTAATTGTTAGCATGAGTAGCTAAAAATTAATGCCATTAACATGGCTCTGATACCATTAAAAGGATCTAATTAATCAGCTCTTTAGGATTGGACCAATTTTGTAAATGCATATCTTCTTTCTGTAAACATTATGCAAAATATCATGGAATAAAGTTTTTTAATTTTGTAAGTTCTTTTCTTATTCTTTTATTTTTTCCTTTTATACTTTCCCGACAAGATATCCAAAGACCTGTAATATCCAACATCCGTGATATAAGTTGAGTAATATCCAAAGTCGATTTAATTGTTAAATCATTGTTAATCTTTATATTATCTAGATAATCTCTGCTTTAATATCTTTAGATTTACAAGAATCATAGTTAATTCTTCATAAGTTTGATAATCTCCGTTAAAATTATTCTTGTTGCTTAATTTATCCTTGACGTTCTTTCATGCCTATAGACAACTGCTTGTTCTCATGACTAGCAACAATATTGTTAACTCTGTTAATTGTACTATATCCAAAGAAGATATGTGTTTACAAAATTGGTCCATTCCTAAAGAACCGATTAATAAGATTTACCAAATAGGTAATTTTAATTTGTTTAAAAGTTTTAATATAAAAACTTGTGAATCAACTTCTGCAATTAATAACTCTTTAGAGACTATTAAATTGTTGATTGCTGCTGACATTGACAGGTATAGGAAGGAATTTAAATTTCTTCATGTTGGTGTTGTACAGGTTTTTGTTAAACCCCTTTTCCGTAAAGGCTTAAATATTCCTATTTGTTTAATCTTAGAGATGCTATACTCCTCAATGTTGATGACTCTTTATTAGGAATCTTAGAAAGTAATCTAGCTCAGGGGCCAGTTTACTTCAATTGTTATCCTAATTTCTCTGTAGAAATAGAAGACCCTAATATTCTTGATACCATGACACTTAATGTCAAAACTAAGAATATGAATAGCAAATTAGGAACCAAAGATTTAGCTGTAATATATCTAGTATATTACAAGCTAATTAAAACAACTATTGCCCTTAAAGCTATTAACTCTAGTCCCAATGTTGTTACTGTGCTTATGGAATCAAACCAAGAGCATAGCACTACTTTTGTGCCCAAAATGTTAAAGTGGAATGAGATTCTTTCCGATGAAAGTTGGAAGTTTGAATCTACCACTGAATCCCTTCTTGTTCAGCCTCTACAACCAATCAGAAGAAGTAAAGATTGTTTAATATTTCCAAACTTCTGTCTTGAAATAATTGTGGTTCTCCCACGAAATGTTTGGCTATGCTGTAAAGAAGAGTTGAAGTTGCATCTTCAACAACTTCTAAAGAAGTAGTAGTTTGACCTCCTTCAGTCTTAACAACATTCTTGCTTGCAACAGCATCAAGGATCTCATTTTTATTTTGTTCTATGAGATAATTGTCCCACCAATTTGTTAGAGTACCTGTAAAACTTGCAACTATCCTATTAGCTGCTTGCTTATCGGTGTCACTCTTCCATTTATAGGCTGTGATATTCATGCCCATCTCTTGGAGTTTATTATAGATTTGACCATTAGCCATACAATCTATATCCCATTCTGTTATACCTGTACCATCTGCAACACTCGTGGCATGTATATTATTCTCTTCGAACTAGATATCAGGAAAAGAAGGTCTGGGATAAAAGTAATTGGAGTGAGGAAGTCTATATTTAATAGCTCCAACCTTATCACCCTGAGAAATCTTAATCCTTTTAAGTTGCTCACTAATACTTTCTAGGATTTCTTGAGAGTTGTTGAAGTCATTAGCTGGCTAGGGGAAATCTTCTGGGGAAAATTTATGGATTTTGAATATAGGATTAGTTTCAATGTTGAAACCTGATTTGGAGGAACTGGGTTTGCTACCAATATGGGTGGTACAACTATAATTATACTTCGAGTCCTCAATTTGTTTGGAAACAACATGAAGGACCTGGTTAGTATAATTATTTTGTTCAAAGACTTTGTTTATTTCTTCAATAGTAACAAAGTTATTTTCTTTATGTTCTGAAGGTTTTTTCAAGGGCGCTGCTTTCAAAACATCTTTTCTATAAGGGATTTTTATACCTTCAAGAGGAGGAGTAATACTTTCGACAACCTTGTCTTTGGTATGCCATCTGTTAACCAGAACCTGAAGGAATGAATTACATTTACCGATTTGGCCCGTAGAATCAAACCATTTGAAAAACTCAATTTCTGTTTTGAATCTCCTCATATCCTTACACCATTTGACCTTGAACAGGACTCTCTGATCTTTTGTGAATGTATCAACGAACAAGGCTTTCCTTAAAGCATGCTTAGGGCTCATCCACCACTTATTAATCTTTTTTGTGTCAGGATTAAATTTGTCGACTGACTTAATAACTCCTATAGAATCCTTTTTCTTATGAGAAGGAGCTTTCATTTCACTAGGAGTAGGACTTCCTGCAAAAGAAGAGTCATAATAAACCTTGGGGATGGTTTGGGTGAAATCTGCCCCGCGGAACTTTCCCTGTTGTTCATAAACCTCAGTGGTTCCATACAAATCTTCCTCTCCCTCACGGGTCTTTGAGGTAGAAGGTCTAGCCATAGACATTCTTCTACTGGAGGACTCATGGCCGAAAGAATTCGATCTAAGAAATCTAAGGTTAACAGATCCGTCTGCAAATTGAAGAATACTCTCAACGGAAGACCTAGAAGGCTGAACAGGAAAGGGTTTGGTGATAGATTCTGGGCAAAAAAGTAGTGATATGCTCTTGGTTTAATTCCATAAGCATATTAACACCTTTGGGACGAGAGTTAATAGCTTTAGGGGCAATAGTGATTTACATTAGCTTGTAATATACCTGATATATTACAGCTAAATCTCTGGTTCCTAATTTTCTATTCGTTTCTTGGTTTTGACTTTCAGTGTCAAGGTATCAAGAATATTAGGGTCTTCTATCTCTACAGAGAAATTAGGATAACAATTGAAGTAAACTGGCCCCTGAGCTAGATTACTTTCTAAGATTCCTAATAACGAATCATCAACATTGAGGATTCTAGCATCTTTAAGCATTAAACAAATAGGAATATTTAAGCCTTTACGGAAAATGGTTTTAACAACAACCTGTACAAGACAAATATGAAAAAATTTAAATTCCTTCCAATACTTGTCAATGTCAGCAGCAATTAACAATTTAATAGTCTCTAAAGAGTTATTAATTGTAGAAGTAGATTCGCAAGTTTTTATATTAAAACTTTTAGATAAACTAAAATTACCTATTTGGTAAATCTTATTAATCGGTTCTTTAGGAATGGACCAATTTTGTAAACGCATATCTTCTTTAGATATAGTACAACTAACAGAGTTAACAATATTGTTGCTATTCATGAGAACAAGCAGTTGTATATAGGCATGAGAGAACGTCAAGGATAAATTAAGCAATAAGAATAATTTTAACGGAGATTATCAAACTATGAATATTTAACTATGATTCTTGTAAATCTAAAGATATTAAAGTAGGGATTATCTAGATAATACAAAGATTAACAATTATTTAACAATTAAATCGGCTTTGGATATTACTCAAGTTATATCACGCATGTTGGATATTACAAGTCTTTGGCAAGTCATATTGTAAGACGGATCACCAAAAGATCGGTAGCCTGCCATGGGTCTTATTGGACTTACAATGATCTAGTTTCAGGCTAAACAAGTCCTCAATCCAAAGATTAATCGGCACACTCAGACTTATGCACAGACAAAACCTCCACATGATAATAAGGAAACCATAGCCTTTAACTTGTTTTAATGGAAGTTAATTTAAAATATTATACAGGATAATATCATTGCTATAAACTCTTAAGATTACTCAAAGAATCAATTATAACATAACATAAGCTGGATAATTACTAAGTTAAGATTATTAAATTAACTTAAAAATCATATGACTTCTAACAGCCTAGACAACCAAAAGATTTAGCTACTAACTCTGTGGGGGTTGTAGTGTTTGCCTTAAATATTTGGAGACACTAACTCTATGGTGTTCATGTTGATATGTTTAACGATCACAAGAGTCTACAATATGTGTTCACTCAAAAAGACTTAAACCTAAGCCAAACAAGTTGGTTAGACCTTTTAAAGTATTATGATATGAGTGTGTTGTACCTCCCCAGGAAAGCTTATGTGGTTACAGATGCTTTGATTTGGGTGACTATGAGTAGTGTGACTCATATGGGTGATAATGAGAATGATTTAGTAAAAGAGGTGTATAGGTTGGACCGGTTGGGTGTCCGACTAGAAGAATCCTCAAAAGGTGGTTTCATGGTTTATCCTCTATCAATGGACTTGAAGGAATCATTCCTTAGTAAGCCTAATGAGTCTTTCTCTCGAGGGGTATGGGGCGCTTAGGTACCAAGGAAGATTGTGTGTGTGGACATGGATGACTTAAGGTAGCAAATCATAGAAGAAGCTCATGGTTCCCGATATTCCATTCATTTGGGTGCCATCAAAATGTATCGTGACTTGTGCAATATATATTGGTGGAACGGGATTAAAATAAGAGATAGCAAACTTTGAGGCTAGGTGCTCAAATTAACAACAAGTCAAACGCAAGCATCAAGGACCGGGAGGTCTAACTCAAGATATTGATGTCTTTACTTGAAGTGGGACGATGTCTACATGGAGTTTGTGGTAGGTTTACCTTGTACACGTAGGCAACATGACTCCATTTGGTTCATAGTGGATAGGCTAACTAAGTCAGGCCATTTTCTTCCTGTCAAAGTCTCTTATTCGGCGGAGGAATATGTTACATTGTACATTAAGGAGATCGTAAAGTTAAATGGGGCCCCTCTATAGATCATTTCGTATAGAGAAGCCCAATTTACTTCCCACTCTTGGAAGTCTTTCCAAAGTTTGCTTGGTACTCAATTGAAACTTAGTACCGCTTTCCACCGTCTAACAGATGGTCAAGCGGAGCGCACCATTCAAACCTTAGAAGAAAGGTTGAGGGCTCGTGTTATTGATTTCAAGGGTAATTGGGATGACCACCTGCCTTTGATAGAATTTTCCTACAACAATAGATACCATTCGAGTATTGTCATGGCACCATTCGAAGCACTCTATAGAAACATGTGCCGGCCTCCAGTTGGATGGTTTGAAGTGGTTGAGTTTTCTCTTCTAGGTCCTGAGGTAGTTTATGAGGCCATGGATAAAGTTTGACTTATATGGGAGAGGTTGAAGACGACCTATAGTCGGCAAAAGTCTTACGGTGACAATAAAAAAAGAGACCTTGAATTTGAAATAGGAGATTGGGTATACTTGAAAAGTTCACCCATGAAAGGGGTGATGAGGTTTAGCAAGAACGGGAAAGTTAGTTCCAAGTATGTGGGCCCTTATGAAATTTTGAAGTGAGTTGAAAAAATGGCATATGAGTTAAAATTGCCAATTGAATTGGCCCACGGTCCATCCGGTATTCCATGTGTTTATGCTCAAGAAATGTATAGGTGATCCGGTGTCTATTCTCCATCTAGAAGGTTTAGGGGTAAATGAGTACCTTTCTGATGAAGAGGTTTCGGTTGGGATCTTCGATCCTCCAGTTAAGAAATAAAGAGGTTTCCTCTGTAAAAGTTCTATGGAGGATCCATCTTGTTAAGGGTGCAACATCGAAGGTCGAGGCCGACATGCTCCTCATATTTTTCCTCTTGCTCCTAGACAAGGTTAAGGTTAGTAGTTTCTATTAAATGAGGGTTATAAACAATGTTGCATTTATCATGTTTTCCTAGTATGTGCATATTATTGTAGAAATTCATTCTTATATTAAGCTTTCATGAAAAAAAAATTATGGTTAACTTGCACTTATATGTAGTGTTCCATAGGTCTTTATGAGAATTGTATTGAACATGTCTGATGGTGCATTGAGAAGAAATAAACATGTCAACTTTTTATTGTTCATATTGAGCTCATGTTGAAATGGAGAAGGAAGTTCCTCCTTAGGGCATCTCCAACCCTACACTCTATTTTACTCTCCAAATATAGAGTTCTCTATTTTTTCAGAGAACCAACTCCAACCCAATTCTCTATTTTACTTTCTAAAAAAGAATTTTTTTTCTCTCTCATCAATATTATATTATTTTTTCTATTTCATTCTTATTTCTTATTTCATGATATAATCATTTATTTCTTTTTCCCAATAATTACTTTATATAAATCTCATGTGACAAAAAAAATTCAACTTTTTATTTAATTATTATATTTTATTCAAAAAAATTTAAATATCATAAATTGCACGAGAATATTATACAATATATAAATTAATGAACAAATTCATATAAAATTGTAATACGATTAGATAAACAATACATAATCACTCAATTTTCGAAATTATTACGTTACTACGATAAATTCTCTATTAATACATTACGGAATTTAAATGATCATTTTTGTCCTTAATTTTATTATGTCTAGCTAAAAATTATTCAAATCGAAGATTTTCATCTAACACATTTCTATCGTTGGAGTTGGAGCCTCTACGACATCTTGAATTGGTGCATTAAGATCGTGTTCATACTCAATTATCACGTTGTGTCGTATAATATATGTGTCATTATATCATGTAGTATTTTCTTTCTCCGGAAACGTGACGGGCTTGCAATAATTGCAAAAATCTGAATTCTCATTCAACATCTTTTGACATGATTTTGATTTCATCACTGATTATTTATTATGTTATTATTGTATTTTATGTTGTATTTAAAGTATTATATCATTTATTATATTGTTATCTTGTATTCAAATTAAATTTTTATCTTACCATTTTAATTTTGTGTATTTTTTTATGATAAAAATTAATAATAAAATTTTATTATTGATGAAAATTATAAAAAATATATATTAATTTGAAATTAAAGTAGTATATATTAAATAATATATTTTTAAAAATATTATATCACATTTAAATGAATTATGAATATTAGATATTTAATTAATAAAACTATATGTAAAAAATGTTAATTGGAAATTAATGAAAATAATAATAAAATATTGAAAAAGTAAAATAGAGAGTGTGAATAGTAGTTCTCCAAATTTAGAGAACTACTATTCAACTCTATAAATTTGAAGAATAGAGAGTCATTTGGAGGTGGGTTGGGGAGGGAATTATCTATTTTACTCTCCAAATATAGAGAATGGAGAGTAAAATAGAGATGGGTTGGAGATGGTCTAATGTATTATCAAATTGTGAGCTCTCATGTGTGATGAATTGTGTATTAAGTTCCTATCTGTAAGTTCTTTAATTGTGTCGAAAGGAGTTGTGAATTCCTCCTATAAGTTATGACTCATTATGATATTGCTTGTTGTTGGGCTGTTATCCCTACAGTCGGTTTAAGGTGTCATTCGGAGACGAATGTTCCTAAAGGGGTATATTGTAACACCCCAAAAATTCTATGACCTAGACTAAAGCACCACATGATTAATAATGAGGATATTAGGCCTAAAACAAAGGTAATCAACTTAGTTAGGAAGTATTAAAACTTAAACTTCAAGGAACGTCAAGAACATCTGGAGGCTAGTGAGAGTGGCCTAGTGTGCCTTTAGGTCTTTGGAAGGGGTTGGAAGGGTAGTATGAAGGTCAAACCTTTTAAAAATGCTTAGGATATTCATTATATCATGTTTAGGGTCAAAACATACGGGTACGACTCCCCAAGAATCACCTTAAGGGCCCCCGAAGAGGACCCAAACATTTGACCCAAAAGCTGTCAAAACGGCTTTGCAATCGACAAGTGCAAAGGATGGCCTATTGATGGACTCACGCTCCGTCGTTTGGGGTCGTGAGTCCATACTTAGAAAATGAATCCTTGGATCAATTTTGAGGACTCTCTGACCCAAATCACGACTTTCCAGGATGATCCGTTCATGGAACGATGGACCGTCGATTGAGGGCGTCGATGGGTGCCTGCAAACTGGTGCACTACACGACCAAGCCAAGGGTGGGTTAGTAAATTTTACCCTTGTCCAATTAAAAGTAGAGTCGGTCCAAATTAGTTATTTTAGGTATATTAAAGGATTTAACTCATTTAAAAAGTATTCACAATTCAAAATCCCAGAACTCCAAAGACTCACTTCTCAATAGCTTCTCTCTCCCAACTCAAACCTCCATTGAAGAAACCTTGTAGTTTTAAGAAGAAGACAAATTCACCAAGCAATCACACTCAAAATAGTGGATAATCATTGTTTACATCCCTACTCTGTCAAAATAGGGCGAAACGTCGCGGCAACTCGAAAATAATTAATTGATTCAATTTTAAAAATAAACGAGTTTTAAAAAGAGTCGCCACCTAATTTTAGGAAAACTAGGAAATCGATTTCTTAATCTACCAAACCAATTCGATTCTAGGTAAGGGGTTCAAGTTATTCCGAAGGGAAGGGATTAGGCACCCTTCGAAATCCACAATTGTTGTTCCCGACTGAATTAGTTTTTTTTCAAATTGAGGAAGAATATAAAATAATGTACAGATCTAATAAACATTCAATATACAAAATAAAACAGAATAATAATCTTCCTAAAGTTTGCCTAACGTCAATATTCACAAGATAATGAAATAAAAAAATATGATTCGAACTTCATTCGAATAATTTCAAAGAGAAGCACCTCCGGGTACCTGTAAACACTTAGTAAAAGAGTACGTACCAAATAAATATAAATAAAAATGAATAACCCAAACAATAACTAAAAAATAAAAATCCATCTTATTAACATTGGAGGCCTTGGAAATCGACGGTAATTTCTTCATGGGCCAATTTAAATAACTAAAAAATATAAATTAAAATTCCGTCTTTTAAAATGGAAAGGACTCCAAAACCGACGAGAGTTTTTTCATTGGCCATTTTTAACAATTTTAACAAATAATTTATATGAACTTCAACTAAAAATTTCCGTCTTTTAAAATGGGAAGGCCTCCAAAATCGACGGAGAGTTTTTTCATTGGCCATTTTAACAATTTTTACAAACAATTTATATGAACTTAAACTAAAAATTTCTGTCTTTTAAAATGGGAAGGCCTCCAAAACTGACGGAGAGTTTTTTCATTGGCCATTTTAACAATTTTAACAAACAATTTTTATGAACTTAAACTAAAAATTTCCGTCTTTTAAAATGAAAAGGCCTCCAAAACCGACAGAGAGTTTTTTCATTGGTCACAACAATAAACAAAAAAATCAAAACAACATCATGTCATCACAAAACCCAATTAAAGTTGTCAGAAAATTTCAACATTTACAATAAGTAACAATAGGACTAATAAAATTCAACATGAGTAATGAAAAATATCTCTAACACCAAATAATTACTGGCAAAAAAATAATTATCTATAATTCACTAATAATATAAAACAAACTAGAAATTAAACATTCAAATAATAATCAAAGAAAATAAGAGTAGACACAACATGACCATAACATATGAATTAAATAATCTAAAGCATCTTAGTAATATTTTTTAAAAAAATCAACAGGTAAACATTAAAAGTAATAATATCCAAATCAACTAAACAAACAACTAAAATGGAATATATGTATCAAAACTAATATAAACATAAAATATACACTAATTATAAACACAGTTGACGGTCGAATAGCTCTCTCTTCGTGCTTTCAGAAACAATGGCCTCCAAAACCAAATCCCTCTTAGTAGACCAACCTCTTTCTGCATCGTCCTTATTATCTGGAACAAAGATGAGCCAATTACAACAAAGACGAAGAATCCAAGACAGATAGGGCCAACTGGATACTGGCTTCCCTTATTTGCAGTAGTTTCAGGAACAGCTCCTCGCTTGGTAATATTTTTCTCAAACCTCTCCACCTTCCTATCAGCAAGACGCCTTGATGTAGTCATTTTTAAAGGAAATTGTGGTGGCCGCCGATATATGAGAACAGAAAAATCGCAGAGAGAATTATATTTCAGCTAAAAGTTGTTCCTCGCCGGAGCTTGCTTCCTGGTGGTTTCACTGCGTCGCCAGAGCTATGGTTGTAGGTTGTTTCTGCTTGCTGTTGTCCGTTGGAGCTGTTGTTTGTCTGGTGGGTGTTTGCTGGTTGGAGAGAAAGGAAATGGGGTTTGGGGTTTTGTTGTAAAGTTGACCAAAAAAATGGGGTCATTTGGTTCAGCTTAGAGCTTTGCCGAACCTACTGGTCGGAACGAAGAAAAAAAAGAAATGGGGTTGGCAATGAGCTACTTCTTCAGCTGATGTTACAGAGTTGTTGTTGCCGGATGGAGCTGCTGCCAGAGATGGAGAAGAACGGAAGAAAGGAAGAGACGGACGGAGAAAAAGGAGAGGGGTGGCTGGGAGGAAAAGGAAGGGGGAGAAGCGGGAAAAAGGGAGAGGGAAGGGGGAAGAGAAGAGGGAAGCGTAGAGAGGGGTGGTTGTCATCGCTTGGAGGTGGCTATTCCTACCCGAAAGAATGGAGGGAGAGAAAGGGGGTGGTCTGGCTGTGGAGAGAGGGAGGGGAGGGCAGCGAGGAGATGGAAGAAGGGGAGAGGAAGGGGAGGCGGTTAGGGGGTGTTTGGAGGAGAAGAGGCTGATTTTTGAGAGGGAGAGGAAAAAAGGATAAAAAATTTTTTAGGGTTCTCCCCTTTTTTTCCTTCTTTTGAGTCTTTATTATCCACACCAAAAAATTATGGGCCTAAGTTATGGGCTTAGTATTGTGGCCCAAAATTCTTGCAATAGAATTCCTATTTTTTTTTATTTGACTAAATTTTTTACTGTGCTAAATTCACAAAAATATTAACAAATGTAACAAATAAATAAATAAAACTTTAAAATCATGAATTTTTTAAAATGTTAGGCCAAAATTGGGTGTCAACAGCTGTCCCTTTCGTTGCGTATGATTGATGAAAGAAATCGTGGAGAACGAAAATTGACAAACCCAATATTGATCGAACACATATACTTTGTAGAGAAGTGCGGTTGCATGTGGTGGAAGTCAATCCCAGACCTGTCTCCAAAAGGTTCTATGATGTGTTGCATCCTTGTTGAAGTAGTTTGCACCTGTTTGTTTTTGTTTTTTTTAATCCTTTTTTGAATTATTTTTTTTGATTTTTTTTGAAGAAATTCATTCTTTCAAATGCTCTTGACAAATACTGAGATAAAACTCGTCCCAGGCCTTTCTCCAAAAGGTTCTATGATGTGTTGCATCCTTGTTGAAGTAGTTTGCACCTGCTTTTTGTTTGTTTTTTATTTTATTTTTTTCAATTTTTTGATTTTTTCTTTGATGAAATTCATCCTTTCGAATGCTCTTGATAAAGACTGAAATAAAACTCGTCAGCTTAAAAATGCAATTTAAATGGGATACAGTGTCTTCCACTGTGTCGACGCTCAATTTCTCTCCTCGGCATTTAACGTCAGTTGACGTTGAGGAATAAATATTTCATTCGAGATGCACGATTTCTTTTTTGGCAGTGCATGATTGCTTGCGGGGCATGAATATCTTCTCGTGATGCGTAAATTTTGCGAGAGGTGGAATATTCTCTCGATGTATATAATTTTGCGAGGGATGGGATTTTCTCGCAATGCATAAATTTTTGCCAGGGATAGAATTTTCTCGCGATGCATAAATTCCGCAAGGTATGAAATCTTCTTGCTATATGTAAAATTTTGCGAGGAATTGAATCTTCTCGAGATGCATAAAATTTTGAGAGGGATGAAATCTTTGCGCGATGCATGAATTCCGCAAGGTATGAAATCTTCTTGCGATATGTAAACTTTTGCGATGGATGGAATCTTCTCGCTGTGCATAAAATTTTGCGAATGATGAAATCTTCTCGCGATGTATAAATTCTGCAAGGTATGAAATCTTCTTGCGATATGTAAACGTTTGCGAGAATTTGAATCTTCTCGCGATACAAAATATTAACTCGCAATGCATGAATATTAATCCGCGATGCATGAATATTAAGTCTCAATGCATTAATATTAACTCGCAATGCATGAATATTAATTAGCGATGCATGAATATTAACTCGCAATGCATGAATATTAATTAGCGATGCATGATCTTCTTCTATGAATGAGTATTGACTCGCGATGCATGAATTAACTCGTGATGCATGAATTAACTAGTGATGCATGAATTGACTCTCGATGCATGATCTTCTGCGAGGCATGAAAATCTTCTCGCAATGCATAAATTCTGCAAGGTGTGAAATCTTCTTGCGATGCATACATTTCTGCGAGGTATGAAATCTTCTCGCGATGCATGAATTTTCTGCGAGGTATGAAATCTTCTCGCGATGCATGAAAATTAACTCGCGATGCATAAATATTAACTCGCGATGCATGAATATTAACTCATGATGAATGAATTAACTCTCGATGCATGAATATTAACTAGTGATGCATGATCTTTGTAGTTGCTATCAAGCTTCTCGCAGCACTTATCAGAATTTTGAGGTCTTCCTCAAAATTCTCTCCCAGTTAGAATTTCGGCAAACCTCAAAATGATCTTCAATCTTGACTTGTTGGCTATCTCTATTGCGAATTTTTTAAATATTTTCAAAAATTATGTCCCAGTTTTACTGTAAGTAGATTTAATAATCACACTGGGTATATGACCGAGCCGTCGTGGTGTCTACATATCCTGTCGAAGCAGGAATCAGGTCAAATGTAGTTCCAATCTTGTGAATGATGAATGTTGCAAAGAATCTGAAAGATTATCAGTAGAAAATGCACAATATCAACATGATGAAATATGAAAATGATATTCCTTGCTATATTCAAAGCCTAAAAACAAGATATATCACATTTTTGGGGATGGACAATCCAATGAAGTAAAATAGGTGTCTCACACATATAAGACGAACTTAACAACACCTTTTATAATGAACAACTCAAAAGACAATTTTCTTTTCAAAATAAAAAAAATGATGAGATAGTCAAATCTTCACATCGATTGGTACCAACAGTTAGAATTGCAGCCAAATCTCTTTTTTTTTAAGATTGAATTAATGTAATTCCTACAGCTTCAAGTGGTACCTCAAATATACTTAAGGATTAACAGGATCCATTCATCTTGTTTCAAACAAAGATTTTGAATTGTATCAATCCTCAGGTTTCAAGTGCCCTCACGACAAAGGCTAGTCGTATTTCACACATATTTGAAACATATGATTATAGGACATTTTTCAAAGTGCAATCACACTCAAAAGAATGTTCAATGCACACAATTGTGATACCATATGCTTGACCCTTATATAAATCTCCACCAATGTGAGAACATTTGGAATGAGATCATGTAGGGCTTGTCATTGGCTTGTAACGTAGGCTTTGGGATGGGTAGGATATTTATTTGAGATAAAAGTGACTTAATTCCTCCTTGAGTGTTACACAGAATTAGTGCTCTTAATAATTGGTACGCCTTTAACGTCAGATCCTCTTCATTATTCTCCCACTTTTTATCTTCTTTTGAGTTCTCATTTTTAACGTTTTTCCCTCCTTTTTTTTAGATCTCTTTTTTTTGTTTTGAGCTTTTTTCTTCTTCTCTTCTCTTTTTTTTTCTTCTTTTGAGTCCTTCTTCGTTTGAGCTTTTCTTTTATTCACTTCTTTATTATAATAATTTTTTCCTTTTTTGTTGGAGTATTTTCCTTCGCACCTTTCACTCACCCTGTAAAGGTATATTTTACTCTTCTTTATTTCTTCCACATTTCTTTCTTCCTTTCTCTGTTTTCTCTAGAGGTCTTTGCTTCCTTTCTTTTGGGAGACTCAATATCTTTGCTTTCAGAACTTTCAAACATGGATTTTCTCTTATAGTTTGCACATTGTTGGTGCACTCAAGAAGGTTGGGCCAAGAGAGGATAGTGCTTGTAAGCACTCAAAAGGGTAGTGCTTAAGATGTGGTTGTCCAAATAAAGGTTTCAGGCTCAAAATGGAAAAATCAGGGATTAATGTAATTTGGTAGGCTTTGAAAAGCACAATCGAATCAAAAAAGGCCTACAATCATTTCTCAAACCAAACACTACTCATGATTTCGCCTCGAAAAACATTCAGGTCAAGTTCTAGATAAACTTTGTAACACAATTGAACTTTGATCAAAATCTCACCACTCAATGCAAATGAAACACAAGGTTAGTTTTATTCTTATCTTTATTGCATGCAAGAGATTTTTCAAGCATCACAAAAGTACAGATAAGAGGTACCACGAGAATCTATGGTTTACAGCAAAGTCAGTCTTTTCAATCATATCAAATATATTTACATGCTCTTAACTACATATGTTGAATGCCTTGAATTGGGCCCTTAATTTTCTGTCAATTCTGTATGTTGGGCCCAAGCCTGTTAGGGCATAGCTTAGCACTATATATAGACGCTATGACAAACCCTATTTTGTAATTCTGTTTTTTGCCTCTCCATAATAAAACTGCTCCCCCTCTTCCCGTGGACGTAGCCAATTTATTGGTGAACCACGTAAATCTGTTGTCTTGTTTTTTTCGTTTATATTTTCTCGTATTATCTCGAATTCTGCATAACAAATTGGTATCAGAGCCTCTCGGTTAATCGGTGTTCTTGAAGAATTCGAGATGTCTGCTTTGAACGTGAAAATCGACAAATTTACAGGGAGGAACAGTTTCAGTTTATGGCAGATCAACATGCGGGCTTTGTTGAAACAACAAGGCTTCTGGGCGCCGTTGTCGAAAGATAAGAACGCCGTCGTTACTCCTGAGATGGCGATTCTGGAGGAAAAGGCGCACTCGACGATCATGCTGTGTCTCGCGGATGACGTCATCACGGAGGTCTCGGATGAAGAGACTGCTGCTGGTCTGTGGTTGAAGCTGGAGAGTTTGTACATAACAAAATCTCTAACCAACAAGCTGCTTCTGAAACAACGTCTATTCGGTTTACGAATGGCTGAAGGTACACAACTCAGGGAACATTTAGAGCAATTGAATACTTTGTTATTAGAATTGCGTAATATCGATGTGAAGATCGAGGATGAAGATGCTGCCCTGATTCTGTTAGTATCTCTCCCAATGTCGTTTGAGAATTTTGTTCAATCGTTCATTGTTGGGAAAGATACTGTGTCGCTGGAAGAAGTCAGATCGGCCCTTCATAGCAGGGAATTACGGCATAAGGCTAACGGCACAAGTACCGACATACAGCCTTCCAGTCTGTTCACCAGTAGCGGAAAGGGAAGGAAAAACGGCGGAAAGAAAAATAAACCGATGTCAAAGGGTGCAAAGCCGGATGATGTTTGTAATTACTGCAAGGAGAAGGGACATTGGAAATTTAATTGTCCGAAGAAGAATAAGCAATCGTAAAAACAATCAGTTTCTGCTGCTGTTGCTGAAGAAGACACCAATTCTGAAGAAGACATTGCTCTAGTTGCGGATGAGCACACTCATCATTCAGATGTGTGGGTTCTCGATTCTGGGGCATCCTATCACATCTGTCCTAGGAGAGAGTGGTTCACGACTTATGAGCAGATAGACGGAGGCAGCATCTCGATGGCCAACAGTTCTGCCTGCAAGGTGGTTGGGACAGGCTCGATCAAGATAAGGACACATGACGGTAGCTTCTGCACATTGAACGAGGTCAGGCACGTTCCATTGATGATGAAAAATCTGATATCTCTCAGTTCTTTGGACAGCAAGGGATTCAGCTGGTCGGGAAAAGATGGAGTCTTGCGGGTCTGGAAGGGTTCAAATCTAATTCTGAAAGGTGTCATGCGTGGTACTTTGTATTTTCTACAAGGCTCCACGGTTACAGGTTCTGCCCATGTTGCATCGTCAGAAGTTCACCAGGAGGATATGACTAAGTTATGGCACATGAGACTTGGTCATATGGGTGAAAGAGGGATGCAAATTCTGTCAAAAGAGGATCTTCTTGCTGGTCATAAGGTTAAGAGCCTAGAGTTTTGTGAACATTGTGTCTTTTGGAAAACTACATCGCAACAAGTTTCCAAAGGCCATTCACAGAACAAAAGGCACACTTGATTACATCCATTCTGATTATTGGGGTCCATGCCGTGTTGAGTCTTTGGGAGGCTGCAGATTTTTTGTGTCCATTATTGATGACTACTCAAGGATGACTTGGGTGTACATGATGAAGCATAAAAGTGAAGCTTTCCAGAAGTTCAAGGAGTGGAAAATTTTGATGGAAAATCAAGCAGGGAAGAAGATCAAGAGGTTGCGAACTGATAATGGGCTGGAATTCTGCTGTTCTGAATTTGATCAATTCTGTAAGGATGAAGGGATTGCTCGACATCGTACAGTCAGAAATACACCACAGCAGAACGGTGTAGCTGAGCGGATGAATCAAACACTTCCGGAGAGAGCAAGGTGCATGCTCTCTAATGCTGGGCTAGATAGAAGATTCTGGGCAGAAGCGGTTAGTACAGCTTGCTACTTGATTAACCGCGGACCACATACAGGCATACAGTGCAAAACACATATGGAGATGTGGTCAGGAAAAGTTGCTGATTATTCAAATCTGAAAGCTTTTGGTTGTACGGCTTACTATCACGTCAGTGAAGGTAAGTTAGAACCAAGAGCTAAAAAGGGAGTATTTGTGGGCTACGGAGATGGAGTGAAAGGTTTCAGAATCTGGTCTCCAGCAGAAAAGAGGGTTATTATGAGCAGGAACGTTGTCTTTGATGAAAGTTCTCTGCTTAGAACCATTGTGAAGCTTACAACTACGTCAGAAACTGGGAGTCTTGATAAACAGGTGGAGTTTCAAGTCATTCAGAACGAGAGCGATTTGAAAGAACCTGAAGAGGAGGATCAAGAGCCACAGACAGAAACTGATATTCCAGAATCTATGCCATCAGATATCCATCGGAGTATAGCTCAAGATCGGCCAAGGAAGGTTGGAGTTCGGCCACCTACGAGGTATGGTTTTGAGGACATGGTGGGTTATGCACTGCAGGTTGCTGAAGAGGTAGATACATCTGAGCCGTATACTTACAAAGAAGCCATTTTAAGTTCTGATTCTGAAAAATGGTTTGCCGCTATGGGAGATGAGATGGAGTCCCTACACAAGAATCAGACATGGGATCTGGTCATACAGCCTTCGGGGAGAATGATTATTACTTGCAAATGAGTTTTCAAGAAGAAGGAAGGGATATCACCAGCAGAAGGAGTCAAGTATAAAGCCAGGGTTGTTGCCAGAGGTTTCAACCAAAGAGAGGGAGTGGACTACAATGAGATCTTCTCACCAGTGGTCAGACATACTTCCATCCGAGTGTTACTAGCGATAGTTACACATCAGAATCTGGAGCTTGAACAACTTGATGTGAAGACAGCGTTTCTACATGGAGAGTTGGAGGAAGAGATATACATGACTCAGCCGGATGGTTTCCAAGTTCCAGGGAAGGAAAATCACGTCTGCAAGTTGAAGAAGTCCTTATATGGACTTAAGCAGTCTCCAAGGCAGTGGTACAAAAGGTTTGACAGCTATATGGTGAAGTTGATCTATACTCGGAGCTCATATGATTGTTGTGTCTACTACAATAGGCTCAAGGATGATTCATTCATCTATCTGGTGCTTTATGTAGATGATATGCTGATAGCTGCAAAGAAGAAGTATGACATTCAGAAGCTGAAGGGTTTACTTAGTGCTGAGTTTGAGATTAAGGATCTGGGAGCCGCTCGGAAGATTTTAGGGATGGAGATCATTAGAGACAGAGAGAGAAGGAAACTTTTCTTGTCACAGAGAAGCTACATTCAGAAGGTCTTGGCGAGGTTTGGCATGTCTTCATCTAAGCCCATTGATACCCCCAGTGCTGCCAATATCCATCTCACTGCCATGTTCGCCTCCACAGTCAGAAGAAGAGAAGGAGTATATGTCACGCGTCCCTTATGCCAGTGCCGTTGGAAGTTTGATGTATGCTATGGTCTGCACAAGGCCAGATTTAGCACACGCAGTCAGTGTAGTGAGCAGATTCATGGGAAAACCAGGGAGAGAACATTGGCAGGCTGTGAAGAGAATTTTTCGGTACCTTAGAGGTACATCTGACGTTGGTCTCATTTATAGAGGTGATACTCAGTGCTTGGTTTACTGGCTTTCTGATTCTGACTATGCTGGAGATGTTGACACAAGAAGATCGATGACTGGCTATGTTTTTACCCTTGGAGGATCTGTCGTCAGTTGGAAGCAACTTTGCAACCTACAGTGACTTTGTCTACTACGGAAGCGTACTACATGGCCTTGACAGAGGCTGCAAAAGAAGGGATTTGGCTGAAAGGGCTGGTTAGTGATCTTGGTCTGCATCATGATCAGGCTACGGTGTATTGTGACAGTTTTGAGCGCAATTTGTCTAGCCAAGGATCAAGTCCATCATGAGAGAACAAGCATATTGACGTGAGGTATCATTTTCTGAGAAGTGAGAAGAGAATCAGGTGAAGAAAGTAGGAACTGTTGATAATCCTGCTGATATGTCACAAAGCCGGTTCCACAGAGCAAGTTTCAACACTGTTTGGACTTGCTCAACATCAGAAGCTGTTAATTGCCCTGCGGGGCAATTCTGAGGAAGAGGGGGAGGCGTGGCACTATCATAGTGCGTCTGAAGAATCTGTTTGGAGAATTCAAGTCAAGGTGGAGATTTGTTGAATGCCTTGAATTGGGCCCTTAATTTTCTGTCAATTTTGTATGTTGGGCCCAAGCCTGTTAGGGCATAGCTTAGCACTATATATAGACGCTATGACAAGCCCTATTTTGTAATTCTGTTTTTTGCCTCTCCATAATAAAACTTCTCCCCCTCTTCCCGTGGACGTAGCCAATTTATTGGTGAACCACGTAAATCTGTTGTCTTGTTTTTTCTCGTTTATATTTTCTCGTATTATCTCGAATTCCGCATAACAACACAGGTCCCAATCGAGTTGAAGACATGACTCTTACAGTATGTACAAAAAAAAAATTTTGAAGAATGATTACCGAACCCGAGAAGGGCTGCCTACGTATCTCATTAAGATGAGAATCAGGTGTGCGTAGTTCATGCAGACATGACTTGGAAAATATGCACAAACTATTTTATAAAATTTTTTTGAAAAAGATAATACCAAACCCAAGAAGGGATGCCTATGTATGTCATTAAAATGAGAATCAGGTACGCGTAGTTCGTGCAGATATGACTTGAAAAATATGCACAAACTATTTTTTAAAAAAATGAATAATACCAAACCCAAGAAGAACTGCCTATGTATGTCATCAAAATGAGAATCAGATACGCGTAGTTTGTACAGATATGACTTGAAAAGTATGCACAAACTATTTTTTAAAAAAAAATATAATACCGAACCCAAGAAGGGCTGCCTATTTATGTCATTAAAATGAGAATCAGGTAAGCGTAGTTCGTGCAGATATGACTTGAAAAATATCCACAAACTATTTATTTTTTGAAAAAGATAATACCTAACCCAAGAAGGGCTGCCTACGTATCTCATTAACATGAGAATCAGGTACGCGTAGTTCGTTCAGATAAGGAATATAATAATTTAAAGATTTAGACAACTCGAACAAACTCCTAGGTCTAACGCCACTAAAATTTGTAGTCATGTTTTATTTATTTTTTTCACCAGTATTTTTATAGCTTCTTAATTGTCAATATTTATACTTTCTGTGGAATCTACCCTACGAATTTCTACAGTAATGATTTGTTGTACTCTTTTTGGACGTTTTCTTGGACCCTTGTCTCATCCGAATTTTCACGAGATCCAGACATTGTTATGACCATCGCCGACTGATGTCGAGGACGGTATTCCTACAAAAATATAAGAAATATGTGAGAGAAGAACCATCATGCAAAATAATAATAAAAATAAATGGGTGTCACCTCATAGTCAAATACTCCCCTGATTTATCGTTTTGACTTGATATAATTGAAAAATGCAAGGACTCTAATTTCGCTAATCCTCTTGTCTCTTGCAACTTTGGACAAATAATGGTTTCTGAATTTGGACATAAATCAACGTTTCGCTTTGAAGAAGAACAACTAAAAAATGTAAAAGTGTTAGTTCCTGTACATAATGGATAATGCGAAATATCACACAAATAATGAATAAAACACATAAATACTGTTTTAATTAAAGACTAACTGAATATATCACATAGCATACAAACAATTATTCCGTGTCCTATACAAATATGTGACCCTTTTATGCCTAGGGTAGGCCTATCGATTCGAATGATGTATACGTCATTTGAAATATTTCATTGCCCCAAAACTCAAATTTAAACAAATTTTATAAATAAAACTTAATGGGGATACATAATAGGGGAAGTGTATACAAAATAATCAGTCCCACACAGGGGTACGACCCTAAATCATTCCTCCACGAAAGATCCTTCTGCTTTCTTGATTTGTTGTCATCTCTGGGTGCCAATATCTTCGAATAGGCTAGTAGCTGGTGAAGCTCTTTCTTTAACCTAAGCAAACTATAATCTAATCCTTACCCTATGAGACAATGATTGTCTCAAACAACGTATACATCCTTCAAATTTGAACACATAAGTATGAACGTCCATTTAGGCAGTGGACCGTTTTGGACTCAAGGTGGTCTTCTAATGGACTCAACACTCCTTGGGTGTTGGTCATATTAGGTTGATGATTAGATTTGGATTTGATTTTGCTCTATCCTAGGTTGACTAGAATTGGTTTAAAAATGACAGTTGCCCGAGTCGGACAAACATCGGGGTGAAGCTACCAAACAACGTCGGATGACCGCATTCCAACTATTTGTTTGATACTTCCAAATGAATTCTTGGATTTTCAAAAGAAAGTCGTGGACAGCCACGTAACTTTCGTGTTTCTAATGCATATTATTTTCCGTTTGATGGAAGAATGCCATGAAATGTAATGAACATATACACACAATAAATAAACAATGATTAAATACAATATACAAATAATCAGCGAAATATAAAAATACAAGGTATAATAAAACAAAAATTTCCTCAATTTGAAAAAAAATAAATTCTTATTAGTTAGAACCTCTATGCTCCCCAACGGAGTCGTCATTATGTTTACATCCCTACTCTGTCAAAATAGGGAGAAACGTCGCGGCAACTCGAAAATAATTAATTGATTCAATTTTAACAAAATTTTAAAAATAAATGAGTTTTAAAAAGAGTAGCCACCTAATTTTAGGAAAAATAGGAAACCAATTATTAATCTACAAAACCAATTCGATTCTAAGTAAGGGGTTCAAGTTATTCTGAAGGGAAGGGGTTAGGCACCCTTCGAAATCCACAATTGTGGTTCCCGACTAAATTAATTTTTTTTCAAATTGAGGAAGAATATAAAATAATGTAAAGATATAATAAACATGAAATATACAAAATAAAACAAAATAATAATCGGCCTGAAGTTTGCCTAACATCAATATTCAGAAGATAATGAAATAAAAAATATGATTCGAACTTCATTCGAATAATTTCAAGGAGAAGCACCTCGGGGTACCTGTAAACACTTAGTAAAAGAGTTAGTATCAAATAAATATAAATAAAAATGAATAACTCAAATAATAACTAAAAAATAAAAATTCGTCTTATTAACATGGGAGGCCTTGGAAATTGACACTAATTTCTTCATGGACCAATTTTAAAAACTAAAAAAATATAAACTTAAATTAAAATTCCGTCTTTTAAAATGGAAAAACCTCCAAAATCGACGGAGAGTTTTTTCATTGGCCATTTTAACAAACAATTTATATGAACTTAAACTAAAAATTTCCGTCTTTTAAAATGGGAAGGCCTCCAAAACTGACGGAGAGTTTTTTTCATTGGCCATTTTAACAATTTTAACAAACAATTTATATGAACTTAAACTAAAAAATTTCCGTCTTTTAAAATGGGAAGGCCTCCAAAACCGACGGAGAGTTTTTTCATTGGCCATTTTAACAATTTTTACAAACAATTTATATGAACTTAAACTAAAAAATTCCGTCTTTTAAAATGAGAAGGCCTCCAAAACCGAGGGAGAGTTTTTCATTGGCCACAACAATAAACAAAAAAATCAAAACAACATCATGTCATCACAAAACCTAATTAAACTTGCCAGAAAATTTCAACATTTACAATAAGTAACAATAGGACTAATAAAATTCAACATGAGTAATGAAAAATATCTCTAACACCAAATAACTACTGGCCAAAAAATAATTATCTATTATTCACTATTAATACAAAACAAACTAGAAATTAAACATTCAAATAATAATCAAAGAAAATAAGAGTAGACACAACATGACCATAAAATATGAATTAAATAATCTAAAACATCTTGCTAATATTTTTTTTAAAAAAAATTAACAGGTAAACATTAAAAGTAATAATATCCAAATCAACTAAACAAACAACTAAAATGTATCAACACTAATATAAATAGAAGATATACACTAACTATAGACACAGTTGACGGCCGAATAGCTCTCTCTTCCTGCTTTCAGAAACAATGGCCTCCAAAACGAAATCCCGCTAAGTAGACCAACCATATTCTGCATCGACCTTATTATCTGGAACAAAGATGAGCCAATGACAACTAAGACGAAGAATCCAAGCAAGATAGGGCCAACTGGATGGTGGCTTCCCTTCTTTGCAGTAGTTTCAGGAACAGCTCCTCGCATGGTAATATTTTTCTCAAACCTCTCCACCTTCCTATCAGCAAGACGCCATGATGTAGTCATTTTGAAAGGAAAATGTGGTGGCCGCCGATATATGAGAACAGAAAAATCGCAGAGAGAATTATATTTCAACTAAAAGTTGTTCCTCGACGAAGCTTGTTGCATGGTGGTTTCACTGCGTCTCCGGAGCTATGGTTGTAGGTTGTTTTTGCTTGCTGCTGTCCGTTGGAGTTTTTGTTTGTCTGGTGGGTGTTTGCTGGTTGGAGAGAAAGGAAATGGGGTTTGGGGTTTTGTTGTGAAGTTGACCGGAAAAATGGGGTCGTTTGGTTCAGCTTAGAGCTTTGACGAAGTTGCTGGTCGGAAACGAAAAAGAAAGAAAGAAATGGTGTTGGCATTGAGCTTCTTCTTCGGCTGCTGTTACAGAGTCGTTGCTGTCGGATGGAGTTGCTGCCAGAGATGGAGAAGAAAGGAAGAGAGGAAGAGACGGACGGAGAAAGAAGAGTCGAGGAGAGGGGTGGCTGGGAGGAAGAGGAAGGGGGAGAAACGGGAAAAAGGGAGAGGGAAGGGGAAAGAGAAGAGGGAAGCGGAGAGAGGGGTGGCTGCCATCGCTTGGAGGTGGCTATTCCTGCCAGAAAGAATGGAGGGAGAGAAAGGGGGTGGTCTGGCTGTGGAGAGAGGGAGGGGAGGGCAGCGAGGAGAGGGAAGAAGGGGAGAGGAAGGGGCGGCGGTTAGGGGGTGTTTGGAGGAGAGGCTGATTTTTGAGAGGGAGAGGAAAAAAAGATAAAGATTTTTTTAGGGTTCTCCCCCTTTTTTTCCTTCTTTTGAGTCTTTATTATCCAGACCAAAAAATTATAGTCCTAAGTGATGGGCTTAGTATTGTGGCCCAAAATTATTGCAATAGAATTCCTAATTTTTTTTAATTATTATTTGACTAAATTTTAGACTGTGCTAAATTCACACAAATATTAACTAATGTAACAAATAAATAAATAAAACTTCAAAATCATGAATTTTTTAAAATGTTAGGCCAAAATTGGGTGTCAACAATCATTTTTAAGGTATGATTTCTTTCACTCTTAGAACTTCTTTCCCCAAGAGGCCCTTCAAAGAGTATTTCATAAGTCCCAAAAAATTAAGGTTTCTGTCTAAACATAAGTCCTATTTTCAAAATAAAATTATGAATAAATTATGATGAATTTTGATCCTCTATTTTTGTTTTAACTATTTAATGATGGATTATTATTGGTAATCTCTTGAGATTTCCCCTTGGACCCTTGTTCTTCCCTAAACTCATAAAACCTTGAAATTTTTCTATGGTGAATCGTATAAGATGATGAGTATAAGGATTGTGTATAATGATGTAGTTATGTATTGCTTCAGAAATTACCTTGTTTATGTATTGATCATGTATTCTTGGGTAATTGAAGTATGAAGGCCCATGAAAGTGCAAGAAGGTATGAAGGTGGTTCTTTCTTGAGCTCAATTATGAAACATGATTTACTTAGATAGAAATGATTCTATATCTAATGTGTTCTTGCGGTGTTGATGACAAGTGTCCATCATCCTTAAGCCTATACACTTGAATTAGATACGAAGTATGTATGCATGTCATGATATGATTGTTATATGATTGAAAAGTAGCTCTCATGATTATTAGAAAGTGTTTAAGTGAAAGGTTTACTCACTTGCTATGGTTTATAAAGTGAAAGGGATGTTCCCACTTATAATTACCTATGAGCTATTATGATTAGATGTGTACATAAAGATCTAGTAAAGGCTAATGTAAACTTGTGTGTCGACTAAAGATGGTTATCAAAAGGGAATATATGTGTAACACCGAAAGGGTATGTAAATGAGAAGAAAGTCTCACGTTTAGTAAGTCTGGATTTCCACATAGGTTTTCTCAAGTTTAGCAAGTCGGGATTCCCAGGATATGTGTTGTATCATGAGATGGAAACCCCCACGTTTAGCAAGTTAGGGCTTTCTGATAAAAATCTCCTTGATCCTTAACTATGTGCTCACATAGATCTCTAGCTTAGTGGATCCACCTAGATAGCTATGGACGAAAGGTTACACCTTAGGCAAGTATTAATCCTCTCTCTTCGGTGTGGACTAGAACTCCGAATTCCATGTAGCTCACGTGGTCTAATGTCGGTTATTGCAACCTCTTTCCCTAATTGAAAAAAGTAAATGGATAAAAAAGTGTATGAACTCTCTCTAGAGTTTTTCTAAGGGTTTCTACATAGTATGAGGGAGGATATGAGACTTCTCTCAAAAATTGCACTTGTGGGATCCTAAGAGAGAGTTCTAGTAGTGTTCTTTTATGATTATGTTGATTATCATTCATATGTCAGGTTATCTATGATCGTTATGAATATATCAAGTTATGATGAAATATGAGATTATGAATGTATGTATAAAGTAGGTTGCTTAATGTGATACTTAGCTTTGAATAGGGTTATGGGGTTCTATTCTTTGCATTGCATAAGTATTACTTGGGTTGTCTACATGTTGGGTTGATATCATGTTGCGTTGGCTTATGATGCTCACTTTATGTGTATATTGAATTTACTTGGTAAAAAATATGTTTTGACTAAAATGTCCTTTTATACATGCATTGATGTTTTTTATGCATAGAAGTCATACTTAGTACGTGTGATGTACTAACCCATATTTTCTTCCTTTTTCCCAAACATGTAGGTCTGGTCCGTTGAGGATTTCAAGGCCACTTCTCAAGACACTTGGACTTGATTCTCCAAGTCGGTGAGTCCTCAAGTCCGAGGATGAAGCCCCATATCTAGCTTTCTAGTTTTTGTTATATTTGAAAGAGAATATTGTAAATTCCAATTCGAGATGTTCTCATCGATGTATGGGCTAAGTCCAAGTTTCTATTCTTTATGTCTAGATGGTACATTGTGACAAAGTTAGAAGATATTTTCCTTATATGAAGTGAAGTGAACTTTCAAAGTTAATGTTTTAAATTTTTCACACTTTTTATTCTATGATACATGCTATGACGTATGTTAAGGGCTTGTATAAGATTTCTTCGAGGTTGAATAACAACTAGGGGGTACATTGACTCGTTACAATAGTATCCATCACGGCACGCGACACGTCCCTCAAAATAGTACATCCTCTTATCACAATCATTTCTCAGAGTCGATGCAAATGACATGTTCACACAATTAATGAGGAGATGATCATTTTCATAACAATGCACAATTCACAATAACACCACCGTGATAAACATTAACAATGAATCCAATGACATAATACCTACTCTATTCCGAATTCCTAAATTCTCTAATGATTAATTCTAGAAAGGAAAATCATTGTCAAATCATTATTCCACTAATAGTCATCAATTATAAAGAATTTAGGGTATACAAAAATGATATGTGCACCTATAAAATCTACAAATTTAAGAGACAATCCATTATTCTTCCTACCTAATATAATATTAATATATATTTATATATGCAACATCATTTTTAACATACAGAATTCATGTTTTACGTGAAGGTTACCTGAAACGATTCATACTCTTACATTCGATGCTGCTTCTGTTTTCTTCTATTTCTTCTGTGTTTTTTTGACTTTTTTTTTTAAAATTAATTTTTTATTAAAACTGACAAAATCAATAAACTTATTTTTAATACATCAACCTAATGGGTATAGGATCTTAACTTATCGCTTCAGCCCATTAAAATCAATCGACTGAATTGCTCAAATTTGAAGACTACATTTAGAATGTTCTTCTAATCTAATTATTGTATTCTTGATTAGTTTGTATTGAAATTAGGTATTAATTAATATTTAGTTATTTTAATTATAAATTTGATAATAGTAAATAAGGATAAAAACAAAAAGTTATGTCTATTTATGTCTTAATTTTATTTTATTAAAGGGTATGCAACACCTTAACAATTTAATTAATTTACAATAAAAAGAGTAATTTTTTTAGCCAATAGGATCCAAAGAAAAATTTAATAGTTTTTATTCAAATAAATACGTCCGCTTAAAATAATTTAATAGTTTTTATTAAAATACAAAATGAACATTTTGTCATATATATTAACAATAATTTCAATTAAGTCAAATATATTAAATGCCGAATGAAACACATTTGTTATATACCATATTAAATATTTTGCCAATTGTTTGTCAAAAGAAATCACCAAGAGTTTAAAGCAGGATATTAATTAGTCTTTTGAGCTTCTTTCCTTTGGCATTTTGATGGAAGACTACTTCCACCATTCTCCTCACATTCTTTTTTTCTTTAAGTAGATTATATTTTTGTATTATCCCATTATTTTGATATTTTAATTTTTATTTTGATATTTAATTTTAAAAATTGAATATGATATATTTTAATCTATGTCAACAAAAAAAAATTCCGATTAAACAAGAAAAAAAATTAACATGTAACTATTATCAAATTTAGCTAATAGTACATAAAAAACGTGTAATAATATAAATTAAATATAATAGTTATCGTTTAATTTATTTGTGTTCCATAGCAAATTGTCTGTTAGTCCCTCCCTCCTTCATATTCTCACTTGTCACTCTCTCTCTCTCGCTCGCTTCCTTCGCTCGCCTCTCTCACTTTATATAATAGAATTGTATAAATTGTGTTTCTAATTGTATAAAGCGAGAAAAATTTATATATACACATGTAAATACATATATCCATCTTATACACTTATAAATATACAATAAAAGTACTTCACTGTCCAAGTCTCTTTGATCTTTTTCTCTTTCTCGTTTTATACAAATTCAAATTGTATATAATTTCTCTTTCTCGTTTTATACAATTCGATTCAATTGTATATTTCCTACCCAAGTCTCTTTTGCCTTTCTCCCTTTCTTATTTTATACAAATTCAAATTTTATATAATCGTCATATACACTTAGGAGATCCCCTCCGGTGATAAGTGGTCCACTATTATCTGCTAACATGATTGATATTGTGTGTCAGTATCCATTCATGTAATGATGTTTGATTGGAAATGATGTCTATAAATTTTATTAGTAAATTATCTTAATTGATTGTGTTATATTCTATTATCAATTAATTAAAAAAAAAGGTTTAACTATGTAATCAAATTTTGAGATAAAATTTATTTATATCGTTTACTAAATATTTAATATATCTATTTTATTTTGATTTAAGAAAAAAAATTGTTGGGTTTTATTTGCCCTGATTTCTTACCATAAATAGGTTTTTCTTTTAGGAAAAGGTTTTGGATTGACTAATTTTTTTTTTGGTAGAAAAAGGTTTAGGACTCTATAAATAGAGACATGTTCCTTCTAACTTAATCAACATTCACAATGTAGTCTTAAGAGCTTCGAGAGTTTGGTTAGGGGGAGAATTTATGGATCACAAGTTGGATACATTATCACTTGTGTGAACCTCCCATGTATTCCGAGTGAATTGGTTGAGGTTGTTTCTCTCTGTATTTTGTACTCTCATGTTTATAGTGGATTGCTCATCTCCTTTGTGGACGTAGGTCGATTGACCGAACAACGTTAAATCTTTGTGTCTTTTGGTATATTTCTCGTTGTCTTCTTACTCGTTGTCTTTCGAGGTTTGCTTTGCTAGCTTCCGCATTTACACTTGCTTATTTTCGGTCCTAACAAGTGGTATCAGAGCCAGATTCAATGACGGAGTCAGGTTCAGTGGTTCGATAATCGATTATTGAACCAGGTTAGAAAGAGGTGTTCATCTTGGCGGGTGTAGTTCTAGCCACAACCTTTTTGACAGTAATGAAGATTTTGTCGGAGAAATTATTTCAGAGAGGTTCTCTGTGTTGAGACAAAAATTTTGCAAAGGAGGTTATGGAGAGGAGAAGAAAGTTGTTAAAGATTGAGTAAAGAAGGTGGACAAATTTATTTTGTCAGAAATTTAGGCCAAGGGGGAGATTTGTTGGGTTTATTAGTCCTGATTTCTTACCATACATAGGTTTTCCTTTTAGGAAAAGATTTTGCATTGAACAATCCTTTTTTTGATAGAAAAAGGTTTAGGACTCTATAAATAAAGACGTGTTCCTTCTAACTTAATCAACATTCACAATGTAGTCTTAAGAGCTTTGAGAGTTTGGTTAGGGGGGAAATTTATGGATCACAAGTTGGATACATTATCACTTGTGTGAACCTCCCATGTATTCCGAGTGAATTGGTTGAGGTTGTTTCTCTCTGTATTTTGTACTCTCATATTTATAGTGGATTGCTCATCTCCTTTGTGGACGTAGGTCGATTGACCGAACCACGTTAATCTTTGTGTTTTTGGTATATTTAATCGTTTGTGACTTACTTACTCGTTATCTTTAGAGGTTTGCTTTTCTAGCTTCCGCATTTACACCTGCTTATTTTCGGTCCTAAAAAGTGGTATCAGAGCCAGATTCAATGACGGAGTCAGGTTCAGTGGTTCGATAATCTATTATTGAACCAGGTTAGAAAGAGGTGTTCATCTTGGCGGGTGTAGTTCTAGCCACAACCTTTTTGATAGTAATGAAGATTTTGTCGGAGAAATTATTTCAGAAAGATTCTCTGTGTTGAGACAAAAATTTTGCAAAAGAGGTTATGGAGAGGAGAAACAAGTTGTTAAAGATTGAGTAAAGAAGGTGGACAAATTTATTTTGTCAGAAATTTAGGCCAAGGGGGAGATTTGTTGGGTTTTATTAGTCCTGATTTCTTACCATAAATAGTTTTTCCTTTTAGGAAAAGATTTTGCATTGAAAAATCCTTTTTTTGGTAGAAAAAGGTTTAGGACTCTATAAATAAAGACGTGTTCCTTCTAACTTAATCAACATTCACAATGTAGTCTTAAGAGCTTTGAGAGTTTGGTTAGGGGGAGAATTTGTGGGTCACAAGTTGGATACGTTATCAGTTGTGTGAACCTCCCATGTATTCCAAGTGAATTGCTTGAGGTTGTTTCTCTCTGTATTTTGTACTCTCATATTTATAGAGGATTGCTCATCTCCTTTGTGGACGTAGGTCGATTGACCGAACCACGTTAAATCTTTGTGTCTTTTGGTACATTTCTCGTTGTCTTCTTACTCGTCTTTCGAGGTTTGCTTTGCTAGCTTTCGCATTTACACCTACTTATTTACGGTCCTAACAAAAAGTTAATTCAAACAGAGTAATGACTAGTAAAACAGTATGTTGACTTTGTCTCATTAATGTATTTTTACTGTTTAGTTCTTCCATCTTTATCGTTATAGACCTAGACTAGAGCTATCATAAAAATTGATATATCTAATGAATCTGTCTTTATTTGTTTGTTAGTTTGAATTATTGATTTAACTATTTTTAAACAATTATCCAATAAATATATTTTTAAATTTTAGTTAATGTTCAACACAATAATTCAATAAGATAATACTAAAAAAAGAGTTATTTATTTGAGACTATAAAATAATTTGTCTCTATCTCATTTTTAATTTGTCTTTCTCTCCTTTTTAGCAACTTACTTGAGCCTCCGATAAACATGGTAACCACCAAATTTGCTCATCAATAACCATATTGAAATTACCGCATCACTAGGTTAATCAATACACCAAAATTTAGAGAGCAGTTCTATGAATCCAAAATCTCAATGCAAAAATATAAGCTTCCATATATATATTATATATATATAATATATATATATATATATGTATGTATATGTGGGTGTATTATATATATGTATAGTGTGTTGTGTGGTCTATATATATATATATATATATGTAGTATATATATATATATATGTATATCTATTATATATATTATATATGTATATGTGTGTGTATATATATATGTATATGTGTGTATATGTGTGTGTATATATATATGTATATGTGTGTGTATATATATATATATGTATGTGTGTGTGTGTATATATATGTATATGTGTGTGTATATATATATATATGTATGTGTGTGTGTGTGTGTGTATATATATAATTTGAATTTCATAAGAAACAATTTGATGGAAATGCAGATAACGAAATCACAAAGTTCCTTGAAATTAGAGTTGATTAATTGAAGCATATGAAATTATTAATTACTTATTTAGAGGTAAATTGAGATCATTAGATGATGACAATTTTTTTGAAAAAAATGTTAGTTATTATGATATTGATGATTTAGATGGCTATGCCCGAATAGTTCTATTCCAACGAAGATGGTTTTATATGAGACATTTTATTAGACTTTATGTTGTATATTGTATGTGTGAAATAAAAGTAGAAGGCTATGTAAGCTTCCTATGCGATGAGTCTAAGTAAACTCCCTATGTATGTATTATGTGTAAGAGAAAGGTCTATGTAAACCTCATGACGTACATGTATATGAAAAGTTTTTATTTGCCACACTTTTAAACCAATAATATGTAATGAATAATGCTATGGTTCTAGTCTTAGCCCTCTCCGAGAACGACGATGCCGGTTACGTCAAGGGGGTGCTCACCGGATGTGATAGTGGGAGTAGTATTGAGCACCGATATGGAGGGGCTGGTTCGTATTAACTCAAGCCCCCATAAACCATGTAGCGAACATATAAAGAAGAAGGGTCATACATTTTAAAGGATTCCTTAGTACTTTTTAGCAAAGATTAGTGGATCCTCTTAGTATTTCAGGTTCTATATTGACGACGAGGTATAGGATGGTCCTCTTGCAAAATCAAGTAAGAGGTTGTACCATCACTTACAATCATAGTGATGGTTGTTTGTTAAAGAATCTCCCACGGAAACTATATTAATTAATATATAAGTAAAGTTAAGTTTTTTATTGGATTTTCTTTAACGAACGCTGTAGTTTCATTGATTAGCAAGCTTTAATATATTGCATGTGTCTTATTGCTTTATAATAGGCCAAGTTATTGTTGAGTTTAGCAGAGCCAAGGTAAGTGTTCCTTCTTACTCTTGTTCAAGCTTTAGTTGTTCTTCGCATTCAAACTTGCATACTCGTACATTCAATGTAATAATGCTAGTTGGACTGCATTATCTTATGATTCAGACGTAGGTAACCAAGATCAGGATCATAGAGTGCCTCGTTGCTCCAGTTCAGCTCTCATAGTTAGTATTGAGCCTTCTTGCATCCCAAAGAAACATTTCTTTTCTTTTGGTCGTTCTTTTATAGGATATTGTGGGGCCTGTCCCAACATCCATCTTAGTAATATAAAGGCTTCATAGATACTAAGACTGTTAGGTTGGAGTCTAGCATCTTTGTATAGCAGATATTTTGTTATGATACTTAGCTGCCATTATGACCAACTTATTATTCTTGCATTTATTAAAAGACACTCTTTTATTGTTTTAAGTATTCCATTGAGTTAAGTGAGCTAGGACAAGGGTCCGCTCGACGCCGGCAATGGTCTTCGAGTGTTCCGTTCCAGGGTGCAAGCTTGAGGCATAATGAGTTTCTCTTCTCGTTTTCAACGTTTAACCCTTTAAACATCCTTAGTTATTTCCCAAACACTTAGGATCATTAGTACCTTCAATATCCTATAGATCTAACTCAAAAAAAATCCAAAATTACAATTAATTCAACATTAGACATTCAACTACTCAATTGAAAATATCTCAACAATTTTCTTCAAAAACATCACTATTCTACCTCAACAAATTCAAAAATCAATGATTTTAAACAAAACTTTGTGTGTGGGATAACTAAACTAACACCAAAAAATCGAAAATACCTTGATAGGGATCACTCCTGACGAGTTCCAATCCTAAGCTTGATGTTCTTAGCAAAATTCTCTGATTGTCTTGACCATCTTCTTCTTTTCTCTCTTATACAAGCCCTAAGAGTAGTTCTAATTTTCCAAGAGAGGTTTTTAATTTATGTTTGAGCATTTACCTCAAAAAAGATAAGTAGTTGTTTAAAAGCATATGATTTCAGTATTTTGGGAGTAGTATTGAGAAACGATATGGGGGCGCGAATTCATATAAACTCAATCCCCCATAAACCATGTATACAACATCAACAAAAGAAGGGTCACATTTTTTAGATTATTTCTTAGTGCTTTTTAGCATAGACTAGTGGATCCACTTTGTAGATTATGTTCTATAGTGACACCATGTCATAGGAGAGTCCACTTCCAATGAGAGGTATGATATTTTACCATTACTTAGGCTCATAGTGAAGGTTGTTGGTTAGAGAATCTCCCACAAAAACTATACTACTTCATATATGAGTAAAGTTTTGTTTGTCATTGCAATTTATTTAACGAACTAAGTGTTTCAATTGATTTACAAGATTTTATATATTGCATGTGTCCTGTTCGTTATATTAAGTCAAGTATTCATGAGTTGAGAAGAAACAAGATAAGTGTTTATTTTTAGTCTTTTCTAAGCTTAAGTTGTTGTTAGTGGTGAGCTTTCTTGCATAATCTAGTGCCTTGTTGATCCAGTTGAGTACTCAGAGTTAGTGGTGAGCCTCCTTGAATCCCCGAGGACACTTTTATTCTCTTTTAGTCATTCTTTTATACGATGTTGTGGGATCCGTACCAAAATCCATCTTATCAGGCTTCGTAGACAGTCAGACAATTAGTTTGGAGTCTCTCATCTTTTTAGCGCAGATAGTTTTATATGAGTCTTAAGTGTCATTATGAAGAATTTATTATTCTTCAAGTTATTAAATGACACTATTTTTTTGAGTTATATATTCCACCGAGTTATGTAATATAGGACAAGGATCCGGCTCAAGGAAAGCTACGGTCCCCAGGGTATAGGCTTGAGGGAATGACAGGTACAGTGGGATTTGTTTTCTTGTACTTTTCAGAAATCCTCATTCCTTGGAGCGTGAGGGATAAGAGTTTAGTAATGTTTGAATCCTTGGCACAGAGAAGATTGTTTGTTGTAGAATATGAAGCCCGTTTCTGTGAGATATTTAGGCATGCGATGACTATTTTCCAAATGATTCGAAGAGAGTGTGCATGTTTGTCATATGGTTTACTTTGTCCATTAGGTGATATGTCATTATAACATCTAGATAGGGGGGGGGGGAGATTTCTTTCGGCCCCTTATGACTACCCCCAAAGAGGTGAAGAGCTTATAGAGAAGTTTAGGGATCTCAAAATTTCCCACACCATTGGTCCCCTTCCTGAGATCAAGAATAATCTCATGGTCGAGTAGCATTTCTTTTAATTTTTTTGAGTGATGGTTGAATCTTTTACACATAGAGCAGCAGATAGTTTGCGAAAATTAAATAAAAGT
Organism: Solanum habrochaites; assembly: GCA_027704765.1. NCBI lineage: Eukaryota > Viridiplantae > Streptophyta > Magnoliopsida > Solanales > Solanaceae > Solanum > Solanum habrochaites. Next base: position 22,361,773 of record JAKWJA010002491.1, read on the forward strand.
CCTCTACTAATTTTAACTACTAATTCTAGGTTAGATACCAGTGCTCTAATAGTTACAAGCTCATCACAAATTCATCTAACTTTATAGAGATAACCAATAACACAACGAGTATTCTTTGTAACACAAGCTAGCTGATCATGCAAAGTGAGATTCTTCTTTGAGACTTTTTTACATATTCAAGATGTAGAGCATCCTGAGAACCTTTAGGTGTGGCAGTAACGACTACGGTGGTAGCAAGAGTTGGTTGAACATAGGCCAATCTATCCTTTTCGATTAACTAATTTTGATGAAACCAAACAAGATAGGCATGATTCTCAATTGTTTTTTTTTGAGATAGCATGCATGAATGGGAGAGAATAGATCCATCAATATGACCATGGGGATTGTGATTGTAACGACTCGCAAAATAATAAGTTGAACTAGAGTCTAACGTATGAACCTTATAAGTTTATGTATAAATTAGAGAAAGGTCCAAAAATTTGGCAACGTATTAATTTAAGGGAGGGTTCAAGGCTAGTGAACAACTTCAACGACCTTAAATGCTTCCTTAATTATTTCCTAAGATTTTTTTTTGGGGGGGGGGGGGGAATGCATAAGTACCCCCCCCCCCCCAATATATGTCAGAAATCTCAGAGACACACTTATGCTATACAAAGTTCCTATCCCCCCTGAACTTAGTTTATAAATAATTTTCTACCCCTTTTCGGCATACGTTGCACTAGCTTGAATAGAAATGCCAACACGCGCTAGGCCCACAGGCAGTGTCGTGTAATGCGAAAAGGCGTAGAACATTATTTATCAAAAAATTTCAGATGTTAATAGGACCATAGTATAGTATAAGTGTGTCTCTGAGATTTCAAGCATAGGTTGGAGGATGGGAAGTACTTGTGCATTTTCCCAATTTTTTGGCAAAGTCTATAAGGGAGTTTTCGTAAATTTATTTTTGAACAAAATTACAAAGTAGTATATTTTATATCATTTATAAATAACTATATGAAAGGATTTCATATTAAAATTTCCCCAAGATAAATCTCTTTCACAAAGACCCACTTCAAATCAAAAAGTTCATCTTCCTTCAATATTGGTCTCTAAAAACAAAGAAGAAGAAGAAGCCATGGAAGCTTGGGTTTGAGGATTTCAAAAGGGTTTCTTCATCAATTTTTTTCCCAATGTTTCTCAATATACGTATGGTGACACTTCATCCTTTATAAGTCTTTCTTTTAAGTAGTCTAATCAATTGTAGGTTTCGGCGAGATATAGAGATATCTAGATTCAAGCCCTTGGGAAGAGTTCTCTAAGACCAAGTGTATATCCTCATGACTCTGGGAAAAGTATTTAGAATTTCTTTTATTTTATTTGTAAATGGTTTTGTCTTATTTTGTTTAACTCTTTTCATTGTGAAGGGCCGTGACACAATATTTAGGTTCCATGTCTTGGTTAGATTGCAATGTGAGATGTAGGCTTCCTCTATTATTTTAATGTCGTGTTCTTCAAGTGAAGAGTTTTTTTAATGAAAAGTTTTAGTTCATTTTCATTTTTCCTTATGATCGAATGTTATGAATTCTATGAGGCTTGTATAAGTCCTCTTTCAGGTCGAGTTTATGACATTACGACTAGGGGTGTAATTGGTTCGTGACTAAAATGGTATTAGAGCATAAGGTTTTGGGAATGGTTAGAGTTGATGTCATGAGCCACGTCAAGTAGAGTCTTGTTCATCATTGTAAGTCGCGACACATGTATAAGCGTGAGGCTATTGGACGTCAGAAAGTTTCAATTTCTCCATTAATCTTGTGTCGTTCCATAGAGCTTAACTACGTAAGATCTCTCTCTTATTATTTGTCCAAAGGTAAGTGGAGATGTTTTTTGTGGTAATGTGGCCAGCTAGGCAAGAGTTGTTATGGTACAGTGAAATCTTTTTATTTGGATGAGCTATTTTATGACTATGTTTTATGTTGGTCGAAGGTCACGATGAGTTTTAAGGTTTGGTGATTTGAGGTATAGTGATGTTAAGTGATGCCTCGAGATGTTGTGTGACTATACTCCTTTAAAGGAGAGCATAAGTTTAAATTACCTTTGGATAAAAATATCTTTAGTGATGAGTCTTAAGAAGTAAGTGATGAATTGTTTAGACCTTAAAATTAATGGAAATGATGTTGCAAAGACTTTATGTAGTCTTACCCCTGAATGGGGGATAATGTGCTTAGATTGTATCATTAAATGTCTTCAATTTTATGAATTAGGCTTGCTTGATAATCTCACTTTAATAGGTGTATTGCGTTTAATCTGTTTAGTCTTGATTTGGTAGGCATGTGAGACGTTGAGTGCTATTGGTGAGGCTGCTTGTGAGGAAGAGTGCTTATGTTAGAACCTCTCTAATTTTGTAGTACCAATTAGGATCTTAGACCACCAATTTAAGAAATAGAAGAATAAAAGAAGTTCTTCCATAAGAATGTAGAGGAGTTGTATATATAAAGTGTTTTAGTTAAAGGTGCATTAGGAGGCCAAGGGCCAATGAGATGTTCCAATATCATTATGTTCCCTTTTATTCCTCCTCTAACACAAATATGACAAGTTCACCTTGACTCATTTTATGATATGTAGTCTTGGATGATATATGTGTCCTAGGGTTCCTTTGTCCCTTAGAGTTACTATTGTTGACTTTGGTAGGGTTTGAAAGTATGATCATTAGACCTATATTGATTTAGGTTATAACGATTCTTATAATGCTTTGTGTTAGTTAAAAGTAGTCCTATTTGAGGTTTTAGTAATAGAGTTTACTCCCTAGGGGGAGATCATATGCTAAGATAGCAAAATGTATTTCAGAAAATTCCAATCTCCTCATCCCTTTCTTCTATTCCGATTCTATCTTGAGACCACGAGTTTCCTTTTTGACATGCTCCATATCAATTATTCATGAGTAATTTAGAGATTTCCATGATCTCCTTATAATATTCATGTTTTTAATGATTTTTATTTTTACTTAAAGTGATTTTTTCATGATTTACATATTCCTCATGTTGATATATATCTAGTTTAAGTTAACTATGTGCTTCATGTGTTCAAATGTTGAGCATGCTTATATAGTATTTTGCGAAGAGTTGTATAATTTTCATTTTGATGAGAAGATGGGCGTGATGTGAGTTGGAAAAGATAGTTCCTCCAATGAAATATGAAATGATAAATGTTGATGTTTTGATGCATAATGAGTTTTTAGATACAGAACCTGCATTTTTGCGTTGCATTGAGTTTACTGATGTGGAGTTGATGTTTCCTCCTAGTTTTGTGCATTGGTTGTAATATTGTATACATGATAGGCTGCTAATCTTTACTCGTTCAATTAATGTGTTTTAAAGTGACATTCGAGGACAAATATTTTTAACTGGTGGATAATGTAACGCCTCGCAGAATAATAGGTTGAACTAGAGCATAACATATGAACCTTATAAATTTTTGTATAAACTAGATATATGAAATGTTCAAAAATTTTGGGTAAGTATAAGTTTAAGGGAGGGATCAAGGCTAGTGAACCACTTCAACAACCTTAAATTCTTCCTTAAAAATTGTTTTAGATATTTTTGGCTAACTCCATGTGTTGAAGGGCGATTTCGTGAATATTATTTTTAAGCTAAATTAGAAAGTGGATGCATTTTCTATTATTTCAAAAAAAAAGAAGGGATTTTATATTAATATATCCCAAAAGTAAATCACTTTCACAAAGACCCACTTTAAATCAAAAAGTTCATCTTCCTTGAATATTTCTCTCTATGAACTCAAAAAAGAAGAAGAAGTCATGAAAGCTTGGGTTTGAGGATTGCAAAAGGATTTCTTTATCAATTTTCTTCAAGGTTTCTTGATATAGTAATGGTGATCCTTCTTCCATGATAAATTTTATTTCAAGGAGTCTAATCAAAAAGAATTTCAAAGTCTTTTAACTATCAAAGCTCTATTTTCTAATCTAAGAATGGGTTCAATGCTTAAACGTTTTTAAAGCATTAATATTGATGAATTAAGGTTTAATTGATGATTATAAGTTTATTTTATATTTAATTCCTTCAAGAACCCGTGATTCTCCGTAAATACTTTTATTTTTTAAATTGATTGGAAATAGGTTAATTATTAAAGTATAATCAATACTTATTATTTATATGACGTTAGTTTATGAAGTCATGGAATTAGTTGTGGTGAACTATTTGATGTATTGGTGACATCAAGATCATGACCTAAACAGGGAAGGTATGAATGAGTAGATGTTGAATTGCTTATGTGGATGATGGAAGATGTCAATTGTCTTACCTTTTGTAGTATCTTTAGTCTATGGGTTGACATTGATCCTTAATGATATAGAATTGTGATAGATTGATGTGTGATCCACTTATGGTGGAGGTTTTTAGTTATTGAGTATGAATGTATTAAACCACTTATGGTGGATATACTTACATTACCGTATATGTTGAATTGTATGTAGTGCTATTGTGGAAGGGTTATACACACATGACTTGACATATGATTATATGAGTATACTCATGCAATGAATGAATGAACCAATTGAATTACGATTATGTACATGTCTTGTATAATGAATGTGGATGTGTTGAGTTGAATGGTGTATATATCCTTGAATGCAATATATTAAGATTATACAAGATTATGATGGTATGTACATGCTTATGAATACTTTGACAGGTAAATGTCTATGATGATAATATTGTTGTTTTTTTGTAATAGTAGGAACAATTAAACACACATTCCATGCATACATATGATAATGGTGTATATAGGTGTCGATTGAAAGTATAGTTCTCATATGTACCTTTACATATTATGAAATATGAAATTTACATGTCTAGGATGATCCTATTGTGTTGATTGAAAAATAGTTCTCATGAAAACACTTTGAATGTATGTAAAAGGATTTCTCACATCTACATTAGGATTCTAAAGGTGAAAAGTAGTTCTCACCTTATTGAATCAATGATCTATGTTATGAATTGTATTGAACGAAGGTTAAACTTTTCCTTCACACATGTAGTTTCAATCTATCTGAATAATTCTTAGCACTGAGTGGATAGGCTAATGAAGTAGAGACACTCCCACTATTTTAAGGCGGGTCTTATACATATGCTCACATAAGATGCAAACTCTCCCGCTAGTTAGGCCGGGTTTTTAGAATCAATCTTTTTATCTTATAAATAAATGCCCGTATAGGTTAAAGCTAGTGGATCCAGAGTAAATCTAAATATGATAGTTCTACCTTAGGCAAGTAGGACACCTTTATTTTGTGTGGGGTCACATGACACCGAATTCCATGTAGCTCACATGGTCTATGTCGGTTAAGGCTATATTCTCTCTAATGAATTAGACTATTAATTATGAATAGCGAAATGCGTTATATTCTATGGTTCCTCAAAGGGTTTACTTAGTATGAGTGGTAGTATGAGATTTCATTCATACATGTCACAAATGGACTTTGAGAGTACTCATGGTGTGTTCCTCTATGTTTATGTACTATATATATGCATTATGTTTATGTACTATTAATATGCATTATTTTATGTGCTACAAATATATATTGTGTTTATGCACTATGAACATCCATTATGTTATGTTCTATGAATATCAAGTATGTCTATGTACTATGAATATGAAATATGTTTATGAATTATGAATATGAACAAGATTATGAATGTTTCTTTACTATGTGTATGAACTATGGGTGAGACTAATGTATGATTGGTATTATCATGGTATTCCAAAGATGGTACGTAGTGTAGGTAGGGTTATGGGACCCCATCTACACATGGGACAAGTGCAATCTAGGATACATCTGTGGTTAAGCTATTACGCCTTATGAGTATGTTATATAGGATGTTGACATAATGTCTAATGAATGATGGTAATTTTAATTAACTTAATATAGAATGGTGACTTATGTAATTTATTAATAATGTATATCTTGCTTCGGTTGTATTCCGAGTTACTTCCTTTTCTAGACCTAATGATTATGAATGTGCCTAGTCCAGGGTGACTTTATGGAATTCTTAGAGTTATGTGTATTATGGGATACTGCTCATACATTGCACAAGAATAATTTAGAGTTGGCTTTAGGGGATGATCTTAATGTTTTATTGTGTAGAATGTAATGTTTATTATTGAAATGAAAATATATTCTCCAGAGCTTACTAATATGTCCTAATGTGAAGATATGATTACTATGTTGATTTTCTTTGGAGATTATGCTTGCTCTTAATTATGAAGTCTTACCAATATGACATATAGATGACTTTCAAACAAAATGTCCATTTTTGATAAAGTTTTTGCTTGGTTCTCATAGTTAGTATATTATTGTGCTAACTAATATTTCTTCTACTTTTTACTACAAAGTGTAGGTTTTGAAAAGCGATAGAGTTTTCTAGATTCAAGTCCTTGGAAAGAGTTCTCCAAGACCAAGAATATGTCCTCATGATTAGGGGACAAGTATTTAGAAGTTTCTTGCATTTAATTTGTAATATTTTATGTTTAGTTTTATTTAGGTCTTTTGATTGTGAAGGGTCATGACCCTATCTTTAGGTTCTATGTCTTGGTTAGATTGGTCATGTTAAATGTAGGATTCCGCTATTATTTTAAATTTCATGTTCTTGAAGTGAAGGGTTTTTACACAAAAGTTTGTAATTGCTTGTAAGTTTTCGTAGTGATTGAACGTTATGAATGCTTTGAGGCTTGAATAAGACTTCTTGGAGGTCGAGTACGCCATGTTACGACTAGGGAGTGAAATCAGTTTGCGATAATTAGTAAAGATATGAATTTACACTTGTGCTTTACATAGAGAGGAGTTGTGGCTGCGAGCTAATTTGATTGGCAATGCTGTGACAGAATTGAATTGCAAAATTGTTGTGATGTTAGCATCATAACTTACACGAAAGATTTTGGTGGCCATTGTTGTTGGTAAATTGATGCGTGAGAATTAGAGATAGAATGGGTTCGTGAAAATTATTGTAGCTCGGATACCATAAAAAGTGCAGAGGTTATTATTATTATTATAGTAATCTACATACTACATTATATAATGGGCTGTAACCTTTTCAGTTCATACATATACAAAATCTATTCTTGATATAGAAGATAAAATAGGATAATAAGAAAATAGTCTTAAAAAATCTACGCTAAAGGAGGTAAACAGAAAAAGAGCTGAACGTAAAAATTTCTTAACGTGTATTAGTCTAATCCCCTTGATTTGGAGCTCATGGTGAGGTATGTTCATGGAAGTGGGTTTTAGTTAGTCAAAATTTTGGGAATTGAGTAGAAGAGATATCAGACCATATTGGTCCATAGAGGTACGGGCTCAGTAGCACTTCACCATTGAGGCCTAGAGGTGGTTGAACTGGGTTTCTAGGAGGGTTAGCCCTTCAAGCAATGTTAGTGATGTCACCTACCATCCGGCCTTAGTGGAACCTATAATATACGATGTGGTGTTGGTAAACATGAGATTTTAAGATTAGAATAGTTTATGTATCCTTCTCCTCCTTGAAAACTATGTTGTGTGAGGAATCAAGAGGAGTGACCATTGCGGAAAAGATTACATAATCAAGTGTAATGCACCCTTTGAACTTTTAAGTGTGTAGGGGGAACTTGCGCGACGAAAAATTTGGAAGGTCACAACACATGGAGAGGATATCATGGGTATTGGTTGTTAAGGAGATGAGTCTATCATCATACGACATGCATGCTTATTTGAGTGGATTGAACTTGTTCAGTTCAGGCCTATTTTTCCATTTCTCTCTTTGAAAAATAGAATATTGCTCAAAGAAGACAAACATATCCACAATAGGGGAGCTCATTAAAGGTTAGGTAGTGACATCTCATCAGTGCGCGCCATCTAGTATATCTCCATGAACCTTTTTAGTCTTTACATGGTGCCTTTGAGTCCCTGATGTAAGCCCATATAGAGATCGACGACAACTTGGAAGTTGAGAGGATAAAAAGGATCTGCAGAAATAAGATGATAGCGTGGATATGGAAGTTGGTGAAGACCCCTCTAAAGATCATTGTAACATATTTGTGACTTCTTATGGTCATCAAAGAGGATGTTCAATATTTCTTTTTCTTGAATGAGTCGAGCAATAAGAATTCCAGTGAATCATGCATTGGTAGTTAAAAGGTGACCACGTAGGCAGAAACATAATTTTTATTTCCCCCACTATTTTAATCGGCTTCCCAAATAGGACTTATATTGAATATTTTCTATATTCTTGCATTTTTTGGATGAGTTGAATGATTTTATATACGATGCAATTGGTGTCATTTATAAATAATTTCTATGTGTTTGGTCCGATTTATTTTATGAAGTATCACTTTTATCACACAATTTGTTGTCTTTTATTGTATTGAAAAGATGTAGTCCTTAAATTGGGAACTGAACATATTGTTTTGGGGGCATTTCCTCTATATATTAAGTAATAATTTATTTAAAAATATTATATCTTATTATATCATATAGTATACTTATATAAAAGAGAACCTTGACTTTCCTATGTGGTGCCACCACAAGTAAGAATTCTATTTTAACTTATTTATTTAAATAATTATCCTCCTCTTTTATGGAAAATTGTGACTTTTATGAAAAGATTCAATTTTTTCTAAAAGTTGTGGCGTTTTATTAAATGTTGTAACTTTTATGAAGAGTCACGAGTTTTACGAATAGTTGCAACTTTTATGAAAAATTGTAACTTTTATGAAAGATTGTAACTTGTCAAAAGAGTTGCGACCTTTCTGATAAGACACAATAAGTATCCATTCACTCAATCATTTGTTGTCTATAAATAGAGAGATTTTCTCTCGTTTTAAAACAACGAAAATTCTGAACTTCCTTTTCTTCTTCTGCATAATTAAATATTTGTGTACTTTGCTCCTGTTAAATGACTCAATGACACCATTGTTTTTGTTTGAACACACTGCTGATTAGAATTGTTCTCTCCTGAGAGGATCTATTCTCTTTAAATCTCGGGTACTAGAATGAAATAATTTCTTTAAAGGAATCATGTGCATTTAGCACTACAAAAGGAACCTCAATTATCAATAAAAAAATTCGTTGGAAAATTGAGTTGCCAACAAAATTCCAACTTATATTAATCCGTAGCTAAAAATATCGTTGGTAAATATTACCAACTTATTTTAATTTTCTGGTAAACTTACCAACAAAAAATAAGTTGGTAAACACCGAAAGATGTTGTTACAAAATATTGATGAAATTTCCATTGGTAAATTTATCAACTAACTTTTGATTAGTATATCGTTAGTACCCTTAATAACGATTTGAAAAGGAGTTAGTAAATATTTTTCTTCATTTTCGATTCATACATTGGTAATTGGTTGGTAATTTTAGTAACAAAAAAATTGTGTTGGTAATTTCTCAATAAATTGTAAGTAATTTTTTTTTGAGTTTTTCATCAGGTGTTCTGTACCCACATTGGAGCCCAACTAAATTTGGATTCAAGTCCGGTATTCCACATTGGAGTGCTAAGAAAGATGAGTGTAACCAACGAGAATTGAACCTGAGACCTTTTGGTAAAAGATGCAGGAGTAATTACAACTACACCACAACACTTGTCTGTAATAAATTTAAATACTTTAGTATGATTATTTATTATTCTAATAAATTTACTAATTGATTGTTAGTTTATTGGTAATATATCATTTAAGTGCAATGTTAGCTTAGTAAATGATTGACTATATGTTCAAAATATTATTAAATGAATGATTATTCAATAGTAAAATATTTATTAATTTATTGCATTTAAAAATCTAAGAACACGAATATATATACAAATATATTAATCAATTTTACAAATCATATTTGAATGAAACAGTACAAAATATATGATAACAAGTTAAATTATTCAAAATTTAACACTTATCGTTATGTCAAAAAAATTAATTTGAGAACATTTATAAAAAATATTGACCAAGTCTAAATTTTGGCCAAAAAAAGTTAAAAAGCCTAATAAGATAAACTGAAAATGGAAGTCTCAAAACGTGAAACAACCATCTTGTTAGATATAAAAATCACTTTTAGACGCTAATAAAACTGACAGAATTTTTATCAGAGCACGTTTATAAAAAATACTAAGAAAAATCAATTTTTTTTCAAAAAGTTAAAAGTTAAATCACCTAACGGTACAAACTAAATATGAAAACCTCAAAATCCAAACCAGCCATCCTATAATTCAACAAATGACCTTCCTGATCTAACCGCGCTTACGAAATTCAAATTTGAGCATATTTCCCAAAAAATTGAGTTAATTCAAATTTTAGCCAAAAGTTGAAAGTCAAAACGCTTAACGACACAAATTATAAATAAGCCTCACATTCGAACCAATCATTCTATGAGATTAAAACTGAACTTATATGGCTAACTGTGTTGACAAAATTTCAATTTAAGCATGATTACCAAAAATATTGACTATAGTGAAATTAAGACCATAACTAGCTATAATGTCTAACGACATAAACTAAAAACGGAAGCCTCAAAATTCGAACCCCATATCTTATTACATAAAATATGACTTTTCGCACCTAAGGGCACACAGTAAAAATGAAAGCCTCAAAACTCAAACTAATAATCCTACTAGAGAAAAAATGACCTGTGGAGATAATTAAACTAACAAAATTCTCATCTGAGAACGTTCACAAAAATATTTACCAAATTCAAATTTTGCCCTGAACATAAAATTTAAAACACATAATGGCACAAACAGAAATAAAAACCTCAAAACATGAACCAACCTTCCCGTTAGATAAAAAATGACCTTTTGAAACTAATGACGCTGATGAAGTTCTAATATGAGCACATTTACCAAAAATATTGAACAACGTCAAGTTTTGGTTAAGATTTAAAAGTTAAAACGTCAAATAACACAAAATAAATATGAATGCCTCAACACTAGATGTTGAATTACCAAAAAATTTATCTTCAATTGGTAATTTACAAATTATTAAATATAATAGTAATTAATAATTAACCAATAAATTTTAGTAGAGTTTGGTAAGAGTAACTATTTAACTAAATTTTCATACGTAGTATTACCAACTCTAATTAATATGATGGTAAATTTTATCAATGGATTAGTGATTGGTTGGTATATTACCAATTATTTTAATGATGTTAGTAATTTACTAACTACACTCTTTATTGATCGGTAAAATTTCCAACTAATTTGATATTGATTGGAAAGTTTACCAACAAATCACATTTCGTTACTAATTTACTAACACATTTATATTTGGTTGGTAAATTTAGCAAGAAAATATTTTCATTGGTAAATGTTTGGTTAGTAATTAATTGGTTATATGTTACTAAATTATATAAACAAATTTTTTTTATCATATTTACCAACCGATATATACTTCGTTGCTTATATTACCAACAAAAGGTGTGCTTTAGTAATATTTCTCTTAGTAATTCACTGATAGAAGGTTGCTAAATTTGGTGACATTTTTTCCTACCGTATTTACCAACTAAAAAATACTTGGTTAGTACGACTTATGTTGGTAGTCTATTATAGTTTCGTTGTTATGTTTTAAAATATTATTCGGTTTAAAATATGTTTGTAATTTGTTAGTAGAATGCTAACCAACTTAAGTTGTTAGTAAATTTTGTTGGTAATTTGAGATTTTTTGTAGTGTAGCGGGCTTGATTGTTTCCTTTACTTTTCATTTTATTATTGCACATCCTGGTATGTTTAAAATGGTCATTAATTTATTGTTATTTATCAATTTTTGTTTTTGAATGCATGTTCCAAACTTTGTTGTTTATGTTTATGATTTTTATCATTAAGTTTAATTAAAAATATGTTAATCAAGAGTTCGATCTAATCATTAGACTATTGGTTTCACGTAGATTATAATTCTTAAACTTATATACTAAACAAATTTGATCTTTAAGAGTATTTAGTGACTAAATGATCCACGAAATTTCTAAGTAAGGACTTTGAGTGTTCAAAATTATGGTGGTTTCGCACTGCCTTGGAGTTCTATTTATTCAACTTTCTATCTTATGAACGCATTCAATCGATTAGTGACTTCAAAAAACTGAAGGTATATAGTAGGATGGTAAGTATTGAACTCAACCATAATCATATGTTTGTGGTTCTAATGTTGGGGTTGAGTCAATAGATTACTCCTCAAAGGAGGATGAATCTATATGAATCAAATATTAAATAAATAATTTTCTCCTTATAAGCATTAGATTAAAAGTCCCAAAAAATTAAATTTTGACCGTATTGATCGAAACATAAATAAAAAATATGTCATTTTTCTATCAAAGTAGTGTCATCGACTGCGTATAATTTTGATAATGGACTTGCCAAGACATGATTCAATCCAGGTTATTTGGGCGACATATGTTATTTCATTGAACTCCCAGAGTTGTGTTTTTATATTTTAATTATCGTATCAAGTATTCAACTAATTATATAAGATGCATATGTATGTAGAGGTCTGAAATAGAAGATATCTCACAATTGATGAATAAAATATTTGTACCACTTTTTGAAAATATAAATATTGACAATGAAATAGTTGCATATCTTTTCTAAAGAGTTTGGTGATAAAAAAAACTACAATACAATAAAGAATTAATAACAAAATTCATTAACACGTAGAATAATTTTTTTTTACGTTTTAAGAGTAAAAAAACATTTTATTTCTTCTTTGGATAAAATATTCATGACAATTTATCGTTGGTATGTACCGTCACGAAAATACTTATATTATCAAATGTCCATAAATAGATTATTGACATAGTTAATAACCGCGCAAGGCACGGGTAATATACCTAGTATAGACACACACACACACACAAACACACACGCACGCACGCATGCACGCACACACACACACACACACACGCACGCACGCACGCACGCACAAACAATGATTGCCAACACAAACAATGATTCCTTTTTATCCTATTAATTTCCATCACTTGTCTTCCCTTTTCATGAATTGTTGTGACTTTTATAAAAGTTGGGAATGTTGTGACATTTTTATGAAGAGTCGTGATATTACTTGAAAAGTTATAATTTTTATGAATAGGTGTGACTTTTATGAAGAGTTGCGACTTTTATTAAAAGTTGTGACTTTCATGAAAGGTTGTGACCATCTCGAAGGGTTGTAACTTAAAAAAAAAAAATAATAAAGATTTGTTCAAACTATCCTTTGTTGTCTATAAATAGTAGGATTTGTTGTCACTATTATTTCTACGTTTTTTTAATTCCATAGTGGATTCAAATTCAAATAAATTAATTAAACTTCTTATGAAGTTTGTTTCATTCCTCAAAGTTTTCTTTCTCATATTTCACGAAGCTTAATATTTTAGTGTAATAGCAATTCATGTATTTGTTGCATTTATTATTTGCTATTTTTGTGACTTTTTTGAACTATATTAAAAATTTCTAGTAAGCATGGTTGAAAATTTATCTTTTCTTTTGTCCATTTATATAGGTTTTTTCATAAACATTTTTGGAAGTTTCTTGTGGGTTGTACTATATTTGATAGACACAAAAAAATGTGTTATAACTTAAGCAGAACAAATGATGAAGTTTCTTAAAACAACCAAACAGATTGCTCCCTTGCTTTACACATTTAGTATATTGTTTGTATTATTTTTTCTTAGGTACAAACAATTTGTATGTTATTGCACTCTTTGTAGAATATTAGTATACAAACAATTAGTCTACATTGTTTGTCGCAAGTTAAGTAATTTTTCATATTTCTTCGACACTTCTTTTTTGACATTATACGAGATCAAGGTTTCTTGAAACAAACAAAAATACACTATGACAAATAATTTTTACCAAAAATAAAGATGCATATTAACGAGTATATATTAGTATTAATTTTAGGAACATTTATAAAGAGTATCAATTTCCTCTTAAAAATATATATTTATCGACAATTAAGCTATTAATTTTTGTTAAAAATCAATTTGAGTGTAGTGATAACCCTTGTTCAAGTTTTCTATTTTTTTAATAAAGAAGTAACAACTCTTTCTTTTAGATTATTTCAATTAAATTTGTGAACTGTAAACTTGGATATAGCATGATAGACTATGTTTTTGAAAAATATGTTTACCAACATACCTTTTTCTTGTTGATTTCTAGGAAAGTAAGGTTGTTTTTATTAGTATTTGTGGATATTTGTGAGTTCAAGTGCTCACAAAATTATGTTGTAAGATTTTAATATATTGTGTATGAATTTTTGCTTAGAATATCAAGTTGTTAAGAGTTCCATTAAGATTCCATCTACTTCTTGGTTGATAATTTATTAATTATTTGTAATTGCATATTATAACCATAAAAATAATTATGGTTCAATTTGAAATAAGTTGGTGTTGGTGATATTAAACATAAGCAATAGTAATGACCACTCTAAGACAATGAGGAAACGTTTGTGACACTAACAGTTTTAGCCTCACTTTTAACAGATTAATGATACGTCATACCATCGTAAAAATAGATTGATGGAGGTTCATATGAAAGAAGCTGAAGGTTTTCCATTTGAGTTTAGTTAACTATGTTCCTGTATAGACGTGATGTTCCACTTTACTTGGGAGTGTTGTTGTTCGAGGTTTTTGAGTCTCTTATTTATTGTTTGATGTTTTTCTTTATATCTTTTTGGAATTTAGCGAATTTCATTACTTTAGATCAATTATTTTTATGGAGATTTTCTTGGACTTCTTTCATATTCTTAAAATCTTTCTATGACTAATATTTATTCTATAACAAAAAAATATAGCACTTTAAGATTTCAGAAGGGCATTTTGCCTTAAAATATTATATTCTGTACAATTTAGTGTATATATAGAAAATGTGAATATTTCATATGATCATAAGTAATCCCAAATGATCATATGTATCTCCTCTTTTTCTTGTTCTTCTTTTTCTTCATCTTCAACTTCTTCCTGTTCTTGTTCCTCTTCTTCTTCCTCTTATTCTTCTTCCTCTTCCTCTTCTTCCTTTTTCTCTTCTTTTTCCTCTTCCTCTTCTTCCTCTTCTTCTTCTTCTTCCTCTTCTTCCTCTTACTCTTCCTCTTCTTCTTACTCTTCCTAAACGGGCGGCGGACCCATTAACACACAGTTTAGGGTACAGTGAAGGGTTCATGGTCAATTTTGGGTTCGTGAACTTCCTTTTTTACCACTTTTAACCTTTTCTCAAAGTTTGAGATTTTACTGTAGTGGTCTTCTTCTTTATGTGTGATATAATTCTACAACAATACACTATTTCTCCTTAATTTTCGAAAAAAGAGAGTGAACACTCTTTTGAGTTATATATTTTATGTTTTCTCACATATATTGGTTAAAAATGACAAACGTAGTTGAAAAGTATTTACATGGGTAAATAACATGAAAACATTTTACTTTCACTTATCTGATATGCCATCTTTGATTTAGTTTTTGTTTAGGGATAGTGAAATAGACTCACCTTTATGCACTTGAAAGTAGATTCTCAAATGTTACTGATACACTGATTTCAAGATGTCTTTCATTTATTTCACTGTGTGTATGGCTATTGAAACTCATTAGTTCACGTTGTATGTTTCCACCCGCGCTGATCATGCTTAGTGTTACCATATATTCTCAGTACATTTCTTATACAAACCATATACTTTTTTTATGTTGCATTTTTTTTAATGTAAAGTAAGGCATTTACTCTCACACTAGTGGCTAAACAGGTAGCTACTTTCCAGTCAGCAGGTTGTGAGTCCTCATTTGGAGACTTCTTAAAGTAGTTTGCGAAGACCAAAGAAGCCATACCTTCATGATCATGGCCAACGCCTCATGATAATAAAACACAAAGAACCTAACCTTCACGATCGTTGCTAAGGGTACCATCAATGAGAGGGGTAATTTTAACCTACACCAACTAATGCATATCAAAAGGTTTTTGGTAATTCTGAATCCTCCCATGAGGTGCTCAGGATTCGTTTTGAACCTGGTGCATACAAAAGAATATTCTACAACACAAAATTCAACATTCAATAATCATTCTAAGAGTCAAAACATCCATATGAATTCATATATACGAAGGTTCAATCCGACGCCCAAACTCTAGTGTTAACCAAAACCCTCAAATTGGCTTAGATATAGCCTAGGAGTCTCAGGTACCACGCAACAGGTTGTTTTAGACCAAACTCAACATTCTAAATCCACCATGCTATCTAAAGTCTCATCCAAGCATGTTTACCAAGCATATTGACCGATGTCAAACATTGGTCAAAGCTTAAAAGCAAAAACACTAAATGACAAAAACTTACACAGAAAGCTCCATATCAAAATGAATCATTCCACTAGCCCAAAAACACTTGTGGATCTGAAGAACCCGTTAGAATTGCATTTTGAGGTTATCTTCCTAAACTTTTTACTAAATAAACAAGGAAGGCTTTAAAATCTCCAAAACATAAAACATGTATATAAACCAAATAAACAACCAAATAACTAACCTATTAGTCTCAATAAGTTATGAATGACTTCGATTGCTATAGGAACACTATAATTGAAGAAATGAGCATATTTACAAAGAAAGGACCTAGACGATAATTAGTGAGATGGACATTTATAATTTTCTATGGAACGGTGCACCTCATAATATTGTTTATACTACTCTTTAATCAACAATGTGCACACCATTTTTTCTTAAACATTTTTTGGATGATCATATTGTACAGAAAATTGAGTAAGCTTAATCATTCCTTGACATATGCTCTTTGAAGTATATATAATTATTCATGAGCGATATGTTTAGTTGAGTACTTTGAAAATAAAAACAGTTTGAGGCAAAATTTGCATATCTTTTTGGTGTTATTGCTTTGGGAAAATGGATAAATTTACCCCCGAACATGTCTCGAAAATTCATTTAAATGCTTAAACTAATATAGTGACGTACTACACACGTCTTCTACTAAATAATGAATTCTTTACACCCTAAGACGTGTAGCACCACTCTCACAATGGGAGGTATTTCACACTCCATCAATTATTGTCTAAAATTTTCCATTTCATTCAATTGTTTCTTCTTCAATGAACACACCTATGGTACCAATACCATTTTAACCATATTACTGCCAAATCTATATGTTTCAACTTGAAAATCAAAATAGTCATCATAAATTTCATCACCTAAGATCAAATCCACCATCGAAATCATATCATCACTATTATCCGCACAAAAATTAGAAAGATCAATAAACTATAAAAACACCCATAAACAAATTCATCACCATAATAACATCACAATCATCAAAATGTACAACCCACCATCAAATATCACTACCACCATTGTCCATATCAATTTTTTCTTGTCCACCACTTTTAATTTCGGTATCTTTTAAACCCACACAAACAAATCCATCATTTTTTTAAAAAAAAAACTTAATCATCAATTTGATCAAAAACCAACAAAACTAAAGAGAAAAATCAAATATATTAAAATGGAAAAATCAAATCAGTATTAAAATAGGATATGATGGTGGTCGGTTGGGGAGAGGTGTTAGGTTGTGGAGCCTGATTAATATTTGATGTACAATCATATATTAACGTTCCGAAGGGGGGTTCTGGGTAGCGCGACGACCCAAATTTTAGGTTGTACTGTTCATTCCCTATTTATTCTTTGTAACTGTTCAGACTATGAATCATCAATATATACCCCACCGTCGTGGAAGTTTACCCACACGGTGTTACCATGAACTATTGGTTTCTCTCTTTCTCTCTCTAGATCTCTCATCTCTCTATCAAAAGTTCTGGTGTTCTTCATTCATCAAGTGTGTGTGTGTGTGGATTTGATCCTAAAAACTAGTATCAGAGCTAAGGATATTTAACACGATCACTGAAGATGGATAGTTAGAAGCCTGTAATCGAGAAGTTTTATGGATCTAATTTCATTTTCTGGAAGATGCTGATCAAAGATTATCTGTACCAGATAGATCTTCACGAACCGTTGACCGGGGTTAAGCCGGAATCCATGACGGAGGAGTAGTGGAAGCTCAAGGATTGTCAGGATCTAGGGTTGATCCGGTTGACTTTGTCAAGAAATTTGGCGTTCAACATTGTGAAGGAGAAGACTATGTCCTATTTGTTGAAGGCATTGTCAAACATGTATGAAAAAACATCAGCGATGAATAAGGTATATTTGAGGCGTAGATTGTTCAATTTACAGATGTCTGAGAATGGATCTATTGCTGATCATATAAATGAGTTCAATATGATTATGAGTCAACTCAGTTCTGTAGATATTAATTTTTAAGATGAAATTAAGGCGTTGATTTTGATGTCATCTTTGCCCGAGTCTTGGGATACTATTGTTGTTGCAATTAGGAATTCCCGTTGATCTAAGAAACTTAGGTTTGATGAAATCTGTGATGTTGTTCTTAGAAAAAATATTCACAAATGAGAAGTGAGAAATTCATCGGGCAGTGCTCTCAGCGTTGACCGAAGGGGGAGAAGTAAAAAAAAGGCCAAAATGAACATGGTCGATCAAAATCAAAGAATCAAGAAAAATCTCCAAATAGATCAAACGTGACTTGTTGGAATTGTGGAGAAAAAGGTCACTTTCGGACGAGCTGTACAAAGCCAAAGAAGAAACAGAATCAAAAATCTTGAGATGACAATGATTCTGTAAATTCAGTAGAGGACATTGGGGATGCTCTAACCCTTAGTGTGGATAGCCCGGTTTAATCATGGATTTCTGATTCAAGTGCATCATTCAATTCGTCTCCAAACAAGGAGTTATTCCAAAATTTCAAATATGGAAATTTTGGAAAGGTGTATCTTGCTGACAATAAAGACATATAGATTGAAGGAAGGGTGGATGTTTGCATAAAGACCCACTCGAGAAAGCAGTGGACTCTCAAGAAAAATCTGATCTCTGTTGGTCAGTTAAATAGCACGGGATATGCAGCAGAGTTTGGGAAAGGTTCGTGGAAGATTGTGAAAGGTGCTATGGTAGTAGCTTGTGGTACCAAATCAGGAACACTGTACACCACTACAGGGTGTATTAACATAGTTGCTATTGCTGAAGGTGCTTCCGATTAATGTCTGTGGCACAACAGACTTGGACATATGAGTACTAAAGGAATGAAGATGCTGGTTGAAAAAGGAGAATTAGAGGGCCTGATGTTTTTTGATATGGGTCTTTGTGAGAGATGTGTTATGGGAAAACAGAAAAGAGTAAGCTTCACAAAGAATCCTAGAGAGCCAAATAAAGTGCATTTGGAAATGGTCCATACAAATGTTTGGGGACCATCTCCAGTATTATCACTTGGAGGATCCAGATTCTATGTTACCTTCATTGATCATTAAAGCAGGAAGGTATGGACTTACTTCTTGAAGCATAAGTCAGATGTGTTTGCAACTTTCAAGAAGTGGAAAGCTGAAGTTGAGAATCAGACCGGTTTGAAAATCAAATGCCTAAGGTCTGATAATGGAGGAGAGTATGACAAATAAGAGTTCAAGTCATTTTGTGCAGCTGAGGCAATCATATTGATGAGAGCAGTTCCTGGTAAGGCAAGGTAGAATGGAATTGTTGAGAGGATGAACAGAACATTGAATGAGCGTGCAAGGAGTATGAGGATACATTGTGGGCTGCCCAAAACATTTTGGGTGGATACTGTGAGCACAACTGCATACTTGATCAACAGGGGACCATCAGTTCCTTTAGGTTTCAAGATTTCATAGGAGGTGTGGATAGGAAAAGAACTCAAGTACTCACACTTGAGGACTATTGGTTGCACTGCTTATGTTCATGTTGATCCGAAAAAATAGACAAGCTTGATGGCAAGGCTGTGAAGTGTTACTTCATAGGCTATGGTTCTAATTTGTTTGGATACATGTTTTGGGATGCTAAGAATAGAAAGATCCTGAGGCATAGCGATGTGACATTTGATGAGTTTGTCTTGGACAAGGGCAGAAAGCAAAAGGTTCTAGAGATTACAAATCAAGTGGGAGTTGAGGTTGTGTTCGAGAAGAGTAACCCCAGATATGTTGAAGCAGATACTCAACCAACTCCTACTGAAGAATCTGAAGTGGAGCAAGTTACACCTGAGCAGGTGTTAAAGAGATCATCCATAACCATCAGGGCACCAGATAGGTATTCACCTTCATTACACTATCTATTGCTGAGTGATGAGGGGGAACCAGAGTGTTTTGATGAGGCCCTACAGGTGGAGTTTCGATTAAGTGGGAGTAAGCTATGGATAATGAGATGAGGACACTTGAGAAGAACGACACATGGGTGTTGACTGAGTTATGTGCAGGGAAGAGAGCTTTGCTGAACAAGTGGGTGTTCAGAATCAAGACTGAACCAGATGGAAAAAGAAGGTTCAAGGCTCGTTTAGTGGTTAAGAGATATTCACAAAGGAGTGGTATTGATTATACTGAAATATTTTCTCCAGTTGTGAAGTTAACCTCTATTCGAATTTTGTTGAGTATTGTTGCATCAGAGAATTTTCATGCAGAGCAAATGGATGTAAAAACAGCATTTTTACATGGAGATCTAGACAAAGAGATCTATATGCAGCAACCCGAAGGATTTGTGGTTCCAGCAAGGAACACATGGTGTGCAATCTCACCAGGAGCTTGTATGGACTAAAGCAAGCACCAAGGCAGTGGTACAAGAATTTTGACTCCTTCATGACTAAGAGTGGATTATGCAAAGCTGAAAATGATCTGTGTTGTTACTTCAAAAAATACACTGATTCATACGTGTTTCTACTATTGTATGTGGATGATATGTTGATTGCAGAATCTAGTATGAGGGAGATTAACAATGTGAAGACAAGGTTGTCTGCAGCGTTTTAGATGAAAGGTTTAGGTCCAGCGAAACAGATCTTGGGGATGAGGATTTCTCGGGATAGATCTGTTGGAACTTTAAATCTATCTTAGGAGTTGTACATGGAGAAGATGTTGAGAATATACAGGGTTAATGATGCTAAACCCAAAACTACTCCATTGGCAAATCACTTTAAATTGTCAAAGGAGCAGTCACCCAAGAAAGCCGAGGAGTGTGATCATATGGCACTTTTTTCATATGCTTAAACTGTTGGGAGTTTGAACATTAGGAAGCTGTGAAATGGCTTCTGAGATATCTGAGAGGTACATCCAGTACTTCACTTTGTTTTGGCAAAGGCAAGGTGACTGTAAAGGTTTTGTCGATGCTGATCTTGGTGTGGATGTGGACTCGAGCAAGAGTACATCCGGGTACATTTACACCATAGGTGGAACATCAGTGAGTTGGATGTCCAGCCTTCAAAAGTGTGTTTCTCTTTTATCAACTGAAGCTGAGTATGTGGTAATAGCTTAAGCTGGTAAAGAGATGATATGGCTGGAAGATTATCTGGAGGAATTGGGCAATAAGTAGAGCGAGAATATTCTTTACTCAAAGTGCCATACAGTTGGTGAAAATCAAGTCTATCATTCGAAGACAAAGCACATCAGAAAGCGGTACCATTTCACTTGCAGGAGCAGTGGAGGATGGTGATATGTGCTTAGAGAAGATAGAGGGTGCAAATAACCCGACAGACATGTTCACGAAATGTGTTGATATTGGGAAACTAGGGTTATGCAAAACCTAGGTTGCTCTTCTACAGTTGTTGCTACTGATGTTGCGGTGAGGTAAAGAAGTTGTTGATGAAGAGATCTTTTTTGAAAATATATTTTTTGGATGACTGAATCAGCCTCCAAGTGGGAGAATTGTTAGTTTGTGGAGCATGATTAATATTTGATGAACAATCATATATTAATGTTCCGAAGAGGGATTCGGCGCAGGGCCCCGACCCAAATTTTTGGTTATACTGTTCATTCTCCATTTATTCACTGTAACTGTTCAAACTCTGAATCATAAATATATACCCAACCTCCGTGGAAGTTTACTCACGGGGTGTTACCACGAACTATTGGTTTCTCTCTCTAGATCTCTCATCTCTCTCTCTCGAAAGTTCTTGTGTTCTTCATTCATCAAGTGTGTGTGTGTGTGGATTCGATCCTAATAAGAGGATCTTGGTGGAGGTATAGTAGGATTGATGGAAATTGCGTATGAAATGAAATTATGAAGAAGAAGAAGGTTGTCTGTGAAGATGAAGAAGAAGAGACGTTGGGTGGGGGTGGAGGGTTGGGGTACGATACTAAAAAAAAAATTATAATTTATTTTTTTACTTTAATTACTGTCAAACACGCTTTGATATTTTTTTTCCACATCAGTTTTAGTGGGTAAAAATATTTATTTTTAAATAATAAAGGTGTGTAATAGGTCGTCATGATAGTTATAGCGTGTAGCTGATTTTTCGACATAAGTTCAGAGATGAATTTATGCATTTTCCTTATTGCTTTCAAGATGGTTGATCACATGAATGCAAATGTCTTACTTGGGTCAAAACATTATTCGAGTCTCGTATGTCATGAAATATCCACTTAATACGAGAAATTTCGTAGAATTGTGTTACTATATTTGGAGCTCACTTTGGTAACCTTAAGTATTTCAGTTGGTGATGAGTCTCACCCACCACCTTGCTAATGTATCTTTTATCGTGTATCTTTAAGATGGATTCATTGATCATAATGTTGGTATAAAATGTCTATGAAATCTACCATTTGTGAATGGTTGTTATACATGTTTTTTGAATTTTTGGATTAATATTTTACTGAATATTGTTTAGTCTTTGAGATTTTTAAAGTCATTAATTTACTTATTCATTCATATTAGTCTATTTTCATTTCGAATCCTTCCAGTGTTTTATCAAACTTTTTTTTAAAAAAATTATGGTCATATGATGAGGTGACGTTTAGATCATCAATAATTATAAAGTTGAGGCCGCGTAAGTTTGACCCTTCTTCCAGTTTGTACTCAATCACTGCTTGCAAAATATATTTAAAGCACAAGCAGAATTAAACTATACTTGTTTTGTAAAAATATACAAGTCCAACATGATATGAAAAAAATAATAGATAGACATCTCAATTTTACTATTTCTTTACGCCGAAGAGCCTACAATCAAACAAAATAATATTGTGACACTTACTGGGATCTCCATTTAAATTTAAAGTAATAAAGAAAAGGTTAAGAAAATAGTAATATAATTATAAAAGTAGATTGTGTCATTTTATATAAAAAAATCCACCTACTTGAGTAAAATGAAATAATTATCAAGAAAATAAATGAAAAAAGGACAAAATATTAAGTTTTCAAAGAGTAGAAAGAATCACCAAGGAGAACCTTAGTGTTTTCAAAGTTAAGAAACAGTTGTCTTTGTCTTTATCCCTAACGAATATCTGACTTTACAATAATATTAAACTATATGTAATCCAAATTTGAGGAGTATACTTGACTGTTTTTTAAAACACGTACTATCGACCACCAATTTCGTGCTGAAGCTCAAGTTATTACAATACATTGTCAAATTTGAGCAGCACATAATTTTTTTTAGAATCAAAATCCTCGTACATGTATTAGACCTCAATCATATATTAGGATAGGCATAATACATAAATTGAACCCTAAACTTGGCTTCAAACATTAACGTTGATCTCGAACTTTCATAATGCACAATTAAGGACTTTAAGAATACTACCTTTCAATAAATATACACGCGAGTCCAAGCTGGCAAAACGCGTGAAATGTTTGTATTTTGCGCGCGCGAGGAGTAATTTCCGAGGCCCACAAAGATTAAAACAAATGCTCAAATGACAATTCTAACACCCGGATTCTGGCTAATCTCCGGCAACGCAAAACCTCCATAAATTTTACCTAGCCGTTCTCCTTCTTCCTCCACATCGGATCACAACCCATGAAGCAAACGAGCTATGAGCTCGCTAAACCCACCAAATGCCCGACCCCAAACCCATCAGATCCGCCTTCTCTAGCGAGAATCATCGCGAAACAACAGTTTTGCAACCAGCAGCACGAACAAGACTTAAAAACAACAAGCAAACACTACACCATTTTCGGCCTACAGCAATACCACGTAAATGTAGCCTAAACTAGCAAAAAGTGTGGCCTTTGATAAAAGGCTACACTTTTGGACATTGAGCAACACTTTTTAGGGGCTGCCCAAAAGAAGCGTAACCTTTGACATTAGGCAACACTTTTTAAATGTTGCCATCTTTGGCTACACTTATAAAGCGTAGCCAAATAAGTATAAGGGCACGCTTTGAAGACGTGCATTAGCAACACCTATTTTTTGTTAGACTACACTTAAAAGCGTTGCCTTTTTAGATTTATTGATCACACTTAAAAAGTGTTGCCTTTTATTGGTCATCTATTGCAACACTTTCAAAGTGTAACTTTTTATCTACCTAGAGCAACACTTACAAAGAGTAACTTCAACATTTATAAGCCTACATATAGCACAAATATATATAATATATTTACATACATACAAGTGACGTAAAACACAAAATGAACTAATTAATCATTAAATTGAAGCTATATATTTCAAATAAACTTTGAGAAATATTTCATGTACAACCAAAAGATAGTATGTGTTGGGTACATACCCATACTTATACATCAATATTCTAAATGTCTACACAATAAATCAAATATGGATTTAAACTTTTACAATAGTTCAAAAACTTTTCATCATCCACTTCAAATTTGATCACATCCATTTCCCTACACAAATAAGATATTGGCAGTTATATAGAAGAGGTAAGAAGTTCAGATTGCAACAATATAGAGAGGCAAGAAATCCAGCTGTTACAGAAAATTAACACGAACACTAAAGAAAAAAGGAATTAATGAGGAGACACAAACAATTAGATTCTCCTAATAATTATTTGTTTATTTGTTTGTAGTTATGGAAGCATGCCTTCTACTACGATGTCAAAAGTTATGGTTATAACATGGATATTCTATATAATAAGAAAGAAACTAGACTTTACTGACACAAATATTTATATATAGAAGCAGCAGTTACAGAAAACATTAACAACAAATCTACAGATTCCAGATTCCATACCATGCAAATGTTCTATACAAATGCCAAAAAAATAGTGAAACAAAAGAAGCAAGACCTTAGCTCAATTTAAACCAAATACATTAACAACAACTTAAGACAGACAAGTCCAGATTGTAGATTACAGCAGCAGCAAAAATTAAAGAAAATTAGATTAGTTTCCTTGTGTAGTTAATATGTTCCACACGATCAAACAAGGAAACTAAATCTGACATAGCAAAACTACACTTCAACCATACAAAACAAGAAAAATGAATAGTGGTCAAGAGAAACAAAATCTTAACTCAATTCAAACCAAAGCCACTAACAATAAATTACCAATGATGAAATATCAAAAATAATATATAAGTCAATAAGCAAGATCAAAGATCTGTTATACATACCCTGTGCAAATACGTTTTTGAGTTCTTAGGAAAATTAGAATTGATAACAACTTTAACTGCTTGAATATCAATTCCTCTAGTAGACAAATCTGTTCCATCAAGAAAGAACACCAAATTAAGAAATTTAACAATTAATTAATTTGAAATTTCAGCTGTAACGGAAAGCGTGACGGACCGTTGTAGCCATGACGGTCCGTCCTGCATGTTCGTCATGAAGATCAGAGAAGTATCATAAGAAACTTGCAAGTATGGGACGATGAAGTCCACGACGGCCCGTCATGACCACGACAGATGACTACGACGGCCCCTCATGACCACGACGGCCTGTCATGACCACGATGGCCCGTCATGACCTCGACGGCCCGTCATGACCACGGCCCGTCATGACCACGACGACCTCTCATGACTACGACGGCCCATCGCGAGGTCCACGGTGGCCCGTCGCGAGGTCCACGACGGCTCATCATGACCACGACGTCCCTTCGCAAGGACCGTCGACCTAGTTCATTCAGTTCATTTAGTTTTCTTAGTTCATTCAGTTTTCTGCTTTTCATTAGTTCAGTATCACGATACAAGGTATTAAGGTTCAGGGCACCCAAAAAACAACTAGTAAAGCTAAATTACGAGCTAGACTCCCAAAAATTGTACAAAAACACAAGAACATCAAAAACCTAAAGCTAGAATTTAGACTTTCAAAGATAGAATTCTTACCAGTTAAACCCTAAATCTGTCTAAAATCAAGTCCTACAACGAGAAATATGAGAGAAAAGTGTGACGGAGAGACTTAACTTCAGTTCATCTTGCTAACAACCCCAATCAATTCCTTCTAAACAAAAAATATGAAAAATTATTCAATATGATGAAGCTTGATGAAATCTTCAGCTCTTACCTTGACAAAATCTTCAGCTCGGAGAAGAGAAAGTTCGGTCACCTCGATGAGTTTTGCAACTCGATCTTCAGTTCGATCTTCAGCTCAAATAAAAGAAATTGTTAGTTCTTCAGCTCGAGGAAGGAAAGGGAAAGCGTGACTTGAAGGAAATAGCTCCATCTTCAGCACAATATCAGAGAAAGGAAAGGGAAGGCGTGAGTTCTTCAGAAAAAGGAAAGGGAAAGGGAGAAGAAAATAGAAAGTCTTTTTGTTTTATTATTAATTAATGTTTATTTTTTTGGCCAATAAAAATGGGAGGGATTTTTAAAAATATTGGAGGGAATATAATATTTTAGTGAAAAATTTTAAGGCAACAGTTATAAAGTGTTGTTTTTTCAATCATAAAAATAGGACATTTTAGAAGTGTGGTCATATATGTAAATAGGTGTTGCCAATTATATCATATTTTAACAATACTTATAAAGTGTATTTTATATTATTAAAGAGTACACTTTTGAAGTATTGCCAAAATTATTGTAGCTAAAAGTTAAAATTTTTGGCTACGCTTTAAAAGCGTTCCCAAAACTACTTTAGGCAACACTTTACAAGTGTAGTCCAGAATAAGTGTGGTCGTAGACCTAAAATGGTGTAGTGAAATGACCCCCAAAACCCCATAAAAAAAACCCAACAACCACAAAAACCCTAAACCAAGAATCTAGACATAAACAAACCTCTAAGCTCCGTCAAATATTGAGCTCCAAGCTCTAAAAACCATTAGGAGGAATTAGTTTTGATTCTTGTATATAAAAAAAATTTGAACTTAATTTTGATTCATCTATATAAATTGAAATTTATTTTTATTTATTTTAGTTCTAAAATTGACGTGTAAAATATTTAACCAGTTGGCAGTCATTCAGTGGCTCACAAATACACATTGGAGCTTTTGCGTTTCACGCTCTGTGGTAATAAAAATCACGTGTTTATTTATGGAAAGGTCGGATAATTAAAGTGCCAATTTTTCCACTATAAAAGTTGGAGGTCAAACTTAAAATTTGAAGCCAAGTTTAGGGTCCGATGTATGTATTATCCCTTTAGGAAAATATGAAAGTTTCACAACCCTAGTACAATCAACTGTTATCTTTGTTTATCAACTCAACCCGTCCTTATTTTAATGGGTTGGGTGAGTGATTTTTCACATGGGTAAGATACGGGCAACCCATAAAAATATGGATAAAATATTGGTAAACTATGGGTAAAATATGAATTAGCCTAATGGGTCAATCTTCTAACTTTTATTCACACAAAATTCATGATATTACTAAAAAAAGTGTAACTTCTCTTCCTTTTTATGTTATTCTGTAAAACTAACAATTATTCTCTATAATTGAAAAGGTGAGGTCTTTGAACCTTCAAAAGCATATAATTCAAAAGTACATTTCTTTTGGTAATTATAATTATATATTCTTTTGGTTGTTTAATTTTATATTGGATAATAACTAATAGATTAAAATAAGCAAATCATATATCAGTATTGACATTGCTAAAGCTAATTATCCATGTGTTTAGTCCTAAAATGTAAATATTTTACTTTGAAATTAACAATATTTTAATCTTGTTATCACATAAATATATTTTATATTGAAAAATTATAGGATTTTTTTATTTATTTTTATAAAACAATAATACTAAATGAATCATGTTCAAGATTTTTCATCTAAAAAAAGACTAAGATATCTTCTCCATATTGAATTCTTAAGTAAAGTATCATAGATTCATGGTAATATGGGTATATATGGGTAAACTATATATTTTATCCAACACATTTATTACCCAATCAATTTTTACCCATATCAAATGGGTTCAATTAATATCAATTTTATGTTTATCCATTTTTAAGCTGCCCAAATTTAACCCAACCCACCCATTTGTCACTACTAATTGAGATATTGGACGGAGTCCAACCATATGGGGTATTAGCTAACCCACAAGCCCATTAAATATTCCTCCATGGGAAAACCTAGAGCTAGACCATGTAAACACTATTATGAAGTATAAAGCTTTCATCTATCATAAAGACGGCTAGAATTACATAAGAAGATATGTTGCTTATATGGTGTTCCAATTGGGAAATAAGTCATGTGAACTTGAATATGCTAATTCAATTATAAGGTTTCTCAATGATGATAGTTATACTAAGACTGAAATACAAGCAAAAATGCGAAACTTGTGACATCAGCAAAACTCCGAGGAAATGGATGGATGGAAGTAGAACTGGATATTTCAATAGCAATAAAAGCAGTAATGGTCCTGTAGAAGAAAGATTGCTTTATAGGAAATGTTATGGTGACAAAAGTTGTCTTATTATTGAAGGAATAGAGTTCTGTCCACAAATAATCAAATGCAGGTTGTCAGAGGCGGATTTTGAAGTCTATGTTGTACCATGTACTGAACTATATGTCCTTTTTTTTGGGTTTGAGATACATTACTTATATATACTTATCAACTCAATTTCTTAAAATGTGGATTTTGAGCCTAAGTTTTTGGATTCTGCCAATTCTAAACCTTTATTTGGCTTCAAGTGTGCTTTAGTTGGTAATTAGTGAAAATATACACTCTATTAGTAATTTATGTTGCTCTTATTTCCAAATATAGCATTACGAGATGATTACCCCCAATAATAAATGTGTTATGAGGATTCATATTGTTACCCTCCTTTGTTTGAGCTTGAATCTGGGAAGCCAAGATTAGAAAGAATCTAAAATAAGTATGAATTGAATGGACATATGATGTTTAGTGCGCACAAATCTTTTACTTGTGAGATAAACTAATTATGAAAAAAGAAATATTTATATGTAATATCGGTCTTTATAATGTTATTTTTGTGGTAGAATGTTTTAAGCTTCCAACTAGAACTTCTAAATAATAAAACCAATATCATACTTCAATCTACCAAGACATATTTTCTGGGAAACAATCAATCAACATCAAGTGGATACATCTAAACATAACAAGCTAATATATGATGCAAACCTCGGAAATAAAATCAACATAAATCACTAAAGAAGTCTTAGAGTTTTCTTTTTCTTATGTTTGAAACCATTTTAACCTACTTAAACTGCATTATCACAACTTCTAGGGGTGGAGCAATAATAGAGTTATCAGTTCGACAAAAAGATAAATGTAAACTATGAAAATCAATACTTCATCTGTGTCACAAAGAATGGTATAGTTTGACTTTGCACGGAGTTTAAGAAAATAAAGAAGAATTTTGATCACGTAGTCCTAAAGTTAAGTTATGTCAAATGTATAAAATTCCCCTTTAATCTTGTGGCCTTAAACATGCCACGTGGAATGTTGTTACCAAAAAAGAAAGAGGTTATTCTTTTTAAAACAGACTAAAAATGAAAGGAGGTCTTTTTTTTTGAACAGAGGGAGCAATAGTTTAGTGCTAACTTTTGAAATAAAAGCAACATAAACACTATTTAAGTCTAGAGTTTAACTTTTCTTGATAACCATAGATCCAAGATAACTTGAACATACTTCTACTATGTTTTAATGGGGAAAAACAATAATAGAGTTATGGGTGTCAGTTGAACCATGCAGTAAAATTAGATGTTGCGCCTAACTCACATCTCAGAAACTAGCACATGAGGGAAAAATTGTGCAAGTATTCCCCAACCAATGTAGGATTGTAACCACTCTAACAAACCAACAAATACATATACTTAACAAGTCAATGTAATGCTGAACTTTAAATTAAATGAAGCATTAGTAACTTTTATAGTGAGCCTTAGGTACCTGACGATTCAACTAATAACAATAATTTTTTAAAAATTCAGTTATACGTAGTACTATCTATGCAATTTTACTTAATATAGCATATTTTTTCTTTTTACATCAAATCCTTAACAAAACCTCCAGGCTGTACACCATGTTATAAACACTGAATGTGTGCTGAAAAAATTGTCTTTATTAATGAAGGCAGCAACGTATGAAATAGAGTTACAGGGAAAATTATAAGAATCTTAAACGAACTGATAACTAAAGTAATCTAAATAAATAATAGGGAAAATGCAAAAGAACCCCTCGACATATGTCCGAAATCCTAGAGACTCACATATAATATACTATTTTATAGATGATATGGAACTAACTTGAAAACAATGAAACAAGCTCTGAACCCACAAGATAGTTCCACATAGTCTGAAAAGGGGGTAGAAAATTGTTTATAAAATATGTTCGGCGGGAAATATAACCTTAGTATTAAGTGTGTCTCTTAGATTTCAGACATATGTTGAGGGGTACTTGTACATTTTGCCTAAATAATATATGCTCAACTAGTAATGCAATCCTAAAATGACTAAACTACCGATTCCAATATGACTAAACTACTAACTGAAGTCCTAACGCCATATGCTCTAATATGCCCCCTCAAGTTAGGTGATGACTCACCAAGCCTAATATGAACATATTTGACTCAAAAGCAGATTTAGGAAGTGCCTTGGTAAGAGTGTTAGCTATTTGTAGATTTCGTGGACATGAACAACACAAACTTATGTAATGTCAACATACTGGCAAACAAAGTAAAAGTCCACTACAACATGCTTCACACGGCTATGGAGAATAGGATTCGTTCTAAACAATGTGGCTTAATGATTGTCACAATAAATTATGGGTAGCTGATGTACTAGAAAGGGTAGCTCATTTACGAGGTTGGTGACCCATAAGGTTTCAGAAAGTGCATTATCTACAACCTTGTCTTTAGACTCAGTAGAGGAGCGTGAGAAAATATTTGTCTTCTTTGAGGAATAATTAATGGGACTGTGACCAAGAAACAAGATCTAACCATATGTAGAAACCATGTCACCGATGTGCCCGACCTAATCAACATCAGAGTATTCATGTAGATTGAATTCATCAATAGAAATTATTTATAGGCCAAGTTGAATGGTACCAGGTAGGTATTGAAGAACACGTTTTACAACCTTTAAGTAAAGGTCTAATGGTGCTTGCATGAATTGAGAAATATTGTAGACTGCAAAGGCTATGTCAGGTCTAGTGAAGCATAGAAATAAAAGCCTACCTAAGGCTCGACGATAACGTGTAGCATCATTCAAATAAAATTCATCAGACAAGATGAGAAACTCAGATGCACTCATTGGCGTATTAACAATCTTATAGTTTTTTATTATCTCATCATTTAATATTTCATTCACATATGCTACTTAGGTGAGAATTAAACCGTTATAGATTTGTGTCACTTCAACAGTAAGAAAATAATCAAGATTATCTTAATCTTTAATAGAGAACATAGAAGCAAGGGAAGTTAAATCCTTGTTGACACTTTAAATTATTTCTCCCAATGATAATAATATTCTAACGTGCATGAGGACGAACAAATTATCACCTACAACATGACTACTAGTACGACATCAAATTTTGTCTTAACAGATCCTATTGATAAAATATAACCCGCGAGGACCTTGTATAACGCCCAAGGAGCCTGTTTCAAGACATATATCGACTTTCATAGATGACATATATTGATTGATTTGTCATCGCTAGTAAACCCCATATGTTGTGCCATGTATACTTCCTCTTCAAGGTTGCTGTTGAGGAAAGCTTCATTGAAATCCAGGAGGGTCCACTTGTAACGAAGTGTCACAGAGAGGACGATGTGAACTGTTGTGGGCTTTATGACTTGGCTGAATATTGCATGAAAGTCAATGCCCGACCTCTAACAAAAGCATTTTGCAACCAGGCACGATTTGTCTTTGTCGATGGATGCATTAGCATTTCTCTTGATCCTGAAATTCCACTTGAAGGATACAATATTTTAGGTCGGGTCAGGAGGAACAAGTTCCCAAGTTTGATTTTTATTTAAATAATTAAATTCAAGTTTTATTGCATAACTCCACTCGAGATTTTTTTCTTCTTTGGCAGTAGTGGGTATTACTATGGGTTTAAATTTGGCGAGGTAATCAAAAATTTGTTTTTTTTTTGTGATATTGTTTTAGAATTGAGTGAATTCTTGGATAGGAGGACACCGTCATTGGGGAAGTTAAGGAGCGAATTCCAACTTGAGGATAGGAAAATCTTGTTGAAGAGCCATGGGTCTTGGTGGATTGGTGTTTCTACATTGAAAGCATGGAGAGGAGACAAGATGCTTTGTGTGTTGGTTGGGATCGACATTTGTGAGTTAGTAGGCACGTGTGGTACTTCTAAACACTGGACAGTAAATAAGAAAAGGGGTTCTAGGATGTAGGAATTATTGAATATGAGGAAGATAAGAATTTCCTTGGAGAGGGAGGAGTTGCAAGAGGTGAATCTATTGCGTCCGCTGCGGATGCATTGTCGGATAAGGAATTTGAGTTTGACTTGTCTCCGGACTAGTATGGAGATGAAGCAGACGGTAATGGGAAATATGGAATTGTGCTTCATGCTATTTCTAGTGGAGTTGGGTTGTCATTAACTACGAGATGTTTTTGTTTGTGGTCCAGTGAACTTGGCATTCTTGTTTTTTCCCATTTTAGGTGAGCTAATTTAATGATAGGATTGCAGAATAATCTCTTAAACGAAAATATATCCTCAACAAATCTCACATCTCATGATAAGTACTCCTTTGTAGATATCGTGTCAAAACAGTGGTGAAAGTGATGGGATAGTGAGAAACCAAGATATACAAATGGGTAGATTTTGATTCAAGTTTATTTTTGGAGCATGATTTAAGCCATGGATAGCAGAAACAACAAAAAAATATGAAGGGAGTTAGAATCAGGTGATTTTTGAAGTAATCTTCTCAATGGGGATTGATTATGTAGGTGAGAGATTGGAAGACGATTGATGAGGAACACAATTTGATTACATCCAAAAGAAAAGAATTTGGGTGGGAAGAACGCAATGTAAGAGTGTTCTTGCAGTTTCAATAATATTACGTTGTTGTTGTTCTGCAAGTGCAATTCGTTGTGGTGTATAGGGTGGGATAGAGAGTTGTTGAATGTCGTGAAGTAAAAGATGTGAGTGAAGAGTTTTATACTCACCTCCACAATTTGTATACAACGATAATTTTTTTGTGTCAAAATGTTTTTTTCCATTAAAGAATGAAATTTTTGAAAAATCATACAACTTTTTGTCAAGAGATAAGACTGGTGATGGCCCCCATAAATCACTTAAAAAAACTCTGAAGTTTATTGGAGCTTCAAAATGATAATGGGGCAAAAAGATGAGGATGAGCTTGATTAGATAAACAAGAACTGCAATGAAAATATTGTCTCGCTCAAGAAACGATAGCGAGAATTTATTTAAAATAAACCTAAGAAACTATAGAGTGAGGATGTCCAAGCCGTTGGTTCCAAGTAGTGAGAGAATTGGCTGTGGAGATAATGTAAGCTTGGCTATGAGAGATGGTCCACTCATACAGTCAATTTTTTGTCTGACCGGTCACCATTGGCTTTGCTTTTTCATATCCTTCACAAGAAAGTTAAAAGGAAAACATTCAATAGACTTAAGATTGTCTTGACAAAATTTTGAAATAGAGAGAAGCTTGTGCATAATAGAAGGGGCACACAGAATGTGGTTTAGCTTAAAAGTTAATTTGATTCATTTAATTTAGTAGAACTAGTATGGGAGATGAGAATTTTGTTACCATTACCCTTGGGGAAATCCTTATTACCGCGGTATGGTTGTAGGTTAGGCGGCTCTGTTATGATGTGATGTGTGGCTCCTGAGTCAATTATGTAAACCCAACTACATAGTTTGATTTTGCTTAAAATTGATTATGAGACTTAGACATGCAAACATTGGCAGTGTGGCGAATTCTGTTACATAGTTCACCTCGAGTAAAATCGTTCATATTGGAATTGGACTTCCATTGTGGTGGAGTTCTTGGACGTGAATTTTGGCGTCATTGTTGAGAGTTTTTGGTTTGTCTACGATTGTATCAATTATTGAAGTTGCATTTGGTGGGAGTATCAAGTGCAAAAGTGATGGCACTAGGTAGTTTCTTATCCCTCGTGGTGAAGGAAGAGTTCAAAGTCGAGTAACTTTTAAAAAAGTTCTGCATAGGAGATTGTCGTATCGCATGCACGAATGGCAGCAGAGATATCACAAAATTCAAGACCTAGAGCACTGAGTATTAAAAAAATTATTTCAAGATTGGAAACAGGAGAACAAGAAGTTGTTAACTCATTCTACAAGAACTGAATAGTGTGAAGATACTCCATATGGAGCAAGATTCCGTAAAGACACGGGAAAATAAAAAACTCGGGTATGAGATTTTTCGCATAATAGGTATGCAAAGCATTCAAATATGATTTAGTCAAGTCAGCGGGAGCAACAATAGAGGAAATAGTGGTTTACACAAAATCCATGAGGGCATTATGGATGAGTTGTTCTTGGCAAAACCAAGTTAAGAAGGCGGGATTAGGATATATTTTCGTGTCGAGGGTAATCATGCGACTAGGGGACAAAGTGGTTCCATCGATATGTCTAAAGAGGTTATGTCCATACATAAGCATGGAAAAGTGGGCTTTCTATGTATCAAAGTTTTGACCACCTCTTAGTTTAATGTGTGATTGGGATGTAGGATACAATTGAATGATAATATTGGTACCCGTCATATTATAATCATTGACAACTCTGGGATGGTTGCCATTGTTGTTAACATTGTGATTGGTCATTGTTCATGATCTGTGTGAGTATTAGACAAATAGATTGCTCATACATATTAGAGAGTGAAGAGCCCAGATACCATAAATTAACGTGTCTGGTCAAGCTTTAAAATCACATGCCTTTTTTGGAACATCAATCTAGAGGGGTTCTTTTGCAGTGGAATCACTCGGTTTAGGGTAAACTATATTTTTGCATTCTCTTACCTAAACCGTGAGTATTTGTGAGACTTCTAAATTCATATTTACCTATGTGTAAAAAAATGTTAAATGTTCATTACGAAATCTACAACATTTGGTATGCCGCAGGCTATGATATCAGAAGACATTAAAGATGCCCAATCGACTAGCACTTAAAAAGAAGACTCTCATAGTGAACCACTTTGCTTCACCTCAGGTAACAAACTATCCAGGAAGTGTTAATGATCAACTAGCAATGCTAATCCTTCATTTTCAAAAGATACGTTACTTTCACGGTAATTTCAATAAATGAAAGCTCATACTGTTACTTGCAATAGTGTTCCAAGTAAGTGGTGGTAGAAGATTTTGAAGGGAGTAAGTGGAGCTTGCAGGCCAAGTGTTTTGGCAGATTTGTTCCAAGTAAGTGGTGCTAGAAAATTTTGAAGTTTGCTTTTAGTTATTGTAGTAGGCTTTAGCAAAATAAGTTCATAAGGTTAAGATGAATTTGAATTTTGAATTTTTGTTAGGTTTTTTGAATTGGTGAGATATTTTAGGTTGTTTTAAATTTCAAATTATGCAGATTATTTTTTTATGTTAGATATTTAAAGACCTCAATGCTTTATAAAATTATTGAAAGTATTTCAATCCATTGAGAGACTTTTCAAAAAAAATTTGTAGCCCCATTTTTTAAAGAACGTCAAAAGTGGTATCAAGAGCTTCAATGATCTTAAGGGATCTATGAGATCTTCAAAAGAACTACCATACATTCTTAACCAGTAAGGTTTATATTTTCTTACCTATCAGGGTTGTAGACACGTAATTATTTTTACCGAATATAAGATTTTAAACTAGTTTTTATTCCTTAAATATTTCTTTTATGTTTAAATGATATATTTTAAGTTATTGTTATCTTAGGAAGTTTCTTTCAAAAGATTTGGAAACAATAAAAAACATTTTTAGGTAATTTTGTTTTAATTATTTCAAAAGAAATAAAAATTTACAAAAAGTATGTGTTCTTTTAATTTAGATTTAATAGATAAGCTGGTGTTTCTTATTTATATTTTAGACTATCATTTTAACTTTTGCTTATATTTAATTATTTCAAACTAATTATTTAACATTATTGTAATTTTTATTTTTTAACAACAAACAAAAAATAATAATTCAAAGAAATTAACCTACACATTACCCCACCCCCACTTCACCTTGAGTTTAAGACTTCTATGTTTATATCTTTTCCATTTAGTAAGAAAAATTGTACAGCCCATGTGAGGCATCCTTACTTTGATGTATGGGTTATGTCAAAGTTATTACACTCTTATTTGATGGTTATAGGATGAAACGACTGTTATGACTATGTTATATTTTATATACTTATGTGCAATAAAAGTAGAATACTAAGTAATCTTCCTATACGAAGGGTCTATGTATAGTCGATATATATTTATACTATGTAGAGGTCTATGTAAACCTCCGAGTAGAACTAATAAAAATATTTAAATTTTTTCGCTAAATTTAACCTATGAATGTAATGATATAAGATAAGAGGCTATTATTAGTCCTCAAAGTGGATGACGACACCGATTGCGTCTAGAGGATGTGACAGGAGTCGTGTGAAAGAAGCTTCCAAATTTTGAACTATAGGCTTACCTCCCTGCTCCGATGTTGAATTTATTAGAGGGTACCGTGGGTTTCATGGTATATTGTGTTGTACTAGAGTGGGTATGGGGTATGTTCTTATGAAAAATGATATGGTAATAGCCTAGGCCTCTAGACAACTCAAGGTGCATAAGAAGAATTTTCCAATTCATGACCTTGAATTGGCGGCCATAGTTCTGCTTTAAAAATATGGAGACATTACTTGTATGTTGTTAATGTGTATGTGTATACCTGCCATAAGAGTCTTCAATATGTGTTTACTCATAAGGAGTTATATCTCCAACAAAGAAAATGGTTTGTATGTTTAAATATTATGACGTTTGTTCTATACCTCTCCGACAAGGATAACGTGGTTGCGGATGCTTTTAGTCGTATGACCATGGGTTGTATGTCTCATGTAGAAGAAGGGAAGAAAGACATAGTCAAAGATGTTCATAGGTTGGCTAAATTGGTTGTTCAGTTGG
This sequence comes from Solanum habrochaites, assembly GCA_027704765.1. Lineage (NCBI taxonomy): Eukaryota > Viridiplantae > Streptophyta > Magnoliopsida > Solanales > Solanaceae > Solanum > Solanum habrochaites. The sequence continues at coordinate 22,398,989 of JAKWJA010002491.1, forward strand.
AAGATGTCATGATCAGGGAGCACCCCCTAAAAGTAACATGGAATACTTGTCTTTATTCTCACAGATTAATTAAAAAAGGAGCATATGAAGAGGTACAATATATTAATCATAACCCAATCATAATAAACTTTACAAAAGAGGGTCCACTAGTGGTGCCTACAATGGTTATTAAGATAGGTTAATCACATCACTAAGTATGATTTCATGCCGTTCCAGCCAACCACTCCTAAGTCTACCATTCACACAAAAAAAGATACCATTACGACTTTTGGCTTTAAGGATATCATAACCTCTTTTATATGAGTTACCACATAAATGACCTTCTTAACCTTATTCAAGATCATACTCCATTATGTATATATATTCATGACAAAGGTGTTTTAGCTTTCTAAGACAAAAATCATATTCATATTCTTCATTTATCAAGTAAGGTATATGGGTCTACTGAAACAAGACACACTTCATTATCATCTTATCACATGTGCAATATCTTTCATGTTTCATATAGGGTCAACTATATACACTACAAGTCACCATACTCATTTATATAGAAACATCAACATAACTCATTATAAGGTTCATATAGTCAACTAGGAAGATTCACAGCCCATCATCAAGTATAATCATTTAAGGCATCATTATAGCCTATCATGATCACATATAATCACATAGAAAAACAGATACTTTGACTTCATATATACACATAAACCATATAGACATTTACAATTATCACATAATCAAATTATAACATGACAATATCATAATTCATAAAGTAATTTCAACAAGGACACATGGTTTCACAATTCATAACTAACCGACGAGGCTACATTATTCACAAGTATAGCGCATAAGAAATTCAACCATGAGTGGACCATACCAAACATCATCATAATTGAAATACCTATACTACACAATTTAGAGAAAGTTCGGTCAACATACCACTGATCCAATCAAAACATCTGTCACAACCCGCATGTAAACCCTAGAAGTTAGGGTATTCTTAGGTTATAGAAAGGTTTACTTGACCTCTAGGAGTTCTTGTACAAGCTCTTTGACATCTTTCATTGCAAACATGTATGAAAAGTAGTGCGAAATTAATATTTTTTTAACAATAATCAAATAGTCTTTCAAAATATCTTTCATATAAAAACCATAGAAAATACAAGTCTCGTGTAGTAAAATATTAGACATAAGAGTACTTGGGACACGACCCATACATCAAAATATAGTACTACTAAGTCTATTACAATATATTGATATAATAAATCTAAAGACATCTACTCCCTCAAGTCAAATGAGGACATATTTCAAACTTAACTTGAACGATAACTAGAATCCAAGCTTTCATTAAAGACTCTTCTCACCTTCCACCTACACATTTATATATAACAAAATGTATGGAATAAGTACTAACACTTGTACTAATTATGGCTTAATGCATAAAATCAGGGAAATAGACATTTAATGGAAATATGCTCTTTTTGATTAAAACATCATATCATAAGTATAAGAACAACATTTAAAACCTTAAAAACATATAACATATGATATAAGCATTTTATCAAACCTTAAGAAATATTACAGTGAACTAAGTCACTTTAAAATGAGCTAAAACCAACATTACAGTTAACTCATGTAGGATACAACCCAATCACTAAAGGATATCCTAAGATTCACTTAAGTAAGACAAAGAGAAACCGCATATAAACCCTCTCTAAGTACACCTAAGTGATCCTTAATACCACATATAATGAGATAAATACACATACAATACACCAAAACACATAACATGTGATCCTTCTACCAAAGGAGTCTCTGAGGTTCACTTGGGTGAGTTGTGAAGCAACCACCCATAAAATACCTTCACTCATACCTAAGAGATCCTTTATACTACCTAAGATAGAATCATTCTCATTTCATAATATAAAATATATAAAAAGTTACATTCTCCTCCCAAAGGTTATCAAAAGACAGACTTATGTAAATGAAGAAGAGAACACTGATACACCCCATCCAAGATTACCTAAATAATATTTAAGACTACCTAAGTTTATATAATGTATAATGTATCACTTAATTTTCCTATTTAGAGTCATTCTTAAGACTTACCTAAGTAAGACATTAAGTGACCATTCCTATGACCCCTTCACACCTAAAGTAGACAGCCCTTATACTTACTCATTTACATGATTTCCAACTTATGTCATTATATTCATTAGTTAATTCAAGAGATGTTCATCACATAATGAGTTTCAAGTAATGGTCTTGGAGAAGATTTAGGAACTCACTCACCAACATCTTCAAAGCCTATTGTGCAATGTCAAGATAGCGTCCCATACCACCTAAACTTTATACAACTTGTCCAACACTAGGGGGTATCCCATATGATGAGAATAGGCAATAATCGACATAGACCATGGTATATAAGCATGGAATCCGGAGTTGTAACCTACTGTGATAGAGGGTGTTCTACTTACCAATGGTAGAAACTTGACATATCCCATGTAGACGCATTAGGTAAGGAATATGAAGGGATTCTTTGTACTCTAGACTCATTCTTAACTATATATACTTCCCAAACCATACTAACTCGGTACTAGCCATTGTTCTCATAGAATATTTCAATAAAGGAGTACATGAAGAGGTTCAATATGTAGTTCATAACCCAATCACATTTACCTTACCAAAGATGTTCGCTAGGATTGCCTTACAATGGTAAAGAGGATATATTAATGATTTTCCTAAGGATGATTTCATGCAGTTTCAGCCAATCAATTCCTAAGTCCACCTTTTACACAAGAAGGATACCATTACGACTTTTGACTTCAAAGATATCATAACCTTAGAACTATGTTGAAGGTTCCACATAAAAGACCTTCTTAGCAACATTCAAGGTCACATGTCATTCATACATACAAGAATAAGAGACTCTAGCATCCTAAGTCAACAACTCATTCACATTGTACTTGTATCAAGTAAGGGACACAAGTCTACCAAAACAAGACCTAACATACTTCAGATATAACATATCATTCTAGAAGAAAATAGACATTACCAACATCATCTAAAGGTCACACTATCCACTACAATAATATAATAAATAAAAACATCATAAGACTCACATAGCCAATTAGGAAGAATAATGCATCAACTCTAACAGTACACACATAAGGACATAGTCATAGTCTAACATGATCTCTAACAACATCAATAGAAGAACACATTAATTCACCTCAATCACAAAAAGAGATATCTACTTATATTTCACATAAATCATCTACACTAACCATCATAATATACCAAGTAATACCGACAAGTCAAATAACATTATATTACATAAAATAACTTCGGCAAGGCCACATAATTCTCAAGTAAAACACATAGCATCGACACCATAATTGGACAATACCATTACTAATAATCTAAGAACTAGACTAAATAATATAGAGAAAGTTTGTTCAACATACCATTGACTCAAACCTCACAACTTTAATCCATAGTCAACTCAACAAACACAATAGCCCAATGCCCTTAACAATGGCCATGATCCTTAATTCAATCAAATATTTCCAATACATAATGAATCAATGATAATTGAACTTGAATTTAAGAAACTAGAGCATCCAACTAAAAATTTTAGTATGATTCATTCATGATTGAATAGTGATCACTCATAAAATCATAGCATCATAAGAATTCAATTAAGATCAAGCGACAATAATAAAATGATTAAGCACAGAAATCAAATAAAACATCAATTACATAAATATTAGATGAGTTCAATAACATGATAGGTTTTTGAGTTAAAATAATCTAATTAAGAACAAACCAATCAATGTTCAATGATTCAAAACCTTTATGCAAGAGCCCATGGATATATTACAAAATTCGACAAGTTATCTTTGAAAGAATTTAGAAATCACTTTGAATATTGGCTCCATGAGGAAAAGAGTTTCAAGGATACAAAACCATACCTTAACTAGTGTTAATCACTTACAATTGAGAGAAAATTAGTTGAGAAATCAACATTCAAGCTTCAATCTCCATTCAAGCTTCAATGGAGTTTTAGAGAACACTTTATAGGTTTTGGGTTTTGATTTTAGAATAATGATTAATCTAGGCGTTTAGGACTTAAAACCCCACTTAAAATACCACCCTTGCATTTAGAAATAATCTACGAGAAAAAATACCCATCAATGCCTGCCCAATCGACAGGGCGTTGGTCCAGCGACGGGACACTCTGGCTGGCTGTTTTTTGGAAAAGAGACCTTTCTTTGGGACCTTAAGATCCCAAGGCTATGTCTTGACCCATGCCCACCATCAAAGGGGCGTCAACAAGGCTACTGGTAGTTTATTGCCTCAGTCGTTTGGGGATGGTCTATACAACCTTAGGCTCTTGTGCAGGGTCCTTCCTCAAAACGAACACATAAAACTCGACAAAACATGCTAAAACACACAAGGTCGTTTTAAGGCAAAACTTTCGAACGTCATAGACGTTCTTGGACGTTTGACCACCAAACCTCATAAAACTTAAAACACTGCCTATAAAAAGTATAATTAATTATATAAGGACCTCATAAGATTATAAAACACATATAAAAACATCAAAACATATAAGTCATATAGGTGACTTAGTCGTCGAACGTCTTGGTCATCCCTTGACGTTTCTCTTTCAAATAATCTTAATCTTTATAAACTGCTTCATTAATACATTATAGACAATTTAAGGACCTCAGACTCTAATTACAAAAATGTTAGGCTCTAGTTTCACCGAAATAATTTTAGAGTATCACAAATCTCCAATCCATAGGCAATTTAACAAACTCAATCCCTAAAGGCTCTTACCAATAGCTATGTTTACCAGTTCAAACCAATAATAAAACTATTACAATGATCAAACAAGAAACAATATGAAAATAATCATATTAGGACAATCTATATACAATTTTAACGTAAATCCTACTTATATCAATAGTTATTATGAACTACTTAAGAAATCAATGAGAGATAATCAAATCAACCATAATATAGTCAAAATTAGGATCGCACGGTTTACATGAATTAATTGAGTTTTTAGTCTAAAATCATCCAATTAACAACAATTAAATCATAATTCATTTATTTCAAAATATTGCATGCAAAAACCCATGGATAGTTAAAAAAATTTGAAAATTCATGTTTTTATTATCTTTGAAAATCATTGAAATTGAATTATTTAATGGAAGAGAATCCAAGGATGAAACACCATACCTTTTGTGAACAAAAACCCACCATTTTGATGGAGAAAATCTTGGAAAGTTAGGCTTCTTCGTTAGAGCTTCAAAACTTCATCAATGGAGGTCTTTGGGGAGAAGTATTGGCGATATTTTGTTTTTAGTTGAGGGTTTTAGATTTGATTTGTGAGTTGAGAGTCTTAAAAATACTAAAAAACTTCAATAAGATATCTCCAAATTATCCAAAAGACCTCTTCACTTAATGGACATTTTGTCCAATTCAATTTTGACTTAAAAATGACGTGGCCAAAACTGGGAGGTTACTATGCTTCGTGGGGTCACCTCTAATTCTTTGTTCTTAAAAATTTTGAGACATAATAGTTCCTCATGTTCCCACATCAGAGGGAAAACTTTCCCTTTTCAGTGTAGCTGGCAAGACGCGCAGCCACACCTAAATATGGGCTACCTTGGCAGCTTGCTTGGATCATCATAGGGTCGTCATTAGGGACTCTTAGGTTTGTCCCCAAGGCAGCGTTCTCGGGAATCTTTACCCTTTTCATACCAGGCTATAATAGGAACCATCTATACTAAATTTCACCCACAAACCATACCACAAAACTCCACTACAAAATACTGCGACACACTAGTTCAACTTTGACTAGTTTTCGGAAGTCTTGGACTCTTCACATCCAAACTCCTCAAACCGACTTATAACACTCTTATTCACCATTTTATGACCTTATAACCTCATGAAACACATTTTAGGCTCTAGTTTAATCTACCTCATTTTAAGGTGTTAAAACATTGACATTGACGTTCACATTTATGTTGACGTTTATCTTGACGTTGATATTGATGTTGACATTGACGTTCACATTCATGCTGACGTTAATATTGACATTGTGATTCACGTTTAAATTGAAGTTTACTTTGACATTGATTTTGAAGTTTACTTTAACATTGACGTTGATGTTCATGTCAACTATCACCTTCACATGTACGTTGACGTTCATTACATTACATAACATTACATAACATTACATTGATGAACATTAAAGTACAGAACATTATAATACATTTACGTTAATGTTTACATTTATATTTAAGTTTACATTCATATTTATGTTTACGTTTATATTTACATTGATGTTGATGTTACATTCACATTGACATTTACGTTGACGTTTAGCTACTGCCTGTATACAATATACTAGACATATTTAGGACATTATACCATCAAAACCAACATGTTATTGTCTAGTTCACCTAAGTCATTTTCTGGGACTTCCATAAAAGTTGACATTAATGTTCACGTTTACATTAACGTTCACGTTAAAATTCATGTTAACATATTGGCATTTATGTTGAGTTTAAGTTGATGCTGATGTTTATGATTATGTGGACGTTCACATTTACGTTGACACTAACATTGATGCTGAAGTTGACTTTCACAGTAACGTTGATGTTGATGTTTATATTGTGTTGATAATACACTTATGTTGATGTTTAAATTGACATTGATGTTTACATTAATTTTTATATTGACGTTGACATAGATGTTCACATTGATATTCACGTTTATTTTGTCGTTCACATTGATGTTGATGTTTATGTTGATGTTATATATTGACGTTTACGTTGACATTGACATTTACGTTGACGTTGATGTTCAAGTTTATGTTCAACTTGACATTCACATTAATATTCACATTGACGTTCACGTTAACATTGACATTTATATTACATTGACGTTCACATTGATGTTCACGTTGACATACACATTGACATTGACATTCAGGCTAACATTTACGTTAACATTAATCATAAACGTTCAATATTACATTTTCATTCACGTCACGTTCACATAGACATTGTTATTCACGTTGATGTTAATGTTGATGTTGATATTGATGTTGAGATTCACATTGACGTTATTGTTGACATTGACTTATACGTTGATGTTCACGTTTACATTGACGTTTACATTGGCATTCAAGTTGAAGTTGAAGTTGACTTTGATATTAACATTCATATTGACGCTAATATTTACCTTTATGTTAACATTTACGTTTACATTGATGCTTACATTGATGTTGATGTTGACATTAATATTACTGTTGACGTTGACATTGACGTTCACATTGGCATTTACATTAATGTTGATGCTGATATTGACATTGATTTTAACATTCACATAGACATTTACATTGATGTTTACATTTATATTCATATTGGCGTTAATGTTCATGTTTACGTCTATGTTTATGTCGATGTTTTTTTTCGCGTATATATTCTCGTTTAGACGTTCACGTTTGCATTTATGTTCACGTAGATGTTGATATTGACATTAATATTTAGTTTCACATTGACATCGACATTTACATTAACATTTACACTGACTTTTAAATTTACATTGACGTTCATATTTATATTAACATTGCTGTTGATGTTCACGTAGACTTTCAAACTAATGTTGACATTTAAATTGATTTTGAGATTAACGTTTACGTTGATGTTCAAATTGACATTCATATTCACGTTGAGATTGATATTGACGTTGACGTTCATGTTAACATTGATCCCATATTGACATTCATGTTTTATTTACATTTACGTTCACTTTGACGATCACGTTCACAATACGTTGACGTTGATACTGACATTGATATGTATATTGATGTTCATGTTTACATTGACGTTCATATTTTCGTTTATACGCACATTGACATTGAAGGTGACGATGATGGTCAATTGGCATTGATATTGATGTCGAAGTTCAAATTGATGTTTATGTTTATCTTTATGTTAATATTGATGTTTACATTGACATTGACATTTACATTTACATTGACGTTCATATTGATGTTGACATTAACAATTATTTTGGCGTTCACGTTAATGTTGACGTTCACATTGACATTCATGTTAACGTTAATGTATACATTGTCATTCATGTTGATGTTCACAATGACATTGGTATTACATTGATATTCACATTGACATTCACGTTCACATTGACATTCATGTTCAGATTGACGTTTACATTGGCGTTCACGTTGGCGTTCACTTTAAAGTTCACATTCATGTTCACATTGAAGTTCTCCTTCACTTTGATGTTTGCGGTGAGGTTTATGTTACCTTCATATTAACATTGACATTTACATTCACGCTGAGATTTATGTCCACGTTGATGCTGATATTGACATTAAATTTTACTTTTATATTGACATTGATGATTAATTTTACGATTAAGATGACCTTTATGTTAAATTTTACATTGACGTTCACATTAATATTTATGTTTACATAAACATTGATGTTCACATTAACAATGATGTTTACGTTGATGTTGACATAGATATTCACGTTATTGTTGATGTTTTTGTTAAAGTTCATATTGACATTGATATTTACGTTGACGTTATAGTTGAAGATCACGTTCATATTGACATTCACATTAACATGCACATTGATGTTCATGTTCATGTTGATATTTACTTTGACATGTATAATGAAACATTCACGTTAATGTTCACGTTCACGTTCACATTGACATTCATTGTGGCGTTTATATTGACTTTGATGTTTACATTCACGCTGATATTTACATTTACATTGATCTTTGACATTCACATGTACATTGACATTGATATTGATATTCACGTTGACGTTGACCTTCAAGTTCAAATAAACGTTGACATTGACATTGATGTTTACATTCACGTTGACATTGAGGTTGATGTTGTCAATGACATTGACTTTCACGTTGATTTTCACATTGACGTGCATATTAACATTCATGTTGACGTTGACGTTTTTGTTAATGCTGACATTAATGTTAACTTTCACGTTCATATTTATGTTTATGTGGATGATGATGTGGATGTTGATGTTCACGTTTACATTCACATTTATGTTCGCGTTGATGTCTATATGGTAGTTGACATTTACATTGACATTGTTGTTCATGTTCACATATGAATTTAGGTTGACGTTGATGTTCACGTTGATGTTCACATCGACATTCATGTTTACATTAATGTTGAAGTTCACGGTCATGTTGATGTTTATGTTAACGTTTACATTTTACGTTCAAGTTGATATTTACGTTGGCGTTCACATTGACATTCACCTTGACGTTAACATTGACATTAACATGCACATTGAAGCTAAGTTTAAATATATGTTGTCGTTCATGTTTACACTGACGTTTATTTTGATGTTGACGTTGACGTTCACGTTCAAATTGATATTGACGTTAAGATTCACGTTGACTATGACACTGATATTGAAATTGACGTTCACAGTCATGTTATGTTTACGTTGACTTTCACTTCGACGTTCACATTAAAGTTCATGTTGACTTTTATGTTCACGTTGACCTTTACGTTGACATTGGCGTTTAAGTTCAATTTACATTGATTTTTACATTCACTTTGACGATCATGTTCACAATATGTTGACATTGATATTTATGTTGATGTACACGTTGATGTTTACGTTCTCATTGACATTCATGTTTTAGTTGATGTTTACATTGACTTTTATTTTAATATTGATATTCTGTTAAGTTTGATGTTCACATCCAAAATTGACGTGGAAATTGACGTTTATGTTAGTTTTTACATTTACGTTTATGCTGATGTTAACATTGACATTGACATCTATGTTCATATTGATATTGACATAAACACTTACATTGATGTTTACGTTAACATTCATGTTTATGTTGATGTTGATGTGTAATTGACATTCATATTGACATTCATAATGAATTTGATGTTTACATTGACGTTGACGTTGACTTTAACGTTCATGTTGACATTGAACATTAACATTTATATTCATATTGACATTTACATTGATGTTCACATTGTTATTCACTTTGACGTATACATTGACGTTCGTGATGACGTTTATGTTTATATTCAAAGTGACTTTGACGTTTACATTCAGGCTGACATTTAGGTGTACGTTATTTATGACATTGACATTAACGTTCACTTTTACATTTACAGTGACGATGACATTTACATTTAAGTTAACATTTATGTAGACTTTCACATTGACGTTCATGTTAACATTCATGTTGATGTAAACATTGACGTTTACATTCCCGTTCACGTTTACATAGATGTTCATGTTGATGTTTATGTTAACATTTACATTCACATTGACATTGATATTTTTGTTCAGGTTCATATTGACATCACGTTGACGTTGATGCTTAAATTTACGTTAACATGGAAGTTCACATTTATGTTGACAGTCACATTAACATTCACATTGACGTTCACGTTTATGTTGACATTTACATTGACCTTTATGTTTAGTTCACATTAACATTCATGTTGGTGTTCACGTTCATATTAACAATCATGGTGGAGTTTACGTTGATGATGATGTTTACATTCCAACTGACATTTACATTTACATTGATTGGTGAAATTCACATTTATATAGATGTTGATGTTGACATTAACGTTTATGTTAATGTGGATGTTCAAATTTATGTTTACATTGACGTTAACGTAGATGTTAATATTGACATTGACGTTGAAATCCACGTTGATATTCACATTGACGTTATCATTGACATTGACTTTCACATTGGTATTCACATTGACGTTCACGTTGACATTGATGTTCACGTTGACAATGACATTTTAGTTGATGTATACATTAATGTTAACGTTCACGTTAATGTTAATGTTCACGTTTATGGTTACGTGGATGATGACTTTGATGTTGACGTTCACGTTAACGTTCACATTGATGTGTACGTCGATGTTGACATTGATGCTCACATTCATGTATATATTCAGGTTGACGTTTCCATTGACGTTAACATTGGCATTGATATTCACATTGATGTTGAAGTTCACGTTCACGTTAATATTTATGTAGACGTTCACATGTACATTGAAGTTGATGTTTACGCTGGCTTTCACATTGCCATTCACGTTGACGTTGACATTGACCTTGACATTCACATTGAAGCTAATGTTTACATTTTTATTGAAGTTCACGTTTACACTGATTTTTACATTGACATTGATGTTGACGTTCACATTGATATTGACGGTATCTGTAACATTAGAGAAAATGTACTCGTCTAGTAACGAGTATTATGTTTCAAGAATAGGTATTGGGTATATAAGCATTCCAATGCCCAATTTTGAGTAATATTGGGTATATTAGAGAATAATATCTTAAGGGTGTTAACAAATTTCTATGTATTAAAATATAATTTGATGTTCAACTGTCCCGATTGAAGCTTTTTTTAGGAATTCTACTTGCAATAAAGACCATAAACTAAAATTCGTAGTTACTTAACTCACGAATTAGGTACGAGGCATCAAAGTGTCAAGCCTAGGTACCATGGCACATGATCATTTAAAATAATCATGTAGAGTAAGACGTTCCCAACGTCAATCATAGATGTTATCTTCTTGATCTACTTAAATAAGTCTTTTGATAGCCTTTGATGAAATAATGTCATACTATCGATATGTTGATATGTTTGATGTATTTAAGTGTGTATGTGACTCATTATAAGTAATCTTGAGTATCATTTACGCATGCTTAGAGAGGTTGTATGGGAGGTCTCTCTTTTTGTTGCTTAAGTGACTTAGGATAGATTTAAGTGGGATGATCACATACAAGAAGATGCCTAAGGTGAAAATTAGTTACTTCACTGTATAGTGAAGTAACTTCACTATAGCAGTGTATGAGGTTCACTTTAAAGTAACCTAAAATTACAACATTAGGTTTAAATTTTATCTTATATGCTTCTAAGTTGTTATGTTTTTTTTTTATGATTATAATATAATTTTTAAATGAAAAGATGCATATTTTGACTGAATGTCTATTTCAACTTTTTTCATGTATTATCCCTTACTTAGTACATGTGGTTGTACTAATCCATAATTTCATCTATCTCTACAGTTGTTGGTAGGTGAGGTGAATTTGGGAAGGAAGACTTGGACCATAGCATCGTTCAAGAGAAGTTGAAGTATGTCCTCATTTGACTCGAGGGCATATATGCCTTTTATGTTTCAAGTAAAGCATTGTAATAGACAAAGTATTTCTCTATTAGTATTGTGTATTGGCCGTGTCCCAAAAGTATTCTCGTGTCTTTATTTTTGATGAGATTGATACGCACAATTTCCAATGACTTTATTTGAAAGAGATGTATAAAGACTATGGTATGTTTTTTGAAAATTTTTAATTCTGCCCTACTTTTGTCATGACCGGAATCTATACCCTAGATGAGACTGGCATCATTGACCTTTCAGAGCTTGCCGACAAGCCTACATACGTCTATGTTACTTCATCTTGGTAAATTTTAGAAGAAAATTTAAAATTATTGTTTTCTTATTTCATGTGAAACATATTATAGTTAACATCATGGGCGTTCACAAATCAACCATCTAATATAGAAATAATCAAATGAAAGAAGCAGTTCATAATTGCATTAAACGTATCCTTGACAACACAACACCAGTTCGATGTCTAAATGAACCGTGAAATGAAACACTAGTGGGACATGCCCCACTAGCTAAAGCCTACATATAAGCTATATAATAATAGTGGACATCCTCAAAAGCATGAGGCCTACCAAATCTAGATTAAAGCTCTCCACGTCTGGATAGCTGCAACGTCGTACTGTAAGCTTGAACATCCACCTTTTCTTACCCCTAAAAGTAGATATTGTATGGGATTACTACACACTTGTACTAAGTATGGGTATATGCAAGCACAGACCAAGGACATGCATAAGTAAGAATAGCTCTTTCCGAATAACATAATTTATGAAAAGTCAAGTCAGTGGAGTCTCCAAATTTGTTTTAGCAAAGTCAACAGAATGGAAAAATTTGGATTAGGAAAGTAAGTGGACTTTCCATATTTGGATTAGGAAAGTCATGCCATGAGAATAACATGCATCATCGTACTTATCTTTTTTTAAGCTGCACATAACATACTGCACATATCATATCACGTAGTTCATCTCATTCTTTCATATGCCATGAGACCTTGGAATCAAGGACTTGACATTAGGACTTCCCAAAATGATGTCTTAACATATGGGACCTCAACTAGGAGCCTTCTTTAGCAAACACAGAGTCTGCTTCGTTAGTTCATACGTACTTTATTTTGATTCATTTATATACTAGTGCAATGACCAGTCATACCTAGGATGAAGTTTAGAACTCTCACCTAGTTTGTAGTGCAATGACGAAGAACAACCTAGTATCATTACTTAAGTCTAGATCACCTCTTGATTCTCCTATCCAAACACCTTGTGTATCAATTATTTTATTTTGTGCATCATTTAAGGCTGGCCTAATTCTTTTTTTTTTGGAAACTTTAACCTTAATCGACATAGATCATGTGAGCATCATGAAATACTGTGTCTTCCCCACACCGAATGAGATGGAATCACCTACCTAAGTGACCCGAACATGCTAGGCTATATAGGGAGTTGAAACCTACTAGATTGCTATATTGGCAATATAGGTTCAAAGACTAGAATATATAATGAGACCCATACCCGGCATGCCGGACAGTCTCATCACATGAGAGTTACGTGAACCTCTGCCCTTCCCGAATGAAGGCATCACCGCTCATAGCTAGCCTATGGGTGCTAAGTATAAAGTTCCATTACATTCATCTCATACGTCATGGAAGCTGGCTTCTAGTATGAGGACATAATAGCTCATTAAATGATTTCTCATCTCATAATTAGTGTTAAGTATGCATTAACTTCAATACATTCATTAGAGTATTCATAGAGACTAATCTTTTCATTAGCTTTACACTCTCATTGGTAAGTACGTTTTGGTAACATTTACTTATGCTCATTTGAGATTGCTCTCATCTTTCACATTATAACATTAGCAAATTTACTTTTCCTAATTACTCACCACTTCACGTGATGTTCATTTCATCATATGCCAATGCACTTGGCAATTTAGTGTTTTTCACACTGTTACCTAACCCTTCTAGAGTTACATCATTTTATCGCATACATCTTAGGCTCACTTACTTTTCAACGTATGCTAGACTTATGAGTCCACGCATACAAGCCATGAGACTTTATTCATAGTTTGTCTAAGTGATTCATGCTTACCCAATATTATATGGTACAAGAGTTATGCAACATGTAGATATGCCAAGATATTGTTTTCGATCTTTAGAGGCAGCATTCATTAAATATTTATTTACGTATGACTTATGTGTCCATACGAAATTTGGAGAGGGAACCCGATTTTGAATCCCTTGGACAACACTCAATCTTATATTAAACTTGATAATTGCATTTTTCAAATCTGGGGGAACCTAGTTCGATCCCCATCAACCCCATAATATTTTTATTTCTATTTCTCCTCTCCTTTTCGTTTGTGTCAAGGAGGTTGTGGGTTCAATCCCCCACAAGCTAATTATTTTTTTTTTCAATTTATCTCTTGACTTTCTTACCTATCCAAGAGGTTGTGGGTTCTATCCCCACTCTCCACATTTATTTTCTCCTTTATTTTTCTCCTGACTCTCTAATCCATTCAAGAGGTTGTGGTTCAATCCCCACTCACTACATCTATTTTTCCTTGCATTTTTCTCACGAAATTTATTGAATTTTTTATTTGGTGAGATAATTGGTTTAATACCCAATGAGCTTACATTTTTAAAAAAAAATTTAAACGAAGTTCATTTTTTTAAAAGTTGGTTAGTCTTAATCTTTTGTTGATTTTTTTGGTAGATTTCATGTAATGATGTCTTGGGTTCAATCCTTTGTAATTTAACTTATTTTACTTTCATTTATCATTGCTTTTTATACCACTTTAATTGGACGAACCCAACCTCCCAAATGCTGATAATTAGTTCACAATTTTCAGCTCCTTGTTATCGTCATTTGTTCATTAGATTTTACGACGTTTCATGCATCATTTGGTGCATGTTAAAGTATTTTTTTTAATGTTTATATCCAGACAAGAATTACCATAAAATTTAACAACATCACACCACTTTTTCACATCATACTTTACACAAACATTTGCACACACATCACTTTTCACATACTTTTGGTTGCCATAAATAAAAATTCTTACCTTTCCAAATACATAATCATGAACACATTATAAGAAAAATCACACTTCATACTTAAACTAACTGCAAAAATACCAACAACATGATGTCTAACCTTTTTCAGAATGATATCAGAGGGATACTAGGACAAGAAATTCAACAAGAATGGGAACAACCCTAGTTTCGAAATTCGTTGAATTCGTGGAAACCAAATTCTCTTGGAGAAA
This sequence comes from Solanum habrochaites, assembly GCA_027704765.1. NCBI lineage: Eukaryota > Viridiplantae > Streptophyta > Magnoliopsida > Solanales > Solanaceae > Solanum > Solanum habrochaites. Next base: position 22,414,512 of record JAKWJA010002491.1, read on the forward strand.
GGAGTCCAGGAGTGCAACCCATACTTGACTTTAGTTTTATTCAATGCACCACCTGATGTCCAAAACCATCTCAAAATTAATGTCTACGTCCCAAAACATAAACACAAAATTCTACGGAAAACCCTTCTATTTTCTTTACATTTTTGGTTAGCTGGTTTATGTTTTAGACGTGTAAATTCTACAAGTATGAAGAACTTTTGCTTGTGTTTTTTTGTCTGCTATATTTTTTACCATATAGAATGCAAAAGTGAGAGAGTTGATCGTGAAAGAAAGGATAAACGTGAGAAGTGAGTGGTTCCTTAGGATTAGGATTGTAGTTTTAGAATTGGTAAAAATAAGGTTTTGTTAAATTATAAAGATCTGATTTATTTAAATCACACGTGAAAGTACCTTATTTCCCTTACAAAATAAATCAGATTTGAAACCCCTCTTTAATTCACTTGGAAGTCGCTTCCATCGAGAATCGAACCTGTGACGTCCCCATCGCAAAAATGGGTCCCCTCGAGTTGACCAGACCTAAACCACCCCATTAATTATTTAGTTAATAATAATAATCTTATTTTACTTTTTGTTAAATCAGAACTTAAATATTAATTAATTAAATTAATTCTCCAATATAAATAATCAAGTTAAATCATTGCTCCCACCTAGGTTTGAACCCGTGTGGAGCAAGATTTTGCTCAATGGGAAATTTCAGCCCTTTCTACCCAAAATTCCCCTCCACCAAATTAATTTAATAATTAATAATATATTTAGGGTAATTACAATACTTCCCTTAGCTAGGAAAAAAACCATTTACCCCTAGACCCTCAAAACATAAGATTTCTCCTTTTTAAGTCAGGTAAAAACTCATCCGGGTAAATCATCATATTCGGGAACCTTATATGGCTGGACCCAACCTTAACTAGCTAAATTAACCACCCAAGTTTGTTGGCTTGGTTATCGCAAGGATTCAGAGGTCTTGTTGTACGGGCATCAATCCGTGTGAACCCGATCTCACCGAAGGCATTCTACACACACGAAACATTACTTAGCATATTAATTTTCAGGGTTGTTACAACTTCTCACTATATTTATGCGTTGAATGATATGTAAGGGCTTGTACTAGACCTCTAAAGTTCAAGTACGTCGGTTGAAATCTGAGATTTCCCTAATTTCTAAGGTGTGGTTTCGGGATATGATATTTAGTGAGAATAATTCTAACTTAGGTAATCTATGGGATATCTTAAACTTGTGTGTAAGGTATTGTATGGACGGTCGCTTCAGAATTCACTAAAGTGAGACTTAGAATCACCTTTAGTAGAAGGATCTCATGCTCATGTGTTTCTGCTTGCTTGGTCTGTATCTGATTATAGGTTGTCTTAGGGATCATTTAGGTGTGCTTAGAGAGGGTGTATGGGCGGTCTCTCTTAGGATAGATTTTATTTAGAGGATTACATGCTAGTAAGTGCTCTATGTGAAGTTAATGGACTTCACTGTAACACTGAACTTGCTCACTGTGAATTTTTTCAAAAAAAGTAAATAATCTCTTAAATGATTTCTTATTTGTTCCTATGGTGATAAATGTTCTTCTTTTGCTTATAGTATTATGTTTTCATAAAAATTCATCAAAATCATGTTATTTACTAAATGTCCCTTTTACATAGTTTTTGCATGGCTTCCATTTTTAGTGCATGTAATGTGCTAACCCCTTTTTTTCCTTTTTGACTAAAGTGTAGGGAATCATAAGTCTTGATATGCCATGGAGGACGGATAGGTTTCTAAGGGTTGAAGATGAAGTATCCGTGAGTCCTCATCGATTCGAGGACAATATCCACACGTTCATTAATGTCTTAGTCTTTATTTTATGTATTGGATGAACTTAGTCACAACTATTGTATACTCCAAAGTACAGATGTTTCAATGAGATGTTGTAAAGGTTTAATGTTTTAAATTAAAGACTTCCTCTTGAGTAATGATTATGAAATGAATTATCCTTTTGTAATTTTTACTCATTTTAAAATGTTTATTATGCAATGAAATAATCCGAGTGGCTTTAATGAAACTTGTTTAAGTCTCATTTTTTGTGTGGCAACAAAAGGATGCTCTAACTTCTAGGGTGTGCTTGCGGGTCGTTACATACATGTCATATATCATTATAAGCATATTCATACATAAGAACATCCTCCTAAGGCTCCCTTCAAGGATAACTATTTCAATGTTTAGGTAGAGTCCCATACCCCTACATAGACTAAGCTAAACACCTTAGGTCAGCTTACTTAGAATTAAATCCTTTATTAACTTTTACCTTTTTGGGAAAATCTTTCCCTAACCGACATAGACCATATGAGATAATGTTGAATCCGTTGTCATGGAACCCTACACCTAAAGAAGGAGCACTACTTAGCAACTACGTTGATCCACTAGCTAGTGTTCCTATGGTATAAACATAGTTCAAGAACTAGGACATATAGTTGGGACCCTCTTTATTATACATGCATTGTATTCTTCAATCTCAAGAGTACGCTAGTGATCCTACCTTCCCTATGTGGGAAGGGATACATCTCACTCTAGTTCACTGATGCTAAGCTAGAGTCCCTTTTGAAATGTCTTTAATGTCTTTATTAATTATTAGAGATTATTTTAGGTCATAGGATGTAACCCATGTAAAACATCTTCATCATCATAGCTCAATAAGAATTGCATGAGCATTATCCTTTCATTACAATTCATATAGGTGAGGTTAGCACATTAACATTTTCATATCAAGATAAGACACATTGATAAATCATTTACCATCCTTATAACATTTACATCCTAAGACAAAAACTCACAAATAATTGTCAATACATTTGTATTCATAATCATATCACCCTATCAATCATAATATAAGGCATACTATGATACAACACCATGACTTAATAACAATTAGACAGAATTTGAAGTAAAGGATACGGATCATAAGACTTACCATGTCTCCTTCATAATTATTCATCAAGGTCTTACCATCAATCCTAACGTCAACCCAATTAGGGTATAACATCATCATTATTCAATGACCAACATGATATCAACGCTAAAGGAATCACTACATCACAATTCCGTAATAATTATAGCTAAACACAAGTTATTTAGGTCAATTCTCAAAATTCATCATAATCTATATTACTTGTCAAGAAGTAGAATGGTAGTAATACAAATCATCCTAAATTAGTCATAATTGATACAACAACATCATCTAATAGTAATTCAACCAGTAACAATTCAATTGAACCAATACAATATAATTCATATCAAGATCATAACCGAGGTTAAGGGGAATTGGTCATCTTTTACAAGCTAGACCAATCCATCATGAAATAACATAATTGAGTTAGAATACATGTAAATACATTCATAATATCCAAAATAAACCATAAAAAATAAATTCATAACATCAATTTCGAGATTGGATGAAACCCACTTGAAAACTCAATGTTTGGAAATCAATTTGATGGAACCCTTTGGGGAAAGAGGTCTCAATGTTTAATTAGAAACCATACCTTGTTAATTTATGGTGAAAATTGAATCTTTTAATCTCTTAAACCTTTCCCTATATTGGTCTTTAATGGTGTTTTTCACTAGAGACAGAAAGAAGAAAGGAGGAAGAAAAGTTTTGGGTTTAGGAATTATGTGAGTTTTAAGTTAGTCATTATTACATGAGGATTTTATATAGGGGGTTCAATTACTTAAGTAGAAATCCCTAAACCCCTAAATAATTAACTAACCACCTAATTAATATATTAATCCAATTAAAAGCGTGAAAAAAATCTCAGCCCTCACAGATGAGACCTCGATAAACGGCCCGTCTATTAGTTGACGGCTCCTCCCCCTTACGTGCTATACATCGTATATAAGTTCAGAGACTGGTCAAAATGGACCAGTATACAAAATGAATAAGTGTTGGTCGACGGATGGCATCGAATCTCCGTCGATCAACCCAAGATCCGTCCTTTCCCTCTTTTTGGTGAACATTGCCCAGGCAGCCTTGACCCTAAAATGCAAGGGTCCTCCTCAAGAACCTTTCGTTGGGCCTGTGGGATTCGTTCCCAGACGTTTCTACCATGGATCATCTTAAACACATGTTAGACATCCTTCCACCAATTTTCACCCTTTTCTGACTTCAAAAAGCTATTCAAATAGTCTAAGGCGCGCTAGCACCTCATTGAACTATTTTTCGGACATCATAGGCGTTCTTGGACGTTTTGGTTTCTATACTTACTAAAATTAAATTCATTAAAATAGATCTTAAAACAATGTCTAAACCATATGACATTTATATTAGGCTCTAGAACACGTCTTGGATTTTCGAAGTTTTACACTTATGTTATAATCCTTCAACGATTCTAACCATGTTTTATGTCGAAGATTTATGTCCTTTTGTGTAAACTCATAATGAAGACTTTTATGGTCAGTAACAACATCAACACACACACCATAAAAATAATGTCTCCATATTTTAAAGGCAAAAACTACAATAGATAACTCAAGGTCATGAGTTGGATAATTCTTCTCATGAACATTGATTTGCCTAGAAGCATAAGCTATCACCTTACCGTGATGCATGAGGACACATCCCAAGCCCACACGGGAAGCATAACAATACATTACAAAGACTTTATTGCCTTCGGTAAGGTCAACACCAGAACGGAGGTAAGTTTATCTTTCAACTGTTGAAAACCTTTCTTACAAGATTGCGACCACATAAATTTAACCTTCTTCTGGGTCAAGGATTTCGAAGGAGAATAAATGGATAAAAATACATCAAAATACCTTCAAATATACCTGGTAGAGCGAAGAAACTTCTTCTGTCTGTGGGAGTCTAAGGTGTAGGTCGAATTCTGACCACATCTATCTTTTTAGGATCAACCTCTACACTATCTTTTGAGATAATATGGACAAAAAAAGCAACTGACCTCAAACAAAATTCACACTTACTACATTTGGCATAGAATTTGTGTTCTGTTAGGACTTGCAAGGCCAACCTCAAGTGACTCTCATACTCATTTTCATTCTTGGAGTATGTCAAAATATCATAAATGAATACAATCACAAATGAGTCTAGGTAATATTGGAAAACTCTATTCATTAGATCCATAAACGCCGCCGGGGCATTTCTTAACCCAAAAGACGTAGTTAAAACTCATACTGACCATATCTAGTTCAAAAAGCTATTTTGGGAACATCTTCACATCTCACCCTAAGTTGGTGATATCCCAACCACAAGTCAATCTTGGAAAAGTAGCTAGCACCTTGGAGTTGATAAAATATATCATCAATTTGAAGGATAGTATACTTGTTCTTTATGGTGACATTATTTAGTTTGCGATAATCAATGCACACTCGAAGAAACCCATCCTTTTTCTTAACAAACAAGACCGTAACACCCCATTGCGAAATACTAGGCTGAATAAAATCCTTGTCTTGTAAATATTTCAGTTGGAGCTGCAATTCTTTGAATTCAGCCGGAGCCATTATATATATAGGAATTGAAATAGGAATCGTATCCGGTTATAAATCAATTCCAAAGTCAATTTCCCGTTCGGGAAGAATGCCTGCAAGGTCATTAGTAAAAACCTCTTGGTAATCCCTCACTACGGGGACTGACTCAATAGAAGGAGTTTCACGTTCTATGTCTTTCACCCTCACAACAAGGTATAAACAACCCTCGGCTATCAAGTTACAATACTTTAAGCACGAAATAATTTTACCCCTCGGAATAGAATTTACCCCCTTCAACTCTAGAATGAGTTCATTTAGGAATTGAAACTTCACTACCCTTGTTGTACAATCTATGGAACGATAGCATGCATAAAGCCAATCCATACCCAAGATGATACCAAAATCAAACATGTCAAGTTCAATCAAATCAATAAGAGTAACTCTATAGGGTAGCATTACAGGACATTTCCTAATGACTCTTTTTTCAACCACAGAGTAACCCTTTGGGGTACAAATCGATAAGGGTTAAATCAAATCATAAGGAAGTACATCAAACTTCCTAGATACCGAAGGTGTAATAAAAGAAAGGGTAGCACCTGCATCAAGCAATGTAAAAACATCAACAAAGAAACTTGTAACTTACTCGTCACAATGTCGGGATAGGTCTCTTGTTTACCCCTAACCTTGAGTGCATAGAAACAATCCCTTTTGGTATCTTCATAACTAGGACCGCTTAGTTAAGCTTTATCGTTCCCCTTTCCTTGGCGTCTTACATTAGGATAGTATTTCACCATATGTCCACCCTTGCCACAACCATAGCAACTATTAGTCCCAACAAGACATTTACCCACATGTTTCTTACCACACCTAATACAAGTTTGTCTTTCTTTTGGTGGATAAACGTTTCTCCCCTTTTGAGGTTTAGGGTTACAACCGCTATCATTGCAATTCATGGAGATATTAGAAGGAATCTTATTTGAAAACCTCTTCTTGGAGATAGGCTTGTCTTTCACATCAAGCGTTCTCTTAGAAGTACTTTCAAGAGACCTTGCATTCTTTACTTCCGTATTCTTCTTCCTCATACGACTATCTTGAACCTGTTTAGCATGAACAATCTGCTGCACGACATTTTTCTTTAAGATAATCAGACATGCCTTTTACAAAATAACTCCTCTCATCCCTATCATTCGAAAACAAAGAGGAAGAATATTTCGACAACTTAATGAATTTCAAGGAGTATTCCCTGACACTCATACCTCATTCACAAAGGTTGATAAACTCCTTTACCTTAGCTTCCCTTTTTTCCTTTGGGAAGAATCTGTCAAGAAATGCATTTTTGAAGATCTCCCAGCTCACGAGACCACCTCCTAAATCCCTACTATCCTTCCACTGATTATACCATGTCTGAGCCACGTCAATGAGTTGATAGGAAGCAAGATCAACCTTCTAAGTTGTACTCAACCCCATAGCAAACAAAATGCTGTAGACCTCGTCAAGGAAATCTTAGGAGTCTTCATCAACATTCTATCTAAAGAACATGGGAGGATTCATCCTCATAAAATATCTCAAACAATTAGCCATAGTACTAGCGTGTTGGTTCTCTTGAGGTGCATCCTCCCTTTAGCTTGTGCCATTATGGCCTGATCTTATGTGGTGCTGTCTTGGGAAATTTGATGCAGGGTTGCGCTCACCTCACCATCTGTTAGTGTCATAGGATTGATTTGAACTTGTTCGTTTGCAGCATCTTGTACTTGAGGAGCTTTTCGATTGCCTTGGGTAGTAGATCCCTTGTTCACTATCTCATCCCCTACTCTTCTCGCGATTGTCCTTCTTGTTTTTGTCACCAAAAACCACAATAAAGTAATAGCTTCTAAAAGACATATAGTGTCAAAACTCTAAAGTGACGACATAGTATTACCGAGAAAAGAGAAGTTTCCTAATCATCACATATCCACTCATCCACAATTTTGGTGAGCTTCACAACCATGGACAAGACACTAGGTAATGTTATTTTGTGAGACATTAATCCTAAGGATATTTAACCTCATTCTCTGATACCAAGCTTGTCACCCCCAGAGAGTACACCCCAGATGCGACAGGTGGTGACATCCTCTTAGAAGACTCAAACAATCCTTAGTATTCGTTATAACATGTTATCAACTAAAAATGCAGAAAATTAAAAACTTTTAATACGATGTGAAGTATACGTAGACTTCATACTTAACAGTTATAATAGCATACTATCTTCTATAAACCTGTCTCAGATGTATAAAATCATCTAAAGAGTATGAATCTGGACTTACCCAATAAATAGTCAATATGCCATACAGGCCTTAAAACAAAAGAATCCAAAGAACATAAATGGAAATAAGAGTATTCTTAAAATCTACTATTGTATTTGTAAGATGGAATACAAAAAGATTGCATCCCCAAACATGAGGACCTACCAACGCTTAGAGGAATGATTTCCAAGCTTCTTCAAATTGATCGTATTAAACTTCAGTGGCCGGACCCTACAATTGTAGCAATATAAAGTAATGGGGTTAGTCCGCCACATGTATTATGTATGGATATATGCACATAAATAGAGGACATTCATGAAATAGGATCATTTATCATCTCTTTAGAAAGCATGCTAAGTCATTTGAATGTCTTCAATGCACATATGTTAGAACATATACATGATCATAATGAAAGTCATATTATCATAGAGTCATGTAACATTTCATGTACAATAAATCATTTAAATGTAACGTACACAACACTTACAAATGATCCCATCCCCAACCTACAAGTGCAATGGTCATGTGATACCCCATAACCCCAGACAACCAAGTAGCTAAGATAGGAGACCATAAGTAATGTTTTTCTTCATATAACTTGTAACATAAGTAGTCATCACTTCATATAACAATGTAACCCTATAACATATTCATCAGAATGTCCAACATCATATAAGAGTAACATCATGCATCCTAAGCATCATACCTTTCATGTTATCATGTAACTTAAGAACAATCTCCTAAGTCTTCCCTTAGAGTCAACTTTTGGAATGTCTAGGTAGAGTCCCATATCCCTACCTATACTAAGTGGAATCCTCAAGTCACCCACGTCAATGTCCATTTACTTGTCTTTCATTTTAGAGGAGGTAATATACGCCTTAACCGACATAGACCATGTGAGTTAAACATGGAATCTAGTGTCATAAAACCACAAACTGAAAGAAGGTGGTCTACACGCCAAAATATAACCAAACATGACATAGCTTTGTAGGTGGATGCACTAGCTAGTATCCTATGGTGGAAACATATTTAAAGAACTAGGAAATGTATTAGATACCTGTCATGACCTACAAGTAAACCTTAGACGTTAGAACATCCTTGTGTCTTCACATGGAAAATGTGACTTCCGGAAGTGTCATCTAAGTCTCTAGTGTCATTTATTGCATAATAAACATTCTAAAATACATAAAAATTTAAAAATTTCTTCCCTTATAAAGAACTCTTTCATAAACATTATACAAGCGGAAGACTTTCATTTAAAATATTATATCTTTACAACATATACTTGAAAAATCTTTACTTAAGAGCTTAAAACACTTGGGACCAATCCTATACAAGACAATGGAATAAAGACTATGACACAAAGAACATGTTGCTATTGTCCTCGATCGATGAGGACTCACCAATACTTCATCTTCAAAGACATAAAAACCTATCCATCCACTATGGCACATCAAGACTTCCTATGCCCTACACTTTAGTCAAAAAAGGGAAAAGAAGGGGTTAGTACATTAGATGTACTATGTATGCAAGTCATGCAAAAACCATCAAAAAGGGATATTTAGTAAATAACATTGTTTTTATGAATTCCGATTAAAACATCATGCTATAATTATAAGTATAACATTTATCAACTTAGAAAATACATAAGAAATCATTTAATCAACAAGCTATATTTTAGGAACACTTTCCAATGAACTCAATTCACTACTACAGTGAACTCACTTCACTGTACAATAAACTCAATTCACCGTTACATTGAAGTTCTTCCACTTCACTTTAGACATGTATAGAATGTAATTTTCCCACGTAAATCTATTCGAAGACTCATTGAAGTCACACCAAGAGAGACCGCCCATACAACCTCTATAGGAATTCCTAAATGATCCTCAAGACTACTTGTGATGAGTCACATACACACTTAAAAGACATCAACATATCAACATGATAGTCTACTACATAAAGGTACTTCTAAGTCTCACTTGAGTGAGTTGTGAAGCGACTTACCATAATATCTGTTAAATACACACTTAATATATCCTATAGACTACCTAAGATAGAATCATGATCACTTAATACATCAATATAAAGCTGATATAACATTTCCTCATCACAGGCTATCAAAAGACTTACTTTGGTAGATCAAGAAGATAACATCCATTATTTACCTCTTAAAGACCACCTAAATAATCCTTAAGATTTCCTAAGTTTGTATCTTTTCCACATAAACAATTTTCTTCACTAACTAGAGTCATTCTTAAGACTTATCTACGTAAGATAAAAAATAACCATTACTATTCCCCCTTCATGTCTTAACTAGACAACCCTTAATTACTCTAGGTAAGTACATATTCATTTAACATACTTTGTTAACTTAAGTCATTACATCATTAGTTAATTTAAGACTCATTTATCTGCTAAAGGACATTCAAACAATGGTCTTGGACAAGACCTAGGGACTCCAACTAACACCTTCAAAGCCTATTGTGCAATGTCTAGATAGCATACCACACCACCACCTAAACTTCATAGAAATTCTCTAAGGCTAATAGGTATCCCACATAATGATAATAGACAATAACCGATATAGACCATGGTATCAAAGCATGAAATCCGGAGTTCTACTTGCCAATGGTAGAACTTTGACACATCCCATGTAGGCACATGGTTAAGGAATATGAAGGGCATGATTTTGTATTCTATTCTCATGCTTAATTAGAAATACATCCCTTACCATACTCACTCGATGCTAGCCTTTGTTCACATAGAGTAATTCACAAAAAAGGTTCATATAATTGGGTTACGTATATAGTTCATAACCCAATCACATTTAACCTACCAAAGAGGTCCTCTAGGGCTACCTTCCAATGGAGACAAGAAGCTCATGATGAGTTTCCTAAGGATTAATTTGATGACGTTCCAGATAATTAACCTTAAGTCTATCATTCCTTTACTTGAAGGATACCATTACAACTTTCGACTTCAACATTCATAACCTTACCACTATGTTCAAGATTTTACATAAAATACTCTCTTAACATCATTCAAGGTCACATCTCATTCATAAATTCAAGACTAAGAGAATTTAACACCCTAAGTCAAGACATCACATATTCACTTTAATACAAGCATTAAGCAAGTGACACAAGTCAACCAAGACAAGACACTACACACTTCACTTTAACTTAATAACTAGTCACTCTATACGCACATAGGACTAACCATTATCATCCTTATGTCATCCTATATACTACTATATCATCATTAATATAGACATTATAGACTCATATAGTCAAGAAGGAACAACCATGCATCAACCCTAAGACTACACATACGAGCAGGTAGTGATGGTGTACATGACATACTAACATTCATAGCAACAACACATACTTTCATATTCCTTCACATATAGATATATAGGATGATATTTCACATAATATAAACTATGAAAATCATCATGATAATTCAAGTCATGCTGTCAAGGCCAAGATCATCATATTGCAAGGCCACATCAATTCATATAGCACTGCCATCATATGTGGACGATACCAATCATAACATAATTGAAGTATAATTAACATTTAATAGAAAGAATTAGGCGGCATAGCCCACTCCATCTTACCTCTTCAATTACAAAGCTAGTTCATCCAATTTTATACCAAACGACTCTTACAGTGGTTATAACTAACAATTCAATACATAAACAATAATACTCAATGATTCAAAGTCAGTTCAATATAGATTTATCAATATAAGACAAATTAGACACCAAATGAATATAATCCTTACTTTATTCAATAACCCATAGAAAACTACATTATGATCATAAGCATTAAGTCAATATCAATTCAAAAGGAATGATAGTCAAAAGATTTAAGAATATTCAATACTCAATAGATCAAATTGAAACAGAATTTAAAAAAATTAATCCTAATCCATACATGAATCAAAAGAAAAAAACAATCTACACATGAATTCATCAATCTCAAAGCATGATCACATAACCCATATTTTACCCAAATTTAAGAGATTTGTGAAGATCAAGGGTTCATGGAGGATATCATTGAAAAACATCAATTAAACATCAATAAAATCATTTCTTAACGTTTGAAAACTATTTACACAAGAACCAAAGACATAGAGTAGAAATTGGACTTTTCAACTTTTTTAAAACATTGAAAATCATCTTTGAAATTGGATATAAGGTAATAGAAAGCCTTAGATTAAGAACTCCCATACCTTGTTTGAATATAAAAATTAAATTTGAAGATTAAACACCATTTAAGAACCATCGTTAAGCTCTATCTTCACCTTGAACTCTCATGGAGGTTTTTGGAGAATCTTTTGGAGGGAATGTGTTTGGATTTAGGTGGTAGGGTTATAATGAGTGTTTAATGACTTATTTAATTTTACAATAACCATAAACAATCAAAACAACCATCCTCACACATAAAAAGAGTGGTGTGAATTTATGACTTCACCCCTCAACTTAATAGAAAATTTGAAGGAAAACAGGCAGCCCATCGATGTCCACATCCACGGTCTATGGTCTCACCCATGCTCCGTCGATGGTGTCTCATGGATTGCACCTGCAAATCCTCAACCTGCAGTATTTCAATCCCCATCGACTCCAGCAACGACGGGCCATCTCGTGGTCAATTGGTTATTGTTTTGATCGTCGATTTACACTGCCTGGCACTGTTGAGTTCTAAGTTAGGCTCCTCGCTTAGGGCCCCTTTGAGGGTCCTATGTGGAGTCCTACCTGGACTTTTCAAACCCATATATGATTGTGTACGAGTTAAAGACCTAACACATGTGTTTCATCCAAAACTAACACGTAAAAATCTACGAAACATGCATAGACGCACAAGGTCGTATCAAAGCAAGCCTTTCAAACTTCATGGACTTTCTTGGACATTTGACCTCCAAACTTCACGTAACTTGAAACGCTGCCTATATACACAATAATAACTCATTTAACAACCTCATAACCTCATGAACTACACGGAAACATTTAAAACTACATATTAGGCAAACAAGTGACTTAGTCGTCGAACCTCTCAGTCGCCCCTTTACGTTTGACTTCCAATGCACCTACTCTCATAGGCACAGCCTCAAAACCACATTATAAACCATTTTGGGACCTTAGACAATAAAAAAAAGGCTCTATATTCATTTAGGTCATTTTGGGGGACTTACGACTCCCATAGTTCTACATTTCATGTCAGCCTCTATCTCACGACAGTCATTGTGAACCTAACATCCAACGAGGGAAGGGACACCTCTCATATATACTCATAGGTACTTAGCATAAGTACTTTTCTTGGAGTTATATTTTATCACAAACTTATCATAGGTCATAGGGGATTAAATCCTTGTATAAATATGATCATGAGCTTTTTAGGATTCGATGATAATTTCCTTTCATCCTAATCCTTTGTATGTGAGATTAAAGTAACTTGCATTTTATCATGTTCTCATCATGATCTAACAAGTAACATGTTCATATCCCAACATATACACACAACAACATCATAAAGACTTTCATAACATAGCATTATGATTTACATGCTTACATAAAAATTGTAGAGTAATCATGAGTGTAGAAGACTTACCTCTCGATTCTAAGTTCCCTGTTCAAGAACTTAAGTTCAACTTATGTGAAATTCGAGAATATCCCCAGACGTAACCGACGCCTTTGTCTTCTTTGAGTACTAATACTAGCCTCTTAGCTTACATCATTTCATTGATAGGTCAAAAACACAGAAAAATTAAAACATTTTGTTTCTTCTATATGGAGGTTTACATAGACATCTACATAAACATAGTATATACATATCGAGTACACATAGACCCTTCGTATTGGAAGATTACTTAGATCTCTACTTTTAATGCACATAAATATATAAAACATAAGATAACATAGTCATAATAGTTGTCTCATCACATAACCATCTAATAAGAGTGTAAGAACTTGGGAATAAACCATACGTCAAGGTAAGAATGCCTCACATGGGATATACCATGTTTCCTACTAAATAGAAAGGAAAGAAGCAGAGAAGTCTTAAACTCAAAACAACTAATTTAGCTAGATAGGGGCATCGCCCTCGGAAAGTGAGGACCTACCCTACTTGGATGATCAAGTGATCCAAGTCTTCTTCAATGTCGTCTTCAAAAACACTACAACGAACGGAACATAAAATATTAGGGAAAAGGAAGAAATGAGATTAGTATACCATTTGTTGTATGTATGAGAACATATGCACACATATTATAAAAATATAATACGAAAAGGGACATTTCAATAAGCGTGCACTTTTCCTTAAAAACCTTTATGCACATTAAATAAGGCCATACCAATCAATAAGACATGTTCATCAAGTCATAGGCATGTACATTAAAACAACAACATCAAGTCTGGTCAACTCAACATGCATATCATATAGTTGAATACACATCCAAATAAGTCTATCATCAAGTCATAATAGTAACAAGCATGAATAAGAGTACTTTTAAACTTAACTAAAGCAAGAACAATTACCCATGAACACGCATAAAGTTACCAAGTGTAATGAACAATCAAAGCACATAACCTTACTCAATTAATTAAACCAACAAGAAACATGGGTAACTTCCTTCTTCACATACCATAACATTTAAGAGTATCACACTTTAATAGTATAGATCAATATATATTCATAAGTGACACTAATAAACATATAGTGTCAACAATGTGCAAGTTCATCATATACATGTCATATAGCATTATAACCAATTTCATATATAAGAACATCCTCCTAATACTTTCCTCAAGGATAATTAGTGCAATGTTTAGGTAGAGGACCATAACCCCTACCTAGAGTAATCTACACCTATTAAGTTGTCTTAGTAGAGTTCATTCCGTTTGTTAATTTTACCTTTTAAGAAAATCATGCCCTAACCGACATAGACCACATGAGTTAATGTTAAATAAGTTGTTATGGAACCCTACACCAAAAGAAGGCGAACTACTTGCCAAGGTAGTACCAAAACATGAACATAGCAACTACGTGGATCCACTAGCTAGTACTCGTATCGGGTTAACATAGATCAAGAACTAGGAGATATAGTTGGGACCCTGTTTATGATATATGTATTATAGTATAAAATCTCAAGAGTACATTTGTGATCCTACCTTCCTTATGTGGGAAGGTACACTCTTAACTCTAGTTCACTCGGTTCAAAGATAAAATTCCTTTTTAAATGTCCTTAATGTCTTTATTAATCATCATAGCTTAGTGTAGGTCAAATTGTCTAATCCTTTGCATAGTCATTGTCATTTTCTCATTAGGAATTGCATGATAATATCCTTTCATGGCAACCCTCAAATGTGAGATCAACATAACATCATCATTATGTCAAAATAGGCACATATGTACTTCATAACCAACCTTATATCATTTAACCTTAAGCATAATATCACAATCACATGATCAAGGACATTTCAATTCATCATCATACCAACACCTACTTAGGCTAATTATAAGTCATGCTTCAATTGAACTACATCATCAATCAAAAGCCATCATAGTTAAAGTAAAGCTTCGGATCATAAACACTTAATCAATCTCCTTTAATAAACATCATCATGGTCTTACCATTAACCAACAAAATACATCCAACAATAGGTGTAGTAACATCTATCAATAGTAATTAACAGAAGAACTAGGCCAATTGCATCACCACTATCAAATTAACAACAATTCATAACCTAAGGTTAGGGGAAATACGATTCATCATGGATTCCTCAAGAATTTTATTAAATCTCTACAATAACTTACCAGTCAATGCATACATGAATTAGAATATATAAAACAAGTCTAATGATCAATTCATTCTTCAACTCCCATAAATTCATGACCAAGATCTATGATTTGGGAAATTTAAGGAAAGAAACATGATAAACATGAAATTTCATTACTTAACATAAATTAATCAACAATCTATTTCAATTAGTAATATTGAATCACAATTCATCATCAATTGAAGTTAAAAATAAGACCCATTAGAATTGGAAAACACAATAGAATAGGGAAATTTAGAAATTAACTTTCACAGACCCTCTTGGGGAAAGGAATCCCAAGCGTGATGAACCCATACCATAATGAATATAAATCCACGAATATGAATTGAAAACCTAGAGAAATTGACCTTCTTCCTCAAGCTTTCTTTCTTCTTTAATAGAGCATTTGTGGAGAGAAAAAGTAGAGAGAGGTTAGAGCTTTTATCTTTTATTTTTTTTAATTTGGGTTTGGGTGAGTTAAAATGACTTAAGATTACCCTTAGGATATCTATAATCACCCTCTAAATTACCCAAAACACCCCTCACTTAAATTGGTCTTTTTATGAAGTCTAAATGTGGAAATAAATGATTTTATGTAATTTGGGAAGTTTCACCGCGTCATGAGGCCAACACGTATTTTATTTACCAAAATTATGTTTTGGAATAGTGAGGTCCGTGTGGGTTACTCGTTGGCGCAGCCGCCGACTAATTCTCGACTTTCGCACCCATATTGGGGTCCTCCTCCATCACCCCTCAGGTGGTCCTTGCAGCATCGTTATTGGACGTTTAGACACTCTACACTACACTCAACCTAACCAAAGTCTTTTTGCATGTTTTAGACTTCATTTGACCCTTCGAAACCATCCCCAAACATAGCAATGTAAACTTGTTAATTTAGGCTAGTTTTCGGAGACGTCTTTTGCCGTCTTGGCTCTATAACTTCTCAGATGACTTCTAAACATTATTTTTATTCATAAAACAGTATCTAAACCTTTAGACACTAATGTTATCCTCTAGATTAGGACTTTTTCAGAGTATTACAACTGAGACATTCATAAACATATCGTGGTGAAATACTAAATAGCATAATCAAGAACAACTCTTCAAATCCTATACAAGATCAATGCATAGGGTAGGATAAGGGAAAGGGGTCATTTAAGAGTTCATTCTAATCTTCGTTCCAATCCCTAATTTACATGTCATCAAGTAGTAGCGACAACTACACATAATCATCATCTATATAAGAACATGCACCACACTATTTTCAAACATTACTAACCTAATACTCAACAATTCGTGTGAAATCAACCATAGAGAACAATTACTTTTAATGGAAAATCATTAATCTAGAATAACGAAGAAAATCATTTTTGTAGATTAAAAACCTTAGTATTTGAGTTTCTTGAAAACTTTTTGTTGAAAGGAACTCTTTGGGAAAGTATTCAAGGAGTGAAAAACCCATACATTATTGACAAATATTCCACAAAAATTGAATGAAAATCTTGAAGTCTTCTTCTTGGTCCTTAAAGCTTTTCTTGTTCTTCAATGGAGTTTGAAAAAGAGAGCGTTTCTTGAGAGATGAGAGAATTATGTGTTTGAATATGATTTGGACATTTAATAAGTGGTATAATACTAACCTAATATCCATATATAATAATCCAATGAATTACCCAGAAGAACCTCCACTTAAATGGGTCTTTTTATGAAGTTAAGTTATCAAAAATATGACTTTATCGATTCAGGGAACTGGCTGGCGTCGCGGGGCCAAATCCCGTCATTTTAAATAAAATTTGGGTTGAGGCAGTGAGGTCAAGCGAGCCAGCCGCTCACATCTTGAGGAATTCTACCTCATGAGGACCGCGCGTCGCGCACTTGTTCCTCCAATTCTGCCTGTTCGCAGGCTGCTAGATAACCTACTCACCCAAGTTTGGGTCCTCCCAAGGATACATCAGGTGGTACTTTGGGAGTTGTTATCAGACGTTTGAACCATTTATACTACATACTACCTATCCAAGGTATCTTCAAATGTTTTGGACTTCATTTGATACTTTGAAACCTTCACCCAACATAGCAATGTAAACTAGTTTAGATTAGCTAGTTTTCGAACGTCAAGGTCTTTCTTTTTCATTTTGGCTTTAACCGTTTCTAAATTATCTTATTACATTAATATAAGTATGGAAATATAATTTTGAACATTAATTAATAGATTAAAATCTAGTCTAAGTCATGAAATCTTTAGAGTGTTTAGACGTTCACCTTGACATTGACGTACACATTGACATTCAAGTGGATATTGACGTTCATGTTGTACTTTTACGTTTATGTTGACGTTGACATTTACGTTGATGTTTACATTGACATTTACATTGATACTGATATTGACGTAGATTTTAAGTTTCACATTGACGTTCACATTACATTAATGTTCACGTTCCCCTTGATGTTCGTATTGACGTCCATGTTAATATTAACATTTTCATTCACATATACATTCTTGTTTAGATGTTCACATTGACGTTCACATTAATATTTATGTTCACTTAACATTCGCGTTGATATTTACATTCACATTCACTTTCACACTGAAGTTAACATTGACGTTCACTCTGACATTTAAGTTTACATTGATGTTGATATTCACCTTTACATTGATATTGACATTGACGTTCACATTCATGTTGACGTTGATGTCCATGTTAACATTGTTATGTTTGCTAATATTGGCATTGATATTAATGTTCACACTAACGTTGACGTTGATGTTGACTTTAATGTTGATGATGATGTTGACATTCACATTGATGTTTACATTTATATTGACGTTAACATTTATTTTCACATTGATGTGTACATTTATATTGCCACTAATATTGACGTTGAAGTTTATGTTCACATTGACGTTTTCGTTGACGTTCACTTTCACGTTGATGTTCACATTGACATACACGTTGACATTGATGTTAATATTGATGTTCACATTAATATTGACATTCACCCTAACATTTACATTGATGTGATATTGATGTTTACGTTGACGTTCACGCTGACATTTACGTGTATGTTGACGCTTACGTTTACATTAATATTGACGTTGATGTTCATATTAATTTTGATATTGATGTGGATGTTTAAAATTTACATTTATATTGATGTTGACTTTAATGTTTATATTGACGTTCACTTTTACGTTGACGTTGACATTGATGTTGACGATCAAATTTTTATTTACCAATACATTGATTTTTATGTAGATATTGACATTACCGTTGAAATTGACATTGACGTTCATATTAACGTTGACAATAACATTGATGTTAATACTGAAATTGACATTAAAATTGACCTTTAAATTAACCTTTAAGTTGATATTCACATTGACGTACATGTCCACGTTCACGTTCACGTTGATTTTGATGTTCAAGTTGATGTTTATTTTTACATGGACATTTACGTTAACGTTTACATTGATGTTGATAACCAGGTTTGAATTTACCAACACGTTGATATTTACGTGGACATTGATGTTGACATTAATATTGACGTTGATGTTCATGCTGATATTGATATTTAAGTTGATTCTGAGGTTGTTTTTAACATTCACATTGACATTGATGTTATTTTGACGTTGATGTTGAATTTTACGTTCAAATTTTCTTGGATGATCACGTTAATGTTGACGTTTTGATATTGATGCACATATGACGGTCACACTTTCGTTGACATTGATGTTGATGTCGATGTTCACAATGATGTTCATGTTGACATTCACTATCACATAGACGTTCACATTGACAGTGACGTTGACATTCACGTTGAAGTTCACTTTTATGTTCATATTGACATTGAAATTCAAGTTAACATTCTCGTTAAAATACATATTGTCATTTACATTGACGTTGACATCTGACGTTCACATTGCGCTGATGTTTACATTTATATTGACGTTCACATTTAGGTTAATGTTTACACTGACATTGACGTTGACTTCCATATTAATTATGACGTTGACATTTATGTTGATATTGATATTAACATTTATGTTGATTTTTATCTTAACATTGACGTTTACGTGTATGTTGATGTTCACATTGACATTGACATAGACGTTCACATTGATGTTCATTTTTACATTGAGGCTGATATTCACGTTGATGTTTGTATTGATATTGATGTTTAAGTTGACGTTCACGTGGAAGTTCATGTTCAAGGTTATGGTCACGTTTACGTTCACATCGACGTTCACGTTCACCTTGACATTAATATTGACATTTATTTTGACGTTTATATTCACGCTAACATTTACGTTTACATTGATTGTTGACGTTCATATTTACATTGACTTTCACATTAATGTTCACATAGATGTTAAAGTTGATGTTGATGTTGAGATTCACATTCACATTGATGTTGACTTTTACATTGATGTTCACGTTGACATTCAAGTTGACATTGATTTTGATATTAACATTGACGTTCATGTTTACGCTGACATTTACATTTATGTTGACGTTTATGTTTAAGTTGATGTTAACATTGACGTTGACTTTGACAATCACACTGTTGTTGATGTTGACATTGACATTCACATTGAAGTTTAAGTTTATGTTGATGCTAATGTTGACATTAATATTAATGTTAACATTGACATTTACATTGATGTTCAAGTTGACATTCACGTTTATATTCACACTTCCATATTAATTATGACGTTGGCATTTATGTTGATATTGATATTAAAGTTTATGTTGATGTTTATCTTGACATTGACGTTTGCGTATATGTTGATGTTCACATTAAAATTGACATAGACGTTCACATTGATGTTCATTTTTATATTGACGTTGATATTTACGTTGATGATTATATTGATATTGATGTTTACGTTGACGTTCACGTGGAAGTTCATGTTCAAGTTGATGGTCACGTTTACATTCACATCGATGTTCACGTTCACCTTCACATTAATATTGACATTTATTTTGACGTTCACGTTCACGCTAACATTAACGTTTACATTGATTGTTGACGTTCATATTTACATTGACTTTCACGTTAATGTTCACATAGATGTTAAAGTTGATGTTGATATTGAGATTCATATTCACGTTGATGTTGATGTTGACTTTTACATTGATGTTCACGTTGACCTTCAATTTGACATTGATTTTGACATAAACATTGACGTTCATGTTTACGCTGACATTTACATTTATGTTAACGTTTATGTTTAAGTTGATGTTAAAATTGATGTTGACTTTGACAATCACACTGTTGTTGATGTTTATATTGACGTTGACAATGACGTTTAAGTTTATGTTGATTCTGATGTTGACATTAATATTAATGTTAACATTGACATTTACATTGATGTTCACGTTGACGTTCACATTTATATTCACGTTGATGTTGATGTTCATGTTTATATAAACATTTATGTTTATATTTTCGTTCAAGTAAATGTTCTTATTAAGACGTTTATATTCACGTAGACATTGACATTAACATTGATGTTGACGTTCATGCTGACATTAAAATTTAAGTTGATGTTCATGTTTATATTAACATTGACGTTGATATTGACATAAACATTTACACTGACGTTGAAGCTAGCATTCACTTTGACATTTATGTTGACATTCACATTGATGTTTATGGTTACGTTGATGTTGACGTCACATTGACATTGATGTCAACGTTGACGTTCATGTTTACTTTAATGTTTACATTCACTTTGATGATCAAATTCACAATATACTGACATAGATATTTTCGTTGACGTACATGTTGATGTTTATGTTTACATTGACATTCATATTTTTGTTGAAGTTCACGTTGATGTTGATGTAGACGTTGACATTGTTGATCAGTTGACTTTGATGTTGACTTCGACGTTCACGTTATCCTTAACGTTCACATTAACTTTTATATTTACATTTATGTTAAAGTTGACGTTTTAAATTATGTTTATTTTTACATTGACATTGACGTTAAATTTTACTTTGATGTTCACATTGATGTTTACATTAACATTTACGTTGATGTTCACGTTAACATTGACATTCATGTTGACATTGATGTGTACATTGAAATTAATATCGATGTTCACAATGACATTGATGTTCTCGTTGACATTCACATTAACGTTAAAATTCATGTTAACATTCAAGTTCACATTGACATTTACATTGACGTTCACACCCGTGTTCACTTTGATGTTCACAATCATGTTTACATTGACGTTCACCTTCACGTTGACGTTCGTTATGAAGTTTACATTTACTTTCATATTGACGTTTATATTCACGTTCATGCTATCATTTACATCTACGATGATGCTAATGTTGACATTAACGTTCACCTTGACGTTGATGTTAACATTGATATTGATGATGACGTTTACATTCGAGTTGAACTTTACGCTAACTTTCACGTTGAAGTTTGCATTAACATTAAGGTCGACGTAAACATAGACGGTCGCATTCACGTTAACGTTTATATTGACCTTGACCTAGATGTTCATGTTAACATTGATGTTCACATTGACGTTGATGTTTTCATTAACATTCATGTTGACATTGATGTTTATGTTGACATTGACATTGAAGTTAATGTATAAATTGACAGTCACGTTAACATTCACATTGATGTTCACGTTCATGTTGGTGTTTATATTGACATTTATGTTGATGTTTACATTAACATTCCCGTTCATGTTCACATTCATGGTGGTATTTATATTGATGTTGATGTTTACATTCCTATTGATATATACGTTTACTTTGATCATGTACGTTCACATTTACATTGATATTGATATTGACATTCACGTTGATGTTGACCTTCACTTTCACATGGACGTTAACATAGATATTGACGTTGATGTTGACATTGATATATACGTTGACATTGTCGTTGACCTTGACTTTCTTTAATATTCACATTGACGTTCACTTTCACATTGACGTTGATGTTTTTGTTGATGCTAATGTTGACGTTTATGTTAACATGGATGATGACATTTATTTTGACATTTACATTGACGTTCAGATTTATATTCACGTTGTTGTTTACGTGGATGTTGACGTTCACATTAACATTGACATTAACGTTCATGTCAATATTCAGGTTGACATTGCTATTGAAGTTCACATTCTAGTTGATGTTCATATTGACGTTCACATTGACATTGATGTTAAAGTTTCATTACACATTGATGTTTACGTTAATCTTCACATTTACGTTCAAGTTGATGTTTACATTGACGTTCAGGTTGATATTCACATTGACGTTGACATTCACATTGACATTAATGGTTACATTTATGCTGATGTTCACGTTTACGCTGATGTTTACATTGACGTTGATGTTGACTTTCACATTGACATTGACGTTAACATTCACTTTGAGGTTCATGTTGTTATGACCCAAAGTACCCCCTAGGCATAACCGGCGTCGTCATCCTATAGGAGGACTAATACAAGCCCTTAGGTTCTTCATAGCACATAATAGGTTCGAAAATACGAGATATTTATAAGTTTTGCTCATATAGCTAGGAGGTTTACATAGACCTCTACATAGGAAGCATACATATGCTTCTCGCATAAACAACATACAATATATATGAATTTAGTCTAATACTTTGTCTCAAATTATACCATTTATAAATTGAATCGAAATAGTACGGGCATAGCCCTAAGTCTATTACAATATGCCATATAGGCTACGATGAAAGTCTAAACATGAGAATAAAACAATTGTCTTAAAACATAGACAAAACTAATATGGCTTGATGAGTGGCTCTAACCTCGGAACTTATAAGCACTCACCAATTGACTAAGGAAAGAGACAATTCTTCTTCTTCAAGGACCACGAATCTCCTCAATAGAACGGACCTAAAATGTTAAGGAAAAGGGAGAAAATATTTGTTAGTACAAACCACATGTACTACGTATTGGTCCTATGCAAAAAATAATCAATGCATGAGAAAAGGACAATTTAATCAAAATCATGTTTTTTTTTATCTAACTTAACATGCATATATAAAAAACATAATAAGTCAATTAAACATAATAGTAACCCAACATGTAAACCATCCAAGTAATACATGTGCAATGCAAAGATTGAACCCCATAATCATCTAAGATTAAATATCATATTAAGCAACCCATCTCATACTAAAAAAATATTATCATAACTCATCACATTATTATTAATACATTAATAATACTCATAGCTTATAATCATAGTCATAATCATAAAAAGAAGACTACTAGTACCATCCCTTAGGACCCCACATATGCAATGAGTAAGAGAACTCGCATACCCTTCCTTACCCTATGTAGGAGCCTTCAAAACAACCCTAATAAGAGTTAACATACTTCAATTATAAATTTACTTTTACGTTAAGGAACGAATTGCAATGACCAAAATGAGACTATGTGCGCTACATGGAATCCGGTATTCTACTCCCACACCGAAAAGAGAAGGTTAACACTTGCCTAAGTAGCAACCATTCATACGTAGCTATCTAGGTGAATCCACTAAGCTAAAGTCCTATGTGGGCACATAGTTAAGGGTCAAGGAGATTGTGGCTAGAAACTTTGACTTACTAATGTGGTGGTTTCAATCTCATAAGACAACATAGTATTAGGTAATCCGAATTTACTAACGTGAGGAAACCCATGTAGGAGATCGGACTTACTAACGTGAGACCTCCATCTCATTTACATGCCCTTTTGGTAATAAGCAATTATTCCCTTAATTAATCCTCATACAACATCATATAAATTCACATTAATCTCTTTTAGACCTTTAACTAAAAATCCTATGATAATAGCTCATAGGTTATCACAAGTTACAACCATCCTTTAACTTTAGGCACACATTATAATTCATGAGAAACTACATTTTATCATATAATGATCACATAATAACATAATTTCATAATTTATAGCCAATTCATAGATCTAGGGTTAGGGATGAGCGATCCTTTTAACAAAAATCACAAAAACACAATTAGCTATAGTGTCATCATCACATAAGTAGATTTCACGTTGCATGATTGAGATTAAAAGAGAATCAACATCATACCTCATTGCCCTTTTATGTAACTTCACCTTTCAACAACCAAGAATTCAAAACCAACATATGAAAATAGGTCGATTCATGAAGTATTAACATAACTTAAATCAAAGTAAACAAGTGACATGTTCATTTCCCTCAACAATTCACCTTAATCAATCCAAAAAAAATTAGGGATTTGGGGGGGGGAGGAGACATGGGTCAAGACAAAACATATAGGAAATAATCAATTACCATAAATTACGACTTAAACAACATCAATTAATAATTATTTTATCACAATTAACTCACAATTTCATTTTAGAAAGAACATCCATGTGAGGAGAAAACCCCTTTGGGGGATCTACAAATCTTCTTTTGAAGGACCACTTGGGGAAATGATTCTCAAGAGTGAAATAAACCGTACCTTATATATGAGAAAGCCATGAAAATGGGTTCAAAAACTTGAAGACTTGATCTTCTTCTTGGAGCTCTATGGGTCTTCAATAGTGTTGTGGAGGAAGAGAGAATTCGAGAGAGAGAGAGAGAGAGAAAGAGAGAGAATTTGAGTTCAACTTGTGGGACTTGGTTTGATTGATAAAATTTACCTAAAACTTACCCTGAGAAATTATTTAGCCACCCATTAAATTACCCAAAAAACTCCTCACTTGAATGGGTTTATTTGTAAAGTAAAAACACCCAAATACCACTTTTTATGAATCTGAGAAGTGTCTCTGCATTAGGGGGAAACACACACTTTTTATTTTAAAAATAAAAATTTAACCAGTGAGGTTGCGCGTCGCACATCAGCCCATTGAATCCTTAATTATTGAGGATACTTTGACATCCTGCCCTCCTATGTTAGGGTCCTTTCCAAAGACCCTTCCGGTAGTTGTTAGGGTGTTGTTATCGGACATTTATATTCCTTATACTACAATATACCTATACAAAGTCTTTTTACAAGCATAAGACTTCATTTGACCTCCTAAACCTTTACCAAACATAGGGACGTCAACTAGTTAAATTTCGCTAGTTTCCGAACATTAAGGCTTTTCTTTAATCCTATTTCTCCAATAATTATAAAACAAGTTATTTATATTTTTTAGGTATGAAAATATCATTAATAAACATACAATGATCTAGTATATATGGTGGAATTTCCGAAAGTGTCAATACTCCCCCTTAGGAACATTCATCCTCGAATGACACTCTAAACCTTGTAGTCGGAAGAATAGACTCAAGAATAGAAGCAAACCAAACAATTATACAATTTAATGAGTCACAACTAAGAGGAGGAAATATCAACTCCTTTCAACTTATTGCATGGTATGAGGAACTTACTCCACACATGTGTATGACAAAAGCTCAACTTTTCATATTACATAAGGAAGTACTACCTTCTCAATTTCAATATATATTAAGTATGAATATTTAGAGTCAACATGTTGATTTTATATCAAATAAATATCAATTATTCTCATTATAATCTTCCATGAAAACTTATAGAACATACCACGCTCAACTGAAAGCCACATAATAAACATATTTCAACACTTCAAAAATCACAGACATGGCATAGAGACTAACATAGGTTTCATAAGGTATAGACACTGTTTTAATGTCTGTTATAATGATTATAAGTCATTTAAGAAGTCTAGAAACCAAACTTCCAATAACGTCTATGACGTCCAAAAAATAGTTCAAGGATGTACTAATGTGCCTTAACCTATTTGACTAGCTTTTAGAAGTCGACAAACGATGAAAATTGGTGGAAGGGTGTATAACATGTGTTTAAGTTTATTTATGGTTTAAAAATATGGGAATGAATCCCTAAGTACGAACCAAGGTCCCTTGAGGAGTACACTTGCATTTGGGGTGAAAGGACTCCCCAATACAGTGTCATGAACGGATGCCTTAGACAGGCCATTGGTGACTTGACGGGGAGTCGATGCCACCGTAGATAGTCACTTAGACAAAAATCATGAAGGTCACTTTTTATAGTCTCTGACCAAGAAGACGGATGTGCAGCACAACAAGAAAGCTTTGTTGTCGACTGACCAAAGATTCGTCGATCGTGGTCTGGTCGATGAGGCCTGAGTTTTGCTGCACATATTGACCTGTTTAATTTAATTTATTTACATAGTTATAAATTTACCTAGGGGTTAGGTTTTGTATAATTACGTTAATTAAACCCTCAACTAAAGACCCCAACCTAATTAGGCTAATCACAACTCACAAAAGAAAACTCTCTTCCTTCTATCTTCTTTCTCTCTCTAGTGGAATACATATTTGAAGACCTATCTAGCGGAGGTTTTAAGGGAATTATGAGGTCAATTTATTCCATAAATATTAATCAATTAATAAGGTATGGGTTCTAACTCACCTATGAGACCTCTTTCCACAATGGGATCCATCAAATTGATTGCCAAAGTTGAGTTTTCAAGTGGGTTTTTATCCAATACTAAATTGATGTTTTAAATTGATTTGTTTATTATTTATTTTGTATATTGTGAATATATTAACATGTATTGTAACCTAATTATGATATATATTTATGTTTTGGTCTAGTTTGTAGAAGATATCTTTAACCTTTAATTCGAGGTTTTGATCTTGATATGAATTTGGTTGTAGTCTTCTTATGCTAGTTATTGATAAGGTGATCTAGGTTATGAAGTATGTAGTGAATTTACCTATGTATCTTGTTTTAAGCTATTATCTAGTATTGAATTATGATGTATTGATTCTTCTAGACTTGTGGTTATATTTTTAATTGATTTATGACGATGTATGCTGAAATTTTGTTGAATTGAGGGTTTGTAGTAAGATCATGATGATGAACTATGAAGAAGTATTTGTAAGCTTGTGATCCCCCTCCTTACTTCAAATGTAGTTAATTTTGATTAATTCATGATATTGATTGGAGTATCCTTTCATTAGGATTGATAGGGTGGTATAAATATCACATGAAGCAACCCACTTCATACTTACAACATATTCGCATAATTTATCATAACATGATTATTACATGAATAATATTTATTGCTTATAAACATAATCATAATAATATTCATAATCTTACAAAGGACACTATTAGAACCATCCCTTAGGACCCTACATGTGCAATGGGTAAGAGAAGTCCCCTACCGTCTGTAACACCTTGAAAAATCCAAGATGAGTCTTAGATCCTAACATAAGTTACATGGTGTCTAATAACTGTTTTAAGACCTATTTTAATGAATATAGGTCATTTAGGATGTTTAAGAACCAAAACATCAAAGAACGTTCTCGACGTTCGGAAACTTGTTATAAGGGGTACTAGCGTGCCTTAACCTATATTACTAGGTTTAAGGAATCATAAATCAATGAAATTTGGTGGAAGGGTGTATAACATGTGTTTAAGGTGATTCGTGGTTGAAACATCCGGGTATGACTCCCGAAGGACCAACAAAGGGCCGTTAAGAAGGACCCTTTCAAGTTGATGTTTACATTGCCGAGGCAGTGTGCATCAACGAGATGCAGGCAACGGCCAGTGTATGGATCGACGGGGATCCATTGAAAACTGAAGATCCATACGTAGTAAAATGGAGGAATACTACTCCTGCACAAGCCTCTGAAAGAGACGACGATTCCACAGGATGGAGGGATCAACCATCGACTCATAGACGGTCCGTCGACGGGGTTCGTCTATTAGGGTCAAAATTTTCCTGCATATTTTAATGTTGGTTCTTTAATTAGTTAAGGGGTTAGTATATTAATTAGGTTTTTTTAAGTATTTCAAACAAATTTTACTGACTTCCCCTATAAAGAACCCAAACCTCATTAATCTTAACACAACTCACCAAAATAAACTCTCATCCTTCTCTATTGTTTCTCTCTATGTGGAAGCCACCATTAAAGACAAGATAAAGGGAGGTTTTGGGGGATCGAAATTGATGATTTCACCATCAAACATTAAGATATGATATCTAATTCACCTTTGATACTCTTTCCTCAACTTGTTCCTTAAAAATGGATTTGAAAAGTAGATTTTTCATGTGTGTTTCATCAAATTACGAAATTGATGTTGCAAACCGAGTTGTTTATGGTTTATTTAGGAAATGATTGATATATTAACATGTAATTTCACTTGATTATGATCAATTGTGATAGTTTGGTTCAATTTGAAGATTTTCTTTAACCCTTAATCGTAGGTTGATCTTGATGTAAATTAGGTTGTGATTAATTAAATTATCTTGATTGTGGGTTAATTCATTATTAGATTATGTTTTTGCACCAATCATTAACAAATTAGAATGAATTTTTTTGTTTCATGCTAATCTTGAGAATTGATCTAGGTAAAGGAAATTGGCATAAGTAACCTTGTTTTAAGCATTAATTTGGTATTGAATTATGGTGTAGTGACTCTTCTGGTATTGTTATGATGTTGAACATCTAAATTGATTTTAATTAAGTTTTTATGGTAAGTCCTAAATGATTAAATATGAGGAAGACTTTGTAATTCGTAGAAGCTCTATCTTTACTTCCAATTGTGATTAAGTCTTAGTGTTATGTTGGAGTAAGCCTTATATTAGGAGGATAGGGTTGTATGATTTTGAATTGAAACTTTTTGATTATAGTTGTTAGGTCTATGAAGATGTAAATTCTATAAGGATGGTAATGTATACCAATGTGCCTTATTATGAATTGATTTGTAATGTGTTAACCTCACGTATACGAACTGTGATGAAAGGACTTATACTCATACAATTCTTATTGAGCTATTGATGATGATTATTATGAAAGGGGTTGACCCTATGACCTAAACTAATCTATATTTTATAATTAAAGTCTTTAAGACATTTAAAAAAGCGACTATATGTTAGCACCGAGTGAACTAGATTGAGGAGTGTCCCTTCTTACAAAGGGAAGATAGGAGCACTACATTACTCTTGAGATTTAAGACTACATTGCATAGAGCATTAAGACGGTCCCAACTATATCTCCTAGTTGTTGAACTTTGTTTTCCCCATATGAATACTAACGAGTGGATCCACGTAGTTGCTATGTTTTATGTTTTGGTACAACCTTGGCAAGTAGTTCACCCTCTTTAAGTGTAGAGCTTCATGACACAGGACTCCACACTAGCTCATGTGGCCTATGTCGGTTAGGGAAAGATGTTACCAAATGGTAAAATAAATTAAAGAATTAAACTCTAACTAGGATAACCTATGGGTTCTAACTTAGTGTTGATAGGGGTATGGGACTCTATCTAAGCATTCCGTAGTCAGCCTTGAAGGGAATCTTAGGAGGATGTTCTTATATATGTTTATGTTATGAGGATATATGTATGTACATGATGAACAAGCACATTGTTGATAATTATATATTGGTTACTTCACTTATGAGTATGTGTTGGGTTATACTGTTAAAATAAGATGAAATGTATATCTAAATGTCATATTATGTGAAGTTTGACATTGGTTATGGTTTCTTGGTGAGGCTACTTGATTGAGAAAGGTTATGGGTCTTTGCTTGGTCATTGCACTTGTTGACTTGATAAGGGTTCAGGACTAGTTCTCTTGATTATTATGATATAATTGACTCTTATTCATACTTGTGATGTTGTTCCTTGATAATAAGGTTGTAGTAAATCATGGGTTCAAGTATGTTAGGATGCATATTACTTTTTTGAGTTAGTAGGCATGTTTGATTTATTTGTATGACTTGCTTGACTATGCATGAGATTTTTGAAAGGGTAAAATGGCATGTTTTAACTAAATATTCCTTTAGAGCATGTTTTGCTCTTATATTTGCACATGGTATCATACTTAGTACAAGTGGAGTACTAACCTCATTTTCATCCTTCTTTCCCAAACATTTTAGGTTCTGATCATTGAAAGCTCATTCGAGACGACTTGAAGAAGGCTTGGATATTCTCTATCATCAAAGTGGGTAGGTCCTAACTTTCCAAGGGCAATTCCAATACGTATCCTATAAAGTTCTTTTATTTTTCTATGACTTTTATGTTTATTCCACTTTCATTGTGTACGACTTGTATTAGCCTATATGTGGCTTCTTTACAAAGATGTAGGGCTATGCCCAAATAGTGATGATCATTTAGATGGTATGAGATGAGATAATATTTGAGACCATCTTCTATATTATATATATGTATGTGCAATAAAGTAGAAAGCTATGTAACCTACCTATATGCAGGGTGTATGTATACTTGATACGACTATATTATGTGTATGTAGAGGCCTATGTAAACCTCCAAGTAGATCAATGAAAAGTTTTAAATTTTTTTGCATCTTCAAACTATGAATGTATTGACATGTGAGTGGTGGCTAGTCTTAGTCCTCAATGAGGATACGACGCCAGATACTTGTACAGGGTAAACACGAATGTGACAAACTTGGTACTAGAGCATTTGCTTGAATATCGTTGAGTTATGTCTCTCTATTTACCTCGTCTATGTAGGTTTGTATTCACAATTATGAGGTGAGCCACACATATGAATAGGAACCTATGTGATGTCTAGGAACCTCTCTCTTTCTTGGAAATGCTTTATCATGTCGTTAGAGTATGCTTATGGTGTGCTTTTACATCTAGTCATGTTATTGTGCTTATATGAAGAATGAACACTCGAAGGAATACATCTCGAAGGCTTGAAGAGGAAATTGCCTATGCGGGAGCTCCTCTCCGTGGTGAGAAACTTCCTCCACTTGAAGAAGATGCTAATGTTGATCAAGCTCCGGTCAATCCTCCACCCTTGACGGATAAAGATATAAGGGTTGCCCTCATTCAATTGGCTCAATCCACCACTGTCAAAGATCAAGCTATGACGAACAAGACAACTGGGAGCTTGTATCCCATCCTCATCAACAAGTAAGTATTATGTCTTCCCTTTTAAGGGATTTTACTCGGATGAATCCTCCTACTTTCTACGGGTCAAAGGTTGAGTATGACCCCCAAGAATTCATTGGTGAAGTCTATAAGTTACTTTTTTATGGGTTTGACCAAAAGTGAGAAGGCCGAGTCAGCCACCTATCAACTCATGGATGTAGCACAAACATGGTATGTGCAATGGAGGGATAATAGGCCATTGAGGGGTTGTCCATTGATTTTAGGACACCTTTAAGAAATATTTTCCTGGTCGTTTCTAACCTAGGGAGATGAGGGAGGCAAAAGTGGTGGAGTTCATAAACCTTCGCAAAGAAGGTATGAGTGTTCATGAATACTCTTCCAAATTCACTAAATTGTTGAAATATGCTCCTTCTTTTATTTCCAATCCTAAAGATTAAATGACCCTTTTTTTATGGGGTTGTTGAATGAGTTTCAAGAGGAGTGCCATTCGTCTATGCTACCCGACAACATGAACATTTCTCGTCTTATGGTGTATGCCAATCGTGTAGTAGTGGCAAGGGCTAGGAGAAGGAGTAATGATTCTAAGGGTGCAAGATCTTTTTACTAGGGTTATTAAAAAATTAGGTTTGAGATACAAGACAAGCGTAGATTGAAGAAGCGGGTTTCAGGTAAAGTCCCTTCTAAGTTCCCAAAATCTAGTGGTGATATGCTCTCTAAACCTTAATTCAAGAAGGAAAACGTACTAATTCACCAACCATGAAGCCAACTTGTGGGAAGAGTGGCCAGAAGCACTATGGTTATTGCCTTAAGAGGAAGGATAATTGTTTTGGTTGTGGCAAGAGTTGGAACAAGGTGAGGGATTTCCCTAATGTGAGGAGCCAAGAAAAGGGTAGCGGTCAAGTTCAAGCATCTGGTTCTAATGAGGCACCAAAGAAGAATTGCTTCTATGCTCTACGCTCTACGGGTGAGAAAGAGACTTCTCCCAACGTTGGACCGGTATGTTTAATGTCTTATCTATTGATGTATATAATTTAGTTGATCTCAGTGATACTTTATTCTTTGTTACTCCTATAGTATCCAAAAAGTTTGAAATTTCACTCGATATCTTGCGCGAAACTTTTTTAGTGTCTACTCCAGTGGGTGAGTCGGTTATTGCAAAAAGGGTATATAAAAACTGTCCTATAATGTTGCCCAATAGGGATTCTTATGTTGAACTAGCATAACTCGATACGCTTGATTTTGATGTTATATTGAATATGGATTGGTCTAATTCCTTCTTTTCTTCGATTGATTGTAGGACAAGGGTGGTGAAGTTTAACTTTCCAAATGAACCCATTATAGCGTAGAAGATGGTAAAA
The DNA here is from genome assembly GCA_027704765.1 of Solanum habrochaites. Lineage (NCBI taxonomy): Eukaryota > Viridiplantae > Streptophyta > Magnoliopsida > Solanales > Solanaceae > Solanum > Solanum habrochaites. Next base: position 22,447,340 of record JAKWJA010002491.1, read on the forward strand.
TCTATTACTAGAGGTCGTATCATCTTTTGGCCAAAAGAATGCAAAATAATCTCTAAAGGTTGTCTATATCATATTGTAAGATTCCAAGATATAAACTCCAAAATTCCTCTCATCCTTTCGGTCCCCATAGTGAGTGAATTTCTGAGGTTTTTTCAAATGACCTTCCGATATTCCTCCCAAATGGGAAATTGATTTCTTATAGGTTTGCTACCGAATACAAATACCATTTCAATTCCTCCTTATCGTATGGCCCCGACCGAATCTAAAGAGTTGAAGGTTCAACTCAATGGTTTAATAAACAAAGACTTGATAAGGCCTAGTATTTCTCCATGGGGTATTCCCGTTTTTTTGGTAAAGAAGAAGGATGGGTTTTTTAGAATGTGTATTGATTACCGCCAACTCAACTAGGTCACCATTAAGAAAAAGTATCCTCTTCCTTAGATTGACGACTTGTTTGATCAACACCAAGGGGCGAGCTACTTTTCAAAAATTGACTTCAGATTAGGGTATCACCAACTTAGGGTCAGAAGAGATGATGCACCGAAGACGGCCTTTTAAAGTAGATATGGGCACTATGAGTTCTTTGTAATTTCCTTCGGTATCACTAACTCCTTGGCATCATTTATGAACCTAATGAATAGAGTGTTTCAAAATTACCTAGATTCATTTGTCATTATCTTCATTGTCGTTATCTTGGTATACTCAAAGAATGAGGGTGATCACATGGGTCATTTCAGGTTGGTATTTCAAACCTTTAATGAACATGAATTGGTTGCCAAATATTGCATGTGTGAGTTTTTGTTGAGGTCGTTGGAATTTCTTGGGCATATCATCTTTAGTTAGGGAGTTGAGGTAGATCAAAGAAAAATGAAGGCGGTGAAGAATTGGCTAGACCATTGAGATCCAACCAACACTAGGAGTTTCTTGGGTCTAGCAAGTTATTGTTGTAGATTCGTGGATGGTTTCTCATCCATTGCATCTCCCTTGACTACTTCGACCCAAAAGAGTAAGAAATTTGAGTGGTCAGAGGTATGCGAGAAAAGTTTAAAATTGTTGAAAGATAGGCTCACTTCCGCTCCGGTGTTGACTTTACCAAGGATACAAAAGGTTTTGTTGTGCATTGTGATGTATCCCGAGTGGGTTTAGGTGTGTTCTTATAAAACATGGGAATGTAATACCCTATGCCTCTAAGAAACTTAACTTACATGAACTAAACTATCACACCAATGACATTGAGTTAGCGTCCGTGGTGTTTGCTTTTAAAGTTTTGAGGTATTCCTTATACAGTGTACATGTTCTGTCTTTCCCGACCATAAGAATCTCCAATATGTGTTTACCCAAAAGGAGTTGAATCTCCGGGAAATAAGGTGGTTAGTATTGTTGAAAGATTATGACATAAATGTCCTCTATCACCTTGGCAAGGCTAATGTGGTTGCAGATTCCCTAAGTTGTATTACTATGGGTAGTGTATCCAATATTGATGAGGACAAGAAAGACCTTGTGAGGGATGTACATAGGTTGGCTAGGTTGAAGGTAAGATTAGATGATTTTTCATATGGTTGTTTCATGGTCCATGATAACTCTGAGTCATCATTGGTGGTTTAGGTGAAGTCCGTGCAACACCTTGACAAATCTTTTATGGAGTTTAAGGAAATTTTCCTTGGCAAACTCAATGAGGCATTTTCCCTAGGGGGGATGGTATTTCAAGGTGGCAAGGTATGTAATTTGTTTCCAAGGTAGATGGTTTGAGTGACCGGATCCTAAAAAAAGCTCATGGATCTGGCAACTCAATTCATCCAGGTTCGACTAAAATGTACCATGACCTTAGGGAAATTTATAAAAGGTAAAGTATGAAGAAGGACATAGCGGAGTTTGTCCCTAAGTGTCCAAATTGCAAACAAGTAAAATCCAAACATCAAAAGTCAGGTGTCTTACTAAAAGAGATCCAAATTCGTATTTGGAAGTGGGAAGTTGTTTTTATTGATTTTTTAGTAGGTTTACCTCGGACTCAAAGGTTAGATGATTCAATATGGGTGTTTGTGGATAGGTTGACTAAGTCTGCTAAGTTTATTCCTATCATGTGTACTTATTTGGCAGAAGATTATGCTACGATCTTCATAGATGTGATTGTGTTTCCCCATGGTATTCCTTTATCCATCATATCTGATCGAGGTGCACAATTCACATTTAGGTCTAAGAGGTCATTTAAAAAAGGGTTGGGTACTCAGGTGAAGTTGAGTACCGCTTTTCATCCCCAAATTGATGGTCAAGCGGAGCGTACTATTCAAACCCTTGAGGATATGCTTAGGGCTTGAATTATCGATTTTAAAGGAAATTGGAATAAACATTCCTCTTTTGTGGAGTTCGCTTATAATAACACTTTTCATTCATCCATTCCATGGAACCCTATGAATCCTTGTATGGTAGGAGGTGTAGGTCTCCTATTGGATTGTTTGAAGTTGGTGAGACTTTGTTTTTTGGTCCTGATTTGGTTAAAAGACTTTTGAAAAGGTTCATATCAAAGAGGACCGGTTGCAAATAGCCTATAGTCGGCATAAGTCTTATGTTGATCATAGAATAAGGGATTTGGAGATTGAAGAAGGTGATAAGGTTTATTTGAAAACATTACCAATGAAAGGACATGTTGGATTTGGCAAGAAAGGGAAGTTGATTCCTTGTTATCTGGGTCCCTATTAAATCTTTCAAAGGGTTAGTAAGGTTGCCTATGACTTGAAACTTCCTAGTGAATTGTCTTCGGTTAATTCGGTTTTCCATATTTCTATTTTGAAGAAGTGTATGGGTGATCCCGAGTCCATTCTTACTATTGAGGTTCTTGGTGTCAAGAATAACCTCTCTTATGAGGAAGTTCCGGTTCGAATTCTTGATAGGAAAGTCAAGAAGTTAAGGAATAGAGAGATGTTTTACCTAAAAGTGTTATGGAAGCATTACCTAAGTGTGGGTGCAACATGGGAGGCTAAGGCCGATATGAAGTCCCGTTACCCTCATCTTTTTAATAATTAAGGTTAGTCATTTTTTTTAATAATATAAATATGACTAGAAATTGAATTTTCATGATTTTGCTGAAGTGTTGCAAAAATGTTCATTTGAGTTGCATTACAGCGAAATTAACACTTGAACTTGAAATTTTACCCTTTTTGTTTCTTAGTGTTATGTTTTTCATTTTTACATGGTCAGTCTTAGGGAAAAGTTATGTGAACTATTGATAAGTTGAACTTTGTGTGCTCATTGACTAATGTAATGTATGTTGAGCTCAAGTGAGTTGTGATAAGAAAATACCTCATGATGAGGTGTTTTGAGCCTTATATGTGATTCGAGTTTTGAAATTTGTCTTGATTAAATGATATGATTTGTGGTGTTTTGATACTGTTGCTTTGTTGGACTGCTATTCCTGAGCCTATTTTCTCCTTCAAAAGAGTTTTAGTGTCATTTGGAGACGAATATTCTTAAGGGGGCGGGGTGTAATGTAACACCATGAAAAATCCAAGATGAGTTTTATAGCCTTACATAGGTTCCATGGGTTCTAACCACTATTTAAAGACCTATTTTAATGAATATCGGTCATTAACAAAGTTTAAGAACCAAAATATCCATGAACGTTTGTGACGTTAGGAAACTAGTTCTAAGGGGTACTAGCGTGCTTAGCCTATTTGACTAGATTTTAGGACTCTGAAATCCATGAATTTAGGTTAATGGGTGTATAACATTTTTTAATGTGATTTATGGTCTAATTTTCTAGATATTACTCCCCAAGGACAAACCAAGGTCCCTTGAGGAGGACCCTTGCAAGTTGAAGACAACATAGCCTAGGTAGTGTGCATTGACGAGATGCAGGTAATGGTTCATGTCTGAATTAATGGAGCTTCATTTCCAACCGTTGATCCATACTTAGCAAAATAGAAGAAGCCTCCGCTTGCAAAAGTCTCTGAGAAGACGACGATTGCGCAAGACGGACGGGGGACCAACCGTTGGCTCACAGACGGCCCATCGATGGCCGTCTGTGAGGGTAAAAGTTTTCCTGCGTGTTTTAATGTTGGTTCATTTAATTACTTAAGGATTTAGGAGTTTAATTAGGAGATTAAGTCCGTCTAACTAACTTATTTAACTTCCCCTATAAAGACCCCAACCCTCATTAATCTAAACATAAGTCACCAAAATAAACTCAGTTTCTTCTCTGTTGTTTCTCTCTCTATTTGGAAGCCACAATTGAGGACAAGTTAGGGGGAGGTTTTGGGGTTTGGAAAGAGACGATTTCACCATAAAATCTTCAACAAACTTTAAGGTATGATATCTAATTCACCTTTAAGACTCTTTCCTCAAAGGGTTAAAATATATTTCAAAAGTTGAGTTTTCATGTAGGTTTCATTCAATTATGAAATTCTGATTGTTTGGTTCATTTTTAATATTTTGATCCTTAACCTTTAACCCTTGGTTGATCTTGATTTAAATTGGGTTGTGATTGATTCAATTATTTTGATTATGGGTTAAATCACTATAAGATGATATTGTTGCACCAATAATTAACAAATTAGAATGAATTTTTGTAATTCATGCTAATCTTGAGAAGATTTCTATGTTATGGAAATTGGCCTAAGTAACCTTGTTGTAGGCATTGATTTGGTATTGAATTATTATGATGTTGAACATCTAGATTGGATGGAATTGAGGTTTTATGGTAAGACCTAAGTTATGAACTATGAGGAATACTTGGTAAGTCTCAGAATATTTATCCTTACTTCCAATTGTGATTAATTGTTCTTAAGTCATGATTTATATTTTAGTATGCCTTATATTAGGATGATAGGTTGGCATGATGTTTAATTGAAATGTCTTGATTATTGTTGGGAGGTTTATTAAGATGTAAATGCTATAAAGATGGTGATGTATACAAATGTGCCTTATTATGAATTGATTTGTAATTTGTTAACCTCATCTATATGAACTGCAATGAAAGGATTTATTCTCATACAATTATTGTTGAGCTATTAATGATGATTATTATACAAAGGATAGACCCTATGACCTAAACTAAGCTATGATTAATAATTAAAGGATTAAAGTTATTTAAAAAGGGGCTCTAGCTTAGCACCGAGTGAAGTAGATTGAGGAGTATCCCTTCGAACATAGGGAAGGTAGGAGCACAACATTACTGTTAAAATTGGAGACTATAATGCATTAAGAATTAAGAGGGCCTTAACTATATCTCCTAGTTATTGAACTATTTTTCTCCCATAGTAATACTAGCTAGTGGATCCACGTAGTATCTATGTATTATGTTTTGGTACTACATTTTTAAGTGTCCACTTTCTTTTGGAGTACCGTTTCATGACATAATATACCAGATTAGATCATGTGGTCTATGTCGGTTAGGGCAAGATGTTCCAAAATGATAAACTAAATTAAATAATTAAACTCTATATAAGATAACCTAACGGATCAAGATTAGTCTAGGTAAGGGTATGGTGCTTTACCTAAACATTGCACTAGTTAGCCTTCAGGGGAGTCTTAGGAGGATTTTATTATATTTTATATTATGATGATATAAAATATGTGTCACGACCCGAAAGTACCCCCTTGAATTTAGGTGTAACACTCGTGTCTTTACTGCGAGTACTTGACCTTTTGGGGTCTTGTACAAGCCCTTCAACTAGCTTCATTACATAAGAAATGAAAAGTAGTGCAGAATAAAAAAAATTCACGAATAATTTAATAAAAAGATATTCTTTCATAAGTACTTAAGAAATATGATCGTCACAAACCTAACTTAAGACACGACATACTATCTTAGGGACACGACCCTTTACATTGAAATCAAATACGTAATAAGTCTTAATAATAAATCTAGGAAACAATAGACTACGTCGTTGAATATATGAGGACATACAAAATCTTGAGAGCGTGAATTTCACAAGCTTCACCTTTGAATCTTTCAAAAAGTCTTCAACTTATACTTAAAGAGCAGAGAAAAATATGGGTTAAGTACAATTAATGTACTAAGTATGGCATATGCAAAAACATGTAAAAAGGGAAATTTTAGTAAAATAGCTTTTCATGACTAATGAGTATAACATTCATGAATTTAAATGCAAAACCTCATAAGAACCATCATTTAACACTTAGATAAGAGTTCCAAAATTTTAAATCAAAAGAGACCATTTACAGTATAATAACAAAATTTAAGCTGTACTCAACAGTGAACTTAATTCAACATTAACAATAAGTTATTTAAGGCATTCACAATGAATTATCCTATTATAATTGAGTGAACTTCAGAGTCCAATTGAAAGACAAAGTGAACTCATTTTCCTTAACATTTTCCCCACCTCGAGATTATCCTAAGACTCATTAAGGTAAGACATGAAGGAAGTAAACTTATGACTCCTTCAATACACACCAAAGCAATCCTCAAGACTACCTCTTTCGGCTTACTCGACTCGAATAAACAAGCCCTTCAATCTGTGGCAAGACATTAAAAGGCACCCAACAAACAACAAAGTATTCCCTTTTGAAATTCTACCTAGTTCAATGAGTAGATAGCGTCCCATAGCACCACCAACCCTAAGTAGTATGTTCTTTAGAAGAATTAGTTCATTAGATTCTTTTGTGGATAGTTAGCTTAACCGAGATAGACCATGAGAACTAGACATCACTTTGCATGCTTAGTCTATGATGGCCCAGGCCAACCGATAGGATGTTTAGTAGGAGAATCCACTTGTAAGTAACATGGCAGACAGACTACAAGATTTTACGAGAATGAATCCTTCAATTTTCACCGGTTCCATGACTTCAGAGGATCCCTAGAAGTATATAAATGAGGTTCATAAGATCTTGGTGGACATGGGGGAAAAAGATACTAAGAAGGTTAAGCTGGATTCTTATAATCTCAAGGATGTTGCATAGACTTAGTGCAAGATGTGGCAGGATAGTCGAGCGCTGGGTAGAGTTTCGGTCACTTGGGAGTTGTTTGATACAACCTTCCTGGAGAGATTCTTCCCAGATAGATGATGAAGGACAAGGTTTAAGAGTTTATCAAGCTTAAGTAGGGATCAATGACAGTCAGGGAGTATTCCCTCAAGTTTGTGAAATTATCCAGGTATACCACTTCCCTTATATCTAACAATAGGAATGAGATGAGTAGGTTCCTCATATGAATCATAAGGGGTTTGGAGGAGGAGTGTCGGGCTACGATGCTCCATGATAGAATGGACCTCTCCATGTTGATGGTGCATGTGCAGAAGGTACAGTAATGCCGGAAGAAGAGGAGCGTTCGTGATGTTAGAAGGCTAAAACTTTTTATCAGGCAGGTCCTAGTGATAATGGCAACAGGAACAACTTCGGCGTCCGTGAGCAGCCTAGATTCAAAAATGGGCATCAGAGTTTAGGGAACTTTAACTTTTGAGAGGAGTGCAACACCTAGAGGATGCAGACTTGAGCGCAAGAAGGTCAATGGAGAAGGTGTGCAGTGTCCCATAAAGGACTGTGCCAAGTGGGACCGTGCTCATAGTGGAGAGTGCAGATAGGACACTAATGCCTGCTTCGGATGCGGTAAGAACGAGCACATGGTCAATGACCGCCCACACAACAGGGGTCAGTATAGAGGTAATGCTCAGCCTGGTGCAGCAGCAGCCGAGCCTCCTAAGAGGAACAGGGTCTATGCCTTGAAGGGTAGGGAGGAGCAGGAGAAGTCTGCTAATGTGGTCACAGGTTTGCTGCAAGTATTCTCAACTTCTGTTTATGCCTTACTTGATCCAGGTTCACGCTTTCCATTGTAATTCCTTTAGTGGCTCTCACTTTTGAGATATTTCTTGAAGTTTTGCAGGATCATATAGTGATTATACACCTTTAGGAGATAATGTAAGAACTGATAGAGTATACAAGGATTGCCCAATAGTTGTATGTGGTAAGACTATGTGTGCAAAATTGGTTTAGTTAACAATGAACGATTTTGATGTTATTTTTTGCATCGATTTTCTTCATAGTTGTTATTCTTGTATTAAATGTCATAGTAGTGTTGTGAGATTTCGTTTCCCTAATAAAGTAGAGCTGGTCTGGGAGGGGTACAATTCGAGTCGTCCTAACCCTTTATTTCGAACCTTAAGGACAATAAAATAATGTCCAAGGGATTAATGTGTCATCTTGTAAGTGTTAATGATTTAGATCATGACATTCCTACCATAGACTTAGTGGCTATACTGAATGAGTTCCCAGATGTGTTTCTTGATGATTTGCCTGGAGTTCTTCCTCCTCGAGAGTATGAGTTTGGTATCGACTTAGAAATCGATGCTAAACAAATTTCAATTTCTACTTACAGAATTTCTCCAGCTAAACTCAATGAGTTGAAGTTGTAGTTAAAATATCTCACTGGTAAGGGATTCATTAGGCGAGCATATCCCCTTGGGGAGCTATAGTGTTGTTTGTGAAAAAAAGAAAGATGGAACCCTTAGAATGTGTATCGATTATCGGCAGCTCAACAAAGTTACTATTAAGAATAAGTATCCACTTCCAAGAATAGATGACGTGTTCGACCAAGTCAAAGGGTCTAGATTATTCTCAAAGATTGATCATCGTTCAGGGAACCATCAGCTTAAGGTTAGGGATGAATACATAACCAAGAAAGCCTTTCGTACCCGTTTTGGTCATTACATGTTTTTGGTTATGCCATTTGGTCTCACTAATTCACCTTCTTCATTTATGGATATCATGAGCAGAGTCTTCCGTAAATACATTGACTCATTAAGCAACTGTGAATTCTAGCTTATATCATTGAACTTCCTGGGTCATGATGTGTTCGGCAAAGGTGTGGAGTTAGACCCCAGTAAGACTGAGGTTTTTAAGAACAGTCCCAAACCTCATACTCTAACAGATATCCATATCTTCTTGGGATTGCCTGGTTATTATGGCAGTTTCTTGGAGGGTTTTTCTTCCATTACTTCACCACTCACAACTTTGATGAAGAAGAAAGTCAAGTTGTACTGGGCGAAGACTTGTGAGAAGAGTTTCTTGGATCTCAAGGATAAACTACTCACTTAAGTCCCGATGCTTACTGTGACTAAGGGTCGAGAGAATTACACTGTGTATTGTGATGCGTCTAGGGTTTTTTTGGGTTTTGTTCTTATGTAGGGTTGTAAGGTGATATCTTATGCGTCGAGACAGATCAAGGTACACAAAAAAAATTATCCCACCCATGATCTAGAGTTTGATTCTGTGGTGTTTGCACTAAAGATTTGTAGTCAGTACTTGTGTGGAGTGCATGTTGATGTGTTCACAGACAAAAAAGTCACCAGTACGTGATCACACATAAGGAGTTGAATCTACGCCAGCGGATGTGGTTTGAGTTGTTGAAGGACGATGACATGAATGTCCACTACCATCCAGGAAAGGATAATGTAGAAGCTGATGCTTTGTGTAGGATGAGCATGGGAAGTACAACCCACGTTGAGGATGAGAAGAAGGAGTTGGTGAATGATATACACGGACTGGCCAGACTGGGTGTGCTGTTAGTTGACTCTACTAGTGGGGGCGTTTCAGTTCATCCTAGTTTTGAATCATCCTTTGTAGTTAAATTCAAGAAAGTTCATCATCTTGATCCAGTGCTAATGGAGCTGAAGGACTCAGTGTTTGTTTAGATGAATGACTGTTTTGATTTGGCAAGTGATGTGATACTTAGGTACCAGGACAGACTGTGACTACCAGATGTGGATGATTTGCGTACCAAGATTGTTGTGGAGGACCATAGTTCCAGATATTCCATACATCTAGGTTCCGCCAAGATTATCATGATCTAAAACAGATCTATTGAAGGGATTGCATGAAAAAGGACATTGTTGAGTATGTGACCATGTGTCCAAATTGTAAGTAGGTGAAGGCAGATTATCTTAATCCTGGTGGTCTCACTTAGATTATCGAGGTTCCGACGTTGAGTGGGAGGGGATTATTATGGACTTCGTGGTCGGTCTTACGATGACTAGGAGACAACATGAGTCCATATGGGTTATTATGGACAACATTACTAATTCGTGCAACTTTATCCCTTTTAAGTCTACATACATAGCCGAGGATTATTCGAGACTCTACATTGATGAAATTGTAAGATGGCATAGGATTCCTTTGTCTATCATTTCAGATAGAGGAGCTCAGTTCACTTCATATTTCTGGAGATCCTTCCTCAAAATCTTAGGAACGCAGGTAAACTTAGAACTGCCTTTCATCCTAAGACTAATAGGAACGCAGAGAGCACCATTTAGACATTGGAAGATATGTTGAGAGCGTATGTAATTTACTTCAGAGGTAGTTGGGATGACCATCTTCCATCGATAAAGTTCTCGTATAATAACAATAATCACTCTAGCATTGGGATGGCACAATTTGAGGAACTATATGGTAGAAGGTAAAGGTCTCTAGTTTGGTGGTTCGAGGTTGGAGAGTCATCCATTTTGGGTCCAAAGATCATTCACGAGTACTTACAGAAGGTCAAGATGATTAGGAACAGGTTTGCTACTGCTTACAGTCGAAAGAAGTGATATGTATATAACAGAAACCGGACCTTAGAGTTTTATGTTGGTGACCATTTTTATTTAAAAATATCACCTATGAATGGGGTGATGAGATTTGGCATGAAGGGGAAGTGGAGTCTAAGTTATGTTGGGCTATACTAGATCCTATAGTGTGTGGGTGAGGTGGCCTATGAGTTGGCATTGCTTGTGGAGCTATCTTCTGTTCATCCAGTATTTCATGTATCTATATTAAAGAAGCGCTTAGGTTATCCAACATCGATTCTACCTGTTGAAGGTTTGGGGGTTAATAAAGACTTATCTCATGAAGAGGTACCTGTTGAGATTTTTGACAAATAGGTCAAGCGGCTCAGAAATAAGGAGATTGCCATATTGAAGTTATTATGGAGGAACCATCTTGTTGAGGGTGCTACATAGTAGGTCGAGGCCGATATGATATCCCAGTACCCTTATCTTTACAACCCCTCAAGTTAGACATCCTACTGTTAAGTCAAAGTTTCCTTATCTCTCCATTCATTGTTGTTGTTGCTTGACTGTGCATAATGATTATGTTATGATATGACTGAAGTTGTTCAAGATTATAAGAAGTTTCATTCGGGGATGATAGTTCCTATGGGGGGGGATAATGTAACAACCCTAAAAATGGCTATGCTAAGTAACACATAATATGTCTAGAATGCCTACGATTAGACTGGGTTAACACATATTGATGCACCTAGAAATATAGATCCGAACCTCTGCAACAGCCAAGCCAAATAACTTTATAAGTTATTTGAGTTAGGAAAGATTGGTTCCAGCCTTGTAAAGCACCCGAATATGAAGATTTACCCAGATGAGTCTTTACCCGGGGAAATCTTAAGTTTGAAGGGTATAGGGGTAAAATAGTCTTTTTCCAGGATAAGTGTAGTATCGCAATAATCCTAAATATTCAATTAATTTTTTAATTAATATTGTGTAGGGTAATTTTTGTGAGAAAAGGCCGAAATAAGCCTTTGAGCAAAATCTTCCTCTACCTGGGTTCGAACCTAGGTGGGAGAAATGATTTACTTTGAGTAGTTAATTTGGTGAATTAATGTAATAAATTAATAATTAATAACTGATTTAAGTAAAAGGAAAATAAGATTTTCCCTATTAATTATTATTTATTAATTATTTAACTATATTTGAGTAAGTCTTGCCTAAAGTCCTAGCCCTAAGGAAACATTCTCTCTCACATCTATCCAGTCTCACGTTTATCTCGCTCTCTTCAACACACTATTTCACGTTCTCTGTACTTAGCAAAAAAGAAAATAAAAATCAAAATAATAACATAAACAAAAGTTGTTAATACTTGAAGAACTTACATGCAAATTACAAACAATAAAGCAATCCAAAAACGTAAAGCAGTTATATTCTCGTTGGGTAACGTGTGAGATTCATTGGTGGGTCTTTCGTTTGGGGTGTATTTGTCAGCAATTTTATGTGTTGAACGACGTGAAATCAGATATGGATTTTTTTCCTCTTGGTCCTTTTCCCAAGAGACCCTTAAGTCTCAGATGAATCTTCTACGAAAACTAGGGTTGTTCCCCATTACATGTTCCCTGTCACTAGCTCCCAATGATCTTAGGTTGGTATGTCTGCTGGTAGATTAGGCTTATAATGTTATTTTTTGTATAAATATACTCATGAATTATGTGTTCCGACAAAGTAAATTACGTTAACTTGATTGGGCATGTGTGTGTGCCATGAGTTAGCCATGGTTTGAAGCCTAGATTTTTACAAGTTAAAATTTTGTATTTTCTGTATATAAATATATTTAAAATGATATATTCATATTTGTTAAAAGTTTCTGAATTGAATGATAATTCATGATACAAACTAATGTTCAAAATTCACCTAAAGGTTTCCCTAAAAACTACTAGAAATGTCTTGATGTTTAACGTGAAAGAGGGTGAGAAAATGGGATTCAAAAAGGTTATTAAATTATCTAAATGACCATGAAAACTCACTTAAAGATTCACTAGATGTTACATGAAAATTTCTCCTAAATCTAACATCTAAAGGTTGAGAAAATGGAATGCAAAGAAGGTGAACAAATTTCTAGCATTCTTGAAATTAGTTTTTGAGAAGCTTACTGTAAAAAAATCACGTTCTAAAATATTTTTTAAATTCTTGAGGTCAGTGGAGATTGAACCCAAGAACTCACCCTATACATTTCATTAAAAAATTAAATAATAAAATGTTTTAACGGGGATTCGAAATTGGGTAAAACTCAAGTGAAAAGTTAGGGGGGAAATGAAAGAAAATGAAGTGAGGCGTGTGGGGTTTGAACCCACAACCTCATTGATGGATACAGGAGAGAGGAGAAAAATGAAATAAAGAAATAATAAAAATGAGGTATGTGGAATTCGAACCTACAACCTCTTGGCAGAATGAGAAGGTAAGGAGAAAGTGTAAATAAAAATAAGGTAATCTTGTGGGATTTCGAAACCACAACCTCTTGAATAGATAAGAGAGTTAGGAGAAAAATAAATGAGGAAAAACAAATGTGGTGGGTGGGGATTGAACACACAACCTCTTGGATAGGTGAGAAAGTTAAGAGATAAATTAAAAGAAAAAGAATGAGCTTGTGGGGAATTGATCCCACAACCTCCTTGACTTAAATGAAAAAGAGAGGAGAAAAAGAAAGGAAACTACTATGGGAGTGATGTGGATTGAACTAGTGTCCCCTAGATCTGAGAAATGCAATTATCAAGTTCACTATAAGCTTAAGTGTTACACAAGGGATTTGAAATCGGGTTCCCTTGCCCAATTTCGTATTGACACATAAGTCGTACATAAACAAATATTTAAGGAATGTTGCCTCTAAAGATCAAAATCAATATGTTGGAATATCTACAAGATGCATAAGTCTTGTATCATATAATCTTGGGTAAATATGATTCACTTAGACAAACTATGAATGAAGACTCATCGCTTATATGGATGGACTCATAAGTCTAACATACATTTAAAAGTAAGTGAACCTAAGATGTTATGTGATGAGAAAATGAAAGCTTAGAGGGGTTAAGTAAGAGTGTTACACACACTAAAGGTCCATGTGCATTGGCATACAATTAAATGAACATTCACGTAAAGTGGTGAGAAATTATGAAGAGTGAATGTGCTAAAGATAATGAATGTTGTGACAACATGATAAATGGCTAATGTGAAAGATTAGAGAAGTCTCAAATGAGTCTAAGTAAATGTCACTAAAACGTACTCATCTAGGAGAGTGTAAAGTTAATGAAGAAAACAGTCTGTAGGAACACTTTAATGAAAGTAAATAAGTTAATGCATACTCAACACTAATTATGAGGTGATAAATAATCTAATGAGATATGATGCCCTCATTCTAAAAGCCAACTTCCATGATGTATGAGTTTAATGTAATGAAACTTTCTTCTAAGCACTGATAGACTAGCTATGACTGGTGATGCCTTCCTTTAGGAAGGGCAGAAGTTCACATAAATATCATGCGATGAGATTGTCCGGCATGCCGGGTATGGGTCTCCTTATATATCCTAGTCTTTGAACCAATATTTCCAATATAGGAATCTAGCGGGGTTTAACTCCATATATACGCTAGCATGTTCTGGTCACTCTAGCGAGTGATTCCACCTCTTTTCAGTGTGGGGCAGACACTGGATTTCATGATCCTCACATGATCTATGTCGGTTAAGGTTAAATTTTCCAAAGAAAGAATGAGGCCAGCCTCAACGAATGCACATGAGAAGAAGTACCCAGCTCATGATCTCGACTTAGCGGTCATAGTGTTTTCCTTCAAAATATGGAGGAATTACCTTTATAGTTGTCATGTTGATGTGTATACCAACCATAAGAGTCTTTAAAATGTGTTTACTCAAAAGGAGTTAAATCTTCGACAACAAAGGTGGTTTTAATTGTTTAAAGATTACGACATGAGTTTTCTATACCAAACCGGCAAAGCCAATATGGTTGCGGATTCTCTAAGTCGTATTAATATGGGTAGGGTAATGTTTCTCATATTTAAGAGGTCAAGAAATACCTAGTAAAAGATATCCATAGTTTAGATCATTTTGGTTTTTGATTGAAAAATTCTCCAAATGGTGGTTTTATAGTCCATCAGAATTCTAATTCGTCTTTAGTGGTTGAGCTGAATTCTAAGAATCACCTTGATCCATCATTGATGGAGTTAAAAGAATCAGTTCTTGGCAAGCTTAATGAGTCATTCTCCTTAAGGGGGTATGGTGTTTCCATGTACCAAGAGAGGTTGTGTATTCTCAATGATGATGATATGAGAAACCGGATCCTACAGGAAGCTCATGGTTCCCATTATTCAATTCATCCAGGTTCTACAAAGATGTATCATGACCTTAAAGAATTATTTTGGTGGGATGGATCCATACGAGACATAGTGGTATTTGTTGTAAAGTGTCCCAATTGTCAAAAAGTGAAAGTCGAGCACCAAAATACGGGTGGCTTACATTAAGAAATGCAAGTTCCCACTTAGAAGTGGGAAGACATTAATATGGACTTGCCAGTGGTATTTCCTCGGACACGAAGGAAAAATGACTCTATATGGGTGGTGGTGGATAGGTTGACGAAATTCGCTCCCTTTATCCCCTTTAAGTCTACTTATTCAGTAGTAGTGTATGAAAAGATCTATATAAATGAGATTGTGAGTCTCCATGGAATCTCTTTATCCATTATTTCAGATAGAGGTGCTCAATTTATGCCTTGATTTTGGATCTCGTTCCAAAGAGGATTAGGTACAAAAGTGAAGTTAAGCACCACTTTTCATACCCAAATGGATGGTCAAGCGGAGTGTACTATTCAAACCTATGAGGATATTCTTAGATCTTGTATAATTGATTTTAAAGGAAGTTGGGTTGAACACTTGCCTTTGCTTGACTTCTTTTATAATAAAAGTTACCATTCGACTATATCCATGGCTCCTTTTGAGGCCTTGTATGGTAGGAGTAGATCTCCAATTGGATGGTTTGAAGTTGGAAAGTCTTCACTCTTTTTTCCCGAATTGATTTCTACAACATTGGATAAAGTCCATATGATAAGGAACCGATTGAAAACAGCCTATAAACGGCAAAATGTCTTATGCCTACAATAGGAGAAGACACTTAGAGTTTGAAGAAGGAGATAAAGTGTACTTGAAAATTTCACCTATGAAAGAGGTGATGAAATTTGAAAATCAAGGGAAGTTAAGTCCTAGTTATGTGGGTCCCTATGAAACTTTTCAAAGGGTTGGCAAGGTTGTATACGAGTTGAGATTACCTAGTGAGCTAGCTTTGATTTATGCGGTATTCTATGTTTTTGTGCTTATGAAGTGCACTGGTGACCCCGATTTCATTCTTCCTATTGAATGTCAAGGTGTGTATGAGAACCTCTACAATGAATAGGTTCCGGTGGAAATCCTTGATCGACAAGTGAAGCAATTTAGGATTAAAGAGGTAGCTTCCATAAAGGTGTTATGGAAGAACCACCTAGTTGAGGGAGAAACATGGGAGGCCGAGGCTTACATGAAGTCCCGTTATCCTCATCTCTTTGCTAACTAAGGTTAGTTGTTCCTATTAATAACTAATATAATGAGTAAAATTGAATTTGACTTGTTTTGCAAAGATGAGCATAAAATTTTTAAAAGTTTTGCTAAAGTGAGATTTTCTTGAAAAGATGCTCTTTAGATTGATTTTCACTTATTTGTGTATTTGGTATGTAGTTGCCAAATGAAATGTTATTGAGCCTGTTGATGTGTTTTGAAATGAGTTTTGGCATAAGTGACTCTTTTTGTTGTGTTGAGCTCATGTTGATGTTGGAAGGAAATTTCTCATGTTGTGATGTTAAGTTCTTATATGTAGTAATTGAATTTTTGAGTTGCTATGTGTAAATTCCATGTTGTTATTTTGATTTGAGTTGTAACTCATGTTGAATATATATTTTATTGTTGTCTTTCTAGTATTGAGTCTATCTTTTCTATTCACAAGATATTTTGTGTCATTCGGGGACGAATATTTCCTAAGGGAGGAATAATGTAACACTCCAAAAGTCCAATACCTAATATAGAGCCTCACATGATTTTCTAAGGGTTTTAAAACTGTTTTAATGTCATAAATAATGTTTATAAGTGATATAGGAAGTTTTAGAGACAAGTCGTCCATGACGTCTGGAAAATTCTAAAAAAGTGCTAGTGTATCTTAGCCTATTCCAAGAGGTTTTAGGAGTGGGAAAATGATGAAATTTTGTTGAAAGATGTCAACATAGTATTTGAACTTTTTTATGGTTGAAACAATCAGGTACGAATCCCCATGGACCACCCCAAGAGTACTTTAGGAGAATCCTTCCATTTTGGCCAAAAAGCTGTCAAAATTAGTGTCCACCTACGATTGCAAGCGACGAGGCGTTGGTGAATCGACGGGGCGTCGATGCCTCCTCAACCAACACACACCCATTTTTCCAAAATATCCAAAAACATGGTCTCTTACAAAAACTACGAATGTGCAGGACGGTTTGGGGGAAAGGGTGTAGGTTGACCTACAGACCGTAGGTCGTGGTCTCGTAGGTCATGCTTGAGTTTCACTGTCTTGTTTTGAGTGAGTCCAATTAACTGGTTAATTAGTCAGGGTTTTAGTTAGGGTTCAAGGGTTGGTTAGTCAAATTAATTAATTAACTATATAACCTACCCTAAGCCTAAGCTCAACTTAACACACCACAATTTCCAAACCCAAATCACTCTACCTTCTCTCTACTTTCTTTTTCCCAAAGAAGACACCATTGAAGGGAAATTTCTAAGGGATATAGGGAAGAAAGAAGTAAACTTTTCTCCATAAATCTTCAAAGAATAACAAGGTATGGGAACCTTTCACCTTTGGGATTCCGTTCCCCAAAGGGCTCTTCCAAAATTGGTTTCTAAAAGATGATTTCTTATGGATTTATTTCAAATCCGAAATTGATCTTCTAAATTGTATTTTTTATGGTTTGTTTTGATGATTATGATTACATTATGATGTATTCATGTTCATTTATGTTAATACTTGATGATTTAACCTAGTTTGTGGAATAAATCAAGAATTGACCCTAATTCCCTAACCCTAGGTTATGAACTCATGTTGAATTGATTAGTATTGATTTAATTGACTTATTTGTTGTGTTAATTACTATTGAATGATGTTATTATACCTAATTCTGGATGAAACTGTATTGGTTGACGGTACGACCAATGATGATGGCTTGTAGAAGAAGAATTTGTAAGACTTTGTGATCTTTAACCTTTATTTCAATTGTAATGGCTTGTACTTGGTGATGAAGTTCAATTGAAGCATGTCTTATGATTGTATCAAGTAAGTGCTTGGTATGATGATGTAAGTGAAATGTCTTGATTATGTCAAAGTGTGAGATTATGTTTAAGATGAAATCATATAAGGTTGGTTACGAATTGCCTATGTGCCTTATTATGACATGATGATGATAATATGTTGATCTCACATATGAGGGTTGTATTGAAAGTACATTCTCATGCAATTCCTAATTAGATAATGATTATGAATATAAAGGGTATTAGTCTCCTATGGCCTAAACTAAGTTATGATTGTTAAAAGATGACTTAAAGATATTTCAAAAAGGGACTCTAGCTTAGCACTGAGTGAACTATTAGTGAGGAGTGTCCCTTCCCAATGTGGGAAGGTAGGTTCACTATTTCACTCATGAGATTGGAGACTTCATAAAGAGTGTCACAAGTATATCTCCAAGTTCTTGAACTATCACTCCCCCATAGGAATACTAACTTGTGGATCCACCTAGAATGCTATGTTCATGTTTTTGTACTACCTTAGTAATTAGTCCACCTTCTTTTGGTGTAGGGTTTCAAGACACCAGATTCCATATTTAACTCATGTGTTCAATGCGGGTTAAGTCAAGTGTTCCGTAATGTAAAATTAACTAATAAAGTGAACAGTTTATGGGGTGATTTAATAGGTTTGACTTAGTCTCGGTAGGTGTATGAGACTCTACCTATACATTGCACTAGTTGTCCTTGAGGGAAGTCCTAGGTGGTTGTTCTTATGTTTTATAAAGTAAATGTTATGCATATGTTGACTTAACATGTTGATAATCCTATATGATGTTAGTATCATGTATTGACGTGTTATTGATCTATATTGCTAAATATGATGATGAATACTCTTGATGCTATGATATGTGTTGTTAGACAGTGCTTGTGATCCTTTATTTGGTTTACTTGGTTGAGTAAGGTTATGTGTCTTTACTTAGTCATTGCACTTGTGAATTTGATGGTGGTTTATGAGTAAGGGTTTTGTATATGTTGTAATGCTATGAACTCTTATACATGCTTTGTTGTTATAACATGATGTTAGAGTTGTATTGATTATGTACTCAAATATTCTATGACACATGTTGTCTTGATGATACTTAATGAGGTTTTTCTTGTGTTGTATATCGTCTACTCTTAAGGAATATGTGATTATTGGATTATATGTGTTCTTGATTATGGATAAAGCTTTTCAAAGTAAAATAGCATGGTTTTGATTAAATGTCCCCTTTAGAATGATTTCAAATGTTTTATATGCACGTTTCCATACTTAGTACAAGTGTTGTACTAACCCATATTTCTATGTTTCTACAATTATGTAGGTTCTGGTCGTTAAGCATCTAGAATGGCCATTTGAACTCTCATTCTCCAAGTTTGGTAGGTCCTCACCTTCCGAGGACGATGCCACTATCTAGCTATTTGATGTTATCATAGTATAAGACATTTTGTTCATTCTCTTTCATCTGAAGACTATTATTGTATAGGCTTATATGTGTCTTTTTTTGTAATGAAGTATGGGATATGCCCGAATGTTGTATTCCTTCTAGATGGTTTGAATATGAGAAAATCCCTATTACACTATCCTTATAGATATGGTGTATGTGAATTTAAAGTAAAAGACTATGTAGTGTTTCCTATGCATGTAGTCTATGTAAATTCTCTATGTATATATGATGTGTAAGCGAGAGGTCTATGTAAACCTCACATGAAAGATGTATATGAAAATTTTTAAATTTCTGCAATTTTACCTGTGACATATAATGACGAATGCTAAGAGGTTATTCTTAGTCCTCTCCGAGGACGATGACACCGATTACTTTTAGGGGTCCTCCCCGAATATGACAGGAAGATAGGAGAATTTATCCTCACAAAGTCCCTCAATCTAGAGGCCTTAGTACTCTCTATAGCATTCACCCTAGGCCCAACATCTCTATTCACTTGAGGTGTCATGGGTCGGGCTAGGGTAAGGAGAGCCTCCATAATCTCCTCATTAGTCATGTCTGGGGGAACCATCGAAACCTCATTCCCATGACCCACTATAGGGACTTACTCACCTTGAGGAACTTGAATACCTTCTAGAGCTTGTCCACCTTGGGGAACTTGCCCACCTTGGGGAGGAATTCCCTCAATCACCTCCTCATCACTCTCTTTGCGGGTGTCCTTCTCATATTCATATCCTATAAACACAAGAGAAGAGATTAGTAAAAGACACTTATAATATCAACTCTATGGCACGACACAAGAGTAATTAAGAAAGTGAAACTCTATCGTCCTATAGCCTCACTCTCATAGATGTGTCATGACTCACACCGATGAACAAGACTCTACTAGACATGGCTTCAATGAGACTTTTAGATTCCTAAAGTCTACTTCATAACCTGATGCTCTGATACCAAGTATGTCCTGACTCGAGAGTGTACCCTAGAAGAAATGGCATTCTCTAATCGTGGCATGGCATTTTCGACCTCTCTAGGATCTTATACAAGTCCTTAGACATCATTCATTAATTATATACATGAAAAGTAATGTGAAATTAAAACTTTTTAAAATATTATCTAAAAATATCTTTTATAGAAAATATAGGAAATGCTAAGTCTCTTGCAGCCATCTTAGACACACGAATATCTTTGGTTACAGCCCATACATCAAGAGAATAAAATACTAAAGTCTATTACAATGTCTTTTGAAACATAAATCTAAATATAATTATGTCCTCGAATCATGTGAGGGCATAACAAGACTTGCTTAGGAGAATGTTATTCCCAAGTCCAAGAGACTCCTCTCAATCGACACCTACACCTTTAGAGATAAAACAACATATGAAATTAGTACATTGAATGCACTAAGTACAATATAATGCAATAAAACCATGCTAAAATGAGTTGTAGATTTTCTTCTAACTTCTTTTTGTGTTGTGATTCTCTTTATTATGTGAAATTGATGCTTCTCCTTAATTATGTGTTGTATAATGTATTATGTGGTATGGTTATGATCTATTAATCTGAGTCTCTACTCTTGGAAGTGTTCGGAGAGTGACAAGTGTCATTCTAGGACGAATGTTCTCCAAGTGAGGGAGATTGTAATACCTCTAAAATGACTTAGGTAAAACTAGAGCCTAATATGTTTTTCATTAGGGTCTAAGGTCTTAAAATGGTGTATAAGGTGGTAATGTTGCAATGTCTAAAGATTTAGGTGATTTGGAAGTAAAACGTCAAGGGACTACCAAGATGTTCGACGACTAAGTCACCTATGTGCCTTATGTGATTTATGTGTTTATGTGTGTTTCATGATCTTATGAGGTCCTTATATGAGTTATTATAGTTTTTATAGGCAATGTGTGGAGTTTCATGAGGTTTGGAGGTCAAACATCCAAGAACGTCCATGAAGTTTAAAAGGTTTGCCTTGAAACGACCTTGTGTGTCTTGGCATGTTTCGTCGAGTTTTATGAGTTAGTTTTGGATGAAATTGAATGAGAGGTCCTCAAATCGTATACGATCATATTCGGGTTAGAAAATTCCGGGCAAACATGCCAATGACCAACCAAGGGTCCTTGAGGAAGCACCATTCATTTGAGGACAAGGCTATCAAGACCAGCCCTAATCGACTGAGGCAATCAACGACTTGGTCAAGAATTAGCCTAGTGATATTAGTTTCCAAATTTCTAGCCTCTGAATCAAAGGATGGCCAGCCAAGATGGTCCGTTTGTGGACAAACGACCCGCGTCGATGGACTGTCTCCTGTGCAGCTTTACTATAAATTACAAGGGTGAATTGGTAAATTCACCCAACGTCCAAATAAGAGTTAGGGAATTTCTTAAGGGTATTATAGGTATTTTAAGTGTGTTTATAAGTCCTAAACACCTAGATGAACTCATTCTTCAAAAATCAAAACTCAAAACTCAAAATCTCTAAGAAATTGTCTAGAACTCTATTAAAGCCAAAACTCAAGGTTTAGCTTGGATTGAAGATTTGATTGGTGATTCTTCATCAATTTCGTGGTTTAGATTCATTGAGGTATGGTTTTGATCCTTGAAACTCTCTTCATCAAGGAGCCCAAAATTCAAAGAGATTTTCTAAAGTTTTCCAAAGATGAACTTGTCCAATTATGTCATATATCCATGGATTCTTGCATTAAAGGGTTGTCTAGTTAAGATGTGAAGGGGTTATAGGAATGGTCACCTAATATATTACCTAGGTAAGTCTTAATAAAAACTCTAGATAGGAAAGTTGGTTGATAAATTAGACATGATCCAAACTTAGGTAGTCTTAAGGGTTATTTGGGTAATCTTGGAGAGGTCAAGCAAGTACATTCTCTTCTTGATTTACTTAAGTAAGTCTTTTCAAACATTTGTGAGGAGAATGTAATAGCATATATATTATTTTATAAGGTGAGAATGATTCTATCTTAGGTAGTGTAAAGGATTTCTTAAGTGTGTGTGAAGCGATTGTATGGGCGGTCGCTTGACAACTCACTCAAGTGAATCTTAGAATCACCTTTGGTAGGAGGATCTTATGTGAATGTGGTTGGTGTATTGTAAGTGTATTTGTATCATTATAGGTTGTCTTAAGGATCATTTAGGTGTGCCTAGCGAGGTTGTATGGGCGGTCTCTCTTTGTCTTACTTAAGTGAGTCTTAGGATAGCTTTTAGTTAAAAGATTACATGTTAAATGGGTTTCACTGTAATGTTTGAATTGATTTACTGTAACTTTGCTAGGTTTACTGTAATGTTCCTTAAAAAGTGATAAAATGCTTATATGATCTCTTATATGTTTCTAAGGACTTAAAGTTTGTTCTTATGCTTATGATATGATGTTTTAATCAAAAAGAGCATGTCTCCAATAAATGTCCGTTTTAATGATTTTATGCATTAAGTCATACTTAGTACAAGTGTTTGTACTAATTCCATACATTTTGTTATATCTAAAGGTGTAGGTGGAAGGTGAGAATTGTGAAGGAAAGCTTGGATACTAGTTATCGTTCAAATAATATTTGAAGTATGTCATCACTTGACTCGAGGGAATAATCGTCTATAGATGTCTTTTATTTCAAAGTATTGTAATAGACTAAATTTTTGTATATTCGTATGTATGAGCCGTATCGCAAGTATTCTTGAGTCTAAGATTGGCATATGGTGAGACTTATTGTCTATGATTAAGATGTTTTATGATATTTCGTGTGAAATTTTTTAATTTCGCACTACTTTTTATACATGTATGCAATGAATGATGTCGAAGGGCTTGTACAAGACCTCCGAGAGGTCAAGTACGCCTTGTTGCACACCGAGAGTGCCCTAACTCCTAGGGTGAGATTCGGGATGTGACAATGCAAGTATCATGTAGGAACACTAAGTCAACCTTTCAAGATATACTAGCAACACAGCTAGAGACATCACCCTAGTCTATCATGATCACCAATAACCAATTAAAGAACTCATGATTTCACTTAACACATATACATATACATAATCATACTTCACATTGATCAACTATATAAGCTATAACATAATAATATCTCAATTCAGATAATAATAACAATTATGCCGACAAGGCCTTGTTTATCAAATTTATAACACATAAGCACTACCACCATAAGTGGGTCATACGAAACAACACAATTCAATGTTTATACTACACAATATAGAGAGATTAGGTCACCTTACCACCATTGCATCATCAACACCACCAATCCATATCCATTCCAACCAATTCAATTCAAAAAGGCTCTTACCAACCATTCCGAACCATTAATCAAACCATACAATGATCTAACAAGGTAAAATATGAAAATCATCAAATTAAGGCAGCCTATTTTCAATTCTAATATAATCTATACATATATCAATAACCCAATAAAATCTACATAAGAATTCAATATTATTAAGTCATGTTCAAATCACCATATTAGAGCCAAAATTAGGAAATCATGAATTGTAAGGGTTCATTGAGTTTTTTTAAATCTAAAAACATTCAAGTAACATCAATTCAATCATAATCATTGATTCAAATCATATTATGCAAGAACCCATGACTAGAATTCAATTTAGGTAAATCTATGTCTTAAATGTCTTTGGAAAGCTTTCGGAACTTGGATCCTTGAAGAAAGAAGATTCAAGAATGAAACAACACACCTTAATATAAGATAAGCCACGAAAATGATGAAGATTCAATGGACAAATCAAGCTCCTAGATTCAACCTTGCTCCTAGCTTCAATGGAGTTCTAGAGGATTATATTTGGGTCTTGGGTTTTTATTTTAAATAATGAACTCAACTTTAGGTTTTAGACTTATAAAATTACTTAAAATACCCAAAACATCTTAAGTAACCTCCCAATATATTATTTGTATGCTAGGTGAATTTCCCATATTAATCTCACTTGGCCGAGACACCTGTAGAAAACTGCAGGAGCCAAACGATGGGCAAACCTACGGGTCGTCAACCAGACGATGGGCCGTACAGGCAAGTCGTCGTTCTGGTCAGAGACTTCTCAGTTGGGGATTTATATCCCACACCTATGTGTGAAGAGACGTCCCCAACGACGGAGTGTAGGTGAGTCGATGAGGCGTTGTTTAGGTAGCATAGTTAGAGACTGTTTTAGGCAGTTTCTAGCCAAAGGTTGGGTCATCCTAAAAGATCCTTAGGGTGGTCCTTGGGGAGTCATGCCTAAACACTCTCATATGGATGTTAGGAACCTCTCCCATCAATTTGAACTCAAACCAACACGTAAAACATGCAAAGGCACACTAGAACATACAAGCATGTCTCAAGGCTAACTTTCGAACGTCTTGGATGTTTCACTTACAAACTCTTCCAAACTCAACTCACTGCCTTCTAACACTATAATTGACCATTTTAAGATCTTATAAACTAATGTCACACATGTTAGACTCTACTTTCACCTAGTTCGTTTTAGGGATGTGAGTGGTTTGTAGGTTACTGACTTAGAAAACTTTGTAATGGAAGTGTTTGATAAAATAGCCATAACTTTTTACTTAAGACCAACTTGATGGCATGTAAAAGAGGACTCCTAGACCTTTAATTTGAAAGTCATGGTCCATCTAATTCATTATGTCCCGAGATATAGTCATTTGAACTTGACCTAAGTCGAATTTTATATCAAAACTTAATCTGTAAGGAAGCTTTCAACTCAAATTTCTGTCATAGGATTCTTGTGACCTTGATTTATATCCAAATGCATTCCCATACTAAAGAATTGATCTTAACACCTAAGAATAATTTAAGAATCACTCGATACGACCTTACCGCAAATGAAGAAAGGTTTGAGTCTTAGCTTAGAAATTCTCGGATTGTTATTGTTAGTTCCCTCATGCCAAATAAGATAAACATTTGCAACACTTTCCATCCTATACTCCTTGGCTCTTGCTTGCTTGCCTTTGCAATGGGTATTTTAGGCAAATGTTTTCTCTTCCCATTCTCGATCCTCCCTATACTATGCCACTTTAGGTAAACCGTGATTTTTACTAGGATGATATTTACAACACCATATATAGACCATGCATGTAACATAAAATTCATTATATGATACCTCATTTTTCATCGTACTTATGTTACATACTTATTGTTAAGTTAATGCATAATATGAATCCAGTTAACCACAATAAAACAAGACAACGAATTACCTCCACCCAAAAAAAAAATGTAAACTATTCAAATTTTCATTAATCAACCCAATAGATTCTAAATATTACTCCATCCTTTTAAAAAAGAATGACCTTTCTTTTTTAATATGTATAAAAATAATGATCTTTTTTTTTTATAACATTTGATTTCAACTTTTTACGTGGCTTGCTTAAGGCCACAAGATTAAAGGACAATCTTGTAAATTTAACCTAACTTTAATTTAGGACCACAAGATTTAAAAATGTTTTTTATATTCTTAAACTCCGTGCTAAGTTAAATGAGGTAATTCTTTGTGAAACGAAGAAAGTATTAACAATTGAAAGATTTTTTTTTGTGTTTTTAAATTTATTTAAACCTTGAGAGGAAATAGTACTATCATTGACCCAATCAAAATTGGAAAGAACACACGAACACACAGAAATAGGAAATTCCAAAATACTTCTCCCTCTCCCTCTCTCTCTCTCTTTCTTTCTTTTCTTTTCTTTATGTTCAATCCTCCAATGGAGGGAGTAACAAAATTCATCTTCCATTAAAACTTTATCATCCTCAGGTTTATCATTTTTCAAATTTCATTGATTGATTCATTCACACATACATAGATATGATGCATTCATTACACACACTTATGTGTGTATTTTCATCTTGAAACTGATTCAAGCAGCCCTAAACGTTTTTCATTTATCAAGTGTTCAGCTGGTTTTCGTGATTAGGGTAAAAGGAAGAATAAAGGGTCCCCCATTCAAATGCCATTGGTCTCGGAAAAGACCCCAAGCTTGAGATTCGAAGCGATCAAGATTGTTTAATTGGTGTCGTGTTGGATCTGATGGTGAAAAAAACACCATTGTGTTCGTATTGTGTAAGGAATCAAGAAAAGGGTAGTGGCATCAATTGGGGTGCTGGGATTGTGGAGGATTGGAATTGGGTGGTGATTGGAGTTACAGGAGGAAGATGCAGCTGCACTTCTCACCTAGCATGAGAAGTATAACAATATCGAGCAGCAATAACAATGGAGGGTTTGGTGAATTAATGAAGATCAAACTCGCACCTCGCCATTTCAACTATAGAAGACTCTTTCATACAATACTTCTCCTAGCTTTTTTGTTGCCATTTGTCTTCATTCTCGCTGCTCTTGTTACCCTTGAAGGCGTCAACAAGTGCTCCTCATTTGGTACTTAAAATCAAGCTCTCTTTTCCTTTATACAATTAGCTTTCTAATTCTGATGTATTTTACACCATTGCTCATTCATTTGCAGTGGATGTTCATGTTTTCCTTTTCTTGTTATTGTTCTGTAGCTTATATTGTATATTGCGATTCCTTCTTTTTTTTTTTACTTTCATCAGTTATGTTATCGAACCGGTCTAGTTTGGCATTGAGACACACTTCTTCTTGTTATTTCTTCATCAACAATGCAGTATAGCTGTTTTTATTAATTAGTTTATATTGTTGTCAATGTTATTTAAGCTGTGATGTTTAATTTAACATCAGGATTGTGTAACATTAAGGGGAAAGTTGAGTTCTCTCTTTCCCGAGCCTAGTCATGTCTTCAACTTGATGGCATGTACCCTCATAAAAAGGGAAGGTTAAAGATACTGATAAATGAGTTGTAACAACTTATTGTAATCCTTGATATACTTCGATTCAACTTTGGTAGCAGAAACATGATTGAATTCAATTCATGGGTGCCAATGCATGCAAGAGAGAGGGTTGCATGCTTAGTTAATATTTTTGGTTGTTTGCACCTGTGGTATCTAGTAAACACCAGCTTATGTTTGTAGGGAATGGCAGTCTTCTTATATATGTAAGAAGTGCTACCCATCTGCATTTTGTGGAGTCTAGAAAATGTTAATTGTTGGCACATGTAACTCAGTGCTATCTTGAAGCACAAGGACTTTTGCATCATAACTACTGATCATGTCTTTTTGTTGTTATTGGATGTCTTTCAGTGATCTTCTTTCTTTTCCGTAGAAAAAAAGAAGACCCCTTCCGCGGTTGGGTTCTTTTGGGGTTTGGGACCCTGCCTCAAAGTACCACTGTGTATAAGGATCCTGTTTGATTAGTATTGTTGAATTTGGTTATGATGCTTGTAATAGCTGCTTCTTTTTCGTTGTTCAGTTTACTTCTGACTATTGTTAAATCACACTTTACTTTTGATTTGTTACAATATAACTAAAGTTCTGTCAAACCTTAACTTTACTCTCGTTTAATCGATATTCAGACTGTTTAGGTAGACGATTGGGACCAAAGCTTCTTGGACGGACTGATGATTCAAAAGTAATGAACTTCCTCTTTATCATTTATTGCTGTTTTGTCGTGCCATTGTTTTCCAATCTTGTACTAAGCATTTATTCAATAATACAGAGTACTTTTATTAATCAAAATGTTTCTGTTTCAGCAGAAACTGGTAAAGGATTTTGTTAAGATCCTCAATCAAGTGAACTCTGAGGAACTGCCATCTGTTATGAAGCTCCCAGAGTCTTATGCTCATCTTGTTTCTGAAATGAAAAATTACAAGTACAGTGCAAAAGAATTTGCTTTGATGCTGAAGGGAATGGTATGTGCAAATAGCCATTCTCTCTTTTGTCCGTGTACAATTGATTGCTAGACATATTAACTTGGTCTGTCAATTTCCCTCTATGCCACACTTGCCTACTCTTTTGAGGATTATTTTCACTTGGAGGGCTTAACAGAATTATTCCCATTCCCCACCTTGAATATCAGTTAAGAAAAGCATGGATGAGGAGTAAAAATGCACGGAGTAGCACACTATTTGCAGAAAATCCGTTTTTCTTGTTGCTCATGGGCTTGTGTCTTGTGATTGAGGAAAATGATTCATAATTTTCATATACCTTTTGCATGCTTTGCTCTTTGTTTGAGCAGTACCAAACCATGTGATTCGTCTTCGTGTGTGTACCCCACTTTACTTGTACAAAAGCAGTATGTCACAGAGCATTTCTTCCTTCATTGCCTGTGTATGCATTTTGTTAAAGTGTGCATGTACCCGTAGTTGCACGTTCACGATGTTTGCATTTGCTATTTTGCAGATGGAGAGATCTGAAAGGGAGATCAGGGAATCAAAATTTGCTGAGCTAATGAATAAGCACTTTGCTGCTAGTGCAGTCCCTAAAGGCATTCACTGTCTTTCACTGCGGCTGACTGATGAGTACTCCTCTAATGCTCATGCACGAAGACAGTTGCCTTCGCCAGAACTACTCCCTCTCCTTTCCGAGAACTTGTTGCACCATTTTGTATTGTCAACTGATAACATCCTAGCTGCTTCAGTTGTGGTCAATTCTGCCGTGCAGTCATTTTTGAGGCCTGAAAAAACTGTTTTTCATGTCATCACTGACAAGAAAACATATGCAGGGATGCACTCCTGGTTTGCTCTTAATCCTGTCTCTCCAGCGATTGTGGAAGTTAGAGGTATTCATCAGTTTGACTGGTTAACCAGAGAAAATATTCCAGTGCTTGAAGCAGTTGAGGGTCATTATGGGATTCGGAAATACTACCATGGAAACCATGTAACTGGCGCCAATCTCAGTGATACTACTACTCCAAGATCTTTTGCCTCAAAACTGCAGGCTAGAAGCCCAAAATATATTTCCTTGCTCAATCACATTCGCATATATTTGCCAGAGGTAGCACTTATAACATAATTCCCCACTTTGGCATTAAATTTATTGGATAAAAGGGTAATGTATAAGTTTTACAATTTTTGATAGACACATGCAGATGTTAAGTTGTTAACTCTATTGGGTGAACACGCACTGGTTTTGGTCCAATATACCCAGAAAAAGATTTTCTAAGATATAAGTAGAGTGATATGATAGGCCTAAGTATGAAAACAGAGTCAAAGATTGTGTTGCTTAAGCATGGTGCCTAGGACAGGTCTTTTATATGTTCTTTGTTCTATGGATCAACCATAGCTGTAATTCGCTCAGTTTAACAGAAACTAGGTTGGATAATTTTATCTGACATTTAAGAATTTCTTGTTTATTTTATTTACAGTTGTTATCTGACATTTGAATGTTCTGTTTATTCTATTATTATATACTCCGTCCGTCCCATTTTCTATGTCATACATTTCGATAAATAGTTGGTCCATAATACTTGTCAATTCATAAAATCAATGCATAAATTATCATATTGTTCCTTTTTTATCCTTGTTAGTGATTAGCCTTGAAAATATACATTTGACAAATTTAGCAAAGCTAAGTAAATAATTTATTTTCATTGTTTAAATTAATTAATTAAAAAAATTAATTCATTTTTATTGTTTGAAAACTTGAGTTCCAAAAAAATGAAATAAGGGTAGAAGGGTAAAGTTACATTATTTCTTAATGCAAGTGCAAGCTAAAAAGGTGGCATATAAAATGGGAAGGAGGGAGGAGTATCTGTTCTAGATAGATAACTGGAGCGAGTAGGAATTTTGTTTAATGCTAATCCCAATTGTATTGCTAAAGCATGCAGGCTTTTGTGCTCCCAAAATCATTTGCATTTCATGCATGAAACTAGGATTGTAATTTCCATGTTTTGTGTAGAACTTCATAAGGCCATAGCTACAACTAGCAATTTTCAAGGCTCCTGTCAGCATTCAATCCCAAAGCAGTATAAGCAAACGCTATTACCCCAGATTTTAATTTGTTGTTCAGCCTTGTTTTCTTTATCATCCTTCGTTTTCTTTACTCTACTTTTATTGTGCTATTTTAAAAATGATCCCACTATGACTTCAAGTGTTGCAGTCCAAGTGCTCTTTTTATTCAATTAGACATGCACTTCTATGCAGCTTTGAACAACATTTTCTTGTTTTCCTTTTTCTCCTTTCTTTTTATTTTTGGTACACTGGAAAGATCAAATTGTTACAATCTTTCAAAAGCAACATTGCTAGCGTCCACCATGTGTATAAATTCTATATGCATTTCCCCAGACAGTTAAATCCTCATCATGCTTGTGCCCTTCGTTCGCCAGAAATTGACACACTGGGTTGCCTCTCTCGAGATGTGTTTGATAGAGTTCTTGTTGATTACAAATATTACAGTCTTCAATAATAAGATGGTGTAGTATTTCCTCATCCTTAATCAGCATGACAACAAGTATCTATTAGCTTAGACACAGTTGGCCATTTTTTTTTTTTGAGCAAGTACAGTTGGCCCTTTTTTTATGAGTCATATTTCTGATGTGAGGCTTGTCAAAGATTTCATCTTATCGAAATTTTCTGTGATCATCTCTAAAGATCCCTCCAAAAACAGCATCTCCAGACCGTGTCTTGACACTACGATCTTTCCTTTTTCTGTCTCCTATTAACAGGTTTTATCCTTAGTTCTTTTTTGTAACCTTTACTCACCTCTTGTCTGTTTTGATATACTCTTCCTATAGTAATCTGAGATTCTATGGTGTTGTATGCAGCTCTTCCCGAACCTTCATAAAGTGGTTTTCTTGGATGACGATGTGGTGATTCAGCGTGACTTGTCTCCATTGTGGGACATTGACCTTAACGGAAAGGTGAATGGAGCTGTTCAGACCTGTAAAGGAGAAGATGAATGGGTGATGTCAAAGCGATTCAGAAACTACTTTAATTTTTCTCATCCTCTCATAGCAAAAAGTTTGAACCCTGACGAGTGTGCATGGGCTTATGGGATGAATATTTTTGACTTGCATACGTGGAGAAAGACAAATATAAGAGATACTTACCATTCATGGCTTAAAGAGGTAGTCGGAGTTCGCATGGTTCATGATTTTTATCGTATCTTTAAGTTTTATATGTTCCTACATATATGGGATTATTTTTCAATCATGCAAGATTTCTGAGATTCTTCTATGCTTCTTGCTTATGTCTGGATTTTGTCCATTGTGTGACTTATCAAGCCTTTTTTTCTGCAATGTTCTTCTAGATTACACAAGCATGTCCTTGTTCAGTCTTCTCTTTTTGGTTTGGGTGCTATTAAATTTACTATTGTACTTTTCTGTTTGACATCAGAAGTGTTGTGATTATGAAGTTTAAAGCTGTAGTTTTTCTGTTTCATTCTGTTGATTTTTTGCTGTCTTCACTATTGAAAGTACAAACCCCATGAAAGCAGGACATGTAATCTTTAATATACATATCACCCCCTAAATGGGGTTTGTGTAAATTTAGAGTTGAGGTGATTGAATTCTCTTGTATTATGCCTCCCATCCTTTTAAGCAAGCAGCACAGTCGATCAATTATTGTAGATCCATAAAGAGTTCAATACTTCGGATGGCTGATATAGTGTTGGTTCAAGTTAAAAGAGACGTCATAACTAGTCTTTGACAAATATCTCTTTTTCTTTCTAGAATAGAAAGCCATGTGTTATAAATGAATACTCTTGACCTTTGTGATTTTTTGTAGAATCTGAAGTCCAAACTGACAATGTGGAAGCTTGGAACACTACCTCCTGCTTTGATTGCATTTAAGGGTCATGTTCACCCAATTGATCCCTCATGGCACATGCTTGGCTTGGGCTATCAAAATAAGTCCAACATTGATAAAGTGAAGAATGCTGCTGTAATTCATTACAATGGCCAGTCCAAACCTTGGTTGGAGTTAGGCTTTGAGCATCTCCGTCCTTATTGGACAAAGTATGTAGACTACTCCAACGATTTTATAAAGAATTGCCACATATTGGAGTAATCGATAGGTTGCACTCCAACTACGAAACTCAAAGTAGGAATCCAGAAGTTGCGGACGTTTTCATTCTATGTAACTCCATAATCGAATAGAAGAGGAGATTCTCAGATTGGCTGAATTTGATCAGGTATATTCAGGTTTTCAGATTTGCTGCTTTTGGCTCAATTCTATGAGGAGAACCTGCATTACTAGCATCGCTATGAGATTCATTTCTTTCCGTCTGCAAGAAGTTCATCTTTTTTTTTTTATAATAATATTATTGATTGGGAGGAAAAGGACATTCTTTTGCACCTCTTAGATGTCGGTATTGTTTAGGGGGCAATATTGGTGCATGGGAGAAAAGACTTTTCATTTGTCATTGGTGATAGGAGATATTTATTGAGAAGAAAAGCCAGGATTGCAGGCCACGTTGAAAAGCTCTCCTACTTAGATACAGAGATAATTCTTTATCTTAAAAATATTGATTATTTTTTCTTTATATTGTCAGACATCACCCAACCACATTCAACTTTTATTACTTGATTAAATTATCTCTATTACATCAAACTGTAAGTATGGAGATTCTGGCCCCAGAATATGGGAACCATGACATACAATTATGTGCACAAAATTCTTTGCTTCAAGAAATTTCTATTGTTTTTCTGGAGCTGCTACTAAATTTCTTGCTGTAAGGATAAATATCATAAGATAGTTGACATGCCATAATTGATGTACTAGACTCTTTTGCTTAAGTTGTAGACAAAAAAAATAAATAAAAGAAAATTGAGTAATCTAAAGTCGTCTTATCCAACAAGGGTAAAATGTCGTACAAAAGAATCATTTAGTAAGCAAGAAGGATCCTCATTTGGCAAATCTCTAGGCTTCCAAAGAAACAACACCATCGGACCAACTTTCAATTACTAATTGACAACATCAAAATTTGATTAGCATGTTGGAATACCAAATTTCTTAGTAGGAAACTTTGTAGAGATGGCAAGCCAAGGCATGACAAGGATGAACCTTCACTCTGCTAAGATTTTGATCTACCCTATGTTAGTGTAGTCGTTTTAATATTATATTAATTTACCACATTTACAATATTCTGCATACGTTGGAGCAGCCTGCCTCTAAATCATTGTTGCAGGGTTAGGCATTTTTGCCTACTTACTCACCTGTTAATCAATGTCTATAGGCATTATTGCCCTTTATTTGTTGGTTCCGTTGTAGGTACTGTTTGATGCACAAGTTGGTCAACCATGACCATTACTTCTCTTAATTATTGTTTCTCCTTTATTCTCACTCTTTTTTCCTCCGTTATACTTTGCAAATTCATCATCAGGAAGACTTCTGCTATTATAGATAATGGTGGTCTTCAATTGTTTAAAATACAATAATAATAATAATATAGAGTGCATAAAGTTTGTCAAAAAAGAGTCTTTATTAGTTGAATGCAGATGTTCATTTTGTGGAGCTTTAGACTCAGCTCTTGTCTAGAGTTTGTTGAGTTATACTTTTGTGATTAGGATGTTGTATCTTGCACGGAACGAGTCAAGAAGGACTACTGCTGGACCGGTGAAAAATATTCGTTGCAGTGGACTTGAATCTCTTTAAAGAGAGTGAGATATCCGCACCTCACCTTGAAGAGATTTTATTTATTCATTTTATTTTCAATTGTATTTTGTTATTTTGTTATCTTTTTTTTTTTCACTAACAATTTTAAGAAGATCCACAATGGTTACAATTGAAAAATCAGCGGATGTCAAGATGGAAGACCTTAACAAGCCATTTCTGTTTAATAGTGACCATTCAAGAGATGAAAGGGTAAACTACTTTTCTACTTAAGTCTTCTCAATGTATCTTATGTGTTGATTGTGAAGAATCCTAATAACGTCGACATTACCTCTATAAAGAGATGTTATTTATTCATTTTTTTTTCTATTGTAATCTTGTAAATTTTGTGATCTTATTTTTTTTCACTAACAATTTTAAGAAGATTCACAATGGTTACAATTGAAAAATCTTCGGATGTCAAGATGAAAGACCTTAACAAGCCATTTCGATTTAATGGTTATCATTCAAGAGATGGAATGATAAACTACTTTTCTACTTAAGTCTTCTCAATGTATCATATGTGTTAACTGCAAAGTTTCCTAATAACGTCGACATCTCCTCTATGAATGATGAAGAAACTATTTGTCATCTAGAGAAAGTGGAAAAGTACGATGGTGATTTCTATAATTGTCGGATATTATATTCTTAATTGTCTATCTGATAATTTTTATGATTATTATGATAGAACATACTCTAATGCAAAAAGAATTTGGAACGAATTTCAGAGCAACTATGAATTGAAGAGGCTGAAGCGAAAAATATGTGATTTTGTAGATTTTTTTCGTTTCCAAATGCTTGCCAATAAATCAGTGATAGACCAAGCTCAAGATTTTATAATGATTTTTGGAGAGCTTAGGTCCGAAGAGGTTAGAATTGGAGATAACATTATTATTTGTGACATAGTAGATAAACTTTCACCTTCTTGAAATGAATTCTAAAAAACTATGCGACACAAACAAAATAAAACCTCTCTTCAAACTTTGTTAATGAAAATTCTGATGGAAGAAGAGGCAAAAGGCTAAGATACACGTTTATAATCAGAAGAGAACAACATCACAACAAAGATAAATTTAATTACTTTAAATAATGCTACTCTTAAATATCACAAAATACTTCTTTGAAGCATAAGAACAAAAAAATCAAGAAAAATATAATGGTAGACCTCTCGAGAAAAATAATTGTGAAAATAAGTAAACATAAAAGTCAACAAGTTCAAGATAAGGGATCGTGCTTTATTTGTGGCAAAAGTGGACATATTGCTCGATTTTGCAAATTACAAAAATTTGGTCCTAACCTTAGACAAAATGTTACTGAAGAACCTTTTGTGGCGGTGATTACCGACACAAACATAGTTGAGAGTGTTGATGGATGGTGGACTAATTCTGGTGCATGTTATCATGTTTGTTATGACAAAAACTGATATAAAAAATATACTCATTTGAAGGAGTCCAAAACCATCATGCTTGGTGATTCTTTCACAACTCAAGTGTTTGAAACGGGAGATGTCGAATTGTGTTTTACTTCTGCAAGGGTATTAACTTAGATATATATACTTTATACTCCTCCATGAGAAAAAATTTGATCTCTAGTTTTCTCCTTAATAAAGTAGACTTGTGAAGAAGGGTATTTATGTGTGGAAGGGGTGAACTTGTGATGTAATGTTTAAACTGAATGTTGAAATAAATAAAGTTTCTACTTTTGTTTATATGGTTTCTTCTACCAATTTTTGACTTGCTCGTTTGTGTCATATTAATGATTGTTCGTTTGGAATTATGAGTATTTTAGAATTGATTTCAATAACTAAAAAGAATTTTTAGAACTTTGATACTTGTAATAAAGCCTAAATCACTAAAAGACCTTATTTCCAAGTAACAAGAAAAACTGATTTGTTAAAATTTGTTCATACTGATATTTGTGAACATGGTAAAATTTTAACTCGTAGAGGTAATGGATATTTTATCACTTTGATTGATGATTTTTTAAATTTTTTTTACATATGTATTCTTGGTGAAAAATAAAAGTGATGCTTTTGAAAATTTTAAAACTTATCTCCATTATGTTTAAAATCAGTTTGGAGTAAAAATAAAAAGATTTAGAAGTGATAGAGGTCGTAAATATGAGTCAAATGAGTTCAGTTATTTTTTTTAGATCATTGAGAATAAATCATAAAACTGATCTCCCTATTCTCCTTCATGTAATGGTGTAGCGGGAAGGAGAAATAGAACTTTGGTTGAATAGATTAATGACATGTTTATTGAGTCACATGCACCTTTAATTTATAGTGATTCTATCTTAACTTCTTATTATGTATTGAATCATATTCCTCAAAAAAGACTAAATTGACACCTTTTGAATTATGAAATGGTCACAAGTCAAATTTGGAATATCAGGAGTTTGGAGTTGTCTAGCCTTTGTCAGGCTAATGGATTCAAAAATTACGAAATTTGATAAGAAAGTTACTTTTTGTACTTTTTGTGGTTATGCTTCAAATAATACAACCTATAGATTTTCTTGATCATGAAGATAATATTATGATTGAATCAGCTGATGCTATTTTTCATAAGAATAAATTTTCTTTTGATTCTAAAAATAGTGGGGTCAAAGGTTTAAACAAAATATTTTGTCAATGCCTAGTTCTTCTACTTCTACTTTGAAAAATAAAGAAAGTAATGATTCTGAGTTAAAAAGAAGTAAAGTAGAGTAAAAAAAAATAATTTTTTTCCTTATTTTGTATGTGTTTAATGTTAGAGATGACCCTCTCACTTTGAAAGAAGCATTATCTACACATGATTCTATTTTTTAGAAAGAGGTTGTAAATGATATAATGAATCACTAATTTCTAATAAAACTTTGAAGTTAGTTGATTTACCATTGTGTTGTAAAAGTATTGGTTGCAAATGGATCTTACAATTTTTTTTTAAAAAAAAACAATAGATCTATTGATAAATACAAGGTTAGACTAAGTTCAAAAGGTTTTAAACAACTAGAAGACCTATATTTTTTTTTATACTTTCTCAACGGTAACAAGAATTACATCCATTAGACTTTTTATTGTTATATTCACAATTTTTGATTTGCAAATCATCAAATGGATGTAAAAAGAATGTTTTAAAATAGAAACCAAAATGAGAAAATTTATATGGAATAATCCGAATATTTTGTTGAAGCAGACCAAGAAAGAAAAGTATGTAAACTTACTAAATCCCTATATGACTTGAAACAGATACCTAAGAAATTAAATTAGAAGTTAGATTCCTGCATGATTGAAAATGAGTTTAAAACAAATGAGTGTGATATTGCATATATCACAAGTCTTGAAATAATTCACATGTTATTATTTGCCTATATATGATTTGTTGATCTTTGACTCTAACATGAATGTTATTGCTGAAGTTAAAAATATTCGTTGAAGCCATTTTAATGTGAAAGATCTTTGTGAGACAAATTTTGTACTTGGAATAAAAATAACTAGCACATGTGATAGAATATTTCTTTAACAGTCACGTTATGTTGAGAAAATTTGAAAAATATAATTTTCTTAATTTCAACATTTAGTAACTTCTTTTTTATTCAAGCGTTCACTTGTTTCCTTTGGAGGTTACTGTTTGAGGCAGAAGTTGGTCGACCATGGCCATTATTTCTCTAAATTAGTTGTATTTTATTCTCACTTTTTATTTCTCAATTATATTTGTAATTTATGTAACTTTAAGACCATATATCTTTATTATTTACTACCTTATTATCTTCCTATTCATTGTTAAGAAGACCTCTTCTATTATAATAGTGATGGTCTTTATTTATTTAACAGACAGAAGAAAAAAATATAGAATGAATAAAGTTTATCAAAAAAGGAAGTTTTTATTTGTTGAAGGGGGGTGTTCCTTTCATAGAGCTTTGGACTCAGCTCTTGTCCATAGTTTTTTGAGTTACACTTTTGTGATTAGGCTGTTATACCCTGGAGGGGACAAGTCAAGAATGATTACTGTTGAACCGATAAAAATATTTGTTGCTGTGGAATTAAATCTCCATAAAGAGAGCAAGAAATCCGCGCCTCAACCTGAAGATATTTTTATTTCTTCATTTTATTTTCAATTATGGTCTTGTAATTTTATCATCTTGTATTTTTCACTATCACCATAACCTTTCTTGTTTAATATTTGAAATAGTATGTACCCCGCCCCACCCTAATCTATTTAGTGCTGCCCCATTTAGTCCGTTTTACCCTCCTTTAGTCCATTTGTAATACTCTATTCAACTTCTTTTTTTAAAAAAATTGTTTTGACTTTTGTTGGAACATTTAAATTTATATATGAATGGGAGTTGATATTCGAGGGTCTGGTGAAGAGGTACAAGCTCATATCCAAGAAGTTAAGTTAATATCTCCGAAATTACTCTACTTTTTTAAAGTTATTGAACTTTATTCTATATCAATTAAATAATTCAACTAAATTTATTATTAAACAAATCAACATTGCAAAATAAGATTTAGTCTGTAGTTAAAATCGAAATGATTCTTTTATGCATGTAGGTATGTACTAAATAATTCTAATTATGGATACTTTCTAAGGTCATTTCATTAGCATAAAAAGAGTTTTGGAGATAGATCATAAAAATCCTCTAGCAGAAAATTGAGTTGAACACTCCTTTATCAATTAAGTTTCGATGTATGTTTTTGATAGGGTCAACTTCAATTAGGAATACCTCAAATAATATGATGAGTTGTGTGGACCATAATTTATCAATTTAGAATTATGATGATACAACAAATTATTTGTCAACCCAATATTTATACACGAAGTTATGTCCATTTTACTAGGCATTACCGTTTTGTGCGCAAGCTTCTTGATAGCGCATTGAGGTAGCGACTGCTACTTTTTTGCGCCTCAAAGGTATTTCCTATGAAATGGTAATGCTAGAAGCCTCTTATTAACCCCCAAAGATGTGGGTTCACTTTTCTAGTCCAAAAATTTATCCTAGAAAGAGAAACACTCAAGAACCCAATTTTCTCCAAATTTCATCCATTCTATTTGGCCATAGAATACTGATAATATCTTAATCTAATCACAAATTAATACCTCCTAACCATGGAATCCATTCAAGAAAATCCACTTCTAAGATTCAAGAAATGAATTCTTAGTATCTTTTTCCTTCGAAGATCAGCCATTCACAAGAATTTAGAGTGCATAAGGCTTGTAAGACTGTCTCTGTGTGTTTGAACAACTTGTTCTTTCCACAAACTATGTTCCAATATTTCAAAATATCTTCCATAAATGAATTGTGGTTAGAATGAAATTCTATGTTCTTGAATTGATCTTGATTCTTTATGAAATCCCAAGAATCCTCTACGAAAGCATCATTTTTATAAGATTTTCTCCCTTAAATTATGAATAACTAATAAAGTAACTATTTCTTGCTTGAAAACTTAAGTTTTATGATTTATTAACGACCTCTCAATAACTTCTTAACATTTTATTGATGAATTCTTGAAATTCTTCTTTTTCTTTGAATCCTAGAATAATGAGCTGTGAAATTCCCCAAAAGTAAATTTTATGATGCTATTATATGTTTCCTTGACTATTGATGCCCTTGTGAAATCTTCCACAAAAATTACTCGGAGAATATTCACGAACTATCAAGTTATGTATTAATATAGATTCATGTTTCTCATGACATTTCTCTATGAATTCATGAATTCTTATGATTTTGTTCATTCTCATAGAAAATCTTATTTCAAGAGTCTGTGTCTTTTTTTGCATCATGAGACTTTAAAAGAATATATTATGATTCTTATGATATTCATATAAGCATCAATCCTATGAGGTTTTTCCCAAAACTATGAACCTATGTGGTTTATGATATGATTACATGATTTCAAGTTATGAACTATGGTATATGATTTTCATGTGTTCTTCAATGATTTTCATAGTATGAACTATGATGTATGTTTTCTCATGATCTCTACAATATATACATATGATTTAAGTTATGAGTTATAGAATTCAAGTCAAATATGTATCTCTTATTATCTTTACAAGATATGTATTATGACATATGGGCTTCCAAGACAAACATGCTTTTCATGGGTGTTATGCCAAATTATGACATATGAGGTTAAAGCTATTTAATGATGATTTTTCGAGTAATGGTTATCACCAAAAGGCATATATTTAGATACTGAATGTATGTATGTATGCCAATGTAGGTTAAGGATCATACCATTTGTTTGGGTGACTACTCTATATGCCTTGGTAAAATCTTATTACTGATCCACAAAATATGTATATGCCTCATACCCCGACATGGTATTTGGAAACTTAGCAAATTGGATTGTGATCAAACTACATGGGTTCCCATGTAGATTATGTCACGTTAGCTTACAATGTATGATATTTTATGAAATAAGGTTTTGGTCACTATTTGTAAAGAGTTTTGAAAAATGCATGGCATAACGATATATAACTAAGAAACATTCAAGTCAGTTCTTGATTGTTCAGTGTCGTAAGTTTATATTAAGATCTTTAGTTTCACTAAATGATGTTGATAATCATGATGTTTCTTACATTCCTGTACTTGGATATTTTATGCTCTTGATGTATAGCACATTCATGGTTAGTTTTCCAACTTTATCAGTTATAGTTTCATTAAAAAATCAACTATTTTACATACCACACATTTCATCCAGAGACTTATTCGGCGTTGCATCATTTTATGTGAAGATTTGGAGATTAAGCCCCAAATAGAGAAAATTCATTAGCTCCACTTTCCTCAACTTAAGTGATTCCTTGTTACTCGATCCGAGGATTTAATCATATTGAGTTCATGAAAATTTAGGTGACTTATGAATATTCAATAATAAGAGAATTTCTTAGATGGTAAGTATCTTTTCCAACCCCGCGATTGTGATTTTGAGTCAACATAAGGAAAAAAGGTGGGAGCTCCTAGAGAGGGTAAAAAGGTAAGAAGATTTATCATTCACACTTTGTTTATATTTGTTTAAGTGTCCACAAGAATGGAGCAATGAATCATGCACTTCTCTTTTAGAGTTATTAAACGAGGCGATGCCCGAGTTTAACATTCTTTTGTCTTACAATAAAACCAAGTCTATGGTTTAGAATGACATTGATTATGAGAAAATTGTTGCATTGTAAAAATGATTGCATGTTATTTAGGAATGATCATAAGGATGATGATTTTTTTCATACTTTCATAGCTTCACGATATATTAAGAATCCTGAAGTTCATGGTGAGGTTGAGCCTTCTAAAAAGATCACACTGAGTTTCAGCAAAGACTTTGAGACACTTTCCATTAATTCCTAGACTCAAAAGGTTATTTATGTACTCAAAGACGCATATTCTTTGAGTTGGCATGACATAGAGCGTTCAAAAGATGGAAAATTAAGGCATACTTTTGATGGTTACTTGTCGCAACCCGAGACCACACTCTAGAGGATAGTGTCAATATCGAATCGTGGACCGGTGTACTTGACCTCTCAGAGGTCTTGTACAAGCCCTTCCGTATCATTTATCACATATAGACATATGAAAAGTAGTGCGGGATTAAAATTTTTCACACAAATATCATGAAATATCTTTTCATATTAAAAATCATAGAAACGCTAAGTCTCAACATATGCAAATCTTAGACTAATACTTGGGACGCGGCCCATACCATACGAATATAGAAATACATAGTCTATTACAATACTTTGAAATAAAAGATATATATATTTCCTAGAGTCAATTGAGGACATACTTCAACTTTGCTTGAACTACTCTTCAATCAAAGCTTTCCTTCATGATCCTTCTCACCTTCCACCTACACTTTTAGATATAACAAAATGTATGAAATTAGTACAAACACTTGTACTAAGTATCACATGATGCATAAAATCATAAAAATGGAGATTTATTAGAAACATACTCTTTTTGATAAAAACATCATACCATACGCATAAAAATAACATATAGCACCTTAGAAACACATAAGAAATTACTTAAGCAATCTATCACATTTTTATGAAATGTTACTGTAAACCCATGTCAAGTTTTACTGACTTAATTCAATGTTACAATGAAGTTTCCTAACTTCACAAGAAACACCTTATAGCATGCAATCCTCTCACTAAAAGCTATCGTATACTAAATTAAGTAAGACAAAGATACCGCCCATACACCCTCTCTAGAAAGACCTAAATTATCCTTAAGACCACCTATAATGATATATACACCAATCACATCAACATGAGATCCTCCGACCAAAGGTGATTCTAAGTTTCACTTGAGTGAGTTGTCAAGCGATCACCCATACAATACCTTTCATACACACTTAAAAGATCCTTTAGATTATCTAGGATAGAGTCATCTCAGCTTAATACAACAACAAACATATAATATGACATTCCTCCTTCCAAAGGTTATCAAAAGACTTACTTAAGTAAATCAAGAAGACAATGTCCATGATTGACCTCTTCAAGATTACCTAAATAATCCTTAAGTATACCTTAGCTTATATCATGTCTACTTAATCATCCATCTTCCCTAACTAGAGTCAATCTTAAGACTTATCTAGGTAAGATACGAAGTGACCATTCCTATGCCCCCTTCACATCTTAACTAGACAACCCTTAACTACTCTAGGTAAGTACTTATTCAAAACTGATTTCTAACTTAATTCATTACATTCCTTAGTTCATTAGTTCATTTAAGAGACATCCATCACATAAAGGAAATTCAAGTAATGGTCTTCGACAAGACCTAGGGACTCTCACTAACATCTTCAAAGCCTATTGTGCAATGTCTAGATAGCGTCCCACACCACCACCTAAACTTCATAGAACTTCTCCAATTCTAGTAGGTATCCTATATGATGAGAATAGACAATAACCAACATAGAACAGGGTAGCAAATCATGGAATCCGGAGTTGTAACCTACTCCGATGGAGGGTGTTCTACTTGTCCATGGTAGAACATGGACACATTCCATGTAGGCACATGGTTAAGGAATATGAAGAGCTTTCCTTATTGTAACATCCCCTAGTCAAAATAGACCAAAATTTACTTTTTTTCAGATAAATTTACAAGTGCAATTAACAGTGGCATCGACGGTCTGTAGGAGAGACAACGGTCTGTCCTGGATCAGAAAATCCAAAAAATTCAGTCGGGAAAAATTGGCTAAGTCTTGATCGACGGACGGACCGACGGTTCGTAGGTCAGACGATAGTACGTAGTCGATGACCATCGATTGAGATACCCATTCACCCACTCTCTGACAAGAGCTACGGATGACCATCATGGTCCGTAGGTGGAAAATTTGCATATAGTTAAGGGGAAATATTGTTGGGTCAACTTAAATTGGTCACAACTCTTAACACAAAGTGAATTAGGTACCATAACCTACCCACTAATAGATAATTGAATTATATTTCTATAGACACCGTTCTTGCTAAAGTCAGATATCCGAGTAAAACATTATGCCCATTTTAGTAAAGGTTTGTCGAAAAAGCCCTGACGACGGAGCCAATGATGGGGCGTCGGGCAAACGACGGACCGTTAGTCCTGGCCGTCGTTTGGCCCGACAACAACTTCCCCAGGGGTCTTTTGGACCTTTTGCACTTTGTTTAAACCCTAAATTACGTATTTTTGACCCTAAAACATATCCAAGTCAAATCATTAAGTCAAAACCTAGAAAATTAGAAGTAAGAGAGGAGAAAAAGCTCAAGACCCTAGATCAAGAAACAAGATCCAGCAGTTCGAGCCCTGAAAATTAAGTATTTTTCCGTGGATTTCATCACCAGGTATGTGGGACTTCACTAGTGGGTTCCTTTCACCCGTTGGGTCCCTAGTTTTTCAGTCAGATTCTTGATTCTCTTATCATGATTAAACCTAGGTTTTCTAGAACTTTGTTAGTACTTCATGAATTATTAAATATATGTTCCAAATAAGATTATTATGTTATTACTCAAAATTATCGCATGAATTTATGAACCTTAGCTTTGTATTTCTTCAGTTATTGCATTACCAATGCTAGATCGGATGTTTCAGACACTTCGGATATACATGCCTTAATTATAAATGCACAATTACATTAATTTTTGCATTCTCAGTTTGCATGTTCAGTTTCGAGCTATCCAGTATTTACAGAAACTCAGACATAATCACTAAATTTACAGAATTCATTGGGAGTAGCATAAAACCGAGTTGGACTAGGGTTCAGCGTACCCAATTAGTCCCAGAACTACTAGCCAAGTAGGTTGTGAGTCACCTCTGTGGGAAATCAATTTAGTGATCACGCCAGCATGCCTTTATACC
This sequence comes from Solanum habrochaites, assembly GCA_027704765.1. Taxonomy (NCBI): domain Eukaryota; kingdom Viridiplantae; phylum Streptophyta; class Magnoliopsida; order Solanales; family Solanaceae; genus Solanum; species Solanum habrochaites. The sequence goes on from JAKWJA010002491.1 coordinate 22,491,385, forward strand.
TTTGGAAGGGTATATTGGGTCCTCCCAATAGGTCGTATACATCGAACTCCACATTTAGCTCATGTGGTTTTATTATCAGTTATTAGTAGCTCCCATAGTTTAGTAAGACTCTCTGCATTGACCATTTATCAGTATATTCAATATTCAGTTTCAGTATGTTATAAATTGGTCATTGCATCTAGTTAGCTGACAAATAAGCCTATCATGTTCAAATTATTATACTTTCTTTTATGCTTGTTCAGTTATGTTTTGATTCAGCTTTACTCTATCCTACATGCTCAGAACCTTTCAAATAGTGACACATATGTGTGATATACCGTGGTTTCACGGTATAATTAATACTTTTTCCTTAAGTTTAGTGTGTCCGAAAGCCTTTTTTGTGCTAATTTTGATATAAGTTTCTCTTTGTTTTCAGGAAATCTGTCTAGAGCTGAAAGCGGAGATTTTGATCAAAAAATGCAGAAGAGACCACCTACGGAGCTTATGACGGTCCGTCGTGCCTGTGACGGTCCGTAGGTGGCAGCGTAGAGAAGCTGCTGAAGGTAGATGGGGAAGTCTGACCAAGTGTGGGATTACGAAGTTTGTGACGGTCCATCATGGCTATAACGGTCCGTCCTGTAGGTTCGTCATGAAGATCAGAGAAGTGATCCCAGTACCCAGATTTCAAGAGTTGAAGTATTTTGAAACGAAGACCCTCGACGGACCGTTGTGCCTATGACGGTCCGTCACACTTGCCGTCGAGGGAAATGAAGAAAGCAGCAAAAGAAATTGCACCAAGTATGGGACGACGGAGTTCACGATGGTCCGTTGTGACCACGACGATCCGTCGCCTGGTCTATCGACCCAGTCGCGTTTTGGCAGATTTCCAGTAATTAGAATCCTTGTGTAATTAGGTTTTTATTTTTTATTAATTGTTTGAAAAACCTCGTTTTTGAGGTTAGACTGTGGGAGATTAGACATCATATTATTAGACTTTGTGTATTAGTGTTTGATTTTTGGAGATTCTTACAAGTGATTTTTGGTGATTAATCAAGCAAATTTTCGGACTTTATTCTTTCTCATTGAAGTAAGTACATGAATTCTTGTTTAACATATTTGAATATTGTGTTTATGGCTATGAGGAACTAAACTCCATAACTAGGGTTGTGGGAACCATAGGCAAATAATGATATGGATACTACAATCGCGACAACAACTTCAACAGGGGTAACTATGGAAATAGAAACAATAGGAATGGACCCTATGTTCCTCCTCAAAATCGTGAAGTTACTCCTAGGGATGGTGGAGGTAGTATGTCGCAAGTTGAGGATATGTTGCATAAAATGATGAGGAGGTTCGATGCTAGTGATGAGCACAATAAAGAGTTGAGGAATGATTTAGCGGGTATTGGGCAAAAAGTTGATACACATGCAATATCGATTAAGCAATTTGAGTTACAATCGACCCAATTATCTGCAACTGTGAATACACGGCAACCGGGCACTCTTCCTAGCAACACTGTCCAAAATCCGAAAAATGATGGACATTGTATGGCAATTGCTACTTGCGGTGGCAAGCAAACCATTGACCCACCTATGCCATCTAATGAGAATGAGGTGACAAAAGATACTGATAAAGTGGTAAATGTTGATGCTGATTTAGAGGAAAACATTGCAAAAGACACTGAAGTGCCTAAAAAGGTAACTCCCATGCCTAGGCCACCACTCCCATTTCCTCAAAGATTAGTGAAAAAGACAAAGGATGGCAAATATCGGCGTTTTATAACAACGTTGAAGCAACTTTCTATCAATGTCCCTTTGGTAGAAGATTTAGAACAAATGCCCGGTTACGCCAAGTTTATGAAAGATTTGGTCACAAAGAAAAGATCGGTTACTTTTGAGGATGATGATAAAATGCAGCATTGTAGTGCTATTGCTACAAGATATTTGGTCTAAAAGAAAGAAGATCTGGGTGCATTCACTATTCCTCGTACAATCGGGCTATTACATTTTGCGAAAGCATTATGTGATCTGGGGGCAAGCATAAATCTCATGCCCCTCTCGATTTACAAGAAGTTGGGTTTGGGTGACCCAAAGCCCACTGCGATGCGGCTACTGATGGCTGATCGAACTGTAAAACGGCCCATAGGGATACTTCATGATGTGCTAGTAAAAGTGGAGTCATTAATCTTTCCAGCTGATTTTGTTATTCTTGATTGTGAGGTTGATTTTGAAGTGCCTATTATCCTTGGGAGGCCATTCCTAGCTACGGGAAGAGCCTTAGTAGACATGGAAAAGGGGCAGATGAAATTTTGGTTGAACAATGAGGAAGTGACCTTTAATATTTGTAGGTCCATGAGGCAGAGTGGTGAGCTCCAATCGGCATCTGCTATATCCTACAACATGGGTGAGACATTTGATACACAAATAGAAGAACGTCTAGGTGTCGAAGCACTAGCGGCAGTGATAATGAACTTTGATAGCGATTGCATTGAAGAGTATGAGTCATTAGTCGCGGATCTTGACCAAGGTGATGTTCGTTTTAAACCGAAGAAATTTGAGCTTGATATGAAGAATCACGAGTCCCCACCCGCTAAACCATCTATAGAGGAAGCTCCAAAATTAGAACTAAAAGCTCTCCCACCTCATCTCAGGTATGAATTCTTAGGAAAGGGTGACACTTTGCCGGTAATCATTGCATCAGACCTGGATGAACAACAGGTTCAGAGTTTGGTGAAGGTACTAAAAAGGTTCAAAAGAGATATTGGGTGGACCATTGCGGACATTATTGGGATCCCTCCTGGTATTTGCTCTCATAAAATCCAACTCATGCCTGATCATAAGCCGAGTATTGAGCACCAGAGACGCTTGAATCCTCCTATGAAAGAGGTTGTGAAGAAGGAAATCATCAAGTGGTTGGATGCTGGAGTAATCTATCCAATCGGCGATAGTAGTTGGGTATGCCCGATTCAGTGTGTACCTAAGAAAGGGGGAATAACTGTGGTCCCCAACGAAAAGAATGAACTTGTTCCAATGAGACCGGTTACTGGATGGAGGGTGTGTATGGATTACCGTAAACTGAACTCATGGACTGAAAAAGACCATTTTCCTATGCCCTTCATGGATCAGATGTTGGATAGACTTGCTGGAAAAGGGTGGTATTGTTTTCTTGATGGGTATTCGGGGTATAATCAGATTTCTATTGCACCAGAAGATCAAGAGAAAACCACTTTCACTTGTCCATATGGGACTTTTGCGTTCAGAAGAATGCCGTTTGGGTTGTGCAATGCACCCGCAACCTTTCAGAGATGTATGATGTCAATATTTTATGACATGGTGGAGGATACTATAGAAGTTTTTATGGATGATTTTTCTATAGTTGGTGATTCATTCGAGCGGTGTTTGACCAATTTATCTGAGGTTCTTAAGAGATGTGAAGACTGCAATTTGGTACTAAACTGGGAAAAGTGTCATTTCATGGTGAAAGAGGGTATTGTGTTGGGTCATCGCATTTCAGAAAAGGGCATAGAGGTAGATCGAGCTAAAGTTGAGGTAATAGAGAGACTTCCCCCACCGATCTCTGTGAAAGGTGTGAGAAGCTTTCTTGGGCATGCAGGTTTTTACCGGAGATTCATCAAAGACTTTTCAAATATTGCACACCCATTGTACAAATTGCTGGAGAAAGAATGTAAATTTTGTTTTGATGAATCCTGTCTTAAAGCATTCGGTGAGCTAAAAGAAAAGTTAGTGTCTGCGCCTATCATTATTTCTCCGGATTGGAACAGTCCATTTGAGGTAATGTGCGATGCTAGTGGGGTGGCTCTTGGTGTAATATTAGTACAGAGAAGAAACAAAATCCTTCACCCAATTTACTATGCTAGTAAAGCCCTAAATGAAGCTCAGAAGAACTACACAGTGACTGAGCAAGAACTCCTCGCAGTAGTCTTTACTTTTGAGAAATTTTGCTCCTATTTGCTAGGTACTAGAGTTATAGTGCATACTGACCATTCAGCATTGAGATATTTGATGGCGAAAAAGGATGCAAAACTAAGGCTGATTCGTTGGGTATTTCTGCTGCAAGAATTTGACTTTGAAGTGCTGGATAGAAAAGGGACTGAAAATCAAGTTGCTGATCATTTGTCTCGTCTAGAGGATGAAGCTATGAGAGAGTTAGGGGATAAGACTGACATTGATGATACTTTCCCCGATGAACATGTATTGGCTGCTTCACAGGACTTGATTCCACGGTTCGCAGATTTTGCGAACTATCTGGCTAGTGATATTGTTCCATCAGACTTGTCCTTTCATCAAAGGAAAAAGTTCATGTACGATGTGAAAAAGTTCTTTTGGGATGAACCATACTTGTATAGGAGTTGTGCCGACGCGCTTATTCGGCGTTGTGTGCCAGAATGTGAAATGTTGAGTGTGTTGGAGGCATGCCATTCTTCACCTGTTGGCGGACATCACAGTGGTATCCGAACCACTCACAAGATATTGCAATGTGGTTACTATTGGACAACTCTTCATCAAGATGCTCATGGATTTGCTAAAGCATGTGACAAATGTCAACGAGATGGTGGTATTTCAAGAAAGCAAGAGCTCCCTCTAAACCCCATTCTTGTTATTGGGTTATTTGATGTGTGGGGTATTGACTTTATGGGCCCTTTCGTGAGTTCTCATGGGATGAAGTACATTCTTGTAGCAGTTGATTATGTATCTAAATGGGTCGAAGCCATAGCCCTCGCAAACAATGAAGGGAAGAGTGTCACTGCATTCTTGAAAAAGAATATATTCTCCCGTTTTGGCACCCCAAGGGCCATTATTAGTGATGGGGGCTCCCACTTCTGCAACAGATTGTTCAAGGGGTTATTGGAGAAATACGGTGTTCGCCATAATGTGGCCACTCCTTACCACCCTCAAACTAGTGGGCAAGTTGAAGTATCAAATCGGGAGATCAAACAGATATTGTCCAAAACAGTGAATGCTAGTAGAACGGATTGGTCAGGGAGGCTTGATGATGCTCTTTGGGCCTACCGGACAACATATAAGACTCCCATAGGTATGTCTCCATACCAACTTGTATATGGGAAAGCTTGTCATCTTCCGGTTGAGTTAGAGCATAAAGCCATGTGGGCTATGAAGAAGTTAAAAATGGATTGGAGCGAAGCTGCAGAGCAACGGTTAAATGGGTTGAATGAACTTGATGATTTCTCTTGAAAGCCTATGAAATCTCAGCCCTATGTAAAGAAAAGATGAAGAAGTATCATGACAATAAAATTGAAAAATGAGATTTTATGGTCGGGGATTTGGTGCTTCTATTCAATTCCAGATTGCGCTTGTTTCCAGGCAAACTCAAGTCCAAATGGACTGGTCCTTACACGGTTACCCAACTATTCCCTCATGGAGCAGTTGAGTTGGAAACTAAGGAGGGTGTGCGGTTCAAGGTGAATGGACAGCGCATAAAAATCTATCTCGGGCATGCTGAATTGGTGAATGAAGTGGTCGAGGCATACCATTTTGATGAAGTCTGAGTAATCAAGTGGCCCCAGTCGTGCCGCGACATTAAATCAGGCGCTTGTTGGGAGGCAACCCAATACTTATTGTATTTTTAATAATGGTAGCATTTTTCTATTAATGGGTTTTAAATTTGCAGGCACATAACCAGGAAATTCAGCAGAAAACTACTCCGCAGCAGCCACTGACGGATACATCGACGGACCGTTGCGCATGCGACGGACCGTCGTATGCATCTATCACACCAGGTACGTTTTTCTGTCATTTTGAAATTAGGGCACACACGACGGAACCTACGACGGGTCTTCGCCAGTGCGACGGACCGTCGTCGGGGAACCGTCGCGTGATTAATGAATTCTACCCGACCCGACCCGGCTGGACCCTTTTCAAAATCTGACCGTTTATACTCCCCACCCCTCCATATTTCACCCCATTACTTCCTTATTCCCCTCATCTCCCCTCTCTTTTCAACTTCCACACTTCCCCTCACTGATCATTGCTCCCAAAATCCTCTTAAGCCTTATACTTATCATCCACTAGTCAGTGCTGCTGCTGTAAGTGTCTACCTTGCCAACTGAATCATTCTCCATTTGTTTTTCTCCATTTCCAAGGTATGTGTCTCTAAATTTATACTCATTTATTTTGCATTTTTGTTTTGTAGTTAGTATTAGCTTAGTTCTTAGTCGTATACTGTTTCCTTTATATGCTTATGTCTAAACCTAGGCTCAAATGTTCGAATGTGCAGTGTTGATAACCCTAGGCATAGGTGATTTTGCATTGGTAGTTTCCTAGGTAGTTGGGATAGACACATATAGGTCCACAACACTACAAGACCATGTGGGTTCATCGGGGATGCATAGGGTACCCCCATTTCTAACACTGCTACTCAGAACGAGACCCCGATGACGGACAGTCGCACACACGACGGACCGTCATAGGGTCCGTGTCAAAAGCCCTAGCACCCTGTTCCAACGATGCCTGTGACGGACCATTGTCTTCACGACGGTCCGACCTACACAACCATTCTGGTTGTCAGAGACCCTGTTTCTAAGGGTCTCTCAAAATTTTCTAAGTGTCCTACGACGGACCGTCATACCCACGACGGTCCGTCCTGCACGACCGTCATGATGGTCAGAGACCCCTCTGATAAGGGTCTCCCAACATTTCCCAAGTGTCCTACGACGAACTCTTACAACGGACCGTCGTACCATCGACGGTCCGTCCTGCTTGACCGTCATGATGGTCAGAGACCCCTCCTTCAGGGTCCTTTATATATACATAGACCAAGTACAACACGACGGACCTCATGACGGTCCATCATATCCACGACGAGCCGTCATCTAGCCCGTCGTGTGATACAATTTCCCTATCACTAACAAACTATTTTAAATGTTTTATGTCGTATGGGCTTGCCTGTCTTGTTTGCCACTACTAGTACTAATAGTGATCCTTTGCAGGTACTATCTACTATGGCACCCAAGCAAGACCGAACCTACGCACGCGGGCGATCCAAGTCTGTTGCCCCGTCTGCACGCTTGATCATCGGCTCTGATGATGAGCGGGACCCTGAATATGTGCCCCCAGGCACTTCCGCACCTTTCCGTGCTGCACGTGCTCTCAGAGCCACACCCAAGACGGTGGCGTCCGGCGTAGTCACTGCCTCCCAGTCTGATGAGGAGCGTACACTGACCGGCACACCCTCTGGGTCAGCCACAAATGAGGAAGGAGCGTCTGGCTCCTTAGGAGTATCATGGTCCGAGGAAGCTTCCAGCTGTGCTGAGGTTCCCGCACCCGCCACTGCTGTAGCGTCGGCCTCGTCTGATGAGGCTAACAGTTCAGACTCTACATCCGGCGCACCAACCCAGGTCCCCACCCTAGCCTCTGCCCAGCCAAACCGGTGGTGTGTCGAAGGCCAGTTTCAAGTTTACTCTGACGCCAAATTCCTGACTGATAAAGGAGTAATGACTCGAACACTCACCTTGGAGCGGCGGGTACTTACAGGGAGTCTCCCATCGATGCCAGAGATCCACAACCTATTCACCAGGCATCGCTTAGAGTGGACAGCATGTCCGTTGGGACGATACAGCGAGGAAATGGTCTGAGAGTTCTACGCATCCTACGTAGCGACTCTCCGATCATAGATCGATAGGCGGGCTGCTCCTGCTAAAAAGGCCCCACTGGAGCAGGTTCGAGTCCGGGGCGTGCAGGTTGATATTTCCCTGCCAGCTATCCACCGGTTCTTATAGGGCGAGAGTGCAGATGCTACGCGGACTCCCCACACTGCCGAGTTTGACTACCGCTGGTAGATAGTGAAGGATGGCCAGTTTTTGCGCGAGCAGGCAGTGAGAGAGACCACCAAGAGGTGGATGGCCCTGCACCTATCAGTCGACGGAGAGGGTGCAGATTGGGTCACTGAGCCGAAGGGGGCCATCAAGAAGGCCAACCTCACGTTCGTCGCGAAGTTCTTGTGGCTGCTCGTCCTTCACTTCCTTTACCCCACAGCTGCTGATAACATCGTCACCTGGGATCGAGCAGTGTTGATGGCGGCGATGATATCCAGATTTGAGGTCGACTTTGCATGGCTTCTCCAGGCAGTCATGCACGAGAGGGCATTCAAGGTCACTACTACCTACCCCTTCCCGTGTATGATTTTTGCCCTTTGCAGGACCGCAGGTGTGCCCATATGGCACATAGATCAGTTGAAGACCCCGCAAGGCACCGTTGACGTCGGCCTCATCAGAGACGAGGATAATAAGTTGGCCCCACGTCGACGGCCCCGTCCAGAGCTGCCACCACTTGCTGATGATCTTGCGGATACGGTGGCCCAGGCCCGCACCGCTACACAGGCGTCCACTGACACTACCCCGGTCGAGTCTATCCCGGGTAGTAGCCCAGCCCCGAGCTCCTCTCGCAGAGCCCCTCTACCGACACTGGTCCCGCTTGCTAGGGTCCAAAAACTGGAGGCAAAAATGGCCACTCTGCTGCATCATATCCAGCCGTGGATGCAGAAGTCGATTACTGAGTCTGAGGCGCGTCTAGAGAAGAAGATGCAGCAGTTTACCGAGCGGAAGATTGCTGAGGTTAACCAGCGCCTAGATGCATTTGAGTTGAGAGTGTTAGCCCGCCCAGCCCCTCCGGTAGATGTGTCGACTCTTCAGGCTGCAATCGACAGTATTCGTGCAGACATCGACACGATCCTAGAGGCGAGAGTGCCGGAGCCTGTCGAGCCATTTGAGGACACTGTATTTGCGGCCCTATTTGCTTCTTCAGAAATTCCCCCACCTTCCCCTCGAGAGTGTGCCAAGAGGCGTAGGGGTCGATCAGAGGATGATGCGCGAGCAAGGAAGAAGGAGCACCGAGAGATGGAGTCCGCGAGGAGAGCCTCACTTGCTGAGGCGGAGGCACACCAAATCAGAGCATCGCAGATAGCGGCTGGGGCGTCTAGCTCCCGCACTGTAGAGACAGCAGGAGGCACTACTGATGGTGCGGTTGTGGCTGAGGACATCACTGAGGGTGTCCAGATTGCTGAGGACACCACTGAGGGTGTCCAGATTGCACAGGATGTGGGTTCCGGGAAACCGGACCCACCAACTTGCTGATCGACGGCGCTATGCGCCACAGGTTTGCTTCACCTACCCCTCTAATCTTTAGATTATTTTTATGCATTGGGGACAATTGCATGTTTTTTTGTTGGGGGTGGGGTAAATGGAAAGTGAGTGTTAGGGTGAAGTCTGAGTAGCCCAAGTCACTGTCCTCTTTTGGGGTTTTCTTGCCTGTGTTCTTTTTCCCCAAAAGACTGATTACTTTTTCTGTTGAACCGGCACGTTATATCTTTTGTACATAGTTTAACTATGAAGCACGATGGCTAAAATGATATCCTGATAAAACTGGAAAATGATGCATGACTAGGCGTAGTAACTGATAATAGTGTGGCTCTAAACATGAAATAGAGTTACACCATTGCATTACCCTAAATCTTCAAGTCGAACTAGGTGTCTGATAATCTGGTATAGTGATGAGATGTCAAGTGAGTGTGAGGAAATTTGAATAGTCCACTACTTGTATTGAGCTAGAACTTGCCTGGTTAGTCCTGCTAAAAGTAAGCTGTAACAGACAATTAGGAAAGGATCATAGGCCCTTATTCAAGATAGCCCATTTCTAGCCGAAATAAAAGAAACCAAATGAAAGTTATCCTACTTTGATCCAAATAATTTGAGCTTAAAATTAGATCTTTCTTTTTCACCCCAACTGATCTTTTCTGGGAACAATATGTTGGCCCTGGTCCCTCCGTGGACATGTTCACCTCAGCTTATGCCAAAAGCATAAGTTGAGGGTGGCTAATGCATAAACAACCTTCGTTATGGCCCTGACCCGACTTTGGGTATTGTGTACCTTGACTCATGGCAAAGCCATGAGTTGAGGGTGGCTGTTTTGAGGAATGCTCTGGAAAGTGGGGTTGAAAGAATAAAGAGAGAGAAAGAACAAAGAGAGAGAAAGAACAAAAGTAAAGTGACTCAAGAACTCTTTGAAAGAAAAGGAAAGAAAAAGAGAAATATTCAAGAATTACAAACAAGAAAAGAAAAGAGTCACTTACACAAATAAAGAAAGAAGGGAAAATAACAAGGTGAAAGAATGGGAGAACTGGGCGAGATAAAGTGATAGAAAGTGGAAGGTTTAGCCGATATGTCAAGGAGGGAAAAAAGTCACTAAAATATACCTAAATACACCCTACCTGACTCTGATCCTACGTTACAAGCTAAAAAAGTCCTATCGAGATCCTAAGGGTTGTATAGCGAACTTAAGGCAGTGAAAATAAGGGCAAGCTTATGGCAATAGGTATGAATGAGTGTGACTTTGTTCTGAGAGCGAGTGTTGAAATGTAATCCTTATACTCAAACTAAAATCATTGTGTGAAAAATGAGGATTTTGTTCTAAAGTGAGGACACTAGTTGCAATACCGGAATTGTTAGCACCTCGGTGAGAAATTGAAGAGGATAGTTGTTAGTGCATGGTGAGTGTGTGTCATGTTCGAATCCCACAAAATTCAAGCCTAATAGTGATAGCATGCATCGATTTGATGAGATTAATCGGGATTCATAGCCAAATGATTGCAAAGGATAAAACATAAATACTATTGTACAAAGATTGTGTAGTGAGTCATAGTGCGTCGCTTGAGGACAAACAACGAATTTAAGTTGAGGGTGTTGATATACCGTGGTTTCACGGTATAATTAATACTTTTTCCTTAAGTTTAGTGTGTCCGAAAGCCTTTTTTGTGCTAATTTTGATATAAGTTTCTCTTTGTTTTGCAGGAAATCTGTCCAGAGCTGAAAGCGGAGATTTTAAGTGAAAAAATGCAGAAGAGACCACCTACGGAGCTTATGACAGTCCGTCGTGCCTGTGACGGTCCGTAGGTCGCAGCGTAGAGAAGCTGCTGAAGGAAGATGGGGAAGTCTGACCAAGTGTGGGATTACAAAGTTTGTGACGGTCCGTCATGGCTATGACGGTTCGTCGTGAAGATCAGAGAAGTGATCCCAGTACCCAGATTCCAAGAGTTGAAGTATTTTGTAACGAAGACCCTCGACGGACCGTTGTGCCTATGACGGTCCGTCACACTTGCCGTCGAGGGGAATGAAGAAAGCAGCAAAAGAAATTGCACCAAGTATGGGACGACGGAGTCCACGACGGTCCGTCGCGTGGTCCGTCGACCCAGCCGCGTTTTGGCAGATTTTCAGTAATTAGAATCCTTGTGTAATTAGGTTTTTATTTTTTATAAATAGTTCGAAAAACCTCATTTTTGAGGTTAGACTCTGGGAGATTAAACATCATATTATTAGACTTTGTGTATTAGTGTTTGATTTTTGGAGATTCTTACAAGTGATTTTTGGTGATTAATCAAGCAAATTTTCGGACTTTATTCTTTCTCATTGAAGTAAGTACATGAATTCTTGTTTAACATATTTGAATATTGTGTTTATGGCTATGAGGAACTAAACTCCATAACTAGGGTTGTGGGAACCATAGGCAAATAATGAGATAAACCCTAGCTAAAATAACAATTCTAGAATAGTGTCTTGCATGTATTAATAATTCTTTCGCTTAGAAGTCTTTTTAACGGATGATCAACGTTAGAACTCGCCTTAATGCTACTTGCCGGACCAAGGAGGCAGATAATAAGAAAAGAATTATTAACATAGATTTAGTGTATACTATCTAATAGGCTAGTATTGATTGGTACGAGGTAATTACTTAGTCAAATATCGAATACGATGCTTAATATGAGGTAAAGATAAGGGTTAGGAAAGCAACACACGTAGCCGGACCAAGGTGCGGAGTGAGATTTTCTAGATGCAGGACCAAGGATTTAGAAATACATAACTTATCACTTTGCATGCAAGATACTAGGAAAGAATTGTTATAGTTAGAATTATTAAGTTATGAACCTGTGGGGAACATGTAAACCCTAGTTACTTTGATTAATTGATTAAAACCCAAAATTAAAAGCTGTTAAGTGTCTCTTTCAAGTTCGTTGTTTATTTTCACTTATTTAGAGATAGAACCCCCCTTTTTATGTTTTTACTTTCTAAGGAAGTCATCAACCGAACAATAGTAATAACAAGTTGAAGTTAAGTCTAGACTATTTTCCTCGTGGGAACGATCCCAACCTCACTAGTTGGGTTATTTACTTGACGCGACCGCTTTACTTCTCATTTGAGAAGTAAGTTTGAGCGTATCAATGTGCACTACATCTAACGTAGGTTTAGGTTCTCAACATTCTGATCATGCATAGATTGATTTCCCAATCTTCAGTTAAATAGATTTAGTCGTAAGTCCTCATTCTCCAAGGACAAAAGTCATGAGTTTCATTTTAGTCTTTTATCATTTAGTTTTAGTTTTTGCTAGATTTAGCTGGGGCCTATCCCACTATTTATAGTCAAGTTTAGAGGCTATTTTCAGACATAGTTAGTTTCATCTTAGTATTGAGTTAATATTTCTTTTGTATTAAACTCATCGATTTTTTTCATATATCTCAGTTTTAGTATATGGGTATTCCCCATATTTTCATTATAATTTTTAATTTAGCTTCCGCATCAGTTTATTCTGTTAAGTATGCTCATGATCATGCCAGCAGGGTTAGCTTGCTATCAGTTGTGGTCCTAGGTTCCGTGGCCGCGTCTCTGGGGTAGCTCGGGGAATTTAGATTACTCCTTATGAGGATTTATATGGGCGTAGATGTAGATCTCCTGTTGGTTGGTTTGAAGTAAGTAAAGCAGCTTTTATAGGTCCAGATTCAGTCCTTTATTCTATGGAGAAAGTGCATATCATTATAGATAGACTTAAGAGAGCCCAAGGTCGTCAAAAATCTTATGAAGATGTAAGGAGAACAGAATTAGAGTTCCAAGTTGATGATTGGGTTTTTCTTAAAGTCTAACCTATGAAAGGGGTGATGAGATTTGGAAAGAAAGGGAAGATCATCCTTAGATATATAGGCCCTTACAAGATATTGAAAAGGGTTTCGAAGAGGGAATATGAGTTAGAGTTTCCAGCAGAATTAGCAGCAGTGCATCCAGTCTACCACATCTTAGTCTTGAAGAAGTGTGTGGGTGATCCAGCCTCTTGAAGATAGTCTTTCTTATGAGGATTTACCAGTTGAGATTCTTTAGTGTAAGGTCAGAAGATTGAGAAACAAATAAGTCGCTTCAGTTAAGGTTTTCTGGAGAAGTCAGTCCGCAGAGGGAGCTACTTGGGAAGCAGAAGCAACCATGAAAGCCAAGTATCCTCACATATTTCCTTCCGATTTGACTCTAGCTTGAGGTAATAGTTCCTCTAAAGTTTTGCAGTCATTCATGCATAAATTCAGTCATAGAATCATGTTCCCTCAATTTGTACTTTCATTTTTCAGCGTATTTGCATGAACTAAGAACTCAATTCAGTCAGAAACTCACTTCTCAGTGTTTAGTACTGGGGTTTGCAACTCTCTCCCTCTATTTTTGCTAGTTTAGTCTTCATTCGAGGATGAATGTTCCCAAGGGGGAGATAATGCAACACATCGTAGCCAAAATAGACAAAAATTAGTTTTTTTCCAGAAAAATCTGCAGGTGCAACAAACAGTGGCATCGACGGTCCGTACTGCAAAACCGTCGATGGGATCAAAAACTCCTACAAATTTAGCTGGGAAAACTTGCCTAAGTCTTGATCGATTGACAAATCAATGGTCCTTAGGTCAGACGACGGTACGTAGTCCATGACCGTCGATCAAGACCCCATTCACTCACTTTCTGACAAGAGCTACTGATGACTAGCACGGTCCGTAGGTGGAAATTTTGAAGACAGTTAAGGGGAAATGCTTTTGGTTCAACTTCAAATGGTCACAACTCTTATCACAAAGTTAAATAGGTGTCCCATGACCTACCGACATATAGATAATTGAATTATCTTTCTATATCCACTGACCTTACTAAAATGAGATCTCCGAGTAAAACGTTATGAACATTTTAGTAAAGTCTTGTCGAAGTGGCCCTGATGATGGGCCCAACGACGGTGCATCAGGAAGATGACCAACCGTCAGTCCTGGCCGTCGTTTAGCCCGACAACAACTTTCCCAGGGGTCTTTTGGACCTTTCCCACTCCGCTTAAACTCTAAGTTACATCTTTTTGACCGTAAATCATCATATTTTAGTCAGTTTAAGCCTCGAAACATAATTAAAACATATCCAAGTCAAATCATTAAATCAAAACCTAGAAAATTAGAAGCAAGAGAGGAGAAAAAGATCAAGAACGCTAGTTCAAGAATGCCACAAGCTCCTTCAGTTCCAGCCCCTAAACTTAAGTATTTTCCATGGATTTCATCACCAGGTATGTCGGATTTCACTAGTGGGTTCCTTTCACCTATTGGGTCCCTATTTTTTCAGTCAGATTTTTGATTCTTTTATCGTGATTAAACCTATGGTTTCTAGAACTTTGTTAGAATTTCATGAATTTATTAAATATATGTTCCAAATTAGATTACCATGTTATTACTCAGAATTATTGCATGAATTTCAGAACCCTAGCTTTGTATTTCTTTAGTTCTTGAATTATACATGCTAGGTCAGATATTTCAGACACTTCAGATGTACATTCCTAAGTTATAAATGCATAATTACCAGATTAATTGTTACATTCTCAGTTTGCATTTTCAGTTTTGAGCTATCCAGTATTTACAAAAACTCAGACATATTCAGTAAATTTATAGAATTCATTGGGAGTAGCATAATACCGAGTTGGATTAGGGTTCAACATACCCAATTAGTCCCAGAACTACTAGCCAAGTAGGTTGTAAGTCCCCTCTATGGGTAATCAGTTTAGTGATTACGCCAACATGCCTTTATACCTTTGGCAGGGTATATTAGATCCTCTTGATGGGGCGTATACACCGGACTCCACATTTAGCTCATGCGGTTTTATTATCGGTTATTAGTATCGCCCATGAAAGCCAAGTATCCTCACCTCTTTCCTTCCGATTCCACTCTAGCTTGAGGTAATAGTTCCTCTTCAGTTTTCCAGTCATTCATGCATAAATTTAGTTTTAGAATTATGTTCCCTCAGTTTGTACTTTCATTTTAAGTGGATTCTCATGTACTTGGAACTTAAATCAGTCCGAAACTCAGTTCTTAGTGTTTAGTAGTGGGGTTTGCAACTCTCTCTCTCTATGTCAGCTAGTTTAGTCTTCATTCGAGGACGAATGTTCCCAAGGGGGGATATAATGTGAAACCTCATAGCCAAAATAGACCAATAATCAATTTTTTTTTCAAAAAAATCTGTAAGTGAAACCAATGGTGGCATTGCGATCCGTAGGACAGACAACAGTCCGTCTTGCACAACCGTCGATGGGATCAGAAACTCCCTAAAATTTAGCCGGGAAAAAATGTCTAAGTCTTGATCGACGGACAAAATGACGGTCCGTAGGTCAGAAGATGGTCCATAGTCTGTGACCGTCGATCGAGACCCCATTCACCCAGTCTTTGACAATATCATCAGATGACCAGTCTGGTCTGTAGGTGGACCTACGGAGGTTTGACCGTAGGTTGAAAATTTGCAGATAGTTAAGGGGAAATATAGTTGGATAAACTTCAAATGGTCTTAACTATTAGCACAAAGTGAATTAGGTGTTCCATAACCTACCCACAGATAAATAATTAAATTATCTTTCTATAGACTTTGACCTTTCTAAAATTCGATCTCCGAGTAAAACTTTATGCCCATTTTAGTAAAGGCTTGTCGAACAGGCCCTGATGACGGACCCAAGATGGGGCATAGGGTAGACGACGAACCGTCAGTCCTGGCCGTCGTTTGGCCTGACAACAACTTTCCCAGGGGTCTTTTGGACCTTTCCCACTCTGTTCAAACCCTAAGTTATATCTTTTTGATCCCAAATCATCATATTTTTGTCAGTTTAAGCCTAGAAACATAATTAAAACATATCCAGGTCAAATCATTAAATCAAAATCTAGAAAATTAGAAGCAAGAGAGGAGAAAAAGATCTAGAACTCTAGTTCAACAATGCCACAAGCTCCATCAGTTCCAGCCCCTAATATTAAGTATTTTTCTGTGGATTTCATCACCAAGTATGTCGGATTTCACTAGTTGGTTCCTTTCACCCATTGGGTCCCTAGTTTTTCAGTCTGATTGTTGATTCTCTTATCATGATTAAACCTAGGGTTTCTAGAACTTTGTTAGAACTTCATGAATTTATTAAATATATGTTCCAAATCAGATTATCATGTTATTACTTAAAATTATCGCATGAATTTCAGAACCCTACCTTTGTATTTCTTTAGTTCTTGAATTACACATGCTAGGTCAGATATTTTAGATAGTTCAGAATAATTGTTCCATTCTTAGTTTGCATTTTCCATTTTGAGCTATCTAGTTTTTATAGAAACTCACACATAATCAGTAAATTTACAGAATTCATTGGGAGTACCATAATATCGAGTTGGACTAGGGTTCACTGTACCCAATTAGTCCCAGAACTGCTATTCGAGTAGGTTGTAAGTCCTCTATGTGGGCAATAAGTTTAGTGATCACGCCAGCGTGCCTTTATACCTTTGCCTGGGTATATTGGGTACTCTCGTTAGGCATATACATCGGCCTCCACATTTAACTCATGTGGTTTTATTATCGGTTATTAGTAGCTCCCATATTTAAGTCAGACTATTTGCATTGACCATTTATCAGTATATTCAGTATTTAGTTTCAGCATGTTATAAATTTGTCATTGCATCTAGTTAGCTCAGAAATCAGCATATCATGTTCAGATTATTATACTTGCTGTTATGCTTGTTCAATTATGTTTTATTTCAGTTGTACTCTATCCAACATGCCCAATACCTTTCAGTTTATTATCATTACTATCCTCATGATCATGCCAGCAAGGTTAGCTTGGGATCACCTGTGGTCCTAGGTTCCGTGTCCGCGTCTCGGGGGTAGGTCGGGGTGTAACACTTATACTCTAGACTCAATCTTAACTAGACCTACTTCCCTTATCGTACACAGTCGGTGATAGACTTTATTCTCATAGAGTAATTGTAATGACCTGTTTATACGTTTTGAGCAACAAATTTTATTCTGGAAAAACTGGCAGAGGTGACGGAGGCCACGACGGACCGTCACGAGCACGACGGACCGTCGTGGAGGTATCGTTTCAAAACACTTAGAAAATCTGAAATTGGGTACTGAAAATCGACTCTCTGAACGTCGTGACGGAGTGGCAGGACGGACCGTCGCAGGCTCGACGGCCCATCACAGGCCATCCACTTAAAAACAAGTCTCTGTTGCATGCGACGGACATCAGGACGGACCGTCGCAGGCGCGACGGCCCGTCACGAGCTACGCAATCCCAGTTCGGGTCGGATTTCTTTACACGTTTTAAGGGACGTTTTTGACTATTCCTGCTTTAATTATAAAGTTAGAGGGTTAATGTTAATAAGTCTAATTACTTGGGGGTTAAAAGAGGTAACCTTAAGTTAATTAGTGGGTTATTATTTCCATCTTTCATTCTTAATTACATATATTAGGGTAAAAGAAAGAGGGTTTGAATAAGAAGAAATAGAAAGAACAAAGACAGAAAGAAAAAGAGAGGAGAACGAGTAGAGAGAGAGGGAACGAAGAGGACAACAAGAAATTGAGGAATTTGCTTGCTTGATCACGATTCTTCGGTGGAGGTAGGTTATGGTTTTTACATTATTCGTAGTAAACTCTTAATAGCGATGATATGTGTTGGGTAGTATTATAGAGTCTTCTTTATGCTTAATTGTGTGTATGCATGATGTGATTTTATATATATGATTGTGATGAAACAAGCATGATGAAGCTATTGAATCCCAAATCTTGATATAACCCTAATCTCTTATTAATGATGATGCCTTGGTATAAAAGAAGGCTTGATGAACTAAAGTGATGAGATGATGACGCCTTGGTAATAAAAGAGGGCTTGATGAATAATAGAACAGATTAGGGGATCGGAGTTCACGTACCGACACATAGAATAAGTGGGACGGGTGTCACGAACCGACACGTAGATGGAGGGGGATCGGAGTGTCACGTACCACACATAGAATTAGTGGGACGGGTGTCACGAACGACACGTAGATGTAGGGGATCGGAGTGTCACGTTCCGACACATAGTAGTAGGGGATCGGAGTGTCACGTACCGACACAGGGAATAAAGATGACGAATCTTGAAAGATGATAATATACTCAATCTAAAGAACATGTATCCCAACGAGTATGGTATGGAGGCTTGAGTCCTCATAGATATGATCGGTGATTATTATAAATGATGTTTGTACTTGTTGCTATCACATGTAAGAATATTAGTTGATTTTATGATATTATGTGAGATATATTGCTTTCTATTTTGAGTTGGCCGATGATATCTACTCAGTACTTGTGGTTGTACTGACCCCCTACTTCTATGTTTTTTCCTTTTTGTTTATTTGTGGAGTGCGCAAACGTGCCGTCATCTTCGACTCAACAGTAGTTCAAGCCAGTCTTCTCACACCGGATCTTCAGGGTGAGCTAATGCTTCTAGCTTGGACTGGATCTCCTTCCTCATGTCTCGATGCCTTGAAGTTTCGGCATAGACTAGCTTTTATTTTGTTTTAGCTCTTAGAATACTCTTAGTTTAGTAATTTGATCATAGATGTTCTTGTGGTGATGACTTCCAGATTTTGGGGAATTATAGAAGTTGAATTTAGAAGTTATTGAATTGTCTTTTATTTATGAGTTTAAGTCTTCCGCATTGCTTTATGTTGATATTAAATTGAAATGTTAAGGTTTAGATTGGTTGGTTCGCTCACATAGGAGGGTAAATGTGGGTGCCAGTCGCGGCTCGGTTTTGGGTCGTTACAAACTTGGTATCAGAGCATTAGGTTCGTTGGTCTCATCACACAAGAACAGGTCTAGTAGGGTCTTAAAGAACGGTAGGGGCTTTTCTTTGAGAGTCTATAAGACTTTAGGAAAATTCCATTATTTCTTTCTTTCTTTCGTGCTATTACTTGGATCCAATTGGTATCTAGGTGATACAAATTGGTATCTGACCATCTTCACTCTATTTCGCAGATGGTTAGAACTAGAGCAACGACTACGCCAACATCAACATCAGCAAGACAAGATGCATCTGAACCAGCCACTGGGGCTGTAGCTCGAGAGTGCAACAGTGGCAAGAGGCCGCGGTAGAGGTCGTGGGGACGTCCTCTAGGGGAGAGACGAGCACCTAGCCCATCTGGTGCTAGGGCGGTGACTCCTCCACCTACTGAGGAGGTAGTAAGAGAAGGGAGGATGGGGAAGATGAACAAGTACAAAACGAGGAATGCCACCCCAACCTACCCCAGAGATGATCAATCAGGTGCTCGCTTATCTTAGTGGGTTGTCTGATCAGGGTCAGGCACCCCCAACTTTTTCTGCACCAACACCTCTCCGTTTCAGAGGTACGACATGCAGCCACTATGGCCCCTCGTATGGATGCCTCATTGGACATAGGCACGTTTCCACGACTGACTACTGGGCCTATAATACAAATGATCAGCATGAACTTTTTAGTAAGTTCTTGAAATTGAAACCTCCAGTCTTCAAGGTGCAGAATCTGAGGATGCTTACGATTTTCTGGTTGACTGTCATGAGCTACTACACAAGATGGGTATAGTAGAACGGTTTGGTGTTGAGTTCGTGAGTTACCAGTTTCAAGGGAACGCCAAAATGTGGTGGCGGTCACATGTTGAGTGTCAACCAACAGAGGCCCACCTATGACTTGGGCCTCATTCTCTAGCTTGTTTATGGAGAAATATATTCCCCGGACCTGAGAGATAGGAAAAGGGACGAGTTCTTGAGCCTAGAGCAAGGTAGGATGTCGGTCAATGCATATGAGGCTAAGTTTCGTGCACTATCCGATATGCCACCCAACTATGTTTCAGTCCACAGAGCGGATTCACCGTTTTGTGAAGGGTTGAGATCAGAATTGCGAATTTCATTTCAGCCTTACAGGTAGCGGCTACGGCAAAATCCTTCCAAGAAGTGGTAGATTTCGTGGTAGAGGTGGAAGGAGTGAAGCCAGATGAATTCCCACGGCATCGACATCAAGAGGTTTCGAAAAGGGGGTGAGTTTAATGGTTCTTACTCTAGAGGACAAGGTTCCGGAGGTTACTCAGTTCGACCCATTCAGTCTTCACTACAGACTGTGGTTGGGGGTCCACCTCAGACCGGTCAACACTTCTCTGAGAGACCCATGCCCGACTCCAGAGAGTGTTATGGATGTGGGGAGACTGGACATATTAGGGAATTGTCCAAACGAGAGTATAGACCCCCAATAGCTAGAGGCAGAGGTGGTCATGGTAGAGGCCGTTATTCTGGAGGACGTGGTGGTCGAGGTAATGGTGGTCACCAAAACGGCCGGGATGATGGGCAAACTGGAGCCACTACATCACAACATGGTAGGGGCAACGGACAAAACAAACGAAAGGGCCCATTGTTATGCTTTCCCTGGGAGATCAGAGGCGGAGACATCTGATGCTGTCATCACAGGTAATCTTCTGGTTTGTGATTGCATGGCTTCCGTATTGTTTGATCCTGGATCCACATTTTCTTATGTATCTTCCTCATTTGCTAATGGTCTAAATTTACATTGTGAATTCCTTGATACGCCTATTCGTGTTTCTACTCCGGGGGGTGAGTCTGTGGTAGTTGAAAAGGTATATAGGTCCTGTTTGGTGAACTTTGTGGGGAGTAACACTTATGTATATTTGGTTATCTTAGAGATGGTTGATTTTGATGTAATTCTGGGTATGACTTGGCTTTCTCCACAATTCGCGATCTTGGATTGTAATGCTAAAACGGTGACGTTAGCCAAGCCTGGGACAGATCCGTTAGTGTGGGAGGGTGACTACACTTCCAATCCGGTGCGTATCATCTCCTTTCTTCGTGCTAAGAAAATGGTTAGTAAAGGGTGTTTAGCTTTCTTGGCACATCTCAAGGATGACACTACCCAATACCTTCGATTGAGTCGGTTTCGGTGGTCCGTGAGTTTCTTGATGTATCCCTGCAGATCTTCCGGGTATGCCCCAGATAGGGATATTGACTTCTGTATTGATCTTGAACCGGGTACACGCCCCATTTCTATACCCCCTTACAGAATGGCCCCCGCGGAGTTAAGAGATTAAAAGCCCAACTTCAAGAATTGTTGAGCAAAGGCTTTATTAGACCAAGTGCATCTCCTTGGGGTGCTCCGGTTTTGTTTGTAAGAAGAAAGATGGGAGTTTTCGGATGTGCATAGACTACCGGCAGTTGAACAAGGTGACTATAAAGAACAAGTATCCTCTTCCTCGCATTGATGACTTGTTCGATCAGTTACAAGGTGCTTGTGTCTTCTCTAAGATTGACTTGAGATCCGGTTATCATCAATTGAAAATACGGGCAACGGATGTGCCAAAGACTGCTTTTAGGACCAGGTATGGGCATTACGAATTTGTAGTGATGTCTTTTGGTCTTACGAATGCCCCTGCTGCGTTCATGAGTTTGATGAACGGGATTTTTAAGCCATATTTAGATCTCTTTATGATCGTATTTATTGATGATATACTGATATACTCCAAGAGTAAGAAGGAACATGAGGAGTATTTGAGAATGGTATTGGAAACGTTGAGGGAGAAAAAGCTTTATGCCAAGTTCTCCAAGTGTGAGTTTTGGCTAGATGCAGTGTCCTTCTTGGGGCACGTGGTTTCTAAGGATGGAGTAATGGTGGATCCTTCTAAGATCGAAGTAGTGAAAAATTGGGTAAGACCTACTAATGTGTCAGAAATAAGGAGCTTTGTTGGGTTAGCTAGCTACTACCGCCGATTTGTCAAGGGATTCTCTTCTATCGCTTCCCAACTGATGAACTTGACTAAGCAAAATGTTCCATTTGTATGGTCGGATGAGTGTGAGGAAAGCTTTCAGAAGCTCAAGACTCTGTTGACTACTGCACCAATTCTCACCTTGCCAGTGGAAGGCAAGAATTTCATTGTGTATTGTGATGCATCTTATTCGGGTTTGGGTTTAGTGCTAATGCAAGAGAAGAATGTGATTGCTTATGCTTCAAGACAATTAAAATGCATGAACGTAACTATCCAACTCATGATTTGGAATTGGCCGCGGTAGTGTTTGCACTAAAGCAATGGAGACACTATTTATATGGGGTTAAGTGTGAGGTCTACACGGATCATCGTAGTCTACAGTATGTCTTCACTCAGAGAGATTTGAATTTGAGACAGAGGAGATGGATGGAACTACTGAAGGACTACGACATCACTATTTTGTACCATCCGGGGAAGGCGAATGTTGTAGCGGATGCTTTAAGTAGAAAGGCGGGAAGCATGGGAAGTCTAGCTCACTTGCAAGATTCTAGGCACCCATTGGCTAGAGAAGTTCAGATTCTGGCTAACGACCTTATGAGATTAGAAGTAAATGAGAAGGGAGGATTTTTAGATTGTGTGGAGGCAAGATCTTCCTTCCTTGATAAGATTAAGGGAAAGCAGTTTAATGATGAAAAATTGATCCGGATCTGAGATAAAGTGTTGCAAGGAGAGGCTAAAGAAGCTAAAGTCAATGAAGAAGGTGTTTTGAGGATTAAGGGAAGGGTATGTGTACCTCGCGTCGATGATTTGATCAACACTATTCTGATAGAGGCTCATAGTTCAAGGTATTCGATACATCCGGGTGCAACCAAGATGTACCGTGACCTAAAGCAACACTTTTGGTGGAGAAGAATGAAGCGTGATATTGTGGATTTTATTGCCAAATGTCCAAATTGTCAACAAGTAAAGTATGAACACCAGAGGCCCGGAGGAACACTTCAGAGAATGCCCATTCCGGAATGAAATGGGAGAGAATCGCAATGGACTTCGTGGTTGGTCTTCCAAAGACATTGGGCAAGTATGACTCTATTTGGGTGATTGTTGATAGGTTAACTAAGTCTGCTCATTTCATTCCGGTTAAGGTGACTTACAATGCAGAGAAGTTAGCCAAACTTTACATCTCAGAAGTTGTTCGATTGCATGGAGTTCCACTATCCATCATATCAGATAGAGGTACGCAGTTTACTTCTAAGTTTTGGAAAACATTGCATGCAGAATTGGGTACTAGGTTGGACCTTAGTACCGCTACCGCGTTCCATCCTCAGACCGATGTCAGTCTGAGCGAACGATTCAAGTGTTGGAGGATATGCTTCGTGCATGTGTGATAGAATTCGGTGGCCATTGGATAGCTTCTTACCCTTAGCGGAGTTTTCATACAATAATAGCTATCACTCAAGCATTGATATGGCTCCCTTTGAAGGATTGTATGGTAGGAGATGTAGGTCTCCCATTGGTTGGTTTGATGCATTCGAGGTTAGACCTTGGGGTACTGATCTTTTGAGGGATTCGATAGAAAAAGTGAAATCTATTCAAGAAAAGCTTCTAGCGGCGCAAAGTAGACAAAAGGAATATGCAGATCGAAAGGTTAGAGACTTAGAGTTCATGGAGGGTGAACAAGTCTTGTTGAAAGTTTCACCAATGAAAGGGGTGATGCGGTTTGGTAAAAGAGGCAAGCTAAGCCCAAGGTACATTGGTCCCTTTGAAGTACTTAAGAGAGTAGGGGAGGTGGCTTATGAGTTAGCCTTGCCTCCAGGGCTGTCCGGAGTACATCCGGTGTTTCATGTGTCGATGTTGAAAAGATACCATGGGGATGGAAATTACATTATCCGTTGGGATTCAGTTTTGCTTGATGAGAATTTGTCTTATGAGGAGGAGCCTGTTGCTATTTTAGATAGAGAAGTTCGCAAGTTGAGGTCAAGAGAGATTGCATCCATCAAGGTGCAATGGAAGAATCGACCCGTTGAAGAAGCCACTTGGGAGAAGGAGGCAGATATGCGAGAAAGATACCCACATCTGTTTACAGATTCAGGTATTCCTTTTCGCCCTTGTTTTCCTTCTTGTGATCGTTCGGGGACGAACGATGGGTAAATTGGTATCTATTGTAACGACCTGTTTAGTCGTTTTGAGCAACAGATTTTATTCTGGAAAAACTGGCAGAGGTGACGGAGGCCACGACGGACTGTCACGAGCACGACGGACCGTCGTGGAGGTTTCGTTTCAAAACACTTAGAAAATCTGAAATTGGGTACTGAAAATCGACTCTCTGAACGTCGTGACGGAGTGGCAGGACGGACCGTCGCAGGCTCGACGGCCCGTCACAGGCCATCCACTTAAAAACAAGTCTCTGTTGCATGCGACGGACATCAGGACGGACCGTCGCAGGCGCGACGGCCCGTCACGGGCTACGCAATCCCAGTTCGGGTCGGATTTCTTTACACGTTTTAAGGGACGTTTTTGACTATTCCTGCTTTAATTATAAAGTTAGAGGGTTAATGTTAATAAGTCTAATTACTTGGGGGTTAAAAGAGGTAACCTTAAGTTAATTAGTGGGTTATTATTTCCATCTTTCATTCTAAATTACATAATAATTAGGGTAAAAAAAAGAGGTTTGAATAAGAAAAATAGAAAGAACAAGACAAAAGAAAAAGAGAGAAGAACGAGTAGAGAGAGAGAGGAACGAAGAGGACACCAAGAAATTGAGGAATTTGCTTGCTGATCACGATTCTTCGGTGGAGGTAGGTTATGGTTTTTACACTATTCGTAGTAAACTCTTAATAGCGAATGATATGTGTTGGGTAGTATTATAGAGTCTTCTTTATGCTTAATTGTGTGTATACATGATGTGATTTTATATATATGATTGTGATGAAACAAGCATGATGAAGCTATTGAATCCCAAATCTTGATATAACCCTAATCTCTTATTAATGATGATGCCTTGGTATAAAAGAAGGCTTGATGAACTAAAGTGATGAGATGATGACGCCTTGGTATAAAAGAGGGCTTGATGAATTAATAGAACGAGATTAGGGGATCGGAGTGTCACGTACCGACACATAGAATTAGTGGGTCGGGTGTCACGAACCGACACGTAGATTTAGGGGATCGGAGTGTCACGTACCGACACATAGAATTAGTGGGACGGGTGTCACGAACCGACACGTAGATGTAGGGGATCGGAGTGTCACGTTCCGACACATAGTAGTAGGGGATCGGAGTGTCACGTACCGACACAAGAGGAATAAAGATGACGAATCTTGAAAGATGATAATATACTCAATCTAAAGAACATGTATCCCAAACGAGTATGGTATGGAGGCTTGAGTCCTCATAGATATGATCGGTGATATTATAAATGATGTTTGTACTTGTTGCTATCACATGTTAAGAATATTAGTTGATTTTATGATATTATCTGAGATATATTGCTTTCTATTTTGAGTTGGCCGATGATATCTACTCAGTACTTGTGGTTGTACTGACCCCCTACTTCTATGTTTTCCTTTTGTTTATTTGTGGAGTGCAGCAAACGTGCCGTCATCTTCGACTCAACAGTAGTTCAAGCCAGTCTTCGTCACACCGGATCTTCAGGGTGAGCTAATGCTTCTAGCTTGGACTGGATCTCCTTCCTCATGTCTCGATGCCTTGAAGTTTCGGCATAGACTAGCTTTTATTTGTTTTAGCTTCTTAGAATACTCTTAGTTTAGTAATTTGATCATAGATGTTCTTGTGGTGATGACTTCCAGATTTTGGGGAATTAATAGAAGTTGAATTTTAGAAGGTATTGAATTGTCTTTTATTTATGAGTTTAAGTCTTCCGCATTGCTTTATGTTGATATTAAATTGAAATGTTAAGGTTTAGATTGGTTGGTTCGCTCACATAGGAGGGTAAATGTGGGTGCCAGTCGCGGCTCGGTTTTGGGTCGTGACAGTAATAGACATTAAAGGATCATTCTAAGGGTTTCATATCTTATTCACAAACTCTATCACATTAACCCTACCAAAGAGGCCCCCAAGGGCCACCTTATAATGGCGACAAAGATAGCTCTTGATGACTTTCCTAAGAATGATATGATGCCTTTCCAGCCAATCAACCTTATGTCCATCATTCATTACATGAAGGATACCTTTACGGCTTTCGGCTTCAATGTTCATAACCTTACCACTAGGTACAAGGTTTCACATAAAGGACCCTCTTAACAACATTCAAGGTCATATGTCATACATACATTGCAGACTAAGAGGCTTTATCATCCTATGTCAAGACATCTCTTATTCACATTTATACTTGTATCAAGTAAGGGATACTAGTCTACCAAAACAAGACACAACATTACTTCACTTTAGCACATACTGCATATCATTCTAGAAGCACTTAGGAATAACTATTATCATCTATAAGTCATCCTATACACTACTATAACATCATCATTATAACCATCATAGAATCATATAGTAAATTAGGAATAACCATGCATAAACTCTATGACTACAAACATAAAGACATAGTCATAGTCTAACATGATCACCTAACAACATCATTAGAACACATACTTTCACGTTGCTAACATGTAGGTAGACATGATTATACTTCACATAATCACTACACAAATCACCATAATGCTTCAAGTAATTTGCCGATAAGGACATGATCATCATAATACATAATGTAACGTCAACGAGGCCACATCAATTGCAAGTAAAGAACATAACACTGATGTTATTAGGTAAAAACCTCTGGAAATTCACTCACTACGGGGACCGACTCAATGGGAGGAATTTCACAGTCTAGATTTTAGACTCTTACAATTTGTATAGACAACCTTTACATATAATTTTTCATGCTTTTATACAAGAGATGATATGAGCTCTAGGAATAGATTTTCCCCCCTTCCACTCTACAACCGGTTCATTTGGAAAGTTAAACTTCACCACCCTTGTCCTACAATCAATAGAAGAAAAGCAAGCATGCAACCAATCCATACCCAATATAACATCAAAATCAAGCATATCGAGTTCTTCTAGTTCAACATAAGAAACTCTATTGGGCAACATTATAGGACAATTTTTATACACCCTTTTTGCAACAACCGACTCATCCATCAGAGTAGACACTATAAAATGTTCATGCAAAATATTGGGTAAAATATCAAGCTTTTTGGCTAGAAGAGGAGTAACAAAGGATAAAGTGGCACCGAGATCAAGTAAGGCATATACATCAATAGAGAAGACTTACAACATACCGGTCACCACATCGGGAGAAGTCTCTTGATCACCCCTAGAGTGGAGAGCATAAAAGCGGTTCTTCTTTGGAGCCTCATTAGAACCACTTGCTTGAACTTGACCACTACCTTAGTCTTGAATCCTCACATTAGTGAAATCCCTAACCTTGTGCCCGCTCTTGCCACAACCAAAACAGTTATCCATCCTCTTAAGGTAATCGCCATAGTGCTTCTTGCCACACTTTACATAAGTTATCTTCTCGGTTGGTGAATTAGTACCTTTTCCCTTCTTGAACTTAGGGTTAGACACCCTATACCAACTAGACTTTGGGAACTTGGAAGGGACTTGACTTGAAACCCGCTTCTTAAATCTAGGCTTGTCTTGTATCTCAAGCCTATTCTTTGAAGAATCTCCATCAGAAGATCTTGCCCTTTTAGAATCTCTACTCTTCCTCCTAGCCCTTGCCTCTCCCACATGCTTGGCATGCACCATAAGACGAGAAATGTTCATGTTGTCATGTAGCGTAGCCGAATGACATTTCTCTTGTAAATCATCTAACACCCCCGTCATAAAGCGGCCCATTTCATCTCTAGGATTGGAAACCAAAGAAGGAGCATATTTTAACAACTTTGTAAATTTTAAGGAGTATTCGTGAACACTCATACCTCCTTGGCGAATGTTGATGAACTCCACCACTTTAGCCTCCCTCATCTCCCTAGGAAAGAACCTATCAAGAAAAGACTTCTTAAAAATCTCCCAAGATAAAGGACCACCTCTCAAAGTCCTATTATCCCTCCATTGCACAAACAATGCTTGAGCCACATCCTTGAGTTGATAAGTGGCCAACTCAGCCTTCTCACTTGTGGAAAACCCCATAGCCAAAAGCATCTTATAGACTTCATCGATGAATTCTTGGGGGTCTTCATCAACCTTAGACCCATAGCAGGTAGGAGGGTTTATTCGAGTGAAGTCCCTTAGACGAGAAGCCATAGTAGTGACTTGTTGAGGAGGACGGGGTACAAGCTCTCGATTAGGTTAGGCCGTCATAACTTGGTCTTTAACAGTGGCGGATTGAGCCAATTGGATGAGGGAAGCCCTTATATCTCCATCCATCAAGGGTGGAGGATTGACCAGATCTTGGTCAACATTAACGTCTTCTTCAAGCGGAGGAACTTGCTCACCACGAGGAGGAGCTCCCGCATTGGCCATTTCCTCTTCAAGTCTTTGTGCTACATTCCTTCGAGTGTTTATTCTTCCTATAAGCAATATAATAGGATTAAATTCAATAAAGCACACCATATGTATTCTGTAATGGCATGATATATGATTTATAAGAAAATGAGAGTTTCCTAGGCATCATGTAGGTTCCCATTCATAAATGTGGTGCACTTCACAATTATAAACACGAACCAACATAGAAGACTCTAAGATAATTCAATCTCGTGCTTTGATACAAAGTTTGTCACATCTCGGTTTACCCCCTAGACGTAACCAGTGTCGTCGTCCTCTCATAGGAATAGGACTAGCCTCCTAGCATACATCATCGTATTCATAAGTCAAATTTAGCGGAAAATTTAAAAAATTTTATTACTTCTACTTGGAGGTTTACATAGACCTATATTATATATTATTATAAATTATATATATATATATCTAATATATTATATTATATATATATATATATATATATATATCAAGTATACATAGACGCTTCTTATAGGAAGGCTACATAGCCTTCTACTTTTAATGCACACACATATATAAGTAAGATAGAACACAGTGTTCAGAATTGTCTCATCTCATTCTATCTAAAGATCATAGTAATTTGGGCATAGCCCTACATTAACGTAAAGAATCCACATATAGACTTATACAAATCATACTCAAATGAAAATGGAATGAACATAAAAGTCTTAGAAAAAAAAAGCAACTTCATAAGCAAGATATTGGCATCGCCTTCGGAAAGTGAGGACCTATGCACTTGGATGGTAGCGATCCAAGTCTTCTTCAAATCGTCTTGAATGAGCCTTCAACGACCGAAACCTAAAATGTTTGGGAAAAAGGAAGAAATGAGGTTAGTACTACACATGTACTAAGTATGGGACCATATACACATATATTTATAAAACATGCTAAGAAAAGACATTTCTATAAGTATGCATTTTTCTTTAAAACTCATATACATATTCAGCAATATCATACCAAACAATATTTCATGTTTATTAAGTCATATGCATGATTATCACAATGACAGAACATCAAGTCTAGTCCAACCAAATATTCCCACTGTAAAAGTAGATACATATTCAAGTAACTCTACATCAAAGTCATATTAAACAATAAGCATGAATAAGAGTATATTTAAATGTAGCAAAGCAAGACAATTACACATGAACCCGTATCAAGTCAAAAAGTGCAATGCCTAAGCAAAGCCCCATAACCTTACTGAATCAAGTAACCCAACAAGAATCATGACTAACACCCTACTTTACATAACATGACATTTAGATATACATTTCATCTTACTTTAATAGTATAGAACAATGCATATCCATAAGTGAACTAACTATCATATAGTTTCAGCAATATGCAAGTCCTTGATATCCATATCATATATAATCATAAATATAAACATACATAAGAACATCCTCCTAAGACTCCCCTTTTAGCTAACAAGTGCAATGCTTAGGTAGAGTCTCATACCCCTACTTAGAGTAAGCTAGACCCCTTAGGTTATCCTAGTTGGATTTCAATCCTTTAATTCATTTTACCGTTTGGGAACATCTTGCCTTAACCAACATAGACCACTTGAGATAGTGTGGAATCCGGTGTCACACAACCCTATACCGAAAGGCGGACTACTTTCCATGGTAGTACCAAAACATAAAACATAGCAACTACGTGGATCCACTAGCTAGTATTCCTATGAGGGCAACATAGTTCAAGAACTAGGAGATATAGTTGGGACCCTTTTTATGCTCCATGCATTGTAGCCTCCAATCTCAAGAGTACGTTAGTTCTCTTACCTTACCTATGTGGGAAGGGACACTCCTCAACTCACTCGGTGCTAAGCTAGAGTCTTGTTTTTATATTTCCTTAAGCCTTTAATTATCAATGATAACTTAGTTTAGGTAATAGGGTCTACACATTGTATAGCCATTATCATCAATATCTCAATAAGATTTATATGAGTATAAGTCCTTTCATTACAATTCATATAAGTGAGTTAACACATTAGCATTTCATATCATAATAATGCACATTGATAGTCATCACTATCCTTATAACTCATACACCTTAATAAGCCTCACAACATATTTAACAAATTTCAATTCAACATCATACCATCCTATTGATCCTAATACAAAGCACACTCCAATATAACATCGTGACTTAACAACAATTAATCACAATTGGAAGTAAAGATAGAGATTATAGGACTTACCAAGTCTCCTTCATAGTTCATCATTAGGCCTTATCATAACCCTCAATTAGATCTAATTAGAATGTACCACATCATAATTCAATACAAAATGATATCAATACTAGATGAGTCACCACACCATAATTCAACACTAAATCAAAGCTTAAACCAAGATACTTTGGTCAATTCTCATAACTTAAATCAGTTCTCAAGAAATACTATCAAAGACTACAATTCATCTTAATTTGTCCATGATTAGTGTAACAACATCATCTAATAGTAATTGAACCAAAAATAAAGTCAATTGAATCAATAACAACCCAATTAACATCAAGATCAAACCCAGGGTTAAGGTTTAAGGATCATGCTCTTTAATTTAGATCAAACCCAGGGTTAAGGGTTAAGGATCATGCTCTTCAATTCAGATCAAACCATCACAAATTATCATAATCAAGTTAAAATAAATGTTAACATATTCATTATATCCCATATAAACTATAAACAACTCAATTCATGACATCAAATTCATAATTGGATGAAACACACTTAAAACCCCAACTTTTAGAAATACTTTGAAGGAGCCCTTCGAGGAAAGAAGTCTTTTCTTTTGTAACTTTTTCTTTGTCTGCCATATCTCCTTTTCTTTTCTTCATCCTTATCTTATCTTGCATCTTTATCTCCTTGTCCTTTTCCAAATCAACATCTGATATTATGTTATCTTCTCCATTGCATTTGGAGCATCTGTGATCTGGATATTTATGTCCAATAAGTTTGCAATATCTTGTTAATAATGCTTCTGAAATAAATTCCTTTTTCAATGCTCTTGTCGTATGTTGTTATTATGGTTTTAATAGTGTCAAAATCCATTGCTGGACTTCATCCATATCTTCTCTTCTTAACTCTCTGGAGTTTGAATATATCATAATTTGATCTCTAGTGTAATAACTCCATATAGCGTTTCCATTTAAATAGTTGTGTGCTAACTCCTGTATAATAGTTGATATACCAATTATTATTTTATTGGCATAAAAATTTGGTATTTCTATTTTTGGTATTTCATTTTGATGTCCAATATCTTCTGGTATGATCATATCTTTTGTTAATCCTATCTTGATAACTTGAATCGGTGACTTAATTTCATCATACAATATCTCTGCTGGTGCTGTATAAAACTTGATATAAAACAAGTTTCATCTTGTAACTCTTTTGTATGTGATAAATGCTTTGTATAACTCTGGTATTCCAGTAATTTCTTCTCCGTCATATGTATATACCGTACTTATTAGTCCATAACTGTAACATGTTTTTACTAAGTTTGAACTAGTTTTAGGTTGTGCAATCAATCTATTATATCCTTGTAGTTTTTGGGTTATATAATCTTCGTTTGGGTTTTTGGTTTATGTGGATCTGGGGTTTAAATTTAAATATGTTTGGATCTTATATATGTTTTCAATGTATGATTGTGTGATATAATTGTATCTTTTTTATTACTCTGTATACTAACTGCGTATGTAGAAGTTTGCGGTTTTGTGGGTATATTTTTTTGTGTATTTTGAGTAAATGGTTTTATATATAACTTGTTTAAGTTTGTATTTCGTGATTTCTCACTAACTTTACTTCTTGTACCTGCAGGTTTATTTAAACAAACGTTATGGGTTTTAGGGAATTTCCCATCGTCTCCTTTTATCTCTGGAATTTTATCGTCAACCGATCAACGTAGCTCTGCATTTTTATAGTCACGCTGCTGACTTATATTAGCTTTAGACTTCAGTTTATCTTCATTAGTCATTAGCTTTTGTATCTCATTGTCCATTCTGTCCACTTTGGTACAAAGTGTAGTAATGGCTTTGAGTAGCTCTTCGATTGTATCTTCATTTTTGTTCTCAGTGTGAGTAGCTTTGTCTTGATAAGTAGTCTGCAACACCATTCTTGTTAGTCTTTATTACTTCAATCGTAAATGTAAAGTTTAATATATTTAGTACCAATCTTCTAATTTCTTTTGTTGTTACTGAATCTTGTATTTTTCTGGTTAACCACCATTTTACTTGTGTATTATCTGTTCTTACAATAAATTTATTATATACAATATATGGTTCAAATGCTAATAAACATTTATATACAGAAAATAATTCTTTCCTATTTATTTCCAATTTTATTTCCGTATTTGTATATGTGCCTGAAAAATATCTACAGTGATATTCTATATTACTATTATCATATTTATATTTCAATACTCCTCCATAACTCTTTTCACTTGCATAAGTTTCTACTATATAAATAAATTTTTTATCTTCATCCGGAAAATATAATTTCGGTAATGTTTTACATAATAATTTTATCTTTTGTATTTGTGTTTGATCTCTATTATCAAAATGGTATTCTACGTCTTTCTTTAGTTTTTGTTGTAATGGTTTTAAGTTTTCTGCTAATTTTGGTATATATTCCCTTACTTGGTTAACTAATCCTAAAAAGGATTGTAATTTCTTTTATGTATCTAATTGTTCATTTGAGGTTATTATCTTTTGTACTATATGCATTTGCATTTTTATTCCATTTTTATCTATTTGTATTCCTAGGAATTCTATTTGTTTTTTCATTATTTCTGCTTTCTTTTTACTTAAACTTATTCCTGAGTGTTGTATTATATGTATAAATTTTTCTAATAATCTTATGTGTTCATCTTGTGTTTTAGAATATAATAATATATCATCAATATATATTATAAAATTTTCTATTTTTTAAAAATAGTTATCCATAAAATGTTGAAATCTGCCTGGTGCATTTTTATATCCAAATGGTAATACATTCCATTCGTAAAATCCTTGTGGTACTATGAATGTGTAAGTTTTTTAGATTCTTCTTCTAATTTCAAATGATTAAATCATGATTTACAATCAAATTTACTAAAGTAATTATATCCTTGTATTTGTCTTATCTTTAATTCTTTATTTGGTATTGGATAATTATATGTTTTAGTTTTTGCATTTAAGTCTCTATAATTAATTACCATTCTGCTTTTTCCTCTTTTTTGTTCACTATATTTATTAACAATAAATGCCGGACTTGTATGTTTACTATTACTTTCTTGTATATATCCATTTTTTAGTAATTCATTTATATGTATTTTAAATTCATTTAAATCATTAAAATTATATTTTAATGGTTTTTTTTTTATTATACTATTTTCATCAATCTGTTCAATTTAACTTAACTTCTGTTTTATGGTTTTCCCATCCTTTTAAAGGATCTTTGTCATATAAAAATTCTAATTTTTCTTGGATTATTTTAAATTTATCTAAGGAAATATAATTAATTCTATTCTAGGGTCTTCTTCTTTCTTTTATATTTCTATTTTTTCTGTAAATTTTTCACTGCCTTTAATCCATTCCGTTGTTTTTCTTCTTTTTGTTACCTACTCTTCTTGCTCCTATCTTTTGTTTACATGGTGTTGTGAACCACCAGTGTGTTTTTGTTATTATATGTGGATATAATTTCTCTAAAAATGGAATTCCTAATAACATATCCTTTGTTGTTAGTTCAAAATTATATATTTCGTTTACAGTTAATATTTTGTCCCATATTTGTTTTTTTATATCTTTTGCCTTATACGTGATCATACTTCCTTCATTATTAAATCCTGTTACTACTATTGGTATTTTTAACTTTTCCCATTTTTCTTCTGGTAAACAATTGTATTTACATATATTAGCCTCTGCTCCTCTATCTATCATTGGTGTATAATATCTTTTATAATATCTTTCTATTATTATCTTTGCGAGTATATAATTTTCATATTTTTTTACATTAAAGTCCTTTTTATTACAACTTTTTTATTTTGGTATTTATCGTTAGTTGTTTATCCTCTATATGTATGTTTTACTTTTTCTAGCCATTTATTCCTAATATATATATTTTCATTTCCTTGATATTTTAAATTTTTTTATCATTGGTATTTATACATTTATCCTCCAATTATTATTCTTGTTCCGTTGTTTCTTCAATATTCATTAATACATTTTGTAATTCTTGACATGAGTGTTTGTTATTATTTTATCTTCCATTACTAATTCTTTTGTAATGTAGTTTTCTTCTTGTTCCTGTATTTATTAATATTAATATTTTCTTGCTCCCTTTTCTTGTTATATAATAATGGTGTGGTTTTATTTCTCTTCTATTATTCCCTTGTGAACTTATATTTATTCTCTTGGAACTATTTGAAGTACTCATTTTTGATGAAGTTTGTGGTTATCATTTATTTATTCTTTTGATGTGCTTAGTGTTTCTTGTACTATTTCTAAGTCTCCTTCTATATCAATTTCATTATAACTATACTCATTATTATCTATAACCGTAACTATTTTTCAAAGGGTTTGTTCTATTTTTATTTTATTTTTTGCTGTTATTTTATGTTTTGTGTTAAAACATAAATTTTTACAATCTGGCTGTAAATATTTTACTTCCTGGTGCTAGCTCTATTCCTGACATTTTCCAATATAATACTAATGATTTATCTATGTTGCTATCATTAATTGCTACTGAGTAAGTAGCACTTATTATAAATTCAAATTTTTGGTATATAAAATTACCTTTTACTGTACTTATTATACTTTTTTCTATAGGTTGTATAATTCTGTTATCTGCTAAATATATTTCTATAGGTGGATCTATTCCTTCTCTAAAACATGCTTTTATTAATATTTCAGTTCCTCCTAAATGTACATATTTAATTGGGTTTTTTGCATTTATATCTTTTATTTCTTTATTAATTATTCTCTTATTAATTATTGGTATTTTAGCTTTTCCTTTTGTATAATTACAGTCTATGATATGTTTTCTTTGGCTTACTACATAATATTGTTCTTTTTGTCTTTTAATATTCATCTATTGGATATTCTTCGTTATTCATTTATAAATTATGTTGTAGTTTATATTCTATTTTATCTATTTGTATTTCTAGATATAAAATAGTATTTCTTTGTGCTATTATAGATTTTTCACAAGTTTCTGCAAATAAATTGCTATTTAGTCTATTTTTTCTATGTCTTAATTCTTTTCTTTTTACAATAATTATTTTATTAAGTTTTTGTTTATATTCGTTATTCATCGTATTTTTAAATATTTAATATATTTATATTCTAATTTAGAAATTATATCTATCATTTCTTCTAATCCTTCATTTTTTGTAATATTAAGTTCTGTATATTTTGGATATAATATGTCTAATTTTCTTTTTATTTTTCTTATCTTTCTGTTGATACCATGATTGTTTTTATATTTCATATCTCTGATACCATTTTTGGGGGGTGCGGAATTCATCATAAGTTAAGATAGTTAAGATATATATATTTCTTCTAATAATTGTTTTAATCTAATATTTTCTTCAAGGTTGTTTATTATATAATCTATATATAATATATCTTGGGTTTTTTGATACATATTTAAATTCTCTTGTATTAATTGTTCTAATAATCTTCTATTTTTCATAGTTTCTATCCAATATTCTAAATAGTTATAGTTCATTTTAATCTGAACCCATTTCTAAATCATATATATCTATTCTATTTATTTCTAATTCTTGTAAATTTATTTCATACCATTCTTGATTTAATATATCTTCTAAATCATTTTCAAATATTTTTTTCCCATATAACTCTTTTTATGTCATCAATTTCTATATCTTTAAGTATATATAAAATCAAAGTTTTATAGCTTCTTATTTCATCATACATTGTAAACATGTTTATTTTTATTATGCAGGTTTTTCTTCAGTTATTCATTCCTATCATATCATAATCTAATTAAATCCACATTAGTTTATTATAGACTAGAGTATCGTTATCATGTTTTTCGGTCTTTACTAAGTTTGAACTAGTTTTAGGTTGTGCAATCAATCTATTATATCCTTGTAGTTTTTGGGTTATATAATCTTCGTTTGGGTTTTTGGTTTGTGTGGATCTGGGGTTTAAATTTAAATATGTTTGGATCTTATATATGTTTTCAATGTATGATTGTGTGATATAATTGTATCTTTTTTTTATCACTCTGTACACTAACTGCGTATGTAGAAGTTTGCGGTTCTGTGGGTATATCTTTTTGTGTGTTTTGGGTAAATTCTTTTATAAATAACTGGTTTAAGTTTGTATTTCGTGATTTCTCACTAATTTTCCTGCTTGTACATGCAGCTGTATTTAAACAAACATTATGGGTTTTAGGGAGTTTCCCATCATCTCCTTTTATCTCTGGAATTTTATCGTCAACCGATCAACGTAGCTCTGCATTTTTATAGTCACGCTGCTGACTTATATTAGCTTTAGACTTCAGGTTATCTTCATTTGTCATTAGATTTTGTATCTCATTGTCCATTCTGTCCACTTTGGTACAAAGTGTAGTAATCGCTTTGAGTAGCTCTTCGATTGTATCTTCATTTTTGTTCTCAGTGTGAGTAGCTTTGTCTTGATAAGTAGTCTGCAACACCATTCTTGTTAGTCTTTATTACTTCAATTATAAATGTAAAGTTTAATATATTTAGTACCAATCTTTTAATTTCATTTGTTGTTACTGAATCTTGTATTTTTCTGGTTAACCACCATTTTACTTGTGTATTATCTGTTCTTACAATAAATTTGTTATATACAATATATGGTTCAAATTCTAATAAACATTTATATACAGAAAATAATTCTTTCCTATTTATTTCCCATTTTATTTCCGTATTTGTATATGTGCCTGAAAAATACCTACAGTGATATTCTATATTACTATTATCATATTTATATTTCAATACTCCTCCATAACTCTTTTCACTTGCATCAGTTTCTACTATATAAATAAATTTTTTATCTTCATCCGGAAAATATAATTTCGGTAATGTTTTACATAATAATTTTATCTTTTGTATTTGTGTTTGATCTCTATTATCAAAATGGTATTCTACGTCTTTCTTTCGTTTTTGTTGTAATGGTTTTAAGTTTTCTGCTAATTTTGGTATATATTCCCTTACTTGGTTAACTAATCCTAAAAAGGATTGTAATTTCTTTTTTGTATCTTATTGTTCATTTGAGGTTATTATCTTTTGTACTATATGTGTAACGACCTGTTAGTCATTTTGAGCAATAGAGTTTATTTCTGGTAATAACTGTCTGGGTCGACGGATCCCACGACGGACCATCATGGGCACGACGGGCCGTCGAGGGGGTCTCGTTCCAAAACACTTAGATTCTGGAAATTTGGGTACTGAGATCAACTCTCTGAACTTCACGACGGAAGAGCAGCATGGACCGTCGTAGGCACGACGGACCATCACAGGGTCTTAAATGAAATTGAGTCTCTGAACTCTGTGACGACTCAGCAGGACGGACCGTCGCAGGAACGAAGGACCGTCACAGGCACGACGGACCGTCACAGGCTGTGTAACCCTGGCTGGGTCGGATTTCTCTTAAAAGTTTTAATGGGCATTTTGGACTATTCCTGCTTATAATTATAAAGTTAGTGGGTTAATGTTAATAATTCAATTACTTGGGGGTTAAAGGTGATAACCTTGGAATAAGTAATGGGTTACTTTTAGCATCTTTTGTACTTAATTATATGGCAACTAGGGTAAAACAAAGGGATTTTGAAAGAGGAGAAAAATAAAAAGAAAAAAAAGGGAGAACGAGCGAGAGGGAGGGAAGAACGAAGAGGAAAGCAAAGCATTGGAGAAGTAGATTGCTTGATCACGATTCTTCGGTGGAGGTAGGTTATGGTTTATGCTATTTCATAGTAAACTCTTAATAGCGAATGATATGTATTGGGTAGTATGTAAAGTCTTCTATATGCTTAATTGTATGCTTGCATGATGTGATTATGTAATTGTAATGGGTTGGAGAGATGAGGTTGTTAAGCTTAAACCTAAAACCCTCTCTGTTAATGATGATGCCTTAGTATAAAAGAAGGCTTGATGAACTAAAAGATTGAGGTTAATGGATCGGGTGTCACGTTCCGACAGCAGGATAGTAGTAGTGGATTGGGTGTCACGTTTCGACACCAGGATAGTAGTAGTGGATCGGGTGTCACGTTCCGACACCAGGATATTAGTAGTGGATCGGGTGTCACGTTCCGACACCAGGATAGTAGTAGTGGATCGGGTGTCACGTTCCGACACCAGGGTAGTAGTAGTGGATCGGGTGTCACGTTCCGACACCAGGATAGTAAAAAGAATGAATCTTGAATTATGTTAATATACTCAAATTTAAAGAACCTATTTCCCAAACGAGTATGGTGTGGAGGCGTGAGTCCTCATAGATGTGCTTGGGTTGTGGCCAATGGTTATGGTACTTGTTGTTGTTATCTGTTGAGTATGGTAGTCGATTTTATGTTATTATCTGATATATATTGCTTTCTATTTTGAGTTGGCCGATGATACCTACTCAGTACTTGTGCCTTGTACTGACCCCTACTTGTATGTTTCTTTCTTTGTCATTTGTGGAGTGCAGCAAACGTGCCATCAACTTTGACTCGTCTGCAACTCTAGCCAGACTTCAGCATAATCAGATCTCAGGGTGAGCTATTGTTCCTAGCTCGGACTGGATTCTTTCCTTCGCGTCTTGATGTGTTGAAGTTCAGACATGGACCATCTCTTTTACTTATTTTAGCTTCTTAGATACTCTTAGATTTAATAATTTGAGGATAGATGTTCTTGTGGTGATGACTTCCAGATTTTGGGGAATGATAAGTATGGAGTTTTAGAAGTTATTTATTGGTTATACTAATGAGTTTTAAGTCTTTCGCATTATATTCTGTTTATTATGGTTGAAATGTTGGGGTTTAGATTGGTTGGTTCGCTCACATAGGAGGGTAAGTGTGGGTGCCACTCGCGGCTCATTTTGGGTCGTGACAAACTTGGTATTCGAGCATTAGGTTCGTTGGTCTCATCACACAAGAACGAGTATAGTAGAGTCTTGAGGAACGGTAGGGGGACACCTTTACTTTTCTTTGAGAGGCTATAAGACTTTAGGAAAATTCCATTCTTTCTTTCTTTTGTGCTATTATTTGGATCCAATTGGTATCTAGGTGATACAAATTGGTATTTGACCATCTTCACTCTATTTCGCAGATGGTTAGAACTAGAGCAACAACCGCGCCAACACCAACACCGGCAAGACAAGATGCGTCTGAACCAGCCACTGAGGCTGTAGCTCGAAGAGGAGCAGTGGCAAGAGGCCGTGGTAGAGGTCGCGGGAGGACGTCCTCTAGAGGAAGAGGACAAGCACCTGGCCCAGCTAGTACTAGGGCGGTGACTCCTCCACCGACTGAGGAAGTATTAAGAGAGGGTGAGGAAGGGGAGAATGAACAAGTGCAGAGTGAGGAATTACCACCCCAACCTACCCCAGAGATGATTAATCAGGTTCTTGCTTATCTTAGCGGGTTATCTGATCAAGGCCAGACACCTCCAGTGTTTTCTGCACCAGCGCCTCAGGTTCCGGGAGTACAACATGCAACTGTTGTGGCTCCCCGCACGGATGTCTCATTGGAAATAGGCACGTTTCCTCGGTTGAATACAGGGCCTATAATGACAAGTGATCAGCATGAACTTTTCAGTAAGTTCTTGAAATTGAAACCTCCAGTCTTCAAGGGTGCTGAATCTGAGGATGCCTATGATTTTCTTGTTGATTGTCATGAGCTACTACACAAGATGGGCATAGTAGAACGATTTGGCGTCGAGTTTGTGACCTATCAATTTCAGGGAAATGCCAAAATGTGGTGGCGATCGTATATTGAGTGTCAACCAGCACAGACACCACCTATGACTTAGGCATCATTCTCTAGCTTATTTATGGAGAAGTATATATAACCCGGACTTTGAGGGATAGGAGGAGAGATGAGTTCCTGAACCTAGAGTAAGGCAAGATGTCGGTTAGTGTGTATGAGGCTAAGTTTCGTGCATTATCTAGGTATGCCACCCAGCTTTGCTTCAGTCCACAAGAGCAGATTCGCCGTTTTGTGAAGGGATTGAGGTCAGATTTGCAGATTCCAGCCTTATAGGTATCTACTGCAACAAAATCCTTTCAGGAAGTGGTAGACTTTGTGATAGAGGTGGAGGGAGTAAAGCCAGATGACTTCACCATGGTATCAGCAACTAAGAAGTTTCGTAAGGGAGGTGAGTTTAGTGGTTCTTATTCCAGAGGGCAGAGTTCAGGAGGTTATCCAACCCGACCTATTCAGTCTTCTCTACAGGCTGTAGCTGGGGGTCCACTATAGACCGGTCAACATTTCTCTGAGTTTGGAGGTTATCCCCAGACTCCTTCGTTCTCACAGAGACCTATACTTTAACCCAGAGAGTGTTATGGGTGTGGGAAAATTGGACATATTAAGAGATATTGTCCAAAACAGAGTTACAGATCCCCAATAGTCAGAGGTAGAGGCGGTCATTGAAAAGGCCACCATTCTGGAGGACGTGGTGGTCAAGGTAATGGTGGTCACAAAACCAACCGAGGTGGCGGGCAAGCCGGAGCGACTGCAGCACAACATGGTAGGGGCAACGGACAGACATGTGATAGGGCCCATTGTTATGCTTTCCCTGGGAGGTCTGAAGTGGAGACATCTGATGCTGTTATCACAGGTAATCTTTTGGTTTGTGATTGCATGTCTTCTGTATTATTTGATCCTGGATCCACATTTTCATATGTATCTTCCTCATTTGCTACTGGTCTTAATTTACATTGTTAATTGCTTGACATGCCTATTCGTGTTTCTACTCCGGTGGGTGAGTCTGTGATAGTTGAAAAGGTGTGTAGGTCTTACCTTGTGACTTTTATGGGGAGCAATACTCATGTAGACTTGGTTATCTTAGAAATGGTTGATTTCGATGTAGTTCTGGGTATGACTTGGCTTTCTCCAAACTTTGCAATCTTAGATTGGAATGCCAAAACTGTGACATTGACCAAGCCTGGGACAGATCCGTTAGTGTGGGAGGGTGACTACACTCCCACTCCAGCTTGTATAATCTCCTTTCTTCATGCTAAGAGAATGGTTAGTAAGGGTTGTTTAGATTTCTTGGCACACCTCAGGGATGATACTACCCAAGTACCTTCAATTGAGTCGGTTTCGATAGTCCGTGAGTTTCTGGATGTGTTTCCTGCAGACCTTCCTGGTATGCCACCAGATAGGGATATTTACTTTTGTATTGATCTGGAGCCGGGTACTCGCCCCATTTCCATACCCCCTTATAGAATGGCTCCCGCTGAGTTAAGGGAGTTAAAGGCCCAACATCAAGAGTTGTTAGGGAAAGGCTTTATTAGACCAAGTGCATCCCCTTGGGGTGCTCCTGTTTTGTTTGTGAAGAAGAAGGATGGAAGTTTGCGGATGTGCATTGACTACAGACAACTGAATAAGGTAACTTTTAAGTACAAGTATCCTCTTCCTCGCATCGATGATTTGTTCGATCAGTTACAAGGTGCTTGTACCTTCTCAAAAATCGATTTGAGATCTGGTTATCATCAATTGAAAATACGGGCAACGGATGTGCCCAAGACTGCTTTTCGGACCAGGTATGGGCATTATGAGTTTCTTAGTAATGTCTTTTGGGATTACGAATGCCCCTGCTGCTTTCATGAGCTTGATGAATGGGATTTTTAAGCGATACCTAGATCTCTTTGTCATTGTATTCATTGATGATATACTGGTATACTCAAAGAGCAAGAAAGAACACGAGGAGCACTTGAGAATGGTATTGGAAATGTTGAGGGAGAAAAAGCTTTATGCCAAATTCTCTAAGTGTGAGTTTTGGCTAGATTCAGTGTCCTTCTTGGGGCATGTGGTTTCTAAGGATGGAGTGATGGTGGATCCTTCCAAGATTGAAGCAGTGAAGAATTGGGTAAGACCTACTAATGTTACAGAGGTAAGGAGCTTCGTTGGTTTAGCTAGCTACTTCCGTCAATTTGTCAAGGGATTTTCTTTCGTTGCTTCCCAACTGACAAATTTGACTAAGCAGAGTGTTCCATTTGTATGGTCGGACGAATGTGAAGAATGTTTTCAGCAACTCAAGACCTTGTTGACTACTGCACCAACTCTTATCCTATCAGTGGAAGTTAAGAATTTCATTGTTTATTGTGATGCATCCTATTCGGGTTTGGGTGCAGTGCTAATGCAAGAGAAGAATGTAATTGCTTATGCTTCGAGGCAATTAAAGGTGAATGAACGTAATTATCCGACCCATGATTTGGAGT
Organism: Solanum habrochaites; assembly: GCA_027704765.1. Taxonomy (NCBI): domain Eukaryota; kingdom Viridiplantae; phylum Streptophyta; class Magnoliopsida; order Solanales; family Solanaceae; genus Solanum; species Solanum habrochaites. The sequence goes on from JAKWJA010002491.1 coordinate 22,534,157, forward strand.
TGGCTGCAGTAGTGTTTGCATTAAAGAAATGGAGACATTATCTATATGGGGTTAAGTGTGAAGTCTATACAGATCATCGCAGTTTACAGTATGTCTTTACTCAGAAAGATTTGAATTTTAGACAGAGGAGGTGGATGGAACTACTGAACGACTATGATATCACTATCTTGTATCATCCGGGAAAAGCTAATGTTGTGGCAGATGCTTTAAGTAGAAAGGCAGGGAGCATGGGAAGTCTAGCCCACTTGCATGTTTCTAGACGCCCATTGTCTAGAGAGGTTCAGACCCTGGCTAATGACTTTACGAGGCTATAAGTAAATGAGAAGGGAGGATTTTTGGCCTGTGTGGAGGCAAGATCTTCCTTTCTTGATAAGATTAAAGGAAAGCAGTTTACCGATGAGAAAATGATCCGGATCCGAGATAAGGTGTTGCGAGGAGAGGCTAAAGAAGCAAAAATCGATGAGGAAGCTGTTTTGAGAATTAAGGGAAGGGTATGTGTACCCCGCGTCGATGATTTGATTCACACTATTCTTACAGAGGCTCATAGTTCAAGGTATTCTATACATCCTGGTGCAACCAAGATGTACCGTGACCTAAAGCAACATTTTTGGTGGAGTAGGATGAAGCGTGACATTGTTGATTTTTTTGCTCAATGCCCGAATTGTCAGCAGGTAAAGTATGAACACCAGAGGTCTGGAGGGACACTTCAAAAAATGCCCATTCCTGAATGGAAGTGGGAGAGAATTGTAGTGGACTTCGTGGTTGGTCTTCCAAAGACAATGGGTAAGTATGACTCTATTTGGGTAATTGTTGATAGGTTAACTAAGTCTGCCCACTTCATTCCGGTCAAGGTGTAATGACCCAGAAATTAATTTTTGGAAATTTCAAATATTCGTATAACATGAGTTAATTTATTTATGGTTAAGCGTAAATAATGGAATTAGTAGAGAGTTAGTGGGTTAAAGTGATCATTATTTAATACCTTACACTATTAGGGTCATGTAAAAAAATAAAAAAAATAAATAAATAAATTAGTGGGTTTGGTCAGTTAAATAAACAATTAATTTAGAAAAGAAGAGGAGGCAGAAACTTACCTGAGCCGACGCCACGAGAGGAAAAGAGAAATCGACTTGCAGGTAATAATCGCTAATGCTTTGTCACAATTGGTTATGCTTGATTGATTATGGCTAATTATATATGTATATATATACATAGTGTGTGTGTGTGAATTTAAGAAAAGTGTTGGGTGGTGTAGTTAATGCTCTTATGATGTAAGTTGGGTCATTAATAGTGGGATAACTTAAGGATATGTGAAAGACAAATTGTAAATTTTACAATGGAAGGAAATAATATATGTGAAAGGATATAAAAAAAAATTAGGTGCCAAAATAGTGAAATGGAAATTATGGTATGTTTATGTTTGTAAAAGTGACTGATGAAGTTCTGGAAATTTAGGGCACATATATTTTAATTTTTTTTTTTTTTGTCATGATTACCAATGATTGGCCATAATAAGCCAATCATTGGTTGGGAGGAAATGGTAAAAAAAAAATGTTACTTCACATCCATTTTAGGGTAGTTTTCATAGTTTTGATTATTATATTATGGTTCAAGTTTTGATATATTGGTATATATATATATATATATATATTAGAGGAAAGGTATTTTGCGAGTACCACTTGAATCATGATATTGGAAAATTGGGATGCAATCCTAGACTTGAAACTTGGAAAAAAAAATTGTGAAGTTGAAATTTTAATTGACATCAAGAATTACAAGCTTGATTATAAATTTGGGGTGTATTTTTAGTTCAAGGTTAAACACATAAAAGTGTGAGTGTTGTTATTTCTGAAACCTTATTGTGAATATATACTTGAATAGATTCCATTGGTTCAGAAGCTCAACGGAAAGGGAAGGCTCAAGTCCAAGAATAATTATTCGAGTCGTTAAGGCAAGTGGATTTCTAAACTCTTGTTAAGCGTACGAAATTCGTGTATTTCCTTGTGTGATGTTGAGAATGATCTGGAGACTTGTTGCTTAATTGTTGGTGTTGTATTTCTTGTTGCAAATTGTGCTTTGTTATCAAATGGTTATCTCCTCCTTTTCATTTGAGCATGTCATTTGCATTGTATCTGAGACATGGTTGTGGTAAGAGGATGTACTATTTTCGAGGGTCGTATCGCGCGCCGCGATGGATATTATATTTCGAGGGACATATCGCGCGTCGCGAAGGTTACTATTATCGAGGGTCTTGTCGTGCGCCGCGACAGATGCATGGACAGATATGTCCCCCATGGGTCCCGGACTGAGAGACAACGGGTGTGTATCGTTAGGGAAGACATGCATCACTATACTTGACATTGCATCTCATGGCATTACGCATTTTATTATTGATGAACTTGAACACGTGTTTTGTTGATCTTGTGAGTGTTTCTCTGTGAAGCTTGTGACTGTTGAATATTGAGTTGTTATTGAGAATGTGTAAACTGATAGAGTGTGGTTATTGAGTTGTGTGTTTGGTAAACTGTAAACTATTAGACTGTAGCGTGGAGGTTTAGATATGGTGTAAGAAGTACCTGTATTTTGTTCACTTAACTTGTGTTTAGATGTTTGCTTGTTGGGTACCGCGTGGTTTGGTACTCACCCCTTGCTTCTACAAATTTTTGTAGGATACGAGCCTGGATCTTCGTGATACCTGTCATTCTTTTCGTTTCCGAGGCATCTTGTGGAGGATTGTGAGGTAGCTGCTTGTACTCTCAGTGAACTTTCCTACTTCAGTTTATGACTTTGTTTTTACTTGAAAGACAACTTCATGTTAGACTTCTATTTTATTTCAACTCTAATATTTACATTAGAGGCTTGTTCACGTGACAACCTGATTTTGGGGATTAGATTAATATGACTTGGTTTCATAATAGGAATTGTTGTTGGATTGTCATTTACTTCCGCACTTTGTTAGATATTTGGTTTTAGGATGACTTGTCTTGGTGGGATAAGATGAGTGCCATCACACCCATTTTTGGGTCGTGACAAAATGGTATCAGAGCCCCAGGTTCATAGGTCTCGTGTGTATACAAGCCGAGTCTACGTAGAGTCTCAAGGATCAGTACGGAGACGTCTGTACTTATCTTTGAGAGGCTACAAGGATTACTAGGAAAACATCTTTTTGTTCATTCTTTTTCATCGTGCGTAGTCACCTTCTTTAGTACTGAGTTGTTGTATACTCTTTTTACAGATGACGAGAACTGGAACTAATGTTACTAGTGGTAGAGGGGAGGCACTTCCCGAGGCAGTTGTTGAGGCCCTAGCTAGAGGTAGGGGTAGATCTCAAGCTCGAGGTCGTGCTAGTAGTGCGACAGTAGCAAGAGGTCGTGGACGTGGAGCAGCAGCAGTGAGAGGTCGTGCTAGAGAGGTCTCTACCGAACCTCAGATTGATGACATAGAGGACCAGGTTCCTCCAGATCCCGTAGTCACACGTTTGCTTCAGGATACGCTATTGAGGGTGTTAAGTGTGCTAGAGGGCTTTTCTCAGGGTGGTGGTGCAACTACCACACCACATGAATCTCGTACTAGAAGGGTGGCTCAGACCCAAGAGCAGCAATAAGGTCCGGTTGTTCAGGATGCGGTGGGGCAACTACGAGTAGATTTCGCGGTTCAGAATGATATTGCACCAGCAGTTGGGGGTCAAGTTGCATTGATGGCTGTTCTGACAGAGGATGAGCAGCGTAGGTATGAGAGATTTCGAAAGATGGACCCACCTCAGTTTCAGGGTGGGAAGAGTGAGGACGCACATGAGTTTCTAACTACCTGCCGAGAGTTACTAGAGGTGGTTGGGTTAGTTGAGTCACATGGGGTTCGATATGCTACACTCCAGCTTCGTGGACCAGCGAGAGACTGGTGGAGGACTTATTCAGGATGTTTGCCAGTTGGATCTCCTCTAGTGACTTGGGAGCAGTTTGCTAGTGCATTCCAAGATCGTTTTGTCCCATGGAGCGTGAGAGAGGAGAGTCTCTTAAGGTTTGAGAGTCTGAGACAGGATGGTTTATCGGTTACAGAGTATGAGGCGCGTTTTTGCCAGTTGTCTAGGCATGCATTGGCCATTATTCCAAATGAGACAGAGAGGATCCGCAGATTTGTGAGGGGATTGACTTTCTCTATCAGGTCAGCCGTGTTTCGGGCATCTAGGGAGGGGGCTTCTTTTCAATCCATTGTGAGCGCCGCCAAAGAGGCAGAATTGTTGGAGAGAGAGGAGTTTGGGGACCCTAAAAGAGCCCGTATATCAGGACAGTTTCATGGTGCCTCATCTGGAGGTAGGGGATCACAGAGAGTGAGTGGTTCTTTTCAGCAGCGGGGACCTATTCATGCATCTATGCCGACATTTGAGGGTGGCCAGACATCTAGGCGTTCTTATAGCTCGGGTCAGAGCTCATACGGATCACAGCAGTGACCTACAGGGCGAGGAAATTATAGTGGGTTTTCAGGGTCCACACAACAGTTCCCAGGTCAGAGATTTTGTTTTACTTGTGGAGATCCCGATCATCTAGTGCGGCAGTGTACTTCTCAGAGGGGTCGTGGTGGGCCTCGACCTAATTCTTCATTCCAGACTAGACCACCAGCACCACAGGGTAGAGGTCGTGGCAGAGTTCAGTCAGGTAGAGGTGATAGAGTTTCTAGTAGTGGTGTTGTAGCTCAGCAGAGTGGGGGTAGAGGTACCATCCAGGATGGAGGTGGACAAGGAGGCCACTGCTATGCTTTCCCCGGGAGACCTGAGGCGGAGGCCTCCGATGCTGTTATTACAGGTATCATCCCAGTATGCATCGACCTGCGTCTGTGTTGTTTGATCCAGGTTCTACATTCTCTTATGTGTCTACGTATTTTGCTGCTAAATTTGATATGATATGTGATAGCATGACTGTACCTATTCGTGTTTCTACACCCGTGGGTAAGCCCTTAGTGGTGGATCGAGTGTATCGATCCTGTCTTGTTTCTTTGGCTGGGTATGACACTTGGGTAGACTTAATCATTCTGGGTATGGTGGACTTTGATTTTATCTTGGGTATGGATTGGCTTTATCCTTGTCATGCTGTCCTTGATTGTAATGCTAAGACTGTGACTTTAGCAATGCCTGGTGTTCTGAGGGTTGAGTGGAAGAGTGTTAGTGGTTCTTATCCTAGCAAGGTCATCTCTTTTATCCGTGCTCAGAGACTGGTGGAGAGGGGGTGTTTGTCTTACATAGCTTTTAATTGGGATACTAGTGTTGAACCACCTCCAATGGACTCTGTTCCCGTGGTCCAGGAGTTTTTCAATGTATTTCCTTCTGATCTTCCAGGTGTTCCTCCCGATAGGGATATCGATTTTGCTATTGATTTGGAACCGGGCACTAAACCTATTTCTATGCCTCCATACCGTATGGCTCCAGCAGAGTTGAAAGAATTGAAGGATTAGTTGCAGGATTTATTGAGTAAGGGTTTTATTCGCCCTAGTGTATCACCTTGGGGTGACCTTGTATTATTTGTGAAGAAGAAGGATTGGACTATGAGAATGTGTATTGATTAAAGACAGTTGAACAAGGTAACAGTGAAGAATAAGTATCCTCTTCCGCGTATTGATGACTCCCTATATCATTGTTCTCTAAGATTGATTTGAGGTCTGGGTATCATCAGTTGAAGATTAGGGCATCAGATATCCCTAAGACATCTTTTCAGACTCGGTGTGGGCATTATGAATTCCTAGTGATGTCCTTCGGACTGACTAATGTCCCTGCAGCATTCCTGGAGTTGATGAATGGGGTGTTTCGACCATACCTTGATTCTTTTGTGATTTTTTTCATTGATGACATCTTGGTCTACTCCAAGACTAAGGAGGACCATGTCCAACACTTGAGGATTGTACTTCAGAAGTTGAGAGAAGAGAAGTTGTATGCCAAGTTCTCAAAGTGTGAGTTCTGGATTACTTCTGTGGTATTCTTAGGACATTTGGTGTCTAAGGAGGGTATTAGAGTAGATCCGGCCAAGATTGAAGCACTTAGAGGCTGGACGCGACCTACTTCACCTACTGAGATTAGGAGTTTTGTGGGATTGGCAGGCTATTATCGATGATTTGTTCAGAGTTTCTCTACTATTGCAGCTCTATGGACTAGATTGACTCGACATGATGTGAGTTTTCAGTGGTCTGATGAGTGTGAGGAGAGCTTTCAAAAGCTCAAGACTTTGTTGACTTCTTATCCTGTGCTGACTCTACCTGAGGAGGGTGTAGACTTTACTGTGTATTGTGATGCTTCAGGAGTTTGGTTGGGTGGTGTGTTGATGCAGAAGGGGAAAGTGATTGCTTATGCTTCTAGGCAATTGAAATCCCATGAGAAGAACTACCCTACTCATGATTTGAAGTTGGTGGCTGTGGTATTTGTACTTAAGTTATGGCGTCATTATTTGTATGGAGTGCATTGTGAGATCTTCACTGATCATCGGAGTCTCCAGTATATCTTTAGTCAGAGAGATTTGAACTTGAGGCAGCGGAGATGGCTTGAGTTGCTGAAGGACAATGATGTGACCATTTTGTATCATCTGGGGAAGGCCAATGTTGTGGCCGATGCTTTGAGTAGGAAGACTCATAGCATGGGGAGTCTTGCATCTCTTAGTGTTGAGGAGAGACCATTGGCTAGAGATTTTCAATTGTTAGCTAACAGTCTTGTCCGATTACAAATCTCAGAGGAGAGTGATGGAATGATTGCTTTTATTGAGGCTCGATCTTCTTTAGTCGAGCAAATCCGTGCACACCAATTTGATGATGAAAAATTATGTCTCATTCGAGACAAAGTATTGAGAAGGGAAGCTAAGGAGGCTGTCCTTGATTCTGATTGTGTCTTGCGGATCGGAGGCAGAATTTGTGTGCCCAGGACAGGCGATTTGATTAGATTGATTCTTGAGGAGGCCCATCGTACTCGGTATTCCATCCATCCGGGAGCGGCGAAGATGTATCATGATCTGAGTAAGCATTACTGGTGGTGTGGGATGAAGAGAGATATTTCAGACTTTGTTTCGAGGTGTCTGACTTGCCAGCAGGTCAAGTGTGAGCACCAGCGGCCCGGGGGTGTATCTCAGAGGATGCCTATTCCTACTTGGAAGTGGGAGCGGATTACTATGGACTTTGTTGTGGGTTTGCCTACCACAGTGGGTGGTTATGACTCTATTTGGGTTGTTGTTGATAGGCTGACCAAGTCTGCCCACTTCATCCCGGTTCGGGTAAACTATACAGCAGAAAAGTTAGCCGAACTATATATCAGTCAGATTGTGCGACTACATGGAGTTCCTGTTTCTATCATATCAGATCGAGGTTTACTATTTACTTCTCACTTCTGGAAGGCATTACAACATGGTCTGGGTACTCAGTTAGATATGAGTACGGCATTTCACCCTCAAACAGATGGTCAATATGAGCGGACCATTCAGGTATTGGAAGATATGCTTCGAGCGTGTGTGATCGATTTTGGTGCAAGATGGGATCGACATTTACCCTTAGCGGAGTTCGCCTATAATAACAGTTATCACTCTAGTATCCAAATGGCCCCATTTGAGGCATTGTATGGAAGACGGTGTAGGTCTCCGATAGGTTGGTTTGATTCGGCGGAGATGGACTCTTTGGATACAGACTTGCTTAGAGATGCTATGGAGCAAGTCCGTATGATTCAGTATAGACTGTTGACAGCCCAAAGTCGACAGAAGAGTTATGCAGACCGGAGAGTTAGAGCTTTAGTGTTTATGGAGGGTGATCATGTTTGGCTCCGAGTATCACCCATGAAGGGTGTGATGAGGTTTGGAAAGAAGGGCAAGCTTAGCCCTAGGTTCATTGGACCTTTTGAGATTTTGAGCCGAGTGGGAGAGGTGGCTTATAAGTTGGCCTTGCCACCTAGTTTGTCGGCAGTTCATCCTGTTTTCCATGTCTCTATGCTTCGGAAGTATATTCCGGATGAATCTCATGTGCTTTCACTTGACTCCGTGGAGTTGGGTCCAGACTTGACATTTGAGGAGGAGCCTATAGCTATTTTGGATAGGCAGGTTCGAAAGCTAAGGATCAAGGAGATTGCTTCAGTGAAGGTCCAATGGAAGCACCGATCAGTGGGAGAGGCAACTTGGGAGACTGAGTCTGATATGCGTGCCAGATATCCTCAACTTTTGAAGCTTCAGGTACTTTCTTTTACTTTATGTTCGAGGACGAACATGATTTTTAGTGGTGGATAATGTAATAACCCAGAAGATAATTTTTGGAAATTTCAAATATTCGTATAACTTGAGTTAATTTATTTATGGTTGAGCGTAAATAATGGAATTAATAGAGAGTTAGTGGGTTAAAGTGATCATTATTTAATACCTTACACTATTAGGGTCATGTAAAAAAATAAATAAAAAAAAATAAATAAATAAATTAGTGGGTTTGGTCAGTTAAATAAACAATTAATTTAGAAAAGAAGAGGAGGCAGAAACTTACCTGAGCCGACGCCACGAGAGGAAAAGAGAAATCGACTTTGCAGGTAACAATCGCTAATGCTTTGTCACAATTGGTTATGCTTGATTGATTATGGCTAATTATATATGTATATATACATAGTGTGTGTGTGAATTTAAGAAAAGTTGTTGGGCGGTGCAGTTAATGCTCTTATGAATTAAGTTGGGTCATTAATAGTGGGATAACTTAAGGATATGTGAAAGGATATAAAAAAAAAAATTTGGTGCCAAAATAGTGAAATGGAAATTATGGTATGTTTATGTTTGTAAAAGTGACTGATGAAGTTCTGGAAATTTAGGGCATATATTTAAAAAAAAAGAAAAATTGGTCATGATTACCAATGATTGGCCATAATGAGCCAATCATTGGTTGGGAGGAAATGGTAAAAAAAAAAACGTTACTTCACATCCATTTTAGGGTAGTTTTCATAGTTTTGATTATTATATTATGGTTCAAGTTTTGATATATTGGTATATACACACACACACACACACACACACACACACTCACACACATATATATATATATATATTAGAGGAAAGGTATTTTGTGAGTACCACTTGAATCATGATATTGGAAAATTGGGATGCAATCCTAGATTTGAAACTTGGAAAAAAAATTATGAAGTTGAAATTTTAATTGACATCAAGAAATACAAGCTTGATTATAAATTTGGGGTGTATTTTTAGTTCAAGGTTAAACACATAAAAGTGTGAGTGTTGTTAGTTCTGAAACCTTATTGTGAATATATACTTGAATAGATTCCATTGGTTCAGAAGCTCAACGGAAAGGGAAGGCTCAAGTGCAAGAATAATTATTCGACTCGTTAAGGCAAGTGGATTTCTAAACTCTTGTTAAGCGTACGAAATTTGTGTATTTCCTTGTGTGATGTTGAAAATGATCTGGAGATTTGTTGCTTAATTGTTGGTGTTGTATTTCTTGTTGCAAATTGTGCTTTGTTATCAAATGGTTATCTCCTCCTTTTCATTTGAGCATGTCATTTGCATTGTATCTGAGAAATGGTTGTGGTAAGAGGATGTACTATTTTCGAGGGTCATCTCGCGCGCCGTGATGGATATTATATTTCGAGGGACGTATCGCACGCCGCGAAGGTTACTATTATCGAGGGTCGTGTCATGCGCCGTGACAGATGCATGGACATATATGTCCCCCATGGGTCCCGGACTGAGAGACAGCGGGTGTGTATCGTTAGGGAAGACATGCATCACTATACTTGACATTGCATTTCATGGCATTACACATTTTATTATTGATGAACTTGAAAACATGTTTTGTTGATTTTGTGAGTGTTTCTCTGTGAAGCTTGTGACTGTTGAATATTGAGTTGTTATTGAGAATGTGTAAACTGATAGAGTGTGGTTATTGAGTTGTGTGTTTGGTAAACTGTAAACTATTAGACTGTAGCGTGGAGGTTTAGATATGGTGTAAGAAGTGCCCGTATTTTGTTCACTTAACTTGTGTTTAGAGGTTTGCTTGTTGGGTACCGCGTGGTTTGGTACTCACCCCTTGCTTCTACAAATTTTTGTAGGATACGAGCCTGGATCTTCGTGATACCTGTCATTCTTTTCGTTTCCGAGGCATCTTGTGGAGGATTGTGAGGTAGCTGCTTGTCATCTCAGCGAACTTTCCTACTCCAGTTTATGACTTTGTTTTTACTTGAAAGACAACTTCATTTTAGACTTCTATTTTATTTCAACTCTAATATTTACATTAGAGGCTTGTGCACGTGACAACCTGATTTTGGGGATTGGATTAATATGACTTGGTTTCATAATAGGAATTGTTGTTGGATTGTCATTTACTTACGCACTTTGTTAGATATTTGGTTTTAGGCTGACCTGTCTTGGTGGGATAAGACGAGTGCGATCACACCCATTTTTGGGTCGTGACAAAAGTCAAGGTGACTTATAATGCAGAGAAGTTAGCCAAACTTTACATCTCAGAAATTGTTCGATTGCATGGAGTTCCACTTTCCATTATATCAGATAGAGGTACACAGTTTACTTCTAAATTTTGGAGAACATTGCATGCCGAGTTAGGTACTAGGTTGGATCTTAGTACTGCATTTCACCCTCAGACCGATGGTCAGTCTGAGCGAACAATTCAGGTTTTGGAGGATATGCTTCGTGCATGTGTGATAGAATTTGGTGGTCATTGGGATAACTTCTTACCCTTAGCAAAATTCTCATACAACAATAACTATCACTCAAGTATTGATATGGCCCCATTTGAGGCACTTTATGGGAGAAGATGTAGGTCTCCCATTGGGTGGTTTGATGCATTTGAGGTTAGACCTTGTGGTACTGACCTTCTGAGGGAATCGTTAGATAAAGTGAAATGCATTCAAGAAAAGCTTTTAGCGGCTCAAAGTAGGCAGAAAGTGTATGCAGATCGAAAGGTTAGAGACTTGGAGTTTATGGAGGGTGAACAAGTCTTACTGAAGGTTTCACCCATGAAAGGGGTGATGCGGTTTGGTAAGCGAGGTAAGCTTAGTCCGAGGTATATTGGTCCATTTGAAGTTCTAAAGCGCATGGGGGAGGTAGCGTATGAATTAGCCTTTCCCCCAGGACTGTCAGGAGTGCACCCAGTATATCATGTGTCTATGTTGAAAAGATACCATGGGGATGGAAAGTACATCATTCGTTGGGATTCAGTTCTTCTTGATGAAAATTTGTCTTATGAGGAGGAGCCTGTTGCTGTTTTAGATAGAGAAGTCCGCAAGTTGAGGTCAAGGGAGATTGCATCCATTAAGGTTCAATGGAAGAATCGACCAATTGAAGAGTCCACTTGGGAGAAGGAGGCTGATATGCAAGAAAAATACCCACACCTGTTTACAGATTAAGGTACTCCTTTTCGCCCTTATTTTTCTTCTTGTGATCGTTCGAGGACGAACGATGGGTAAATTGGTATACATTGTAACGACATGTTAGTCGTTTTGAGCAGTAGAGTTTATTTCTGGTAATAACTTTCTGGGTCGACGGATCCCACGACGGACCGTCATGGGCACGACTGGCCGTCGCGGGGGTCTTGTTCCAAAACACTTAGATTCTAGAAATTTGGGTACTGAGATCAACTCTATGAAATTCACGACGGAAGAGTAGCACGGACCGTCGTAGGCACGACGGACCGTCACAGGGTCTTAAATGAAATTGAGTCTTTGAACTCTGTGACGACTCAACAGGACGGACCGTCGCAGGCACGACAGACCGTCACAGGCTGCGTAACCCTGACTGGGTCGGGTTTTTGTTAAAAGTTTTAAGGGGCGTTTTGCACTATTCCTGCTTATAATTATAAAGTTAGTGGGTTAATGTTAATAATTCAATTACTTGGGGGTTAAAGGTGATAACCGTGGAATAAGTAATGGGTTACTTTTAGCATCTTTTATACTTAATTATATGGTAACTAGGGTAAAACAAAGGGATTTTGGAAGAGGAGAAAATTAAAAAGAAAAACAAGGGAGAACGAGCGAGAGGGAGAGAAGAACGAAGAGGAAAGCAAAGCATTGGAGAAGTAAATTGCTTGATTACGATTCTTCGGTGGAGGTAGGTTATGGTTTATGCTATGTCATAGTAAACTCTTAATAGCGAATGATATGTATTGGGTAGTATTGTAAAGTCTTCTATATGCTTAATTGTATGCTTGCATGATGTGATTATGTAATTGTAATGGGTTGAAAAGAAGAGGTTGTGAAGCTTAAACCTAAAACCCTCTCTGTTAATGATGATGCCTTAGTATAAATGAAGGCTCGATGAACTAAAAGAATGAGGTTAATGGATAGGGTGTCACGTTCCGACACCAGGATAGTAGTAGTGGATCGGGTGTCACGTTCCGACACCAGGATAGTAGTAGTGGATAGGGTGTCACGTTCCGACACCAGGATAGTAGTAGTGGATCGGGTGTCACGTTCCGACTACAGGATAGTAGTAGTGGATCGGGTGTCACGTTACGACACCAGGATAATAAAAAGAATGAATCTTGAATTATGTTAATATACTAAAATTTAAAGAACCTATTTCCTAAACGAGTATGGTGTGGAGGCGTGAGTCCTCATAGATGTGCTTGGGTTGTGGCCAATGGTTATGGTACTTGTTGTTGTTATCTGTTGAGTATGGTAGTCAATTTTATGTTATTATCTGATATATATTGCTTTCTATTTTGAGTTGGCCGATGATACCTACTCAGTACTTGTGCCTTGTACTGACCCCTACTTGTATGTTTCTTTCTTTGTCATTTGTGGAGTGCAGCAAATGTGCCATCGACTTCGACTCGTCCGCAACTCTAGCCAGACTTCAGCATAATCAGATCTCAGGGTGAGCTATTGTTCCTAGCTCGGACTGGATTCTTTCCTTCGCGTCTTCATGTCTTGAAGTTCGGACATGGACCATCTCTTTTACTTATTTTAGCTTCTTAGATACTCTTAGATTTAGTAATTTGAGGATAGATGTTCTTGTGATGATGACTTCCAGATTTTGGGGAATTATAAGTATGGAGTTTTAGAAGTTATTTATTGGTTATATTAATGAATTTTAAGTCTTCCGCATTATATTCTGTTTATTATGGTTGAAATGGTGGGGTTTATATTGGTTGGTTCGCTCACATAGGAGGGTAAGTGTGGGTGCCACTCGCAGCTCATTTTTGGTCGTGATAATATGCGTTTGCATTTTTATTCCATTTTTATCTATTTGTATTCCTAGGAGTTCAATTTTTTTTTCATTATTTATGCTTTCTTTTTACTTAAACTTATTCCTGAGTGTTGTATTATATGTATAAATTTTTCTAATAATCTTATGTGTTCATCTAGTGTTTTAGAATATAATAATATATCATCAATATATATTAGAAAATTTTCTAGTTTTTTAAAATAGTTATCCATAAAATGTTGAAATCTGCCTGGTGCATTTTTATATCCAAATGATAATACATTCCATTCGTAAAATCCTTGTGGTACTGTGAATGTGTAAGTTTTTTAGATTCTTCTTCTAATTTCAAATGATAAAATCCTGATTTACAATCAAATTTACTAAAGTAATTATATCCTTGTATTTGTCTTATCTTTAATTTTTTATTTGATATTGGATAATTATATGTTTTAGTTTTTGCATTTAAATCTCTATAATCAATTACCATTCTACTTTTTCCTCTTTTTTGTTCACTATATTTATTAACCATAAATGCCGGACTTGTATGTTTACTATTACTTTCTTGTATATATCCATTTTTTAGTAATTAATTTATATGTATTTTAAATTTATTTAAATCATTAAAATTATATTTTAATGGTTTTTGTTTTTTTATACTATTTTCATCAATCAGTTCAATTTTAACTTCTGTTTTATGGTTTTTCCATCCTTTTAAAGGATCTTTGTCATATAAAAATTCTAATTTTTCTTGGATTATTTTAAATTTATCTAAGGAAAATATAATTAATTCTATTCTAGGGTCTTCTTCTTTTATATTTTCTAATTTTTCTGTAATTTTTTCACTGCCTTTAATCCATTCCGTTGTTTTTCTTCTTTTGTTACCTACTCTTCTTGCTCCTATCTTTTGTTTACATGGTGTTGTGAACCACCAGTGTGTTTTTGTTATTATATGTGGATATAATTTCTCTAAAAATGGCATTCCTAATAACATATCCTTTGTTGTTAGTTCAAAATTATATATTTCATTTACAGTTAATATTTTATCCCATATTTGTATTTTTATATCTTTTGCCTTATACGTGATCATACTTCCTTCATTATTAAATCCTGTTACTACTATTGGTGTTTTTAACTTTTCCCATTTTTCTTCTAGTAAACAATTGTATTTACATATATTAGCCTATGCTCCTATATCTATCATTGGTGTATAGTATCTTTTATAATATCCTTCTATTATTATCTTTGCGAGTATATATATTTTCATATTTTTTACATTAAAGTCCTTTTTATTACGACTTTTTTATTTTGGTAATTTATCGTTAGTTGTTTATCCTCTATATTGTATGGTTTTACTTTTTCTAGCCATTTTATTCCTAATATTATATTTTCATTTCCTTGATATATTTTAAGTTTTTTTTTATCATTGGTATACCTCCAATTATTATTTCTTGTTCCGTTGTTTCTTCAATATTTATTAATACATTTGGTAATTCTTGACATGAGTGTTCCGTTGTTATTATTTTATCTTCCATTACTAATTCTCTTGTAATGTAGTTTTCTTCTTGTCCTGTATTTATTAGTATTAAATATTTTCTTTGCTCCATTATTCTTGTTATATAATAATGGTGTGGTTTTATTTCTTCTTCTATATTTCCTTGTGAACTTATATTTATTCTCTTGGAACTATTCGAAGTACTCATTTTTGATGAAGTTTGTGGTATATCATTATTATTTATTCTTTTTGATGTGCTTAGTTTTTCTTGTACTATTTCTAGTCTCCTTCTATATCAATTTCATTATAACTATAGTCATTATTATCTATAACCGTAACTATTTTTTCAAAGGGGTTTTCTATTTTTATTTTATTTTTTGCTGTTATTTTATGTTTTGTTGTTAAAACATATAAATTTTTACATCTGGCTGTAAATATTTTACTTCCTGGTGCTAGCTCTATTCCTGACATTTTCCAATATAATACTAATGATTTATCTATGTTTCTATCATTAATTGCTACTGAGTAATTATCGCTCATTATAAATTTAAATTTTTGGTATATAAAATTACCTTTTACTGCACTTATTATACTTTTTTCTATAAGTTATATAATTCTGTCATCTGCTAAATATATTTCTATAGGTGTATCTATTCCTTCTCTAAAACATGCTTTTATTAATATTTCAGTTCCTCCTAAATGTACATATTTAATTGGGTTTTTAGCATTTATATCTTGTATTTCTTTATTAATTATTCTCTTATTTATTATTGGTATTTTAGCTTTTCCTTTGGTATACTTACAGTCTATGATATGTTCTCTTTGGCTTACTACATAATATTCTTCTTTTTGTCTTTTAAACCAATTTTTTATTTTTGGTACTTCTAATATTTTTTCTACACTTAGATCTAATTCTTTTCCTTTTATTTGTTCAAATATACTATTATCAAATATTATTTTTTGTTCTAAAGTTTCATCATCTTGACGTTCTTCTTTATTTATTATTTGTATATCTGCTTCAGTCATCTTTATTATAAACTTCAGTATCTGATTCTAATTCTATGTCATTATCCATTTAATTTTATGATATTTCATATATACTATCCTCTCTTTTTAAATCATAATCGACCAATTTTTTATTTTCGGTACTTCTAATATTTTTTCTAAAATTAGATCTAATTCTTTTCCTTTTATTTGTTCAAATATACTATTATCAAATATTATTTTTTGTTCTAAAGTTTCTTCATCTTGACATTCTTCTTTATTTGTTATTTGTACATTTGCTTCAGTCATCTATATTATAAAGTTCATTATCTGATTCTAATTCTATGTCATTATCCATTTCATTTTCTGATACTTCATATATACTATCCTCGCTTTCTAAATCATAATCGACATAATCTATTTGTGTATATTTTTCATTTTCCATAATTATTTCTGATATCTATTTCCTCTTTGGATTTTTAGGTAATTTAGAATCTTTCGCTATATGTCCTAATTTCACACAATTATAGCAAGTACATTCTGTCAATTTTCCTTTGGGTCTAAATGGTCTTTTAGTTTTGTAATTTTTTACATAATATCTCTTTCTTGGTTTTTTGTATTTATATGTTGATCTATATTTTTTATAATTTATTATTTTTATTATATTTCTTTTTATAATATCTATCTGTACAACCAAATTGAGGTGCTATTTTATTTTTGCAACATGCCAAGTTTTTTACTTATACTTTTTCCATTTTTATGTCTTCTTTATGTTTTTCAGATAATTCTGTAAACCATGTTTGTAAGAATTTCATTCTTGCTCCTAAAGTATCTATTAATTCTGCTTCATTCCAACTTTTTATTATTTTTGAACTAAAAGGTTCTGGTAATTTTTTAAAATATGATTTTCTTATTTCTTTACTTTCTTCCATGTTATATGTTCCTTTATAATAATATTCTCTAAATGCGCATGTATATTCATCTATATAACACATATTACATATTGCCAATTTTGCCATTAAATTTCTATTTATAACTTTTTCTTTATTTTGTTCTTCTACTTCTGTTGTCATACTACTAAATTCATTTCTTATAGCTATTTCATATTTATTTAATATTTCCATAGATGTTGTAGCTATTTCTCCATTAATTTTTTTTATTATTTCTTAAAGTCTTTATACTTTCTTCTGTTAAATTTTGTAACCATAATTTTACTGTTCCTATAAGTGTTCTTTCTATATATCTTGGTGTTTCTGTCATTCCTATCTTGTTATCTATTAATTGTTTTGATATATATCCCATCCATAATTGAATTGTTTTATTTATATCTGCTACACAGTCTAAATCTAAAAAATTATGTTGTTCAGTTGTTGGTTTAGGCGTCCATTTATTTAATCTTTTATCCCATAAAATCTTTTCTCTATCATACTTTTCATAACTTACATTATAATATGTTGGATTTAAATATTTTGGATTTTTTACTCCTGATGTACTAGGTTTTTCATTCATGTCTATATCTCCCGTATTTATTTCTACATTTTTTGTATTGTCTATATTATCCAAAAGTTCTGTATATGTTTCACTTATCTCTGAGTATTGTTCTTCTAAATTATTGTTGATATCATCAATTCTTACTTCTAGTAGATTAGTTATATCATCTTGATTACTTTCTTCTAATTTATCTTCTAATTACAATCTTTCTTTAAATTTTTTTATCTCATTTTCTAAGTTTCTTTTTTGCTATTTTTCTTTTTGTTTTATTTCATACATTTCTTTTAACATTGCTAATTCTTTTTCTAATTCTAAAATCTCTTTATTTTTTATTTCTTCTATTTGTTGTACTTCTTTTTTTGCTTGATGTTTTATTTTTTCAATTTCCATTTTTCTATCTATTTCTTCATTTTATTTTGCTATCCTAACCATAGCGGTTAAACTATCTTCTAATTTTACCATTTTTTTTCTAACATTAAACTTAAATTGTCACCTATTTTCTTATATCTTCTTCCTAGATTAGAAAATATTTTTCTTATTTTTAATCCTTCATAGATTTCAAATATTTTTTCATCTATTGCATATTCTTCCTTATTCATTTATAAATTACGCTGTAGTTTTTATTCTAGATTATCTATTTGTATTTCTAGATATAAAATAGTATTTCTTTGTGCTATTATAGATTTTTCACAAGTTGCTGCAAATAAATTGCTATTTAGTCTAGTTTTTCTATGTCTTAATTCTTTTCTTTTTGCAATAATTATTTTATTAAGTTCTTGTTGTATATTCGTTATTCATCGTATTTTTAAATATTTAATATATTTATATTCTAATTTAGAAATTATATCTATAATTTCTTCTAATCCTTTATTTTTTTGTAATATTAAGTTCTTTATATTTTGGATATAATTTGTCTAATTTTCTTTTTATTCTTATCTTTCTGCTGATACCATGCTTGTTTTTATCTTTCATAGCTCTGATACCATTTTTGGGGAGTGCAGAATTCATCATAAGTTAAGACAGTTAAGGGGGTAAGGAAAGAAGTCTAAAAGGTAAATTATATCCCATACCTTAACGTTTGATGAAGATTTGATGGTGAAATATTCCCTTTACATCCCCAAAAACCTCCCCGTAGCTTGTCTTCAATGGTGTTTTCCAATAGAGAGAGAAAGAAGAGAGTTATTTTGTGAGTTGTGTTTAGGCTCATAAGTAATGGGGTGTTTTTATGGGGGGTTAAATTCGTTAATTAATATTCCTTTAATCTCTAAATAACCCCTAAACCCCCTTTATTATTTCAATAAAATGAAATTAAAATGTGCAGGGAATTTGACCCTCACAGACAGAACCCCATTGACGGGTCGTCTATAAGTCGACGGTTGGACCCCCCCCCTTTGTCCTGCACAACCGTCGTTATGGTCAGAGACTTCTGTAGGCTAGGTATTTGCCAATTTTTTTAAGTGTGAGACTATGGTTGGCATCGATGCCCCGTCGATCCTCACACGACTCGTTCTTGGCCTTTCGTGGTTTGCAACACTTCCTAGGCAGTGTTTCCTCCTACGTGCTAGGGTCCTCTTCAAGGGCCCTTGGTTGGTCCTTGGGGAGACATACCCAAAATGTTCGACCAGGAATAACCTTAAACACATGTTTTACAACCTTCCACCTAATTTCATGAATTGTGACTCCCAAAAGTTAGTCAAATAGGCTAAGGCACGCCAGTACCCCTTAGAACTAGTTTCTGAATGTCATGGACGTTTTGGTTTCTAAACCTTATAATGACTTATATCAATTATTATAATCATAAAAACAGTGTCTAGACCTCAAGACACCTACGTTAGGGTTTAAGACTCGTCTTGGATTTTTGAAATGTTACAATCAATAACATGGTTTCATAGGTTAATTGAGTTAAAATCATCTAATTAACAACAATTCTATCAATTATCAATTATTTTAAACCTTTAATGCAAGAAACCATGGATAGATTAGAAAACTCATATTTATAGAATTATTTGAAAATCAATTCGAAAATTGGCTCCTTTATGAGTAGAGTTTCAACGATCAAAAACAATACCTTAATGATGTTAATCCACCAATTTTATGATGAATCACCATTCAAATCTCCAATCCAAGCTCTTTCTTAAGTTTTGGCATCTGGAGTTCTAGAGAATTTCTAGGATATTTTGGGTTTTGATTTTGAAGAATGAATTCTCCCTAGTGTTTAAGGCATATAAAAATGTTTAAAATACCCAAAGTACCCCTAAGTAAGCGCCCAAAGTCTTATTTGGATGTGTGGTGAAATTACCATTTCACCCCTTTCACTTAGAAGTGAACTGCGCAGGAACACAACTCATAGATGTTTGCCAAACCGACTTGCCATTTCACAACTAACGGAGGGTCCTGTTAGTCCTTGGTTCGGGACTGAGGATGGTCCTTGGCATGTCCTTCTCCCACACCTATGTACTGAACAACGACTCCCATTGACGGGGCGCCGACTAGCCAGTGAGCCATCTTTTGTCTCCGTCATTTGGGACTGTTTGGGCAGTCTTGTCTCAAGGAAAGGGTCCTTCCTCAAGGACCCTTGGTTCGTCCTTGGGGACTTCCACCCGTACATTTACAATCCGAATATGCTCGTATATGAGTTTAGGACCTCCAACATCAATTTCCTCCAAAATGAACACATAAAACTTGACAAAACATGCCAAGACACACAAGGTTGTTTTAGGGAAAACCTTTCAAACGTTATGGACGTTCTCGGACGTTTGATGTCCAAACTTCATGAAACTCAACACTCTGCCTAGAAATACTACTATAACTAATATAAAGACCTCATAAGCTCATTAAACACACGTAAAGACACATAATCACACATGAGGCACATAGTTGACTTTGTCATCGAATGTCTTAGTCATCCTTTGACGTTATACTTTCAAATCACCTAAAAATATATACACTGCCTAAATACCACATTATAAACCATTTTAGGGAATTAGACCTTCATGATAAATATGTTAGTCTCTAGATTCACCGAAGTCATTTTCGATGTATCACATTAAGCATGGAAAGATTTTAATAGGTTGCATTCAGATTTCCCACTAGATTCTCACAATTTGAGACTTGGATTAGCAAGTGATGGATTAAATGTATTTATAACCATTAGTATATCTCATAGAACATGGCTATTTATGTTGACAACATATAATTTGACGCCTTGGATATGGATTCGAGGATGAATACCTTTCAAAAAGGGGTGATGATGCAATGCAGATTGCCTCAAGGCTATCCATTCATGAACTTCAATGTATTGATGGATAATTCATTAGGACAGAGGCTCTTGGGATTAAATGGATGAAGATAAGGAGGTTCTATGCCTTGAATTGTAATATATGCACCTTGAAGGAATCCTAGTGGGGAAACACCATAATTTGATGATATCTTGGAGTGTGGGAGGCCTGAAGAAGCAGGAAGAATCGGGTGGAGGTGCTTCTCTACTTGGTTATAAACCCTCAAAATGATCTAGGAAAGATTAGAGCTTCACATGATCTTCATTTAATAACTTGTTAAAATAATGAAATTCATCCTTTGAAGTGAGTTTTAAAGAGTTTGGAATTCAAACATCAAAGGACGACAAAGACGTTCATAAACTAGTTTTTTGTCTGCTAATGTGTTCTAATATGTTTTTCTTGTTTTGGTGTGTCAATTTGAGTGTAAATTAGTGAAGGTCACGCAAGTGTAAAAAAAGTTGAGTTTAGGTTTAAAAAATGTAACGCTCCGAAATCCTATGACCTAAACTAGGACCTCACATGTTGTTCTAAGGTTTGTAACACTCTTTTAGCACATAAAATAATGTATATAAATCATTTAGGGAGTTTTGGAGTCAAAAATTCAAGGAACATCCATGATGTGCGGTGAACTGTGAAAAAGTAGTTTGTGTACCTTTGTATGTTTCGTGGGGTTTTAAAAGTTGGAAATTAATTAAATTTGGTATAGATGTGTTACACATGTATTAGAGTATGTTTGATTTCGAAACGTTCGGGTATGACCCTCCAAGAACCACCCTAAGAGCCCTTGGAGAGGACCCCCTCAATTTGACCCCAAAAGGTTATGTTGGCAATGTCTACCTACAAAGCCAATCGACGAGGCATCATTAGATGACGGGGCGTCGATTTCTCCATAACCCCAGCCTTATCCATTTTCCAAAAATTGTCCAAATTACCAGTCTCTGACAGAAACGACAATTGTGCAGGACGGTGGGTGCGAATATAATCGACTATCCTACGGATCATAGGTCGGGGTCTCGTAGGTCAGGCCTGTGATTTCACTGTCCAAATTTTAAATAAGTCATTTGTTTAGTTATATACTTAGGGGTTTAATTAGGGGTTAAGGGATGATTAGTTTAGTTAGTTGAGTGAGTATAAAAGCCCTAACTCTCATTAAAATAACCTAACACCTCCAAATTATTAAAAAATCTAAATCATCCACCTTCTCTCTACTTTCTCTGTCCCAAAGAAGACTCCATAGAATACCAAGGTCACAAGGGCTTAGGGCTTCATGAACATCACTTTCTCTCTGTCTAAATTGAAGGGTTAATAACGTATGAGAACTCTTCACCTTTGGGATTCCTTTCTCAAAGTGTTTTTCCAAATTGATTTCCAAAAGTTCATAAAAACATGAGTTTCATTCCGAATACGAAATTGATCTTTCAAATTATGTTGTTCTTGGTTTATTTTGATTGTTAAGGATATAATGTGATTTATCATTGGTGAATTGGGGTTTTTCTTCATGTTAGACCTAGTTCAGTAGATGATCATGAATTGATCCTATTTCCCTAACGTTAGGTAATGAATTGATATTTAATTGAATAGTGATGTTGCAACTGACTTAGTTTTTGTGTTAATTACTATTATGCAATGTTATTAATTCTATTGATGGATTAATGTGGTTGGTTAATGGTAAGACCATGGAAGAATGCTTGTGAAGGTAAATTGATAAAACCTATGATCTTGAACTCTTACTTCAATTTTGATGTATTGTACTTCATGATGATGTTCAATTGAAGTTTTGATTGTGATTAGATTAGATAGGTGATGGTATGATCAATGTAATTGAAATCTATTGAGTATATGGATTGTGAGATTATGATTAAGGTGTAATGATTTAAGGTTGATTTGAATCACATATGTACCTTACAATGACATGATGATAATAGTGTGTTTATCCACATATGAGGGTTGTATTAAAAGGAAGTTCTCATGCAATTCCAATTGAGATAAAGATTATGAATATAAGACATTTTTACTAAATATTGAAAGTGTTGCTTATGAGTTCTCTTAAATGTTAAAATATTGACGTTTTAAAAAATTTCCCTTATATTTATGCGATTGTGAGTTACCTATGGTTTATACTAAGGTATGATGATTAATAAAGGCTTAAAGCTATTTCAAAAAGGGAATTAACTTAGCACCGACTGAACTAGTTATGAGAGGTCTTCCTTCCCAATGTGGGAAGGTAGGTTCACAACGATTCTCATGATATAGAGATTACAGGGCAATTGTGCATAAAGAGGGTCTCAATGTATGTCTAGTTCTTGAACTATGTTGCCCCCAGACGACTACTAGCTAGTGGATTAACTTAGAATGCTATGTTCATGTTTTTGTACTACCTTGGAAATTAGTCCACCTTATTTTGGTTTATGATATACCGTGGTTTCACGGTATAATTAATACTTTTTCCTTAAGTGCTAAATTTGATATAAGTTTCTCTCTGTTTTGCAGGAAATCTGCCCAAAGCTGAATGCGGAGATTTTGAGCGAAAAAATGCAAAAGAGACCACCTACGGAGCTTATGACGGTCCGTCGTGCCTGTGACGGTCCGTAGGTGGCAGCGTAGTGCAGCTGCTGAAGGAAGATGGGGAAGTCTGACCAAGTGTGGGATTACGAAGCTTGTGACGGTCCGTCCTGCAGGTTCGTCATGAAGATCATAGAAGTGATCCCAGTACCCAGATTCCAAGAGTTGAAGTATTTTGAAACGAAGACCCTCGACGGACCGTTGTGCCTATGACGGTCCGTAACACTAGCCGTCGAGGGGAATGAAGAAAGCAGCAGAAGAAATTGCATCAAGTACGGGACGACGAAGCCCACGATGGTCCGTTGTGACCACGACGGTCCGTCGCGTGGTCCGTCAACCCAGCCGCGTTTTGGCAGATTTCAAGTAATTAGAATCCTTGTTTAATTAGGTTTTTATTTTTTATAAATAGTTCGAAAAACCTCATTTTTGAGGGTAGACTCTGCTAGATTAGACATCATATTATTAGACTTTGTGTATTAGTGTTTGATTTTTGGAGATTCTTACAAGTGATTTTTGGTGATTAATCAAGCAAACTTTCGGACTTTATTATTTCTCATTGAAGTAAGTACATGAATTCTGATTTAATATATTTGAATATTGTGTTTATGGCTATGAGTAACTAAACTCCAAAACTAGGGTTGTGGGAACCATAGGCAAATAATGAGATAAACCCTAGCTTAAATAACAATTCTAGAATAGTGTCTTGCATGTATTAATAATTTTTTCGCTTAGAAGTCTTTTTAACGGATGATCAACGTTAGAACTTGCCTTAATGCTACTTGGCGGACCAAGGAGGTAGATAATTGGAAAATAATTATTAACATAGATTTAGTGTATACTATCTAATAGGATAGTATTGATTGGTACGAGGTAATAACTTAGTCAATATCGAATACGATGCTTAATATGAGGTAAAGATAAGGGTTAGGAAAAACACCACGTAGACGGACCAAGTGCGGAGTGAGATTTTCTAGATGCCGGACCAAGGATTTAGAAATACATAACTTATCACTTTGCATGCAAGATACTAGGAAAGAATTGTTATAGTTAGAATTATCAAGTTATGAACCTGTGGGGAACACGTAAACCCTAGTTACTTTGATTAATTGATTAAAATTCAACTTTCAAAACTGTGAAGTGTCTCTTTCAATTTCGTTAGTTATTTTTAATCATTAGGAAATACAAACCCTCCTTTTTATGTTTTTACTTTCTAAGGAAGTCATCAACCGAACAATAGTAATAACAAGTTGAAGTTAAGTCTAGACTATTTTCCTGGTGGAAACGATCCCAACCTCACTAGTTGGCTTATTTACTTGACGCGACCGCTTTACTTCTCATTTGAGAAGTAAGTTTGAGCGTATCAAATTTTGGCGCCGTTGCCGGGGAATTTAGATTTTAGATTAACTTGAACTTATTACTAAAGTTTAGTTGATATTTTCTTGATTTTACTTTGTTTTATTGTTTTTGATTTCCTTTCAGAACTATCCTCCTTGTATGCCAAATACACGGAGAGGAAGAGAACCCCTGTTTCCCTACGATCACGAGCTAGAGCGTACACTGCGCAATATGAATCAAAACTTGGGAATAAATGATGTGGATCCAAACCAGAACATCCCAGATCTAGTGGATGTTCATGTTCAGATGTTACCCTACGCTCCGGGTGAACATCAACAGAGGGGACAAAATCCTGTTCCGCGGCCCCAAGCATACTACAGACGGTATGATAACATAGCAGACTCGGATGGGCCACTTGTCTTGCCCCCTCTACCCACAGGCCACACTTTTGTGGTAACTAGTGGCCTGATGCAAATGCTCACTGCCAGAGGTTTGTTTTCAGGGCTACCTTCTGAGGATCCACATGCCCATATAGCTAAGATAAGGGCAGTGTGTAAAAGTTGTGTAGGGAGGCTTGATTTTGATCTAGATGTAATAGGTCTCAGAGTGTTTCCTCTCTCACTGACTGGAGAGGGTGCTATGTGGTTTACTGAGCTCCCATACAACTCCATCTTCACTTGGAACCAACTACGGGATGTCTTCTTAGCACGTTACTATCCGGTCTCCAAGAAATTAAACCACAAAGACAGGGTGAATAACCTTGTGGCACTACCAGGAGAGTCAGTTAGTAGTTCTTGGGATAGATTCACCTCATTGTTGAGAAGTGTTCCAAATAACCGTATTGATGATGAGTCACTGAAGGAATAGTTCTATCGGGGATGGGATGATAACAATAAAGCGGTGTTGGACACTATAGCAGATGGATCTTATGGAGAATGCCCTTATGCTGAGATTGCTGAGAAATTAGAGAAAATCTCCTGTAACAACAAAGCTTGGAGTACTATGAAGTCCGATACAGGGAGAAACACCTTCGCAGTGCAGTCCACTGACAACCCAACCACAGATGATATTCGTGAAGAAATGGCTTAGATGAGAAGCTTGGGTTGGTACTAAAACATGTCAATGGGGGTGCAGAAAAGATTAATGCAGTAAACTACTTGGCTAAACCACCACCTCCAAATGATGAGTGCTATTATGAGGAGGATTGCTATGCAGTAAATGAACAGATGGGGGTTTCCGACCAAGCGCCCAAGGATCGCATCAGGATAATTGGCGCCAAGGTCAAGGGAACCAAGGTCGAAACTATGGTAACTACTACAGTGAGGGTCATTATGTCCGAGATGGAAACCACAACCGCGACAATAACTTTAACAGGGGTAACTATGCTAATAGAAACGACAGGAATGGGACCTATGTCCCTCCTCAAAATCGTGAAGTTCCTCCAAGGGATGGTGGAGATAGTATGGCGCGAGTTGAGGATATGTTGCACAAAATGATGAGGAGGTTCGACACTAGTTATGAACACATTAAAGAGCTGAGGTGTGATTTAGCTAGTATTGGGCAAAAAGTTGATACACATGCAATTTCGATTAAACAGATCGAATTGCAAGTGGCCCAATTATCTGCAACAGTGAACACACGACAACCAGGCACTCTTCCTAGCAACACTGTCCAAAATCCAAAGAATGATGCGCACTGCATGGAAATTACTACACGGGGTGGTAAACAAACCATTGACCCACCTATGCCATCTACTGAGGAAAATGTGGTAAAGGGTAGTAGTGAAGCAGAGGGAAGTAATGGAAAAGATGCAGAAGTACTTATCAAGGTAATTCCCATGCCTAGGCCACCACTACCCTTCCCTCAGAGATTAGTGAAAAAGACTGAGGATGGTAAACACCGGCGCTTCATAACAATGTTGAAGCAGCTCTCTATCAATGTCCCTTTGGTAGAAGCTCTAGAACAAATGCCCGGTTATGCCAAATTTATGAAAGATCTGGTCACCAAGAAAAGATCGGTCACGTTTGAGGATGATGATAGATTGAAGCATTGTAGTGCTATCGCTACAAGATCCCTAGTACAAAAGAAAGAAGATCCGGGTCGTTTACTATTCCTTGTACAGTTGGGTCATTACTTTTTGCGAAAGCATTATGTGATCTGGGGGCAAGCATAAATCTAATGCCCCTCTCAATTTACAAGAAGTTGGGTTTGGAGGATCCAAAACCCACTGCGATGCGGCTACTGATGGCCGATCGGACATTGAAAAAGCCGATAGGGATACTCCATGATGTGCTAGTAAAAGTGGAGTCATTCATCTTTCCAGCAGATTTTGTTATTCTTGATTGCGAAGTCGATTTTGAGGTGCCCATTATTCTTGGGAGACTATTCCTTGCTACAGGTAGAGCCTTAGTTGATATGGAGAAGGGACAGATGACATTTCGGTTGAATAATGAAGAAGCAACCTTCAACATTTGTAGGACCAGGAGGCAGAGTGGTGAGCTCCAATCGGTGTCTGCCATATCCCACAAAGAAAAGATGAAGAAGGTGACTGAACAGAAAATTGCAAAACAAGAGTTTATGGTTGGGGATTTGGTGCTTGTAGACAGTTCTGGGGTGCCTTGTCTTCCGGGCAAGCTCAAGTCCAAATGGACTGGCCCTTACTTGATTACCCAAGTATTCCCTCAAGGGGATGTTGAGTTAAAATCCAAGGAGGGAGTGCGGTTTAGGAGGAATAGAGATAGAATAAAACTCTATTTTGGGCATAAAGCATCAGGGAATAAAGTGATAGAGGCATACCATCTTGATGAAGTCTGAGTAATCGAGTGTCCCCAGTCATGCCGCGACATTAAATCAGGCGCTTGTTGGGAGGCAACCCAATACTTATCGTCGTTTTAATAATGGTAGCATTTTTATATTAATGGGTTTTAAATTTGCAGGCACATCACCAGGAAATTCTGCAGAAAACTACTCTGTAGCAGCCACTGACGGATACATCGACGGACCGTTGCATATGCGACGGACCGTCGTATGCATCCATCGTCCAGGTACATTTTTCTGCTACGTTGAAATTAGGGCAAACACGACGGAACCTACGACGGGTCATCACAACTGAGACGGTCCGTCGTCGGGTAACCGTCGCGTGATTAATGAATTATAACCGACCCGACCCGGCTGGACCCTTTTTCAAAATCTGACCGTTTAAACCTCCAACCCCTCATTTTCACCCCATTAATTCCTTATTCCTCTCATCTCCCCTCTCTTTTCAACTTCCACATTTCCCCCCTCACTGATCATTACCCCCACAATTCTCCAAAGCCTTAAAACTATCATCTACTAGTCGGAACTGCTGCCGTAGGTCTACCCTGCCAACTGAGTCATTTTCCATTTGCTTTTTCTCCATTTCTAAGGTATGTGTCTCTAAATTTATACTCATTTATCTTTTATTTTTTTGTTTATTAGTTAGTATTAGCTTAGTTCTTAGTCGTATATTGTTTCCTTTATATGATTATGTTTAAACCTAGGCTCAAAATGTTCGAATTTGCCATGTTGACAACCATAGACATAGGTGATTTTGCATTAATAGTTTCCTAGGTAGTTGGGATAGACACATATAGGTCCACAACACTACAAGACCATGTGGGTTCATCGGGGTTGCTTAGGGTATCTACAGTTCTGCATCTATCATTCAGAACGAGACCCCAACGATGGACTGTCGTAGGGTCCGTTGCACAAGACCTAGCACCCCTTCTCAACGGACACATGTGACGGACCATCGTACCCATGACGGTCCATCCTGCTGACCGTTATACCGGTCAGAGACCCCTCTCCTTAGGGTCTCCATTTTTTCCCAAGTGTCCTACGACGGACATCTATAACGGACTGTCATAACTGTGATGGTCCGTCCTGCACACACCGTCATGCTAGTAAGAGACCCTCTTTAAGGGTTCTCTATTTATACAGAGTCCAAGTACACCACGACGGACCTCACGACGGTCCGTCATAGTCACGACGAGCCGTCACCAGGCCCGTCGTGTGTCACTGTTTATACAACATTTACATATTATTTTCACTGTTTTATATCGTATGGTTTCGCTTGTCTTGTTTGCCACTACTCGTACTAAGAGTGATCCTTTGCAGGTACTATCTACTATGGCACCCAAGCAAGACCGAACCTATGCACGCGAACAATCAAAGTCTGTTGCCCCGTCTGCACGCTTGATCATCGGCTCTGATGATGAGCGGGACCCCGAATATGTGCTCCCAGGCACTTCCGCACCTTCCCGTGCTGCACGTGCGCCCAGAGCCACACCCAAGACGGTGGCGTCCGGCGTAGTCACTACCTCCCAGTCTGATGAGGAGCGCACACTGACCGGCACACCCTCTGGGTCAGCCACAAATGAGCAAGGAGCGTCTGTCTCCTTAGGAGTATCATGGTCCGAGGAGGCTTCAGGCTCTGCTGAGGTTCCCGCACCCGCCACTGCTGCAGCATCGGCCTCGTCTGATAAGGCTGACAGTTCAGACTCTACATTCGGCGCACCACCTCAGGTCCCCACACCAGCCTCTAACCAGCCAAACCGGTGGTGTGTCGACGGCCAATTTCAAGTTTACTCCGACGCCAAGTTCCTGACTGATAAAGGAGTAATGACTCGGACACTCACCTTGGAGCGGCGGGTACTTACAATGAGTCTCCCATCGATGCCGGAGATCCACAACCTCTTCACCAGGCACCGCCTAGAGTGGACAGCCCGTCCGTTGGGACGATACAGCGAGGAAATGGTCCGAGAGTTCTACGCATCCTACATCACGACTCTCCAATCACAGATCGATAGGCGGGCTGCTCCCGCTAAACAGGCCCCACTGGAGCAGGTTCAATTCCGGGGCATGCAGGTTGACATTTCCCTGCCAGCCATCCGCCGGTTTCTATACGGCGAGAGTGAAGATGCTACTCGGACCCCCGTCACTGCCGAGTTTGACTACCGTTGGCAGATAGTAAAGGATGGACAGTTCTTGCGCGAGCACGCACTGAGATAGACCACCAAGAGGTGGATGGCCCTGCACATGTCAATAGATGGAGAGGGTGCTGATTGGGTCACTGAGCCGAAGGGGGCCATCAAGAAGGCCAACCTCACGTTCGTCACAAAGTTCTTGTGGCTGCTCGTCCGTCACTGCCTTTCCCCCACAACTGCTAATAACATCGTCACCTGGGATCGAGCAGTGTTGATGGCGGTGATGATAGTTGGATTCGAGGTCGACTTCGCATGGCTTCTCCAGGCAGTCATGCACGAGAGGGCATTCAAGGTCACTACTACC
Source organism: Solanum habrochaites (assembly GCA_027704765.1). Taxonomy (NCBI): domain Eukaryota; kingdom Viridiplantae; phylum Streptophyta; class Magnoliopsida; order Solanales; family Solanaceae; genus Solanum; species Solanum habrochaites. The sequence goes on from JAKWJA010002491.1 coordinate 22,563,772, forward strand.
TACCCCTTCCCGTGTATGATCTTTGCCCTTTGCAGGTCCGCAGGTGTGCCCATATGGCACATAGATCAATTGAAGACCCCACAGGGCACCGTTGACGTCGACCTCATCAAAGACGAGGCCAATGAGTTGGCCCCACGTAGAGGACCCCGTCCAGAGCTACCACAACTTGCTGATGATCTTGCGGATACGGTAGCCCAGGCCCATGCAGCTACAAAGGCGTCCACTGACACTACCCCGGTCGAGTCTATCCCGGGTAGTAGCCCAGCCCCAGCTCCTCTTGCACAGCCCCTTTACCGTTACTGGTCCCGCTTGCTAGGGTCCAAAAACTGGAGGCACAAATGGCCACTCTTCTACATCATATCCAACCGTGGATGCAGAAGTAGATTACTGAGTCTGAAGCGCGTCTAGAGAGGAAGATGCAGCAGTTTACCGAGCGGAAGATTGCTGAGGTTAAACAGCTCCTAGATGCCTTTGTGTTGAGAGTGTTAGCTCGACCAGCCCCTCCGGTAGATATGTCGACTCTTCAGGCTGCAGTCGACAGTCTTTGTGCAGACATCGACACGATACTAGAGGCGAGGGTGCCGGATTCTGTGGCCCCATCTGTTGAGCTTGCTGAGGACACAGTATTGGAGGTCCTGTTTACTACTGAAATTCCACCACCTCCCCCTCGTGAGAGTGCCAAGAGGCGTAGGGGTCGAGCAGAGGATGAGGCGCGAGCAAGGAAGAAGGAGTGCCGAGAGATGGAAGCTACGAGGAGAGCCTCATTTGCTGAGGCGGAGGCACACCAGATCAGAGCATCATAGTTAGCGGTTGGGGCGTCTAGCTCCCGCACTGTAGAGACAGCAGGAGGCACTACTGATGGTGCGATTGCTACTGAGGACACCACTGCGGGTGTCTAGATTGCAGAGGATGTGGGTTCCGGGGAACCGAACCCACCAGCTTGTTGAATCGACGTCGCTTTGCGCCACAGGTTTGCTTCACCTACCACTCTAATATTTAGATTTTTTTATGCATTGGGGACAATTGCATGCTTTTTTGTTGGGGGTGGGGTAAATGGAAAGTGAGTGTTAGGGTGAAGTCTGAGTAGCCCAACTCACTATCCTCTTTTGGGGTTTTCTTGCCTGTGTTCTTTTTCCCCAAAAGACTGATTACTTTTTCTGTTGAACCGGCACGTTATATCTTTTGTACATAGTTTAACTCTGAAGCATGATGGCTAAAATGGTATCCTGATAAAACTAGAAAATGTTGCATGACTAGGCGTAGTAACTGATAATTGTGTGGCTCTAAACATGAAATAGAGTTACACCATTGCATTTCCCAAAATCTTCAAGTCGAACAAGGTGTCTGATAATCCGGTATAGTGATGTGATGTCAAGTGAGTGTGAGGAAATTTGAATAGTCCACTACTGGTACTGAGCTAGAACTTGCCTGGTTAGTCCTGCTAAAAGTAAGTTGCAACAGACAATTAGGAAAGGATCATAGGCCCTTATTCAAGATAGCCCATTTCTAGCCTAAATAAAAGAAACCAAATGAAAGTTATTCTTCTTTGATCCAAATAATTTGAGCTTAAAATTAGACCTTTCTTTTTCACCCCAACTGATATTTTCTGGGAACAATATGTTGGCCCTGGTCCCTCCTTGGACATGTGCACCTCAACTTATGCCAAAAGCATAAGTTGAGGGTGGCTAATTCATAAACAACCTTCGTTATGGCCCTGACCCGACTTTGGGTATTGTGTACCTTGACTCATGGCAAAGCCATGAGTTGAGGGTGGTTGTTTTGAGGAATGCTCTGGAAAGTGGGGTTGAAAGAACAAAGAGAGAGAAAGAACAAAAGCAAAGTGACTCAAGAACTCGTTGAAAACAAAGAAGGGAAAAGAGTCACCTACACAAATAAAGAAAGAAGGGATAATAACAAGGTGAAAGAATGGGAGAAACTGGGCGAGATAAAATGATAGAACGTGGAAGGTTTAGCTGATATGTCAAGGAGGGCAAAAAGTCACTAAAGTATACCTAAATATACCCTACCTGACTATGAGCCTATGTTACAAGCTAAGAAAGCCCTATCGTGATCCTAAGGGTTGTATAGCGAACTTAAGGCAGTGAAAATAAGGGCAAGCTTATGGCAATAGGTATGAATGAGTGTGACTTTGTTCTGAGAGCGAGTGTTGAAATGTAATCCTTATACTCAAACTGAAATCATTGTGTGAAAAATGAGGATTTTTTGCAATACCAGAATTGTTAACACCTCGGTGAGAAATTGAAGAGGATAGGTGTTAATGCGTGATGAGTCTGTGTCATGTTTTGATCCCACAAAAATTCAAGCCTAATAGTGATAGCATGCATAGATTTGATGAGATTAATCGGTATTGATAGCAAAATGATTGCAAAGGATAAAATATGGATACTATTGAACAAGGATTGTGTAGTGAGTCATAGTGCGTCGCTTGAGGACAAACAACGAATTTAAGTTGAGGGTGTTGATATACCGTGGTTTCACGGTATAATTAATACTTTTTCCTTAAGTTTAGTGTGTCTGAAAGCCTTTTTGTGCTAATTTTGATATAAGTTTCTCTTTGTTTTGCAAGAAATCTGTGCAAAGCTGAATGCGGAGATTTTGAGCGAAAAAATGCAGAAGAGACCACCTACGGAGCTTATGACGGTCCGTCGTGCCTGTGACGGTCCGTAGTTGGCAGCGTAGTGCAGCTGCTGAAGGAAGATGGGGAAGTCTGACCAAGGGTGGGATTACCAAGCTTGTGATGGTCCGTCATGGCTATGATGGTCCGTCCTGCAGGTTCGTCGTGAAGATCATTGTAGTGATCCCAGTACCCAGATTCCAAGAGTTGAAGTATTTTGAAACGAAGACCCTCGACGGACTGTTGTGCCTATGAAGGTCTGTCACACTAGCCGTCGAGGGGAATGAAGAAAGCAGCAGATGAAATTGCATCAAGTACGGGACGACGGAGTCCACGACGGGCCATTGTGACCACGACGGTCCATCGCGTGGTCCACGTTTTGGCAGATTTCCAGTAATTAGAATCCTTGTTTAATTAGGTTTTTATTTTTTATAAATAGTTCAAAAAACCTCATTTTTTAGGGTAGACTCAGCTAGATTAGACATCATATTATTAGACTTTGTGTATTAGTGTTTGATTTTTGGAGATTCTTACAAGTGATTTTTGGTGATTAATCAAGCAAACTTTCGGACTTTATTCTTTCTCATTGAAGTAAGTACATGAATTCTGATTTAATATATTTGAATATTGTGTTTATGGCTATGAGTAACTAAACTTCATAACTAGGGTTGTGGGAACCATATGCAAATAATGAGATAAACCCTAGCTAAAATAACAATTCTAGAAGAGTGTCTTGCATGTATTAATAATTCTTTCGCTTAGAAGTTTTTTTAACGGATGATCAACGTTAGAACTCGCCTTAATGCTACTTGCCGGACCAAGGAGGTAGATAATAGGAAAAGAATTATTAACATAGATTTAGTGTATACTATCTAATAGGCTAGTATTGATTGGTACGAGGTAATAACTTAGTCAAATATCGAATACGATGCTTAATATGAGGTAAAGATAAGGGTTAGGAAAGCAACACACGTAGCCAGAGCAAGGTGCGGAATGAGATTTTCTAGATGCCGGACCAAGGATTTAGAAATACATAACTTTTCACTTTGCATGAAAGATACTAGGAAAGAATTCTTATAGTTTGAATTATCAAGTTATGAACTTGTGGGGAACACGTAAACCCTAGTTACTTTGATTAATTGATTAAAATTCAACTTTCAAAACTGTGAAGTATCTCTTTCAATTTCGTTAGTTATTTTTACTCATTAGGAAATACAAACCCCCCTTTTTATGTTTTTACTTTCTAAGGAAGTCATCAACCGAACAATAGTAATAACAAGTTGAAGTTAAGTCTAGACTATTTTCCTCGTGGGAACGATCCCAACCTCACTAGTTGGATTATTTACTTGACGCGACCGCGTTACTTCTCATTTGAGAAGTAAGTTTGAGCGTATCAGTTTACGGTTTCATGACACCGGATTCCACATTCTGCTTATGTGGTCTATGTCGGTTAAGGCAATTGTTACGGAAAGTAAAATGAAGTAATGAAGTGAACACTAACTAGAGTGACTTAAGGGGTTTTACTTAGTCTAGGTAGGGGTATGGGACTCTACGTATATATTGCACTAGTTGTCCTTGAAGGAAGTCCTAGGAAGTTGTTCATATGTTCTTGTAAAGTAGATTATGTGTATTTGCTGGCTTTACATGTTTATGACTTATTTGATGTTGTTTTCAATTATGTTCATGTTATTTGTATATAATGTTTAATATCATTATGATCACTTATGATGCATGTTATGTGAAGTTGGACATTGCTTGTAATTCGTTGTTGGGTTTACTTAGTTATGTGAGGTAAGATGACTTCACACGATCAATGCACATGTAATATATGTAATGGGTTATGAATAAGGTTGTTGCATCTGTTGTAATGTTATGAACTCTTATATATGCTTTGTTTTTGTTATGTGCCCTAATATGCTACTACACATATTGATATGACTTTACTTGATTATGTTGGTCTTGTATTGTATATGGTCTTGTCTTGATGAATATGTGACTATGGGTTTATATGTGATTTTCAATGTGCATAAAGTCTTTTAAAAGTAAATTATTTTTTTGAACAAATGTCCCTTTAAGCATGATTTCAATGTTTTATGTGCATATGCTTCCATACTTAGTACAAGTGGTGTACTAAGCTATATATCTATGATTTCTATGAATATGTAGGTTCTCGCAGTTGAAGTTCATAGGTCATTTGCAACATTCCTTGGATATTCCCCAAGTGTTTGGCAAGTCTTCATGATCCGAGAACGATGCACTATCTAGCTACTTGATGTTGTTATCGTCTAAAGACATTTAGTTTCCTTCTCTTTTTTGGAAGACTAATATTGTATAAATCAATGTGGATTTTTTTGTAATGAAGTATGGGCTAAATATGAGACTCAGTATTATACTAATTTTTATGTATCTTTTGTTGTCTAAATGAGAAGCCTATGTATTCTTTATATGCGAGGAGTCTAAGTAAACTCCACATTTAGTATGGGAGAGTTCTATGTTAACCTTAGTATATAGATATAAGAAAAAAAATTTAGCCTATGAAATGTAATGACGAATGCTAAGAGTCTAATCTTAGTACTCTCCAAGGAAGACGACGCCGGTTACTTCTAAGGAGTGCTCTATGGTCTTGAAAAACTTAGTATTAGAGCATGAGGTTAAAGAAATTTTTGGATTGATGTCTAATTGAATCACATTTACGTAGAGTCTTGTTCATGGGTGTAAGGCACGCCTCACTTATGAATGAGAGGCTATGTGAAACTTAGCAATTCTCATTTATCGGTAATCTTGAAAGTTGTGCCTTGAGAGTTAAAATACTATATGTCCTTTTTGTTCTAATCCTTTTCTTGTGTATATAGGATATGAATACAAGACATGCATCCGTGAGAAGAGTGGAGTAATATTTTGCTAATGCGGGAGTTCCTCCCCAAGGAAACCAAGTCCCTCCATTAGACAACCAAGTTCCTCCATAAGAAGAATCTCTGGTCAATCTTTCACCTATGACGGATGGAGAGATAAGGTCAACATTTTTTCTGTGGATCAAGCTATGTCTACTAAAGCACAAGATGTAGCCTCTCAAGCACAAGCCATGATGTTTCAAGCAAATAGGGAGGTTGGACCTCGTATTCAACAAAATGCCAATATGATGACTTCCTGCTTCAGGGACATCACAAGGATGAACTCTCCTATGCTCTTTGGGTCGAAAGTGAATGAAGATCCCCAAGACTTCATTAATTAGGTGTATAATATTCTCTATGCTATGGGGCTCACATTGAATGAAAAAATCGAGCTATCTTCCTATCAACTCAAGGATATATCTCAAATATGGTATACCCAATTGAGAGACAATAGGTCTTGAGGGCGGGTCCTATCACTTTGGAGGTGTTTAGAAGGGATTTTCTTGATCACTTCTTTCCTAGGGAGAAAAGGGAGGCCAAAGTGGAGGAATTCATCAACCTTCGTCAAGGAGGTATGAGTGTGCAAGAGTAATTCTTGACATTCACAAAATTGTCCAAGTATGATCTTTTTCTTGGTGTCTAACCCAAGGGATGAAATGAGTCGCTTTGTTACGGTAGTGTATGTGTTTGATGATTTGGTTTAAGAGTGCCGTTCGGAAATGCTCCATTACAATTTGGATATATCTAGGTTTATGGTGCATGCTCAACAAGTTGATGAGACTAGACTTAAGAGGAAGAATATAGAATTTAAGAGGGAAAAGACTTATAAAGGGGGTACTTCCATGGTATGAGGGTTTCCAACCAAGTTTATTCCAACTTTCCTAAGACCGCCAAGGATAGGGTTTCTAAGCGTAAGTCCTAAAAAGCTAGAGGTGGAAATTTACGAAGTGATAAACCAACTTGTTCCAAGTGCGGTAAGAAGCATTGCGGTGAGTGTCTAGATAAGATATGACATTGCTTTAGCTATGGTAAAGAGCGCCATAAAATAAAGGATTTTCCTAATGTGAGGAGTCAAGAAAAGGGAGTGGTCGATCTCAATCAAATGGTCATGGTTCCGAACGTCCAAAAAAGAACTGCTTTTATGCTCTCGCGCTCTATGCGTGAATAAGAAGAGTCCCCCGATGTGGACACCGATATATTACAAGTCTTCTCTATTCATTTTTATGATTTACTTGATCCCGGTGCTACATTATCATTTTTAACTCCTCTAGTAGTCAAAAAAGTTATGTTCTACCCAATATTTTGAATAAACCATTTTTGGTTACAACACGAATGGGTGACTCTGTTGCGTCTAGAAGAGTTATTAGGAGTTTTCATATATCCTTTACCAATAGAGTTACTTGGGTAGATTTGGTAGAACTTGATATGGTCGTTATGATTTTATTTTGGGAATGGATTGGTTGTATTCTTGTTTTGCTTCCATTGATTGTCAAACAAGAGTGGTTAAGTTCAAATATCCTAATAAGCCCGTTTTAGAGTGGAACGAGGATAATACAATTCCTAGAGTTTGTACCATCTATTGTTTAAAAGATTGTAAAATGATCTCTAAAGGGTGTCTTTACCATATTATAGGAGTCAAAGATATTGAGTGCGACATCCCTCCTATTAAGTCGGTCCCAGTAGTGAAGGACTTTCGTGAAGTCTTTCCCGGTGACTTGCCTAAAATTCTTCCTCAACGGGAAATAGACTTTGGTATTGACATATTACTGGATATAAAACCCATTTAAATCCCTCCTTACCGGATGGCTCTGGCAAAATTTAAAGAGTTTAAAGCTCAACCCAAATACTTTTTATTTCACCTTGGGGAGCTCCGCAACTGTTTGTTAAGAAGAAAGATGCGTCCCTTAGGATGTGCATTGATTATTGCAAAGTCAATAAAGTCACCATTAAGAACAAGTATCCTCTCCCTCGGATTGACAACTTGTTTGATCAACTCCAAGGGAAAATCTACTTTTCTAAGATTGACTTGAGATTGGGATATAACCAACTTAGTGTGTGAGGTGAGAATGTACCGAAAATGACATTTCAAACTAGATATGGGCACTATGAGTTCTTACTGATGTCGTTTGGTCTCACAAATGCACTGGAGGCTTTTATGGGCCTATTGCATAGGATGTTCCAAAACTACCTAGATTCCTTTGTTATTTTATTCATAGACGATATCCTAGTGTATTCAAAAAATTAGAGTGATCATATGGTTCATTTGACAGTAGTGTTACAAGTCTTAAAGGAACACCAACTCTTTACCAAATATAGCAGGTGAGTTTTGTTGAGATCAGTGGTGTTTCTTGGTCTTATTATCTCTAGTGAGGGTGTACTGTTTAATCCAAAGAAAATTTAGGCGGTTAGAAATTGTCCTAGACTATTGTCTCCAACAAAAATTCAAAGTTTCTAGGTTTTAGCCAGGTACTATAGGAGGTTTGTGGATTGATTTGCATCTATTGCTTATCCATTGACTACCTTGACCCAAAAGTATGTGAAATTTGAGTAGTTGGATACATGTTAAAGAAACTTGTAAATTTTGAAAGATAGGCTTACCTCGCTCCGGTGTTCGACTTTACCGAAGGGTACCAAGGGTTTTGTGGTAAATGGTGATGCATGCCGAGTGGGTTCAAAGTGTATTCTTATTCAACATGGGAATAAATAGACAATGCCTCCAGACAACTCAAGGTGCATCTGATGAATTATCCAACTCATGATCTTGAATTAGCTGTCGTAGTGTTTGATTTCAAAATGTAGAGACATTACTTGTATGGTATTCACCTGGATGTGTATAAAGACCATAGGTGTCTTCAATATATGTTTACCCAAAAGGAGTTAAATCTTTTAAAAAAAGATGGTTTGAATTGTTGAACAATTATTACATGAGTGTTCTCTACCACTCCTACAAGGCCAACGTGGTTGAATATGCTTTGAGTCGTATGACCATAGGTAATGTGTCTCATGTAGATGAAGAGAAGAAAGATATAGTCAACGATGTTCATAGGTTGGCTAGATTTGGTGTTCGGTTGGAAGATTCCCCAAATTCTTTATATGTGGTCCATAACCACTCAATTCATCCTTAGTGGTTGAGGTGAAGTATAAAAAACATCTTCATCCTCTATTGATGGAGTTGAAGAAGACAGTACTTAATAAGTTGAATGAGTCATTATACCAAGGGCGGATGTTGTGCTAATGTACCAAATCGATTATGTGTACTGGATGTTGATTATTTGAGTAATAGTCTGTTAGAGGAAGCTTACCAATATTCCATCCATCCGGGATCCACTAATACATACGTGATATTAGAGAGGTATATTGGTGGGATGTCTTATAAAAAGACATAGCGATGTTTGCATTATATTGTCTAAATTGTTAACAAGTGAAAACTGAGCTTCAAAAGCCTAGCGGTCTATTTCAAGAAATGGGTGTTCTACTTAGAAATGGGAAAAAATAAATATGGACATTATTGTTTAGTTTCCTCGAACCCGGAGGCAAAATGACTCAATTTTGGGTGATAGTGGATAGATTGACACAATCCGCTCATTGTATTCCCGTTATGTTTACTTTTACGGCGGAAGATTATGCAAGAATCTACATTGATGAGATTTTGATTCTTCATTGGATACCTTTGTCCATCTTATTAGATAGAGGTGCTCAATTCACATTTTTTTGGAGATCTTTCCAAAAAGGGTTGGGTACTAGCGTGAAGCTTAGTACCGTTTTCATTACCAAACGGATGGTCAACCAGAGAGTAATTTTCAACCCTTAATGACATGTTATGGTCATGTGTGATAGACTTTTAAGGGAATTAGTACGATCACTTGTCGTTGATTGAATTTTCCTATAATTAGAGTTACCATTCGAGTATTTTGATGGCTCCCTTTGAAATACTATATGGTAGGAGATGTAGGCCTCCACTTGGGTGGTTTTGTGCTTGGTGAATCTTCACTCCTCGGTCCCGAGATTATCTACGAATCTTTGGAGAAGGTTCGTTTGATAAGGGACAGATTGAAAACAACTTATAGTCGGCAAAAGTCCTATCCCAACAATAGGAGATGGGATCATGAATTCAAAGTAGGTGATATGGTATATTTGAAGATTTAACCTATGAAAGGTGTGATGAGATTCAGAAAAATTGGAAGTTAACTCCCCGGTTTGTGGGTCCCTATGAGGTTATGTAGAGAGTTGGAAAGGTTGCATATGAGTTGAGACTACCTAGTGAACTATCTATTGTTCATCTGGTGTTTAATGTTTTCATGTTAAAGAAGTGTATTGGTGATCCCGTATCCATTCTTCCTATTAAAGCGTTAGGTGTGGATGAGAGACTTTCCTATGAGGAGGTTCCGGTGGAGATCCTTGATAGGCAAGTTAAGAAGTTGAGGAACTAGGAGGTGGCCTCCATAAAGGTGTTATGGAGAAACCACTTAGTTGAGGGAGCAACATTAATGACTGAGGCCGATATTAAGTCTCGTTATCCTCAACTTTTTCCTAAAAAAGGTTGGTTTTCCTTATAATAACGAAAATGATGAAAAATTTTGATTTTACTTGTTTGGCAAGAATTTGCATATTTTGAGGCAGAAGATTTGTATTAAGATGAGTTTTGTTGTGAAAAAGCTCTTTTGTTTGAAATTGAACTGAATTATGTTTTGTGTATTTTTTCCTGCACGAAATAGTATTGAGCATGTTGATGTGTTGTAAGAAATTTTGGTATAAGTGATTCGATGATCATATTGATCCCATGTTGTTATTGAGAAGTAAATTCCTGATGTTGTAATGTTGAGCTCTTAAATGTAGAAAATTGTGATTTGAGTTGCTATGCGTAAATTCCATATTTTTATGTTGATTTTAGTTGTAAGTCATCTTATTATATGGTGTTGTTTGTTGGACTGCAAGTATTGATTCTATCCTTTCCCTACAAAAGTTTTAAGTGTCATTTGGGGTCGAATGTTCCTAATGTAACACTCTGAAAGCCTATGTATATAAATCATTTAGGGGTTTTAGAGTCAAAACGTCAAGGAACGTCCGTGTTATCTGGTGAATTTTAAAAAAGAGGTTAGTGTGCAATAGCATGTTTCATGGGGTTTTAATAGTCGGAAATTTATGAAATTTGGTATACAGGTGTAAAACATATATTATAGTACGTTTCAGGTCGGAACGTTTGGGTACGACTCCCCAAGGACTAACCTAAGGGCCCTCGTAGAGGACCCTTCAATTTAACCTCAAAAGACTGTGTTATCAGTGGCTACCTATAAAGCCAATCGACGAGGCGTCGTCTGAGTGACGGGGCGTCGATTGATACGTAACCTTAGCCTTATCCATTTTCCTAATATGGTCAAAATTACTAATCTTTAAAACAAATGATGGTTGTGCAAGACAATGTGTGTGAGGGTCGTCGGCTGCTCTACGAACCGTAGGTCGGGGTTAGGTAAGGCCTGTGGTTTCACTTTCCAAAATTTAAATAAGTCACTAGTGTAGTTAGTTATTTAGAGGTTTAAGTAGGGGTTAAGGGATGATTAGTTTAGTTAGTTAAGTGAGTATAGAAGGCCTAACTCTCATTAATCTGCCCTAAAACCTCCGAATTCTAAAAAACCCAAATCCTCCACCTTCTCTCTACTTACTCTCTCCCAAAGCAGACTTCATAGAAGACCAAGGTCACAAGGTATTAGGGTTACAATAATATCACTTTATTTCCATGAAATTTCAAGGATTAATAAGGTATGTAAATCTTCACCTTTGGGATTCCTTTTCCCAAAGGGTTCTTCTAAATTGATTTCCAAAAGTTGATAAATGCATGGGTTTCATTCCTAATCAGAAGTTGATATTTCAAATTATATTGTTCTTTGTTTAATTTGAATATTATGGATATATTGTAGTTTATTATTGGTTAATTAGGGTTATTCTTCATGTTAGACTTAGTTCTGTAGAGGAGATCATGTATTAACCCTATCTCCCTACCCTAGGTTATCAATTGATATTTAATTGAATAGTAGTTCTGTAGAAGAGATCATGTATTGACCTAATTTTCCTAACCCTAGGTTACGAATTGATATTTAATTGTATAGTGATGATGCAATTGACTAAGTTCTTTTGTTAATTACTATTATGTTATGTTATTAAGTCTATTTATGGATGAAAGTGGTTAGTTAATGGTAAGACCATGGAAAAAGGCTTTTGAAGGTAAATTGATAAGAACTATGATCTTTAACTCTTATTTCAATTTTTATTGATTGTACTTGATGATAATGTTCAATTGAAGTATCGATTGTGATTAAATTAGATTGTTGATGGTATGATGAATTTCATTGAAATGTTTTGATTATATTTATTCGGAGATTATGATTACAATGTAATAATATAACATTGATTTGCATCACATATGTGCCTTACTATGACATGATGATGATAATGTGTTAATCTCACATACGAGGGTTCTATTGAAAGGAAGTTCTCATGCAATTCAAATTGAGCTAATGATTATGAATATAGAAGGGGTTAGTATCCTATGGCCTATACTAAGCTATAATGATTAATAGTCTTAAAAACATTTCAAAAAGAGAAATTAACTTAGCACCGAGTGAACTAGTTATGAGACATGTCTCTTCCCAATGTGAGAAGGTAGGTTTAGAATTATTCTAATGAGATAGAGATTACAATGCAATTGTACATAAAGAGGGTATCAAGTATGTTTCCTAGTTCTTGAACTATGCTACCCCTATAGGAATACTAGCTAGTAAATCCACCTAGAATGCTATGTTCATGTTTTGGTACTACCTTGGCAAGTAATCCACCTTATTTCGGTATAGGGTTTCATAACACCGGAATCTATATTTATCTTATGTGGTGTATGTCGGTTAAGAAAATTGTTCTCGAAGGAAAATGAAGTAATGAAGTGAACACTAACTAGGGTGACTTAAGGGGTTTGACTTAGTCTAGGTAGAGGTATGCGACTCTACTTCTACATTGCACTTGTTGGCCTTGAGGGAAGTCTTAGGATGTTTTTCTTATTAACGTAAATAATATGTGTATGTTGTCTTTACATGGTAATGACCTATTTGTTGTTGGTTTCAATTATGGACATGTTATTGGTCTATATTGTTAAATATGATTATGATTACTTATGATTCCATGTTATATGAGGTTGGACTTTGCTTATGATTCCTTGTTGGGTTTACTTGGTTATGTCGGGTTATGGGACTTCACTTGATCATTGCACATGTAAACTTTGTTTTGGGGTTATTACTAAGGGTCTTGCATATGTTGTAATGTTATGCACTCTTATACATGCTTTGTTTTGGTTATGTTCTCTATTATGCAACTACACATGTTTACTTTACTCTATTTGATGATGTTGGTCATGTATTGTATATGGTCTTTTCTTGATGATTATGTGTCTATTGGTTTATATGTCCTTTTGAATGTGCATAAAGGATTTTCAAAGTAAATTAGCATGTTTTGAACAAATATCCCTTTAAGTATGATTTCTATTTTAATGTGCATACATTTCCATACTTAGTACAAGTGGTGTACTAACCCATATCTCTATGTTTTCTATAGATATGAAGGTTTAGGCCGTTAAAGTTAGAAGTCCATTTGCAAGATTACTTGATATTCCCCCAGTGTTTGATAGGTCCTCCATGTGAGATTGATGCCACTGGCTAGCTACTTTATATTGTAATCTTCTAAAGAGATTTAGTTACCTTCTCTTTCATTGGAACATTATGACTGTATAAGCTTGTACGTGTCTTTTGTTATAATGAAGTATGATCTATGCCTGAATGTTCTACTCATTTTAGAGTAATTCTTATGTATCTTATGTTGTATAAGTGAGAAGCCTATGTATGTTTCCTATGTGAGGAGTCTAATTGAACTCCACATGTCACATGCGAGAGGTCTATATTAACCTCACTATATAGATATACACAAAAAGTTCTAATTTTCCACACCTTTTAGCCTATGAAATGTTATGACGAATGCTAAGAGGATAGTCTTAGTTCTATTCGAGGACGACGATGCCGGTTACAACTAGGGGGTGCTCCCCGGTTGTGACAAAAAGTCCGGTCACGACTCCCTAATTAAAAACAAATGGGGTCATTAATGAAGGCCCAAGCGTTGGCAAGGAGGCTGCTAAGGCTGCGAGTAAACAACCCTTTTTGGAGGTGTTGGCGCGTCGCGGGACCTTCATTAAAATGAAAAAAAACTTTCCTAGTGACGTAGGTTTGTCTTAAACCTTTTTTCCTCAAATGAAATTCCAGAACCAAGATTTTGAAATTCCTCTGCGATGTACAACCATGCCCTAGATTCAGCTGCGTCGTTTAAAAGTCAAATTAGAGTTAATTTAAGAGGTCCAAATTGTGTAGGTTTTTTTGGGTGATTTCATGATTTATTATAAAAGGTTTTGGTCATTTTTACCCTACTTCACCAATCAATATCAAAACCCTCAAAATGAAAATGAAGAGCTCTCTCTTGTCTCAAAATTCACTCTCTTCAAAACCTCCATTTAAGAGATTTGAAGATCCAAGGAAGAAGATCTATTCTTAAAGGTTTCAGCCAAAATTTTCATGGGCTTCCTAGTTCTAAGGTATGATAATCCGTCATTCTTGAATAACCTGTCATTGAAGGAGTCTAATTCAAAAGTTTTCAAAAAGTGAATAATGATCAAATTCCCAATTTTGATTTTATGCATCGGTTCATTCCTAAAAAGTTTTTAAGTCATGATATGTATATATTAATGTTAAATCAAGGTTGTAAGATTATTTTAATAGAATTTCCTGAAGAATCCATTTTTTTTTTCAAATTTCCAAATTTGGCTTATGAGGTGGGTTTTATGAATGTGATTCGATATTTATAGATTTATGTTTATACTGTTGTTATCTACTGCTATACATGCCTAATTATGAGGAATTGTTAGAGAATTGAGAAAGAGTGATCATAGCTAGGATGAAGGGTAAGTTCACCTAAATTTTTCTTTTCCTTATGTGTGGTATGATCCACTTATGGTAGCGGTGTTGAGCTAATGTATGTGAATATGCATGTGTATTGTGGTTATAGAATTTAAGGCATTGAATGTGAAGTAATGTAATGTCATGATGCTTATGTTTTGAGATATATTGGGAGGATATTCATGTGATTCTTGAGGATAGTATGACTAATTGGAGTATGATATGAATGTGCAGTATGATTGTGTATGGATTACGATGAATGTAGTTTGATCATGTTTGGAAGACAATGTCATGAGTGATTGTGGTTATGTGATAGGCATTCTCACATATACACACACAATGAATGAATGAATGAATATAATGAAATTATAATGAATGCGAGTCTATTGAAAGGTTTTGTCAATACAACTCTAATCAATGAATGGGTATTTTGGGGTAGACACTCTTCGTGAGTAGAGATGTAATGTTTATTAACAACCTCAATACTCCTAAGAGTTTTCCAATGAATAAATTATAGGTTAGGATGGGTACTCTTCATGAGTTGAGATGTAGTATTTCGTATAAATCCTTAAACCTATAATTAATGAATGTAATGAAAGTCTAAAACTCCATGGGTATTAATGCTTAGAACGACAATATTTAAGAGGGGCGTCTAGTCTTTGCGAGTAGAGATGTATTATCCAAAATTAACCTCTTGATATGTGTACTCTTCTTGAGATGAGATGTAGTACTTTTAAGAAATCTCCTTATCCCTTAACTATGCGCCCACATAGGACTAGCTAGTGGTTCCACGCCAATACTAAATGAATGACCCTCCCTTAGGAAAGTGGGGATCCCTCATCCATTAAGGGTTAGTAGCTGGATTCCATTTTAAGATCCCATTCTCTATGTCGTTTAAAGCTAGACCCCAAAAATTGTAATGATATAAGTCATTTTAAAGGTGTACTACTTAGGGTAGGTGGTAGAATGGGACGTTATCTATGCATTGCACAAGTAGTCTACTTGTTGTATCCTTGTAATGTAAATGAATAAATGACTTGATATATGATATTAATTAAGTAAGTTGTCACAATCGGGGAGCACCTTCTATAAGTAACCACTATTGTCATCCACGAAGAGGACTAATATAACACCCCTTAAATGACTTAGGTGAAGCTAGAGACTAACATGGTTGTTATGATTTCTAAGGTCGTAAAATGGTCTAAAATGTAGTATTGAGGCAGTGTATAGAGTTTTAGGTTATTTGGAAGTGAAATGTTAAGGAATGACCAAGGTGTTCGATGACTAAGTCGCTTATGTGCCTCATATGTGGTTATGTGTCTAATTGTGTGTTTCATGACTTAATGAGGTCATTATATGAGTTATTATGGTTTTTATTGGATTGTGTTAAGTTTCATGAAGTTTGGAGGTGAAAAGTCCAAGAACATCCACAATGTTTGAAAGGCTTTCCTTGAAACGACCTTGTGTTTCTATGCATGTTTCATCAAGTTTTACGTGTTTTTTTTGGATAAAATTAATGTGGTAGATTTTTAACTCGTATATGAACATATTTGGGTTTAAAACGTCTAGTTATGACTCCACGTAGAACCCACAAGGGGCCCTAAAGGAGGTCCACAAGTCAACACTTGAAACTTCATGGCAGCTTGCATGCAGTTCCAAACGACGAACCAAACGACGGGCAGTCGATAAAATGATGGCTCGTTGACTTGAGGCCACTATGGATCCTGCAATTCTACCGGCTGAGGAGCTAAAGAAGCAACCAACGAGACCCTCATCGATGGCTCAAGTTGAAGATAGAGCTTGAAGATTAATCTTCAATGGAGTTTCTTCTTCAATTATCATTGTATTCTTCTAATCAGGTATGGGAGTTAATCATCTAAGGCTTGCTATAATCTTAGAGTCAATTTCAAAGATGATTTTCAAAGATTTCAAAAAGATGAAAAATTCCAATTTTTACTCTAAATCTTTGATTCTTGCATGAAACGTTTTCAAACATTAAGACATGTTATTATTGATGTATTATTTATATTTTCCAATGAAATTCTACATGAACCCTTGACCTTCTCAAATCTCTCAATTTGACTAAACTATGGGTTATGTGATCGTGCTTTGATATTAATGAATTCAAGTGTGGATTGTTATGGGCTTTCAATTCATGTATATATTATGATTGATTGGTTTATAGGTTATTTAAGTTTGATCTATTGAGAATTGTATATGCTTAGATACATTGATTATTAAGATTATTGAATTGATATTGACTTAATGCTTATGAATTATAGTGAAGTTTCTATGGGCTATTGATTGATGTAATAATTATATTGAATTGATATTCTATGTTGTCTTAGATTGATAAATCAATATTAAATCGACCTAGATTTATTAATTATTATAGTTTATGTATTGATTTGATGTTCATGGTCATGGGTAAGAGCCTATTGATACTCAATTGGATGATTTATATTTGGATTGAAGTGGTGAGATGGAATGGGTGGTATGTTGCCCTAACTCTTTTAATATTCTGTATAGCTTTTTTACTATAATGATTATTTGTATGATCCACTCATGGTGGTAGTGTTATGTGAATTAATGTGTCCTTATCGGCATTACTTTATGTAATATAATGATCATGGCATTGTCAGCACTACTTGAAGTATTATAATGATGTGTGTAGTTGATTTATGTGGAGTATGATCATATATAAATACATGTGATTAAGTGAAAGTATGAGTTCCTCTATGTATATTAGGAGATCATGTTAGGCTATGACATGGATACTTAGAAAATCCAAGACGTGTGTTAAAGACTAACATAAGTGTCATAAGGTATATACACTGTTTTAAGCCTATTTGAATGTTTACAAGTCATTTTTGAAGTCTAGAAATTAAAACGTCCAAGAACGTCCATGACATCTGGAAAGTAGTTCAAGGAGGTACTAGAGTGCGTTAGCCTATTTGACTAGCTTTTAGGAGTCGAAAAATGATGAAAGTT
The DNA here is from genome assembly GCA_027704765.1 of Solanum habrochaites. Classification (NCBI taxonomy): domain Eukaryota; kingdom Viridiplantae; phylum Streptophyta; class Magnoliopsida; order Solanales; family Solanaceae; genus Solanum; species Solanum habrochaites. The sequence continues at coordinate 22,581,270 of JAKWJA010002491.1, forward strand.
GGTTTAAGGGTGTATAACACGTGTTTAAATTGACTTATGGTCAAAACGTCCAGGTCAAACTCCCCAAGGACAAACCAAGGGCTCTTGAGGAGGACCCTTGCAATTTGGCGTCAAGACTGCTTGGGCAGTGTGCTCCCGGAAAGGGCAATCGACGAGGTGGGTGTTGATCAACGGGGCATCGATTCTACCCATAGACCAACACTTAGCAAATTCATTGGAGACCTCGCCTGCATAAGTTTCTTATAGGAACGATGGATGTGTAGGATGGAGAAGGGTTGGTCCATCGACTGACCCACGATTCGTCGATCGTGGTGTCGCCGATGTTACAACAATTTTCTGCACATTTTTAATTAAGCTTAGAGTAGTTAATTAAGGGGTTAGATCATTAATAAGGGGATTATGGAAGCCTAATTAAATTAATTAACCCCCCATATAAAGACCCCAAGACGATTAGACTAATCACAACTCACAAAGACCAATCTATGAAGTAGACTTGGTAAGTCTTATGATCTGTTTCGTTTACTTCAAATTGTGGTGAATTATAATTAAGTCATGATGTTGTGTTGGATTATATCTTTTTATTAGTAATGATAAGGTGGTTTTAAGTTTAATTGAAATGTCTTAATTATGATTGTGAGGTGTTGGCTTAAAATGAAAATGCTAAAAAGAGGGTGAATGATTTACTAATGTGTCTTATCATGATATTAAATGTTAATGTGCTAACCTCACCTATATGAATTGTAATGAAAGGACTTATACTCATGCGATTATTATTGAGATATGATGATAATGATGATATAAAATCTATAACCTAAGCTAAGCTATGATTGATAATAAAGGCTTAAAGACATTTAAAAAAGGGACTGTAGCTTAGCACCGAGTGATCTAGATTGAGCAATATCCCTTCCCACATAGGGAAGGTAGGATCACTAATGTACTCTTGAGATTGGACACTTCAATGTATGTAGCATAAAGAGGGTACCAACTATATCTCCTAGTCCTCAAAATATTTTGCCCCCATAGAAATACTAGCTAGTGGATCTACGTAGTTACTATGTTTCATGTTTTGGTACTACCTTGGCAAATAGTCCGCCTTCCTTCGATGTAGGGTTTTATGACACTGAATTCCACATTATCTCATGTGGTCTATGTCATTTAGGGCAAGATGTTCGCAAAAGGTTAAATGGACTAAAGGTTGAACTCTAACTACGATAACCTAATGGGTCTTGCTTAGTCTAGGTAGAGGTATGAGACTCTACCTAGAATTGCACTAGTTAGCCTTGAGAGGTGTCTTAGAATGATGTTCTTATGTATGATTTTGTTTAAAATGTTATATGAAATATATATGATGAGTTTTCACATTGTTGATATTATATGTTGATCAGTTCACTTATGAATATGTGTTGTTTTATATTGTTAAGGTAAGATGATATGTACACCTAAATGCAATGTTAAGTGAAGTATAGTGCTAGTTATGATTCTTATTAAGTTACTTGATTGAGTAAGGTTATGAGGCTTTGCTTGGTCATTGCACTTGTTGATTTGATAGGGGTTCATGATTAGTTAACATGTTTTTATTATATTGATAGGTATTCTTATTCAAGCTTATTTTTAAATATGCCTTCATGATAGAGTTACATTGAGTATGTATCTACCTATATGATATGTATGGTTGACTTGACTAGACTTGATATTGTAGTTCTTTTAATATACATGCCTATGACTTAATGAATATAAAATGTTGATTGGTATGGTCTTGTTGAATGTGCATTAACGTTTCAAAGGAAAAGTGTATATTTTATGAAATATCCATTTCTTAGAATGATTTAAAAGTATATGTGCACGGGCGAATCTAAAAGTTGATCAACCATTAACGAGTAATCCTAATGTAGGCGCATTTGGCCAGGGAGATGCAGATATGGTCTCATACTTAGTACAAGCGGCGTACTAACCCCATTTATTCCTTTTTGCCTAATATTTTAGGTTCCAGTAATTGAAGAGTTTTGGAAGGCGACTTGAGGAAATCTTGGATCCTTTAATCATCCAAGTCGGGTAGGTACTCATTGTCTGAGGGCTATGCTAGTATCGAGCTTATGTTTATAATTTAGTTTTAAGACTATTATGTTGTTGATTGTATAAAGACTATATGTGTCTATGTTTACATGAATGTATGGGCTATGCCCAAATTACTAGTCCTGTTAGATGGTTATTAGATGAGACAATCAGTAAAGACTATGTTCTATCTTATATATATACTTATATGCAATAAAAGTAGAAGGCTATGTAACCTTCCTATATGAAGGATCTACATATACTTGTATATATATTATGTGTACATAAAAGTCTATGTGAACCACCAAGTAGAGGTAAAGAAAAGTTTAAAACTTCCACTAAAATTGACCTATGAATGTAATAATGTAAAGTAAGAGTCTAGTCTTAGTCCTCAAATAGGGCGACGATGCCGGTTATGTCTATGGGGTAAACGCAGATGTGACAATGACAAAGTGTTCATGAGTGTAGTCTTAGAGTTGATGCATGATTTTTTCTAATTAACTATAAAAGTATATGATGGTTATATTGATGATGTTATAGTCGTGTATAGGATGTCATAAAGATGATAAGGGTCATTCAATCGTGCTTCGAAGAATGATATGCTATATGTGATAAAGTAAAGAATGTTGCGTCTTGATTTGGTAGACTTGTGTCCCTTAGTTGATACATGTACGAATGATATGTGAATATGAGATGTCTTGACTAAGTAGGCTTAGTTGATCCTTATCATGTATGGATGAATGATGTGTGAGACCATAAATGATGTTAAGAAGGTCATTTACATAGAAAAGGTTATGTTATGAATTTTTAGTTAAAGAGTGGTAATTGTATCCTTCATGTAAAAGATGATGGACTTAGGGTTGATTGTATGGAACGACATCATATCATCCTTCAGAAAGTAATGCTGAGCTATCTTAGTTGCCATTAAAAGGTAGCCCTAGTGGACCTCATTAGTAGGGTGAATGTGATTTGGTGATGAAATAGATATGGAACCTCTTCATGTGATCCTATAATGTCAATTACTCTATGAGAACAAAGGCTAGCACCGAGTGAGTGTGTTAAGGGAAGTAGCTCTACTTGAAAAGGAAACTAGAGTACATTGTAGGTCTACTTGAGAATGAGACTAGAGTGAATAAAGTCCCTTCATACACCTTAACAAAGGGCCTACATGGGATGTGTCCTAGTTGTACCCTTGGCAAGTAGAAAACCCTCATCGGGGTAGGTTAGAACTCCGAATTACATGTCTAGATATCAAGTCTATGTCAGTTATTGCCTATTCTCATTATGTGGGATACCTACTAGCATTAGAGAAGTTCTTTCAAGTTAGGTGGTGGTATGCGACACTATCTAGACATTGCACAATAGGCTTTGAAGGTGTTTGTTAAAGTCCTTGATCTTCTCCAAGACTATAACTTGGATGTCCTTATTTGATAAATGAGTCTAAAATGAACTAAGGAATGTAAAGACTTAAGTTAAGAAAGTATGTTAAATAAATAAGTACTGATCTAGATTAATTAAGGGTTGTCTAGTTAAGGTGTGAAAGGGGTATAGGAATGGTCACTTTTTATCTTACCTAGATAAGTCTTAAGAATGAGTCTAGTTAGGGAATATGGTTGATTATGTAGACACGATCTAAGCTTTAGGTAGTCTTATGGATTATTTAGGTAATTTGAAGAGGTCAATCATGGACATTATCTTCTAGATTTACAAAAGTAAGTGTTTTGATAGATTTTGGAAGGATAATGTCATATTATCAATAGGTTGATGTATTAAGTGAGAATGATTCTATCCTAGGTAGTCATAAGATCATTCAAGTGTGTGTGTAAGGGATTATATGGGCGGTCGCTATTAGATCCCAAAAATGACTTATGTGAACTAGAGCCTAACTTGATTGTCATGGTTTTCTAACGTATTAAAGTTTTGTAATATATGGTATTTAAGTAGTTTCTAAGAGTTAGGTGCAACGGAAGTCAAACGTCAACGGACGACAAAGACGTTCGACGATTAAGTCACCTATGTGCCTCATATGTGTTCTACGTGTTTATGTGTGATTCACGAGGTTATAAGATCTTTAAGTGAGTTCATGTGATATATATATACTTAGTGTGTCGTGTTTTTTTTTTATGTTTGGAGGTCAAATGTCCAAGAACGTCCATGACGTTCGAAAGTGTTTCATTGAAATGACCTTGTGTGTCTAGGTATGTTTCGTCGAGTTTTACGTGTTTGTTTTTGATGAAATTCATGTGAGAGGTGATAAACTCGTGTATGATCATTTTTGGTTTGTAAATTTATGGGGAAACATCCCCAAGGACAATCCAAAGCTCCTTGAGAAAGGACCCAAAAGTTGGTGCCAAGACTGTCCACGGCAACCCTGAACGACTGAGGCAATAGACGGCTTGTGGGCCAGTAGATTCCCCGTCTATTGGCGCCATTGGTGGAGACTTATTATTGGGAGATAAGAGACCAACGCTGAGACTCTGAACCAATTGACACAAGCACAGGATGGTCCATTTGTGGACAAACGGTTCATCGACTGCCAACCGTAGATTGGGTCTGTCTCCTGTGCAGGTTCACTGCCAAGTGAGGGGTGAACTTGTAATTTCACCCCTCTTCCAAATGAAATTTCTGGAGGTTACTTAAGTGTATTTTGTGTATTTTATGTGTGTATATAAGTCTTTCACACTTAATAGATTTTATTTTTCCAAATCAGAACCCCAAATCCCTTAGAATTCTCTTTAGAACTCCATATGAGTCAAAAATCAAGGAAGGGCTTGTATTGAAGTATTTAGTAGAGATTATTCATAAAATTGAAGAATTATATTCATTTAGGTATGGATTTTTATCCTTTAAACTCTCTTGATCAAGGAGCCCAACTCTCAAGAAGTTTTCTAAAGTTTTTAAGATGAATTGTCCAATTTTATGATCTATTCCATGGGTTCTTGCATTAATGGTTTCCAAACATTCAATAATGATTTAATCGTTATTGTATTGATTATTTTAAATAAAATAACATATGAACCCATGAATTGGATGAACCTTTGTTTTTTACTAGGTTATGGATTCTTGATATTGACTTAATGCTTACGAATTCTAGCGTAGATCCCTGTGGGTTAAGTAATGATGTAAGAATTGTACACAATTTATATCAAGTTTGTCTTATATTGATGAATATTTATTTAATTGAACTAGTTTCTTTGATTATCATATTTTCTATATTAAATTATTGTTCATGGCCATTAATAAGGGCCTTATGGTGTTGAATTGTTTGATTTAGCATCGACTTGAGTGGTTGAGGATGGAGTGGTGGTACACAAACCTATTTGATTTATTTTATGGTAATTAGAATTCAATTATATTGTTATTGGTATGGTCCACTTATGGTGGCAGTGTTATGTGCTTTACTTGCAATTGACATGGCTTTGTCAGCGTTATTTTAAGTAATATGATGATCATGGCCTTGTCGGTAAACTACTTGAAGTAATGTGATTATTTTTGTAGTTATTTATGTTAAGTATTATACATCTATATACATTTGAAGTAATGTGTAAGTACATATGCTCTTCTATTGATATTACTTAGGTGATCATGTTAGACTATGAATGTGGCTGTATGTGTATAGTCTTAGGGTTGATTGATGCTATTTCTAGTTGACTATATGAGTCTATAATGGTCATATTAATGGTGATATTATAGTGTATAGGATGACTTAAAGAGGATATGATTATGCCTATGTGTTTCTAGAATGACATATAATATATGTTAAAGTGAAGTATGTGGTGTCTTGTATAGGTTGACTTCTGTACCTTGTTTGATGTATGTATTAATGTAAATATGTGATGTCTTGAATTAGGATGATAAGTTCTCTTAGCCTTGAATGTATGAATGACATGTGACCTTAAATCAAGATACGAGGGTCTCTTATGTGAAACCTTGAACCTAGTGGTAAGGTTATGAATGTTGAAGTCGTAAGCCGTAATGGTATCCTTCAAAGAAAAGGAATGATAGAATTAAGGTTAATAGGATGGAACAACATCATATTAATCCTTAGGAAAGTCATCATGAGGTTCTTGTCTCCATTGAAAGGTAGCGCTAGTAGACCTTTCTTTGGTAGGGTAAATGTGATTGGTTACGAACTTGATGTGGACCCTTTTATATTAACCGTATATGTAAATTACACTACGAGAACGAAGTCTAGAACCGAGTGAGTATGGTAAGGGCAGTAGTTCTTGTTAAAAAATTAGACTAGATTACAAAGCATGCCCTTCATATTCCTTAAGGATGTTCCTACATGGTATGTGTCTAAGTTCTAGCATTGGCAAGTAGAACACCCTCATCGGAGTGTATTAGAACTTCTAATTCCATGTCTTTCTATCATTGTCTATATGGGCTATTGCTTATTCTCATCATATGGAATACCTATTAGGACTAGAGAAGTTCTACGAAGTATGTGAGGTGGTATGAGACGCTATATAGACATTGCACAATAGGATTTGAAGGTGTTAATTGGAGTTCCTAGGTCTTTTGTAAGACCATTATTTGAATGTCTTTTATGTGTTGAATGTCTCCAAAATTAACTAATAAATGATTTTCATGCATTATGCAATACTTAGTACATGTGGTTGTACTAATCTGTGCTTATATCTATCTCTATAGTTGTTGGTAGGTGAGGAGCATTTTGGAAGGAAGACTTGAACTGTATAATCATTCAAGAGAAGTCAAAGTATGTCCTCATTTGAATCGAGGGCATAAATGTCATTCATGTGTCTTATTGAAGTATTGTAGAAGACTAAGTATTTGTATATTAGTATTGTATATGGCTTGTCTCCCAAAAGAATTCTTGTATCTTAAGTTTGATGAGATTGAAATTTTGTATTTCCTATGATTTTATATTAAAGAGTTTTTAAAGACTATGATGTTTTTTGTGAAAAGTTTTAATACTCTACTACTTGTCATCATGTAATATGCAATGAATCGTATGAAAGGTCTTGTACAAGACCGCCGAGACTTCAAGTACGCCGGTTGCAATCCGAGATTTCCATATCTTTTAGGATGTGGTTTAAGGATGTGACAGTCGCTCCACAACTAACTAAAGGGAGTGTTAGAATCACATTTGGTAGGAGGATCTCATGTTTATGTGCTTGGTGTGTATCTCATTATAAGTGGTATTAAGGATCATTTAGGTATGCCTATAGAGGGTGTATGGGTGGTCTCTCTTTGTCTTGATTAAGTGAGTCTTAGGATAACTTTTAGTGAGAGGATTTCATGCTAGGAAGTGCTCTATGCAAAGTTGATAGACTTCACTATAACATTGAATGATTTAACTGTAACAGTGAAATTGCTTACTATAATGTTTTCCTAAAATATGAATAATTTTTTAAATGATGTTTTATGTGTTCCTAAGATTTTAAATGTTGTTCTTATTCTTATAGTATGATGTTTTAATAAAAATTCATGAAAAAAATATGTTATTTACTAAATGCCCCCTTTCATGGTTTTTGCATGGATTACATACTTAGTGCATCTAATGTGCTAACACCTTCTTTTTCCATTTTGACTAATGTGTAGGGAATTTGAAGTATTGATGTGCCATGGAGGATGTATAGGTTTTTAAGGTTTGAAGATGAAGTATCGGTGAGTCCTCATCGATTCGAGGATGTGACATTGACTATGTGTTCAAGAGTGTAGTCTTAGAATTGATGCATGATTGTTCCTAATTGGCCATATGAGTCTATGATGTTTATATTGATGATGTTATAGTAATGTATAGGATGACAAATTATAAGTGTCATTACTAAGTGCTTCAAAGAATGATATGATATATGTAATAAAGTAAAGAATGTTGTGTCTTGTTTTGGTAGACATGTGTTCCTTACTTGATACCTGTATTAATTATGTGTGAATGAGATGTCTTGACAAGGTAGGCTTAGTGCACCCTTTTCATGCATGAATGAATAAGATGTGACACCTTAAATAATGTTAAGAAGCTCATGTAAGTGGAAAAGGTTATATTATGAATTTGAAGTGGAAGAACCGTAATCGTATCCTTCGTGTAAAGGATGATGGACTTTGGTTTTATTTGCTAGAAAGACATCATATCATCCTTAGGAAAGTCATGATGATCTATCTTAGTTGTCTAAAAGGTAGCGCCTAGTTGACCTCTTTGGTAGGGTGAATGTGATTGGGTTATGAAATATATATAAAACCTCTTCATGTGATCCTTTAATGTCAATTACTTTATGAGAGCGTTGGCTAGCACCGAGTGAGTGTGTTGAGGGAAGTAGCTCTACTTGAAAATATGACTAGAGTACAATGTAGCTCTACTTGAGAATGAGACTAGAGTGCATAAAATCCCTTTATATTCCTTAACCATGTGCCTATATGAGATGTGTCCAAGTTATACCCTTGAAAGTAGAACACCCTCATTGGAGTAGGTTAGAACTTCTGATTCCATTTATAGCTATCATGGTCTATATAGGTTATTTCTTATGCTCATCATGTGGGATACCTACTAGCATTAGAGAAGTTCTCTGAAGTTTGGGTGGTGGTATGAGATGCAAGCTAGACATTGTACAATAGCCTTTGAAGGTATTGGTTGGGGTACCTAGGTCTTCTCCAAAACCATTACTTGAATGTCCTTATGTGATGAATTAGTAGTAAATGAACTAAGGAATGTAATGACTTATGTTAAGAAAGCATGTTAGATTAATAAGTACTTATAAAGCGTACTTAAGGGTTTTCTAGTTAAGGTTTGAAGGGGGCATAGGAATGGTCACTTCGCATCTTACCTAGATAAGTTCTAAGAATGAATCTAGTTAGGGAAGATGGTTGATTATGTTGACATGGTTTAACCCTTAGGTAGTCTTAAGGATTATTTAGGTAATCTTGAAGAGGTTAATCATGGAAGTTATATTCTTGATTTACTTAAGTAAGTCTTTGATGGGCTTTGGAAGGAAAATATCATATTATCTATGTATTGATGTATTAAGTGAGAATGATTCTATCTTAGGTAGTATAAAGGATCTCTTGAGTGTGTGTGTAATGGATTGTATGGGCAGTATCTTCACAACTCACTTGGTGTGTATCTCATTATAGGTGGTCTTAAGGATCATTTAGGTGTACATAGAGAGGGTGTATGGGAGGTCTTTATGCGAAGTTGATAGACTGCACTGTAACAGTAAAAAAGTTCGCTGTAATAGTAAACTTGCTTACTGTAATGTTTTCCTAAAAATATGAATAATTGCTTAAATGATTTATTATGTATTCCTAAGATGTTTAATGTTTTTATTATGCTTATATTATGATGTTTTAATCAAAATTCATGAAAACATGAGATTTACTAAATGCCTCTTTTCATGGTTTTGGCATGTCTTCCATACTTAGTGCATCTAATGTGCTAACCTTTTTTTCCCTTTTGGAATGAAGTGCAGGGAATTTGAAGTCTTGATGTACAATGGAGTATGGAAAGGTTTATAAGGGTTAAAGATGAAGTATTGATGAGTCCTTATCAATTGAAGGACAATATTCACGTGTTCCTTTATGTCTTAGTCTTTATTTTATGTCTTATATGGGATTAGTCCCAAGTGTTATATACTCCAAAGTTTAGATGGTTCCATGACATGATGTGAAGGTTTAATGTTCAAAAGAAAAGTCTTCCACTTGCGTTATGATTGTTGAAAGAGTTCTTAGTATGTGAAGAAAGTTTTAAATTCTTACTCATTGTAGAATGTTTATTATGTAGTGAACAATACGAGTGGCTTTTATAAGACTTCTTGAAGTCTCATTTGTCGTATGGTGACACAAGGATTCTCTAATTTCTAGGATGTACTTGGGGGTTTTACTACCAAGACTAACCTCTTAGAATTCGTCATTACATACGCAGGTTAAGGTGTCAAAAATTACAACTTTTCCCCTAAATCTACGTCACGAGGTTTATTAAGACTTCTCACATACACATAATATATTTATAGATAGTATACATAGATTCCTCATATAAGAAGATTACATAGTCTTATACTTTTATGCCACATATAGAGAACATACATAATTTAGTCTTAAAGGGATGTCTCATATTGAAAAATCTAAAATAAATTAAACAATAGGGTCATAGCCCTTACAGAAATGTAAAACTGCCAGTTAGTGCTTACAATAATGTCTAAAAAAACATAGTGAAATTAGTATATTTAGACTATAACAATGTAACATAGATAGATTGATACAAAGTCATCATATATGGAACATGAGGACATACCCACACTTAGATAAATTATCCAAGCCTACCTTCAAAGTGGTCATAAATCCTTCAACAATCGGAGGGAGGAATAGGGTTAGCAGATCACTTGTACTAAGTATGGAATCATATGCACATACAACAAAGATATCATGATAAAGAGGACATTAGTTCAAAACCATGCAAGGTTACTTCGAAAAGTTTTATGCATAATCAAGAACACATATATGACAATAATGACATATTCATTATGATAATAGAATATTCAACACAAGACCATCCTACTCAAGTTAAGAAAAATTAACATGTTCATGTGATAATAGAATTAATTATCAATGTACTCCAACATCATGTGACAATAGAATTAATTATCAATGTACTCCAACATCATGTTACAACAATAAAGCATGCAAAGGAGTTCATAACATCATAACCTAGGCAAGACCATTACTCATAAGCCCCCATTAAGTATAAAAGTGCAATGACAAAGTAAACCCCATAACCTTACTCAAATCAAGCAAACCAAATTAGGAATCACAAGCAATGCCTAACATCACATAACATGTTCTTAACAATAGTCATCATCATACTTATAAATATAGACCAATAGCATGTTCATACATCAAAACACCATCATATAGTATCATGAACGTATAAAGTCAACATATACATTTCATTCACTTTGTTAGAGCATCAAACGTAAGAATTGTCTTGACCGGGGAGCACACCCTAGAAGTAATATGGTGTACTTGACCTCTCGGAGGTCTTATACAATCCTATAGATATCATTCATCACATTTTCAAAGTAAATTTAGAAGAAAATTTAAAACTTTTCATAGCACATCGTATGCTAGAAACTTCACTTCATATATATAAAAATATAACTCATAATACATATTTAGATTGTTTCATTTTCCATCTTAGACTCAACATCATAGAATATAATGGGAAAAAAACCCTTTAATATCACAACATAATACTTAAACTATTATAGTACATTGAATATAGACTTAACATAGGAAATCCTTGAACATAAGGATTCCTTTTTTCTTGAGCTTGGAAATCACATAACAAGCTCCTCAATCATAGAGACCTCCTTTTAAGCATCCATAACCTACACTTTGTGTAAAAATTAGAGAAAAATGGAGTTATTAAAAGAATGCACTAAGTATGACAACCTGGAAAAAACATGTTTTTAAAAGGGACATTTTACTTGAAATCATGTTTCATGTATTTTTTATGAAAAATTCTTAAAACTTTATGCATTAATAATTCTACAACATACATTCTTCATTTAGGAATACACCATAGTCATAATATCACGTAAAATCACATTATAGTGAGCTATTTTCCCTTTGCAGTGAATTTCTTCTTATTCTAACTTCTTGACTTTCCCAAGTAACGACTAGTAACACTTGATGCAATGTATAGATAATGACCCATAACACTATCCACACTCGATCATTACCCAAAGTCCACAAGGTAACTACACATACAACCTTTCAACTTAATACATATAACAATAAGGCCATTTCATGGTACAAGGCACATACTTCACATTAGATTTCACATAAGACTATCACTCAGAATCCTAATCTAAGTTTACTAGTGCAATTTACATGAGCACAAGCATCATAACATGTACTTCACACTTCAAACATAATACTATAGTCAACTACTAACATTGGCGCCAATTCTCCTGATTTGAGCCTTGGGCATTCGGTCAGAAACCCCCGTCTGCTCATTTACCACATAGGAATCCTGATAAGGTCAAACTTACATGTCAAATAAGAAGTAAAGCAGTCGTATCGAGTAAAGAACCAAACTAATGAGGTTGGGATCAATCCCACGAGGAAAATAGATCTGACTTAACTTTATTCTATTATTACTATTATTTAGTCAACTATTTCCCTAGAAAAAAAAGACAAAAAAGGGGTTTTTATTTCTTAATTAATGAAAATAATTAACTAAACTAAAGTAAACAACTAAAAAATTCAAATCTCAAAGCTTAACCAATTAATAAAAGTAACAAGGGATTAGGTGTTCCCCACAGGTTTCTAACTTGATAATTCTAACTATAAGAATTCTTTCCAAATATCTTGCACGTAAAGTGATAAGTTATGTATCTCTAAATCCTTGGTCCGGCATCTAGAAAATTTAAATCCTCACCTTTGTCTTGCTACGTGTGTTGCTATACGAACCCTTAGCTTTACCTCATATTAAGCATTGTATTCAATATTTGGAAAAGTTATTACCTCGTACCAACTGACACTTTCCTATTAGATAGTGTACACTAAATGTATGTTGATAATTCTTATCGTATTATCTACCTCCTTGGTCCGGTAAGTAGCATTAAGGCGAGTTCTAAAGTTGGCCATCCGTTAAAAATACTTCTAAACCGAAGAATTATTAATACATGCAAGCCACTATTCTAGAATTACTATTTTAGTTAGATTTTATCTCATCATTTACCCATGGTTCCCACAACCCTAGTTATGGATTTTAGTTACCCACGGACATAATCACACTATTCATATATTGATATAAGAATTCATGCACTTACTTGAATAAGAAAGAATTAAATCCAGAAATTCACTTGATTAATCAACAAAAACACCAACTCGAAATTGTCAAAGAAGTTTCATGATCAAATCTGTTCTCCTTCTTCAATCTAGCAATGGGTTATTTCTTTAATTGATTTAAAAATAATAATATGAATGTATGGATGATTGTATACTTATTTTTATGTATTTTCAATCCAATTGCATGATTAACTCATGCTCTATCACAAACATGATTTTAGCCTATGTATGGCTTTATGATCTTCATTTTATGCTTATTGATTTGTGATTCATTATGTTAATATGCTTATGTCTACTATATAGAATATATATTGATGTTAATTGTTGATCTATTATCCAATTGGAACAAAGTATGAAGATATGATCATGACAAGCCTATGTCAATAACTTTATCATTGCCAGTATACTGCATGAATGAGGAATTCGATTATGTTAAATTGATTGATAACATTGTCTAACATGTATATAGATTATGAATTATATGTAATGGATCAATCTGGATCAAAGATTTATTAACCTATGTTCTTTTATCTTCCATATAGTACTAATATAGTATGCTCATGGTAATCTTGACTATATGGTAATGGTAGTAGGTTTTTGATTATGCGAAGATCCTTGTAGATACTGCCTCTGGTTTATATTATGGAAGAATTGTGGGTATAAATCTTTTACAATCAAAGTAAAGAAGTCTTCTTATGAATCGATTTAGGTTCTTCTAGCCTATAAAGTGAATGTTGTAATGTATATGATATGATCTAAATGTTAGGGTAGATGAAACATGATTTCATTTGAGTAACGATCTCTTTAGATACTTCCCTACACATATATTGTTGATAAATTGTTATTGATGATCAATTCAAGTGAATTGGGTTAAAGATCTATGTTCTTCCACATTCTAGTATTTATGTGATATGTTGTATGAGATTATAATATGATCTTTTGGTGACTTGTACATGGTTTCTTTTATGATTAAAACATATTTAGCTACTGCCCTACTCTTGAATTGTCGATTAAAGAGTAGTAATGGTCAATGATGACCAAAGGCTCAAGGACTGGTAAGAATTGCTTTACTTCTCTACTTCTCTATAGTATTGTTGATGAAGCATTGTATGGCATTTTGTGGTATGGTCCACTTATGGTGGCGGTGTTTACCATATTTTCATTATATATGTGTTGACCATGGCCTTGAAGAAAAATTGATGAATATATGAATGTATGGTTATGAAATCACCTTATGTGTAACTTGTGCCTAGTCTTCCACTCTAGAAGTGCATCTAGGTTATGTTACTATTAACATGAGCATGTAAATATTTAGTTTAAGATCATGTGTACATACTACTATTAATTAAGTGCATGGATTTATTATCCTTACCCATGTACCCTATGTGAATGTGTGAATAACTAAGGTTAGGAGTCTTGAATGTAATGTGAAGATCTTCTTGCTTCCTATGCTAAATTGTGTTGTGTGTTCTATGCTTTGTTGTGACTTGTTGTCTTAATAAGGTGGTTTCCTCAAGGTGTTATTGATATCCATTATGTGATAATGTTGACCAATGTACACACAGTCACATATTTGCATGCTTACATTGTAGTAAAGGGTCATGGTATCGAATGAAAGAATGATCTCATATTCACTAGATGTCTACTACTATGCATTACAGGTAAATGTATGTAAAAGTATGTTATGTATTCCATCCAACTAGGATGAAATGATAGGTGCACTAGTACAGGAAAGGGTATGGACCTTGTTTATGCATTGCACATGTGTACTTTGATAAGAGAATTCCTACGTTTTTTTTCTATGTACATGAAATTGAATGTTTCAACATATATGAGTGTGTCTTACATGATATAATGTGAACTATGTAGTATGGTGATGTATGATTATACCTAGTGTCTTAATATATTTATATGAAAGCATGGCTCTCATAGTTATACTTGTATACTTATGCATGAATGAAGTAAAGGATGAATTTGTGTATTCTAAAGGTGTTATGTGAAAGGTTTGATCACATGTATGTACACCCACACATTAATGATGATATAGTAAATATAGGATCTCTTGTAAGGAAGTATCAAGAGTATCCTAAGCTAGATACATACTTACCTATGCTATGTCCATGTGAAAGGTTTCCTCACATGATATAGGTTGATGAACGGTCTTCTCATATATAACCTATGAGCTAAGCATATGGGGAGTAAATCTCCTAAGTACTATATTTATAAATTAATGTTATAAATACTTTTAATAAAAGGGAAATTAGCTTAGAACTTAGTGAACTTGAAGTGAGGGGTGTCCCTTCCCATTGGAGGAAGGTAGGTCAGCATAAATTTATGAGGTGGATAGCCTCATGAACCAAAAAAAGGTGTTAGAGTGATGTTTCCATGATGCCTCAAAGATCCATAACTATCTTTCCCCATAGGATATAACAAGTGATATCACGTAATATGCTAGCATTATACTCATGTCTTACCTTGTCAAGTAAAGCACCCTCTTTTGGTGTGAGGGGATGAATTATACATTTAATTAATTAAATTAAAGTGGTCAAACCGAAATTCTTATGCTAACCTAGTATAATGATAGAAACATCCTAGTACTTAACCTAGGATGGTACTAAAGGGTTGATTATTGTTCCAATGACTCAGGGGTTCTTTAGTACATACACTAGTTCCCTAAATTAATTAAATTAAGTATTTAATTAATTAATATAAATTATAAGTGTTTATTTAAACCATAGTCATTACCATAATTTAAGATTTTAGGTCAAGTCAACGTTCTCCTATGTTTAGTAAACTTAGGATGGTTTTTTTAGTAATTAGTTAATTAACTTATTTAATTAAATTATTAAAACCAAAGTTGAATAAGTAAAGTTCAGTTACTAAACCTAAAAACCACGTTCAAACTCAAACAAATACACTACTAAAACAAGAAAACAAGAGTGAGAAAAACAGTGAACAAAACGCAGTAAAAAAAGGAAAATTTGTTAAACGATTTTGATGGTTTCTTGAAGGTTTTTTCAAGGTTCGTCCAAGCTCGTCTTCGTAGATTAAGTTGTACTTAAGGTATGGGGTTTTCTCCTGGACTTCATTCTCCAAGAGAACTTTCTTTCGAATAATTAAAATATCTTGAGAAAAACTAGGGTTGTTTCTGATCATTCTTGTCTAACTCCTTTCCCTAGTATCCTTGTTATGATTTCAATGTTGATTAGGCTAGAAATTATGTTTGTGGTATGTGGTTATTTCTTATCTTAATGTGTATTTTATTAAATAATGATTGAATGATTCTATTAATTGTACTCATTTGATGTTGAGTGTTGTTATGTGAATTAAAAAAATGATACTATGTTAAAGACATGTCCGAAAATGTTATGTGTGAAAGAGTTATGGTCTGTTGTGCATACTTTCTGTTAATATGACGTTATAAAGATGATATAATTATCAAATGCTAATATTATGTTGTCCACACGTTTAATAATATATTATGCCCAATGTAATGTTATAGGGTTACCTAAAAAGGATCTCCGTGGAACCATAATTTCAGTGAATGTTTGCCTTATGTCAATAAAATGGCTAACGAAAATATTTTTCAAAATTGAAATAGTAATTGTGTATAATGTTATCTCTAAATAAGTAAATGATTTGCTTATGCATAATGTATAATAACATAAGCATGTTGCAAATGAAAATTGGCTTATGCCAACGAATATGGTTATGAAATCTATGCCCAATTGTTTATGCCAATACTAATCGTATGCCAATAAAATGGCTAACAATACATTGTCGAAAAGTGATATATGTAAATGGGTATAATATTATGTTAAATAATTAAATTGTTGGCTAATAGTTCATACATATTAAATTTAAGTATGAACATACGGAGTATTGGCACATGCCAAAAAAAATGGTTATGTAGTTCAATATTCAAAGGTTGAGGCCAATACTAATCATATGTCAATCTTGTGTAGTTAGAGTATCAAATGATAATATAAGAACTTATAAACTAGTTTAATGAACCCATAATAAAGTGCAAGCCACTCATAGGGACAACTCCCAACATGCTCTGAAAAGAATGACATATGAACTCATGAAACTCATCGAATGAAGTGCTCATCGTCCATAAACTATGATATGAATCTACTACACTAAAGTAAGTACCATGAATTAAAGCATAATTAAAGGTGTATAAAGTAAGGAAGTGACCAGAATGGGGTGTTAAAGTAAGTGATACAAGTCTCACTTAGACCTAAACTAATATGTTAAAAGAATACTCACATATAATGGTGTTAAAAGGTGTGAGCCAGTCTCATTAACAAGAAATGATGATACGTAAGGAAAATTAAAATTTCATCAATTTAAAGTAAGGATGATCAGTCATCAATAGATTAAGTAAATCTCAATCGAGAATCAAGCCTCCATAATGCTTGAGTCAATACTAGAAGATAAAGAAGAAATGAACATTCACGTAAAGGAGGGAGTACTTATTAAAGCAAATGTGCTAATGTTGATGAATGTAATGACAAAATCAAAATAGTCTATGTGAAAGATGAGAGCAATCTCAAATGAGCCTAAGTAATTGTTACCAAACATACTCACATATGAGAGTGTAAAGATAATGAAGAGACCAGTCTCTAAATACACTCTAATTGAAGTATTGAGACTGATGTATATCTAATACTAATGATGAGATGAGAAATCATATAATGAGGTATGATGTCCTCAAACTAGAAGCCAACTTCCAGGACATGAGTTGAATGAAAATAAACTTTATATTGAGATGAGAATGTTCGGCATGCTGGGTATGGGTCTCGTTATATCTCCTAGTCTTCGAACTTATACTACCAAAATAGGAATCTCGCGGGGTTTTATTCGCATGTACACTAGCATGTTTTGGGTCGCTTTGGTCCACCTCTTTTTGGTGTGGGGTAGAAAATGATTTTTATGATGCTCAGATGATCTAAGTCAGTTAAAATTGGAGTTCCTCAAAGTATGAAAGATAATGAAATGAACGATACTGAAGGTGTTTGTTCAAGACAATCAGGAGGTGAAATCAGATTCAAGTAATGAAAGTAGGTCATTCTTGGTCATTGCACTTCATGATCCCGATGAGAGTCTTAAACTTCATCCTAGATTTAACTGGTGTTTGCATCAGCCTACGAAAGAATCAAATTAATTGTGTGAACTACGAATGAACAAATGAAGGAGACTTTGTGTTTGCTAAAGCAGGCCCTCGGGTTGAGGTCCCATATGTTGGGCCGTCACTTGAGATGTCTTATTCTACATAAACGATTCCAATGTCTCATGTATATGAAATGTATTATATATAAAATATGAAAGTAATGAAATAAATTTCATGATCAATCGATAATTTCTTATGAAAGGTAATGAATATATAGTGTAAAAAATAACTCACTACAATGTAGGGAAATCATTCCTTAGTCCTTGGATTACTTACATCGATTTATTGTGGGTATGGGACTTCAATGAATCATTTAACTTGTAACTAAAACATAGGACCAAAAGAATTATTGAAATACACAACATGAAGAAAAAGACTGATAAATATTCTAGGTGTACAAAGAGTAGCTCTCGGCCTAAGAGGATCAAAAATCTCAAATCTTCGCCCTAGATGTTCTAAAATTATGTTGATGATACTAATGTTTTTTAATCATATAGAGAACGATTTTTTTGCTTTGAATGCATTGAATTATATCATATTCATACCACAATTTACAACTACTGAATTAGGAAAGTCTAATGACTAGACTTTCCAGAAATGACATGTTTCTTAGTAAGAGCTTTAATTGATCATGCATACACCCATACTTAGTACAAGTGGTGTACTAACCCCCTACTATTTACTATTTTTATAGGTGTAGGTCAGAAGACAGATTGACAAAACTTGCAGCGGTTTGGACTTCAATGTTTTTCCAAACAATTTGGTATGTCCTCATGATTTCGAGGATGCTACAAATTTAGTCTGACCCTATTTTTAGACATTGCTAGTGGATGTTGTCCCTAGCGTTTTTTTCGCTCCTTCATTTCAAAGCTTTATAATAAGTCCTTGTTTGGCGAACTATTTATGATATATTCATCTTCAGTTTCTAATTGATTCTTTATGTTAGATTGTTGTTCTCTTATTTTTATCTTAGTATGTGATGTATAAATTTAGTAATTATATGAAGTATATTTACACTTCATACGTTTAAAAGCTTTAAATTTTCCACAAATTTAACTAGATTAATGTGATGAATGCAAGATGAGGCTTGTCTGCGACCTTTGAGATTTCAACGACGCCGGTTGCGATCCGAATTCCAGAATCCGGGCCGTGAAAAACATAGTATCATAGAATGAGGTTAAATGACCTAGGATCTAAAGCGCAACACAACCACGTTACGTAGTTTCTGGCTTATGGTTGTAAAGAGCGCCATAATCATGACTTAGAGACTATGCGATGATAGGAAATACTCCGCAGAAAAAAAAATAATGGAAACGCCCAACGTGGACGAAAGAGGTGTGGTAAGTGTGGTTGTTCGCATGGAGGTCAGTGCATGGTAATGTCTAAAAATCTTCTATGAGTATTGATGAGGAGGAGAAGGATAAGTTGGCTGCATACCAACTCAAGAATATTGCTTAGACATGGATTTGCTTCATAAGTTCTATGCTATAATAGACTATAGAAATAGGGTTGTAAGGTTTCAGTTTCCAAATGAGTTAGAGTTGAGATGCAAAGGGCGTGGTATAAATCCAACATGCCAAATAGTTTCAAATCTTAAGGCCAACAAGATGTTATCTAAGGGGTTCGGAGTCAATGAGAACCTTTCTTACGAAGAGTTCTCCGTTGAAATTTTAAATCATCAAATCAACGGTTGAGGAACAGGGAGGTTGCCTACGTAAGAGTATTATAGGGGAACCACCTTGTTGAGAGAGAAACATGGGAGGCTGAGGCCGATATAAGATCCCGCTATCTTTATTTGTTCAAATCTTGAGGTTAGATTTAATCTTCCTATGTCTAGTTTTATGTTTAAGAAACTCTAAGTTTAAGTTCTTTAGTGGATTTGTTGTGGTAAGTCCCTAATCGTATGTCTTATAATCGAACCATGTGAGTTAAATCGAAGTTATGTTTCATTTTAAGTTGTTGTTTTATTGTAGCATCAAATTGTTTTCTGTGTTGCATGATTTGTGATGTGCATTAAGTTATGTGTGATTGAGAAGGATGTTCCTCGATCTTAAATATGAAGTTTCATATAATCTTGAATGATATGGATCATCAAAATATGTTTGAATAAAAATTCGCAAAGGAGAAAAGTTTAAGCGTGATAAAGTAACTTTCAAAAATCACCCTCTTTGTTTTAATGATGTGTAAGTGTCATTCAGGGACTAATGCTCCTAAGGAGGGGGGGGGGATAATGTAACATTCTGGAAAATCATATGTCTAGGTATTCCAATGGCCAATATTAAGAAATATTGGGCATTGTATAGACAAATGGCTAAGGGGTGTTAGCCAATTTCTATATATACCCAAACAAGAAAAATATAGTCCAAGGTTGTTTAGAAATGTATCTGCAAAAAAGACCCTAAACTAAAACTTTTTCCTTTAACTCACAAAAAGGTATGAGGCATCCAAGTGTCAAGCCTAGATACAATGTCACATGATCAATTAAAATGATCATGTAGAGTAAGTAGTGCCTAACGACAAAGCGAGGATATTTGGCACAATAAGTAAACAATCCCAAAGGAACCATAAATAATAGTTAGTTAGGAAAGTAAAACCAACCCATGTGAAAGCACATGTGCAAGACATGTGAAGAATCACCAAAGTAGAGGACCACCCTAACCGAATTCGGTTAAGGTAGTTAAGGGGACAAAAACATGCATAAGGGACCACTCCATGTGGGGCCTAAGTTCCTAACAAATTTTATATTGTAACCTACTTCAATAAATATCTAAAAACACTAGGACTAAACGAATTGGACCCATTAGTACACCCGACAACCTAGGACAAAAACAAGGTTGACACTAACCTAGTACTGGCTAAAGAGACAAGCTAGTACCTAACCTATGAAGGTCCAAAAGGTTAGTAATGGTTCTAAAAACTTAGGGGTACCTTATTAATTCCTCTAGGTTACCTAATTAATTTATTTATCAAATTAATTAATTAATTTAAAAGTGCTAATACCAAAACTACAAAGGATATTTTCAAATTTTGGTTAAGATAAGAAAAGGACAACCTAGTACCTAACCTTGGAAGGTCAAATGAGTTATTTAATGTCCTAAAAACTTAGGGATACTTTAGTAAGTACCCTATTTACTTAATTATTTAATTTATCAGCTTAATTTATTAATTTAAAGGTTTAAAACCAAAATCACAAAGAAGTTTCAAGATTTCGGTTGAGACAAGAAAAAGACAACCTAGTATTTAACCTAGGATTGTCCAAAAGATTATTTATGGTTATATTTACTTAAGGGTACTTAAGTAATTACCCTAGGTTACTGAATTTATTGAATTATCCATTTAAATAATTAAATTAAAGAGGTCAAACAAAATTTTTTATGCTAACCTAGTATAATGAGAGAAATATCCTAGTACTTAACCTAGGATGGTCCTAGAGGGTTGATTATGGTTCCAATCACTTAGGGGTTCTTTATTACTTACCCTAGGTCCCTAAATTAATTAAGTTAAGAATTTAATTAATCAATATAATGTCAAAATGTGATCTAAACTATAGTCAACACCATAATTTTAGATTTTAGGTCAAGTCAACATTCTCCTATGTTTAGTTAACTTAGGAGGGTTTTTTAGTAATTAGTTAATTAATATATTTAATAAACTTAGTAAAACCTATGTTTAATAAGGTTATTTACTAAATCAAAAAACCACTTTCAAATTAAAACAAATAAATAACTAAAACAACAAAATAAGTGTGAGAAAATCATTGAACAAAACGCTATAAAAAAATAGAAAATTTCTTAGACGATTTTCAAGGTTTCTTAAAGATTATTTCAAGGTGGTCTTTGTAGATTAAATTCTACTTAAGGTATGGGTTTCTCTCCTGTACTTATTTCTATAAGAGAACTTTCTTTTGAATGATTCAAAGATCTTGAAGAAAACAAGGGTTGTTTCCCATCATTTTTGTCGAACTCCTTTCCCTAGTTTCCTTGTTACGATTTCAATGTTGAATAGGTTAGAAATCATGTTTGTGGTATGTGGTGCTGTCTTATGTTTATGTGTATTTGATTAAATAATGGTTGAATGAATCTATTAATTGGACTCATTTGCTTCTAAGTGTTATATGTAAATTAAAAGAATGATACTATGTTAAAGATATGTCCGAAAATGTTATGTGTGAAGACATTACGGTCTGTTGTGCATACTTGCTGTTAATATGACGTTATAAAGATGATATATTATGCCCAATTGTTTATGCCAATACTAATCGTATGCCAATAAAATGGCTAACAATACATTGTCTAAAAGTGATGTATGTAAATGGATACAATATTATGTTAAATAATTAAAAGATTGGGTAATGGTTTATACATATTAAATTTAAATATGAACATACGTAGAATTGACACATGCCAACCAAAATGGTTAGGTAGTTCAATATTCAAAGGTTGAGGCCAATACTAATCATATGTCAAGCTTGTGCGGTTAGATTATCAAATGATAATATAAGAACTTCTAAACTAATTCCATGAACCCATAATCAAGGGCATGTCACTCAATGGGACAACTCCTAAAATGCTCTAAAAGAATGGCATATTAACTCATGAGACTCATTAAATGATGTCCTCATCGTCCATAAACGATGATATGAATCAGCTACACTAAAATAAGTAAGTAACGTGAGTTATAACATAATTAAAGGGGTCTAAAGTATGTAAGTGAGCAGAATGTGGTGTTAAAGGATGTGAGACAAGTCTGACTTACACCTAAGCTACTATGTTTAATGAATACTCACGTATGAAGGTGTGAGCCAGTCTCATTAACAACAAAGTATGATATGTAAGGAAAATTCACATTTCATCAATGTAAAGAAAGGATGACCAATCATAAATAGAGTAAGTAAATCTCAATCGAGAAGCAAGCCTTCATAAAGCTTGCGTGAATACTAGAACATAAAGAAGAAATGAACATTCAGGTAAAGGGGTGAGTACTTATGACAAGCAAATGTGCTAATGTTAATGAATATTGTGACAACATGTTAAGAGGCTAATCTGAAAGATAAAAGAAATCACAAATGATCCTAAGTAAATGTTACCAAAATGTAAATCACGTGAGTGTGTAATGATAATGAAGAGACCAGTTTTTATATACACTTTGATGAAATTATTAAGATTGATATATACTTAATACTAAAGATGATATGAGAAATCATCTATTGATCTACAATGTCATCATATAGAAGCCAATATCCATGACGTATGAGTTGAATGATATGGAAATTTATACTGAGCAGTGAAAGGCTACCTATGAGTGGTGATGGCTTATTTCGGGAAGGGCAGAATTCATGTAACTCTCATGATATGAGACTGTCTGGCATGCTGGGTATGAGTCTCCTTATATCTCCTAGTCTTTGAACCTATATTGCTAATATAGGGATCTGGCGGGGTTCAATTCCCTTGTAAGCTAGCATGGTTTGGGTCACTTTAGCCGGTGATTCCACCTCTTTTTAGTGTGGTGTAGACACTGGATTTCATGATGCTCACATGATCTATGTTAGTTAAGGTTGTAGTTCCTAAAAGTATGAAATATAATGAAATGAACGATACTAAAAGTATTTGCGCAAGACCATCAGGAGGTGAAATCAGATAATTAATGACATTAGGCCATTGTTTGTTATTGCTCTTCATGATCCTGATGAGAGACTTAAATTTCATCCTAGGTTTAGCTGGTGTTTACTTCAGCCTATGAATGAATGAAATGAACAATGTGAAGTACGAATGAACAAATGAAGAAGATTCTTTCTTTGCAAAAGAAGGGCTTGGGTTGAGGTCCCATAGGTTGGTCCCTCACTTGAGATGACTTATGCTACATCAACAATTCTAAATTCTTGTTTATATAATATGTATTATATATAAAATATGAAAGTAATTAAATAAATGACATGATCAATAGATTTTGCTTATGAAATGTAATGAATATATAGTGTAAAGAATGACTTACTATAAGGTAAGGAAATAATTCTTTAATCCTTGGATTGCTTACATCAATTCATTGTGGGTATGGGACTACATTGAATCATTGCACTTGTAAGTAAAACATAGGATCAAAAGAATTATTGAACTACGCAAAAAGAAGAAGAAAAAGACTGAAAAATAATGTAAATTGCACTTGTAAGTAAAACATAGGACCAAAAGAATTGTTGAAATACACAAAAATAAGACGAAACGACTGAAAAATAATCTAAGTGTACAAAGAGTACCTCTCGGCCTTAGAGTATAAAAAATCTCCAATCATCGCCAGAGTTGTTCTAAAATTATGTTGATGATACTAATGTTTTTTAGTAATATAGAAAATGACTTGTGTGCTTTGAATGCATTAAAATACATCATATTCATACCACAATTCACAAGTAACGAATTAGGAAAGTCTAATGACTAGACTTTCCAGAATAACATGTTGCTTTTGAAGAGCATTCATTGATCATTCATATCTTTATCTGTATGTGTGAATACACCAATTATTAGTACAAGTGTTGTACTAAACTCCTACTATTTAATATTTTCATAGGTGCAGGTCAGAGGACAGGTTGATGACACTTGCAGCGGTTTGGACTTCAGCGTTTCTCTAAACCATTTGGTAGGTCCTCAAGATTTTGAGGATGCTACAAATTTATTCTAGCCTTATTTTTATACATAGCTAGTGGATGTTGTCCCTAGCGTTTATTTCGCACTATCATTTCAAAGCTTTGTAATAAGGCCTTGTTTGGCAAACTATATATGACATATTCATCTTCTGTTTTGAATTGATTCTTTATGTTAGATTGTTTTTCTCTTATATTGATATTAGTATGTGATGTATCAAGTTAATAATTATATGAAGTATATGTATACTCCATACGTTTAAAATTTATATTTTTTCTGCAAATTAAACTAGATGAATATGATGAATGCAAGATGAGGCTTGTCTGCAACCTCTGAGAGGTCAACGACGCCAGTTTCGTCTGGCTTCCAGAATTCGGCTCGTCATAGATTCCTAGGTGTTCTACATGTTGAAAGAAACACTTTGATAGGTGTCTTGCAGTTACGGTTGGCTGCTTTGAGTTTGGTAATAGGGGCAGTAGACTTAGAGATTTTCTTGTCCTCATGGCAAAAGGGAAAGAGGTAAACCATGTTCCATGTAGTGGTTTAGATCCTAATGCTCCAAGGAGGAATTGTTTCAATGCACTAGGATCTAAAGAATATGACTAATCTAGAATGAAAGCTCCTGGTAAGTCTTAATTATTTATTGATGTTTGGTTTTGTTTTAGATGGTTTTATGTTAAGTGGTGGAGTATGAGTTGAGTAAAAGAGTAGTTGGTATCCTTTATCTCTTCCTTCTATTCTTATTCAAGATTGATAGTTAAAATGTCACTCTATCCTGTTGCATCATGTTTATAAGTCTAGTTTAAGATGAATTTCATTATTCTCCTTGCATTGTGCATTCTTTGAGATTATCCTTACGTTGTAATATAAGTTTGTTTGGTCTTGTATCTCATATTATCATGACTTCCTAATGAATTGCTTAAAAGATAAATTATTCAATTATTAAGCGTAATTCCTTGTGAAGGGTTGGTGGTCACTGTAAAGAGATTGAATATTTGACTAAATTGTAATTTTCTTTTATAATGGTTTAAATTTGAGTTTAGATGATGCATATAAAAATTTCTAATGTTGTATAAAGGTAGTTCCTCCATAAATGATGAAATAACTGTATGCTTTTTATGGAAATTGATCCAAAAGTTTCCTGTAATAGTAAAAAATCTTATTAAATGCATAATTTATGTTTCTTTTAATTTGGTGCAATGACTATGAATGTTTAGACCATGATATTATGTTTTTTATGTTGCTATTTGAGTCCTTGATTTCTTTAAAGGTGTTTAGTGTCATCTGAGTATGAATGTTTTTCTAAGTGGGGGAGAATGTATGGACCCTTATAAAAAACTAGGATGAAATAGATCTTCACTAGTGTTTCATGGTTTAGTGTTTGAAATCAGTTTGGTAAGTTTGGAGGTCAAACGTCAAGGGACATCCAAGAGGTTGGACGACTAGACATCTATGGCATGTTTCGTGAGGTTTTTGGAGTCCAAATCTATGGTAGAAATTTGTAAGAACTAGATGAATATGCATAGCGGGTAAAAATACAGATACGACCCCACCAAGGACTCACAAGTGTCCTTGAAGATGACCCCATTGTGAAGGAAGAATCTGCCAAAACTGGGCCGTCTAATATTCCTGGACAACAGACCATAGTCAGGTCAACTCCTTCTTGGGCCATAGATCCACCCTTTGTGGTAGAATATTAACCTCCATGAACAAGCCAATTAAAAATTTTACACCCCAGTAGGACGGGCCATCAATCAAGCGACACTCCGTAGCTAGGGTCCGTATATAGTGTTTTGTGAAATGTTTTTGTAACGACCTGTTTAGTCGTTTTGAGCAACAGATTTTATTTCTGGAAAAACTGGCTGGGACGACGGATGTAACGACGGACCGTCATAGTCACGACGGCCCGTCGAGGAGGTGTCGTCCCATGACACTTAGAATTTTGAAATTGGGTACTGAAAATCGACTCGCTGTAAATTGTGACGGACCTGCAGGACGTGCCGTCACATCCACGACGAACCGTCGTGAGTTTTTGTTGCAAAACACTTCAACTTTTGAGAATTTGGTACAAGAAACGAGTTTCTGACAGTCATGACGGAGGAACAGGAAGGACCGTCACAGCTGTGACGGGCCGTCACAGGCTACGTGAGTTCGAGGGAGCTGCGACGACCTGTGTGACGGACCGTCGCAGGCACGACGGCCCGTCACAGGTTGCGCAGTCCCAGGCAAAATGATTCCTTACACCTCTACACGTTTTAGGGGTCGTTTTGGACTATTCTTTCCTTATTATAAAGATTGAGGGTTAATATTAATAGGTCTAATTACTTGGGGGTTAAAAAGAGGTAACCTTAAGTAATTAGTGGGTTATTATTGCCATCTTTTATTCTTAATTATATATTAATTAGTAAAAAAAAAGAGGGTTTGAATAAAGAAAAACAGAAAGAAAAGGGGAGAGAAAGTCGAACGAGAAAGAGGAGAAACGAGGAGAAACAAAGCTTGGGAAATTGCTTGCTTGATCACTAATCTTCGGTGGAGGTAGGTTATGGTTTATGTTACGATATTCGTAGTGAACTCTTAATAGTGATATTATGTGTTGATAGTATTGTAAACCCTGCTATGTGCTTAAGTTGTATGCTTGCATGATTATGATTATAAAATTGTGATGAATTAACAAAGCATGATGAAGCTATTGAATCCCAAATCTGGAAAGAACCCTAATTCACTTGATATATTATATAATGAGAATGATGATGCCTTAGTATGAAAGAAGGCTTGATAAATTATATAATGAGAATAATGATGCCTTAGTGTAAAAGAAGGCTTGATGAATTAGGGGATCGGGTGCCACGTTCCGGTACCAGGATAGAATATGAGGATCGGAGTGTTCACGTTCCGACACCAGGATAGAATAGGATCGGGTGCCACGTTCCGGTACCAGTATAGAATGAGGATCGGAGTGTCACGTTCCGACACCAGGATAGATTGTGATCGGGTGCCACGTTCCGTACCAGGATAGAATGAGGATCGGAGTGTCACGTTCCGACACCAGGATAGAATATGGATCGGGTTCCATGTTCCGGTACCAGGATAGAATATGAGGATAGGAGTGTCACGTTCCGACACCAGGATAGATAAATGGATCGGGTGCCACGTTCCGGTACCAGGATAGAATGAGGATCGGAGTGCCACGTTCCGGCACCAGGATAGAAATAGAGGATCGGAGTGTCACGTACCGACACAAGAGGAAGAAAGATAATGAATCTTGAAGATAATGAATATACTCAATCTAATGAACTTAATTCCCAAATGAGTATGGTATTGAGGCTTGAGTCCTCACGTGTGAACTCGGTTGTAGTTATTGATGAATTCATGTTGTTATTGCTACATGTTGAGTATTGTAGTTGATTTACATTATTATTGATACATACTGTTCCCTATTTTGAGTTGGCCGATGATATCTACTCAGTACGTGTGGTTGTACTGACCCCCTACTTTCATGTTTTCCTCTTTGTTATTTGTGTAATGCAGCAAACGTTCTGTCAACTTCAACTCAACAGCAGATCTAGCCAGTCTCACTTCATCGGAAATTCAGGGTGAGCTAATGCGTCTAGCTTGGACTGGGTCTTCTTCTTCAAGTCTTGATGCCTTGAACTTCCGGCATGACTAGCTTTTTTTATTATTTTGTTCTTAGACATTCTTAGTTAGTAATTTGAGATAGATGTTCTTGTGATGATGACTTCCAGATTTTTGGGATAATAATAATAGTATTGAATGTTTTTATTAATGAGTTTAAGTCTTCCACATTATTTTCTGTTGATATATCTTGATATGTTAAGGTTTAGATGGGTTGGTTCGCTCACATAGGAGGGTAAATGTGGGTGCCAGTCGCGTCCCTCCCCCCCACCCCCCCAAAAATGAACGCAGAATTTTTGAGCAAGAATGCAGAAGAGACCACTTACGGATCTTAGACCATCACCTCCGGTGGACGTGTCAATCCTTCGGCTGCGTTTTGGTTTGTGAGACAATCTTTATATAATCCTCGAGTCTATGTTACTTGAGTCTAGGCCCCTTCTCTAGAGACTGCCTGNCGTCCTGATTTGGGTCGTGACAAACTTGGTATCAGAGCATTAGGTTCGTTGGTCTCATCACACAAGAACAGGTCTAGTAGAGTCTTAAGGAACGGTAGGGGGACGCCTTTACTTTCCTTGAGAGGCTATAGACTTTAGGAAAATTCCATTCTTTCTTCTTCTTCGTGCTACTACTTGAGTCCAATTGGTATCTGGGCGAACGAATTGGTATCTGACCATCTTCACTCTATTTCGCAGATGGTTAGAACTAGAGCAACGACCGCACCAGCAGCAACAACGGAAAGACAAGAAATGCTGAGCCAGCCCACTGGGGCTGTAGCTCGAGGAAGAGCAAAGGCAAGAGGCCGTGGGAGAGGTCGTGGGAGGACGTCCTAGAGGAAGAGGACAAGCACCTAGCCATCTGATACTAGAGCGGTGACTCCTCCACCGATCGAGGAGGTGATAAGAGAGGGGGGGAAGGGAGAATGAAAAGAGCAGAATGAGGAAATGCCACCCCAACCTACCCCAGAGATGATCAACCAAGTACTTGCTTATCTTAGTGGGTTATCCGATCAGGGTCAGGCACCTTCCAGCTGAGGACACAGTGTTTACTGCTTTATTCGCCACTTATGAGATTTGACAACCTCCCCCTTGAGATCATTCCAAGAGGCGATGGATTCGAGATTAGGATAAGACTAGGGAAAATCACAAGAAGCGTCGTGAAATAGAGGCTTCGAGGAGAGCCTCGATTTCTGATGAGGAGGCTCGTCAGTTAAGGGAGATTGAGTAGGCTGCTGGGGCAGCTAGACCTTGAGATGTGGAGACAGAGGGAGGCACGACTGATAGTGCTGATGATGATGAGGACAGTACTGAGGGTGTCCATACTTCATAGGTAGTGGGTTCCAGGGACCGGACCCACCAACTTGTTGATCGTAGGCACGTTGTGCCCCAAGTTTGCTTCACCTACCACTCTCGTAATGAAGTTGTTTTTACGCATTAGGGGCGATTGCATAAATATTTGTTGGGGGTGGGGTAAATGGAAAGTGAGTTCTAGGGTGAAGTCTGAGTAGCAAAATTCATGATCCTCTTTTGGGGTTTTCTTGCCAGTGTTCTTTTTCCCAAAGAGACTGATTATTTTTATTGTTGAACCGGCATGTCTATATCTTGTGTACATAGTATAACTGTAAAGCATGATGGCTAAAACAAAAATGATATCCTGATGTAATGAAAATGATGCATGGCTAGGCATAGTAATTGAAAAATGTGTGGCTCTAAGCATGACATAGATTTACACAACTGCATAACTCTAAGTCTTAGACTCGAATTACGTGTTTGATAATAGTGTAGAGTAATGAGATGTCAATTGAGTGTGATTAAAATATTAATAGTCCACTATTTGTACTGAGCTAGAACTTGACTGGTTAGTCCTGCTAAAAGTAAGATATAATAGACAATCACGAAAGGATCATAGGCCTTTTTTAAATATAGACAACTTTTAGCCTAATTAAAAAAAAACCCGACTGAATGAATCCCGTCTTTTGGATCTAAATATTTGATTCTTAATTAGACCTTTCTTTTTTCACCCCCAACTAACTTCTTTTCTGGGAATAATGTGTTGGCCCTAGTCCCTTCCTTGGACCTTTGCCCTATCTTAATGCCAAAAGCATAAGTTTAGGGTGCAATGTAAAAAACTTTCTTGGCCCTTACCCAACTTTGGGTATTGGGTACTTTCACTCATGACAAACCCATGCAGTTTGAGGGTGGCTATTATGAGGAAGGCTCTGGAAAGTGGGGTTGGAAAGAACAAGAGAGAGAATGAACAAAGTAAATTTGACCTCAAACCATTGAAATCAAGTGGATAAAAAAATATAATAATACACAAGAAAGAAACGCCCCATACTAATGAAGAAGAAGGGAAATAGCTCAGGTGAAAAAATATACGAAAAGGGCAGATAAAATGATGAAAAGGTAGACGCTTAACCGCTTTTTCAAGAGGGAAACAAGTCACTAAGTACTACCTAAATATCCTATCTCACCCAATCCTATGTTACAAGCTAAGAAAGTCCTATCGTGATCCTAACCGTTGAATGGAGAAACTTAAAGTAGTGAAAATAAGGGCAAGCTATGGCATATTATGAATGAGTTGTGAATCTTTTGAGAGTGGTGACGAAAAGTCATCCCTTATACTCAAACTGAAATCATTGTGTGAAAAATCAGTAGGTATGTTGTCTTTGAAATGGACAATATTTTCAATGCCAAGAAATATTAGAACCTCGGTGAGACATGAAGAGTATAGGTGTAAGTTCGTGGTGGATTCTGTGTCTGTGTGGTTCCACTAAATCAAGCTAATAGTGATAACATGCTCAATACATGATGATAATTATCGGATTGATAGCCCCAAATTATTGTGAAAGCTAAAATATGGATACTCTTGTACAAAGATTTTGTAGTGTGTCATAGTGCGTCTCTTGCGGACAAACAACGAATTTAAGTTGAGGGTGTTGATGTACCGTGGTTTCACGGTATTTTTAATGCTTTTTCCTTAAGTATAGTGTGTGTTCAAAAGCCTTTTTGTATTGATTCATATGTAAGGATCTCCTTATTTGAAGGAAATCTGTCCAAAGATGAACGCAGAAGTTATAGAGCGAGAAATGCAACAGAGACCACGTATAGAGGTTATGATGGTCCGCAGGTGGCATTGTAGTGAGTAGAGAAGCTGCTAAAGGAAAATGGGGAAGTCTGACCTAGTGTGGCATTAAAGAAGTCCATGAAGGACTGTCATTGACACGATAGTTCGTCCGGCTGGTTCGTCGTAATGATAAGAGAGTAGTCCAGTACCCAAATTCAAATAAGTTAAAGAATTATGGAACGGAGACTCTCGACTAACCGTGGTGCTTGGAACGGTCCATCATACTTGTTTGTTGAGGGTAATGAAGAAAGCCGCGGAAAAATTTGTGAAATATGGGATGACGGAGGCCATGACGGCCCGTCGTTACCACGACGTCTCGTCACGAAGTCTGTCGACTCAAACGCGTTTTGATAAATTTTCAGTAATTAGAATACTTCTTTTATAAGGTTTTTTTAATTATAAATAGTACGAAAAACCACGTTTTTGGGTTAGACTTTTTGATAATCTTTAGTTCTCGTGTTCAAGTATTGAAGAATTATTTTCAGTAATTGATACACTTTTTCTTGAATTGATTGCTGGGGCTTTTGTTGATTAATCAAGTGAATTTGTGGATTTTATTATTTTACATTAAATTAAGTGCATGAATTTTTATATTAAATATATGAATAGTGTGATTATGACCATGGATTACTAAACATCATAAATTGGGTTGTGGGAACCATGGGTGAATAACTAGGTAAAATCTAACTAAAATAGCAATTCTAGAATAGTGTCTTGGATGTATGGATAATTCTTTCATTTAGAAGTCTTTTTAACGGATGACCAACGTTAGAACTTGCCTTAATGCTACTTGCCTGACCAAGGAGGTAAATAATAGGAAAAGAATTATCCACATAGAATTAGTGTACACTATCTAATAGTCTATTATCGGTGGATACAAGGTATAACTTAGTCAAATATAGAACAATGTTTAATGGGTACCTAAGAACACCATCCCCACATAGGATATTGACTCACTAAGCTTACGAAGTACCGATATCTTCAATTCCATGAATAGAGGAGCAAGGGGTTACTTAGATTTTACCTCTAACACTAATAATGAGTCGGAGTTATGATGGACCATGAAACAACCATTAGGAGAATATTCTAACCGCATACCTAAGCGAGCCAACCTATGAAACTCTTTCACAAGTTCATTCTTCACCACTTCCAAATGAGACGCACTACCTATAGTCAATAGACTCAAAGCGTCCGCAACCACATTGGCCTTGCCAGGGTGGTAATGGACACTCCTGTAATAATCCATCAAAAATTCTAACCATCTTCTCTGTCGAAGATTTAAATCCTTTTGTGTAAACACATATTTAAGAATTTTAGTCCAGTAAACACATAAACATGCACACCATAGAAATAATGCCTCTATATTTTCAAGGAAAAAATTACAGCATCTAATTCAAGATCATGAGATGGATAATTCTCATGATCTTTGATTTGCCTAGAATCTTAAGAAATCTACTTTCAATGTCGCAAGAGGACAGATCCCAAGACGACTCGGTAAGCATTACAATACACTACAAAGTCTTAATGACCTCCGGTAAGGTCCACATTGTTGCAGGGGTTACTTGTGTTTCAACTCTTGAAAACCTTTCTCACAATCTTCCTATAACTCAAACTTCGCCTTCTTTTTGGTCAAAGCTGTGAAAGGATAAGCAATGGACGAAAATCCATCAACATATCTTCTGTAGGCTAGACCAAGGAAACTCTTTATGTTTGTTGGAGTCAAAGGTCTAGGCCAATTTTTGAACACATCTTTCTTCTTCGAATCAACCTTTACCCATCACTAGAGATAATATGGCCAAGAAAAGCAACCAACCTAAACCGAAATTAACACTTGCATAATTTGGCATAAAGTTAGTGTTCTTTGAGGACTTGCAAGGCCAACCTAAACTGCCTCTCATGCTCATCTTCATTTTTGGAGTATATCAAAATATCTTCAATGTATACAACCACAAATGAGTTTACTTAATCTTGGACTCTATTCATTAGGTCTTTAAATGCCGCCGAGGTATTCGTTAATCCATAAGAAATAACTAGGAATTCATAATGACCATATCTAGTTAAAAAAGTTCTTCCAAAAGACAACTAGGAATTCATACTGGCCATATCTAGTTCAAATTGTTGTTCTGGGAACATTTTCACCTCTCAATCTAAGTTGGTGATATCCCGACCTTAATTCAATCATGGAGAATAGATATCACCTTGGAGTTGATCAAATAGATCATCAATCCTAGGGAGATAATTCTTGTTATTTATGGTGACCTTATTGAGTTGGCGATAATCAATGAGCATTCTAAGGGATCGTCCTTCTTATTAACAAACAAAACATGAGCACCCTATGGAGAAATACTAGGATGGATGAAACCCTTGTCTAGTAAATCCTTCAGTTGTAGCTTCAACTCTTTCAATTTAGCTAGAGGCACCCAATATACAGGAGTTGAAATGGTATTCATATCTGGTAATAAATCAATGCCAAAGTGAATTTCCTTTTAGGGAGGAACTGCTGGAAGGTCATTACGAAAAACTTCGAGGGATTCTCTTACTACAGGGACTGTCTCAATAGAAGAAGTTTCACATTCTAGGTCCTTAACTCTCACCACATTGTATAAACAACCCTTGGCTATAATCATACAAGCCTTCAAACAAGAATGATTTGACCTTTTCGCATAAAATTTCCCCTTTTCCATTCTAAAATGGGTTCATTTTGGAATTGAAACTTTACTACCCTTGTTCAACAATCTATGGAAGCAAAGCATGCAATAAGACAATCCATACCCAAGATGATATAAGAATCAAACATGTCAAGTTCTATAAAATCAGAAAGATTAACTATATTGGGAAGCATGACATGACATTTCTTATAGACTCTTTGCCACTATAAAGTCACCCATTAGAGTACAAACCGAAAAGGTCTCAATTAGAAAATCAAAATGTACATCAAATTTCCTAGATACCAAAGGTGTAACATAAGAAAGAGTAGCACCTGAGTCAACTAAAGAATAGAAATTAATAGAGAAAACTTGTAACATACCCTTCACGACGTTTGGAGAGCTTTCTTGTTCACCCCTACACTTGAGTGCATAGAAACGGTTCCTTTTCCGAGCATCACAACTAGGATCGCTTGGTTGAGATTAATAATGCCCCTTGGCTGATTCTAACAATAGGACATTTTTTTCACCATAAGGATCGCCACCCAGTCTCCACCCTTTACACAACCAATACCTATAGTCCCAACATTCATTCACCCACATTTTTTCCTTTCCTTACCACACTATCACATCACAATTTGGTCTTTGTTTTGGAGGATCAATATTTCCCCCCCTTTGAGGTTTAGGATTATAACCTCTATTATTGTGATTCTTTGAGATATTAGAAGGAACCTGTGTACATTTCAGAAAAAATTACATGTCTAGTAAGATCCCAATAGTTCTTTAAGAATGCGTATTTGGGGTACATAGGTATCGCAATGCCCAATATTGAAAAATATTGGTCATAGTATAGAAAATTGGCTAATGGTACATAGACAATTTTTCTATAGACTGCCCAAATAAGCCTAAATATTTAGTGGCATTTAGAGAAATTGGTGCGTTTAAATGTTGTATCCGATTTTCTATGTATTAAAAAGCTTGTTCAACAAATGTACCTACAATTAAGACGCTAGGTTAAAGTGATTTTTCCATTAATTCACAAATTAGGCACGAGGTATCCAAGTGCCAAGCCAAAGTAAAATGATCATGTATATTAAGTAGTTAACAAGGATATAGTGAAGTTCCTTGGGATGATTAGTAAACATTCCCACATTAACCTTAAATAATAGTTAGTTAGGAAAGTAAAAGCAACCTATGTGCAAGCTCATGGTGGAGAATCGTCTAAGAGTTAACCACCCTAACAGAAATTGGTTAGGGTAGTTACGTGGGGGGATAGGCATGCACATGGATTAATCCATGTGGGGCCTAGATCTCTAACTAATTCTAGAGTCTAACCTACCGACCTAACTGAATAACTAACCTATGACAAACCGAAATGAACTAATTAGTTCACCCAACTACCTAAGATTTAAATTGGGTGACACCAACCTACTAACTAGGTAAAGAGACAACCTAGTACCTAACCTAGGATTGTCCAAAATCTTAGTTATGGTCCTAAAAACTTAGGTATACCTTAATTACTACCCTAGGTTACTTAATTAATTAATTTAGTAGCTTAATTAATTAAATTAAAAGGGCAAAACTAAAATCACAAAGCAATTTCTAGATTTCGGTTAAGAGAAGAAAAAGACAACCTAGTACACAACCTAAGATGATCCAAAGGGTTAGTTATGCGTATAACTACTTAAGGGTACTTTAGAAATTACCCTAAGTTACTTAAATAATTAAATTATCCATTTCATTAATTAAATTAAAGAGGTCAAACCGAAAATCATACACTAACCTAGTATAACTCAAGAAACATCCTAGTACTTAACCAAGGATGGTCCAAAAGGATTAGTTATGGTTGCAATAACTTAGGGGTACTTTAGTAATTACTCTAGGTCCCTTAATTAATTAAATTAGCCATTTAATTAATTAATTTAAAGAGTAAAAACGAAATTCTAATGAAAAATTTTAACTTTGACTAAGTGTTGTGTTTTTCTATTTCTAGTTAATCTAGGATGGGATTTTTAGTAATAAATTAATTAATTAATTTAATTAACTTATGGCCCTACCAATGAGACACAGTGGGCCCCCATGAATCCTTAATTTTACTACCGGTGGGAGACTGTTAAAAGTCATGCATTTCAGAGAAACATAAGAAGTTGAAAAAATAGTTGGCTCAGCATTTGGCGATTAGGGTAAGAGAGCATACAGGGTGTTAGAACCCCAAGGGTTAATTAAAATTGGCATCCTAACCTTCACGTTCGTGTTCTCTTGGCTGTTAGTTTGACACTACCTATCGACCACAAATCCCGAAAATATTCTTACTTGTGATAGGGTTGTATTCTTAATAGCCTTGGATTAAGGATTAGAGATTGACTTTGCGAAGCTGCTGATCACGGTGATCCATGAGAGGGATTTCAAGACCTCGACTACTTACCCATTTGCTTGTCTTATCTTCCACATGTGTAGGGATGCTGGAGCGCCAATATGGAATTGTGATACACTACTTTAGGATCGTGGGAGATTTTATATCGGTTTCATCACAGGATAAAGTAATGTAAGAACCAACGAGGGTTGTGGTTCCA
This sequence comes from Solanum habrochaites, assembly GCA_027704765.1. NCBI lineage: Eukaryota > Viridiplantae > Streptophyta > Magnoliopsida > Solanales > Solanaceae > Solanum > Solanum habrochaites. The sequence goes on from JAKWJA010002491.1 coordinate 22,617,913, forward strand.
TCAGAGTTCATTTGCAGCCGTAATGTGTGAACTTAGACACCACCCCAAGTGAGTTTGCCCATGCCAGAAGTTGATTTAGCCAAAGTGCCTGAACCTACTCATTCAGAGCATTTGGACACCATCCCGACTAAGTCTTCCAATGCCTCCAGTTGAGCCATCAGTTCCTCCGAGTTCGCTCTCCCATCCACATAAATGGTTCCTTTGGTGCGGGTCTAGATGTTAGAGGCCTTAATGGCACCTTGTTGCACTACATATAACCTTGGATGAGAATGTCCATCACCGAAGCTGAGGATCAGATTGAGAAGAGGGTGGACTAGAAGACCAAGCAAAGGATTCAGGCGGTTCACCAACGCCTTTGCTCCTTTGAGTTGCGGGTACTTGCACACCTAGCCCCCACCATTGACTTGATTACTATTGTGAATGATGTGGCTAGTGTGAGGGTGCATGTAAATACTATCCTAGAGATTAGGGGGTCTGACCCCAAGAGTGAACATGTTGAGATAGTAGAGGACAGGGTGCTTGCCGCCCTTTTCACAGCCCCTCTTTAGCAGCAACTTGATCCATGTGGTCATGCCAAGAGGCACCATTCTAGTTGCACTACTAAGGGAGAGGTTGGCCGTGCGAGCAAGAAGGAGAAGATGGATATTGAGGTTTCGAAGAAAGCCTCTTTGATAGATGTGGAGGCCCTCCAGGTTAGGGCACCAGAGATAAGTACCAGTGAGGGTGCGGATATCAATGTGGTCACCATTGAGGGTGACACAAGGACTGTTGTTGCGGGTTTCGGGAAACTGGTTTTGTCCACTTGTTGAGAGATCGTCGGCGCTACTCGCCTCCGGTTTGCTTCACCTACCATTATGTACTTTTACTTTCTATGTATTGAGGACACTGTCATACTCTTTTTGTTGGGTGTGGGTTAAATGGAAATCGAGTTTTGGATAAAGTCTGAGTAGCCTTTCGCGACAAGAATTTAGACCCTAGACGAGATTGGCATTGTTGACCTCTCAAAGGTCGCAAACAAACCTGCATACGTCATCCCCACTTCATCTAGGTTAATATTAGCAGAAAATTTGAATCTTTTTTTCTTTTTAACACACATGCATACATAGCGTTCAGAAATAAACAATCTAATAAAGAGATAATCAAATGAAAGAAACAGTTCATAATTTTACTAAACGTATTCTTTTGCCAAACAACACCAATACAAGGTCTGAAAATAATGGAAAGAAAAACTAGTTGAACATGATCCCTTAGCTATAGCCTACATCTAAGCTCTATAATAACGGTAGACATCCTCGAAAGCATGAGAGACTACCACGTTTGGATGAAAGATCCACGTCCGGATAGCTGTAACATCAACCTGTAAGCTCTAGCGTCCGCCTATGTCTGCACCTAAAATTGTAGAATTATATGGGGTTAGTACCCACTTATACTACGTATGGGTATATGCAAGCACACACCAGGGAGCTTTCCCAAAATGAGGGCTCAACATATGGGACTTCAACAAGGGAGACTTATTAGAAAATACAGAGTCTGCTTCATTCAGTCATACGTACTTCATATCATTTCGTTGATAGGCTAGTGTGAACACCAGCTATACCTAGGATGTAATTTAAGACTTTCATCGGGTTCGCTGTGCAATGATTAAGAATCACCTAGTGTAATTACTTATGTCTAGCTCATCTCTTGATCATCCTACCCTAGAACCCTTTGGTATTATTCATTTTATTATGTGCATCATTTGAAGCTGACTTCATTCATTCATTGGGAACTTTAAATTTAACCGACATAGATCATGTGAGCATCATGAAATCTAGTGTCTCCCCAACACCGAAAAGAGGTGGAATCACCATCCAAAGTGACGCAAAACATGCTAGTGTACATGGAAATTGAACCCTGCCAGATCCCTATATTGGCAGTATAGGTCAAAAGACTATGAGATATACGGAGACCCATACCTAGCATGCAGGACAATCTCAAATCATGAGATTTACATGAACTGCCGCCCTTCCCAAAAGAAGGTGTCACTGCTCGTAGCTAGTCCATCTGTGCTAAGAATAATGTTCCATTACATTCAACTCATATGTCACGAAAGCTAGCTTCTACTATGAATAAATCATAGCTCAATAGCTTATTTCTCATCTCATCATTACTATTAAGTGTATTATTCTCAATACTTTCATTTGAATTTTCATAAAGAGTTGTCTCTTCATCAACTTTACACTCTCATAGGTGAGTACACTTTGGTAACATTCACTAAGGCTCATTTGAGATTGCTCTCATCTTTTACCTTAGCCTCTTATCATAGTGTTACCACATTCATTAACTATAGAACATTTTATCTTCACAGTAACCCACCCCTTATTGCATGAATGTTTATTTCATCATATGCCAATTCACTTAGCCATTTAGTGTGTTTCACACTCTTACATAACCCTTCTAGGGTTTCTTCATTTCATTGTTCATTTAATCATTTCATTACATAAATCGTAGATTCAGTTACTTCTAAGAGTATGCTAGACTTATGGGTCCATACAACAAGATATGAGGCTTCATTCATAGTTCGTTTAAGTGATTAATATATTCCTAAGATTATGTGATACAACACTTATCCATATTGTATGTCTGCCAAGATCTCAGTTTTGATCTATGTAGGCCGCATTATTCTTGAACATTTATTCACATATAACTTATGTATCAATACAGAATTAGGGAAAGCGAACCCAATTTTGAATCCCTTCGACCAAACTTACATTTTTCTTTTTCTTTTATTTTTGGTCCACGCGACTTGGTACCCGAGATGGAGCCCCAACGTCTTCATCATTTTTTTTCTTCATTTTCTTTCTTTCTCATTCGCTTGTCTTGGGATAGAGAGGTTGTGGGATCGATCTCCCTAAGACGTATTTATCTTATTTTATTTTGTTCTTGACTTTTCAGAGTTGACCGTGAGGGTGTGGGATCGAATCCCCACAACCTCACTTTCTTTTTCTTTTTTAATTCACTTTTTCTGCCTAGAGGTCGTTGGTTCGATTAACACACCCCTAAACATTACTTTTGATTTTATTCCTTAGTTTGACTGAGAGGTTGTGGGTTCGAATCCCACTTCTAACTTTTCTTATTTTCATAATTCCATTTTCCCGCCAAAATCACGATTTGAATCCCCCCACCACATTATTTTTAACTCATTTATTTTCATAGTTTTTAACATGGTGAGGTCACGAATTCAATCCTCCATGACCTCACTTGTTTTAATTAATTTTTCAAGACATCTTTAACCACTTCAATGTGAAAAAAATCCATCTACTTTTTTTTGGAAATTTTGTAGTTATTTAGCATCTTTTTTATCACATTGCACGTTAGTTCGTAGGGAAATTTCATAGTTCATTAGCATATTTTAGGTCAATTTTCATGGATTGTTTTAACCAACAGTTTCTCACTCAATTCAGCTACCTTAAACTTCATATGAACATCACGTTGTACAACGGTTTGTGCACGTAAGAATACAACCATAACATTACATTTTAGATCTTTGAACCCGAGAGCACATAGTCAAGGTTTACATTGCACACACGTACACATTGTTTCGAATCAAATAGGTTGTCGTTCATACGATTTCAAACACATAGTTATGAACACATTCATCACTAAAACACAACACACGCGTAATATCTACGAGCAAACGTACCCAACTTACGAATCATTAGGATTTAGTGATAGGGACATTCAACTGGGAACAACCCTATTTTTTGGATTTGAATATACTGAACTTTAAGGGGTCTCTTGGAAAAGGGACAAAGAGAGAAGAGAACCATACCTTTTTGACGTTCAAACCTTGACCTGCTGCCCAAAGTTTCTCATCCAAATTTAGTCCAACACCGAAAACATCAACCATAATTCGACGGACTACCCTTTCTTTGCCGAGGTGATTGATTAGTTATTTTTTTTCATTTTTCGTTGTGAGTTCTTCAAGTATGAAGAAATTTGGTCGATTTTTGTGTTCTTGAAGTTATTTTGGCAGAGTGAACGTCAATGAGATAAGAGAGAATGATTGTAACGTGAGATAGACTAGAGAATGTGAAATGTGGGAGTAATTTAGGCTTAGGTAAGGACTTAGTCAAACTAGGAATCTCCTTAACTTTAAATAAAACTGATTTTCCTTTTTATTAAATCATATGATAAATATTAAATAATTGAGTTAATTTACCAATTTAAAATGAAAAAATTTAAAACATTGCTTATACCTAGGTTCGAACTGGGTCGAGCAAGACTTCACTTAAAAAGCCAATTTTCGGCCCTCTCTCCCCAAATTGCCTCTCCACCTTATTAATTAAATAACTAATAACATAATAAGGGTTATTATGATACTACCCTTAGCTTGGAAAAATACCATTTTACACCTAGACCCTACAAACTTAAGATTTCCACTTTATAAGTCCGGTAAAGACTCATCCAGGTAAATCTTCATATTCGGAAGCCCTACATGGCTGGACAAAACCTTTCCTAGATCAAGTGTTTAAATATTTTATTCTACGCACTTCAATCTGTGTGAACCTAGTCTAATCGTATGCATTCAAGACATATTAAGCATTAGTTACCATATCCATTTTAGGGTTATTAAATTATCCCCCCTTAGGAACAGTAGTCCATGAATGACAATACTAATTATCTAGCGTAATGGCAGTTAGATCATAACGTAGTTACTATACACAATCGAGCAATTGCAACACAAAATGAAGAGAAAAGGAAACATATACTTAAGAGTAGGAAGTCTTACCTTAAGGGATGAAAGAATGTTTAGTCTCGGGTCTTCCCCCCCAATAAATCCCGACCTGTCCTCCCACGTAGCAACCCTCACAATAATTATCCTCCCACAACAACCGTTAATGTGGCACCCTATTTTTTCATTAGCCACTTGATCTGTCTGCCTAAAATCTTAATAGGTAATTCCACATAGGACAAGTCTTCTTTGAACCCCAAACCTTTAGCAAGTAGAATCGATGCGGGATCACCTAGGCACTACTTTAACATAGAGACATGAATAACTGGATGAACAGAAGCTAGATCTGTAGACAATACCAACTCATAGGCCACCATACCCACACGGTGTAGGATCTCGTCTGGCCCAACTTACCATGGACTCAACATCCCTTTCCTGCCAAACCTCATCACCCCTTTCATAGGTGATATCTTCAAATAGACCTGGTCACCAACATCAAACTCTAAGATCCATTTTTTGTGGCCTGTATAACACTTCTGCCGACTCTAAGCTGTAGCCAACCTGTACCAAATCACTCTAACCTTCTTTAAGGACTCATGAATGATATCTAGACAAAAAATGGATGATTCTCCAACCTCGAACCACCCTACTAGAGACCTACACCTTCTACCATACAACGCCTAAAATGGTGCCATGCCAATGCTTGAGTGATAACTTTTATTGTACGAGAACTCTGTCAAGGGCAGATGGTAATCCCACCTACCGCTGAAGTCAATCACACACGACCTCAACATATTCTCCAATGTTTGAATGTTGCGGTCTGCTTACCCATCAGTCTAAGAATGAAAGGAAGTATTGAGATTTACCTGCGTTCCTATATCTACATAAATATGAAGTGAACTGAGCTCCTCTATAAGAAATGATAGACAAAGGAATCCTGTTCCATCTTACAATATGATAAATCTAGAGTATCACATAATCTTCGGTTCTATAAGTAGACTTCACAGGAATAAAGTGGGCAGACTTAGTTATCCTGTCCATAATAACCTATATGGAGTCATGCGTTCTCTTAGTCTTCGGAAGACCAACCACGAAGTCCATATTAATGGACTCCCATTTCCACGAGTGAAACTTAATTATCTGAGTACGACAACAACGCTTACGATGTTCTACCATAATCTTTTTACAATTAGGACACTTGGCCACATATTCTGCAATGTCCTTCTTCATGACATTCCACCAATATATATGCTTAAGATCATGATTTAACTTGGTGGAACCTGGATGTATTGAATATCTAGAACCATGGGCCTCTACAATAATCCTGGTATGCGAATTATCAACACTGGTACACACAGCCTGTCATAGTACCTAAGTATGCCGTCATCTCGCAAAGCAAAAGGATCATTCATCTTAACAAACACTGAGTCCTTCAGCTCCATCAAGACATTGTAAAGATGCTGACCTTGCTTGACTTCAACTAATAAGGATGACTAAGAACTAGGATGAACTAAAATACCCCCACTAGTAGAGTAAACTAACCGCACACCCAATCTAGCCAGTAAATGTATATATTTCACCAACTCCTTTGTCTCATCCTCAATGTGGGTTGTACTTCCTATGCTCATTCTTCTCAGTGAATCAACTACAACATTAACCTTACCTGGATGGTAGTGGACATTCATGTCATAGTCCTTCAAAAGATCAAACCACCTCCGCTAATGTAAAGTAAACTCCCTCTTTGTGAACACGTACTGGAGACTTTTGTGGTCTGTGAAAAAATCCATATGCACTCCATACAAGTAGTGCCTCCACAATTTTAGTGCAAACACCACGGCTGCCAACTCCAGGTCATGAGTGGGATATTTTTTTCATAAACCTTAGCTTTACTAGACGCATAAGCTATTGCATTACCACCATGCAAAAGAACACAACCTAAACCAACCCTAGATACATCACAATAAAGAGTCTAATTTTCCCCTCACTTAAGCAAACTAAGTACCGGGACAGAAGTGGGTCTGTCCTTGAGCTCTTTGAAACTCTTTTCACAAGTCTCCATACATTCAAACACTGCCTTCTTCATAGTCAAAGTTTTCAGTGAGGCAGCAATGGGAATAAAACCCTCTACTAACCTGCCATAGCAAGCAGCCAATCCTAGAAAGCTACAAATATTAGTGGGAGTAAGAAGTTATGTCCAGTTTTTAACAGCCTCAGACTTCTTGTGACCTACCTTCACACCTTTGTTGGACACAACATGATCAAGGATGGTCACTGATCTATGCCAGAATTCACACTTGCTGAATTTGGCATACATAATGGATTTGCTAGAGTACCTGAAAGTTATTCTGAACTGTTTCCTAGTCTCGTCCTTGTCTTAGAGTATATGAGAGAAAGAGGGGTGGGTGGATCTGGAAATTGGGACGTGTTCATGCGGGTATGTGAGGCTAGTTGGATATGGATGCAGGGGGTGACGGAAGAACATGGAGGTGTTATGTAAAAGTAACGGGTACTAATTGAGGGGAGGGCTGGAAAAATTTCATCAATGAATACTATGACCAAAGAGTCAATGTATCCACAGAAGACCCTGTTCATGATATCCATAAAAATCGCAGGTTCATTCGTGAGACCAAATGACATTACTAGGAACTCATATTTACCATAACGGGTACGAATGACTATTTTTGGAATATCTCCATCCCTAACCCTGAGCTGATTGTACCTTGAAATAAGATCAATCTTCGAGAAGAAACTAGACACTTGTAGTTGGTCGATCAACTCATCTATTCAAGGAGGCGGATACTTATTCTTTATAGAAACTTTGTCAAGCTGCTGATAATCGATACACATTCTAAATATTCCATCTTTCGTTATCATAAATAACACTGGAGCGCCCCAATGGGATATGCTCTATTGAATGAAACTCTTATCAAACAAATCTTTTAACTGCAGCTTAAACTCTTAGAGTTCAGTAAGAGTCATTCTGTAAGGAGGAATTGAAATTGGTTTAGTATAGAGTTCTAAGTCGATACAAAAGTAAATCTCTCAAGGGGGTGAAACTCCAGGCAAATCATCAGGAAATACATATTTTAACTTATTCACTAAAGGCACTATGTCAGTGGAAGAAATTTCATGATTTAAATAATTAACACTCACAATATTACATAATAACCCCTTGGATAACATTTTATCGGGCTTAAGGTTCCCAATAAATAAAGGGATTTGGACAACTCGAGGTGTACCCCTCCCAGACTAGCTTTTCTTCATTAGGGAAAGTAAATCTCACAACCCTACTAGGACAATGCATACAAGCCTAACAACTATGAAACAAGTCCATGCCATGAATAGCATAAAATCATACATTGGTAAATCAACCAAGTCTTCTCACACAGTCGTACAACTTAAAACTATAGGGAAATCCTTGTATACACTATTAGTTCTTACATTTTGAGGCAATATCTCAAAAGTGAGAGCAAGTAAAGGAGTTACAACGGAATGCGTAGATCCTGGATCAATTAAAGCACAAAAAAACTTGAAAAAACATGCGGCATACCTGTGACTACATCAGCGGACTTCACCTGCTCCTCCGTGCCCTTAAGGGCGTAGAACGTGTTCCTCTTAGGAGGGTTCACTTCTTCTGCATCCTGTGGATTAGTCCTAGGACGGGCATTACCTCCATCCTTACCCCTATTTTGTGGGCAGTCCTTAACCATGTGTCCACTCTTACCACAACCGAAAGAGGTATTATTAAATGTTTTCACTCTCTATTGTGAACAAGACTACACTTAGCACAGTTCTTTCTGGGAAACTGCATATCATCTCCATTGCCCTTCTTGGGCTCGGGTCAGCCTCTTCTAGGTGTTTTACTTTTCTAAAAGTTAGAGTTCCCTGAACTGTTCCTCACTTAAACGGGTTCTTTTCGGCGTGATTGGGATGATGGGGGTGTGCTTGAAAATGGGCTTCACAGTTTCCTCTTGGGGTTATTTGTGGGTGGTTCCATACACCGTCGGGAGTGCGATAAGTGCTCGCTTGTTGCTCCACCGGGATGTCTGAGAGCGAGGACCCATGGTCGTGTGGGCGGGAATTTCTTTGGTATTTATATCGCGTCTGTTTTTTCCTGTTTGGTTGTTGGATGTAGTTCTCGGGTATCAAAGGGAGGGGGTTCTGTGATGTGCTGTCGTGGGTTAGTTATCGAGGGGTTATGAAGTTGGTTCTGTGGTAGTGTTGGGAGGAATTGTATCGTAGATTGTGGGTCTGGCGGAAATGTGTGAAAAGGGAAGGTGGGTGTTAGCTGGTCGTTGGGGTTTGAAGTGTGTTTAGGGCGACGGATTGGGGGGGTCTGTTGAACCGACTGCTTTGCTGGGCAGGGAAGTAAGATGAAGCGTATGGGTTGTGGGTTTAGGTTGTATTGGGATGGACGAGTGGGTTGAGTAATTGTGTGTTTTGTCTTGGTATTGGATGTCGGGTTGTTTTTTTGATAGGGGGTTGCGCCTCGTGGTCAGCGCTTTGATGTGAAGTCTAGCGGGGAATGAGTGCGTTGTTTAGTGGGTTGGAACAAATCACCGTCCGGGTTGTTCTTGGGGCAGTGGGTGGGGTGCGTTCCCTACTCGTGGTAGGATATGTGGGTGGTGTTTTCGAGGTGATGTTAGCGAAGTGGTATGGTTCTGCTGTGACGGGGATAGAGCGGTCCGGTCTGATGAGGGGAGTCAAGAGATAGTAAAAGGTTGGATGTTATGGGGACCGTTTGTGGTGGAGTTTCTGGGGTGTGAAGGGGGTGTCGGGGTCGCATTGCTGGCAGGATGCTTGTGAGGACGGATGGGAATGGAAGCTCGGGATAACAAGTGGTTTGATCTTGTTGATGTCCAGGCGCTTGGAGAGTGGAGCTTGGTGCCCGCTGGGTTGGGGCTTGCCTCGCGTGTTTTTCTGGTCGGTTCAATGGGGGGTGGGTATTGAAAGTGGGGGTATGGGGTGTTCTGAGATATTGTGGGAGTGGGGGGGTGACGTACATGGATTGTTGGGGTTGGTGTACTGTTTTTTCGACGGGACGTGATGATCATATAGATTGTATCGAGTTGAGGAGGGAGGGGGGTTGTGCGGTGTGGTGGGGAAGTGGAAGGGGGGTGGATTGAGGAGGTTGATGAGTGTTGAATACAGGTGTAGTGTATGTTGGGTTTGGAGGGGGGGGTCTTCTTTTTGTGTTGGGAGTCTTTTGTTTGTGGGGTACTGGGCAATCTGGGGGAAGTTGTGTGTTAGTTCTTTAGTTCTGTGAGGTGTAAGTTTGTTTTGGTTGGAGGGTTCTCAGTACCGGTGTCTGCAGCAACATCATGACACCTCTCTTCTTCCCCTCTCTTCTTCCAGCTATCCTCATCCTGTGTACATGCACACCCTCAACTTGAGAGGCCCATTTTATGGTAAGCATTGCGCCCGCAACTCCTCTTTTGATCTACGGTGATTCCTGTGTGAAACCTGCTCATTTCATCCCTACTGTTAGATAATAGCGAAGTAGCATACCTGGATAGTTTGACGAACTTCAGGGAATACTCTCTGACTTACATAAAATCCCATTTAAGGATGATGGACTCCTAAACCTTTGCCTCCTTCATCTATGTAGGAAAGAATCTCTCAAAGAAGGCTTTGACAATTAACCTGGTATCATGGCATTAACCTTCATAGTAATGGCTTGTGTCATCTGGTCTAGATATGCCCACACCTCCGCATACAGTCAAGACGCTAGTAGGTGTTCGAGACCATCACCGGGAGTAGAATGGTTTGGGGGAAGGGTGTGAGGTGAAGAGGGAGTCTCCTTCCTTCAGCTAGAGCCAGTGGTGAAACCTGATTGTCCCTAGAAGATGCTCCTCCTAACCTCTAATCAATCGTTCTCTTAGTATTAATTCTCATAAAACAACAAAGATTGATGTTAAACATTCTCATAGCATCAATAAATTATACATTAGGAAAAGGCATGATGAGATCAGAAAATTGGAATTTTCTTACGCATCATGTAGTCTCTAATAAAGGATAGTGGTGCACTTCACTACCATAACTTAAAAACTACTCAATGTGGTTGACGTGAACTCATTATTCTCGGAATTTAACCTAGGGATCTAATGCCAACATAGTCATGACCGAAATTAAGATCGCAGACGAGATCGGCATCGTTGACCCCTAGAGGTCGCATACAAGCCTGCATACATCATCCTTACTTCATCTAGATTAATTTTAGTGGAAAATTTTATTCTTTTTGCTTCTTGACATATATGTATCCATACTTCCTTACATCATAGGCGTTTACAAATCAACCATATATGAAAGATAGTCAAATGAAAGAATCAATTCATAATTTTATTAAATGTAATTTTTTGTCAAAACGGTACCAATACAAAGTCTAAACAAGAGTGGAAAGAAACACTAGTGGGAAAAGCTCCAATAGATATAGCGTACATCTAAGCTAGATAATAACGGTAGACATCCTCGAAAGCATAAGGGCCTTCCATATAAGCTCTACCGTCCCACTTTACAGGGAAGCCCCCTTTTCCTTTTCCTCCTGTTCCTGCACCTTAAATTTTGAATTTCTATGGGAGTAGTACCATTTGTATAAGTATGGGATAATGCAAAGCACACACCAATTGCACATGCCATGAGTAAGAACAACTCTTACCTAAAAAATACATGATTAAGGCAAGTCAAGTTAAGTGGACTTTGCCGAGGATTGGGATTAGGAATTTAGTGAGCTTTCAAAATTTTGATTTAGGAAAGGTCATGCCATAGAGTAACATGCATCGTCAATACTTATAATATTGTACACATACTACATCTGACACATAGCACATATCATTTTTCATATAACACAAACATCTTTCTATCATTCATCATATAACTATGAGACCCTTAGATAATGGATTAGGACATTAAACTTCCTAAATGAGGGCTCAACATTATTGGACTCAACTAGGGAGACTTCATTAAAAAAAAACAGAGTTTTTCTTTCTTCATTCATTCAACATACTACTTCATTTCATTTCATTCATAGGCTACTGTTAAAACTAGTTATACCGAGGATGTAGTTTTATACATTCATCGGGTTCGCTGTGCAATGATTAAGAATTACCTAGTGTAATTAATTAAGTCTAGATCACCTCTTGATCATCCTACCCTAACACCTTTGGTATAATTCATTTCATTATGTGCATTATTTGCGGCTGGCCTCATTCATTCATTGGGAACTTTAACTTTAACTATAGATCATGTGAGCATCACGAAATCCAATCTCTCCCCACACCCAAAAGAGGTGGAATCACTGGCTAAAGTAACCAAAAACATTCTAGCGTACATGGAAATTAAACCCCGCCAGATCCTTAAATTGGCAGTATAGGTTCGAAGACTGGGAGATGCGTGAACCTCCTCCCTTCCCGAAAGAAGGCATCACCGCTCACAGCTAGTCCATCGGTGCTCAATATAAATCTCGATTACATTAAACTCATATGTCATGAAAGATAGCTTCTAGTATGAGGACATTATAGCTCAATAGATGATTTCTCATCTCATCATTAGTATTAAGTGTATTATTGTCAACACTGTCATTAGAGTGTTCATAGAGACTTGTCTCTTCATTAACTTTACACTATCATAGGTGAGTTCATTTTGGTAGCATTCACATAGGATTATTTGATATTTCTCTCATCTTTTACAGTAGCCATTTATCGTAATGTCAGAATATTCGTTAAATTTAGCACATTTGCTATTTATTGTTACCCAAACCTTATTACGTGAATGTTCATTTCATCATATGGGAATGCACTTGTCCATTTAGTGTGTTACACACTCTTACTTAACCCTTCTAGGGTTTCATCATTTAATTGTTCATTAAGACATATGCCAATGAACTTGGCCATTTAGTATGTTTCACACCCTTACTTAACCCTTCTAGGATTTCATAATTTCATTGTTCATTTAATCATTTCATTACGTACATCTTAGGTTTAGTTACTTCTACGCGTATTCTAGTCTTATGGGTTGATATATACATGCTATGAGGTATCATTCACAGTTCGTTTAAGAGATTCATATCTTCCTAAAATTATGTTAAAAAAGACTCATGCATCTTGTATGAATGCCAAGATCTCGATTTCAATCTTTGTAGGAAGCATTATCTTGCACATTTTATTCACGTATGACTTATGTATCAATAAGGAATTTGGGAAAGGGAACCCGATTTCGAATCCCTTGAACAGAACTACCAATTTTCTTTTTATTTTATTTTCGGTCCACACGACTAGGGACAAGAGATAGAGCCCCAACGTCTTCATCTCTTTTTATTCTTTCTTTCTCATTCATTTTTCTTAGGAACGAGAGGTTGTCGGATCCATCCCCAACAACCTATTTTCTTTTATTTTCTTTTGTTCTTGACTTTTCCTAGTTGACCGTGAGGGTGTGGGATCGAATCCCCGTAGCCTCACTTTATTTTTCTTTTTAAATTCCCTTTTTCCCCTAGAGGTCGTGGGTTCGATTCACTCACGCCTTAACATTTATTTTCCTTTTATTCCTTTGAATGAACGAGAGGTTGTGGGTTCTAATTCAACTTCTCTCATTTTTTATTTTCATAATTCCATTTTCCTACAAAGCTCACGGTTCAAATCCCCCGCACCATATTCTTTTTGACTCGCTCATATTCATAGTTTATAACATGGTGAGTTCACGGGTTTAATCCTCCATGACCTCACTTGTGTTAATTCATTTTTCATAAAATTTTGAACTACTTCAATGTGACCAAAATCCATAAACTTGTAGTTGGAAATTTTGTACTTTTTCAACATCTTATCACATTGCACATTAGTTTTTAGTGAAATTTCATAGTTCATTTTGAACGTTTTAGGTGCATTTTCATGGTTTCGTTTTGCCAAGATTTTCTCACTCAATTCAGTCACATTCCAACATCCATAGAACTCCCACTTTACATAATTTTGGTGCATGTAGAATATAACAATAACAATTACATTTTGGATCCTAAACCCGAGAGCACATGTGCACGGTTCACATTGTCACCCCTGTACCATAGTTTCGATCACATAAGTTGTCAATTCTATGATTCCAACACACATTCATGAACATATTCATCACGAAAACACAACACAAACTTAATATCTACAAACAAACATACTTAACCTATGAATCATGGGGAACTAGTGACAAGGACATACAAGGGGGAACAACCCTAGTTTTCAGATTTGAATATACTAAACCTTAAGGGTCTCTTTGGAAAGGGACCAAGATAGAAGATAACCCATACCTTTTTGACATTAAAAACATGAACTGATGCCCAAAATTTCTCCTGGAAATTTATGTCCAACACCGAAAACAACAACCACAACTCGACTGAAAACCCTCTCTTTGCCTAACGTGATTGATTAGTTGTTTGTTTTTATCTTTCGTTGTGACTTCTTCAAGTGTGAAGAAGTTTGGTCAGTTTTTCTGTTCTTGAATTTACTTTTGCCAGAGAAAACGTGAATAAGAAATGAGAGAATGATCGTTAAGTGATATAGACGTGAGAGAGTGAAACGTGATAGTAGATTAGGCTTTGGTAAGGACTTAGTCAAACTACGACTCTTCTTAACTCTAAAAAATCTGATTTTCCCTTTTTTATATTAAATCAATCAGCTATAAATCTTATTAGTTTAGTGTTATTTCCAAATGTAAATAAAACAATTTAAATCATTGCTTTGCTTCAACACCTAAGGTTCGAACACGGGTGGAGCAAGCCTTCCCTCAAAAATCCAATTTTTGGCCTCTCTCCCCAAATTGCCCTCCCCTTATTAATGAAATTATTAATTAAATATTTAGGGTAATTATGATACAAACCTTATCTTGGAAAAATACATTTGCTCCTAGACCCTCCAAACCTAAGATTTCCCCTTTTTAAGTCCGGTAAAGATCAACAGGGTAAATCTTCATATTCGGGAGCCCTTCTTTGCTGGACCCAACCTTTACTAGCTCAAATAACTCCCCATGTATGTTGGATTTGTTTTTTCAAGGGTTCAGAGGTCTGGTTTTACGCGCATAAATCTGTGTGAACCCGGCCCAATTGTAGGCATTCTATATACATTAAGCATTACTTAGCATATCAATTTTTAGGGTTGTTACATAGCCCAAATCACAATCCTTTCTTGGGGTTTTCTTGCTTATGTTATTTTTTCTCAAGTGACTTGTTAATTTTATGTTAAACCTATATGTCGTTAGTTGTACAATGTATTAAAAAATGAAAGACGAAAGCATGATGGCTGAAACTAAATGACATCCTGTCTAGAAAGCGCTTGCATGAATAGGTGGAGAAGAGTTGAATGTGATGGCTCTAAGAATTACATAGATAGGCACCCGCTGCATGACCCTCAAATAACACCTAAACTGGGAAATTAGATAATCTGATAGAGTAATGAGGTGTCAAGAGAGTGTGAGGAATTAGGAGTGTTAAGCAGTTAGTACCTAGCTAGAACTTACCTAGTTTATCCCGCAAAAAGAATTTGTCATAGAATACTAGGAAAGGATCATAGGTCCTTGTTTGAATTAGAAAATATGTAGCATAAAATAGAGTTCACCAAATGAAAGCTTTATTTTTGTTTTTATCCAAATCTATTAAACCTATAACAAACCTATTGTTTTTCACCAACTCACTTTCCCAGGGTTTAATGTTTTGGCCGCAGTCTCTTCTTGGACAGGTGCATCACGACTTAGTCCAATAGCCTAAGTTGAGAGTGGATAACATGAAAATGACCTCGTCTTGGACTTGACCCAACCTCGGGTATTATGTACTTTATCTCATGGAAAAACCATAAGTTGAAAGGGGGTTTTATGATTGAGAACCCAAAAATGGGTATGAAAAGAGTTGAAGGGAAAGTGCGTAAAATATGTGACTTAGTGAAATAATCAATGTGAATCTAACAGAGAAGAAAAATAAAAGAAAACAAAGAAATATAGTGCAGAAAAGAAAGAGAACAGTTTGAAATGGTTGAAAAATAAATATGAGTCATATCTAATAAGAAGGGGAACAAAGAAAAGATGAAAAGCAAAGTATGTCGGGAACAAAAATTCAATGAAAAGAGGTTGGAAGATTGGCGAGGATTTCTAAGAGGGAAAAAAGTCACTAAAAATATACCCAAGTGTACCACACCTAACCCGAGCCTACATTAAATGAGAAGAAAGTCCTACCATGATCCTTGGAGTCTAACATGGTGAACGTGAGCAGTAAAAATAAGGGAAAGCCTATGGCGACGTGTACTATTTATGTATGAACTTGATTTTGAGCGTGAGTGTCGAAAAAGATACTTGTACCCAAACATGAAATAATTATACGAAAAATGAGAATTTCTTTTTAAGTGAGGACACTTGTTTCAATGTCGGAAAGTTTATACCTTGGTGATCAACAAAATAGTAGAAGTGTTTGTGCATAGTGAGTCTGTGTCAATGGTCTGATCCACATGAGTTAGGTTTTTCAAACATGAGAGCGTAAGCATGCACTAAATCAAAGAAAAAATAGAGATTGATATCCACGTTATTGCAAAAGCTTAAAAGAATTTACTTTTGTACAAGTATGATTTTGAGTAAGAGTGTGTCGCTAAAGGACAAACAATGAATTTAAGTTGAGGGTATTTATGTGTCGTGGTTTCTCCGGTGCTTTCAATTCTTTTTTGCTTAAGATATGTGTGTGTCTACAGTCTTTTTGTAGTGATTTTAACATATTTTTTATTTGATTTACAGGAAAGATGTCCATAATAAAAATGCAGAAGTTAGCTGAATTTGTTTCATCGATTGTCCATCATAATTAGTCGTTGATAACAACCACGTTTTTAAAAAAACAATCCTTATTTTAATTCCTTTTAATTTAGGACAACATTTTATATAAATATTGTTTAAAACCTCGTTTGTTGTGTTAGACATTGTGATTATTTTTCTTTTTTTGTTTGGTTATTTGTTTTCAAAACTTTGGAAATAATTAAATTTCCGAATTTGGTTTCAAGTATTACCTTGGAATTTCAAGTTTCTTTTAACTCTTAAAGTAAGTTCATGGTTTATTTTATAACAAACATTAATTTTGTCCATGCTTGCATGGGTAACTAAATCTACAACTAAGGTTGTGGAAACCATGGTTGATAACAAAGTAGACCTATCTAAATAAAATTGTTAAATAGGTTCTTCCGTGTATCGATAATTCTTTCATTAGAAGTCTTTTTAGATATGGCCAAATTTAGAATTTACCTTGTTGCTTTTTGCCGGTCAAGCAGGTAGTTAATAAGAAAGGAATTATCAACATAGATGTAAAGATTCACAAGTACACCGTAGAAATTAGTGCAACCCTTAGTTCGGAAAACAACGTACTTGACCTTTCGAAGGCCTTGTACTAGCCTCTTAGCTATCTTTCATTAGATAGGTCATGAAAAGTACTGTGAAATTAAAACATTTCACAAGAATATAATAATCAGAATTATCTTTTATAAAAGCTAATGAATAAATCTCGTCGTCACAAGACCACTTAAATACACGACATAAATATCATAGGGATATGACCCTTTACATTGAAAGAAATACATAAATAGTTTAATACAAGTCTTAAAGAAGAATTAAAGAAACATAGACTATGCCCTCGTATATATGAGGACATTCTTAGTTTTGAGAGATTCGATTCCCAAGATTACGTTCTAATGTTAAACTTGGTCCAATCTATTCTTATAAAGTATAGAAAAGTATGCGGTTAGTACAAACATTGTAGTAAGTATATCATTGTGCAAAATGATTCAAAAAAGGACAATTTAGTTGAAACATACAAGTAATGCTATTTTGATAAAATCCATCATGAATTAAGTTACAAAAAATCATAAAGTCATTATTTAGCACATAAGGTGAAACTTCCATTTTGCTTACCGTAAGAGAATTCTTATAGTGAACAAAAAATTACACATGAACTACTCATATCCTAAGTTGTCCAAAGTCTCTCCTATGTAAGACATAAGGATATCACCTATACAACCTCCCCAATACCTACTCTAGAGATCCTTAAGAATACTAGGGATAGGCTTACTTCATTTCGTTTACACTAGTCACCATTCAATATGAAAGACACTATCGAAACATAAATATGCTTAGGAACTTCACATAAGAACCATCTTCCAACGAAACCTCCAATTCACACTTGGTGAAATGTGAAAGTAGCATCCTATTGTACTACTTCCATTTAGTTCTCCCTTGGAATAACATTAAAATAGGAACATGACATTTATCACATACTAAGATTTCATTATACAAGTCTTAACGTCAACATACTTCCTTAACACTCAACATAAAGTCATATTTCTTTCATTTTACATCATATCATAACCCATTCATACATTTCATATAAGGACACGCCAAAACTCCTTCAAAATGTCTACTTGTTCAATGGATAGGTAGTGTCCCATTCCAGCATCTACCCTAAGTAGTACACCGTTAAGACGACTTTGTTCATTTACATACATTTGTGGTGTCTAGCTTTAAACGACGTAAATGATGAGGGATTTAAATTTAATCCCAGTACTACCCTTACCGGATGAGGGATCCGTACTTGCCTAAGATAAGTTCACACTATTTAGACTTTATATGGATTATCGAATAGATACACCTACGAGGGCGCATTGTTGAAAGATATGGAGACTGCTATAAGGTAACTCATTCTCTACTAACGAGGAAAACCCATCTAAAGAGGTACATTTGATACAACATCTCTACTAACGATGTGTACCCAACCCTTCTTTAAATCCTCTCGGTGCTAAGCATAACTCGCCCATGGAATCTTAAACCTTTATTAACTATAGGTTAATGGATAACTATTGAACACCCCGTCTCAAGTGACAAAGGGTATCTAACATCCAACGTATATTTGGAAAGCTCATTGAGAATAGTAAGGATGATACTTAACACTTCATATAAACTTACGAAGAGTGTTAACCCCAATATTTTTCATACTCAGTAATAGTAAGGATGGTCTAGATATTTCATCTCGACTCACGAAGAGACTCCACCCTATAATTTGCCATTTTCATTCATTAACTTTATTCATACATTCAAGTGTGTGTGTGACTACATGTGAGAACACCTTCCACATCATAACCATTATTCGTAGCATTGACTTATAGACATGTTGATACCTACTTTTATCAAAACATACCATACATATACATATCAATATCATCACTTCACTTCAGATATCATGCTTTTAAGTCCATTTCAATATACACGTATAACTTCATAACCTTCAAGTAAACGCCGACACCAATGGTGCATACCACTCAAGAGTTACTTCAACATTACTTAACCAAGATAGAATAAATTAATCTTCATCCAAGACTTTACCCCCTATTCACAATTTATTCAAAAATTCATCATAAAATAGATCTTAGGGAAGTAGCTAAAACTCAATAGAACCACCAACAAATAATAACTTTAAGTTTATCTAATCATGCTTATTAAGCACATTTCATAAGCTAAAAATTAATAAAAAGGATATACATGATTTCATTGTTGTTTTGACATTAAAATCATCAACATTAAGAACAACAATTTTAATCATTAAAACTTTTTCATGCAAAGTCCTAAACTTAGAGTCAAGGAATAAAGAAGTTTGAAGTTGAAATCCTTTTGGAAATATTTTTCAAATGGCTCCTTGAATGGAAGAAGGTTCAAGGATTACTACCATACCTTAATATGAAGAAACTCACGAATTTTGGTGAAGAAAACGTGAAAAACTTTGTCCTCTTCAATGGTGCTTGAAACTTATTGATAATGAACGTTTTTGGAGAAAAGGTTTTGGAGAGATTTTTTATTTGATTTTTAGTGTTTGAAATGGTCGGTGATATGAAAATAAAAATGACCTAACTTAGTCCACAAATGATCGTGTAAGTTCCCAATAGACCCCTACACTATTTGGACTCTTTTTAAAAGTATAATTTGACTTAAAAACAACACAGCAAAATCTGGGACTTGGCTACGCGTCGCAAGCTCATTTTCAAATTTTGGTTCTGAAAAATATATTGGGACAGTAAGGTGAGTGTTGGCCCCGAATCTCAGGTCTAAGATTGTTCATCAAGTGCAGGTTGTGCGTCGCGCAACAGCTTCCAAATCTAGGATGCCTGGCTGTTTCGATGGCCCATGTTTGGGCCCACCCCAGAGACCGTTAGTATGGTCCCCACGGCGTCATTATTGGACGTTTCAACCCTTTACAAGTTAGTCTTCAAATATAACCATATATACTCGATTTCACCCTCAAAACACTCCCAAACTTTGCAAACTGACTTCTATGGTAATATACACTATTTTAAGTCATTAATAACTCATGAGACACATGTGAAGCTCTAGTTTGACCGATTTAATTATTAGGGTCGTTACAATATATTTAATGTGATACTATCTAATAGGCAAGTGTCGATTGGTGCAAAGTAATAAGCAAAACATACTCAATTATAATTCTTAATATGAAGTCAAGTTAAGGGTTAGTAGCTTACACACATGTAACCGGACAAAGGTACGGTGAAATTCCCTATATGTCGGACAAAGGATTTAGAGAAAACTAACTTATCATTTTGCATGCAAAACACTAGGGAGGAATTTCAATTGCTAGAAATACGGATATATGAACCTATGCGGAACACAAACACCCTAGTTTATGTAATAATTTGAGGAAAACTAAATCGTATCTTTTTCTTACTTGTTTTTTCATAAGTATTGCAAAACATTTTTCACAAATCCCACCCCCCCCCACATTAATTACATGTTTATAATTGTTTATTAAAGTTAAACCTAGACCATTTCCTCGTGGGATCGACCCCAACCTACTTGTTAGATTCTTTACCTGATACAGATGCTTGTACTTCATTAGGGAGGTGTAATTTTAGTGTATCACACATCCAAATAGGAATCTACATATATTGATTCATACCTCATGGACTCTGATGTTCTAGATTCACTTCCTACATATTAGGGCCATTATCACCAAAATCTTCCATATATCTTTTCATAACGTTCCACCAAAAGACATCTCCCAGATTTAAGGTATATATTTTTGGAGCTTGGATGTATAGAATATGTTGAATCATATGCCTCTTCAAGAATTTGTCGTGTCAAGACACTTATTTTAGGAGCACATAGGTGACCTTGATGGCGAAGAACAACATCTCCCTCTTTTGGAGAATGAATTAACTATCTTTGGATAGACTAGTAAGATTAGTTGAAGTAGTATTTGATGACTATTTTATTTTCCTTAACCTCCTCTACCAAAGAATATTTTGACCTATACTTAATTGTTACACTATCATCTCATATGCTCATCAGACAAAATCGTATATGAGCAAGTCCGTGAACATCTTTTGCTTGTTCATTTGTTTCTCCCTCAATATGTGCTACATTACCCATATATAATTTACTAAGAGAATGTACAACTACATTAGCCTTGCCAGGTTGCTAATGCACACTCATATTGTAATCATTTAGGTACTCAAGACATCTCCTCTAGAGAATATTAAATTTTTTCTCAGTGAACATATAATGAAGGCTCTTGTGGTCTATGAACACATCTACGTTAACACCATAAAAGTAGTACCTCCAAATCATTAGTTCAAAAAAAATGTTGCAAGAAATAGTTCTTGATTTTTATAGTTCATCGAATGTACTTTGTGTTTTCTAGAAGCATAAGGTATAACCTTACTTCCCTACATCAACAAACAACGTAGAATGACTATGCATACATCACAATATATAATATCACAATCTAACCCTCCAGTAGATTAAAAACAGGAGGCGTAATCAACTTAGTTTTCAATTTTACAAAGCTTTTTCACAACCATCTAGCCACTAAAACTTGACCTTTTTCTAAGTTAACTTAGTCAATGGAGAGGCTATGGATGAAAATCCTTCCATGAACCTTTTGTAATAACTTGCTAGGCCGAAGTAATTTCTTAAATCTTTAGGAGAGGTAGGTCGTATCCAATTTTTTAGAACTTCAAATTTTCTAATAATACACTCGGATCCCTTCGCTAGATAGAATATGACCAAGTAACCAAACAGATTTCAACAAAAACTCATATTTGCTAAACATAGCGAATAACAAGCAATTTTGGAGAGGTTGTACAATAACCATCACATGATAAACATGTTTTTCCTTATGCCTAGAGCATATGAAGATAAAATTAATAAGGACGATAATGAAGAAGTTTAAATACTTCTTTATAACTTTGTTCATAAAATCCATTAAAGCTAAAAGAGCATTCAATAGTCCAAATGAAATAACCACAAATTCTTAGTTACTATACTTAATATTGAAGGATGTTTGCAATATGTAAAAATATCTAAAAACCTTAAATTTTTCTAAAAAGTCATTAATCGTTGAATATAATACTTATTTAGTATGATCACATTGTTCAACTGCATTTACATAATGCAGATTCTTGGAGAACCATCGTTCTTTTTCACGAATCGTAGCGTAGGGTCGACATAAACAATCGAACATCACTAATGCGCCTAATGGGAAATTGTAGGTCTGATGAAAACCTTATTTAAAAAGTCTTTCAACTGCTCTTTCAATTTCATAAGCTCAACTTGATCCATTCAATAAGGATGTTTAAATAGGCTACATATTTGGAAGTAGAACAATTCCAAGTTAATTTCTCTTTTGATGGAACTGTGAGAAGATCTTCACAAATACTTATGGGAACACATTCCGTACTATAATTTACTAAATAGCTGGAGTTTTGGAGCTTTAATCTTTAATCAAAACTAGATTATTGAGATATCCCTTAAAGATCACCTTTCTATCCTTAAAGTAAGAAATTAATCGACACATAGGTACAAAGCTACTACCATTCAATTATATGATTTTGTTCTTGTGGAAACTGAAAAAAATCCTAGCTTATCCAATGAGGCATAAAAATAATGTAACCAATCCAAGACTATAAATATGTCTTAATCTACCATTCCTAAATCCATGCCTAGAAATAATGTAGTTCAAACCCGTGAAAGGACTCTACATAGTGCACCTTTTTATAAATCCTTGGACACTTAAACCTAAGGATCAGAGACAATGTTTTTCATAGCCCATAGCTACCCCCTATGATACATATATGTCACCTAGGATCACAAGTGACCACAAGCAAACTCTACTATCATGTTGTAAGCAAAGAAAATAAAATAAAGTAAGGATATATTATGTCGAAACTTAATCATAAATAAACTGCGATAACCCAAAATACAAGTATACATTCTGAATATACAAAATGACGAGTTTAAAAATAATTTAAAGGTCAAAATCAAATGTTAAAGTTGAATCTGTTTGAAAATATCCTCGATTAACTAAATGTGTTGGAACATGCCCTAGCTAAATATTGAAAAACAATAACTAATACTAAACGAAAAATGAAACATGCATCTCATAGTCGGAGAAAAAACAACTCATCATTGTTGCTATTGAGAAAAAGTTTGGGAAACAATATATGCATGATATGGAAGCTGATAACCTGAACGCTCATCATGAGAAGATATGCGGCAGAGCATGCTCTATTTATTGAAACGTATCGAACATGAAGTATAGAGAAAAGTTTAACAATAAACACAACTTAACAAAAGCCTATATCTAAGCAATGATAAGGGATAAGCATGATATTATTCAAAGAATACTGAACTTTAACTAATTGGATGCAATGACTAAGTTTATAACAGGTTGATATTAAATCTTATAGTAACTGATAACAATTAATGGAATAGAATATGACTATAACGGAGCTATGAATAACATACATAAAACTATATGAGGTAGATATGAAATCCGATGAGCTAGAGGACACAATATTCCTTTCTAGAGGTATAAATGCATGATTGGCGTGATCACCAAAATGTAGTGTCCAGTGTAGGGACTTATAAACCTAAAGGGGCACATAATATTAGGACAATTCATACACATTGAACCGTAGTCCACTTTGTATTATGATAATCCAAATTAGAATGTATGTAAGCCATTTAATGACTGAAATGCGAAGAACCTGTAACGCCTCTAAAAATGAGCTAGGTTGAACTAGAGCCTAACATGTGTATCATGATTTTTTAAGTCCTGAAATACTGAATAATTGTGTTTCTAGCAAGTATATGATGTTTTGATGTATTTTGAGGTCAAAAGTGCAAGAACATACGGACACTAGTTGAAGTTGAACTAGTGTGTGGTACTATTTTGTAGTGATATTTTGAGAGATGGTTTGAGGGTGAAACTGTGTGTCGATGGTTCTTACACATAGCCTGTCATGTAAAGGGTTGAAACCGTCGAGAACAACACCCATAAGACCAACCTAAGGGTCCCAAAAAGGACCCAAACATGGGACTGTCAAGCTGCTGTGCCAGCCAGATTATGGTATAAAAAAATTCTTGTCCTGCGTCATGACGCTTTGACAAACCATTCAAAATATTTTAAATTACTGCGCCAGTGAAATAAACTCCAAAATTTGGTTGTGTAATTTTTAATTCAAACATGAGTTGGTAAAATTTCTACTGAGTGCATGGGTGTTCTTGATAATTTGGGAAAGACTTATTGATACATATTGATGGTTTTAATACTCCTAAACTCAACAATAAAAGTTAAAACCTCTACTCAAATTAAAATCTCTCGATACTTCTCTCTAAAACCTCCAATTATGAAGGTTTGGAGATCTAATGAAGAAGACTAATTTTGTCATGATTTCTCTATCAATTTTGTGGTATTTTCATCACAATTAAAGACTGGTTCCTCATCCATGAAATCTCTTTCTTGAAGGATTAAATTCCAATTTTTTTTAGTGATGATCAAAAAATAAATTCTCCTATTTTGTAATCTAGTCATGGTTTCTTGCATTAAAGGTTTTGAAGAATTGTATTATGATTGAATTGGTGTTAATTTGATAATTTTAACCTAAAAAGTCTATGAAGCCATGCAAACCATGCACTTCTAGTTTTGACTATTTTATGGATAACTAAATTATGTCTTAATGATATTGAATTATTGTGTTGATTTATTAGGGCTATTGAATTATGATAGAATCATTCTTTAATTTTTAGAATGTTCCCTACTTTAAAAATTCTATATTTAATTATCTTTTATTCCGTGACTATTGTAAGTATTGAATTGAATTTGTTATCATGGCCATGGGTATGGTCTTTTAAGTATTGTGTTGGATGATTTAGTTATGGATTTAAGTGGTGAGAGTGGATTTGGTGGTACACTTCCCTCATTCTCATCTTATGTAAATTAGGTCTTTAATTATATTGTGAGTGGTATGGTTTACTTATGGTGGTGTTGCTATGTTCTTTACTAGTGAAATATGTGACCTCGTCGGCATTACATTATGTTGTCTGATGATCATTCCCTCGTCAGCATTACTCGATATATTATGATATTTTTGTAGTGATTTGTGTTATGTATGATCATATCTAGCTACTTGTGAGTAATGTGAAAGAATGTGTTTCTTCTAATAACTTTAGGTGATGATGTAGACTATGACTATGCTTTATGTGTATAGTATCAGGGTTTATGTATCTTTAATACTACATGGTAGCACGAGTAGTTTGATGGTTATATTGATAATATTATAGTAGTGAATAGGGTGACCTAAATATGATGTTGATCATACCTATGTGCTTTTAGAATTATATGTTATATGTGAAGTATGTGTGTGTCTTGCTTTTGTAGACTTGTCTCCCTTACTTGGTGCATGTATAATGAGATAATGAGTTCTTGACTTACTATGCTAAAGCTTCTTAGTCTTATATGTGTGATTGTAATGTGACCTTGAACATTGTTAAGAATGTCATTTATGTTGAACCTTCAACCTAGTTAGAATGTTATGATATCCTTGAAGTTGAAAGTCGTAATAGTATCCTTCTTGTGTGAATGATGCATTTAGGATTGATTGGCTGGAACGGCATGAAATCATCATTAAGAAATTCATTGTTGTATACTCTTGAACTCTGTAGGTAGCCTTAGTGGACCCTATTTTGTAAGGTTAAATGTGATTGGGCTATTCATTAGATGTGGGATCTCTTTATGTGATTCTTTATGTAAATTAATCTATGAGAAGAAAGGTTATTACTTACTCAGTATGGTTTTGTAAATAGTTCTAGTTAAGGATGAGACTAGAGTACAAAGAAACCCTTCATATTCCTTAACCATGTGCCTACATGGGATATATCAAAGTTCTATCATTGGCAAGTAGAACACCCCCCATTGGAATAGGGTGGACTTCGGATTACATGTTTTGCTACAATGGGCTATGTTGGTTATTGAATATTTTCATCATGTGGGATACATACTAGTGTTGGACAAGTACTATGGAGTTTAGGTAGTTGAATGGGACACTATCAAGACATTGCACGATTAGTATTTGAAGACATTAGAGTGAGAGTGCCCTAGATTTTATCCAAGAGAATTACTTGAATGTTTTTATGTGTTGGATATCTCTTAAGTGAACTTATGAATATAATGGCATAAGGTACAAAATGTTATACCAAATAAGACTACCTAGGTAGTGTTAAGGGTGGTTTCTTCACTTCTCTTTTCCCGCAGTCTCTCACTCTATCTCCCCCCCTATCCCCCAATCTTTGCTCCTCCGACTATATCCTTTCCCCTTGTCCTTCCCTCCCCTTCCATCTTCATTCTTAAGGTATGAAGGACGCATAGGAATGGTCTCTATATGTCTTACATAGGGAAGTCCTAAGAATGAATCAGAAAGTAATTTTACATCTAAATTTAGGTAGTCTTAAGGATTATTTAGGTAAGCTTGGAGAGGGTGTATGGTTGGTCTATTTTTGCATCACTTAAATCTTTATTTTGTTAACCTTTGAGAAGAGAAAGTTATCTATATATGCTATTAGGTGAAGCGAGAATGATTCTATCTGAGGTAGTCTAAAGGATCTCTGAGGTATGTCTAATGTGATTGTGTGGGATGTTGTTTCATAACTCACTAATAGGACCTTTATAATCACCTTTGGTAAGAGGGTCTCATGTCTATATGTATTCGTGTAAGCTTGATCTTATTTTGATGTTTAATACTTAAATGTGGTTCTTATACTTATGAATTGCTGTTTTAGTCAAAAAGAGCATATTTTTATCAATGTTGATTTCTCATGATTTTATTCATTAATCCATACTTAGTATAGGTTTTAGTACGAATTCCGTACATAATATTTTATCTAAGTGTGTAGGTTGAAGGTGAGATCCATTTTGCAGGAAATCTTGAATCTAGTTGTCTTTCAAGTAAAGTTGAAGTATGTCCTCACTTGATGTCTTTTAATTCAAAGTATTGTAATAGATAAGTATTTCTATTTCGTAGTGTATGGGTCGTGTCCCAAATATTATTCAGTCTAATATCTGCATATGTTGAGACTTAGATTTTTCTATTGTTTATATATAAAAGTTGTTTTAAGTTATTTCGTGTGAAAAATTTTAGCGTACTACTTTTGATACAAGTATGCAATGAATGATGTCAAAGGGCTTGTACAAGACCTTTGATACGTCAAGTACACCGTGTATCGACTCAAGAGTGCAATAACTTCTAAGGTGTACTTTGGATCGTTAGAAACTTGTATAAGAGTATAGGTTATGAATTGATCTTAGTAATAAAAAACACTCATAAAGCCATGTCTAGTAAAGTCTTAATTATAGGTGTGAGTCACGATATATCTATGGGCGATACGCTATAGGACCTATAGTTTCACTTTCTTCATCAATCTTGTGTGGTGCCTATAGAGTAGATGTTGTAAGTGTTTATTACTAATCTCTTCTCTCGTGTTTATAGGAGATGAATACTAAAAGAATGTCCGCTAGAAGGTTGGAATAACGAAAAGTTGTTGAAGAAGTTCCTACTTAAGTTAAAAAATTTCTTCAAGGTGCTCAAATTCCACTACAAGGTGTTCAAGTCCGTATAATAGGTGAAGGTTGTGAGGCTCTAGTGGTTCCCACGAAAAATACAAATGGCATATAAGAAAGGCTCTATTTGCATTACCCTGATCGATGACTACTCATGTGAATAGGGGTATTGAACCTAGAATAAATATTTTTAAGAGCACTATGACATATAGATTGAAGACTTTGTGAGGACGAATCCTCCTATCTTTATTTAATCTAAGTTGGGAGAGGATCCCCAAGAGTTTCTAGATGGTGTGTATAAAGTGTTCAGTTCCATGGGGGTGAATTCTAAGGAGAAGGTGGAGTTGGCTTCGTACAATTTGAGGGAGGTTGGTTAAGTGTGGTATACTTAATGGAAAGATAATAGGCCGGTTGATTATGGTCCTATAGAGTGGGAAGAGTTTAAGGAGGATTTCTTAGAAAGTACATTCCGCGTGAGAGGAGGGAGGTAAAGGTTGAAAAGTTCATTAATCGTAAGCAAGGCAATATGAGTGTTGAGCAGTATTCCTTGAAATTCACTAAGCTTAGTAGCATTTCAAGAAAGCTGAAGAGGAGTGGACCAAATGAGCAAAACCAACCTAGGTTAAAGAAAAGGGCTGAAACTCAAGATGAACGTAGAAATCCTAATGTAAAATTTGTGACGGGAAGTGGTTCTCAAAATACCAAGACTACTTGAGCCACTTGTTGAAAGAGGCACTATGGGGAATGTCTAGTTGGTATCGGGCATCGGTTTTGTTTTCTTAAGGATGGACATAAGGTTAGGGATTGCCCTATAATTACTTCTAGAGGAAGAGATGGTAAGAAAGAAACTCCTAGTGTTTAGGTGATGATACTCTAAAAAAGAATTGTTTCTATGCACTCGAGGGAAAAGGATCCAAAACCGGACGATGAGGATGATGTTGGTAAGTTATGGTTTCTTTCTTTTAGTTGTTATTATTTCCTTCAATGTGGAGGAGTATGGTGACTAGTGGAGTTCTGATTGATTTTCTCATCCCTTCTATTCAACTCAAGCTTGAGAGTTAGAAAGTCATAGTAGCATGTTTCATTGTTGCATTGTTTCTAGGAGTCTTGTTGAAATAAAATTTCATTTATTCCTTGAATTTTAAATTTTATGAAGTTATGATTATGTTATACATTGATTTTAATTGGTTATATATCTTGTATTATAATTCTTTCATCATTAATTCTCTAAGAGTTGAATTTTTAAAATTTGAAGCATTTTAACTATAAGATGGAGGTTCACTGTAAGATTTTTCGAATTCTTTTACTAAAATAATTCTTCAGTTAACAATGGTTGAGATGTGAATATAATTGATTCATATGAGCATGACAATGAATAAAGGAGTTCTTACTATTAGAAATGAATAATGTAAGTTTGACTTGCATAATGAGTCGTAGATTAGTTTCTATCTTATTGATGGGTTTTGAATCCCTAAAAGTATGCAAAGTTGATGTTCCTTATGATTGTGTATTTTTTATGGTGTCGTATGGTTTCGTTCTGCTAGTATTGAGTTTATTATATCTTGACAGTATTTAAAAAGAAGCAAGAGTCATTCGGGGACGAATGTTGTCCAAGTTGGGGTTATCGTAACGTCTCTAAAAATGAGCTAG
Organism: Solanum habrochaites; assembly: GCA_027704765.1. Lineage (NCBI taxonomy): Eukaryota > Viridiplantae > Streptophyta > Magnoliopsida > Solanales > Solanaceae > Solanum > Solanum habrochaites. The sequence continues at coordinate 22,647,168 of JAKWJA010002491.1, forward strand.
GTTGAACTAGAGAATAACATGTGTTTCATGATTTATTAAAGTCCTAAAATTGTTAATATTAGTGTTTATAAGAAGTATATGATGTTTGGAAGTGTTTGTAGATCAAACGTCCAAGAATATCTTGAAACTAGTCGAAGTTTAGCTAGTGTGTCGTGCTATGTTGTTTTGATGTTTTGGGGGATGGTTTCATGGTTAAATTGCGCATCTATGGTTCCTACACATAGCCTGACATGTAAAGGGTCGAAACATCCAAGAACAACGCCCTGGGGACTAGCTTAAGGATCTATAAAGAGGACCCAAACATAGGACTATCATGCTTGAACGCTAGCCAAATTCTGGTAGTGGATGCGCGTCCCCCAGCTAACAGTGAGAGGGAAAAATTATTGCGCTGCCACGGGGGGATGTCCTAAACCATTATGTCCCCAAATTTTCTATAAACAAGATTTGGAAACTACTCCGTGATGTGCAGTAAACTTCAAGATTTGTTTGCGTCGTTTTTATGTCAAATTTGAGTTTGTTAAAATTTCTAATGAGTGCACGGATCTTTAATATAATTATTAATGACTTATTGAAGGTAATTGAGTCTTTTTATACCCCTAAATTCTCCAATAAAAGCAGAATCCTCAACTACGAATAAAATCTCTCCATTCTTCTCTCCAAAACCTCTATTGATTAATGTTTGAAGCTCCGAGGAAGAAGACTGATTTTCTCAAGTTTTCTCCATTAATTTTGAGGATTTTTAATCACAATTAATGTAAGTTTATTCATCGTTGAAATCTTTTCCTTCAACGAGTAAATTCCAATGATTTTTGAATGACGATCAAAAGATGCATAGTCTTATTTTTTGATCTAGCCATGGGAGCTTGCATTAAAGATTTGAATAATTGTTTTATGATGGATTGATGTTAATTTGATTATTTTAACCTAAAAACACTATGAACCCATGCAAACCTTGCAATTATAGTATGACCATTTTATGGATGAATTGATTATGCCTTGATGCTGTTGAATTACTATGTAAATTAGTTAGGGATATTGAAGTATGATAGAATCATGCTAGAATTCTTAGTATGTTTCCCTAATTTAATAATTATATGTTGAATTATCTTTGATTCATTTTCTATTGTGAGTATTGAATTGAATTGTTGATCATCGCCAGGGGTAAGGGCCTTTGAGTATTGTGTTTGATGATTTTTCTATGGATTGAAGTGCTTACAATGGATTTGGTGGTACGCTGCACTCATTCTCTTTATCTTATGTAAATTAGGTCCTTAATTATGATGTGATTACTATGATCCACTTATGGTGGTGTTCTATGTGCTTTACTAGTGAATTATTTTGCCTCATCAGCGTTACTTTATGAAGAATGATGATCATGGTCTTTTCGTCATTAATTGATATATTATGATTTATCGTGTCCTTTTCGGCATTACTTGATAAATTATGATGATTTGTATAGTGACCTATGTGAAGTATGATCACATTTATTTACTTGTGAGAAATGTGAAAGTATGTGTTTGTTCGGTTAACATTAGGTTATCCTGTAGATTATGACTAAGTCCTTATGTGTATAGTCTTAGGATTGATGTGTGATTCTTCCTACTTAATTACGTTAGTCACATAATTGTTATATTGATGCCATTATAGTAGTGAATAGGGTGACCTATAGATGATATTGGTTACGCCTATGTGCTCTAGAATGATATGATATATGTGAAGTATGTGTTTGTCTTATTTTGGTGGACTTGAGTCCCTTAATTTATACATGTATAATGAGAATATGATTTCTTGAGTGAGTATGCTAAATCCTCTTAGTCTTATATGTGTGATTGACATATGACCATAAACATTGTTAAGAAGGTCCTTTATTTGGAACCTTCTGTCATATCCGGGGAGCACCCCCTAGAAGTAACATGGCGTATCGACTTCTCACAGGTTTTACACAAGCCCATAGTTATCATTCATCACATTGTAATAGTAAATTTAGTGGAAAATTTAATTTTTTTTATAGCATATCATATTCTACAAACTTCACTTCATAGATACTCAAAATATCATATTACATACTTAAACTCTAAGTCTATTTGTCATATTAGTTTCAACAACATCAGAGTACATTAGGGAAACGAACCTTAGAACATAAGAAATAAATATAATACTAATTTATACACTTTACAGTAAACCATAGTTTCGGAGATTCTTAGAACATAAGGATTTATTTTTTTCACGTTGGGAATCATATATCAATATCCTCACCATTCAATACATCCTATAAGCATCCATAACCTACACTTTGTGTAACAAGTAAATAAGAATGGTATTAGTACAAGAATGCACTAAATATGCCAACCACGCAAAACACATGCATTTAAAATGGTTGTTTTCTTGAAATCATACTAAATTATTTTTTGAGTAAATCTTTATAAAATATTTATACAATTGCATTTATATTATTCACATACTTCATATATACATATTCAAAGGCCAAAAATCAAAGAAAATCACATATAGAATTTATGTCATTTTCGAGGTCACTTTACAGTGAGCTTTTTTACTTTACAATGAGCTATATTTTCTTTTATTTTTTAACTTCTCAAGTAACCCTCTAGTGATACTTGGTGCAATGCATCACATTAGGCCACAAAGAAAGCATACATAAAACCTACACAAGTCATCACATAGCATCATACAAGTATAGAACATGATAGACTCATTTAAGTCAAGACCTTAGGAATATTACACTAAGCTACACCAACCTACACATATACTAACTTTACTTCACGCCAATGCATTATAAGACCTTACTCATAATGCTACTATTAATTCTACTAGTGTAATGTATGTGTAATGCCCTATAACCTCAAACATACTTAGTAAACCTATCATAAGACCACAATCCTTAACATTTTATTTCATACATCAAGTAAGAAGCCCACTCCATTCATGTCAACAATCGTCATCATATAGTCATGAAGACTCACACATTGCATAGAAGAATAAGACCTCATCACCTAGACTCCTACAATACACATCTTCATGAAAAATACAGAAATACTACCATGTCATGCATAAAGACATAATCATAATCATAAAGATTATAACACCTTCCTAGAACTTCCTAGGAAGCTATTTGTGCAATGTATAGATGGGTTCATTAATTCCACATATTCTAAGTAACCTACCTTAGGTCCTCCAAGTTAGGGTCTCAGTCATTTACTTCCGTTGTCCATTTTACTTTAGGGTAACTATAGCCTTCAAAAAAACTAAGACCATCGGTGCTAAACATGGAATTTGGCGTTGCGGAGCCTTACACAAATGGAAGGTGTTCTTACCTAGAAGGTAGAAAATTAACACATGCAATAATACTAAGTGAATTTACTTTCTAGGTCCTATGTTGCAAGCATAGTTATGGAACTTTGAGTTCGATGTCAAAACCCTCTTTATGCCAAGATAGGGCATTGTGGTTATTAACTTATGGAAACTCTAGTTATGCCTACTGAGGATTTTTGGTGATTCACCTCATGAGATTTATGGTAGACCTTCCTTTCCACATTGGGAAGGGACACAACTCATACTCAAGTTTACTCGATGCTAAGGTAACTTCCCTTCATTCAAAAGCCATTATTACATTACTTTTATAAAATTAGGCTTTGGGATATTGACTCCCTAGATGCTTAGCTCATAGGTCATAAATAAGAGTTCATCAATTTCACATCAAGGTTCTATACCCTAGATGTGACCGGCTCTTCAACCTCTCAAAGGTCGAAGACAAGCCTCTTCTTATATTTCATCACAATCATACAGTAAACTTTAGCGGAAAATTTAAAACTTTTTAACTTTACTGAAGTGTACTTTTTGGCATTACTTGATGTATTATGATGATTTGTGTAGTGATTTATGTCAGTTATGATAATATGTATGCACTTGTGAGTGTGAAAGTATGTGTTTCTTGTATTAACATAAGGTGATCATGTAAACTATTACTATGTCCTTAAGTGTATAGTCTTAGGGTTGATGTGTGATTCTTCCTACTTGGTTGCGTAAGTCATATGATTGTTATATTGATGATATTATAGTAGTGAATAAGGTGACCTATAGATTATGTAGGTTATTCCTATATGCTTCTAGAACGATATGCTATATGTGAAGTATGTGTGTGTCTTGTATTGGTAGACTTGTATCCCTTAGTTGATATATACATAATGAGATTATGAGTTCTTGACTTCGTATGCTAAAGATTCTTTTTCTTATATGTGTGAGTGACATGTGACCATGAACATTGTTAAGAAGGTCCTTCATGTGGTTCCTTCTGCATAGTTTGAAGGTTATGATATCCTTGATGTTTCAAGTCATATGTTATCCTTATTGCTTGAAAGGTAGACTTATAGTTTATAGGTTGGAAGGGAATGGAATTATCCTTAGAAAAGTCATTGAGTTATCCTCTTGAAAGTTGTACGTAGCCTTAGTGGACCCTCTTAGGCAAGGTGAAATATGATTGGCCTATTAACTAGATATGAAACTTCTTCATGTGATCCTTTATGTAAATTAATCTATGAAAAAAAAGTATAGAACCGAGTGGGTATGGTTTAATAAGTAGCTATAGTTAAGGATTAGTATAGAGTACAAAGAAACCCTTCATATTCCTTAACCATGTTCCTACATGGGATGTGTCCAATTTCAATAGTTGGAAAGTAGAACAACCTCCATAAGAGTAGGGTATCTATGAATTCCATGCTTATCTACCATGGTGTATGTCGGTTAATGTCATTCTCATTATATGGGATACATTTCAATGTTGTAGAAGTGCTATGAAGTTTAGGTAGTGAAATGGGACTCTATCTAGACTTTGCACGATTAGTCTTTGAAGATATTAGTGTGTGAGTGCCCTCGGTATTTTCCGAGACCATTACATGAATGGCCTTATGTTTTGGATTTCTCTTAAGTTAACTAATGAAGATAATGTCTTAAATTTCAAAGTGTGTTAATGAATAAGTACTTACTTACAATATTTTAAGGGTATCTTAGTTAAGGTACGAATTGGGCATGGGAATATCTTCATGCCTTTTCTAGGGAAGTTCTAAGAATGACTCTAAATAGGGAAAGTAATTATTATAATTAGACATGATCTAAACTTAGGCTGTCTTAAGTATTATTTGGGTAATCTTAGAGAGGTTATTTAGGCGGTATTTTTTTGCATTACATAAGTAAGTCTTTTGTTAACCTTTGGGAAGAGAATGTTATGTACACATATATGCTATGAGGTGAAATGAGAATGATTCTACCATATGTAGTCTAAAGGATCTTTTAGGTATGTGTGAAGGGATTGTATAGGCGGTCGCTTTATAACTTATGATGAGACTTAGAATCACTTTTGGTAGAAGTATCTCATGTCTATATGTTGAGATGTATGCTTCATGCTACTTTGATGTTTTGTAATTAAATGTTGTTCTTATACTTTTGATATGATGTTTTCATCAAATAGAGCATATTTCTCATGAATGTCCATTTCTCATGATTTAATGCTTTAAGTCATACTTAGTACAAGTGTTTCTACAAATTCGATACATTTTGTTATATCTAAAGGTATAGGTTGAAGGTGAGAAGCGCTTGAAGGAAAGCTTGGAATCTAATTATCATCAAGAAAAGTTTAAGTATGTCCTCACATAACTTGAGGGCATAATCGTCTCTTGATGTTTTTTAATTCAAGGTATTGTAATAGACTGAGTATTTCTATTTCTTATTATATATGTCGTTTCCCAGGTATTCTTGAGTCTAAGATTTGCATATGTTGAGACTTAGAGTTTTCTTTTGTTTCTATCTGAAAGATGTTTTAAGGTATTTCATGTGAAAAGTTTTAATTCCGCACTATTTTTTATACAAGTATGCAATGAATTATGTCAAAGGCTTGTACAAGACCTCCGAGAGGTCAAGTACGCCCTGTATCGATCCAAGAGTGTCATACCTTCTTTAGGATAATTAGGGTCGTTAAAGTACCAGAGAGAAATATAGCTCAATTATTGACATGAATTTTTTCAGAATTTAACTATTATGTCTAATAATTTGACACTCATAAATTGAAACATGTATATATGAAAGCACTAGCTTAGCGTGTGTAAGTCATTAGCTAAAAGCACTACATATATAGGGTTCTGAATTTACTAAAGAATCTACACAAAATGACATAAGAATACGGATAAATAGGTTGAATAATTGTAACACCAAACACAAAAAAATTTCTAATATTTCAAAAACTCTAGGTCTAAATAATATTAAGGGAATAAAAATTCTGACATAAATTTAGGGGAACTAATGGGTGAAAGCAACCCACTAGTGAAATCCTGCATATCCAGTGACAAAATTCGTTGATGAAATTATTTTGTTTTGGTGTTGACACTGATGAATAGTCATTACATTCTTTAAATAGGGCTTGGTCGACTTTGTCCTTTGTTTTTCTCTATGTTTGATGAATTTTCCAGTAAACTATTTTTGGGTTACTTCTAATAGGCTTACTAGGCTAATCATGAGAAAAACCACATAGTTTAGGGCTTAAAATACATAGTTTATAGGTCCAACAAAGAAGAAAAAGAAAAAAACAACCAAGACTATAATATGTTTAAGCCACGTTAAGACTGATCAATGGTCCATGGACTCATCCATCGTCCTATTGTGTTTCCATTGATCTACTTTACAGGATGGGTTTTGTATGGTTTTGAGGGTCTCGACCTATGGATTGATTGATGGCCCATAGACTGTGGAACCCATAGAGTGATCCACAATCTATCCTTTTATTCTAGTGATCAACTTTGAGGATGAGTTTTTAGAGGGAATCAGGTGTCCATCCACGGACAATTACGATGGACCGTGGGTCACCCTATAGTTTGTAGGTGGCAACCGTTTGTTCGACATGCAACTTCTGGAAATCTCTTGGTTAAATATTTTTTTGGATACAAGGTATTACAAATTATATTAAAGAGGTAGGAAGGAAAAATAATTTTAGACTATATCATACTTTGTTCTTAGGTATTTTGTAACTTAATAGTACTGAATTTATTTTATTTGTGCATGATTTTTCCCATTGCAATAGTTTTGCGACCAATTTTTCTCATTCCCAATGATTTTCAACAACTTATATATCTAGGAATTAAAAATAAATGAATTATTGATAGGATGATAGAACTAATAGATCCCAATGAATCCAATGATGATATGACTAAACGAAAGTGGATTGAGATTAAAAAAATTTCACAGGATGACTTTAAGTCTTTCGTTTATCGCATGAAATTGAATGATGATCTAAATTACCTGCTTGCATAATATATTAGACGGGAAGACATAAATATCATACTTGTGCAAAAAAATATATGTTGTAACTTTCATCCCTGCTAAAAAAATAGTGACATCTTTTCCACCAAGTATTCATCGCTTACTTTTTCAAGATAATATTACCGAACGATGGATATTTAATTTCAATCTAATTCTATTTTTTTAATCTCTGCATTTTTCTGTAAATGGAATTCTCGATCCTTGCCTTTGTTTCTTTCCTGAGACGATCAAAGTTCAAAGTTCTAGTGGTAGGTTGTTCCTTTATTACGGGTGGTAGAACATTGGGTTTATAATCATATGGTGTTGTGTCATTTAGAATACAACCTTGCATTAATAGTACTATCTACAATGTGGTGATCTATGAGACGGAAATTTTATGTCCTTATTATTTGGGAAATATGAATGTCGAGAATATGATGATTCAAGGTCACCTAAAAACATAGAGAGGATTCTACCCAACATAAACTAAATAATAAGTGCATTTGATGGTACTTCCTACTGTTGTCAAGTAGAAAACTTTTCTCATGTTCTATGTGGAAGCATTGTAAGACCCCAAAAATGAATTAGGTGAAGCTAGATCCTAACATGGTTTTCGTGATGGTATAACGTTATAAAATGTTTTATAATGTGTTTCTAGAGGAAGTGTCTAAGAATTTAGGTGCATCATAAGTCTAATATCAAGGGACAACCAAGACGTTTGACGACTAAGTGACCTATGTACCTCATATGTTCTTTTATGTGTTTATATAATATTCAAGCGGTTATAAGGTTCTTTAATGTTTTATTTTGTGTATATAGTAAGTATGTGAAGTTTCTTGAAGTTTGGAGGTCAAATGTCCAAGAACGTCTATGCCGTTCGAAAGGTTTGCCTTGAAACGAGCTTGTGTGTCTATGTATGTTTTATTGATATTTATATGTTCGTTTGGGATGAAACTCATGTGGTAGGTTCTAAAGTTGTATAAGATCATGTATAGGTTTGATAAGTCCGGGTAGGACTCAAATAAGAACCCACAAGGGGCGCTAAAAGAGGACCCAACCATGGAGCTCAACACGACCAGGCTGTGGAAGTCGACTGACCCAAATGACGGCCAGTCGACTAAGAGACGGCATGTCGATGGGTCTATCAATGGAGACACTCATTTTTCATGATGACGAGTTGTAGGGTCAACCCACGAGACACCATCATCAGGTCGTGGGCGAGACCACAGTCAATCGATTAGGGTGTCGATGGTGCTGCCTGTTTCCTGCAAGATTACTGCTAAATTTAGCGGTGATATTGTGAATATACCCTAAGTCTTATAAAGTGTGAGGAAGGTTGTTTTGAGTATTTGTGGGTATTCTAATAGTATATAAATCATTAAACTCTCATTATAACCCTAACACCTAAATCAAAACAAATTCCCTCCAAAAGTTCCTCCAAAAACCTCTATGAGAGTTCATAGTGAAGATGGAGCTTGAAGATGTTTATTCAATGAAGTTTTTTCTTCAATTTTAATTGGTTTATTAAAATAATTTATGGGAGTTCTTTATATAAGACCTGCTATCACCTTAGATCCAATTTCAAAGATGATTTTCAAACATTTCAAAGGAGATGAAAAGTCCAATTTCTATTTTAAGTCTTGGGTTCTTGCATAAATGATTTTCAAACTTTAAGATATTATGTTATTGATGTTTAATTAATCTTTTACAGTGATATTTTACATGACCCTTTACCTTCACAAATCTCTCAATTTGAAAAAAAATATGAGGTATGTGATAATGCATTGAGATTAATGAATTCATATTTAGATTGTTATGATGGGCTTTTGATTCATGTATAGATTATGGTTAATTAGTTTATAGGTTGTTTCAATTTGATCAATTAACAATTGTACATTGTTAGATCTATGGAATATTAGGCTTATTGAATTGATATTTACTTAAGGTTTATGAATTCTAATATAGTTTAATATAGGCTTTTGATTGATGTAATGATTATAGAATAATGATATTTGTGTTACAGATAAATGGAAATTTATTAATTAACCTAGTTTCGTGAATATTGTTATAATTATGTTGAATTATTCGTTATTGCCATATGTAAGGGCCTTATGATATCGAATTGGATGATTTAGCTTTGAAATCGAAGTGGTATGATGAAGTGGAGTTATGAAACCCTAGTTCCTTTTATTTAATGTTAATTAGACTTCAATTATATTGTGATTTGTATGGTCCTATTATGGTGGTGGTGCTATGTGAATTGATTTGGCCTTGCAGGTTTTACTTTATGCAATATGATGATCATAGCCTTGTCGGCACTACTTGAATTATAATGATTATTTGTTAAGTATATAATATGAGATATATGATCCTATCTTTATATATGTGAAGGAATATGAAAATGTTTTTTTTTGCTATGTATGTTAGGAAATCATGTAAACTATGACTACGTGCTTGTATGTGTAGTCTTAGGGTTGATGCATGCTTGTTCCTACTGGACTATACAAGTCTAGAATTGTTGTATTAATTATGATATAGTATTATATAGGATTACTTAAAGATGATAATAGTTATTCCTAAGTTACTTAAGAATGACATGTAATATGTGTGAAAATGATGTATATGGTGTCTTGTCTTGGTTTACTTGTGTCCTTTGCTTGATGTATGTATGAAAGTGAATAAGTGATGTCTTGACATAGGATGTTAAAGTCTCTTAGTCTTGAATGTATGAATAATATGTGACCTTGAATAAAGTAAGGAGGGACTTTACGTTAAACCTTAAACCTAGTGGTAAGTTTATGAATGTTGAAGTTCAATTTCGTAATGGTATCGTTCAAGTAAAATATGATGGAACTTTAGTTAATTAGCTGAAGTTCATTACATTAATCCTATGACAGTCATCATGATATGCTTTTTCAAAATGGAAGAGGTGGTATCGCAGACGGGGGGGGGGGGGACCCTATTGGTAAAGTAAATGTGATTAGGTTATGACCTAGATACCCAATTATATGAACCTTTAATGTTAATTAATCTATGAGAACGAAGGCTAGCACAGAGTGAGTATTGTAAGGGAAGTAGTTCTAGTTAAGAATGAGACTAGAATACAAAGTATGACCTTCATATACCTTAACCATGTGCCTACATGGGATGTGTCCAAGTTCTACAATTGTCAAGTAGAACACCCTCATCAAAAGTAGGTTGGAACTCTGGATTCCACGTTTTGATACCATGGTCTATTCGATTATTGTCTATTCTCATCATATGGGATACTTACTAGCATTAGAGAAGTTCTATGAAGCTTAAGTGGTGGTATGGGACGCTATCTAGACATTGCACAATAGGCTTTGAATATGATAGTTGTAGTCCCTCTGTCTTTTTCAAGACCGTTACTTGAATACCCTTTATCTGGTGAATGAGTCTTAAATTAACTAATGAATGTAATGACTTAACTTATTAAAGTATGTTAAAATGAATAAGTACTTATCTAGAGTAATTAAGGGTTGTCTAGTTAAGTCATGAAGGGGGTATAGGAATGGTCACTTCTTATCTTACCTAGATAAGTCTTAAGAATGACTCTAGTTAGGGAAAATGATATTTTATGTGGACATGATCCAAACATAGGAAGTCTTAAGGATTATTTCGGTAGTCTTGAAGAGGTCAATCATGGACATTATCTTCTTGATCTTCTTAAGTAAGTCTTTTGATATACTATGATGAGCAAATGTCATATTATCTATATGTTGATATGTTTATATTTTGTGAGTTTCTATGTGACTAATCATAATTAGTCTCGAGGATCATTTATGCATGCTTAGGGAGGTTGTATAGGCACTCTCGCTTTGTGTTTCTTAAGTGAGTCTTACGATGGATATAAGTGGGATATTTACATGCTAGAAGATGTCTAAAGTGAAGTGAAGGAATTTAACTGTAACAGTGGATTAAGTTCGTCATGTGAATTCACTGTAATGTTTTCTAAAAAATGTGAATTTTTGCTTAATGTTTTCTTATGTGTTTCTAAGTTGTTAAATGTTGGTCTTATGCTTGTAGTATGATGTTATAATCGAAATTCATGAAAAGCATAATGTTTACTTAATGTACCATTTTCATTGTTTTTGCATGGCTTCCATACTTGGTAATTCTAATGTGCTAACCCCTTTATTTCAATTTTTGACTTATATGTGGGGAATTAGAATTATTCATGTTCCATGGAGGATGGATAGGTTTCTAAGGCTTTGAAGATGTTTTTGTATTGGTGAGTCCTCATCTATAGTGAGGACAATATCCACATGTCCCTAATGTCATAGTCTTTTTTTTATTTTCTAGTATGAGATTAATTACAAAGTGTTGCATATTTTATTGTCTGGTATGAGATTAATTTGAAAGTGTTGCATACTCTAAAGATTACAGGGTTTTAGTGGATGTTCTAAAGATTTAAAGTTGTAAATGAAAATTTTCCGCTTGTATAATGTTTATGAAAGATTTCTTCGTGTGTGAAGAGAGTTTTAAATTCTTACCTATTTTAGTATGTTTATTATGTAATGAATGATAAAAGATACTACACCATTTTAGGTCTTTCACCACACTTAAAAATGGTTGTGTAAACCATCAAAAAGTGTAGTCTTTGATCCAAGGGTACACTTTTCGGCTTTAGGAAACACTTTTTAGGGGTTGGCCACAGTTTTTATCTAAGGCCACAGTTTTTTAGTGTTGCATTAAATGCTACACTTAAAAAGTGTTGCCTAAATCTACAAAGGCTACACTTTTACAACATCATTGTCACGACCCAAATCGGGCCGCGACTGGCACCCACACTTACCCTCCTATGTGAGCGAACCAACCAATCTAAACCTTAACATTTCAATGTAATCTCAACATAAAGTAATGCGGGAAGACTTAACTCATTAATAAAAACAATTCAATTAACTATTATTCCCAAAAATCGGAAGTCATCATCACACGAACATCTACTTAAAATTACTTAAATCTAAAGAGTTTTCTAAGAAGCTAAAAAAATACATAAAAGGTTAGTCCATGCCGGAACTTCAAGGCATCAAGACGGCAAGAAGATCCAGCTTCAAGCTAGAAGCATTAGCTCACCCCTGATATCCGGAGAAGGTAAGTAATGAGACGGCTAGAGTTCACTGTTGAGTCGAAGATGACAGGCACGTTTGCGATGCACTCCAAATAAACAAGAAGAAAAACATAAAGCTGGGGTAAGTACAACACACGGGTTACTACAGATAGATACATCGGTCCAACTTAAAATAGAAATCAATATATACAAGTAATATCATAAAATCAACTATGATACTCAACTTGTAGCAACATCAAGTACTATATCATTAACATTTACCGTCAAGTTCACACATGAGGACTCAAGCCTCAATACCATAACTATTTGGGAATTATGTTTCATTAGATGAGTACGTTAACATTTTACAAGATTCATTACCTTATTCTCTTGCGTCGGTACGTGACACTCCCGCTCCCTCATATTAATTAATCTCTTATGTCGGTACGTGAAAGTCTGATCCCCTACTACTAGTGTGTCCAGAAAGTGACACTCGATGTCCCCTAAGTAGTGTCGGTTCGTGACACCGATCCCCTAAATCTATGCTGTCGGTTCGTGACACCCGAGATCCCTCTAAATCTAACGTGTCGCGTAGTGACACCGATACCCTAAATTACGTGGCGCGTCGTGACACCCGATACTAAATCTAGTGTCGGTTGTGACACAAGATCCCTAAATCTACTGTTTGTTCGTGACACCAGATCCACTAAATCTCACGTGTCGGTTCGTGACCCGATCCCTAAATCTACGTGTCGGTCGGACCACCGATACCCATAATCTCATTATCTATCAATTCATAAGCCCTCTTTCTCTCCAGGCATCATTCAATCTCATTCTTTTAGGTCATCACGCCTTCTTTCATACCAAGGACCTATCATTAACCAAAGAGATTCGGTTTTTATATGATTTTGGGATTCAATAGCTTCATCATGCTTATTATCACAATTATAGAATTACATCTATGTAAGCATACATAAGCAATAGAAGGGTTTTTACAATGTTATCAAATATATCATCATTCGCTATTAAGAGGTTACTACGAATATCGTAAGAGAGGTAAGAGAACCATAACTACCTCACCGAAGAATTTGCCGATCAACAAGTATCATTCTCAAAATCCGTGCTATCTCTTCGTTTTCTCTCTCTCTACTCAGTTCTCCCTCTCTTTCTGTTCTTTTTTTTTTCTTTTTCTTATTCAAACCCTTTTCTTTTATCCTAATTAGCATATATTAAGTATAAAGATGGCATAATAACCCACCCAATTAACTTAAGGTTACCTCTTTTACCCCAGTAGTTAATTAGACTTATAACATTAACCCACCACTTTATAATTAACAGCAGGAAATAGTCCAAAAAAACGCCCCTTAAATAAATTAACAGAAGAAATCCGACCCAGCTGGGATTGCACAGCCTGTGACGGGCCGTCGTGCCTTGATGACGGTCCTCCTGCTGTCGTCACACGATACAGAAACTTGATTTGTAGTGAATGAGCTTGTGCACGGTCCGTCGTTGGACACCGGAGGTCCGTCCTGCCATTCCGTCCGTGACGTTCAGGAGTCGCTATCAGTACCAAATTTTTTCTAATTTCTCTACGTGTTTTGGAACGAGGACCCCCTCCTCGACGGTCCGTCGTGCCCATGACGGTTTCGTCGGAGGGTCCGTACGACTTAGCCAGTTTGTTCCAGAAAATAAAATATGTTGCTCAAAACGACTAAACAGGTCGTTACAATCATACTGGAACACTTTTCATGACCTCAAGCTACATTTTTCAAGTGTGGCCTTTACTATCATTGGCCACACTTACAAAATGTAGCATTTTGTTACCTCCTCTAACGATACACTTCCTAAGAGTTGTGTTTTAATTTGTATGGAATAATTTGTGATTGTTAAGCCAAACAAATAAAGTCCTATGGACACACTCTAAAAGTGTGGCAACGTTATATAGGATGTAAATATTATTTTAAAATGTCTATATGCCTCATTTTTTTTTTGCATATTTTTTTATCTTCCCTTTATATAATACTATCTTAATTTGTTATGTCTAAGGAATAATTTATGATGTGAATATATAAAAAGTATATTGTCTCGAATACAATTACTAAAAATCAATATAAAATATGCATAGTGTTATTATTTTTACAAAACCAAAAATAAAATTAATTAAAATTGTTGAAGAGTCTTCATCCGTCACATTGACTCTCTTATAATTTGAGTCCTTGCTTAATTTCATGCTCTAATTCATAGGACATTAAAATACAGTAAGACATTGACTACAAATAATAGTATTAAAAACTCGAAAAATGTTTATGAAAGACACAGTTTTTCCTATACTATTTTCTGTCATCAAAAGAAAATCCATGAAAAACTTAAATTAAGTGTATCAAAAAGAGAGACATACAAATATTTGATTTAATTTACACAAAAAGTAGTGAAAGAGAACTTTAGAACATCTGATACAATTATACGATAAAGTTAGAGAGAATGAAAGCGAAAAATGCAAGGGTGAAACCACTAGTGTAAATATCTAAATTACACAAATATAAAAATCTAATATAGTAAACATTTTGTATATCCATTCATTAATTTGAAGTTCTGATTTGGGCGTGAGACAAGCTATGGTTTCTCTTCAGTCACTGTCATTTACAAATCTTCATCTTAATGTGAGTACTAGGTATTAATATGTTTTACTTATAACTAGCAAGATATGCTTATAGATCACGGGATAAGATCGATACAGAGTAGTTCAAATATAGAGTAGATTTTTTTTTTGGCAGAGAAATCCCTGAGGCCCTTCCATTCCGTAATACAGGTCTAAGTTCTCAGATTTCAGTAACAAACTCAACAAAATATGTATCTTTGAGAAAATAATATAGCTTAAAAGTTGTCTTTACTCAAGAAGAAACATTTTGCATCATCATTTATTTTCTCATACCAAGTTCAACTTCAATTCAATCTGTTCAATTCTAAATATTTAGCCTTGAATGAAATGCTACTCAAAAGTTAGATGTCACCATCACTGTAAATTTAACTCCACACATAAAAGTCAAAATACATTTCATTATTTAAAAGTAAAATTTTAAGCACACGTAAAAGTCAGAATACATTTAGGGTATTTAGCATTTGGAATGGTGTTCAAGGTATAGAAAACTACACGGGAATATCTTTAGATTTTGTAAAATTGATTGGAGTTTTCTTTTGATTTCTTCTATGGGAAATATTTGAACAAGTTCTTCGACCACCATTTGAACCCTAATAGTAGCACAAACATTCCTTCTCCCCAGAATAGAACAAATGAAATAATATCTAAATGATAGGATATAGCAAGAGGCATACACTACGATAAGCATTCAACAAGTTTTACTAGAAAAACTATACAGAAGTATCAGATAACCTCCCTCGAGACACACAACCTTGAGATCTATGAAATTTGTCACTACACCACTATTAACATGATTTTGAAACGCACTTGTAATGTCCTCCTTCCTCCTTCTCTATATTTAACAAAAAATCAATTTTGACGGAAATCAAAAGCTGAAAACAACACTACCTGATCTCACTATAGTTAGAAGTGAAACATGAACACTAATGTCGTAACATTAGTTGGTTCTTGATGGATATTAACGTGCAAGTCCATAGTTCATTATAGTCGTAGTAATTTATTTTTGAAAAATGAAGTAAAAAAAAATAATAAGCAACATATGTATGACAGCCGAAATACTAATTCAATTAGAAAAGCAAAAATCTTCCTATATGAAATCACTAATCATATGTAATAGGGATGAGAAGTTTCTTGTAAAAAATTATTGTAATAAACTTATGGGTATAATGAAATGTAAATAATTTAGAACAACAACTCTATTTTTTTGAAAAATATCTTGTTTAAACTAGACTTCTTTAAGAAGTACTGATATTTCTAATGGCACCACGAATGGTAAAAAAATTTATAATACAAACTTCTCTTTTGGGGTGAGTGGATAGAATGAATTCATATAGCAAATCTAGGTAATAATTAATGTTACATAATCATACTAGAGAATTTCCTAAAAGTGTTTTCTTTTATGGCCAAGGCATCCCACTCAAAATATATATAACCATATATTGAGTTTACTACCTAGAATATGCACCAAGAACATATTTTTCTTAGGTTATTTGACTTCAATGGGAAGAATGAATTATTAATGTAAATACATGGAATCATAGTATGTAGTGTCTCGGATGAGACTGTGGACTCCACAAGTCTGTAAGACTGTATTCAGTATAATTTCTTCACAAAATTAGAAATCCCTTGTGTACAGGAAAACCTATTGTAAAACATTAACAAAGAATTCATCGCAATAAAAAATTTTGAAGTATAAGGAGAATGCCTTACCAACTTATGATATTTTCATTGGTTCTCTTTATGCTGATTCTGCTATAAACATTTGAAACTATGGTTGTCAAAAGAGGTCTTCAAATCTAAATGGAAGTGGTTTAGGAACCATTGAGAATAATATCTTCTCAAGTATATGAAAACATCTTCCAATGATGTAAACAATATACTTTATTAATTATATTGCAAAAGAGAGGTATAAAGAATTACCACTATGTATATTAGTATTTAGAAAATACATTCTTTCTTTCTGAAATAGGACAAATGTAATAATCTCTTATCAGCTTTCGTTGTTTAGTACAAACATCAAGAATTGTAATCGTAGTAACATCTTGTATAGCTACTTTTTCCTCAACAATTTTTTTTCTTCAAATGTAATCGGTTAGGATATGGATTGTATGTCTTTCAGTGCACTGAACGGAGGAAACAAAACAATATTTTCCATAAGGCAAATCATAAAACAAAGAATTTCATTTGGAAGAGTGACATAAATCAGTACAACCTGGAAAGTCAATAATGTTAATCTATGTTAAACATTTGTATACTTGTGTAAAGAAAGAGTTAGACAGAAAGAGAGGGAACATACATGTGTGTTGTACTTAAAACTAAGGAGTAGAGTCTAATAAAAAAATTTAAGTTAAATTTTTTAGTTGGTGCGAAGGGAAGATCTAATCACTTTTCATCTATAAAATAATAAATTATACATAACATACAACCAAGAGGACTCTATCTAAGAAAGCAAAACAACATGATGATATCATTTCCCGGTTATACCTCCAACAAAAAAGTACAAAACATGCAAAGGAAATTTGATTCTAGAATTTCTGAGCTAGTTGATCACAGAATTAAAAATAAAAAAGACAAAATCCAACATAGTTTTCTAGAGATCTATTGGGCTAATAATAGCCGCGTGCAACACAGGCCATGGAATTCAAGCCAACATTACCAACACGTGCGATCATTGAGAGTTGCACACGGTAGTGTTTTACTTGGGGTGCCGCACACAATATTTAATAGCTTATGAACAAGTTATAGGTGAAGATTTGTGATATGTCAATCATTTTGAATCGGTAACTCTCTGTTATAATAGTTATCTAATAGACGAAAAATAAGTTTTGATACATTCAGAGTTAACAGGAAAATCATTCTGAAGTTTGTGTGTGGAAAGATATATTATCTTTAAAACTACAAGTTAACATCTGTCAGATTCATCCTAAAAAAATCAGAAGTATAGTAAGATCTCAAATGTTTAAATGGAACAGCAATCAGCTGGAAAAATATTGAACAAGAAAGATAAATATGAATGGAAAAAGACATAAACTTACAAAAATCATTCATTTTATATCCCTATTCGTACATTTCTCTTTTAAATCATATCACAGACTCTTCCTGGAGTTCCAAAGACTACTTGTACTCCATGCTCAAGCTTTCTGATATCTTCACCCACGTTGTTGCCTCCAATAAATGCATGTAACTGTATGCTAATGTAATCTCCAATAGC
Source organism: Solanum habrochaites (assembly GCA_027704765.1). Classification (NCBI taxonomy): domain Eukaryota; kingdom Viridiplantae; phylum Streptophyta; class Magnoliopsida; order Solanales; family Solanaceae; genus Solanum; species Solanum habrochaites. The sequence goes on from JAKWJA010002491.1 coordinate 22,665,411, forward strand.
AAAAATCACCTTTATATCAACGCTTCTACGTAAGAAAACACAAAGGAAATTACTTAGAATTCTTGAAACTTCCTGAAATAGAAAACTACATAACAATTCTGAAGTTTACTTTTCGAAAACAAATTTGGAACTTTACATGTGGATAAATGGAAATAAAGTCTGAACTGAAAAAATGAAAAAAATAATTTTACTTTTTATCCAAAAATATCATACCTTAAGTTTCTCGCCTCACAAAAAAAAAAGGAGCAAAAGCTATCATATGTTGATACTAGATTTTAAGTCATACCAAAAAGTAAAATCACGTCACATGTAATAAATTTAACATTAAACCTATCCATTATACCCACATTTCAACGAACTCAACAATCAGAGTAATGAACCACCTCACCATCATTAATCATACTGTATAATACAAAAACTAGCATGAGGATTCAAGATTTTAATACTATGATCAAGAGAACTTGTTAGTTGCAATAGGAGTAATTTTAGTACAAATAAATCTTGTTCCAATATTTTTCAAATTTTCTACACTACTGAAGATGCTTCCTAGACTTATAAATTCAAGATGCACATGTTTCATAAACTAGTCCAGGAAAAGCAATAGCAACTTACTTCGAAAAAAACTTTGGAAAAGATCAATTAGTGAATACTAACTGATGGCAAGATAACCTACCTGGTCATGACCGATCTCAGCAAAAATCATCTTATCAATCTGAGGAAAAACAAAAATCACATACTTAAATAATGGCTAATGCCCACCAGGAAGAACCATCTGATGCGTAATACTACTACAAGTTAGGAACCCCTAAATAAACACAAAACACATCAATACATAAGAAAATCAAAACCCACAAGTGAAAAATCTTAGCCCACAAAATAAACCTAGTCATAAAAAATATAAAATCTTAGCTCATAAATTCCAAAAAAAAAAACCCTTCAAATCCTTAAAAGAAATAATAAGTAGTAATTTAGATTGACAGTGGCAAACATCAATGGATCTTAGAAACTTTACCTTCAAAACATAATTTTTCTACATCCAAAGATGTTTTAAATTTGATATATACTTTCAAACCAATTGGTTTTGTCATGACCACAATCTAGACCCCAGACAAGACAGGCATCGTTGACCTCTCAGATGTCAGAAACAAGCCTAAATATGTCATTCTTACTTCATATAAATTAATTTTAGTGGAAAATTATAAATTTTTTCTATCCTAACAGGCTTACTAAACATTTGATTACATGTATAATTGTTCACCAGCAACAACTCAATATTAAGATCATCAAATGAAAGAAATAGTTCATAGCTGCATTAAATGTGAAGTTGCTAAAACAACACCAATAGAAAGTCTAAAAAAATGGAAAATGACACACTAGTGGAACATACTCTAATATCTAAAGCCTACATCTAAGCTAGCTAAAAACAATAGACAGCCTTGAAATCATGAGGTCCTACTAAGTCTGAATGAAAGCTCCACGTCCGGATAGTTGCAACGTCGTACCGTAAGATCTAACGTCCATTTGTGCCTACACCTAAAATTTGATATTTGTATGGAATAAGTACACTCTTGTACTAAGTATGGGTATATGCAAGCACACACCAAGGACATGCATGAGAAAGAATAACTCTTTCGTAACAACATGATTTATGGAAAGTTAAGTTAGTGGAGATGCAAAATTTTTATCGGGAAAATCAATGGACCTGCCAAATTTTGATTTAAAAAGTCATGCCATGAGTGTTACTTGAATCATTAAACTTATAACTTCGCAAACATCACATAATATATTTAACATATCATATCCGTAGTTCTTATCTTTTTTTCACATGCCATGAGACCTTGGAACAATGGACTTAACATAAAGAACTTCAGAAATGAGGGGTTTTCAAACAAATGGGACCTACATCCTAGGGAGTCTTCTTTAGAAAAAAGAGTCATACTTCGTTCATTCATATGTACTCCATTTCATTATTCATGCGGCAGTGTAACACATTTATACCTAGGATGTAGTTATGACTTTCCATCGGGTTTGTTGTGCAATGACCAAGAATGCCTAATGCATTACTTGAATCTAATCACCTTTTGAATATCCTATCCTAAATCTCTGGGGCGTATCATTATATTTCATTAGTGCGTCATTTCGAGGCATTGGCCTCCTTCATTCACTTGGGAAGGAAACTAATTTTTAAACGACATAGCATCATGTTGGCATCATGATCTAGATTTAAAGTCATGAACTCTTACACAGAAAAGAAGTGGAATCACCTCAAAGTTACCCTAAAACTTGCTAGACGTACAGATGGAATGTAACCCACGCAGATCCCTCTATATTGCCGAAATATTAGGTTCGACGACTAGGAGATATAAGGATACCCATACCAGATGCCGGACAGTCTTTACTCTCTGGATGAGTTTTTTAAACAAAACCTTCCCTTCGAAAAGAAGGCATCACCGCTCATGGCTCGTCCATCGGTGCTAAGTATAAAGTTCCATTACGTTCAACTCATACATCATGGAAGTTGACATCTAGTATAAGGACATCATAACTCAATAGATGATTTCTCAACTCATCATTAGTATTAAGTGTGTTAATCTCAATACTTTAATTAGAGTGTTTATAGTGATTTCTCTCTTCTTTAACTTTATACAATCATAGGTGAGCACATTTTAGTAACATTTACTTAGTCTCATTTGAGGTTTCTCTCATATTTTATATTAGCCTCATATCATGTTGTCACCACATTCATTAAAATTAACACGTTTTCTCTTCATAATTACTCACCCCTTTTTACGTGAATGATCATTTCATCAAATGCCAAAGCACATGTCCATTTAGTGTGTCTCACACTCTTACTTAACCCTTTTTGGGTTTCATCATTTCGTTGTTCATTTTTTCATATGCCAATGCACCCCATTTAGTGTATCTTACACTCGTACTTAACCCTTTTAGGGTTTCATCATTACATTACATACATCTTAGGTTCACTTTTTTTAATGATATGCTAGACTTATCGGTCTATACATATAATCCATGAGGCTTCATTCATAATTTTTTTAGTGACTCATATATTCCTAAGATTATATAGTACAAGACTTATGTATCTTGTATGTATGCAAAGATATCGATTTTGATCTAAGTAGGTGGCATTATTCTTAAACATTTAATTCGCATATTATTTATGTATCAATACGAAAATTTGGGAAAGGGAACCCAAGTTCGAATCCCTTGGACTTTTATTTTTCCTTGACTTTATTATTAGTGTTCATGACATTAGGACCCTAGATCGAGGCCCAACATCAAACTTCTATCTTTAGTTTTTATCCTTGGATTCTCCTCTTATTTGGACGAAGGTTTGTGGGATCGAACCCCCACAAACCCTTATATTTTTCATTTAAAATTGTGTTGTCCAAATCGCCTAGACCAAGAGGTTGTGGGATAAGACACTCACATCTTCTATTTATCTATTCTTTCTTTCGCCAAGAATTTGGAGGTTGTGGGTTCGAAACCCCAAAACCTCCTTAATTTTTTTTATTTAAAATTTGCCTTACCTATGCGTAAGCAGTGAAATTGTGGGATCGAGCCCCCACACCCTCACTTTATTTTCCTATATAATTTGCCCATCCTGACTACTAGCCTTGAGGTAGTGGATTTAATTCCCAAGCCTCACACTTCCTTTATTTTATTTTTATTTCCCTTCATACGCTGCCCTGGAGGTCGTGGGTTCGATACCCACACCTCCCGTTTTATTTATTTAAATTATTGCTCTGTCGTTTCTCAACCAAAAGACCCAATTTTGAATCCCCATTATCCCAATAAATTTTGTTGCGATTTCAAGGCAGTACACGGTTGAGGTCACAGGTTTGAATCCTGGTGGCCTCATCCCTTTATTCTTAAATAAATTTCCCAATTTATTCCTCTTCATTTAGCCTCAATTAAACATATAAGTTGGCTTGAAATTTAGTCATTTCTTTAGCTTATTTTCACCAACATTTTCACTTGAAATCTTAGGGAAATTTCATCAATCTTTTAAAACTTTTTGGGGTTCAATTTCAAAGTTTCGTTTAGCCAAAATATTGATACTCAAATTACCAACACTTCCATTTTAATGAACAACAATATTTACAATAGCTTATGCAGGTAAAATGACAACCAAAACATTATCAATTTGAAGCCTTAAGTCATGGACTAAAATTACAATAAAATTTTTGCACACGCACATACTTGCAAATTTTTTTGAATACATGGTTGTTATTCATACGATTTAAAGTACAAAAAAATAATCATATTCATCACGAAAAGATGAAATACACCTAAATCTACCACCAATCCTACCCAACCTACGATTCATTGGGAGCTAGTGACAGGGGCATGCAAAAGGGGAAACAATCCTAGTTTTCTAATGAATAACCCGAACCTTAAGAGATCTCTTGGGAAATGGACCAAGAGAGAACAGGTCTAAACTCTTGAATTGCTGCCCAAAAACATCACCTAATAACACGTCTAAACCTCCTTAATATCAACTCCACTCTAATGACAACCTCCATTAGCCTAGTGTGCGGTTAATGTTTGTTTTCTTGTGATTTCGTGTAAGTTCTTCAAATGTGAATAACTTAGTTAATTTTTCTGATTTTGTTTCTTATTTTGGCAGATAAATTTCATGCGAAATAACAAGGGAGATTGAGCGTGAGAGTTGAGAGATAGACATGAGAGTGTAGGAGTTATATTAGTCTTAGGAGTCTAGTTTAGAACTTAGTCAAATAACGTTTACTTCATTATTAAAAATCCGATTTTTATTTTATTTTAAATCAGCTAATGAATAGTAATTATTAATTAATTATATTAATAAATAGCATAAATAAAATTCACATTGATTCATTGCTTCCACCTAGGTTCGAACCCGGGTGAAGCTAGACTTCACTTCAAGAGCTCAATTTCGGATATCTCCCTCAAAATTGCCCCTCAAACTTATTAATTAAATATTTAATGATATATTTAGGGTAATTATGAGATTAACCTTAGCCTGGAGAAAGACCATTTTACCCATAGACCCTCCAAACCTAAGATTTCCTCTTTTTATGTCTGGTAAAGACTCCGTCAAGTAAATCATTGTATTCGAGATCCCTACATAGTTGGAACCAACCTTTCCTATCTAAACAAATTCCCTAAATTAGTTGGCTTGGATGTAGCAAGTGTTCCGAATTATTGATCTACGCGCATCAATCTATGTGAACCCTAATCTAATCATAGGCATTTTTGACACATTAAGTATCACTTAGTATATGCATTTTTAGGGTTGTTATAGATTTACAATAAAACCAACATACAGATGTGTTTATAACTTACTCAAATGCTTTTGTGTAGTAATTTACTCTTTCTCGTTTGATGAATATGACTAGGGCTCACTTTGACGTCCATGATTTTTGAGACTTTCTTCCCTTCTTTGGATTTTATGCTTAAAACCCCCGAAGTAATCAATTCCTTTTAAACAAAAAACAAAAACACAATCAATTTACAATAACATTTTTTAGTACAAGATGATTAGTAGATAATATAAAGGAATATCGGCGTATGATTCTTACGCTTGAAAGAATCATACTAAACCTTAACAAAATTCGTACTAGAGAAATATTTAGCTTAGGTCTTATGTTCATCAGGTTTCCCTCTTATGTTCTTCAATCCTTGTCTCTTTATCTTCAACTCTTAAAAAAAATCTTCTTCGGGAGAAGAGAATAGCATGTATCGAAGAAATCTTCAACACAATTCTTTGATCTTCAGTTTAACTCTACCATGATCATATTAATTCATCCATCATCAGCTGAGCTCTTTGACTTGTGTCTTCTATATAAAGAGTAAAATATCTTCTAGAGTATGAGTAAAACTAGAGAAAGATTAAAATGTATTCTAGACAAAGAGTAATTTAGTTCTGGACCCTGGATAATAAAAAGGGTTTATCAATTATTAATTTTTTATCAATTAGCTTTTTTGGCCAATAAAATTGGGAGGGAAATTTGAAACTGTTTGTGGGAATATTGTATTTTAGTGAAAACTTTAAGGCCACACTTTTAATATGTTGTTTTTATTATTAAAACTAAGGATACTAAAAAAGTATTGCCATAAATTTAAATAGTTGTATCCATTTATTTTAATTGTACCATTATAGAATACAGTTTTGAAGTGTTGCGAAAATTATCGTAGCTAAAAGATAAAAATTTCGGCTAGGCTTAAAAGTGTTCCCAAAACTACTTTTGGCAACACATTACAAGTGTAGTCCATAATAATTGTGGTTTTAGAAATAAAATGTTTAGTGAGAGTCTTACATAAGACTTCTTAAAGTTTCATTTGTCGCGTGAATGACATAAGGATGCTCTAACTTCTACGGTGTATTGCGGGTTGTGACAAAGTTTGTATGTACCATATTATGAATCATTTAGGGAGTTTCCTAGTTTTCTTATGAACCATATCACGTAGAGTCTTGTATATAATGTGAAGCGCGCCACATTATCAATAGGAGGCTATTGGGTGCTCTAAAAGTTTAAATTCTTCATTCATCTAATCGTGCCAAAGAGCTTTGTGTATAGTGTCTTTCCCTTTTTTCCATTATGTTTTTATCCCTTGAGGGTGACGTTATAAAGTTTGGGTTGAGAGAGAGAAAAGATGAGATGTGACTTTTTAGATGAGGTATGATAGAAGGTGGTTTTGACCTTAGATTTGTTTAGTTAACTTTTGAAGGGTACTTAAGTTGGAGAAGAATGGTAAGGTGTATTGTTTTGAAATGTGAAGGAGTGGTTGTTAAGATAGTTTATAGTTGTTAACACCCCAACCATTGGAAGGGAAAGTGATGAGATTTGAAAGAGTAAAGTTGAGTTTTCCTAGTAAGGGAAATGTAGTGTTTAGCTGATGTGACCTTTTGAGAGTCTTTACTCTTCATGAGTTAGAACTTGGTAAGAGAGTGTTAGTATGGTGTAAAGTGCCTTAACGGAGTTCGTTATATTAATGTTATGTTGACTTTTGAATGGGTTTTTAAGTTGGGGAGTATGGTGAAGAGTATGGTAGTTGGCACTGATACCCTTAACTTTTCTTTATGTGTTTATTCAAGCCTAAAACATAGAGTTTTTGGTAACTTGAATTTGTAGGAGTCTTTTGTTTAAGGTGAGTTCAAAATATTCTTCATAGTATATTCATGTTTTGATTGAAGTTTTGTTGAATGAGAAAATGTGTTTTCTTGCATGGTATCTTCCTCATGATTCATGTGCATCTAGTGTAGGTTGCTAATTGTTTCATAGAGTTAAAGGTTCAGTACGCCTAAATTGTTATATGAGAAAGATTTGTTGAGCATTTGTATGAAATTTCTTTAGTGTTTCATTGTTAGATGTAGAAGCCATGATTATGTTGTAAGATGTGTTTTTATAATTTTATTTTTCATAATAGCTTGTTTCTATGATCAATTGCCTAAAAGTTGCATTTTTAAAAAGTTGCACAAACTCACTGTATAGCACTGGCAGTTCACTCTAAACATTTTTAAAAAAATTACTAATTTATTCCTGGGTCTAAAATTATTTTAATGTGGTTAGAACTTATTTATATGAATATAACATTATTTTTTGCTATTTGGAGTGAATCATGTGCAATTTGAAAGATGATGAATTCTAGAATATTTCCTAATTTCTTGTTGTGTTGTGAATCTAGGAATTTTCTGAAGTGGAAGTTTTCTTCTTGATTATGTGCTATTATATAGTCAGGAGTTGTTTATTGAATCTCTATTATTGGAAGTGTTTGGAGAGTGGTAAGAGTCATTCGACGATGAATATTGTCCAAGTGAGGGAGAATGTAAGAACCGGAAAATTACTTGGGTGAAGCTAGAGCCTGACATAGTTGTAGTGATGTTTTAAGGTTCTAAAATGGTTTACTATGTCTATCTAGATTAAGTGTCTAAGTGTTTAGGTGCATTGGTAGTCAAACGTCAAGGTATGACCAACATGTTTGACGACTACCTATGTGCCTCATATGTGGTTTTATGTGTTTATATTAGATGTATGAGGTTATTGGATTCTAAATTGAGTTATTATAGTGTATATAGGCAGTTAGTAAAGTTTCGTGAAGTTTGGAGGTGTAATCTGCAAGAACGTCCATGACGTTCAAAAATTTTTCTTTGGAACGACCTTGTGTGTCTATGTATCTTTTGTCGATTTTTACGTGTTCGTTTTGAATGAAACCCGCGTGGTAGGTCCTAAAATTGTATACAATATTGTTTGGGTTGGAAATGTCCAGGTATGAATTCAAGTAGGACCCACAAGGGGCACTAAAGAAGGACCCCCATTTGGAGCTCTACACTGCCAGGCAGTGGCAGTCAACTAACCTAAATGACGGCCAGTCGACTTGGCGAAGGCCCATCATGGGCCTTGTATATGGAGCCACTTGGACTGCAGGTTGAAGAATTGCAGGTGCAACACATTAGACCCCATCAATGGTGAGTTGTTAATACCATAGATCGTCGATGTGGGTGTCGATGGTGCTGCCTTTTTCCTGCAAGCTCTCTGGTAAGTTGAGGGGTGAAGTTTTAAATTCATCCCTATTCTTATAAAGAGTGAGGACGGTTGTTTTCAGTGTTTATGGGTATTTTATAAGTATATAGGTCATTAAACTCTCATTATAACCCTAACTCCTAAATCAAAACGTATTCCCTCAAAAATTTCCTCCAAAAAACCTCCATGAGAGTTCAAAGTAAAGATGGTTTTTGATGATGGTTATTCAATGGAGTTCCTTCTTCAATTTTCATTTGTTTATTGAAATAACATAGGGGAGTTATTCATCTAAGGCTTGATATCACCTTAGATCTAATTTCAAAGATGATTTTCAATGATTTGAAAAGAGATGAAAAGTCTAATTTCAACTTTAAGTTGTAGGTTCTTGCATAAATGGTTTTAAAACGTTAAGATATGATGTTATTGTTTTTTAATTGATGTTTTCCAATTAAATTCTCCATGAACCCTTTACGTTCACAAATCTCTCAATTTGACTAAATATGGGTTGTGTGATAATGCTTTGAGATTGATGAATTCATGTGTAGGATTAATTGATTCATAGGTTGTTTTGATTTGATCAATTTAATATTGTAAATTCTTAGACCTATTGAATGTTAGGCTTATTGAATTGATATTAACTTGAGGTTTATGAATTCTAATGTAGTTTCAAGTATGATTTTTATTGATGTAATGATTATAGTAAGTTGATATCTAGGTTACATTAGATTGATAAATATGTTGTAATTTGACATAGTTTCATGAATATGGTTATAATTATTATGTATTTTTGGTTATGGCCATTGGTAAGGGTCTTATAATATCGAATTAGATGATTTAGCTTTGAAATCGAAGTGGTAATATGGAGTGGGGGTATACTGGCCTATTTCCTTTTATTTTATGTTAATTAGACTTCAATTATATTGTGATTTGTATGACCACTTATGGTGGCGGTTCTATGTGAATTTATTTGTCCTTGTCAGCGTTACTTTATGCAATATGATGATCATTGCCTTGTCGGCACTACTTTAATTATCATGATGATTTTTATGGTTTATATTATGTGAAATATGATCCTATCGATCTATATGTGAAGGAATATTAAAGTATGTGTTCTTGGTATGTATTTTAGGAAATCATGTAAACTATGACTATGTTCTTGTATGTGTAGTCTTAGGTTTGACGCATGGTGGTTCCTACTTGACTATATGAGTCTATAATGGCTATAGTAATAATGATATAGTAGTATATATGATGACTTAAAGATGATAATGGTTATTCATAAGTAATTTAAGAATGACATGTAATATGTGTTAAAGAGAAGTATATGTTGTCTTGTCTTGGTTGACTTGTATCCCTTACTTGATGTATGTATGAAAGTTAATATGTGATGTCTTGACTTAGGATTCTAGAGTATCTTAGTCTTGAATGTATGAATGATATGTGAAATTCAATGATGTTAAGAGGGTCTTTATGTGGAACCTTGAATCTAGTGGTAAGGTTATGAATATTGAAGTCGAAAGCCGTAATAGTATCCTTCAAATAAAGAAATGATGGATATATGGTTCATTGGCTGCAACGGTATAGTATTAATCTTTAGGAAAGTCATCATGAGCTTCTTTTCTCCATTGGAAGGTAGCCCTAGAGGACCTCTTATGTAGGGTAAATGTTATTGGGTTAAGAACTAGATATGGATTCCAATTGTATGAACCTTTGATGTAAATTAATCTATGACAAGTCTAGCACCAAGTGAGTATGGTAAGGGAAGTAGTTCTAGTTAAGAATGAAACGATAAAACAAAGAATGCCCTTCATATTCCTTAACCATGTGCGTACATGGGATGTGTCCATGTTCTACCATTGGCAAATATACCACCCTCATCGGAGTAGGTTAGAACTTAGGATTCCATGTTTTGATACAATGTTCAATGTAGGTTATTGCCTATTCTTATCATATGGGATACTTACTATTATTAGAGAAGTTATATGTAGTTTAGGTGGTGGTATGGGACGCTATCTAAACATTACACAATATGTTGTGAATATGTTAGTTGGATTCCCTAGGTCTCTTCCAAGACCATTAAATGAATGTCCTTTACATGATGAATGAGTGCTAAATGAACTAATGAATGTAATGACTTAAGCTAAGAAAGTATGTTAAAATGAATAAGTACTTACGTAGAAGAGGTCAATCATGGACGTTACTTTTTTGATGTACTTAGGACAGACTTTTGATAGCCTTGGATGAGGATATGTCATATTATCTATATGTTGATATGTTGATGTTTTGTAAGTGTATATGTGACTCATCTTTAGTAGTCTTGAGGATTATTTAGATATTGCTTAGGGAGGTTTTATGGGCTATCATGTTTGTGTTTCTTATATGAGCCTTAGGATAGCTTTATGTGGGATAACTACATGCTAGAAGATGTCTAATGTGAAGTGAAGGAACTTAACTGTAACGGTGAATTGACTTCACTTTACAGTGAAGTGAATTCACTCTAATGTTTTCCAAAAAAAATGACTTTTTTCTTTAATGATATCTTATCTGTTCCTAAGTTGTTAAATGTTGTTCTTAGGCTTATAAGATGATGTTGTAATCGAAATTCATGAAAAGCATGTTATTTACTAAATGTTCCTTTTACGTTTTTTTTGCATGGCTTGCATACTTGGTAAATCTTATGTTCTAACCCCTTCTTTTCCCTTTTTGACTAAAGTGTAAGGAATTGGAAGTCTTAATGTTCCATGGAGGATGGATAGGTTTCTAATGCTTCGAATATGATGCATTATTGAGTAATCATTGCTTCGAGGAAAATATCCACATGTCCCTTATGTCATAGTGTTTATTTTATTGCCTTGTATGGGATTAGTTCCCAAGTGTTGTATACTCTATAGTTTAGATGGTTCAAGTGATTGTTATAAAGATTTAATTTTTTATATGAAATTCTTCTTCTTGTGTAATGTTTATGTAATAGTTCTTCGTGTGTGAAGAAAATTTTAAATTAGTACCTAATTTAGTATGTTTATTATTCAATTAGTGATACAAGGATGCTCTAACTTCTAAGGTGTACTTGCGGGTCATGACAAGCATATATTCCATCATTTAGTCAGAACATCTAATATTTTTTGCTTCACTATTTTCTAGAATATCTAATGAGAGGAAAAATTATATGTTTTAACAAAGTACTTCAAATGGTTTTCTACACGACGACAATAAAAAGTATGACGAAAAAAACTAATTTTTAATCTTATGTACATATCAAGACTTTTTTTAAGGGTTTGATTCTTCTCTTAGGATTTTGTTATGATGTACTTATAAGAGTCTATACCTTATGATCACTAAAGTGGTAAGGAAATATCCATTAGTAATATAGAAAACCAAAACATCTTCCTAAAACATAAGCTTTGTAATATAGCAAACTATGTCGTACTACTGTTAATGAAGAAAACCTTTTCATGATTTTGTCACGACCGGGGAGTACTCCCTAGAACTAACATGTGTACTTGACCTCTCTGAGGTCTTATACAAGCCCATAGGTATCATTCATCACATTGGCATAGTAAATATAGCTGAAAATTTAAAACTTTTCATAGCATATTTTATGCTACAAACATCATTTATTGGATAAAAAAATATAATCCATAATAAATATTGAGACTCTAAGCCTCTCCTAACATATTAGACTAAAAATCTAGAATAGAATAGGGAAATGACCCTTTAACATCATAACATAATACTTACACTATTACAATACATTTAATATAGACTTGACATAGGAAATCCTTGGGACAAAAGGATTCCTTTTGATTGAGCTTGGCAAATACATAACAAGATCCTCAACATAGAGACATCCTTTTAAGCATCCATAACCTACACTTTGTGTAAAAAGTAGAGAAGAATGTAGTTAGTACAAGAATGATTTAAAGTATGGCAACGATGCAACAACATGAATTTAAAAGGGACATTTTCCTTTGAAAACAATGCATCATGTCTGTTTGTGAAAACATGGTAAAACTATTATATGATAAGCAATATAACATTGACATACTTCACGTAGGCATATTTCATGGTTAAAGATCATATAAAATCAAACATTGCATTTAAAGCATCCAGGTTCACATTGCAATAATGTACCCATCCGTTACAATAAGTATTTTTCTCTATACTAACTTGTTACTTTTATAGTGAGTTCTTCTTTATCTTAATTCCTTGATTTCCCAAGTAACACCTCTAGTGATACTTGGTGCAATGTATCTATATTGTCCTATAGCACTATCCATACTTAAGCTTCACCTTAAAACTTCAAGGAAAACATACATATAACATTTCAACTCTAGACAAACATCCATAACACCATTTCTTATAACAAGACACAGACTTCACATTACACTTAGCATAAACATTTAGTCCACTACATGTAACCCAAGTAGGACCTCAATTCACATATCCAATAACACATACATCATACACATAAGGAAACACCTCATCATAGATTTCATGACCAGAGTCTAACCCTATACGAGACCACCGTCATTGACCTATCAGAGGTCGCAGACAAGCCTACATATGTCATTGTTACTTAATCTACGTTAATTTTAGCGGAAAATTTGAACATTTTGTTTTCTTATTTAATGAAAAAGATATCATACATAATATAATAGGCGTTCACATACAAACTATCGAATATCAAGATAGTCAAATGAAAGAAGCAGTTCATAATTGCATTAAACATATTCTTGCAAATATGACACCAATACAAAGTAGGAAATGAAGCACTAGTGGAATATTCTACACTAGGTAAAGCCTACATCAAAGCTAAATTATAGTGGTCGACATCATTGAAATCTTGAGGGCTTACCAAGTCCAGATGTAAGCTCCACGTCAGGATAGCTGCAATGTCGTACCGTAAGATCTAACATCCACCTATACCTGCACCTAAAAGTAGATATTTTATTGGATAAGTACACACTTATACTAAGTATCGGTATATACAAGAACTTACCACGAACATGCATGAGAAAGAATAGCTCTTTCGTAACAACATGATTTATGGCATGTCAAGTCAGTAGATTTGCAAAATTTAGATTAGAAAAGTTAGTGGACCTGCCAAATTTGGATTAGGAAAGTCATGCCATGAGAGTAAGATGCATCATCATACGTATCATATTGCACACAACACCTAATGTCTTGCACATAGCACATAACATATTTCATATAGAACATAACATATTTTATATCAGTCATTAATTTGCCATGAAACATTGGAATCATGGACTTGACATCAAGACTTCCCAAAAATGAGGCCTCAACATATGTGACCTGAACTAGGGAGTCTTATTTAGCAAACAGAGAGTCTACTTCATTCATTCATATGTACTTCACATCATACATTGATAAGCTGGTGTAAACACAAAGTATACCCAGGATGTAGTTCAGGACTTTCATTGGGTTCGCTGTGTTATGATCAAAAATGGCCTAGTGTCATTACATAAGTTTATCTCACCTATTGATTATCCTATCCTAACACCTTTGGTATCATTCATTTCATTATGTGCATCATTAGAGGCTGGCCTCATTTATACATGAGGAACTTTAAATTTAACTGACAAATATCATGTGAGCATCATGAAATAAAGTGATTCACCCAAAATGAAATGAAGTTGAATCACCTGCCATAGTGACCTAAAACATTTTTCCGTACATTGGAATTGAACCCCACAAAATCCTTATATTGGTAGTATAGATTCGAAGACAAAAAGATATGAGGAGACGCATACCTGACATGCCGGACAATCTCATCTCATGAGAGTTACGTGAACCTCTTCCCTTCCAAATAGAAGGCATCACCGCCATAGCTAATCGGTACTCATTATAAATTTCCATTAAATTCAACTCATACATCACGGAAGATAGCTTCTAGTATAAGGACATCATAGCTCAATAGTTAATTTTTCATGTCATCATTAGTATTACGTGTATATTAATCTCAATACTTTCATTAAAGGGTCCAAAAAGACTGGTCTCCTCATTAAATTTACACTCTCATAGGTCAGTACGTTTTGGTAACATTTACTTAGGCTCATTTTAGATTGCCCTTATCTTTTACCTTAGCCTCTTATAATGTTGTCACCGAATTCATTAACCTTACCACATTTTCTCTTCATAATTACTTACCCCTTATAACGTGAATGTTTATATCATAATATGCCAATGCACTCGGCCCTTTTAGTGCGTTTCACACTCTTACTTAATCCTTTAGGGTGACATCATTCCATCAGATACACCTTAGGTTCACTTTCTTTGAAACGTATGCTAGACTTATGAGTCTATACATACAAGCCATGCGGTTCTATTCATAGTTCATTTAAGTGATTCATAATGCCCAAAATTATGTGATACAAGACCTATGCATCATGTATGTATGCCAAAGTCTCCATTTAAATCTTATAGATAACATTGCTTAATAATTTTATCACGTAAGAATTATGTGTAAATACGAATTTTAGGTAAGGGAACCCGGTTCCGAATCCCTTGAACAATAATTCTCCAATTCCTTGATTTCCATCTGTTTTCAGTCGGCTTGGGGATCAAGGTTTGATCCCCATTGCTCACATTAATTCTTCCCTTTTCTCTTTCTTCACAATTTTTTTTGTTGATTGCTGAGGGGCGTGGGATCGATTCCCCCATTACCCCATGCTTTTACTTTAATTAATTTTCCCTCCCTAATTATATCATTTTTGCTACTGTCCAAGGGGTAGTGGGATCAATTACCTACAACCCCTTTTTCTTTTTATTATTTTCTCTTCTCTTCGTATTCTGCTAAGAGAACGTCATTTCGAATCCCACTCCTGTCATTTATTTATATTCATTTTAAGTTGGAGAATTTGTCTAAGGGCACACTGGTTTGAATCCCATGTGCCTCACTTCTCTTTCTTTTTTTAAAAAAAACAAATGCTTTTGGTCTTCCGTGTCGTGGGACCGAAACCCCATAACAACATTTTATTATATTCCCTTACTAGCGAATTTCGCCGGACCTAACCCCATGATCGAGCCTGGCCTGGCACATACATTTTAATGTCTTTGTTAAGTTATGCCTTAGTGAGTTCTTGGGTTCGATCCGTGCAGACCACACCTATTTTTTTATGTTTAGACGCCCAAAATTTCAAGACACAAGCTTCAGTCTATTTTTCATGTTCTAGAACTTTATTCTCCATTTTTATGCATATTTTATAGGTCATTTGAGCATTTGTTTCTTAGATGTTCATTAATGTTTTTGAGAAAAGTTATAGGAATGATTTGGTTATTTGTTTTAAGTAGAATTGATAGCATTTCAACCATGTGATATCAGGATTTAGGAACATCTAATTGCACATAAAACACAAATTCTATGCTATTAGCATGCTAAAATGGAGATTCAAAGTCATAGTAACAACTTTACACATATAAATTCATGTCTACATTAATATTTTTGAAACACAAAAAACATAAGCTTATAATCATGAACACATACTCGAAACGAGATCATCACCTCACACATAGTGTCCCTGTATTCTTCCACAAAACATACCAAGCTAGGATCATTGGGATCTAGTGTTAGGGAATATGAAAAGGGAAATAATCCTAGCTTTTGGATTAGAATTGATTGAATCTTAAGGGTCTCTTGGGAAAGGGACCAAAAGTAATAAAACCCATACCTTTTATTTAGATCAAACCTTGACATGCGGCCAAAAACATTCTCCAAAAGTCACGTCAAAATCCTTTAAATTCAAGACCAAATTGAAACAATAATCCTCCCCTTTGCCTAAATTTTTTTATTAGCTTGTTTTTTATATTTTCGTGTAAGTTCTTCAAGTGTGGAGAACATTACTAATTTTTCTGATTTAGTACTTTTGCTTGGAAGATAAACGTGAAAAAAATAATGAATGATTGTGATGGTGAGATATTGACGTGAGATAGTGAAAGATGAAAGCTAGTTTAGGCTTAGGTATGGACTTAGTCAAACTCGTACTCTTTCAACCCTTTAAAAAATTTGATTTTTATTTTTCTTAAATCAGTTATTGAATATTAAATAATTAAGTTAGTTTACCAATTTAAATGAATACAATTTAAATCGTTGCTTCCACCTAGGTTCGAACCCGGGTGGAGCAAGACATCACCTAAAGGCAAATTTTTGTCCCCTCTCCCAAAAATGATCCTCCGCTTTATTAATAAAATATTTACTTACATATTTAGGGTAATTACTATACTACCCATAGATTGGA
Organism: Solanum habrochaites; assembly: GCA_027704765.1. Taxonomy (NCBI): domain Eukaryota; kingdom Viridiplantae; phylum Streptophyta; class Magnoliopsida; order Solanales; family Solanaceae; genus Solanum; species Solanum habrochaites. The sequence goes on from JAKWJA010002491.1 coordinate 22,682,191, forward strand.
AATACACCATTTTACCCCTAGACCCTCCAATCTTAAGATTTCACCTTTTTAAGGCCGATAAAGACTCATCTGGGTAAATCTTTATATTCTGGATCCTTACATGGCTGGAACCAACCTTTACTAGATCAACTAACTCCCCAAGTTAGTTCCTTTGGCATTCACAAGGGTTGAGTGGTTCTACGCGCATCAATCCGTGTGAACTCGGTCTAATAGTAGGCATTCTACACACAATAAGCAATACTTACCATATCCCTTTTTAGATTTGTTACAATATAAAAAAGACTACAATGTTATTTATAAGAAAATTATATATAGTCAAATTCATTCGAACACCTTCCGAGGAGTTCTCTCAATAACTACTCGTGCAATGTATAGTTTAAGTGTAAGACCCCAAAAATGACATAGAATAATTTGAGACTAGCATGTTTTTATTGGTGTTATAAGGACCTAAATATTAATATTATATGGTATTGAGGCAGTGTCCAAGATTTTAGTTACATTGGAAGTCAAAAGTCAAGGGACGACCAAGACGTTTGACGACTAAGTCACCTCTGTGCCTCATATTTGATTTTATTTTTTTGAGTGTGATTTATGATTTTATAATGTCCTTTATGATTTATTATATCAAACATAGTATCTATGTCATGTTTCATGGAGTTTGGAGGTAAAATGTCCGAGACGTCCATGGTGTTCGAATGATGTGCTTTAAAATGACCTTGAATGTGTAGGCATATTTCATCGAGTTTTATATGTTAGTTTTAGAAGAAATTCATGTAATAGGTTCTAAACTCATATTCGATCGTGTTTGGGAAAAAAAACCGAGAAACATCCCCAAGGACAAAACAAGGGTCCTTGAGGATAGACCTAAATTTGGAGTCAAGACTATCCCAGGAAGTCCCCGACGACGGAGGCATGAATGACTCGTGGAACTATTGACACCCTATCGATGGGTACCGTGGGTAGGGACTCAGTCTTCGGTGAGGGTATACCATTGTTATGTCTCTGATCCAACCAACATAAGGACATGACTGTGCGTTTGTGGACAAACAGTCTGTCGACTACCAACCGTTGGTAAGTTTATGTAATTTTACCCCACGTCAAAATAAGATTATTTTTTGTTTTTATGAATCCTTTTGTTATTTTAAACATGTATATAAATGTTTAAAACTTAGAAGATCTCATTCTTCCAAATCAAAACCCCAAAATCCCTTAGAATTCGCCTTAAGACTCAATTGAAGTCCAAAGTCAAGGAAGAGATTGGTGTGACAAATTGAGTGGAGATTCTTCATCGAAGTGAATAATTTGATTCATCAAGGTATCGATTATGATCCTTGAAACACTCTTCATAAAAAATCCCCAATTCTCAAGATGTTTTCTAAGGTTTTTAAGTTGAATTGTCAAATTTCATGATTCTTCCATGGGTTCTTGCATTAATGATTTCTAAATATTAAATAATTATTTAATTGATATCGAATTGATAATTTAAACGTAAATTAACCATGAATTCATGAATGGGATGAACCTTTGATTTTTACTATGTTATGGGTTACATGATATTAGTTTAATGATTATGAATTCTAACGTAGACTTTTATGGGCTTTCTAAGATGTAATGATTGTATTAAATTTATACCTATGTTGTATTAGATTTATAAATTCACATTTAATTGACCTATTTCAATGATTATTATAGTTTTATGTGGAATTGATGTTCATGGCCATTGGTAAGGGCCTTATGTTATTGAATTTAAAGATCTAGCATCAAGTTGAAGTGTTGAGGATGTTGTGGTTTTAAGCTAACCTATTTAATGTATTATGATATTTTTTATACTACAATTATGTTGTTATTGGTATGGTCCATTTATGGTGGCGGTGTTATGTGTTTTGCTTGCAATTGACGTGGCCTTGTCGGCGTTACTTCATGCAATATAATGATCATGGCTTTGTCTACACTACTTGAAGTAATGTGGATATTTGTGTACTATATTAAGTGAAGTATGATGATATATATCTACATGTTATGAAATATGAAAGTATATGTGTTCTATTGATATTATGAAGGTGATCATGTTAGACTATGACTTTTACCTTGTATGTATAGTCTTAGGGTTGAGTCTTGGTTATTTCTACTTGACTATATATGTCTATATTGGTCACATTGATGATTATATGATATTTTATAGGATTACTTGAAGATAATATGATTGTATTGATGTGTTTCCCGAATGGCATGTATTATGGGTTAAAGTGAAGTATGTGGAGTCTTGTATTTGTTGACTTGTCTCCCTCACTTGATATATATATGATTGTTGATATGTTATGTCTTGAATTACGATGTTAAATATCTTAGTATTGAATTTATGATTATGTGACCTTAAATTAAGTTAAGAAATTCTTTTCTGTTAAAACCTTGAACCTAGTCCTAAGGTTATGAAAGTTGAAGTCGTAAGTTGTAATGGTAGCCTTCAAAGTAATGGAATGATAGAATTAAGGTTAATTGGATGGAAAAGAATCATATTAATCCTTAGGAAATTAATCGTGAGATTCTTTTTGCCATTGGAACATAGCCTTAAGAGGACCCCTTTGGTAGGGTAAATGTGATTGGGTTATGCACTTGCTATGAAACCCTTTTATGCGAACCTTATGACTAAATCAGTCTATGAGAAAGAAGGCTAGCACCGAGTGAGATTGGTATGGGAATTAGTTCTAGTTTAAGAATGATACTACTTTACAAAACATTACCTTCATATTCCTTAATCATGTGCCTACATGAGATGTGTCTAATTTCAACCATTGGCAAGTAGAAAACCATCATCAGAGTAGGTTAGAACTTTTTATTCAATAACTACCTATCATTGTGTATGGCGGTTATTGTCTATTCTCATCATGTGGGATAGTTATTAGCATTAGAGATGTTCTTTGAAGTTTAGGTAATGGTATGGGACGCTCTCTAGACATTGCACAATAGGCTTTGAAGGTGTTAGTTAGAGTCCCTAGGACATGTCCACGACCATTACTTGAATGTACTTTATGTGATATATTAGTCTTAACAAAATAATGAACAAATGGCTCATGTTATGAAGTACGTAAATGGAATAAATACTTATTAGAGTGGTTAATGGTTGTCTGGTTAAGGTGTGAAGGGGGCATAGGAATGGTTACTTCGTATTTTTCGTAGATTAGTCTTATGAAATATTCTGGTTAGGGAAGATGTTGATTATGTGGACATGATCCAAACTTAGGATGTCTTAAGAATTATTTTGGTTGTCTTTAAGAGGTCAATCATAGACGTTATCTTCTTGAACTATTTAATTAAGTCTTTTTAATGCCTTTGAAGAGGAAATTTCATATTGTTTTACGTTGATTAATTTGTAGGAGAATCTTACCTTGATGTTTATGATGTCTTGTAAGTTTGTATGTGACTCATCATAAATAGTCTTGAGGGTCATTTAGGTATGCCTAGAGAGGTTGAGTGAGAAATTTCTCTTAATATTACTTAAGTGAGTATGAGGATATCTTTAAGTGGGATAATTACGTACTAGAAGATGTCAATAGGGAAGATGAGCAACTTTACTGTAACATTGATTCAAGTTATTGGAAAATGACTTATAAAAATATGATATTTGGTTTAAATTTTATTTATGTGTTTCTTAGTTGATTATTGTTGTTCTTATGATTATATTATTATATTCTAAGAAAAGATGCATATTTTCAATAAATGTTTGTTTTCATGATTTTTATGCATTATGCCATGCATTGTATGTATGGTTGAACTAATCCATGCATTTATCTATATCTATAGTTGGTTCGTGAGGATCTTTTGCGAAGGAAGACTTGGACCGTAGCATCGTTCAAGAGAAGTTGAAGTATGTCCTTATTTAACTCGAGGGCATATATGTCTTTTATGTTTATATTAGAAATATTATAATAGACTAAGTATTTCTATATTTTGAAGTATGGGCCGTGTCCCAAGGATTCTTGTGTCTTAAGGTGATGAGATTGCGACTTAGTATTTCCTATTGCTTTATATGAAAGAGTTTTTAAAGACTATGAACTATATTTTGTGAAATGTTTTAATTCTGCGCTACATTTCTATGTTTATGCGATGAATAATATTTAAGGGCTTGTACAAGACCTCTTAGAGGTCAAGTGCACCGGTTGAAATCTGAGATTGCCCCTAACATCTAGGGTGTGGCTTCAGTATGCGACAAGCCTTGTATAAGAGATAGGTTGTGAAAGTAGTATTAGGAATAACGATACCTCATCAAGTCACGTCTAGTAGTGTCTTGACCATCAGTGTGAGTCGCAACAAATCTATTGGCGAGAGCATATAGGATGCTACAGTTTCCCTTCTTCTATACTCTTATGTCGTGCCGTAGAGTAAAAGTTATAATTACTCTTTTCTTATGGGTTTCCTTGTGTTTCTAGGAAGATGATTACGAGGAGAACACTGTCTAGGAGAATTGAAGAGAATGAGATGAAAGAGGAGATTCCTCCTAAAGTTGGGTAGTTGGGCAAGTTCCTCAAAGTACTCAAGGTGATTAAGGTGGTCAAGTAGCTATTATCGGAGGAGATGATGAGCTTGCGAAGTTGAGTAATAGGGAAATTAGGGAGGTTTTGCTTTATTTAGCCCGATTCATGACTACTCAAGTGAATTTGAGTATGCTCCCTAGGGTGAATGTTGTTGAGAGCACTATGACATCTAGGTTGAGAGATTTTGTGTGGATGAATCCTTCAATCATTCTTGGCTCTAAGGTAGAAGTGCATCCCCAAGAGTATCTTGATGGATTGTATAAGGTGTTGAGTGTTATAGGGTTACATCTCGGGAGAAGGAAGAATTTTGTTTGTATCAATTGAGGGTTTTTTCTTGAATATGGTACACCGGATGGAAGGATAATAGGCTAGAGGAATCGGGTCCTATTGAGTGGAAAGAATTTAACGAAGCTTTACTTTGTAAGTACTTTCCCAGAAGAAGAAAGAAGTTAGGGGGAGGAGTTTATCAATACCAAACAAGGCAATATGAGTGTCAAGGAATACTCTTTGAAGTTCTCAATGTTATCTAGATATGCCCCTTCTCTTGTGTCAAATCTTAGGGATGAAATTAGTCGTTAAGTGATGGGTGTAGCTGACTTAGTGAGGGAGGATGGTATACCTCTATGTAACATGATCATATGACCCTATCTAAACTCATAATGTATGCATAATTAATAGAAAAATCTATACTTAGGAGGATGGCTAGATGTTTGAAAAGGGGTTGTGCTAGTGATTAAGGGAAACCTAGGTTTAAGAAGAGGGCCCAAGGTCAAGAAGAACCTAAGTGTATTAAGGTAAAATTTTAGAGAGCATGTGGTTCTCAAAATGTCAAACCTTCATGTGTCACTTCTGCCAAGAAACATTATGGTGAGTGTCTATTGGATAGCGGGAGTTTCTATGCTAGTGGTAAGAAAGGACATAAGGTGAGTGATTTTCCTATGATTGCTTGTAGAGGAGGAGAGGGTAAGCAAATTGCTCCTAGTGCTGCAAAGGACGATGCTCCAACAAAGAAGCATTTCTATGTACTCCGTATTAGAGGATCAAAGCATGGTGATGATGATGAGGGTAAGTCCTTGAATTTTTTTTAGAGATATTAGTTCTTTCTAAGTGGGGGAGTATGGTTAGTATATGTGATAGGAATTCCTAGAAGCATGTTGTATGTGCATGGTGTTTAGTTGTTTTGTTGAAATCAAATTTCATTTACTTTTTGCATTTTTCATTATATGAATTTATGATCATGTTCTAAGATGTGTTTATATGGTGTTACTTTGCATATTAGCATATCCATATCATGAGTTGAGTAAAAAGTTACATTTGAAAAATAGTTGCTACATTAATTTTAAGGGTATTGTTTATCAACTGTTAAATTTTTGAGAAACTGATTAATTGATTCTTTGGTCTAAAATTGTGTAATGTTGTTAGAACTTATATATATAACCATTATATTGAATATAAAATGAGTTTTCGTTATTTGGAATGAAGCATGATGAGTTATAGAATTGTCTTGTAGTTTCTTGTTGAGTTGTGAATATCTTGGCTATATGAAATTGATGTTTCATTATTCATTATGTGTTATATGGAATGTCTTCTAGTTAAATATCCCTTCTTGGAGGTTAAACGTCAAAGAACGTCCATGACGTTTGAAAGATGTTCCTTAAAATGACCTTGTGCGTCTAGGAATGTTAAATAGAATTTTATGTGTTATTTTCAATAAAATTCATGTGAGAGGTAATATATTTGTTTATGATCATCTTTAGGTCGGAAATGTCCGGGCAAACATCCCAAAGGACCAATTAATGGTCCTTGAGGAAGGACCCACCTTTTGAGTCAAGATTGTCCTAGGCAGCCCTAAACGACGGAGACATCAACAGATAGTGGGCCTATCGACTCCCCATCGATGGTTTCCATTGATAGGTACATAGTCTTTGGTTATAATAGACCATTTTAAAGTCTCTTATTATACCAACGGAAAAAAATGATAGTCCGTTTGCGGATAGACTGTCGGTCGAGTGCCAATAATTCATGAGTCTATGTCTTGCGTGCAGTTAACTACCAAGTTAAAAGTTAACTTTTAATTTTACCTCATATCCAAATAAGAGTTTTAGAGGTTATTTAGGTGTCCTTTGGGTATTTTAAACATCTATATAAGTGTTTAACACTTAGAAAATTTCATTCTTCTAAATCAAAAACAAAAAATGCCTTAGAATTCTCCTTAAGACTCCATTGAAGTCCAAAGTCAAGGAAGAGCTTGGTGTGAAGAATTGAGTTGATATTATTTATAAAAGTGAAGAATTAGCTTCATTATAATATTTATATTAATTCTTGAAAATCTATTCAGCAAGGATCCCTAATTCTTAAGATGTTTTCTAAGGTTTCAAAGTTGAATTGTCTAATTTCATAATTCTACCATGGGTTCTTGTATTAATGACTTCTAAAATTTGAATAATTGTTAAATTGATATTGTATTGACGATTTTAACCTAAATTACCTATGAACCCATGAATTTGATGAACCCTAGATTTTGACTATGTTATGGGTTACTTGATATTGACATAATGATTATGAATTGTAGTGAAAGATTTCTATGGGAAATCTAACAATGTAATAATTGAATTCAATCAATATATTGGTTGTATTAGATTGATGAATTTACATTAAATTTACCTAGTTCATTTATCATTATAGTTTTTATGTTTAATTGAAGTCCATGGCCATTGGTAAGGGTCTTATGTTATTGAATTGGATGATTTAGCATAAGGTTGAGTTGTTGAGGATGTTGTGGTTTTAAGATTCCCTATTTCATTTATTTTTATGTTTCTTATAGTTCAATTATGTTATTGGTATGGTTGACTTGTGGTGGCGATTTTATGCATTTTACTCTCAATTGATGTGGCATTGTCGGTGTTACTTTATACAATAGGATGTTAATGGCCTTGTTGGCACTACTTGAAGTAATGTGGCTATTTGTGTAGTTGATTATGTGAAGTATGATGATATCTATCTGCATGTCAAGCAATGTTAAAGTATATGTGTTCTATTGATTTAATGTAGGTGATCATGTTAGATTATGACTTTGACCTTGTCTGTATAGTCTTAGGATTGAGTCATGGTTATTCCTACTAGACTATATAATTGGTCAATTGATGATGTTATGATTGTGTAGAGGATGAGTTTAATATGATATGGATGTATTTATGTGTTTATAGAATGACATGCATTATGGGTTAAAGCGAAGTATGTGGTGTCATGTCTCGGTTGACTTTTGTCCCTTACCTGATGTATATATGATTGTGGATATGTGATGTCTTGACTTAGGATTTCCAAACTCATTGTCTTGAATTTATGAATTACAAGTGACCTTAAATGAAGTTAAGAGATACTTTTATGTGAAAACCTTGAACCTAGTGGTACGGTTATGAATGTTGAAGTCGTAAGTCATAATAGTATTCTTCAAAGTAAATGAATGATATACTTAAGGTTATTTTGCTAGAACGACATCATATTAGTACTTAGGAAAGTCATCATAAGCTTCATTCCATTTCTGCCTATCTTGGTCTATGTCGGTTATTGACTATTCTCATAATTTTTTGGTCTTATTAGCATTAGATAAGTTGTGTGAAGTTTAGGTAGTAGTATGACACACTATCTAGATATTCCACAATAGGCTGTTAGTTAAAGTCCGTAGGTCTTGTCCAAGAACATTACTTTAATGTCCTTTATGTGATGTATGAGTCTTAATGAAAAAATGAACTAATGATTCATGTTATAAAGTATGTAAAAGGAATAAGTATTTATCTAGAGTATTTAAGGTTTGTCTAGTTTTGGGTTCTTTATCAACCTTAAAAAGTAGGAGGGTTCATCCAAGTGATATCTCTTACACAGGAAGCCATAATAGTGACTTGTTGTTGAAGACGGGGTACAAGCTCTTGTTTGGTTGAGCCGTCATAGCCTGGGCTTGGAAAGTGGCGGCTTGACCAATTTAAATGAAGCCAACCCTTATATCTCCATTCGTCAAGGGTGGAGGGTTGACTGGATCTTGGTCCACATTAGCATCTTGTTCAAGTGGAGGAACTTGCTCATCACGTTGAGGAGCTCACACATTCGCAATTTCCTCTTCAACCATTCGAGCTGCATTCCTTTGAGTTTTCATTCTTTGTATAAGCACAAAAATATTATAAGATTTAAAAGCACACCATAAGTATAATCTAACGGTACAATTAGGATTTCAAAGAAAGAGAGCGATTCCTAAGCATCATATAGGTTCATATTCATAAGTGTGGGTCGCTTCATAATTATGAATACAAACCTACATAGACGTTGTAGAGAGAGACATAAATCAACGATATTCAACTTCACGCTATGATAACAAGTTTATATCATCCGGGTTTACCACCTAGTCGTAACTTGAGTTGTCGTCCTCTTTGAGGACTAAGACTAGTCCCTTAGTCTCATGTCATTACATTCATATGTTTAAAATGCGGAAAAATATAAAACTTTTCATTACATCTACTTAGAGATTTACATAGAACTCTACATACACATAATATATTTACATATCGAGTATACATAGACACTTCGTATAGGAAAGTCACATAGCCTTCTACTCTTATTGCACATACATACACATAACATAGAAATATAGTCTCAAAGATTTGTCTCATATAATACAATCTAAACGATCATTACAATAATGGCATAGTCCTAAATCAAATGTAAAGAAGCCACATATAGGATTATACAAGTTATACAAAATGAATGTGGAATAAACATAAAAGTCTTAGAAAAACAAAGGAAACTTCGTAGGCAAGATATTGGCATCGCCCTCGGAAAGTGAGGACCTACCCACATGGATGATAGAGAATATCCAAGCCTTCTTCAAGACATCCAAAATGACCCTTCAAAAACCAGAACATAAAATGTTTGGGAAAATAGAAGAAAATGGGGTTAGTACTCGACTTGTACTAAGTATGAGACCTTACGCACATATAAAAGCAAAACACGCTAAAAATGGACATTTACTTTACATACATAGACAACAAGATCTAGTGTGGAATACGATGTGATAAAACCCTACACCGATAGAAGGCGGACTAATTGCAATGTTTGTACCAAAACATGAAACATAGGAACTACGTTGATCCACTTGCTAGTATTCCTATGGGGGAAGCATAGTTCAAAAACTAGGAGATATAGTTGGGACCCTCCTTATGCGCAATGCAATATAGTCTCCAATTTCAAGAGTAATGTAGTGCTCCTACCTTCCCTATGTGGGAAGCGACACTCCTCGATCTGGTTCACTAGGTGCCAAGCTAGAGTCCTTTTTTTAAATTTTTTTAAGACTTTATTTATAAATCATATCTTAGTTTAGGTCACAGGGTCTACCCCTAGTATAATCATCATCAATATCTCAATATGAATTGCATGATTATATTCTTTTCATCACAAGTATATACGTGAGGTTAACACATTAGCATTTCATAGCATATCAATGCACATTGATAGTTATCATCATCCTTTTATCACATACACCTTAATCAACCTAACAATAAGGTCAAGATATTTCAATTCAACATCATATCACTCTATCATCCTAATAAAAGGCATACTCCAATATAACATAATGACTTAACCACAATTAATCACAATTGGAAGTAAAGGTATTGATTTCAATGCTTACCAAGTCCATTCATAGTTCATCATTTAGGGCTTACCTAATCTATTAAATAAAGCATAAAAAACTCGGTTCACAACATCAATTTCGTAATTGGATGAAACCCTCAAGAAAACTCAACTTTTGTAATCCATTTAGAAGGTATCCTTTAAGGAAATAGTATCAAAGGTGAAATATATCTCATACCTTAACGTTTGATGAAGATTATATGGTGAATTCTTCCCTTTCCATTACACAAAACCTCCCCCAAGCTTGTCTGCAATGTTGGTTTTCAATGGAGAGAGAGAGAAGAGAGAAAGAAGAGAGTTTATTTTGTGACCTATGATTAGATTAATAAGGGTTGGATGTATTTATGTTGGGGTTTAATCAACTTAATTATACTCAGTTAAACCCCTAAATAACCACCTATCCCCTTAATTAATCAAATTAGACTAACTTAAAATGTGCAGGAAATTGGTTGTGTCACAGACCACACCAAGATCGATGGATCGTGGGTCATTCGACGGAACAAGCCTCCCTCCATGCTACACATCCACCAATCCTGTCATAAAATATGCACATAAGGGTCTTGTAAAAATTATCTATGTTTGAGATTATGGTGGTCAAAGCCCCTTCAGTCCACACACAGACCGTAGACTGTCTTGTCGATGCGCACTGCCTAGGGAGTGTTGCCTCAACCTATAGGGTTCCTCTAAAAGGGCCCTTTGTTGGTCCTTGCGGAGTCGTTCCCAGACATTTTGACCATGAATCACGTTAAATACAGGTTATACACCCTTTCACATAATTTCATGAATTTTTGACTCCTAAAAACTAGTCAAATAAACTTAGGCACGCTAGTCCCCTTAGCATTGGTTTATGAACTTCAGAGACGTTCTTGGATCTTTTAGTTCTTAACATTCCTAAATGACCTATACTAATTAAAATACGTCTTTAAAAAGTTCTTCTACCCAATGACACCTATCTTTGGCTTTAAAACTCGTCATGATTTTAAGTGTGTTACACATCAGACACCCCCGTCACAAAATGACTCATTTTATCCGTAGAATCGGAAACAAAAAAAGTAGCATATTTTTAAAATTTAGTGAATTTAAAGGAGTACTCAAGCACACTTATACCTCCTTAAATAAGGTTGATAAACTCCATTACTTTAGCTTCCCTCTTCTCTCAAGGAAAGACCTGATCAAGAAAAGCCTTCATGAACACTTTCGAAGGCATGTGTGAACCTTTTAAAGTCACGGGTCAAACTCTTAAAGGCCTATATTCCTTCCATTGGACATAAAAAGTTTGGGCCACAACTTTGAGTTTGTAAGTGCCTAACTCAGCCTTCTCACTAGTATACAACCCTATAGCACAAAGAATCTGGTAGATTTCATCAATGAACTCTTGGGGTATTATTCAACATTGGACCCATAGAAAATAGGAGGATTCATCCTAGTGAAATCCCTTAGACAAGAGGCATGGTAGAAACTTTTTGGTTTGTTGGGGGTACAGCCTCCTGATTAACTTGTGCAGTCAAGGCTTTTGTTTGAGTAGTGAAGGCCTTATATTGGACAGTAATAGGTTGGACCACCTGGATAAAAGCAACCCTTATGTCGTGATCCGTCAAAGGAGCAGGGTTTACCCGATATTGGTCATCACTCAAATATTACTCAAGAGGAGGAAATTGATCATCACGGGGAGGAACTCCCGCATTTGGCAATCTCTTCTTCAAGTCTTCGTGCAATATTCCTTTAAGTATTCATTGCCAATAAGCACAATAATAAGATCAGATGGAAAAAAACATAGAGCTAACACTCTAAAGGCACGAAATTGGACTTCCATGAAAGTGAGAGTTTCCTAACCATCATATATTACAATTCATAAGTGTGGCAATCTTTAATATTATGAATATGAACCTACATAGGCGTTGTTGAGAGAGACATCGACTCAAGGATATTTATCCTCTTGTTATTATAACAAGTTTGTCACATAAATGAATACCACGTAGAAGTAACCGACATTGTCATCCTCATGGAGAACTAAGACTAACCTCTTAGATTACATAATAACATTCACAGGTCAAATTTAGCAGAAAATTTAACATTTTTCATTACTTCAAATTAAGGTTTACATAGACCTCTGCATAGACATTGTGTGTATATATATATCGAGTATTAGTAGACCCTTTCTATAAAAATATTATTTAGTCTTCTGCTTTTATTAAACATAAAAATATATATATAACATAACATAGTTTCAAATAGTCGTCTCATCTCGTAACCATCTAATAAGAGTACATCACATTGGGCTTAGCCCATAAATCAAAGTAAGGATGCCTCATATGGGCTTGTACAATGTTTTATACTAAATTGAAAAGAAAGAAACATAGAAGTCTTAAACTCAAAACAAATCTATTAGATAGGTAGTGGAATCACCCCCGGAAAGTGAGGATCTACCCTACTTCGATGATTAATAAATCCAAGTGTTCTTCAAGTCGTCTCCAAAATCCCTTCAACTACTGGAATCTAAATTTTTGGGGAAAAGTAGGAAATGGGGTTAGTACTTGTACCAAGAATGAGAAATATGCACGCATACTTTAAAATCATGCTAAGAAAAGGGACATTTCAATATGTACTTTTCATTAAAAACCTGAATGAAAATTAAACAATACCATATCCAATCAATAAGACATGTTCATTAAGTCATAGGCATGCACATCAGAAGACCAACAACATCAAACTACTCAAGTGAACACGCATATCATGTAATTAGATATATAGTCAACGAATCTTTACCACCAACTCATATTCTCAACAAGCATGAATAAGAGTTAATTATAACATAACCTAAGCAACACAATTACCTATAACCCCTGTCAAGTCAACAAGTGCAATGGCTAAGAAAAGCACCAAAACCTTACTCAATCAAGTAACCCAACAAAAATCATGACGAAAAGACTACTTCAAATAGCATAGCATTTCAAAATACATATATTCTTACTTTAAAAACTTAGACCAACACATATTCATAAGTGAAACTAATCAACATATAGTATCAAAAATGTGCAATTTCATCATATGCATATCATATACAATCATAAGCATATTAATACATAAAAACATCCTCCTAAGACTTCTCTCAAGGATAACTAGTGCAATGTTTAGGTAGAGTCACATACCCCTACCTAGACGATGTTAAACCCCTTAGGTTGTAATAGTTGAGTTTATTCCTTCAATTCATTTTAAATTTTGGGAACATCTTGCCCTAACTGACATAGACCACATGAGCTAATGTGGAATCAGATTCATGAAACCCTACACCAAAAGAAGGGGGTCTACTTTGCAAGGTATTACAAAAAAATGAACATAGAAACTACGTTGATTAACTAGCTAGTATTCCTATTGAGATAACATAGTTCACGAACTATGAGATATAGTAGGGACCTTGTTTATGGTAAATGAATTATAGTCTCCCATCTCAAGTGTACGTTAGTAATCTGACATTCCCTATGTGGGAAGGGACACACCTAACTCTAGTTTAACCGGTGTTAATCTAGAGTCCTTTTTGAAATGTATTTAATGTCTTAATTAATCATCATAACTTATTGTAGGTCATAGGGTCTAACCATTGTATATTATTCATCATCATAGCTCAATAAGAATTGCATGGATATAATCATTTCATTACAATTCATATATGTGATGTTAGCACATTTAAATATCACTTCATGATAAGACACATTGGTAAATCATTCACCATCCTTATAACATTTACATCTTAAGATAACACCTCACAAACCATAGTCAAGACATTTTAATTCAACATCATACCATCCTATGAATCATAATACAAGGCTTACTCCAATACAAAATCATGACTTCATATGAATTGACCATAACTTGAAGTAAAGGATAGGGATCGGAAGAATCATCAAGTGTCCTTCATAATTCATCAGCAAGGTCTTACCATAACCCTTTAATTCAACTCAGTCAGGGTACAACATCATCATAATTCGATGACGAACATGATAACAAGAATAGAAGAATCACTATATCATAATTCAATACTAGTTCATAGATTAAAACAAGATACATGTCAATCTAACAACATAGTTCATAACCTATATTACTTCTCAAGAAATAGCATTAAATGACTATAAATAACTTTAATTCTTTCATGATTTGTATAATAACATATTCTAGTATTAATTAAACAAATAGAACCTTAACGGACATCCCTTAGGTCATCCAAGTTAGGGTGTAGTAAACTCCATTCTCTATTTTACTTTAGGGACACTATAACCTTAACGGACACTAAGACCATTTGGGTGAAACATTGAAACGGTGTTCTAGAGTCTTACACGAAGGAAAGGTGGTCTACTTAACCAAAGTAGAACATTAACCATCATTCTAGAAAACTATGTGAAATAACTTGCTAGATCCTATATGGCACGCATAGTTTAAAGAGCTATGAGATATACATATTCCTCTACATGGTCATTAAAATTGGAGACTCATCTCATGAGAAACCATGAGTGAAACTTCCTCCTAAGGAAGTAAACACCTCATGAGGAACCATAGGAGAATGTTCCTCCAAGGGAAGTCAACATTCTATGAGAACCCAATGTTGATTCTTCCTCCAAGGGAAGCCAACACCTCTCGCTGTGAAGTTCACTCTGTGCTTAGCTAAGTCCCCGTTATTAAAAAACCATTGTTATCATTTATTTATTTTATTTATAAAGGTAGGCTTTAGGAGATTGTCCCCCCACATATACTAATCTCATCGGTTATAGATGAGAGTAATCCTTTTCATCAACCTAAATCAATGTAAGAAGACCTTTTACATGGACATAAGATATTCAAGCAATATCTACTCTAGAGTAAAATTGAATATACCTTCCAACATACCCTATTTTGCTAGATTATCATACAAGCTTCACTATATGGATTAATGTATGTATATGTTCTTATACGAGGGAACCCTTCAAATAAAAAATTTAGGCACTACACATATGCATGCCCCATTATATCAGATACCTTCATATTCATAGCTTAATAATCTATTCATATTCATGTACATAGACGAACAAACCTAGGAAATATCCTATGAAGGCACATATGTGCAATGCATAGACTACGTCTCATACCCTTGCCCATACTACTACACCTATGAAGTCATCGTAGTTAAGGGAATATGTAACATGCTTCATAGACACATTATTTACATGCATAGTAGTAGAAAAAAGTGTCATATTAGAATACCTTTCATTAGACACCGTGAACCCACACTACTTATAAGCATGAATGATGTTGTTTGAGTAGTGTACATTGATCAACGTGATCATATAATGGCTATCAACAACATATTGATGCAACTACACTCTTAGGAACAAAATTCACATTCAAGCATATACAACACAATATATAATAGCATAGGAGACAGATGACTTCGACAGTTATATTCAAGACTCCTAACCATAGGTAATCACACATTCATATAAGAGTATATAGGTAAGGGGTCATGCGCCATTTATAGTTCATCGTTTTAAGAATATACACCATACATAACATAGACACCCACATAATCATAACATTGGTAACACACCCTAGACAATAAGCTAGAATAAAATCTGAGCATGAGACTTCATGTTGGGTGATCATCATCAGCAAATATTCATACTACAATTTCCTTGAAGGATGTGATCGTATCACATATAGAATTACAAGGAAGTAAAAACTACAACCATAAGTGGACTATAAAAAATATTCCATTTAAGGCCACATTAGCTACAATATAATTGGAGAGTAAAGAAGTAGAGCTATTCTTACCAATACATTCAAATTTGATCATCATTTAGCAATATCTATATATCATTAATATTATCAATATAGGTAAGTAGATAAATGTACATTAACATAGGCAGAATCATGCATAAACTACCACAAGATCATACTACAAAAAACTACACTACTTAACCAATTCATTAGATGGTAGGGAGGCTTAGATCACTCAACATTATTCTATGATTTGATCCTCAATAACAAACATTCATAATTCATCAAAATATAATAGAAGGCAGTAGCTATCGATAACATAACCCAAACGAAATCCTACTACAATTGCCATTTAATAGAGATCGTAGTAAGCATGCTACATTTGTAATTCATGAAATATAGACGAACATACGCTAATATTATTCACACTACCAAACCATTATGCACATGGATCACTCATAAACAATTATACAATCAATCTAAATTACAGGCAACAGATATAAGCAATTCATCATGCTAGAATCAAAAATCAATTAACATATACTAAAGATCACCAAGCCCATAACATAGGCTAATTTTTGAATTAGAGAGAAAATGGGTTTATATTGAAATTGGATTTCAATTCACTTTAAAATCAATATATTAACATCAATTCATCATGAGAAAACAATTGAAAATGTTTCAAGAAAGAATACATGGCTAGAATGGAATATATTAATTTTGATCATTAATTCTCTTTGAAAACATTGAAATAAACTCTATAAATGAAAGGTTATTTATACATGAAGGATCACCATAACTCTCTTTATGATAATACAACAAGAAATTGAAGAAGCCACCATGAAAATCCACCACATATCTTGAACATGAGTTTTCCCTTCAATGGAGGTCTGATAGAATTTAGAGAAGAAGAGAGATCCGGGATTTTTTTAGATTTTATTTTTGGGTGTTGCGGTTTTATCTTGAAAAGGGGTTTTAACTTTACTTAAAATGTTAATAAATGTCCCACAAAGTTATCCAAAAAAATACTTAATTAATTGGACTTTTAGACATGTCAAATTTGACTAATAAATGGTGCAACTAGATCTGGTAAGTGGCTGCATGTCGTTGTGGAAACCAACTATTTTGGCCCAAAATAATATGTGAGGCAGTAGAGATCGTGCTATGCGCGCATCACGAGGCCAGTCCCTAAAAATATGCTGTTGCACGCTACCTTGGGTAGCCTCCGCGTGAAACATTTGGGTCCTCCTTGGGGATCCTTTGGGTAGTTTTCAGGAGTCGTGCCCAATATTGTTGACCCTTAACATGTTTTTTCAGATTATATGGTAAAATCTACTATTATTCGACATCCAAAAAATACCCTCAACACATCAAAACTCGCTAAGCACACTCTAGTACGTCCAAGGGCTAACTTTCGAATGTCTTGGACGTTTGACATCCAAACGTCATAAAACATAACACACTGCCTATAAACATAAATATAACTCAAATAAGGACCTCATAAGACAATGAAACACTCATATTCACATAAAAATATGTAATACCCCTTAGGTGACTAGTCGTCGAACGTCTTGATCGTCCCTTGACAATTAACTTCCAAATAACCTCAAATCAAGTGTACATACTATAAAACACTTAATAAAAATATTTTAAACTTTTTCAAACACATGTCATTCCCTAATCACTTTAGAAAATTTTTGAGGTATTAAAATAATGATGTTATTAAGGAGTATGTAAGGTTTCGTGATGTTTGAAGTTCAATAATCCAAGAACGTCCATGACGTTCAAAAGGTTAACCTTGTAACGTTCTTGTAAGTCTTAGTGTGTTTTGTCTAGTTTTACGTGTTCATTTTGGATATAATTGACGTGAGAGGTCCTAAAAATGTGTAGATCTATAGTAGGATTAGAAACGTATGGGAAACACTCCCCAAGGACAACCAAAGGGTCCTTGAGGAGGATCCAACTCCTAGCCAAAAAATGTCAAAACAAGCCTCATCTACGGATTGCAATGGACACTTAGTAGGCCTGGTCTATGCGTGCGCTTGTGTTTTTGTGGTCTAGTTTAACTCCCCTAATCATTTTTTTCTTTTGCCTCCCCTCTGGACAGTCTCTAACCCAAATCACAAACCAACAGAACTGTCTGTTAGTGGTTCTACTAGGCAGCGATGGGGCTGTATTTTTCTGCAGTGCCTCGACCAGCCCTAGGCCATTTTGGGGTTTTCAATTAGCCTTTCTAAAATTATTTGGACTGTGTATTAAGGTTATTTTAGGTACTTACAGGTGCTTTATAAGTGTAGACCCCTTTTCAAATGATTGTTGAGAATCAAAACCCAGATCCCTAAAAAACTCTCTACAACACCATTGAAGCTTTAAGAGAGATTGGAGCTGCAAGGTTGATTTATCAATCAATTCTTCTCGATTTTTGTGGTCTAGCCTCATTTATGGTATTATTTTCATCCTTGAATCTCTTTTCTTCAAGGAACCAATCTTAAAAGTTGTTTTCTAATACTTTCTCAAAAGATGAACTTATAAATTGTAATTTAGCCGTGGGTTCTTGCATAAAATGTTTTGAATAATTGTATTCTGATCGAATTGATGTTAATTTAATTATTTTAACCTAAAAATTCTATGAACCCATGCAATCCTAGTTTTGACTTTTTCATGGGTGATTTGATCATGTTTGTATGGTATCAAATTCTTTGTATTTTGATTAGGGTTATTGAATTATGAAATAGTTATGTTAGAATCATGTGTAGGCTGACCTAAATTGATTAATTTGTGTTGTATTACTTAAGATTCATTGTATATGATGATTATTGGATTAAATTTGTGATCCTTGACATTGGTAATGTGCCTTTAAGTATTGTGTTTCTTGTGAATTTGCTTATGGAATTGAAGTTGTAATTGTATTGGTTGTAATTTTCCCTATATATATATGATATATAATATCTAGATATTCTCTATATCTATATCTATATATATAATATTATATAAATATAGTTATAGTTTTTAACCTAAGATATGATTAGTATAGTCCACCTATGGTGACGGGCTTATGTCAATACATGTCAATTATGTGGCCTCATCGACATTACTTTATGAATTGTGAAACTATGTGGACTCGTCAGCGTTAGTTTATCAATTGTCGTATTATCATGTTAAAACTTCAATATCTTAGCATTGTGAAGGTATTGATGACTTATGTCTATATGTGAAGTGAAATCATGAGTTCTCCAAGTTGATGATACATGTCTATAGTAGGCTATAGTGAAGTCTTTATGTATGTTACTTCATATATAAGTATGACTATTATTGATGGTTAATATGAGAATTGTGATGCTTTATATTGATGGTGATATGTTTTTGAATAGGTTGACTTAAAATTATATTGGTTTTCCCTATATGCTCCTTTACTGATATGCTCTATGTGACAAGGTAAAGCATATGTGTGTCTTTTTTTTGTATACTTGATTCCCTTATTTGATACATTTTGTATTAATTTTGATTCTTGACTTAGTATATTAAAGAACCTTGGTATTGTATATTTTATTGACATGTGACCTTGAACATAGCTAAGGTTGTTTGTTTATATGGAACCTTTTAGAGAGAAGGTTATGATATCCTTGAAGTTGAGAGTCGTAATGGTATCCTTGTCGTGTGTATGATAGAAATAGGGTTGATTGGATGGAACGGTATGAAAACATACTTATTAAAATCATTTATCTATCTTATTAACCATTGTAAGGAAACCCTAGGTTACCTCTTTTGTAAGGTGCAATGTGATTTCGTTGTGAACTACATAAGGAACCTCTTTATAAGATCCTTTATTGAATTTCTCTTTTAGAACAAATGCTAGCACCGAGTGAATATTCTTGGGAAGTTTCTCTACATATGATGACATTATAGAAACAAGAAACCCTTGATATTTCTTAAAAATGTGCTTACATGGGATGTATCCTAGTTCTATCATTGACAAGAAGAACACCCTCCATCAAAGTAATTTATAATGCAGATTTCATGCCTAGCTAGTATGGTCTATGTCGGTTATTGAATATTCTTATAATATGGGATACATGCTAGCGTTTGATAAGTACTATGAAATGTAGGTTGTGGAATGGGATGTTATCTAGACAATGCCCGTCTAGGCTTTGAAAATATTAGTGTGTGAGTGCCCTACGACTTGTCCAAGACAATTATGTGAATGTCATTAAGTATTGAATATATCATCAGTGACTTAATGAACATAATGAATAAAGTAAAGGTAAGTTAATGAAAAGGCAAGAATCTATAGTAGCTTTGATGATTGTTTTAGGTAGGTTGGAAGAGGGTGTATGCGTTTTCTCTTCTTGTCTTACTTAGGTGAATCTTAGAGTAATTATTGGTATGGAGTTTGATTAATGAAATGGGATTAAACTTATCTTAGATAGTCTAAAGGATCTCTTTGGTGTGTGTGAAGGTTTAGTATGGGCGTTCACTTCTTGACTCACTGAAGAGAGCCTTACAATTACCTTTGGTAGAAGGGTCTCATGTTCATGTATTTTGATGTGTACTCTATGTTATATTGTAATATAAAGCTTTTACTGTACAGGATCATATTGTGATATTCAAAGTTTGTTTCTCTTGATTTTATGAATTATATCATACTTAGTACATGCATTGTTCTAATTTGTTACCTTTTGTCTATTTCTAAAGGTCTGGCTACAAGGCGAGAGGTACCTTCAAGCAACCTTGGAATTCATGAATCATTCAATAAATGTTGAAGTGTGTCCTACCTTGATTTGGGAACAATACTATCTTTAGAATTGTTTCATTAAAAGTATTGTAATAGACTATGTTTCTATATTTCGATTGTATGGGTCGTGAACTAAATATTCTAGAGTCTATGATTGGTGTATGTTAAGAGTTAATATTTTATATGGTTTTATATGAAAGATTTTATAAGATATTATTCATGTGAAAATTTTAATTCCGCACTATTTTTTCATAAATGTTATGCGAGAATGATGTAAAGGGCTTTTAAAAGACCTAAGAGAGGTCAAGTATGCAATTATTGCATCCTGAGAACACTATATCTTCTACGATGTACCCTCGGGATTTCACATGTTAAGCCTACATTTTTTTCTTGTGGAAAGAAACACTTTGGGAAGTGTCTAGCCGGTACTACTGAATATTATGGATGTGGATCGAATGATAAGAAGGTGAGAAATTGTCGTACTATTTATATTTCTGGAAGAGATGTCAAGAAAGTTCCTTATAATATCCTGATTGTTGGTGAAAAAAATTAAAACCGTTTCTATGCTCTTCAAGCTAACAAGAAAGCAAATCTGGATGAAGATGCTTCTAGGTTATAGTTTCCCTTTTTTGTGTTGTGATGGGTTCCTTTCAAGTGGATGAGCATGTTAATATTGTAGAGATGATTGAATTTAGTCTCTTTTCGCCTATTCTATTCAAGCTTACGACTTACAATTTCCTAGTAGCAAGTTTCATATTTTGGGAATCTCTTATGAAAGTGAGTTTTCATGACCCTTTGGCTTTGCATATTTTCATTAGTTTATGTTTATATGGTAAAATGATCTTTATTGAGTTTATCCTTCATGATTTTATGCCTCTATAGTAAATTGACTAAATGTTGCATAAGTACACTTACGACCATGTTTATAGTGAATTCTTTAAAATGATGCATAGATGTTCTTTTATGATAAATTGACTTGAGGTCCTTAAACATGTTGTAATGACATGATATAATGAAGTCCCTCAAAAAGTGAAATAAATAATTGTTGAGTCTTACTGCATTATGAGTTTGTAGATGTTGTTCTACCTTCTTGTTGTGTTTGAGGATATATGTAAAGTTAATGTTTCTTGTAGAATGATATATTGAATGAATTTATTGAATGAATGATGGTGGGTTTTTAATCTTGAATATTTACCACTTGGAAGTGTTTTTACTGTAGCAAGTGTCATTCGAGGACGATGGAATCAAAGTGGGGGAGATTGTAACGAACCGCAAAATGAACTAGGATAAAGAGCTTCACTAGAGTTTCTTGATATACAAATTTATAAAATAATGAATAATTGATTTGGAAGTCTGTTTTAAAGAGTGGAAGTCAAACGTCAAGGAACAACCAAGACGTTAGAAAAATAGACTTTTGTGTGCTTGTGTGTCCTAGCATGTAGCATGTGTTTTATATGTTATTTGGAATCTAAAATTATTGAAGGTTACCCTAGTGTCTTAATAATTGTGTATAGTGTCATAATTAATTGTTACAACATCCCAAGGACAAACCATAAGGATGACTCGATCATTGGCCAATAGCATGCTGAGGAAGCGTGCAGGCAACACCCTTTTGGAAGGTGCCACGCATCGCGCGCCCAGCTATTAAAATCCAATATCTGCCTTGCATCGTGGGATCAACATGAACCTTTCAGTCTCAAATTTACTTTCAAAACAAGATAGGGAAGTGCCTCCTCGACGCGCAGCCATGTGCTTGATTTAGTCATTTCGTTTAAAAGTCAAGTAGTACTTAATTAAAAGGGTCCAACTAGCATAGTGTTGTTTTGGGTACTTCGGGGATTTATTATAAACGGTTTGTGAGTAATTTTACACTCATTCGCACATCAACATAATTCCCCAAATCAGAAACAAATTACTCTCACTTCTCTCTAAAATTTGATCTCTACACAAATCGTCCATTGACGAACCTTCATGCTTCAAGGAAAAAAATCCATTTCTCCAAGTATTCGTTAAAAATTTTGTGTATAGGACTTCAAGAAAGTATTGTGATTTCATCCTTGATTCTTCTTTTATTCAAGGAGAAAATTTTAAATAATTTTCAAAAGATCTCAAAAACCCTAAAACCCCTATTTCAAGTTCTAAGCATAGGATATTGCATTAAAGGTTTAAATTTATGTTTTTTGAATTATTCAATGTTATTTGATGGTTTTATGATCAAATCTCCACGAAGCCATGTATTCTTTGAATTCCTTATTTTTTCTCTAAAGTGGATGTATTCACTATGATCTAATTATGTTAGATTTATGTTTCGATTCTTATTGTTAATTGAACTAAATGTTGCCTATTGTTGGAATTGTTCATAGTTTTCCTTATACTATTGATATCTATAATAAGTTAAGATGAATTGTGGAAATGGATGAACTGGTACACTAGCCCTATAAACATGGTAATGGGTAAGTTTTATTGTTGTATGGAATTTGTAGGATATGTTAAGAATGATGATTGTTGATATTCGAAGGTGGAAAGTTGACCTAATTCGCTTATATAATGTAGAATTGTTACCGAATTTCTATTGATTAGTATTGTACACTGATGTTGGCGGTGCTTAATTATTATAATATTTATGAACTTGGCCTTGTCAGCGTCATTATGTGAATTGTAGTATCATCATATTATGGCTTATATGGATGTACAATGTGAATGATGATATATATATATTTCATATTTGGATAAAAGGTAAAGGTACTCATGTGATGTCTACATGATCTTGTTTGTATTTTATAATGAGATGATTGAAGTTATTTCTTCTTTACATGTTCATATATGATGATAGAGGATTAACAAGATCTTTATATATTAATGTTGTATCTTGTGTTGGTAGACTTTGTTGTCCCTACTTGGTACTTGAATGATAGTCAAATGAGTGTATGAATATCTAGGATGGGTAAACCTAAAGTAGGTACCCTTATGTGAAATACTAATATCGAACTTTGAATAAGAAAAGAAGGTTAATAACGAAGCATTGTAGTGGTAGAGCATAATAGTGCGCCCTTCTTGAGCGTAATGATGGACTTAGAGGTAGGTTGGATAGAACTATCACATAAGGGGTTACCCCCTAGACGTAACCAACATCGCCTTTTTGAAGGACTAAGACTTGCCTCTTAGTCTCATTTCATACCATTCATAGGTTGAAAAATACGCAAAAAATTTAAAACTTTCATTATCACTACTTGGAGGTTTAGATAGATCTCTATATACACATAATATATATTCATATCGAGTATACATAAACCCTTCATATAGGAAGGTTACATATCCTTCTACTTTTATTTCACATACATATATAAATGAATAGAAATATTCTCAACGATTGTTTCATCTCATACCATCTAAGCAAATATCACATTATCGGCATAACCCTTATATCAATTCAATAAGAGCATGTATAGATCATACGAAAATACAATATTGAAATGAAAAGGAATATGCTATGACCTAAAGTAAGCTATGATTGATAATAAAGGCTTAAAGACATTTCAAAAGGGGCTCTATCTTAGAAGCGAGTGAACTAGAGTGAGGAGTTTCCATTCCAACATAGTGAAGGTAGGATCACTAATTTTACTCTTGAGATTGGAGACTACAATGCATGTAGCATAAAGAGGGTCCCAACTATATCTTCTAGTTCTTGAACTATGTGCCTCCATAGGACTAATATCTAGTGGATCCACGTAGTGTCTATGTTCATGTTTTTGTACTACCTTTGAAAGTAGTCCGCCTTCTTAGGTGTAGCGTTACATGATACTAGATTTCACATCACCTCATGTGGTCTATGTCAGTTAGGTCAAGATGTTCCAAAAATGTAAAATGAACTAAAGGATTTAACTCTAACTATATAACCTAAGTTGTCTAGCTTAGTCTAGGTAGGGGTATGGGACTCTAACTAAACATTCCACTACTTAGCCTTAAGAGGAGTTTTAGGAGGATGTTTTTATGTATGAATATGCTAATGATGATATAAGATATGTACATTATGAAATTGCACATTGTTTGTACTATATGATTATTAGTTTCACTTATGTATCTTTATTGGTCTATTTTTGTATACTATGATGTTATATACTCTTAATGTTATGACATGTGAAGTAGGATGTTAGTCATGATTATTGTTGGGTACTTGATTGACTAATGTTATGGGGCTTTGCTTGGTCATTGCACTTGTTGACTTTATGGGCGTTCATGGGTAATTGTCATGTTGTGGTTATGTTTAAATGTACTCTTTTACATGCTTGTTGCTAATGTGACTTGATGACAGAGTTTCTTAAATATGTATTTAACTATATGCTATGCATGTTGACTCGACTAGTTTTGATTTTGTTGGTCTTGGCATGTAGATTCCTATCATTAAATAAATATGCATTATTGGTTTATGATATGTCCCTTTTCTTAGCATGTTTTCATAGTATGTGTGCATACCGTCTTCTACTTAGAACAAGTGGTGTACTAACCCCATTTCTTTCTTTTACCAAACATTTTAGGTTTCGGTCGATGAAGTGTTTTGGAGATGAATTGAAGAAGGCTTTGATATCTTATTCATACAATTAGTTTAGGTCCTCACCCCCGAGGGCGATGCCACTATCTATCTTATGGAGGTATTTTGAGTTTAAGACTATTATGTTCTTTTTTTTTCATTTAGTATGAAATATTATTTAGCCATGTCTGGCATTCTTAATTGATGTATGGGCTATGACCAAGTTATTAGACTCTTATTAGTGTGTGTGTGCATGTGTGTGTGTGTGTAGAGGTATATTTAAACCTCGAATTAGAAGTAATGAATAGTTTTAAATTTTCTGGTAAATTTGACCTATGAACGTACTAATGTAAACTAAGGGTCTAGTTTTAGTCCTCTAAGAGGAGGATGACGCCAGTTATGTATAGGGGGTAAAAACGGATGTGATGCCTAATATCTAAATGTCATGTTTAAGGCCTAAACGTTAAGGTAAGACTCCTCAAGGATCACCCTAGAGGTCCTTGTGGAGGTTGCAAATGTTTCCCAAGAGTCTGCCAAAAAAGCATTATTGACGCCCATGGTTTACTCCTCTTCATCTTATTGACACACCATCAAAACAGGATATGATCCACACATAATTGGTGGATCTTAACATCCAAATCAGGAAGCCTCTAACAAAAATGATAGAGCACAAAAACAGATCGTCATCTAGTTGATGCACCGTCAATGGTGGTTGTCGAATGACACCTACAACAGTGCAATGTCTCGTCCAACAAAGGGGAGAATTGGTAAATTCACCCCACATCCTCATTAAAGGGTTGACGGTTATTTAACCAATTTTAGGGTATTTTAAGTTAGTTAAAAAATTGAAATCCCAAATTAGAATTCATTCTTCAAATTAAGTCCTCTCTGTCTCTCAAATAAGACTCTCCCTAGAACTCCATTGTAGACTGATTAAGATTATTCTGAGTATAATTATTTGAAGAACTCATCACCTCCCTAATCTTTCAATTTAACCTATAAATTGGGTTTTGTAATCTTGATAGTATGTTAATTGAATTATGTTAAGATTGTGTTGTATTGTTGAATGCTATTGCTATCTATATCTATTGATTATGAATTATTGAGGAATGATCTATAATCACTATGTATTTAATAATAGGTACGTTAACCCAATTTCTATTCTTTAGTATTGGAATAGATGTTGTATGGTTTGGTCCACTTATGGCTACGGTGTTTACCTCTTCTCTATCTATACATGTTGAGATCATGTTCGTGACAACAATAGATGTTAAGTGAATTGATATTATGATATTCATAAGTACGAAGGTTATGTATGTAATCAATGTTACTATAATAATTATGGTGTATTGATCATGTGATGTATAATGTTCATGATGATGTTAGGGTAACGCATGGTCAACATGATTTATTGTGATAAGAACTATTGTAGAATGGCTCGTACCTATATAACCTTATATGAATGTGTAATTTTATGCATGTTAAGAGTTGTTTATTCACATATTGAATGTGCTCTTGTCTCCTATAATGAAGTGGGGGTGTGCGGTTTATAGTCCCTAAATGCTCTATATGTTAGTTGCTCATGACTTGAAAAATATTTTAAATTTGTTATGATCATTTGAAGGGAGTTTTACTCAATAATGGTGTTGTTGAAATTATGTGATCATGAGTCAAATACGCACACACTACATGCATAACTATGAGTATGATATATTTATTGTGCTAATTGAAAAGATAATTGTCATACGCCTATTTATATGTTATTATGCATGAAAATAATATGGCTAGTGATGTATGAACATGTGTTGTATAAAGGTTTTTATGTGAAAATATCCCACAATCGATACACAAAAAAATGTAGGAACAAATAAGGTTATGATTATCTAGTGAAGGTGTGTCTTTTGAAAGGTTTCTTCAATTGTACTATCAACTAGACTCTGTTATGAATGATATGATTATCGAAAAGGACATTCTCACATAATGTACGTTCTTTTATAAAAGGTAATTCTCATCTTAGAAACCTTTGAGCTATATGATGTATGAGGGAGAAAGTTCCGAAAGAGTACTTTATAAATTAATGATAAGTAAAGGCTTAATGATATTAATGAGTGAGTTCAATCTTAGCACATAGTGGATATGGAATAAGGGAACGACCATCCACTAATGTAATAGGATAGGTAATGTATGTTATACCCATGAGATGGAAGCCTCTACACTTATGGAATATGTCGGTTTCTACAAGCAATCTAAACTATCCCTTAACTACGTTCCCCATAGATTTTATATAGTGGATCCACCTGGATAACTATTATGTAGGTTGTACCTTGTCAAGTAAAATACCTTTCTTCATTGTCCAGTTATATTATACCAGATTTCTTATAGCTCACATGGTCTATGTTTGTTGTGGCTACGTCTGCCAAAAGTTATGAAATGACCTAATATAAGAATATGAACATTAGTCATGCTTTCTTGAAGAATTACTTAATGTAGGTAGGACAATAGTCCCTACTTATGCATTGCACGAGTGGACTTTAACGGAGGTCATGATTAGGTTCCTCTATGATATAAGGATTATAGTTCATGTATGTTGATATCAATGCATATTAAGATTGACTTCACTTATTTCAAGATATGAATTACTTATAGGAATATGAATTACAATTATGTCTTCTAAATAGTTGTTCTTAGTATGTGTGGAGGAATAGGATTTCATGTGTACATTGCACAAGTGAGGTTATGAAGGAGTTGTGAGGGTGGTTTAGGTATGATATAAACTAAATGGGCCATGACTAAGATGTAATAAATTAAATAGTTCGTATGTGAATATTAATGAAGTATGTTGATTTTATGTTAAATATTAAAATTTATATGTTGTATGTTATGGAATGTGTTGTATCTATGTGTAGGGTGACTTCCAAGGGTCATTTTGTATGAGTACTATCATGGGATGCTTCTTGTACATTGCATTAGTGTAACTTGGTGTTTGTCTTTGGTTGTGGTTCTTAAGTGTAGATTATTCCCTATAATGTGCTTATGATTTTATGAATATACATGGTTGGATTGATGAAGCTTATGTATGGAAGATCATCTTTGGTGACTTTATG
This sequence comes from Solanum habrochaites, assembly GCA_027704765.1. NCBI lineage: Eukaryota > Viridiplantae > Streptophyta > Magnoliopsida > Solanales > Solanaceae > Solanum > Solanum habrochaites. Next base: position 22,710,511 of record JAKWJA010002491.1, read on the forward strand.
GTGATACATTGTTCTATGTATTACTTAAGGGTTTCTTACGGAAAGGAGTTAAGATGAAAAGGAAAGTTAATGTATTGGAGATATTGAGTGTGTCATAAATGTGAGAAATGACTTCATTTGTTGATGTGAGTGGTACTCCTTTCTATTATGATGTATTGTAACTATGTTGTGCCAATTGTATCAACATTCATGATGTTTTCTATGAAAGCATGATTCATGATTTTCAACCAAAGCATGTTTTTGCATGGTTATCATACTTTGAGCCTTCTTGTACTAACAACATTCTTCTTCATCTTCTTACACAAAGTGTAGCAGGTGGTGGATTTACTATTGAAGGACCATATGTCAAGATTTTTCTTTCAGTTCATGTACTAGATAGTAGTTGCATTTATAATATAAGGTTTGTGTCCCTATTGTGTTGTAGTTGTGTTATAAGATTGCTATATCGAGACTTAGTTATTCCATTGTATTTTGAAAAGGTTTTAAATAAAATGACTTTTGATCTTGTGTATTATTGTCAAAAAGTTTTAAATTTTCCGCTCTTTTTATATGTATGCGATTAAAGATGTCTAAGGGCTTGTATAAGACTTCCGAGATATCAAATATGTTGTGTTACATATAGGGGTACTCCCTAGTCTTTATAGTCGTGGTCAACTGTAAATAGATTTTCTGAATTATGAATTTTCCCAAAAAATAACTTAGTTCCTACCAATTCCACCTATGACCTGTAGGACTTCAATAAACCGTATATTATTTTGTAGGTCTGAAGTAGTAGCCAAAAATGTTTTCCTTCTCTTTCTAGGTAAACTATCCCATTTTAGAGGTGTTACAAATACTTGGATAATTTGCTACTTAGAAAGGGTGATAGAGGCCTTTGAATGGATAGAAATGTTATTTTAACTGAGGAACATACTAGACAACACAAGATTTTTGTGATTGATCAAATGTTAAGATAATAGGAGGAGAAAAACCCTGCATGACTGACCGAGGATTGAATTGGGTAACTTGATCCTACTCTTTCTATAGCGATAGAGGAAACGTTAATTAGTATAAAAGCATGGATTAATATAGAGGTTGTGAAAAACATGTGAGATATGAAAACAAGTTTCATAATGAAGTGTCTACAAAGGTGGTTGGTGTATCTAGGGGTAATTTTTACTGGTCATCAATGAGACAGGTGGTTAAACAGAGAAGTGTACGTAAAAGTTGAAGAAAGAAGGTTGTCTCTGAAAATTTGGAGCAGCGTGTGGATGAAAAAAAGAAATAGAGACTTAAAAAAATATATAAGATGGTAAACACACAAGCCATGTTAGAAGTTACTACTTCAAAAGAGACTGTTTTAAAATTCTTGTATGTGAAGATAGAGGTCAAAGACGGGGAGAGGAAATTTGGACGGATCAAGAAAATAAGAGAGATAATATCTCACGCATTGAAAAAATCATCTTTTATTAGGAAGGTTAGTTGTTTGTGGAAGATACCTCCATTAACAAAACAGGGCTATATACTTTCACAAAATCTTAAATGATTTAAAGGACAAGTACATTTTCTTAGTGAGTTAGTGCACACGGAAAATGTTTGGTATTTATGGTACTATAGTTGTTTTAGGGTAGTTAAGGGTAAACAAAATATTAGTAGGATGAGTAGGGAATGAGAGATAGGACTCTATCATATTCTAGTGCAATTTTTAAAGCACTAATACAAGGCTTGTATATAATTATTGACTAGGTTTAATATTATTTTTACAAAACAAAAATATTCGACAAATATAGTTTAAGACCCCAAAATTATATAGGGTTTATATAGCCTTAAATGATTGTATTATGGTTATAAGGTCCAAAAATTACTTATAATATTGTTCAAAGGAAGTGTGTGAAGTTTGAAGTAATTTGGAAGTCGAACGTCAAGGGATGACCAAAACGTTTGACGAATAGTCGCCTATGTGCCTCATATTTCCATGCGTGTTATAGACTGTATTTAATGAAATTATTAAGTATTAAAATGATTTATAATGATGTTAAAGGATTGTATATGGATTTTAGAGATGTTTGGAGGTCAAACGATCAAGAACGTCTAAGGCATTCGAAAGATAGCCCTTAAGATTCTCAACGTGTGTCCTGATGGGGCCTAGCCTGTTTCGACGACTTGAAGGTGTTTCATTTCGGTGAAACTTATTTATAATGTCTAAAACTTTTTAAGCTTTATATTTATGTTGGAAACATTTGTGTACGACTTCTAAAGGGCGTCACAAAAGGCCCCACAAAAAGGACACAAGGTTGGTCGAGACATTGCCTTGGTAGTGTCAATCGACGGACAAAACGACGGATAGTTGGTCTAGCAACGCCCAATAGGTGAGGTCGCATATATTGGTACTTATCTTGGGCAGGTTTCAAGCCAAATGTCGGTCAAGTACAAAACGAGGAAAGCCAATACACGGCTCGTTGACTGACTAATGGCTAGTAGATGGCTCCATCGATGGTGGCCTGCAACTTAATATTCCTTTTTTCATTAAAGAAGTGAATGGGAACCCCACCCCTGGTCCTAACCTGACAATAATAGGTTTATTTATCTATTAGGTGCATATAAGTTGTCAAAAACGTGATTAACCAATTCCCAAATCAACTCACACAATTGAAGTCTTTCCCACAAAAAATATTTCCCTAGAAACCACCATTGTTGGTGAAGGTCAACAACTGATTGGATTTTGGATTGCCATAGATGAATAATATTTTTTAGAGGTTTTCAAACAAATGTATGGTGATCCTTCATGTCTAGTTATACTTCTATATAGAGACGTAATCACAAAGGTTTCCAAGAAAAAAATTTGATCAAGTGCTTCTTCTTCATTCTATCCATGTGTTCTTTCTTAAATTGATTTCAAAATAATAATATGAATTTATTTATTATTATCTACTGATTTGGACGTGATTTTCAATCCTATTGCATGATGAACCCATGCATATTTCACAAACTCAATTTTAGCCTATGTATGACTTTATGATCTTAATCTTATGCATGTCGATTTTTCATTCAATTACGTTATTATTATTATGTCTACTGTTTAGTATGTATATTGATGGTGAATCATTGATGAATTACCCAGAAGAATCAATGTATGAATATTTGAACATGTTATGTCTAGTTTTCCATGGTTCGTTTTAATGTTGACTTTTTAAGGTATAAAACTGTAATTCGATAATGTTGTGGTTCATGTAGCTACTGCCTTAGGTTAATAAATTTGGTGAATTTATTATGTGATTCATGTTAATCAATGTTGGTTAGCCTATGATTCTTCTACTATCCATTTATGTATTAAATAACATATTCACTATGATCTATAAGTTGTAGCAATGGTAGTAGGATTTCATGTAGAGCATGTTGTACTTATATACTACCTTATGTTGATGATATTAATTGATTGTGGGTTTGAATTCTGGATTATCAAACAAAAGGAATCTTGGCATGAATTGATCTAGGTTCTTCTAGTCTACAATTTGAATGTTGTAATGAACCTTATGTAATCTTAATTCTAGGGTAGATGAAGCATGATTTAGATTTGATTTGTATCTATTTTGATATTTCCCTAAATGTATATTATTGAACATGATTATTGATGAACTAAACTACGGAGGTTAGTTGATGATTTAGGACTCTCTACTTCCTAGTACATAAGAGATGGCATGTATTATGTTATAATATGATCTTTTAGAGTCTTGTACATGGTTACTTTTAAAATTAATGTACATTTAGATACTTCCCTATATATAAATTGTTGATGAACAAGCTGTATTGATCAATGATGATCAGAGGGTGAGAAATATGTAAGAATGTTTATCTCTTCCACTTTCGTTAAAGTATTGTAGTTGAAGAAGCCTCGTACGACAGTGTGTTGTATGGTCCTCATATGGTGGATGTGTTTACTTTATTGTCATTAAATATGTGTTGACCATGGCCATGAAGACAAAATTGATGAATATATGGACATGTCCCTATAATGATACTATGTGAAGCTTATGCCTACTTTCCTATTCTTGTTCTGTTCTAGGTTGTATGGCTATTGTATGAGCATGTGTATATTTATTATAGGGAAAAGTATAGGTGCTGCTATTGATAAGTTAAAAATTGATAATAATTCCATATCAATGTACCCCTATGTGAATACATTAAAAGGACAATTGAGGAGTCTTAAGTATAATATGAAGTTTGCTTGTCTCCTATGCTATAGTGTATTGTGTGGTTTATGCTTGAAAGAGTGTTATTGTCTAAGAGGGTGACTTCCTCAATATGTTTTTGATAGCCATTATGTGATAATCTTGACCAATGTACACACACACACACTAACTTTACATGGATGTTACAAGTAGTATAGGTCATGATGTCTATATGAAAGGTAGTTGTCATATTCCGTAGTGTCTAATACTATGCACGCTAACATGATGTTTATGAAAGGATGATATGTGTTTCCTTAGCTAGGATGACTTGATAGGTGTACTAGTATGAGCAAGGGTATGGGACATTGCCTATGCATTGCCCATGTGTTCCTCTAAAGGATAGTTCTAGTTTTGGTTTCTACATGTATGAATACGTATGTATGAACATGTGTTTCTTAATGTTTTATGTGAAACGTTTGCTCACATATATGTATACAAACACACATATTTAAGACCTATTCAGGATAGGGGCCTTGAATGGTTATTCATGTGTACCCTAAGATGGATGATTTTTTACATATGCTATGTTCATGTTAAGGGATTCTGTACATGATTTAGGCTAATGAACTTCCATCTATAACCTATGAGTTTATAATATGAGGGGATGACTCGCCTAAACCTATCTTTTCTAAAGTAAAAATATAATAAAGGTTTTCAATAAAGGGAACTTACCTTATTACCATGTGAACTTTAATATGATTGTGTGTCTCTTCCTATTGTAGGAAGGTAGGGAACCATAAATCTCATGAGGTGGATAACAACAATGCTTCAATGGGCATAAATAGGGTTTCTATAAGTTAACAACTACAAAGGATAATTTATGCATAAAGAGGGTTTTCACATGAACCTCCAAGTTCCCTTACTATGTTGCCACCACACGATACTAACTGGTGGATATACCAAGAAAGCTATGCCATTTGGTTATAACACTTTGGGTCCGCTGACACCTTCTTCGTTGTGGGGTTCTATGAACCGTAATTTCTCCATTTTTAGCTTCACATGGTCCTTAGTGATTGTCCAACGACCCAATCTGGACGCGACTGGCACCCCCATTTAACCCTCCTATGTGAGCGAACCCAACCCATCTAAAACCTTATCTTTCAATTTAATATCGACATAAAGTAATGCGGAAGACTTAAACTCATAAATAAAAACAATTCAATACTATTATTATTTCCCCAAATCTGGAGTCATCATCACAAGAACATCTATCTCAATTACTTAACTAAAATGTCTAAGAACAAATAACTAAAAGCTAGTCCATGCCGGAAGTTCAAGCATCAGACTTGAGAAGAAGACCCGTCCAAGCTAGACTCATTTAGCTCACACCTACATTCCGATGAAGTGAAGACTGGCAGATTCTTAACGGTTTGAGTTGAAGTTGACTGCACGTTTGCTGCTTACACAAATACAAGAGGAAACATAAAAATTAGGGGTCAGTACAAGTCCACCCACGTACTGAGTAGATATCATCGGCCAACTCAAAATAGGGAACCTTATATATCAATAATAATGTAATCAACTACAATGACTCAACATAGCAATACAAACATGAAATTCATCATAACTACACCCACCGAGTTCACACATGAGGACTCAGACTCAATACCATACTCTTTTGGAATTAAGTTCATTAGATTGAGTATAATTCATTATTTTTCAGATCATTATCTTTCTTCCTCTTGTGTCCGTTACGTGACACTCCCGATTACTATTTCTACCCTGGTGCCGGAACGTGGCACTCCGATCCTCATATCTATCCTGGTAGCCCGAACGTGGCACCCGATCCCATATTCTATCCTGGTGCGGAACGTGACACTCCATCCTCATATTCTATCCTGGTACCGGAACGTGCACCCTATCCCATAAATTCATGCTTCCTGGTGATCGTGAACGTTGACACTCTACTCCGATCCTCAATATTCTATCTAAATCTATCCTGTAAACCGGAACGTGGCACACCCCGATCCTCATATTCAATTCTATCCGGTGTCGGAACGTGACACTCCTATCCTCATATTCATTCTATCCTGGTACCGTGAACGTGGCACCCGATCCCCTAATTCATCAAGCCTTCTTAACACTCGCATTATCATTCTCATTATAATAATTTAATCCCGCCTTCCTTTCATACTAAAGGCATCATCATTCTCATTATATAATAATATCAAGTGAATGTAGGGTTCCTTTCAGGATTTGGGTTGGGATTCAATAGCTCCTCTGCTTTGTTAATATTCATCACAATTTTTATAATCATAATCCTGCCAGCTACCCTTAAGCACATAGCAGGGTTTACAATACTATCACACATAATATTCACTATTAAGAGTTTCACTATATTCACTTACGAACTATGCAACATAAAACCATAACCTACCTCCAACCGAAGATTGAATCACAGCAAGCACATTCTCAAAATTATCTTGTTGTGCCTCTTCTTTCCTCTCTTGATCGATTCTCTCTCCTGCTTGCTGTTCTTTCTATTTTTCTTGTTTTTTTTTATTCAAACCCTCTTTCTTTCATTTACCGCTAATTAAATATATATCTAAGATACAACGATGGCAATAATAATCCCTAAGTAACTTAGTTACCCTTTTTAAAACCCCCAAGTAATTATGCCTTTAATATTAACCCTCTAACTTATAATTAAAGCAGGAATAGTCAAAAACGTCCCCTTAAACGTGTAAAGATCCGACTAGACTGGGATTGGCGTAGCCCGTGACGGCCATCCCGCGCCTTCGACGGTCCGTCCTGCTGTCCCGTCGCGTGCAACATAAGTCAATCTTCAGTGGATGGCCTGTGACCGGGGCCGTCGCTTCCTGCGACGGTCCGTCCCTGCCACGTCCGTCAAACGACGTTCTAGAGTTATTTTCAGCACCCAATTTTCAGATTTTCTAAGTGTTTTGAAAAGACACAATCCACGACGTCCCGTCCGTGCCCTGTGACGGTCCGTCGTGTGGCCTCCTTCACCTCTGGCCATTTTTTTCATCAGAATACAATCTGTTGCTCAAAACTACTAACAGGTCCCGTTACAATAGATCCAATTTACCATCGTTTCGTCCCCGAACGATCACAAGAAGTAAAACCAGGGCGCAAAGGATACCTGTCTGTACAATGGGTATCTTTCTCGCATATCTGATCTGCCTCCTTCTCCCAAGTGGCTTCTCAACGGGTCTATTCTTCCATTGACTTGGATAGATGCAATCTCCCTTGACCTTAACTTGCGAATTTCTCTATCTAAAATGGCAACAAAGGCTCCTCCTCATAAGACAAGTTCTCATCAAGCAAAAAACGAATCCCAACGGATAATGTAATTTGGCCATCCCATGGTATCTTTTCAACATCGACACATGGAATACCCCCACCGGTGTACTCCGGACAGCCCTGGAGGCAGGCTAACTCATAAATTGGCTGCAGTAGTAGCACGAAGAAGAATGAAAGAGTAAATTTTTCCAAAGTCTTTATCGCCTCTCAAGGAAAAGTAAGGCGTCCCCCTACCGTTCCTTAAGACCTACTACGACCTGTTCTTGTGTGATGAGACCAATGAAACCTAAGGCTCTGATACCAAGTTTGTCACGACCCAATTCAGGGACGCGACTGGTCACCCACATTTACCCTCCTATGTGAGCGAACCAACCCATCTAAAAAACCTTAACATTTCAAGATATATCACCCAAAATTATGCGGAATACTTAAACTTATTAATAAAAACAATTCATACGATTATTATTATCCCCGCAAAATTCTGGAATCCAATCCATCACAAAGAACATCATCCTCAAAATTACTTAACTAGGAATGTCTAGAAACAAAATAACTATAAAACAAAGCTAAGTCTATGTCGCATTGCCGGAAGTTCAAGGCATCAAGACTTGAAGAAGGAGACCCAGTTTTCCAAGCTAACGCATTAGCCACCCTGATTTCCGATGAAGTAAGACTGCATATCTGCTGTTGCGTTGATTTGACTGAAACGTTTGCTTGCATTACACAAATACCAAGAGGAACAACATGAAAGTAGGGGTCAGTACAACCCACCGTACTGAGTAGATATCATCGGCCAACTAAAATAGGGAACAGTATATATCAATAATAATGTAAATCAAACTACATACTCAACATGTAAGCATACAACATGAAATTCATCAATAACCTACAATACTACAACCGAGTTCACACCTTAGGACGCAGCCTCAACCAACTCATGTGTGAAGTAAGTTCATGAGATTGAGTATATTCATTATCTTTCAAGATTCATTTCTTCTTCCTCTTGTGGTCGTAACGTGACACTCCGATCCTCTATTTCTATCCTGGTGCCAGGAACTGGCACTCCGATCCTCATCCTATCCTGGTACCTGCCCCGGACTTAACGTGCCCCCGAATCCATTTATCTATCCTGGTGTCGGAACGTGACACTTACTCCGATCCTCATATTCTAATCCTGGTACCCCGGAACGTGGCACCCGATCCAAATTCTATCCTGGTTTAGTAACGTGACACTCCATCCTCATATTCTATCCTTGTCCCGGACGTGGGCACCCGATCCTAATTCTATCCGGTGTCGGAACGTGACACTCCTCTCCGATCCCTCATATTCTACCTTGGTGTCGGAACGTGACACTCTCCGATCCTCATATTTCTCTCCCCTGGTACCGAACGTGGCACTACCGATCTCCTCATTCTATCCTGGTATACCCGCGGACGTGGCACCCGATCCATTTATCTATCCTGGTGTCGGAACGTGACCTCCGATCCATCATATTCTATCCGGTTACCAGGAACGTGGCACCCGATCATAATTCTACCTGGTGTCGGAACGTGACACTCCGATCCTCATATCTATCCTGGTACCATGGAACGTGGCACCGGGTGGCCCCCTATCCATAATTCTATCCTGTGTCGGAACGTGACACTCCGATCCCCATATTCATCCTGGTGTCGTACCTGGCCCTCCGATCTTATATTCTATCCTGGTACCGGACGTGGCAACCCGATCCCCCTAATTCATCAACTTCCTTTACACTAAGGCATCGCATTCTCTTATATAATTTATCAAGCCTTTCTTCATAATAAGGCATCCTCATTCTCATTATATAATATATCAGTGAATTAGGGTTCTTTCAAAGATTTTGAGATTTCACTAATTCAGCATGCTTTGTTAATTCCAATCACCAATTTTAATAATCATCATACGCAATACAAAAACTTAAGCACAGTAGCAGGGTTTACAATATGATCAACACATAATATTCACTATTAACGTTCACTACGAATATCGTAACATAAACCCATAACCTACCTCCACCCGAAGATTGAATCAAACAAGCTATCTTCACTTCTCAAAATCCTTGCTATCCTCTTCGTCTCGTCTCTCTGAAAATCGATTCTCCCTCTCTCTTTCTGTTCTTTCTATTTTTCTTTATTCAAACCCCTTTCTTTTTACCCCCTAATTAATCTATAATAAGAATAAAGATGGCATAATAACCCCTAATTAACTTAGGTTACCTCTTTTAACCCCCAAGTAATTAGACTTATAACATTAACCCTCTAACTTTATAATTAAAGCAGATAGTCAAAAACGTCCTTAAACGGTAAAGAATCCGACCCGAACTTGGATTGGCGTATCCGTGACGGCGCGTCGCCCTGCGACGGTCCGTCTGCTGTCCGTCGTGCGGCCACATTGACTTGTTTTAATTAATTGTATTGCCTGTGACGGGCGTCGCTCCTTCGATGGTCCGTCCTTCACTCCCGTCACACGACGTTCATAGAGTCGATTTTTCAGTACCCAATCCAGATTTTTTAGTGTTTGTGAAAGACACATTCCACGGAAACGGTCCGTCGTGGCCCCGTGGACGGTCCGTCTGGGCCTCCTCACCTCTGCCCAGTTGTTCCAGAATAAAATCTGTTGCTCAAAACTACTCAAACAGGTCGTACAAATAGATACCAATTTGACCCATCGTTCGTCCCCGACACGACCACAAGAACGGAAAACAATGGGCGAAAAGTAATACATGTATCTGTAAAACGATGTGGGTATCTTTCTCGCATATCTGCCTCCTTCTCCCTTCTCCAAGTTGCTTCCTTCTGCAATCAACGGTCGTTCTCCCATTTGAACTTTGATAGTG